>OX493266.1:101793844-103251160 GCA_950370525.1 Bellardia bayeri
TTGTGTTGCCTAGGCGGATTCTTAAGAATTTAATAACGTCATTTCTGTGCAGGTTGTTAGTATAGTTATTGGAATAAATCTTTATATCAGTTTTGTCGCTATTTATGGTTATGTACCAATGGGATGTTTGGGAGAATGTGATATCTATAACCATTGAAATATTACTTTAATACAAATTTATATTATAACTTGTTAATTATTTTATGTAAATTACATCCGAAAATTATTTTACCTTACTGAGTTACCAATCTCCAAGTCCTAAACCACTCATCAATACCAAATGTACATGTACATACCAATATATCTTCAGTACTAAAAGCAGAATTATTTTTTGTAGATCTTCTCAAAGAGTGTTTATATTTTAAATTTCTACTCAGTCGGATTATAAATGGATTTGTGGCAATTTTTAAGAAAATGTGAGAGCCGAGGCGACGAATTTTGAATTACCATCCACTGGAACTGTAATAGCTTTCGAGATACCGAATTAATTCTAAACGCAAATACGTCGTTTGGAAGTACGATAGCGAACCATTAATAGACCACACACATAGTTAATGAAAATCCAGTAGTTTGCGTTTGAAAAGTCACATTTGTGAAGAGTCATAATTATAAAGATTTCTATTTAATAAAAATGCTTTAAAACATTGCAAAACATACACTACATAAACAACTTGCACATGTATGTACCTTAATTTCTGTAAAAAAAAATGTTTTTTATACTTAAACTAAATTTTTGGAAAATTTTGCTTGTTATGATTGTTATGAAATGAAAGAACATCATTTTCCATAAACACGTATGTGTACACATATGTGACATGTGACCAAGACGAAGTGTATATTTCTTTTAATTTGTATCTACTGGCAATGAACCATTTCCATTTTGAATTATTATGCCAGATAAATAGCGCTTTAACTCAACAATAGAAGAGTTGCTTTTCAGAAATTGTTGTACTCTAATACGTTAAACAAATTTCTAAAAGTATTTTATAAATTCAAAGCCAACAACAAAACAAAATGTAACAAATGTTTTATTATGTTACTTAACAAAGTCATTTATTTATTTGTCTTTATTTATTTATTATTTTTTGTATTTTTGTTATTTTAGTTGCTGTTGTTCTTATTTTTTGTGCTCACTTTTGACAAATTTCAATATTCCCATCAGATAGTAAACGTAAAATTACATAAAATAACCAATGGTTACAATGTTAATGATAAAGACAAAAAAACCCCTCAAGCGATGCCCAAACGTGTTAAAAAGGGAATTCAGTTTTTATTTCTTTTATAAATTTATTTCTTCGTTTGCTTTTTTGCACATGTACTTGGACATGAATAAATATAAATATGTATAAGTGTACATAAAGAACATGCATATATACATACAAACATTTTAAATAACATATAATTTTCATGTTTATTACCCAACACTTATCATTATCACCATCATGCAAAAAAAAAACAGGAAAACAAATAACCAACAGGATAAAAAATATACAAATACAACTGAAACAACACAAAACAACAAAAAATACATAAACATAGTCTTGAACAAAACAGTAGCTGAGAGCATAAATATAATAAAAATAATAGCAGCAGCAACAACAACAACAACAAAAACATTTACAAAACTACATGTTTAAACACAATTGACCATTTTTAGCACGTAAATGTTGTTACAACGATGACGACAACAACAAAACACATAATTTACAATCCCACACTCACACTCTCGCTCTCCCACATACACTACTTTACACTTTTTCTAGCACTTACTAACACTAACACTAACTTTTCCACAAACACAAACACTCTTACACTTGGTTAGATGAAATAAAAAATTTAAATATGAGATATATGTAAATGTGTGTGTGTGTGTGTGTGTGCATTTGTTTTTGTTTTTGTTACAAAAAGGTTGACAATTTTCAGAAGAATGTTGAAAGTTTCCTACTTAAAGACGAAAAATTACAACAACACCTTTGGGAATATGGCTGCTTGTAGTTTATTTCTCAGTAAGTTAGTAAGTGCGTATGTTTATGTGCTGTAAATGTCTCATCAAAACAACAAGTGACAACAAAATGGCCATACATACATACGTTCCTTTGAGTTGAGTGAGTCTGCATGTGTGTGCTCACCTATATAAATAAATATGTATATAAGAATGCACACATTCAGATAATTATGTATATACCAAAAAAACTAAACAAAAGTTTTTATGCCAAACCATTTTCTACCAAGTTCTTTTGCTGTTCTTTTCCACTCTTTTCCATCAACTCTGTTAAAATGTTCCTTTTTTAAATCATTGCTACCAGTGGAATAAAACTTGGTTTTTTTTCTTTCTTTCTTTCAGTAAACTTTCTTTTTTCTTCCATTCAAAACTGGCTTAGAGAACACACAGCTTCTCAGTATATCACAAAAACAATAGCTAGCTGAACAATCGGTTAATTTTGCATAAACAAAAGTGAACAAAAAGTAAGTATGTACGTATGGATATATTAACGAGTATAATAATACAATATCAAAGGATACATATATTGTTGCCTAACAACTTTGCTATAAATATGCATAAGTGTGCGTATATGTGTATAAAATAGTTAATCAACAATACAAACATGAAAATAGAACAATAAGCCATAATCATTTTCTTAGTCTCAATACGATTAACAACACAAGACATCAAACAAACAAAGACCTATTAACAAATATTTATTTTTATAACATTATTACATAATTCAATTTAAATTCATTTTTAAAATAACCAAAGACCATTCACCGCATTCCATTTTAAACCATGTTTCCTTTATCCTTTATCTTAAAAAAAATCTACAATACGACTTTTAAAGAGCATTATTCATATATTCTTGTACCTATAGACAAACGTACAAAATTATGAATCAATGGCTTTTCCTGGAAAACTAAAATATTTGTAATTAAATAATCTGCAATAAACATTAAACATTTTATTATTAGACTTGTTGTTCTTTTCAATCAACATTATCGATTCTTGACTTGTATTTATTCATTTTTGTATTTACTCAACAAATAATTTATACATGTGTTTAAATTCATTAACAAATTTTTCAACCTAGTGTTTCGAACTTTTTTCTATTAATTTAAAAATACAATTTATTGATTCTATTCAATTCTAAGATTTTTTGGTATATTGTAATTTGTTTGTATATTTGCCAAATAGGGCAAATTAGCACAACGTATTATCAAAATATATACATTTTAAATACAGAAAACAATTATAAACGTCGTTATATATTGGAAATTATAATATAATTATAAATGTACCAACAAATCTTAGGAATAACTTTAAATAATGTTGCTCAAAAGTAATAGACACTTATGCCTTTATTGGAGACAAATAGGGCCTGGGAAAACTGTACGGACTGCCGAGTGTCAAGGACTATATGGCCGGCGCTTAAGAAGTCCGACTCGGAATCGTTACTGGGCGAGAGCAAGGTCTGCGTAAGAACCATGATAGGTGTTATCACGGGCCATTGTATGATAGGTAGAATGGCAAGGATAATGGGATCTGACTTGTCAGACATGTGCGGGTTGTGCGATGACCCATAGAAACTGGAGACGATCGAGCACATTCTGTGCCATTGTCCCAGGTTACAAGTTAGCAGGTTGAGGTGGCTAGGCAGTAGATACAAAGGCGAATTAGGGGATATCTCGGGTTGTAAGTTCGGGGATCTCAAAGGATTCGTAATGAATATGGCCTGGCTGCGCAAAAGGGGAAGGGGCTCTGCGAGGGCTTAGGCGTTTCGCTCTTGGAACGCTATAAGTGTCTCATATTATTTCCGAAAGGCATCACAATGGACCGTATTGGTCTCTGGGTGATGGTGTGGGGACAACCTCACACCGGACTTCTAACCTAACCTAACCTAACCTATGCCCTTATTCATAAAACTTACAACAGGTTTATAAGCTTTATAATTTCCATACAAAATTTGCTTTATAAACTTGGGGCCTAATCACCGCATTCGATATCGAATCAACTATCATATCGAACTATATTTCGATACGTGTCGAGTAAGCAAATCACCGCATTCAATACGTATCGAATCGAAATTTTTAGTAAATTGCAATAGATTTAAAACATATGTTTTTGAATGTCAACAAAAAAAGACGTACATTTTTATATTGAATTCAAAAGATTAGTGTAAAATATTGTTAAATTTGAATTAATATTAATTGATTAAATTTAAAATTGATCCTTCTTTTCTATTTTATTTATCCTCATCAGAATCCGAGAAAGAAAGTTGTGTTGTGCGCATTAGAAAAGAAATAAGAGATAAAAGTGATCCATTATCTTTGTCGGCAATCGCGCAATATAAGTATATGTAAATCTAGATTTGAATTATTATATTATCGAAGGAAGCATTTAATTGAAGCAATTAAATTTATTGGATATATGTCCACAGCAGTGCAGCCAAAGCTACAACTAGCGGCCACAATTTACATTTGGCAAGTGGAAGTTTTCAATACACGATGGGGAATGTTTATTTAGTAGGATTAGGACAAAGCACAGTATCTAAAATTGTTACCCACGTTATAAATGAAATTGAAACTAAAGTTTGCCACAACTTTGGGTACGTACTTTCCGCCAAAAAGGCGTAAATTCCTGGCTTTGCGTCTTTGAATGGTGAGCCACCAATATTGAATTTTTTGGTCAATTGATCCCATAGCCTATCTGACACTATTCTCCCTTGGCCGCAATTGGGTAAAATAAATTCTGACATAATTTATTTTTGGTGTACATTTATTTTGTTTATGTTTGGTTTTTTAAAGTTTGGGTCTTGAAATTTTATATTTTACTCTATACGATTGCCACTAATATATCGAATGACAGATCGAGTGATGTAACTTAGTTAGTTAGTCGATATCGAATGATATCATCTCAAGTTACGATACTTTTAATTCGATATCTAATGTCATGATGGCAAAATAAAAAATTCCGATCAAGTTTGCTCGTTATCGAATGCGGTGATTAGACAGACCTTTTTTTAATTTTTATGAATAAGGGCGTTAGTTTATAAGTACGAAAAAGAAAATTAATTTAAAATTTTTCATTTTGACTGAAAATCCTAATTAATTTCGTAAATTTTGTAATTTTTCTCTGAAGATGCTACACAATGGAGTAGCGAAATATTGAAAAGAAAATAAATTTAAAAAATTTCTAAATTGTATCATTGTTTTAAAGTTTCTTATGAAATAATAAACAATTCCGTCTAAGTGATTTTTGCTTTAAACACATTTACATTTAATTATACTCATTAACTTTTTTTTTAAGAGATGTAGCACTCAGGCGTTACTTTCTTTGGAAAGGTGATAGTTGAAGAAGTAAAGGTGGTGAAGGAAGAAAGCTTTTATATCACAACTCTGCAATTGCGCATTATATTTGTTTTTAGTGCAGCATTGCAGCGCCACTAGTGGTGAGTAGTCGCATTAATGTTAAAGCTTGATTTTATAGCTTTTATTTAATTGTTTTACTTTGGTCGCGGTTGAATGCTATACCACCGAAGGAAGGCGCTGTGATAAATATTAGGTTATGATGGATAGAAAAGAAAGTTACTAATTATCAGAAACTGATGTTGTTTGAGTGGCAGCAGCTGGGAATCGAACCCTAGCTATAATTACCAACTCATGCTTAATGATCAAATGCGCTAACCAACTCAGCTACAGCACCCTCAAACTGTTTCCGAAACGATAAGTCAAGACGTATATAAACACATAACTTATGTAATGCTTAAAGCACCATTCCCTTATTTGCTTGTCCAGTTACTGTACCAAGAAATTAGTTACGTACAACCATACGTACATACATCAGATCTTGCTTATGTGACAACTAAAAATTGTATTTATTTATGCTACAAAGATAATTTTTATTTTTTTTTACAATTTTCATAAAGGTAAATTGTGTCGAACGAATATGTATATATGTACATAAATATATGTAACCGTAGTTCACAGTGGTCTTGAATATCAAATATGTTTGATTGCAATGTATCCAAAACCTAGTTTCGACATAAAAAAAAAAAAACAAAAAATATCTTTTAATATTTTTCACAATCTACTGCAAATGGTATTGCAGCATCATTGCCTTTGCAAAACGTGTAGCATGTTTTTGCTCTATATTAACAAAATACACAGAAAGAACCAAAATATATTAAACCTTTTTGCAAATGCAATGATGCTACCATTTGCACAAGATTGTGAATTGTGCTAATGTTATTATTATAAGTTGATGGTTACACTGAAGATTATTTTAAGAATTTTTTTACATTCATCAAACTCATTATTATTAATTGTGGACATTTTCTGTTACTCTCTGTTTTTTTTTTGAGAATGCAATTTAAATTATAAAATTATTTATATGTTTCGTTTAGAAGCAACTGAGATTTTTAAAGCCTATAGATACATCCAGCGAAACCCTATTTTGCTTATTTTGAACCACTGTAAGTTATTCTAATCTACTCTATTTGTACATTTTTCATGTAGTTCTTGCCCAATAATCAGTGCGTAACATTTTCAAAAGAAAAAAAAACGGACACCAACTATATTATAAATGTCTTTGTAAGTTTGTTTGTTTGTTCCGCAATCACGCCTAAACGGCTGAACCAATTTTATTGATATTTGAAACGTAAGAAGATCTCTAATTGGAAGTGTCAATAGACTATATTTTTTCAATGCTTGGACAATGAAGATATAAAATGGGTGAAGAAAATGGGTGAAGTCCTCAATGTTTTTTTGATGTTGGCCATATTTATGTAAAGAGTAGTCTTACAGCAGATACATACATGTTAATTTGGATATCTGTTAATTTAATCTTGAATATAGATTTCTTTATTATCACATAATTTTCAGTTGCAAAAAGACGCAAAAGGTTCAGATTTAGCCAACGACTATAACAATTTGAAATGTTTACAAAAACTTTACAAATTGTCAAAGACTTTGATTAACAATCTACGATGTCCAAACTGAAATATTTTTAAATTAATGATCACGTGAAGGTATTCAGTAGAATTAAAGATAATAAACCCCCGGACAACGCCGGTTACAAGAAGCTAGTCTCATATACAACAAACAGTATGTAGAAAAAGAAAAGTTGTCAACACATTTACCAGTCAACATAAATAAAAAGACCAAACAATCACTACAAACACTAACGAAAGAAGGGGAAGTGGTCGTCAGGTCATGACAAAGACAAAGTTTTTGAAAAAAAAAACACAACTAGAAATAGTTTATGTGAGAGTATGTATAAGTTTACGTATTTGTATTTGTATTTCGGTACTTTTTCTTGTTTTTTTATTTTTGTTGTTTTTTGCATAAAAAAATAAAATTGACCCTCATTTGTCAATTTAAGTTTGTATTGTCATTAATCATACACTTTCATATGACAGGGTACAGAAAGTAAATAAACTGAGAGAAATTTAATGATAAAACAATGAGAATCTAACAACAACAACGAAACAACATCAGGATATTTGCTCTAGAATTACTCTTTTTCCTTTAAAATGGAGGAAACAGAAATCGATTGAAGACGATTTGCAGAAGAAGTATAACAAACAAAAACTTAATTCCCTGCATAACAAAGGAGAATGTCATTATGTATTTGGTGTTGAATTTGGTTCAGTGTAGTTTGGAAATGTGTCAAAAGATATGTACACACATACATATATAGTTGCATACATACATGTATATGTAAAATTATAACATTTTGGGTATGAATATTTATGTATGTGTGTATGCCTGCTCTATGTATGTACAGATTAATGTATTCAGCTAAACTTTTTATGTGCGTTTGACCATTTTTACATTTAACACTTTTACTTCTTATTTTACTTCAACGTGTACATGTAGTGTGTGTATTGTTGTATTGTTCATTATATGGTGTGTACCAGACACAAAGTCAAATGGGAATGGGGTCAAATATAAAGTTTTCTTGTAAAATCAGAGTATTTAATTTAAATTCTTAAATAACATAATAAACAACAACAAAAGAAAATCTTACAAAGGTGCATCGAAGAAAAATGTTTGAATAAAGAGCAACAAACTTAAATTGAACTTTTCTCATACATGTGTCTGGTACTTAAATTTCAGTGTACATAATGAACAATTTAGCTTAAGTTACATACATTTCACATGGCATTACCCATAAATTCGATTTAAATTTATTGGAATATCACTTTATTAGAATAAAGTAAAACATATTATCCATCAAACTACCTCCAGGAGAAAATTCAATATTGTGAATAGATATTGCGACACCGGTGCCATAAACTTGTACGGGTTCGAAACTGGATAGAGGCTCATTGAACACTCAATGAAACTTAAATCTGCCTAGAATCTCTACTTAGAATTACGAGATCAGTTAAAAGCTTAATTTAAATATTGGGGTACAGGTTCCCTAACTGATAATTAGATCCCTTCGGGATTCACGTAGTTGCTATGGTTTGATACCCAAAGCGGGGAGAATGGCAGTTGGTTAAAAGACTGATGTTTGTTTGAGCAGCAAATTTCGGTCCACCAAATTGTCCTAGGTGCTGTTGCTGTTAACAAGATGCTCTTTACATTGATCATTGCAGTCATGTATCGAGAAATTGAAAGTATGCTCTTTGCAAGACATATATTAAATGTTCTTGCTGGACATACAATGCGGTGGTGAGCCGAGTTCAACCTTCCTAAAAGGTAGGTACCCACGTTAAACTTAAACACATCTGTCCATCAAACTAAAAGCAAATAATAATCTTTTTCGACTTTATAAAACAAAGAAATTTCGATTTTCAGAAAAATTAAATAAACATCAATCTTTAATAAAAATTTACAATATTTCAAAACTTAGTATTCGTGATTTAAATAAAAAAATAATGATTTGACGATAAAGTATATTTTGGTTTTTATATAAATTAGCTTTAAAATATTCTGACGTCCAAATGATTTTTGTATCTGGCAAAAAATGATTTGCCAGTGATTGTGATGGAAATTATCTAAAACCAAGAAACATAGCAGTATAAATGTCAAATTAATGAACAAACTCTGGTAAGGATATTTGTAATTTTTAAACTTTTAAAGGATCACAACGAAGTATGAGTAACTGACAATTTGTTTTCTTTTGTATGGTCTACCAATATGTGTCATTGATTTCAATAACTTCGAAACACAATGTAAATACATACTAACTATCATAAGAAAATAAGACAATTACAAAAAATCAAATTGCAAAATATTACAATTAATAGAATACATTATTAATCATTAAACTTTTTGAAAATGAAAATTTTCTTTGCAGTGACTTTGTATTTGTAGCAACATTCTCTTACAATTGCATTAATAATAAAACTAGTATCAGCATCAAATCGACACTTTTTAATTTGAATGTTTATTGGGTGCAGCAAACAAGATTCATCTAGATTGCAAATACAACGAAATAAGCATATGAATAGTACAATAAAAGTAAGACAATTTAAATACTGCAAATTTAAAAGAGCATTTTAGTAAACTCATCAAGTTGTTACAATATAATTGAACTTTTCATTATTTTATTACAATAGCTAATATTATAATTTAAAATAATATTCATGTAAATTGTTGAAGATTGCTGATGAAGCCTTTGGCAGGGTAGAAAATGCATTCCAATTTGCCAATTATTTCAGTACTTTACAATAGTATTCTTGATTATTCGAACTATTAGCCTGAATAAAAAACTTTTCTCTTAAAAAGATAAATATTAGTTCAATTCCTTCTCATGTAATATATTTTACGAAAATAATTCGAATTATAGAATTTAAAAACTTTTGTAGCGTACACACATACTTATTTCGTAGGGTATTCCTGTAGCATTATTACATATTATTATTATTTTTGCAAAAACGATTCTATAGAATAGTAAAATGTAGAATTATATTGAAAAATAATATGAAAATTTTAGAGTATAAAAATATATGTATGTATGTATATTAATCACTATTAAAAAGCCCTTTTTGTGCGTTAGGAGTTAAATATATATTTCATTATAAGTATCAGTTTTCATATTTTCATTCTACAATGGTATTGGGTGCCAATTACAATTATTCGGTGCACAACAGTTTTAATTGGAAAATCCTACAAGGTAATTTATGGCCATTTATTGTTTGCGTTCAAGGTCGATCCAAATGTAATTATATATTTATAAATTTAATTTAGCTATACAAAGTATTTATTACATTTATTTGTCAAAAATGTTACTGGATTATGTTGCCATTTTAATCAATATTTATGATTAATTAAATTTTATACACCAACAATGCAATAGTAAAGTTACCCTAAAGAAACCAGTTGCAGGTTTGCTTTTCTTTTTTCAATATGAAATGGATAAATGCATTGAACTTTGAACTTTGACTAAGATCACGAAATTGAAAAAAGAAATATAAGAAATTGTGATACTTTGTATTTATTTGTTATAAAGACAGACACTTTATATGTCTTTAGAAAGGACCTACAAATTTAGTGCTTCATACAATAATAATATTCATTTTAACTTTGTCGTAGTTTTAGGAAATGCACCTATTGATGTTGATAGTTAGTTAAAAAGTGTTCTAATACTTTAATTATTATAATTGCGTTTGACTGTATATTGACTACTTTCACAATCATGTGGACACAATCGCGAAAATGTGGACACATAACTTGAATGCAACACATACTGAGTTAAGCATAAAGGCTTCGTTAATCTTTACTTTCTGTTGCTGTTCTGTTCCGTGTCGTTCTGTTGTTAAATTTTTGGAGTTAGTTTTTTCGTATAAACGTATCAGCTGTTTGACGTAAACAGACAACACACCGCGAAAATAAATCAAAAAATACAAATCAAAGTTTTTTTTATTGTACAATATGTCATATATATATATTTATACAAAAAATTAATTAAATGCAAAGAAATTGAAAATTTTTGTAATAAACCAAAAATTTTTTTTTGTGCAGATGTCACTTACAATTACTTAGCAAATTTTTGTTTTCAACAGGTTCGTCCGCAACGGCATGGAAAGTAACAAAACAACTAACGACTTCTATACATGTTCTATTTAACAGAATCAAGTCAGCTAATTCGGAACGGAACAGAAAGTAAAGACTAATTCTGCCTTAATTCTCTTCATCAAATTTATTGAGATCTCACAGGTTTCTCTTATATTTTGTGTTTTATTAAAAATGTTTAACATGACTTTAAATAACAAAAAAAAAACAAAACAAAACAAATTCTTTTTTTAATTAAAAGCAAATTTCTTCAATTCCAGCATTTTATTGAAATAAATACGTGTATCAGTTCTGCTGTACGAATTTCTCTTGTGTCCATTTTCTCTTTTTTCAATCACCAATTAATTTGCTACATTCCACACGATAAAAAGTGCCATTTGTGTGTGTGCATGTGTGTGTGTGTGTGAGTATCGAAATTTTACAATCGTTCAGGAAAGAATCCCAAATAAAATACGTTTCGGTTGTTTTGATTTAAATTCAAATCAAACATGCTGCAATTGCAACTATTTACAGAATTCAATAATAAAATACAGTTGGTGCAGTGTATAAAAGAGAAAAAAATCAGAAAATATAGCGTAACAAATGTTTTTGCATTTTTTATATTTTCTGCAGCAATAAAGGAAGGACACCATCTAACAGCAGTGGCTACCTGATAAAGGTTCAAGTTGGCATTGACATTAAATTTAATTAGTTGTTTCAATGGCGTTTGATGTTACAGGTTTTTTACAAAAAACAGGATACTTATAAATTGTCCTTTAGAATTCGGCACAGAAATCGTTATAAAATATAATATGAAAAACATATTAAGAGAACCAACAGTCATTGAACGTTGTTTAACATTTTGCTTTTGAATTAAATTTAATTCACGAATATTTAACGTGTTTTAATTTATTAAATGCTTTCTACAATAAATAAATGAACGCGTGAATTAATATTCAAGATTAATACGGTGCCGTGGAAATCCTTCTCCACCAATAACTGATTTTACTTTAATTCGTGGTTTCGGTTGTAAATTGTGGGAAAAATGTTTTAATTGCAAATGTTGCAAAACTTTTCGTTTTTTGTTTTGAATTCTCCTTGTTTAATTTTTTTTTTTTAAATAAATAAATTTTTTGTTAAATCTTTTCATTGGTGTAAATGTGTGTAATGTTTATGTAGTTAGTTCGTTTAATTGTTTGTATTTATGTTTCAGCTTTTTTTTAATGAAAATGCGTTCCGTCAGTGCGGTTTTCTACGATTCCATTGTTTTGCCATTTGCATTTTAAAATTATTTGCAGCATTTAGTTCATGCCACCATTTGTTGCACTGTGTGGCTCTTTGTTGAGGGCTTTTGCTTTTGTGTGCGTGAGTGAATGGGTAAATAAATGAATGAATTCAACACAACATGTTCACTTTGTATGACGAATGGAAGAGTGTTATTTTTTTCATTTTCAAGAAAATTTTAATTAAGAAATTCTTTGTAAGCAGCAATAGCGAAATAAAGTTAATTGTTAATTTGATCTTTATTTCGTTTAGTATAAAGTGGCACATAAACGTATTGGACAAACTGGGCACCCAATGAGACAGCTGTATTTATGATATCTGTCTTTGAAACCAACTAGAAAGGTAAATATATTCTGCATAATAAGATTTATGTAATTTTAAGAGTAAATTAATTGCAATTTTGTTTGCCACGATCGCTTACAATAGAAAAATTTAAGAGAGTCGTTATTCAATGTGAAAGGAACATTGGGAAAATCAAAAACCTAAATTATGCTTTCTTAAAATCTGCTTTAATTTGAAATATACATAAATATTAAAAATTTGTTAGTTCTGTAAAAAGTTAATAGTTGTTTCACTCAATTTCTGTTACTCTATAAATTTAACCCTAACAGTCACACCAACTCAGTGTTTTCCACTTGGGGAGAAACTTTACAAAAACATACCTAAGATAAATCGCATTATAACTATATAAATAAATGTTAATTCATTCGTAATTATATAAATAAATTTGTGGGAATGTATGATAGTAAGTTTGTACAGTAAACATTATGGTGAACTTAAAACTGTGATTGTTAAAGGGAAATATTTTTAATGAAAATATATTTACTAAATTTTTCCTTTCATTATTTTTGTATAATGTTTGATTTATTTTAGATTTTACTAGCACAATTGTCTATTTTAAACTTCCTTAAAGTTTAAACCTTAATCCTATTTCTACAGCTTATTGTACAGATTAAAGAGCAATGAGAACAAAAGTTTCAAATTGCAAAGGCTCAGAAAATTTTAAATGTGTTTTTGTGGGCAGTTTGAAGAAATCATTAATTTCCTAAAAAATCATAGAAATCAGGCAAATGGAAAGAACAAATCACTTTCATAAATACTTTAGTAATATGTATAAATATACATATATATATATATATATATATATATAAGTATGCAAAGTAATTAAACACATTTGTATGTAGTGATAAATGTTATAATCATGAAATGTCTACCCCAGATAAAAGCCCACTATAATATTTATTTAGAGTCATCGTCATCGTCACATGGTGCTGATGATCATTGAAATGAATGGTAAATAGAAAAATTGTGCTGTGTATTCTATAGATACATATAAAAGTGTTCTTACTTATAGTAATTAGTGGCACAAACAATCAGCAACATGTACATATATAATGCATATATGTACCTTCATACGTACATATGTATATTTAATACAATGATAAATTTTAATTCTGCTCAATTCAATTCTATTCACTCACTTCACTTCAGTTCAATTGAGTTTGGTAGATTTGAGTTTAGTTACTTTTTTCTATTCAAATTTATTGAATCGTTTAGTCGTACAAAATACAGACTGCAACCCACAATTCTGGTCAATCAGATAATAATTAAAGCTAGATTTTATTTGTATTCAAATAAAAATAATTTTTATTTTTAATTAATTGATATTAAACTGGGAAAGAAGGCGTAAGATACAACAACATCATGCTTATAAATTACACATTGGATTATTTTAATCCCTAATTAAGTTTTTTAAATAAAACCAACTTTTTATTTAATTTAATTTATTTATTTAAAATTATATTTTACTAATTGAATTATTATTCTTTTATTATTTAAATGTATTGGATTATTATCCTTAATTGCGTTTTATAATTATTATTTATTAAATCTTTGATTGTTGCAATATAAGAACTTTACTGTTCGACTGCAAAAGTCTTAATGATCGATCATGATTGTGCATGCCTTAGTTGTGTACCTAAGTTGTAACGGTCATTATAAAAACAATAATATCATAGCTCTTATTATAACATGTTTTGTTCTATTAATAGAATTTCGTATCCTTGTTCTATTAATAGCATTCTTTAAATTCTTTTGATTTAATTTAAATAAACAACCAGTGGCATCGCATGAAAAGAGGCACAAAGTTAATTAATATAATATTAATATTGCTTAAAAGTTAAGTGTACATATGTATATATATACAATATATAACATATATACTCATTAAACTCTCAGTTATTTATGAGCCGATTTGAATAATTCAAAGTACCATCAATTTCAAACGTCACTTTAGGAAATGCTACAAAAGACAAAGTTCTACTACAACTGAATAATCAATATATTTTATCATATGAATTGTTCTCATATTTACATAATATATTTACTTTAATATTGATCTTCCTATGTGGAGATATTTGATTTAAAAAATCTTTGAAAAAACAAATAAATTTCATTCTTACCTTAGTATGTTGTATTTTTATCCTCTCAAGAGTGTTTAATTTTCTATAAACTAAACATTTATACAAGTGATGTACCTTCATAATAAAATCGGAATAGAAAACACTTACGAACATTGCTAACAACTTAATTGCTTACTAGTTCGGATTACTTCATAAATTTTTGGAAAACACCCATTTCACGTGTAAAAATTACTACAGCCAAAACGAGCATGGAAGTGATTGGCTGAGAAAACAACCAGTATGCTTAAAAGAATTTAAGTTGAAAATTTAATCCAACAACCTACATTATTAATAAAAGGCATGCACTCAATCAACCAACTAGCCAGCCATACAACCAGCCAGCCACATTCATCAGTTCGTAGTCTTATGGCCACTAAACGTATACGTAATTATATAATACTTATACGTATGTATTGCGTGATTTAATCAGAGGATCAAGAGATGGAAAACAAGTCCGTTTAACTGCAAGTGGGGCTTGTAAGTAAGCAATGGCCCATAAAACGTGTTACAGTTATAAATATTTAAAGATTCTTATGCTGATTTATTTTCTTCCCGCTTTTGGCTTTTACTTCTCTTTGTTGGTGTTTGGTTGATTTTTTTACAAACACAAACAAATTTCACATATTGAAAGAAAATCAAGAACAAAATACAGAAAAAATCTTAATTGTCATTCAATATGTTTGTATAGTCTGTTTTCCCTCTCTATATGCAGTTATGCATGCCAATGTACTCATTCACATGTATGTGTGTATAATAATGTATGTATTTATGTACACGTACTTACACAATACAGAAATCTACATACATACGTACATATGTACGTACATAATAGATACTCGTACGTACATATTTTAAGTATTGGGTCGGTTAAAAAAATATGCCGTTTGCTTTTGATTGAAGGTTAAATTTTTATTTTTATTAAATAAATTTTAAGCTTGAGGTCACTTTTTGTTTTTTATAAAAGATTTTTTTTATTTTTATATATAATTAACTCGATATTTCGATTTCCAAAGGAAGTCATAAAAAAGATCGAAGAAAATAGAATAAAATTTGTTAAAGTTTTATTAAAAAATAAATAAATAGTAAATAAAATAGTAAACAAATATATTTTCAATAAATAAAAATTCCTTTATTTCAAGCTCGAGGTCAGCTAAATTTTATTTTATTTTATCTGCCGATATTTCGATGCTCTTTGAGTATCATCATCTGTTGAACAGTTGAACAACAGACGATAAAAAGAAATGTACATTAATTTTACGTGGTCCATATAAATTATTATTTATTTAACAAGCCCAGATGATGATACTCAAAGAGCATCGAAATATCGGCAGATAAAATAAAATAAAATTTAACTAACCTCGAGCTTGAAATAAAGGAATTTTTATTTATTATACATAAAAAGGTCGAACAAAAACTACTTGAATCAAATATATTTTCATTATATTTTTTTATTATATTGTTACGGAATTGTTTTTAAATTTAAATTCAACAGTTTGTAACGGCTGGAATAAATCTACAGCATGTCTATCAACATAAAACATGATTACTAAAGCTTTGTACAGGCGGCGATGTTAAATGTCTAACAACCGTGTGAACTTAAAATTTTTGTCTTCCAACGTTGTAATAAAAAGCATTATCAGTACATTGTAAGACAAAAATATTGTCAGACATCTAAAAATCGTGTGAATACATTTTTTTTTTTTTCATTGTAAGATAGTTTTAAGACAATTATCAAACACTTTTAATTGTCATATGTGAAAAGTTTATGCACCTGTCAATGGCAACATTGTCAGATATGACATGAATAAACCAGTTTATTGTGAGTCATCGTTGTGTAAACATTAAAGTGTAATATCAGCGCGTACCTAAACCATAATTTAAGTAAATTGTAAAAGAGCATTAAAAGACAGAGTGACTATTAAAATTATTTTGTAAATTTGAATAAAGACTCGTTATAAATATTTGTTTAAACTATTGACGCTATTTAAAGGCTTTTTGGCTTTTTTAAAGGTACAACCTTAATAATATGATTGAATTTCGATTTGTCACTACCTATATATAAAAATATTTCATACTTCCATAAAAACCAATTTTTGGTGGCAAATATAAGTGATTATTATTCACTTTAGACCATTATTTAAGGAAATAGTTTAGAATTCAATATAAAAATCAATTTTTATTGAGATTTATATTAAAGGAGTTGGAGCCAATTGTGTAATTCCATTAAAAAATAGAGTGATCGCAGATTATCTGTTCAAATTAAAAATGAAATAAGCTCTAGAACGTTTAATAGTGGTCTTATTATTAAAAAAAATATAGAAAAAGGGCAATTTCTTATATTTCCCCTATAAATTTAAAATTTTGCATGAAATCATAAAATCATTTTAAATTTAGAGGATCTATAGCCTATTCTATAAAAATCAATTTTTGGCGGGAAATATTAGTGAAACAACAATTTTCTTTACAAATGAACTTTTTTAACCATCCAATAGTATTACGTAGCAACAGCTAACTACTGAAAATGTGCAATATATAATTGGTAATTTCAGTGTAGACAGATACATAAGACAACACCAAAATACTCGTACGTACGCAAAAAAAAAATAAAATTTCCCATTAAGACAATCGTCTGGTGATTTTGTACGTGATGATGGTGTTGAAATGTCTGCTGCTTCAAAAAGGGCCCTTTGAAATCAAGACCAAAAATATGAATGTGAACATTAAGGCCCCAAACTTAGTTGTTTCAATTCAGGGCATAAACTAAACTTTACGACAATCAGTGGGACAAGCATGTGTGGTTGGTGCAGAAAATGAAACGCCAGCCAATGTTTATTAGATAAATGTTAGAATTGCAAGCAACGAGTACATGGTGTGTCAATGAGCTCTTTTTAGACCATGAACGAAATAAGTAAAATAAAATCGATGAACTTTCTAGGGTTACAACTGATTTAAAAAAAGCAACAAATATTAAAAACAATAAAGGAATAGAACTGAAAAAAGTAGACTGTAGTGGCATGTTATTAAAAAAAAAATGACAATAACAAGAACAACTACAAGTGCGAGTGTAAGTATGGAACGAGTACAAAATGTTTTCGAATGAATTGAAAATGAGAATGTGTCAAGAAGCCATAAAACATATAATTTATGTGAACTAAACTAAAATGAAAATCTGTCTTGTACAAGTAGTGCTCCTGCTACGAGTATGAGAAAAACAAAGATATAAATTATAAATACTTATTAAGTTGCACGACGAACTCCACACACACAAAACACACCGACTAACCGAACTAACAGCTAAAGCAAAATTGAATGAACTGCGCCTTTTCTCATCATCGTAATTATCATTATCAGCACAAGATGATGATTAATTGCAAATTATTTAGTTTTCAACTTGTGCCAGCTTATTCTTTATTTTTGTCGTCTCCTCAACTTACTTACTTACATACTAACATACATATATACATACATATTTTGTATTTCTTGCAATTTCGAGAGCCTGCTTAATAATTGTGTGTACTTAACCTACATTAAGGGATCAGAGGAATGTTGAATTAGTCTCAGAGAGTGCAAGTGTGTGTTCGTGTATGTGCGTGCTTGTAAAGGCAAGTGTTTAAATATGTGCGAAAGAATCTCAAATGTTTAGATCACAGATTTTATTTTTACAGGTACTTATTATATTTTTAAAACAATTTAAGTATGTTTTTGTAGTCTTGTAGATATTATAAAGAATATCTCTAAAGAATTTTATTTTTCTACTGACTTTCTGTTGGCAAATGCATGTCTAAAAGCATAAAAACCAAAAAACCAACCAAAAAAAAATGAGAAGAAAAATGAAAACATAAGCCTTAAGATATAAATAAAAAGATTTTAACGACAGTACATGTACATATGTATGTGTGTATGTATGTATAAATTTTTAACAGCAATCATGAGCTTTTCATACAAAGTTTTTGTATTTATTTCCCTTTTGACGGCTCAGCTGAATTATGTACATCTTAAACATTCACCCATCCACCTACATAATCAGATTATTGTTAATGTGCTCTAGAATAATATTTGGTTATACCTTTAAATTTAGGTACAGAAATGTATTATGTACTTAAAAAGACTTATTTCTGACCGAAAACTACAATTTAAATTACTGAAAAGTTTGTATTAAATAGAAACATTTTTCACAATAGGTAAAGGAGTCTATATTTGCAACCCAATTATCTGCTTGTCATAAATCACGCTCAATGATTCTGTTTAAAGGACAGTTTCAGTTTTCTAAAAAAAAAAAAAAAATCAATTATTAATTGAGGTGAAAAATTATTTTATAAATAAATAACCATGAAAGATGGAAAATGTGAAATCTCTAAAATATAAATTAAAAATTGTATATACATATATTAACATCTGCAGTACAAGAACAACTTTCCTAATACCTTACCAGTTCAACATGCTTCACATGAGAAATAATACATAAAAAATATATTCATTTGGGAATAAAACCCATCACAGCTTGCAACTTACAGAAAGAAGCCTACACATTTGATTTTTTTAAAAACATAATTCTTTATTTTCTAATTACTTTTTTTATTATCTAAACTTTAGACTCTAAAGAATATAATAAATTGTGTGTAATAATATTTAACCCTTTAATAACCAAATTAATTTGCTTATGTTGTAATAATTTCTGAGCAAATACAACTACATATTGCCATAGACTTCTATGAGGTTGGCTATTTTAATAAAAAAAAAAAAACAAAAAAATTATCTGCAAAATTCTCTATTGTACTACAAATTAAATTGAATAAATTAAAACTGTATTAAAATTATCTTTAATTATCACTGAAACATCGGCTATTGAAGAACTAACTAATTTTGGGAACTACAAGGTGGCGCAAAAGTAAACTTCTAATCAGTCGATCTTGCTGGCCAGTGCAAATCGCCAAAACGGGAGATTAGGCGCCCGGGAAATGCATCCTTCAGCATATTGGTTGTGGCACGTGCAGTGTGTGCCGTTGCACCGTCCTGTTGGTGCCTGTTGTTTTCCAATCCCAATTCATCAAGTTGCGCAAAATTTATAGCATTTTCTGATAGAAGGATTACTTTTGCGCCACCTTGTATTTTAATGAATCTTAGTAAGGGTGTGCCAACAAAGATTAATTACATATAATATTATATATAGTATATTTCGGTTCCGCCATAAATAAAACAAACGACATCAGTTTGGAAATAAAACGAAAAATTTTACATACTTGCTATTTTGGGCTAATCAAACAATTTAAGAGCAAGGCCCTCTCTCGGCAGACAAAGCTTAAACTCTACATGACGCTTATCGTACCTGTGTTAATATATATCAGCATAAGTGGAGAATATCGATATCTTACGAATCGAGAGCTGTACTGAGCTGAACTGTACGCCGACATTGATATAGTAAAACGTGTCAAAGTACAAATATTTCGTTGGCTAGGGCATGTTGTGCGAATGAATGAAGATGCTCCAGCAAAAAAGGTGTTCGAATATGATCCTGTAGGCATGCGAAAAAGGGGACCACCGAAACTCAGCTGGAAGGATCAAGTCCAGGAAGATATTTCCAAACTTAATTTTAGAAATTGGAGAAGAAGCGCCTGGAAATTATTTTAAGTTCGGCCAATGATCCACAAGGGTTGTTATAAAAGGCCAGTTAAATAGGTAAATAATTATATATAATATATATTGTATATAATATATTATAATATAATGTATTTAATAATGATAATATATATTTTTATGTTGGATTGAATATGCAATACTTGTTCAATTTTAAACAATAAATTTTTGTATTTATTTCTCAAGATCTATGTGATGGTGTATAGGAATGAACTTGTGTACTTGATCGTTCTATAAATAGAACATAAATAGGTTCATTCCCGAATCTCAGCAAGACATAATTTTAAGTGCATATGTTTCACATGTATATCACTTGGTTGCAGGTAGCAAGTACTTTAAGTTTGAAGATATTTTAATTTTGTTTACTTTAGTTTAAAGTTTCGTTTCTTGGTCTTTATTAGCCTTGATTTGGAAAATGGAAGAGAAGAAACTTGTTTACTTATGGACAAAGTTTTTATTCACTTTATAAGAATGTGTAATGTTATAAAAAGAAAAGCAAATAGTTAATTTAAAAACCTAAGTAAGAGAAAAATCAAATTATAAGATATACTACAAATAATATCTGCAGTGATGATGACAACGATACCCTATTTTCAAGATTTTTTACGCAAATTCCAAAATATATTTAAAATAAACAAACTTTTAGAATTTCAAGACCACATAAAAAAATTAAAGTAGACTTCAAATGTACTTTAAGAAAATTTTATATGAAAATTTCGTCTAAAAGCACACTACTTTATTTTTTATAAATACGGCAGTTAGCATGGAATTCGAGCTTATACGTAAAAGTCATTTACTATTTATTATTGAATTACATACTATTACGAAGGAGAAGTCATTACTTTAAAAAATTCAAAATAATTAACATAACTATAACCTAGTTAATTTATTATGACTGTCGCAAATTAAGATTAATCTTAGTTTTAATAAAGCAGTAACTTCTTTATTGCCAAAAAAAAAAAATGATATTACAAAAAGTTATTATTGCCGAAAATGTAAATGTACCAAATTAAATTAATATTAAAAATCTCCCAATGACCACATAAATGAAGTTATTGAACAAATTCGATTTCAGTGCACCTCAATGGTTTATAGGGCATAAAAAAGTATTATTAAATATAATTAAAGAAGTTAACTCAACAACAACATAGAGTGGCAGCATCAAACCTACTTTTATACCAAGGGTCCTTTTTATATGATATTTTATATAAATTAAATTCAAATACAATTTATTTGCCTTGTATGTACATATATACGAGTATGTATGTATGTATGTATGTATCTTAATGTGTGGCCTTTTATTTTTTTTGGTAGAAATGGACAACATTTTAGCTCTGCAACAAAAGAAGAATAAATAATTTGGATTCATAACTCAATATGTGGTGGTGGTAGCAGAGCTTAGGAGACAAGTAGCAAAATGAAAAGTTTTGAATCATTTGTTTATCTTTTGACACCACATTTGCTGGCCTTCAACATCATCTGATGTTTTATATTGTATTTAAGGATGGCTGCTTTTTTTCCTGGTGCTGATGTTGTTGTCTTGATTTTAAATAAACTGGTTGCTTGTGTGTCTGAGAGTTTGTATTTGGGGCTACAATATTAGCATAAAACATAAATTTCTTATGGAAGTAAACAGCAAAGGAAGCACAACAAAAAATAAAACAAGTATGACAAAAAGAAATAAACAAAGATTGTTTTTTTAGACACCACACACACATGTAGACAAAAGACGAACAGGCATTAGACAGCTCCAAAATCTCAAGCATAAAAAACAGTTATAAAGGAAAAACCGTTCTTTTACTTCAAAATATTTCAGTTGAACAAATTATAATTCATACTCGTACATATAGTTATTAGAAAAAGATATCAGACAAGATATCGAGCAAAAACTATATCAAAAAAGTTCAGTAAACTCACATTGCATGGCTCCCCATACTTCGTTCGTTCAGAACTCTATGACTTTAGAAATGTTTCTGTTTCCTCCTTTCCAAGAGAGCCTCATCGACCAGACGACATTTCCTGACTATTGTAAACAATATTAAAGGCTCGAGATGCTGCTTTATGGATGGGTTATTGGACTTTTTTTGTGGGCCGGACATTTCAACTTACTAAGGACATTTCAAGACCGATAGTCGTATCTTTAATTGCTGAAACTCAACAACAGTCAGTTATTTTTGGGTTCCTAAAGCAGTCAGTCATACAAATTTTATATTAACACCAAGGTATTGAAAATATTTTGGTTACGGTTAATCACAAGGTAAACATTGGACAGACAGCTAAATGAACATGGTTAAATAGACTCCGAACTACTGCCTATCATTATTTTTGAGCGTTTCGATTATTTTTCGTTGTCAAAGATTTTCTAATATAAAATACGGTTATTGATTATTTTTATTAACATGTGCCACGTTCACGTATTTGCAGAGCAGGATAATGTATAGAGCCTGTTAGAGAAGAATTTGAATTGTTGGAGCATCCTAATATTCATACAGACATAGCAACAACATAAAATAAAGTGTTCAGATAAAATTCAAATGGTATGCGTAAATCGGTGTGTGGTATATGCCTCGTATACTTGTATGAATTTATATACACATGATAAGAATGTATCTAAATATATAACTGTATGCCTGCATATACAATATAATTACAGATGAATTCTACTAAAATGATTTAACATTTGTAGTTATTAAAATAAATAATGACAGGATTATTAATCACATACATAGTTTTAATGGAATATTACACTGTATTTAACAAGTGTAAATTTAATCTATCAATAATTAAAAACAAATCAGAAATTTAAAAACATTAGAAAAGAAATCAATGATGAATTTTTTTGTCATTAATTGAAGTCGTTTTAACTGAATTTGACTGTATACTCAATATATGTAAGTGTTCACGTTTGTTTGTTTGTTTACATTCAGACTGTGGGCCTCATACTCATACAATTCCATAAGTTTATGGTACAACATTTGTCTTTCTTGATTTGTGTGTGTGTGTGTGTATGTGTGTGTGCGTGTTTTATTTTATTTTTTTTTTCTTTGTTATAAATGTTTGTAAAACTTTGTCACCAAATCGTGTAAAAGAAAACTTATTTCTAGTTACAGAAGGGGAATTCTTTTTCATAATTTTTTTTTTATTTAAAATTTGTTTTTTCGTTGTTTTTTTTTTTTTTGCATTGTACTTTGTTAATTTTTTTCTTTAACTACAAAAAACAACAAAACGAGGAGAAAAATACTCAAAACATTTCTGTTGAATTCTAATGATGCAAACTGTTGTATTGTTTTAAATAATATTGCTGATGTTGATGTTATTGTTGTTTTGTATTAAATTTTAGAATTAATTATGCATGAAAAAAAAAATGTTATTAAGGATCTAAAATATCTAACACGAGGATTGAGTAATTTTAATTTTTGTTCTTCTTTCAGCTTGTTTTTATTTTTTGCTTTTAGAACTAAAACTTTTTTATGTGTATGTATTTATGTCTGTCTGCATGCGTCTTTGTGTGTATGAACTACATACATACATACATACATAAATGTACATATTTTGGCATAAATTTATTTTGTTGCTTTCATTCTTCAATTGCAAATGTTGTCAATTTCTGTAGAATCAAATTAAAAATGTATATGTGTATATTAAGGCAGAATATAGTAAATAAACAGTGAATATGAAAAGAAGTTGACATTTTTGGTTTAGAAAAATTTTAATGATTTGTTTAATTAGAAAATCAATAGCTTATGAGTTTGACTTTAAAATTGTTGCTTAAGTTTATTTAAATATGTATATATATGTATGTTAGTTAATTTGGATTGGTCTTAATAGAGAGCAAATGCCGTTGTTAGTTGAAATAGAATATTTTTTATAAGAATCATGTAATTTTATTTGTTTCTACTGTTTGTTTTTAGGTAAGAGGTCTCTTTCTTAAGATAATTTATTGTGGGTGTAGAGAATAATTACCAAGAAATAAATTAATGAAGTTTTATTTCGAAAAATAAAGTTATATTTTTTCTATTTTGGCCAACACACAAACACACTCACTCTCAGTAGCATGGGCTGTTTAATTAAAACAATTGTATGAGATTGAATCAAATCTCATCAAAATACTATTTTCGAATGTCCTTGTTGTTGTAGTTGTTCTTTTCATTACTTGCTATTTAATTTTTTGTATTAAAACAAATTTTTGGTTTTTCTGTAAATCTCATAAATGTTTAAATAACATTTCTGCGATAAAAACCCTTGGATACATTATTTTCAAAATACTTAAACATCAAAATAATTTTGTTTTACATTTACATTTGTGTATCTGCTGAATGATGCTGATAATTATTTTTGAAATTAAAATCAATAATAATATTTGTGCACTACCAACAAAATAAAAAACACAATAACTGTCAGCAGCAGCATCATGATTTATTCAATTAATCAATCACATACCAACAAATAGTACTTCAAACAAACCAAACAGCAATTGGGAAATGATTTCACATTTAGACTTCAGATGAACTTGGTAAATCTGTTAAGTATTTGATTGGATAATTGCTACAGTTATTCTTTTGTATTACTAATCCTAGTTAAATTATGTATGTCATGCAAACATCATACTTTTGATTTAGTTTTTGTTTTATTTCGAGTTTGAAAAGCCTTTAACTTTGTTTTCTTGTTTGTTGTCTTTGGTAATACAAATATTAATATAAATGTATTTTATTTTATAAACTACTTTGGTAGTATTCTCTTTTTGCCTTCTATTTATGTAGTTTACCTCAACGTTAAAGCGAATCAAAAGTTTAATTAAATGTTAATTTTTTCAAACATTAATTATGTATTTGTGTTTTGTTGTTGCTGCTCTTCATGCATTTATTACATACATGACAGCACTAATATTAATAAACATTCCCATTTATATATTAACGTACATACATACATACATAAATTCCCTGCTGTTTTAAAGGCTGCAGTAATCAACTTTGCACAAAATAAATATATTTTGCACACTTGTATTTTAACTAGTAAATTGCAAAGAGCGTTGTTTGACTTCTTCGTAATGTCCTAAGTTCTAAGGGCAGCAGGCTATTTACCTTAAATGTTATTAAATATTAAATGTTCGTCCTATGTGTGTATACAGTTGCTCCTAAATTAATAACACTACTAAACGAAACTGGAAAAAAAAAACTTTCCAAACTTCAGAACCACGGGCCATCGCTATCGTGCAGTGTTTGTAAAGTCATTGTAGGCATGTATTATATTTTTATTGATACATTGTATATTTTTTTAAATTTTACTAAAAAAAAAACATTTTTGTCAACACAACTGCGGGTAAGTGCATATATATAAATAAATGAATGTACACATACATATATACATACATATAGTATAAAAGTACATATTTGTTAATATAGAGTTGTTCATACATAAAAACAATATAATATTTACATTTAATTAACCCTACATGCTGGGCAAAAATTTAAAAAAATATATACATGTATACAAAAAAAAATTAATACATTGTAGCAATTAAAATTAATAAAAATTTAAAATAAAGTTTTAATTGAAACTGCATATTGGTCAGTCAGCACACAGATTTTTCCATTGCAATTTATTGAATTTGTAGTAAAAATGTAGACAAACAGAAATTAGATGTATTGTACTTATCATATGTACCATAAGAGCGGCTCTATAGGAGTATGTTTCAAATTTACAATTAGGGAATTCGTATGTGCTAAAACTTTACCACAGTTGTAAATATGTTATTGGTATGTTTCATGTTAAAATATTTTACGACAATACAAACTGAGGTTGTCTGTTTTTCATGTGTACCTACTATGTGGTATTTTCAGTGTCAGCTGTTTTTTGTTAACCGTTTTGTATTTTTGTATTACTCTGTTTTGAAATAATTTTGCAAACTTCTAAACCATTAATATTAATTTAATTAGTAAATACTAAAAAAAAAGCATTGAAGTTATACAAATTTATAAAATGGAAGTAAAAGAATCTATTTCGGTAAGTTTTTTGTGCACAAAAAAAAAACTTCTTGTCGGCATTTTTTAATATATATATTTTTTTTTTGCTCTGATTTTGATTTGACGTTTTTATGACTTATGATTTAGAAAATACAAAATGCTACTCACATATGTACTATTATTTCAAATATGACTTTACGACTTATGACTTAAAACCACCATGTAAATTCCCTAAATATAAACTATTCTGCACACACACACACACAAAATATTATTCAAATTAGATCATAAAACGAAATAAAACAAAAACAAATACTGAAATATTAATAAAGAAAAACTAACTTTACTTTTTTTAAAAACTATAGTCCTTAAGAATCGTCTTACAAAAAATACTTTTCAAATACGCGCACGATCACCAGCTTCCCCCACTAACGCTGACAAGTGTGGAGCACGAAGTTTTAATTAAATCTGTTCAGCTGTTTAGACGTGATTGACATACAAGCCAGTGAACAGAGGGGCTCTACTTAAATAATAATTCGATAACACATTTTGAAATTCTTCAGAAGTTACTGCTTTTATGTTTACTGAATAAATTTGTTTAGAAAGCTACTAATTGCAACTTCATTTGATTAAACTTAAATTGTCTAATATTGGACATCATAATTCCATCCATCAGATTAAATGAACTTTTTTTTACTTGACTGAATACACACACCTCCGAGAGTTACTAAAACATGCATGTTTTTATTATTGTTTCACAAATAAAGTAGAAAGAAAAATATAAAATTTTAAATTAAATTTGGAAAAAATAACTTTTGCAGGCAGTATCAAACAGTATGTAGTAAGAGTGTAATATAGAACATAAATAAATAATTAAACTTTTAAATTAAACATAAATATGAATAATTTTCGTTATACATACATTTTGCATCAACTCAGTTTATTCACTGCTGTTGAGTTTTTGTCATGTAAATTTAAAATTTAGTTTTATTTTGGTTTTTTTTTTTTTTTTTGTGTCTCATCATTTAGAGAAAAACAATTTTTGAAATATTATTATTCCCCATTTGTATACCAGAAAAAAAACATGCAATGAAATTCTATGTAAATGTTGGAAGTTTGATAAAAATGTTAAAAACTTGTAAAAACTCTGACTGTTTGTGGATGAATAGTGAGGGTGAGTGGGTGTATTTGTGTGGGTTTAAATGCCAGAGTGTCCATTGTTAACTTCCTGATGTAAATAAATATTGCTTAACATTTATTTGAATTTTTGATAATGATTTTCACATTGATTTATGTTGAATGAAAATTCTAAACTTTATAAGTTTGAAAGTATGTATGTATGTATATAAAAACATTAACACATATACAGTGAACTCGCGGTAACGTGAACTAATTAAAACCAAGGGTGTTCATGTTAGCGAAATTGTTCACGTTAGCGAATATCATGAAATATATATGTATGTGTTTTTACACGCTTTAACGTGAAATTCTTTCATTATAATTTGCATTAAATTATAAAAATAAAATTATTTATTAAAATTCATTACAAAACAAATAGAGATCACGAGAAAACATCTCCTGCCCACTGCAATGCCTTGTTACAGATTTCAATTGCCTCACTTGCGGCAATTTTTTTAACAGGATCATCAGCAGTGCAATCATCGTCGTCACTTTCTTCGTTTTGCCGGGAGCACATTTCTGTTGCATTGCAACGTACGTTTTATCTGCATGCAGAGCAAAAACATGGTTGGACATGGTTACGACAACTACACTTTGTTTTTGGTAACAATATATAGTTGTGGTACACAAATATTTGTTATTTTAATTTGATTTTACTATAAACATTTTTATGTTAATCGCAATTATAAAATTGACTATGGTTCACTGAAACATAATTATTGTTATTAAATGTTTACCACAACCATTGAATGATAACTATTCAAACATATTATATTATTGACAACTATTTAAACTTACAAATAACCATTAAATGATAAGTTTCTATATTAGTACTCATATTATGTTTAAAATGCAAACAAAATATGTTTAATTTTAATAATATTCGTATATAAAATTTTACTACAAAGACCTAAATAGTGTATAATAAATATAATAAATAAATAATAAAGTGTACATTAAAGAAATAATCTTAAATATCATAAAAAAAATCTATAATCTATCTGTAATGTAATGTAAATTTTTTCATATATGTTAAAAGTGCATAAATATTTATTTCTATTTACGAAAATATTAACTAATGTTTGTAAGTTCTCTGTTTAAAAAAATGTAGAAATAATTGTGATTTAAATCATAAAAATTGTTGTTTTCTAACTAATCATATTGTTTTATATTTAACCATTAATATGTTTTCCATTAAAAATATTATGTTGTGATTAAGTTGGTTCATCATATTATGATGAGAAATTTTCATAACAGTTTTTTATCAAGGTTGCCAGAAATCCTTGATATAAAAGTGTCACAATTGCTGAAGCAATTCTTAAAATAAAAAACTACTAATTTTTAACAAAACCTAAAAATATATCTTTGATATTTGTATTTATAATTTAGTCTAAAGCAGTTTTTTTTTTTTTTGCTATAAGTTTATCATAATATAATTACTTTAGATCATAATATGATTACTTTATATCATAATATGATTACTTTATTTCGTAATATGATTGCTTTATATCATAATATGATTACTTTAGGTAATACTATGATTAATTTAGATCATAATATGATTACTTTATATCGTAATATGATTTCTTTATATCATAATATGATTACTTTAGATAATAATATGATTAATTTAGATCATAATATGATTACTTTAAACTATAATATGGTTACCTTGGGTGATAATTTGATCATGTATGACAATTTTATAATTATATTAGGTTATAATGTGATGTTATAATATCAAATTATGATTAAGAAGAAAATATTATGATGAAATATTACGATGATAATTAATCATAATATGATATTTCATGGCACTACAACCATAAATCTTATCATAATACGTTGCTCTTAGATTATGTTTACCACAACTATGTTTTTTCTATGCGTGTGGTAAAAGTTTTCAAAATAAACCAGACTCATCAGCATTATAGGGTTGGTCATTGCATAACTTATTTTCTTCAATATTTTGTTTCAGTTCTAGCTTAAATGAATCCACCAATTTAGGCTGCGATGAGAGTTTTTCTTCTGTTACTTTAAGAAGTCTAATTGCGTGCCTTTTCTTAAATCGCTGAAGCCATCCGTCACTAGCATTGAAAACGAGGGCGGTTTTCTTTAGGTTGGGAATGTAATTAGCGTAGCTTTTTCTTCTAGCATTAGCCCACTAACAGGCCAACCAACGGTAAAGAGTTTTCCATAACTGGAAGTTCTGATGATTTTCCGGGTCCCTGGTATGTGAGGTTTACACATCTTAAAATTGTTTCCTTTTTCTTTTTAATGCTGCATATTGTTGGTTGAGCGACATTATACTTTTTTGCTAAACTAGTCACACTTGTTCGTTTCTGCAAACTATCTAAAATGTTTGCCTTTCCTTTTAACTCCAAACATTTAGTTTTTTTAACACTCATGCCGACGACTGGCCACTTTGCATAAAAAAAAAAATTTTAAATAAACATAAACTTGTTCACATTAGACGGTGTTCATGTTACCGCGAGTGCACTGTACGTACATAGACATTCATACATATAGCAAATGTACAAATACATAAGTATTTATGTGCATTATATCAATACTCGTACATCTCATAACTATTGAACTGATGTCATTGAATAAATGTAAATTTATCTGTTATTATGATATTTTTTAATAGAATAGAAATGAAATTGATTTGGAATATTAGAACCGAGAGTGGAAAAAAGCCACCACTGTAATGCAGCAGTTTTACATCATGGCCAAGTGATGTATGTATATTATCCATATCCTTTGTTAAATTATGAATACAGCTAAATGACTCAATGTCTGATTCTGCCTCTGTTTCTGTTGTATGTCTAATTTAATTTATGCCAGTAATAATCACAAAACATTTTAACTTTATTTTATTTTATTTACATAAGACCAGTACGAGTACACATTTTGTTTTTTTCAATACTATGTTTGACCTTGAAATTGTTTATAGAAATGTTTATAAATATTGCATTTATAATGGTTGTATCTTGTAATTAAACAATAGAAACTATGTTAGAATATAATTTATTCGATTAAGTCTATTTCTATTACATACTAGGGTCATGGAAGGAAGTATTTGTGGATTTTCAATTCAGAAATTCAAATTTAATGAATACTCATTAGGAAACATCATTAAGAAAATAAATTTGATGGCCAAACATTAAAAGCTATGAAAACCTTATAATATTAAATTGTTAATTATTTCCATTAAAGACTTTTAAAATTATAAGCAAGCACAGAAATGTTTGGTTTGTGGTGTGACCCTCGTATGGAAAGTAGAAAATATTAAAACCATATGTGTGTGTGAATCTATGAATGCAGTGTGTTAACATTTGTTGTGACCTTGCCACATTTGTTGCACTTCGAACTGTATGAATTGCATTTACACAAACATGCCCCTGCATTTCTGAATACACATGTGTAGACGTTAAGTAATAAAGCGAATGTTTTATTTTGGAATAAAATATCGTTCCATCCGTTGTTTGCATTCCGGTCATGAGATTTCAGTTGTAATTATATTCCCCGCAGTACGTATAAACTGACCCTTATTTTGGTATTTAAATTGTTGAAAAACAAAAAACAATTTCACTTTCAGTGTTAAATTTTCTAGTCTGTTTGCTAACATATTTACTGCTATTTGCATAATATTTTTTCACCTTGCAGGCAAAAAGAAAGAAAATTTATATTTATTCAATTGCTCCCTAAATAAAAAGTTTTTCCCCTTTTAATTTTTTTTGCTAAAATTTACGTAACGTGATGTTTAGGTTAAGGTTTAAGGGTAAAATTATATTTTTTAGAAAGTAAAATGAAAAATTATGAACATGAACGAAGATTTTAACAACATTTTGTAGAATTTAATCAGAGAAAACTTCATTTAATTACCAGCTCTACTAACTGTCATATTTAATTATAGCATCACTGATAAATGTAGAGACGTTTGATGTAAATATGTATGTGACAATCATCTATTCCCTAGTTTGAGCCCCTATCTATTAATTGCCGTATTTTACATTATCTGTTATTGCTGTAAGTAGATACTTTTTGAATACACAATATACTTTTTGAGAATAAATACAGTAAAAGTTTAGTATAGAAATAAAACTTTAAACATTTGTGTTCAAAGGCATTTGCAGCATTGCCAAGTGTGGTGGACACTTTTATACACTTTTCTTATTTCCTTCATTTATGTTATTGGAAAAAGAGAGTCTTTCTTACATTGGTTAATAACAATCACATCAAATTACATTGTACATGTTTTAGCCACGATTGTTAATTTGCAACGCCTTAAAAGCCATCCAAATATTTAACACTCCATATGAACCCTCCAATATTGTTTATTAGAACGTGTTTGATGTTTTTGTTTACATGTCTTTTTAAGAAGCAAGTGTTTAGTGCTGCCGAATGCACAGCTCTTTATTCTTCGCTTTTTAAAATTGAATCCAGCGTCCCGGTCTGTAAATACTTCTTTTTAGATTTCTTATATATAAGATTGTCGATATGTTATTAAAGAATAAGTTAAAAAAATTTTAAATAAAAGTTCAAGAAAACTTAATTTGGAAGCATTTGAATTGCTTTGTGTATGGGAAACATACCACACAATTTCACATTAATGTAAGAATATAACGTTGTAAAAATCTATTAATAAAGTTAAACAGCCGTTTAAAATTAATGGTCTTCAGGCAGAGAAAATTATGTTTTATTGTCACTCAACTAAACATTTTTACACCAACGAATAAAAATAACAAAAAGCTCAAAACAAATTCACAAGTAAAATAAAAAGTGTCAAATAATGTTCTCAACAATGAAAGACTGATACAAGGAGGGAGTGAGTGCGTGAAACTCGCATTCAATTTAGCAATAGAATAATTTTTTTAAATAAAATGTTCAACTTTAAAACCGCTTAAATATTTAATATGAAACAGATTGCAATTTCAACAAAGTTGTTTTAAGTATCTGGGTACATTTATGTAAATACATGTGTATGTGTGTGTCTCTCCATGTGTATCAACAATATTTTTGAGTGTGTTTAAGATACATATTTTATAAACCACGGAAACCAACAGATTTTCGTAAAAATTTTGTACAATGTCAAATGTAAACATCACCTGCAGGTTCTTGATAGTGGGAAATATCTATCTACACATAAAATACGAAAGTTAAAGAAAACTGTATTAAAAAATACCAAAATAAAACAAAAAAAGAACAACGACAACAAAAAAGAACGAATCATAAAAATAACAATAAATAAAAAAGGATTTACAGATATTGAGGACAAAAGATAATAAATCGATGAAGTACAACAAAAATGTAAATTATCAGCTTACAAAAACAACATAACTATAGACAGCCATACAGACGTAAATACTTGTTTGTATTCACTCGTACAATTATAAAAACATCTCGAGGGAATACTTAAAAGTATGTCTGTATGTACTTGTTGTTGGTACTTTTCAGTTTAATTTCATTTTTATTTTATACTGAATACAACACAACTAACAAATGCGAATGTAAACGTGAAAAAAAACAACATTTTATGGACAATTAACTAAAAGTTTAACAAACGAAAAAATATTTTACATGTTTTACATTTCAGCGGTAAAAAAAAATATTTTATTTCTACTGCTGGCATTGTTTGCTTTTCAACACACATGTCCGTGTACAGCTGTTTTTCTTAAATATTCTTACAGTGCAAATGAATTGCCTATATTAATTAAATACACTCGAAATTTACACACAGTCCAAAAAGTTAACAAATTAATTAAAATATATAACAATTGAGGCAGTTATTTGATAAGATTGTTACTTTATAAACAGCATTTTTCCGGAATTCTTTTCTGCAAGGTCGTGTCGTGAGGTTTTTGATAAGGTGTCCTTCACGTCTCTTTTAGAAAATGTTCTTTTATAATTGAAGAGACCCTGCACACCTTAAAAGAAACGTCACTGTTCGCCTCTCAATTGTGACAACATTTTACAATATGCTGATGTGAAAAACAAACAACAAAAATACAATAATATTCTACCAACAAACAACAAGGCAAACATTTGTTGAGCTGATCTCCACAAACAGTGTCAACCACATACGAGTGTGTTTCATACTGGTTACATCCATTAAGTAGAACCCACAAAACCAAATAAAACTGATTATTTAAAATTATTTCAATTCAATAGTACGTTTTTCCTTTTTAGTTCTGATGGCAACATACCAGCAGGTAACCAAAGTGCACACGTAACAACTAGCAGTCATACTTTCATACGTTGGTACGAATGACATGCTCACATTAACACATGTCCTTTTTCAGCATTTTAACGACCTTTCAGAGGTTGATAAATTAAATTTAAATAAAACCTAGAAAAAAAATACTAATAATAATAACGAGACCTTATTTATAATAATATTTTGTTTGGTCAAAAACAAGTCAAATGTATTTATATTTAAAATAAATGCACGACTATAAATAAATGGCTGACAAATAAATAAATATGTAAATATGGATGTACATGTATGAAAATACTGCTGCCATTACATATAGTAGTAGTAGTATGTAGTAACTACTACTAGTGGTCACTGGAATATTTGTTAGTGGCGAGTGGATGGATGTTTTAGTTAAATAAAGAGGAAATATGCAAAAAAAAAAAAACAACGAAAATATTGTTTTCAATAGCGTTCAACTAATAAAAACATGATATACAAACTGATATTCACTTCTGTTGCGTGTATTTTTTTTTAGCCTGTCACTAACTCTTTCATTCACTCTTCTCCATCCATTCATTTGTACATACAATTATTTATTCTGAGGGTTAATTGAAATTTTAAATAAAATTATGTTTTTTTGCTGCATGTGCAACCAGTGCAAGTAATTCATCAGTGTTTTTGTGTATGTGATGTGTTTCGTCGCAATTTGTATTTTTTAATTATTTATTATAGAGATTTGTAAGTATTTGGTTTAAATACATACACACACACACACACATAAATATGCATATGTATATATAAATAAATAAATTTTATTATGCAACCAATAAATTTAATTTAGTTTTAACCCTCTAGCAGCAATTGCAGCAAATTTAGCAAATCCATTCAAGAACTGACTATATGTAAATGCATTTCAGCTATTGAACAACCGACTGGCACTACACTAATATAGATTAGTAGATTTTTAATTTTCTAAATTTACACAAAAGCACTTTGTAAGGTTGGTATTGTTTTCATTTTGTTTTTTTAAATTTTTTTTTAAATTTTAGTTTAGTTTATTAAGTTTTGACCTGCTGTTTTCAAGGGTTAAACAAATACTGTAGGTATGTATAAAACATAAATGAACAACATCATATACTGCAACTGCAACTGCAACATCAATGCCAAAGTACTCACTCAAACAAAATTGTTTCTGTGCATTTCAAAAATTAGTAATTACAATATTATTATGGTAAAATTTTGCGGATAGACAAATTAAAAAATAACAAAAACTCATTAAAAATTATGATAATTTGCCAACATTTTAAATTAATCAAAACTTATTACCTAAACTAAACGCATTGGGCAAGAGATTAAATTAATTAAATGTAATGAAGTAAAATATAGTAAATTTTCATTACAATGTTCTAGTATTTGAATTAGTTGTAGTAGTAGTAGTAGTAGTAGTAGTAGTAGTAGTAGTAGTAGTAGTAGTAGTAGTAGTAGTAGTAGTAGTAGTAGTAGTGGTAGTAGTAGTAGTAGTATCAGTAGGAGTAAATAAAACATGTCTGTAATTGAACTGAACGCACACACACATACTTAAATACAAAAACAACAACGATGTAAATTTATAAATATGTACACTGTGTAAAATCTGTAACACAAAATGTTTTAGAAATAAATTATTGACAAATTACGTTAATTTTGATGCAGCACTCACTACATACATACGTACATATGTATGTAATAAAAACTGCATTAAAATTTGATTATTATTTTTTGACCATAATTATTTGTATGTAATTATTTTCCAATAAATTAAAGTGCGACTAATTGCATTAGAATTTAACTATCTGATATAATATTTGAAAAAAGTAAGAAAGTCGGTCAGGCCCAATTATATAATATTCTAAACAAGCCACTAGTATATACATATGTAGGTATGTAGTAGTTATTTGTTAATGGAATTTTTTATCTTCTAGCTAAATTCGTTTGAAGTTTTTCTTAATAATGTTATTTCCTTGAGAAAGTTCAGCTTTAAAATTATACTCGAGAGAATGTCGTATATTGGTATCTATGGAATAATTCTTCAAAATTCAGAAGAATGCTTTCTATTCACAGATTATGATTATAATGCTTATATTGCATATTGACAGGTAATTTCGTTTAACAACCCTAGGAACAACTGAAATATGTTATTTATATTGAACCTGAATCATTCGTCACAACTGTTTTCGACTTACTAATGTTGATTTTTTTATAATATTCTGATTTATGAAAAACGTCTGAAGTTGAAAGTGATTTTAGTAGCGTCTACACAGCTAAGTAAAATCATGGACCGCGCATTTTACTGTTCTAAATTCTATATGACAAACAATTCAAATACATATGTATGTATGTCTAGAAAAGCTTAACCCCAGCAAAAATAACCTTTTAGAATCTGTGTAAGTTGCCTAAATATGTTTAACATATTTGATATAATCAAATTATTTTGCAGCAATAAAGCAATAACAAACCAACTGAAACAGGAAAAAGACGATTTACAAAACTTTTTAAGTTTCACAAATAAACAGATTTTGTTATTTTGTACTTTAATAAACACAGTTATAAACACAGAATGGAGCAACACAGTTCATCACAGTGCATGGACACATGAACATTGTTGGCCAGTAAAACTTTTCCAAACTATAACTATGTTTTTGTTTATTTTTTCTGGAATTCTTGTTTTTGCTTCTTGATAATTTTTCCTAAATAAACTTTTTCTTTATCACTGTACATACATACATATTTTCGTTGTCATTTGTATTTGTTTTCCTTATCACTTTATTTTGCATAAAAACTCGAAAAGTTCCGCAAATACCTCAAGTAAACAAATCAACTAAAACGACAACAACAAAAACAAGAAAAATAAATAGCAACAAAAAAAGCCAAAAACAAATACACCACAAAACTTGTAAATGCAAAATGCTCAAAGAGAACCACAAAATAAATGTTTGTCACTTGTTGTGATATTGCAGTTGTTGTTCTTGGTTTTTGTAAGAGTGAAAACACAATTCAAATCAACATCAACATCCAAACAGTCGTTCGCTCTTTTCGTTCATGCATTCATTCACACTCACAAGTATTTTCGAGCTCGGGCATGAATAAATGTTTGTCAAGTTTTATGCAGAGCTGGGAATTGTGCTTTGAGACCAGCTACTACTCAATTTACTTGCGTATGTGTCTATATTTACCTACATATATGTATATGTACATATATACTTTGTATGTATGTATAGTAGTTGTTTTGTCAATGCACAACCTTCACATGTAACATTCAATGCAATTTAGACAGGTTATCAAGATTTTCTATTTGACAAACAAAGTACCACCCAGATTTAGTTCGAGAAAAGTGCCAAAAAATAACACTGAGTTCAATTGGAAAATCAATCAATTCTATTTTTAAGCGTGAAATAAATTTTACCACAAATATTTTTTACTTGAACAAAGATGGCTAAAATGCTAAATATTCAATTTTATTGTTAAAAAAAATGTAGGTGTTTTGTCTGTCTTTAGTATTAATTTCTCTTTAATATATAATCGGTATTTTTTTGGCAGGTTGAAATTTACATTAATTGTTTTATAATATCAACTACATGAAAACACGCTACTCAACTGCATATGGATCAATTCAAAATTGGTCATAGTACTCACATCAATCTCAAATATGTAAATGTTGGTATCAACCACTCCGAAAATCACTACACTTTCATACAAAATATCGTAAGGATATGTATACAATTCAATATATTATTCACATATAACTCCCATTTCTGAAGATAACTTAAACGGTCGCAAGACTCTTGTGTATGAACAAGTTTGCTCAATAATTTTCGGAAGAACTGCTGTCAATCACCATATTTAGTGTCAAACAAAAATCACAATATAATTCCTGTGAGGAACGAACCATAATTATCTTGCCATATAAATCCGTCTCCAAATATCTCATCGATTTTGTATCTCTTAAATTGTGCCCTTATAATAGGTGTTATGCTGACATTATCTCTTAATTGTTTTCAATTATTTTATCTTCTGTTCAAAATTATGTATAATAATTTAGAGAATTTGTATACTATTTTGTAGCTAATAATTTGTTTAAATACTTTTCTAATAATAAAGTACTAAGTTTATAAGAAAGTTTCAAACAACGTATATTTTTTTACAAGCAATTTGAAATTTGAATTTTGTTAAATAATTAATTTTAAGTTAAGGGTGCTGTAGCTTAATTGATTAGCGCATTTGATCATTAAATATGAGTTGGTATTTGTGGCCTGTGTTCGATTCCCAGCTGCTGCCACTCAAAACAACATCAGTTTCTTATAATTATTAGTTTTCTTTCTATCCATCATAACTCATATTTATCACAGCGCTCTCCTTCGGTGGTATAGCATTTAAACGCCACCGAAGTAAAATAATGGTTATAAGTCAAGCTTTGATCAATGCTCCTACTCACCACCAGAGGCGCTGCAACAATCAAACATAACGCGCAATTACAGTGTTGTCATATGAAAAGCTTTTCTCTACTTTCATCTTCTACCTATCCATTTCCAAAGAAAGTAACACAATTACCCAGTAAAAAATAGGATCACCCAAAGAGTACTCCTTTTAAGCTCCTTATGGAGTACAAATGACGACAAAGGGAGTAATCGTTTTTGTGTCCTAAAAGAGCATAAAGGGAGTAAACATTCATATAAAATACAAATTTCATTTCATTCATTTAGTTTTTAAAATTTTTTCAGAAATGTTGTTATTGTTTTTTGTTGTATTCGACGAGGTCGTAGTTTTTGGCGACAGTTTAATATACGAAATAAATTAAAATAAAAAACAAAGAATTTTTAATACTTGTTTAACAGATTGCATTAAAAAACTCAGTCTTACCACTTCTGAATCAGACTCGGTTTTAATCAGCTGTTCTGCCGAATATAATTCCTCTAAAGAATTAGTTGGGAAATTTTTAAGATCCCTACTAGTTGGGCGTTAATATATAGCAAGCTCTTCTAACAGTCTGTTTACACATAATAATGTTTCTTTTCATAGTGGAACGTCCATACCTTCACTTTTTAAAATGTAAAGTAGTGATTACAACATTCGTTGGAAACGCGATTTTCAATTACCCAAGAAGCAAGCTTCTGATCAACAGTTTCACTGATATTGTTTGAATTGACATCATAATGAACATCAAAGTTTTCCGTTTGGCTATCTTCATTTGATAATTCATTGACTTTGTTAGGTGCTGACGCCTCTTTTTTACTTCAAGTCTCCCGATTACAATTTGGGAAGTTTTCAATTTCTTTTTAACCTACTCGTTTTAAATGGCGCTTAGAAACTAAACACGCTTAGAAAATAAACAACAAAACAAAAAAAGTTTCGGTAGCTCGCTTATTACTCCATGTGGATGAACAAGAACTCTTTTACTGCTCGATTACGGATTAATCCATATATTTTCTTACTGGGTAATTAATTAATATAAAGGCATATTAGTTGCCTGAGTGTTACTAAAAAAAACGATTTTCACATAATCCAATTATATTTTTAGAAATACAGTGAACTCGCAGAAACGTGAACTATTTTTTACGGGTGTTCATGTTTTCGATATTGTTCACGTTTTAGATTGCATTTTTCTATAACATATTTTAGTCGCTTATCTTTTATACATAGAGTATGTTCGTTATTTTTCACCTACGAAATATGTTTTGATGCTACTTTTTGTAAGTTCCTGCCATATTTTAATAAACTACTCGTACATAGCTACTATGGTTTGCAAAAGTGTCTCTAAGACACTGATTTCTAAATTATGTTATTGAATTCATCAAAAATAGAGGCTAGCTGAATTTAAACTACGATAATTATAAATTTGTTTATTTAGTTTTTATTGAAAAGGATCAGCTACAAAAAAAGCTACTTATCATGCAACAAAAGTTGTTTACAACAAACAAACTATGAAATCCTTCTGCGGGGAATCCCAAATTTTTTAAGTAAGCTTACAAAATTGAATTTTAACGTTCGATAAAAAAAATTCACGTTTTATAGCCTTCAGCCTATGTCCACGTTTTAGAGTAGTCAATGTAAAAAAAACAAAATGTTCATGTGTTTGGGTAGTCAATGTTACTGGATGTTCACGTTTATTTTGCCAGAAATGAATAGTCTACATCCCTGTTATATTTGCATAATTACAAACACAAGAGTATTTATGCACATTATCAAACAATTATAGGGGCATATTTGCTTAAAATGTGAAATTATTTGTTTATCAAAAATTACCAAAATTACATTTTAATCCAACTTAATACTGGTCGCATGAAACCGCAAAAGAAATATTAAAAAAATGTTTGCGTTTTTGTTCATTTTTTTTTTTAATTATAATAATACTATTGACTCTTAATTAATTATTAAGTGGGGTCAGTTTGGAACAAAACCTCAAAAGTTTTATTTTAAATAAATAATGAATTCTTTTGCGGAACTTTAAAATATTAAATCAAATTATTTTGTTAAATAAATCAAAAGGTAATAAAATCGCCGTTCTCTTAGGGAAAGACTCTAAACATACTTATTTAAAATTTCCAAAAGAGTTTAATAATCATTAACGAAACAGTTTTGACTTTTTTAACAATAATTGTTATGGTTTTTGAATTAAAAAATACATTTTTCGATAGATTAGATTAGATTAGATTAGATTTTCATTTTCATTTTTTAACGAAAAATATATTAGAAAACCATTTCCAATTATTATTCCGAAGTTTCTAATTACATTTAAGAAACTTCGAAATGTATATCAAATTTTCCATTTGTATTTCAGAAAATTTACTTTGCATTTATATTAGTTTTTTTTACTGAAATTCAATTAGAAATTTCCAAAATACACTGGGAAATGGTGTAGTTTTATATAATAATTAATGAAATCTGTGGAACCCTTAAAACAGTAAAATTAAGAGAAAATAATAAAAGTTCCAATATTTTCATAACTGATTAAGAATAACTAATTTACTCTCTAAAATACACATTTAAAGCTTGCCATAGTTATAAATTGCACGTTATTCCTATTTCCAGAAAAAAATTTCAAACAATTATTTATTAACAAGTAAGAAAGTATAGTCATGCCCGACCATATAATACCCTACACCCAGTATATGTATAAAACAATTTTTCAGAAATGGGCGATATATGGGATATATAACCTATTATGGACCGGTCATCAAAAATTTAGTGCCATGACTTCTGTGAATATAAATATTATGTGTGTTAAGCTTTATCTCGATACAAATACGTTTAAAAGTGAATTACGAAGAGGGTCTTATATGGGAGTTTCACCTAATTAAGGACCAATCATAACAAACTTGTACCGTATTATTTGTATTTATATGAAATATATTTGTGTTCAATATTATTTGGATACCAGCATTTTTGACTTTATATGGGAAGTACGAGTAATTGTGGACTAATCTGCACAAAATTTGTAGATGTCATTTGGCTTTATTTACCACTAATTTTTTATGAACTGTACTCTACCAGAAGGACGGACGGACATCGTTAAAACGACTCAGAAAGTGATTCTGGGTCGATCTGTATACTTTAAGGTGGGTGTTGGAATAATAATTCTGGGCGTTAAAACGTCAGCACAAATCCAATATACCCTCCCCACTATGGTGGTGTAGGGTATAAAAATATAAAAACTCTTGACTTTCAATCAGTAAAAGGAACTTAAGACATTAACATCGGACAACACTGTATTAAACATTAAATTATATTTCTTCCCTGAAGATGATCAACAAAGTTGGTCGAAATATTGGAAAAATTAAAAACGAACAAGAGTTTTTATATTTTTAATAAAAAAGACCTCAAAAGATTTTTAACAATATAAAAAACAATCAAAATTATTTATTTAAATTTGAGTATACCATAGATATTAATAAATCCATATTTCATTAATAAACTATTAAAAATCATGCCTTCACTTGAATTTTAGTATTTTTTTCGCGTATGGCAACCACAAATTCATACGCTCAAATATGCAAACAAACATTTATGTATGTACATACATATGTATGTATGTATATGAGTAAATATTTTTATAAAAGAACATCTACTGATAACAATACAAAACAACAACAACGACAACAACAAATATAATAATAATAAAAAATCAAATAAAACATGCTCTTTGCCTGCTTTAGAATTCAGTTTGCATCACGAGCTATTGTGTCGTCCACACACACCGTACACAACAACTATTAACGTTCTATAATTTTTTATAAATAATATTATTAAATACTAGAGACTAATAAATATAAAAATAAAAAGTTTTTCTTTAAATAGATAATCTATTTGAATTTACACATATACATAAATTTCTTCGATTTTGCTGTTAAAAAAATCTAACAAAAATGGTGCGTGTTACAGAGGATCTATTTGGAACTGCGATTAACCCGACAAGCAAACAATCGGAGCAAATAAAGCGTTTTACTTTGCAAAATGATATGAAAATTAAAGTACAAGTGAGTAAAAATAATAAAATATTATTTATCTTATAACTAGTAGCTAACAAATTCTTATGAAAAGTATTTTCCGAAATCGTAAATTGTTAATCCAAATTAAAAAAATATTTGTCCATATATTAAAAACATTTTCGATTGTATTTTGGCTGAATATACATTCAAATCTTGAACTATGCGAAATTTTGTAACAACTTTAAATACGGCCTACTTATGTTTAATGTCAAAATGAGTTCTTAACAAATAAATCAATAAAACTCTTGTGGAATTAAAAAAAAAATCATTGAGTGCTCTGATTATAATCGTGATAACTATATAGTACCTTCTCTCTTAACAAAAGTACTTATAAATTCTCTTGACAAAAGTACACTCTACGATCATTAAGAAGTCAGAGTGCTTTATTTTATACATACATACATATATACACTTCACCCTAGTAATTTATTTCGGATGAAAGGTATTTTATGAAGAACAACTTTTTTTTCTGTAGATTCCTTTGAAATATATTTAATTTGATATATGTACATAGTGCATATGTTCAGAGTATTTGCTTGTGAAAAAGTCAACAGGGACATGAAATTTAAAACTGCGATTAAAATGTTACAAATATATTTGTCACGCACACTTAGATCGATCCAGTGCGAAAAGTATGTTTTATTAAGTTCTTTCAAGTGCATTTTTACTTGAAAACTTGTTACATTTATTATTTACAAACCATATCATATGTTCACAAATTACTTGGTAAATTTGAAAACAAACCTTAATACTCTTAAAAGCTTTCAGGTTCTATAATGTTTGTTTGCCTTTCACTTCATTCCAATTTGAAAATTCTGTCAACATTTAATTAAATTTCAAACAATAACAAATAAATCATATTAAACTTTAAGAATTTCGTTTTAGAGCAGACATTATTGTTGGCACTTATAAGTTCACCCATCAACGTCGACATTTTTTCATATATTCCTGACGAAAAAAAAACAAAAAAAAAATAAAAAAAAGAATCGTTAAAAAGTTAAAAAGAAACAACAATCGTCAACTAAGTATTCGACATTTACAAGTTTATTCTTTGCTAGAGATTAATTGTTATGACACACTTAGATTTTTATTGACAATAAAAGAATTTAAATCTTCTACAATTTATATATTTAACTAAAATATACTTTGTTAAGTCTTGTTTAAAATCTACAAAAATTCCAGGAAGTCAATTTTCTAGGCAAGTTAAAATTAAATGAAACAAATTTATCCATTACAAAAATTTTACTTAAATGACACAAATTTTAAATGCGAACGTTATTGGGCTACATTAGTTCTGATCTCAAAAAATAATTTGATACTATTGTAGATGTAGATGTAGAAAATTTAAAGAAACATACAGCCCAATCATGAATAAAAATTCCGCGGGAGTTTTTTTCCCTTTTTATTTTTTTAACATTGAATTTGAATAGGGAATTGAATGGGAAAAGGGAAAAAAACTCCCACGGAATTTTTATTCATGATTGGGCTGATAATAAAATTTTGCATGTAACTTTACTATTCTCTAAGCACTATTACAATTCAAATCGAAAAAAGTTTCAAAAATTCCAGATCCACCTTAATGTTTGTGAATAGTTTTTTTTTTATTATTACTTTTTCTTTGTTTAAATAATTACAATTGATATTATTTTGTGCTTGATTTCAATTATTTAGTATCTATTAAAAAAAACATGTAACTATTAACAAGATAGCTATACAATTCGTTTAAACATCAAAATTGCAAAGCATTTAAAAGTAAAGTAAAGTTCTACTAACTTCCAAAACTAAAGCGGTTCATGTTCAATTTTTTTTTTTTTTTTTGTAAGAGAAATAACACTCAAGCAATTAATATGCCTATATGTATATATATTGCGTTACTTTCTTTGGAAAGGGAATAGTTCAAGAAGTAGAGGTGGTGAAAGTAGAAGAAAGCTTTATATCACAACTCTGCAATTGCGCATTATGTTTGTTTTTAGTGCAGCATTGCAGCGCCTCTGGTGGTGAGTAGGCGCATTAATAATAAAACTTGATTTTATAGCCTTTATTTAATTATTTTACTTCGGTGGCGTTTGAATGATATACCACCGAAGGAGGGCGCTATGATAAATATTGGTTATGATGGATAGAAAAGAAAAGTAATAATTATCAGAAACTGATGTTGTTTGAGTGGCAGCGGCTGGGAATCGAACCCGGGCTACAAATACCTACTCATGCTTAGTGATCAAATGCGCTCACCAATTAAGCTACAGCACCCTCATGTGTTCAAAATAAGCCTATGTATTTATTAATTTTATTTACCAAAAAAAAAAAAAAAAACAGTCGTTTCAATGAAAAGAAAGAAATTATGTTAAGAAACATCAAATGTTTTTTCCATTAAGAGAAAAGAAAAGAAAATACAGAGTATTTTTGTTGGAATCTTGTTCAAGATTGATTGATTGTAAAACTGTTACAGTGACAAGAATGCAAATTCATAAAACATCAGTTGTGAGCAGTCACCCGTTAATATTAAAAATGATGATAGAATTTATGTCGACTGTTGATTATTTTCAGCGTTTTTATTAAGTCTCATATTCATCCTTCACCTTCTGCTTGAAAAATTTCATAATTTTATTTATTAAGCAGAAAGTATTATGAACAGCTTTTTGTGGAAAAGTTCGTATTTCGTTTAAGGAAATAAAACAAAATACATATTTTGCATAACGTTGAAACCTCTAGAGTATGTAAGCGGAATAAAATTTTTTAGATTTCTTTCAAAGTCATAAATCCCTTCCTCCCAATAGACAAACAAATACAAAGTGAAGACCAGCTCAACTCAACCCATCCCTACCCAACCAAACCGAAGCACCACAGCCAATTTTCTAACCACTAAACACAACATTTTAAGTTTTTTTTACCCGTACATTTCCTACTGCAGTTCCATTTTTTCACTTCTTCCTCCTTTGGTTTGTTTTATTGTTCGTGTGTTTTTGTCTGTCCGTCGTCGGTAGAATAAACCTGGTAGAATATTAAATGGATTTTTGTTTTACATTTTATATTTTAGACTGAATTCTACATTTGACTTCTTAACAACTTTCTTAATTCGTTTCTAACTTTTTTCTCATTATTTTCTTTCATGATTTCCCATAAAATGTGGCAACAACAAACAAAAAAACCAAAACAAACACACACACAATGTTGTTGCACATTCATACTTAAAATTTCTTGAAATGTGGTAACATTATCAAATGATGCTGGTGATAACGATTATGACTGTGATAATAATACAAACTGTTGGTGTTGGCGATGGTCAATTCAAACACTATAACATTTCTTTTCACAAATGAACAAAAAAATCTACACCAACAACTACAACTACTGCTACTAATACTACTACAACAAAACAAAAAACGCAGGTTATTACTTTGGGTGCCACGATAACTAAATAGTATACAAGTACCGGATGCAAATGGCCATGTGGATGACATCGCACTGGGTTACGATGATATTGCAGGTTAGTATCACTATCACTGATTGTACGTAGCATCATCTACTTTAATCCAAACGAGTGCAACAAAATCAACAGCAAGTTGCGTGGTAATAATTTTTTTTTATGTGTTAGAAAACTTACTACAAAAAAAAAACAATGTAGTAAATGGAATTCATACCCTTAGTCGTTCATAGTAAATTCCTTAGAAATATGTATCACCGTTTCTGGTGTTTTCTGTCACCACACAGTGGTTGGATTTTGATTTCGATTTAAAATTCTATTTTTTCTTTTTAAAAAAATTTGTCTGTTTAACACCAAAAAAAGAAGAAAATAAATTTATAACTGCCTATAATGAAGCTGAATGAATGCAGGAGTGTTTATCAGCAGAGTTAACGTAATGCAAAGTGATTTCATCACAGTCTTTTTGATATTTTAATAGCTGTAAGTGACTATAAGTGAGTATAAGTGTTGTGTTTGCTCGTAGACCGTGTAGGAAATAGTCAAATTTATAAATATTCTTTACAAAATTTACAATTCGAAATTGCAAAAAACACTTGCTGCATACGTCGTCGAAGAGTAGTAAAGTTACATCTATTTTGAGTTTAAACGTGTGTTGGTAATAGTCCAACTTTAACCTTTCAGAAGGATCATTAATTCAAAATAGTGTAAGTAGCTTCAAGATATGATCCTAAATAATTATCTAAAATATTTAAACATAAACATATATACAAACTAGTAAGAGTGCTATATTCGACTATGACGAATCTTATATACCCTTCACCTTTGTTGTGGATGCATAATTATATTATATACATAAATACATATATATATTACACCGTTACGTGTTTACCTTTTAAAAACGGTGGTTTATTTCCTTTAAATAAGCCGGATTCTTTTTAATTGCAAAATAAAAGCGTCAAGTAGTTTGAAGAAAATATAACGAGTCTTTATTTATTTAAATGTATACAAACCCAATTAAAAAATTAACACACTGTCTTTTTACACACTTATATTATGGTTTAAGAGCACACTTAAAGTTTTCGAACACTTTGATGTTAAACACGCCATCTGTTGATGAATTTGTTCGTAACAATATTAAGGGTATTATTTTTTTGATGAAATTTTCAGAGGTTCTCTCGGATTTTTGCTCATATCTCCGTTATTTATTTACGGATGTTGCTGTATTAAATAGCAAACTTCTCGAAAGCATGTCTGACAGAATTATTGAAGATTTGGATCCCGAAGATATCTGGGGATTTCAGAAAATTGATTTCAACAGTCAGACAGACGAACATGGCTTAATAGACTCCACTATCTATAAGGATCCAGAATATATATACTTTATAGGGTCCGAAAATTATATTGTGGAAATTACAAATGGCATGACAAACTTATATATACCCTTCTCATGAAGTATATGGCCCAGATTTAAAAGAAGGGTACCCTGTAAGGGGTAAAAATTGGTACTTTTGGTATTTTTATTACGGGATAAAAACAGAAAAAAGCGAACGATTTTCATTGGAACCACCTGGTATGCCACCGCATTGTTTGAGTTTAAAGGTTGGCTCATCAATTATTTTACTGCGAAATTTAAATGCACCAAAAATGTGCAATGATACAAGATTAGCAGTAAAAAAATTGATGTCGAATTTAATTGGAGGCACAATATTGACCGGAACAGCGAAAGGTGAAATTGTGCTCATACCACGTATTCCACTGATTCAAAAAGGCAAAAGGCATGGACAGCTATACGTAGCTCAAGAGTTGGAACTCCTAATTGTTTGTTTGTGCTCGCATCAAATGGGCAAATATTGTATATCAAAATGTTTTGGATTGACATTAATAATTTTGAAATACAATACATTCATTTCATAAAAAAATCTATAATATTTCATTTTTTTTTTTGTGGTTGCAACGAAGTGCAACGGGGTCCGCTATCACAAATTAAAAATCCATTATTTCTGCTCCTTTTGAAGGTATTTGAACAAAATTTTGTTTGTCGGAAATTATATTTTACTTTTCAAATCATTTTTATTAAAATTAGGACACAAACTTAATGAAAATTTCACTTCCACTTCATTTTACAAATGTAGAACCCAGGTGATTAACTTAAAAGTAGGCGTACATTTTCAATTTAAATGTTATAATGGATCTATTTTGAGATTAACCGCCTGGCCCACGATGTCGAACGATAACGTTCGCTTAGATAACACTTAAGACATAAACTTTTTATCGTATCTATTTTTTACTCAATCAAGTTTGTTTATTCCACAATCAAGTTTGTGTCTTAAGTCTTATCTAAGCGAACGTTATCGTTCGACATCGTGGGCCAGGGGGTAAATATGTGTTATTGATAGTCCAAATTTGGCCTATCAGAAGGACTTGTAATTTAAAATATTGCAAGTTGCTAAAAAGAATCAGAGAAATCTGTGCTAAGTTGTAGGGGAATTTTTTTTAATAATGCATATTTCACCAAAATTTTGCAGTTTTGTTAGAAATGAATGCGATAAAATAAAACCTTAAATATTGCTGGTTTCCTAGAGCAAAAAATAAAAACACTGAAAGGAAAAACAATATTCGGACAGACAGAAAGACATAAAAAATTAACTCACAGTTTCAATCAATCAGTATATAAATATTTTTAAAGGTAAGTGTGCCGGTCGCACTATTAATTTTTCGCAATAAAAACTTTAGTAAGCAAAACAACAGGCTTATTAACAATTAGAACTTTTTTAATGAAATTTTCTTTCATATTTGGTTTTAAAGAAAAATTATGTATATTGAGAAGTTTTGTTAATCATTGTTACGGCACCGAATTATTAAGAATCCGAGCAACTGTGCGCGTTACTAGCTAGCGATAAAGTAAACAACGAAATATGTTGATATGTTGTAATTTTTATGCTTACACTAACAAAAACTATTATTACGGATAAAAGGAGAAGAAAATACTGAAAGAAGAACCAAACAGCAAAAACGAAAACTTTTTGTTACAATTTGTTGTGAAAAGTTTTACTACCATTACTTTTAGTCGCTTAGTCACGAAATATGCTGTAAAGAATGATTACAGTTCCTTTTTTTGCCGTGGCCCCTTTCTTATGTCGGGCTCTTCTTTTTTTTTTCTCAGTTTCTTCAACTATTTTTGATGAACAGTCATATTTTTTCTTGTCCAACAACTACTAGTGTTTTATTTTACGACTAAAACTTTTTTGGGTATTCTTATTTAGTTGGTTCTCGTATGTATGCTGATATTGGTGTGGAGCATAGAGTTTGCAGTTGCTAAAAATCATTGGGGTTTAAATAATGATACAAAAATATTATTGATTTACATACACAATACAATACAACACCACACCACATCAGCAGCATAAAGTAACTGGTGTTAGTGTGTAGTCTTACAAGGGAGATTGTATGGGGATTTCAACATAAACAATATTAATGTATGTATGTATGTATGAAAGTTTGTGGCTTGCATGAGTACTCATATGCACATACATACTTACATGCATGCTGCATGCATATTTGCACAATCATGTATGAAATATTATGTATTTATGATTGTGGTAGTAGGGAAACTTAAAATGGCACACCCAGTTGGACTGGAACTAAATCAAAAGATACACTTTTAAAGCCATATAAAAAGATGTGCACACATTTCGTAAATTGCCATATTTTTAATGCAAGCTTCTTTTTAAATTTAAAATTATGCAATTATTCACTTGGCAACAATATGTTGCTTTAAAGATTTTGGTAGCATTGCATGAGAGATGACTTAATAAATAACTGAAATGCAGTTTTTAGTCAACTTTAAAACTCATAATAAATTCATTTCATATTTGTTCACAAAATGTTTGCCACTTTCACAAACCCCAAATCATGTTAAATACATACTTTAAGTTTAATGATCCTTTCATCATTCATAGTAATACGTGTAATAATGAAACATTTTGTTGGTTTTTTAATTTTTTTTTTTTTTTGTGCTGATATTCAGATTCCCTCTTAGCCAATTTGCTTCTCTTGAGCTAATCTTACAAAATTTACATTCACTGTTCTTCTACCGAACTCATGCCTTAGCAACTCGCTGTCCCCACTAGAAACACCAAAAATAACAACAGCTGCCAATAATAAATCCAGGAAAATAAATCCAAAAAAATAAAAACCGATACGGGAAAAATCTGCTTTAAGTGAGTACAGTTACACACAACTCAACTCATCTTTTGTACAAATCTTTTCGACAAATACTTTAACCAACATTTTTTTTTTACTCTGAACACAAATTTGCACATACACAGAGACACACGTGTTCACTTGTACAAACATTTGCACCATCTATCTATCCATGTATATGCAAGTGCAGTAAGTTGAATCTCCTGTTTTTCCCCTCTCTATCGCTCTTTCTCATTGTCTGTGTCACAATATCTTTTTAGTTTACTCTTTTTGCAATCAGTTTTCCAGCACAACAAGCCAGGATGAAAAAACATGGCAAGACTAATTTGCACTGTTTATATCCATGCACTTCCTAGATTTTTTTAAAAACAAATTTTTTCAATGTGGGATTGTTGGTGTGCGTGTATTTGTTGAAAAACACTACTACACTGGTAGAAGATACGACCGACCGAAAGACTGAACGAATGTAACAAAAAAGGGAGGAGGTCACTTTAAATGCAAAAGTACACTTGAGGGCTAAACATAAAGTGTCACTTTGTGAGTGCAATGGCAGCAATGAAGACACGCTTGCCAGCCATCTGAAAATGTCTGATGATGACGATGAACATAATGTCAAAGAGTCAATTTTTGGCTTTTACCACTTGTGGATCCAAGTTGGAAATGGAAGGGCAAAGGGAATGAAAAACATAATAGAGATGGACAGAAAGAAAAGGGAATTTCCGGCAAACACTCAAACAATCACAAGTGCAGAGAAGCTGGTCGGTCGCTCGGTTGCATGTTTGTGGGTTTCGAACACAAAAAGTAAATAGAAAACAAAACTGATTTGTTGTTACTGCTTTTTTTCCTTCTCTGCTTTTTTGTTGCATAAATATCTCTATATGTACAGAAAAAATTTTACTAACAGTAAAATTATTTTTATGACAAAGAAGTTTACAGACTCACACTTATACACATGTACATTCACTGACAACCAGCTAAACCTTGCCAAACGACTAGTGGCAACCTTTGAAATATAAAAACAACTTATTTTGTTTTCTGTTGCGATTCATTACCAACGCCACTTTTACCGCCAACAACATCATCATCACTTCTACCACCACCAGCAACCACCACCGCCGCCAAGTTTTTACAATGACCACTTCCGTTGCACTACAGCTAAAAGTTGCGGTTTCGCCAGCGTCAGTGTACATTATAAACCACTTGTTTTGTTGCCTTCTGGAGTTTTGCAACATCAGTAGAAAATGCGAACACGAACAAAAAAAGGACACAAGAAAAATTATTATAAATCTGAAACAAAAAAAAACATGTGGCATTTAACACCAGTGGTGGGCAACATTTGAAGTTTTCGTCTGTAGATGCAGTAAAGCAACTTTCAATGGGCCATAACCATAGACAAACACTAAAGTCGGTTCTTTTTAAAAACAACTTTAAACTTAAAATCTACTTTTAATTATTTTATAACTATAGTCAAAATTTAAGGTCGTTTTAAGTTGAACCGTCTTTAACTGGGTTCCACCTCATATGTAGAAAATTATTTCATACAAACTGTAAAGAAAAATAAGCAAGTGGCAGCTTTAAACAGTCATTGAAAATTAAAAAAAAAAATCGGAAAAATAATAAAATTAAGCGGGAAAATTTAAGAAAAGTGTTTGCGGTGGAAAAATTGAGAAGGTAAGATTAATATCATAATTAGGCTATTTTGGCGTTGATTTCTTGATAACAGGAACAAAAAAAAAACAAAGAGAAAGAGGTGCGAATTGGGCTACTGCAGAAAGAGAATATTTTCGGGAGTGTATAAGATTGTATAGGATTTTTTTTTTACTTTTTTATATTTTTGTACACATCCAGTTTTTGTTCTTTGCATAAACAGCTGGTTGATTTTAAAATGATGTTAAATTATTTAAAAGCAACTTCAGCTGGTTTTAAATTAAAAGTATGTTTTAGCGGTTAAAGTATTCTTTTACTTGCCTATAGTTAAAGTGAAGTGTACTTTTAACAAAAGTCAAATTTTTAACTATTAAAGTACACTTCTTTTGTGACTATGGTTATGGCCCAATGTCTTTTATTGCCAGAGTGTGTTTTCATCAAACACAACTGATCGACTGGGAAATTCGAATGCAATTAGCAAATATTCACCAAATCCTGTAATGTAAGTTATGCTCATATCGTTTGGTGTCCTCTGCACTTCATGAATAAAAGTGTGTTAGAAATTACACGAAATATTTGAAATATGAAACATTACGGTGTCATTAACAGTGAATCAAAGTACTTATAGGTATCGGTATATTAAAATAACTAATGATAATATAAAAATACTTTTACATTAGATATTAATTTTATGTAACGCAATAATATTATTTTTCAAGAGCTATAAGTAGCTAAAATCTAACTTTATTTTCCATATTATAATCTTATAGAAAAATAATATTATGTATTACAATTACAGGTTACGGTCACACATTACAAGTATTTACTTAAAAAAAGCGTAACCACTATTTTTAGCAGAAATTTGTTTGACGATGTTTTATCTCATAAGTGTTTTGTAAGAGCAAACAGCATCAAATGAAATAAAACTAAACTTAAATTCTAATGTAATTTGACTTTAGTAAAAAAAACTTTTCTAAATAAAAACAAGAGTTAAAACAAATTTTATTTAGTGGTTACGTGCCTTATGGCATATACTCGTAAGTAGTAATAGTTATGATTTCAAAAATAGTCACTTAGCGTAAACATATACATACATACAATTCTCCGATAATTAGTTATTTTTTAATTTTCCCTTTATGACGCGTGCCGCTGCCTGTACAACTCTGCTAAAACAAACACTAAAATATAATATAAAAAATTAAAACTAATACTACTACATAAATTTCTATATTTGTGTTCTCATCTATTGCTCTTTTTACGGTGTGTGTTTGTGTGCGTTTAGGTTACCAAAATCCAAGTAATCCATATTTTGGTGCAACTGTGGGTCGAGTTTGTAATCGCATTGCCAACGGTCGGTTTCCACTGAAGGGTCAAGAGATACAGGTCTCTCGTAATTTCAGCAATAAGCATCAATTGCATGGTGGTTTCATTGGTTTCGACAAGGTCCATTGGCAGGTGGAAGCCGTACACCAAGATGGCATAACACTCAAACACTATTCACCGGATGGTCATGAAGGATATCCGGGCCAAGTAACCGCAACGGTAAAATTCACATTGACCGAGGACAATTGTCTGCATGTTCAAATGCAAGCAGAGACAACTAAAGTTACGGCTGTCAATATGACAAATCATTCGTATTTCAATTTGGCCGGACATGTAAGTATTCACATTTTATTATCATCATCATCATCATCATTTTCTTTATCTTCTTTTTATTCGTTCTGAATTCTTTACCATTTTTTACATACTTTTTATATTCTATCATTTTGGTACTTGGAGTAACAATTGCACCATATGTTTAGTTTAGTTTTTAGTTGGGTTTTGTCCGTTGTGCTTAGAATGATTGAGTTGAGGATTAAGTTTGCTGCATACTGTGTAGTTGGTCGGTTTGTTGCTACAAAATCAAATGAAATGTTGCAAGAGGAAATGGAAAATTTAAGTGATATTGAAATTGAAATTGTCGGAAGGAAATGTTGGGATGCTTAACAAAAAGAAAATTTGTGAGTTTGTCGCTGTATGTAAACAGATCAAAAACAAGAGAATAAAATAAGCAGCTAGTTAAATGAAAGGTAAAGAGACATGTGGATTAATGGAATGGAAATTATGAAAAAGGTTTATAGGAATGCTAGCCAAATAAGATTAATTAGTACGTAAACGTATTCATATTATTTATTTAAAATAAAAATCTATTTTGTTTGTCGATAGTAGAGTGAAATAAAATAAATTCCTGTAGCTCGTTTCTGTATTTCCCGCATCGAAAAATTTCTCACATGAAGTGTGAAACAAAAAATTCCATCGTTTCTCGATTTGTGAAAAAAAAGTGTTTCTGTATTTGAATGCGAAAACGGACAACGCTGATTCTGTTTTTATTGGAATAGTTCCAGTAAGTAAAGCTGGAAGTCCACAACTCGTGTTTTGGCGTCAACGCGTTTTAAGCTTTCTAAACGTTTTAAGCGTCAGGCATTTTAAGTTACATGCGAAGATTTTTCGCGTCAGTATTTTATCTTTTTAAATGTATGTACTTTGGAGGTGATCCGTATACCCAGCCGATTTTTTTTTTTATATATGAAGTTTTTTATCGGTTTGTTTGTCAAACTCATATAAAAAATGTTATTTCAACTGTCGTTTTTTCTGGTAACATCATCTTTAAAATAAATTTGCTTTGCATTTGTCAAAGTCAGCTGTGACGCGTGCACCGCGTTCAAAAGTAGAAAGTAAACGAACTTTTCGCGTTCCTACGCTTTTGAGTGTGTAACTTAACTCATACAACTACATTGATTCTACTCTTTTGACAGTTGCTTAAAACGCGTGAAACGCGTAGACGCTTGGTGTGGACCTCCAGCTTAAGTGTCAAATGCAAGCCAAACGTCAAGGACGAAAAAAAAAATGCATGCAGTCGTCGTTGAGTAAGCGATGAGAACACATGCTGATGGTTGTTGTCTTTTTTTCAGAAACTTATTAAGAATTTTTGTTGCTTCTTGTTGTATAAAGCATAGCAAACACACGCGATTCAATTACAATTGGACACGAAAAATAAAAAACTGCTTATTTTTGTTTTTTTCTCAAAATAACTGAACTCCACTGCTTTATAATGTAAAAAAAAAATTTATTTATTTATGTATGTGTATTTAAAAATATCTATGTATGTATTGTGTGTTTATCGCACCAATTTGAAATGTAAATTTTTTGGTAGTTCTTGTGAGAATCTTTTCGCAAAATATTCTTACAGAAACACTTTTTCTCACATTCTTCCAATAATTGTTGTCAAACTATTTAAATGACAGATATTTCTCGCAAAATAAAGTTACAGAAACACTTGTGTGAGAAAAACCATTTTTTGTTTCATTTTACACTGTTTTTGTTGCAATTCACTAATTCCATGCGGAAAATTTTACAATGCGAGAAATACAGAAACGAGCCACTGATTTCAAAAAGCTAAGGAAAACGGTTTTATTGCAATTTATCTTTTAGACGTTTTAGATCAATGGTACAAAAAGGTACTCGTATATGCAAAATTATTACTGAGAGTCAGTATACTCATTGAAAAAATGCTTACACATTAAGATATAAGTTACTTAAAGAAAAGTATAATGGCTAACAATATAAACAGTTTAAGTCTAAACTATTACTTTCACCTACACAGAAAAAAATAAAAATAAGTTTCAATTAAAATATTTGTGGAATCAATTAAAAATTTAATTGAAATCGGACCTGTAAACAAAATGATAGTATCAATAAAAAAAATTTGAGATTTAATTGAAAATATCAGAAAAATCAGAAAAGAGTAATTGAATTAATTAAAATATTAATTGAAAATTATATTAAAATCAATTAAAGGTTTAATTGAAAAAAAAATGGGATTTGTTTGTTCATTCAAATTGCAGTAATTGTTTTACGTAAAATTGTATGTTTCTGCAAGTGTCTATTGAAAAAGTTAGCTTAAAAAATGGACCAGTCATTGTATAGTGGTGCAAACGCTCGAAACCAATCCGACATACATCAAATAAGATTACTTATTATCACAGCTCTTTACAGAAAAATACCTTCGTTAAAAATCAGGGCTGCCAAAAACTTGTATTTGTTTTCCTCAAATTAAAAATATCCTCAAATAAAATTGTTTAGTAGAAATTGATCTATTTAATTTAGTTTTTGATCAAGTATTGCATTATTTTACATTTTACAGTCTAACTGCCGTATTCATAAAATATAAAGTAGGTTTGAAGTGTGATTTTAGACAAAATTTTAAATTTGAAATATTATTTGAATGTGTATAACACAGGCTTATTTTAAATTGCAATTTTTTTTCTGTGAGTTTTCACATAAAACTTTAATTTATTCTACTTATGGCTAAATTCACAGTCTTTAGTTAGCTAATGGCAAAGGCTTAACTAATGATTCTTTATTCGCAAAATTTAGTTTACCATTAGTTAAACTCCCAAACGTCGTTGGTTAACTATTGGTCAAATAACAGCTGTTGCTATGAAAATAAAGTTTGAAATTGTTTTCGCCGACAGACTGTAAATATGGCTTACGAATTTAAATAATGGCTAAATTCATAGTCTTAATAGTAATAGTTAAACAATAGTTATACCCTACACCACCATAGTGGTTAGGGTATATTGGATTTGTGCATATGTTTGTAACGCCCAGAAATATTGGTCCAACACCCACCTTAAAGTATACGGATCGGCTTAGAATCACTTTCTGAGCCGATCTAACGATGTCCGTCCGTCCGTCTGGCTGGCTGTGCGCAGAGTACAGGTCGCAATTTTGAAGATATTTCGATAAAATTTGGTACGTGATATTTTTCGGCCCATGGACGAATGGGATTGAAACTGGTGGCAATCGGTTCATTATTTCACCTGGCCCCCATACAAAAGTTCTCCTGAAATTGGGGTTTACCGATCATAAATATTTGAATTATGAAAGGAACCAAACAAATTTCATCACAAATGAGTGGTAAATGAAGCCAAATCACAAATTTTGTGCATATCGGTCCATTATTAATCGTAGCTCCCATATAAGGCCCACTTCCGAAAATCACTTTAAAGAGCATAACTCTCTCAAAAATGTTGGTATCCAAATAATATTGAACGGAAATATATTTTATATGTATACAAGCAACACGATAGAATTTATTGTGATCGGTCCATAATTTATCATACATCCCATAAATGGCCCACTTCCGAAAATCACTTTAACATAAATTTCTTAAGAATGTTGGTAATCAAATAAAATTCGACACAAATAATATACAGAAATGATGACACCTAATTTAAATAAAGTTGAACATACGCAATATTTATATTCACAGAAATCATGACACTAAATTTTTAGATGATCGGTCCATAATAGGTCATATCTCCCATATAGCGCACATTTCTGAAAAACTGTTTTATACATATACTGGGTGTAGGGTAATATATGGTCAGGCTTGACTGACTATACTTTCTTACTTGTTAGTATTTTAGTTTACCAATGGTTAACTAATGACCGAGAATTCGGCTATTAATGGAATAGTGATAGATCTCACTTCAAGTAACTGATGAACAAGACTTTATTAAATATGTATCTAATGAATGCATTATATGCTCGTCTCATTTACTCATTTTACAGAATGCCGGCAAAGAAGCCATTTACGAACACACAATCATGATTAAAGCAGACAAAATAACTGAAACTGATGCGGAGTCCATACCAACGGGTAATTTGAAAACTGTCGAAGGCAGTTTGTACGATTTGCGAACAATGAAAAATTTGGGCGAACAAATAAAGAAACTTTTGCCTGTTACCAATGGTTATGATGACAACTATTGTATGGAAACAAACACTGATGGCACAAGTGTCAGCTTCATAGCAAAGTAAGTATGAAAAGAAACGAAACGAAACGAAAGTGAAATTAAATTAATGAAGAAAAACAGAATAATAAAATAATCAAATAAAATTCAATAGAGCTTATCATCCAAAAACCGGAAGATGGTTAGAAATTGCCAGTAATCAACCAGGCGTGCAGTTTTACACAGCAAATTATATGCCCGATACAACGAAAGGAGAGGTATGTTTTTTCTGCATTTTCTTTACATTGTTGCTATTGTTGTTATTGTTGCTATTTTTGTTAAATGTTAATTGAAATATGATATTTATTTACAAAACATGTGCTAAATGAATAGAAAATAAAATAAAGTCTTTCGTTTATAAACTTTATTTATTTATTTATTTATTTATTCGTTTATTTAACTATGTGTGTAAATATGCATGTGTGCGTTAAGGAATAGATGTATGAACGTATCTGTGTATTAGAGTATATTTTGCAAATTTTATTTCATTTTTATTTATTCATTCAGTCATTTGAGCATGTAGTACATTGTACAATAAACCCTTGTAAACCAAAGAAAAACTTTTGAAAATTCATAATATGTCGAAATGTGTTCATACGTATAAAAAAAAACACAAACCCCAATCAAATAAAATTAATTAAAAACCATCATCTTCCCTCTCTTGCAGTTTTTTGCAAATTTTTCTCTTTCTTTCTTTAAGCAACAATAAACTGTATTTGTATTTGTTTTAATGCAAATGTTTGTTCGTATGAGAAACAGGAAAAAAAATAATAAAGTTGGCTAAATAAAACAAACTTTGTTAAAAACCATCTACAACTAAACTACAACAATAACCAACAATAACTTCAGCAAAAAAAAAAAAAAAAAAACCAAAGTTATAGAAAAATAAAGTTAAGCTTAAATAAGTGCAATTTATTGACCAATGATGCCTGAATAGTGTTAACTTTTTTCTCTCTCTCTCTCTCTCTCACCCCTTTTTAAAAATTTTTTTATTTATTTTTTGTTTGTTTGCTTTGCTTTTGATATTTAGATGCCCATTTAAATTTTGTTTTTATTCTTTCATTCATGGTTTTTATTTTGTTTTTTGCTTTTTTCTGTTTTATTTTTACACCCATTTGCCTGTTTGGCACGCTCTGCTATTAAGTCGGCCCTTTCGTTTGTCCAGCCAGCCGTTCTTTTCTTGAGCTTGTTCATTCGTTCGGTTGTTAATTTCGTTCAATCGTTTAATTAAAAACTTCAGTGCCTTTTTGTGTTTCTGTTGTTGGTGTTTTTCTTCATGATTTTACTTAAAAAAAAGAGCATAAATGCTTTTTATGCACGGTTTAATAAGTTTTTAAAATGTTTTTGTTGTTATTGACTGGCGTTTTTACAACCAACAACCAACATCAAGGTTTATTAGTGTGTTGTAAAAAAGAGGCGTTTAAATACTTTTATGGTTAATTAGTAATTTTGTTTGTTGCTGTTATTTATATGTACTTTGTTCAGCGATTATATGTATGTATGTACGTATGTATGTACGTTCATTAGGGCCACAACATGTTTAAACATAAGAAATACTATCTGTAGTTAAGAAACGAGGATAAGTTTAGAAAGCAGATATTTATAAAATAAATATTCTGAACGCATTAAATAATCGCAAATATCCCATATTTCAAAATGTCTCAATTTTATACATGCATACTAAAAAACCACCGATATGGTTTTATCCAATGTGGAATCGATGGAGGACAAGTTTCCTTTTAATTGGCTAGAGAAAAAAAAACACAGGTGACTATACCAAAGTGGCGATATCCACAAAAAAAAAGAGAATTAGTTTTATTTTATTTTAATTCAAATAAATAGTAATCGATATCACTTTCCTTTTATTTGTATGTTTTTTTTTTCCAAAATATGTCAGGTGTTAACAATTTTTATTGTACAAGTTATTTCCCAAATTCACAACTTAATATCAAAAGAAATGTGATCAATCAAAGTTATTTAAAAAATCAACTATACAATTTAAAGTTATTATAACTATACAATTCAAAAATTATGAAAAGACTGTATATGGCAGAACAACGATTCGCCAAAATACAACAACAAAATTTATATTTTATGCAAATTGACGAAGAAGTTTAACTAAAAAGGTAATATATTTATGATGATGTTTGCGCCTATATATGTGCTCTGCTATCACCCTTAAGGTAAAAGAGTCCAAAAAAAGGAAAAGCCAAAGATGGGAGTACCAACACCATTCATTCAAAGTTGAACACATACATACATACTAAAAAAAATCATTTAAATTCATTTGTATAGAACAATAAACATTCTAATTTCGCATTGAAATCGCATTATTTTAAAATAATTTAGAATTATTTAGAGTAATTTAGAATTTTATGGAAATTGTACTCGCATTTTAACTAAAAACAATTTGTTCACGGATTATTTAAATATGTTATACCTATAATTAAAAACCTAAAAACCTAGAATCAGTTTAACAATTTTAATCTGTTTATTTTGTCACATTTTGGAGTTATCAGTGTTTGAACTAGGCCTATATATATTTGTAATTGATTGATTTTTGTTGCCGAAATTTGGTTTTGTCCTAAGGCTAATAAATTGTAATTGTGTGTGTCTGCTTCTGTAAACACACCTAAATGCGTGTCTGGGTATTGAGAAATCTAACAAAGCTCACTCACTTTTGTGTAAATCTATTGTGGTTAGTTAAATGAATGCATAAATATACGAGTATGTACATACATACATATGTATGTGGCACCGAAATCGTATTAATAATTTTATTTTAAGAAGCAAATCACAATGTAAAGAATGAAAACATTCATATGAGTACTGCGAATGTTGTAAAAAATTAAATTATTCAAAAGTTATTTATGCTGACTACGCACACAAAAGACACAAAAATAAAAATTGCAAACAATGGAAGAAACACAACAGAACACAGCAACATAACATTAGCAGCTACAGAACATCAACACAAATACGAATACAAATACAAATTCATACAAACAAACGAATATGAAAAATGTCATCATAAGCAGAAATGCAAACACACGATATCCCTCTTTTTTCTTTCTCGCTCTCTGTCACACACACACATACGTACAACAATAATAAAAACTCACGTGGTCAACATAACGTATGAGCATTTTACAATTTGATTTTTTATTAAAATCAATCGCAATAAAAATCACTCATACGATAGGGACTGTAGCAAGTGCATTGTTGGCGTGAGTGTGTGTTTGCTTGACACACATGTGCGTTAGGATGGCGCTAAAAATGTTTGATCTGTCGTTAGCCCTTGGAGAACTGAAAAATTTGTTCATGATTTCTCGATTATGCCTCTATTTTTTTAAATATTTTTACAAAAATAAATTATAAATAATACATTTTTTGGAAGAAACTTTTTTATTCATTCATAAAGTAAAATGAGTTTTAATTTTAGTTTTCAACATTATTGTTTGTTTGTTTATATACAAATGGGGATGTGCTAATGTGCATGTGTATCTGCTGATTAGTATAAAGATGAGAAAACTAAACAAGCAACAATATGAAATTTACGTTTATAATTTAAAGACGAAAAAAATGCTGCACATACTTATAAGTTAAATTTATACGAACTATACAAACAGTTTGAAGCACTTGCACTTCGATTACTTGAATTCTTTAGTTTTTTCAACTGAAAATTTTATTTATTAGATAAAAATGATGTCACAAAGTTCAAAAGTTTAATTTTCTCAATTTATGAAATAGACCAAAATCTATTACAGATATTATTCACACTAACATTAGGATATTATATATTTTTATAAAAAAAAATTAAACAAGAGCAAAAAGCATAAAATTGTAATTTATAAAATTTTTAATTCCTTTTATATCCATTTATAATTTATCCTTTCATAGTTTACCAAACAAACACAAATATTAAAAGCGTAATTTGATCAAGCTTTGGCGAACCAAATACAAACAGAGCCACCCTAATGCAAAATATGCGTATGTGCATGGATTTAAAGAAAACAAGATTTCGACCAATTTCACAAGCTACAATTGCATTCACTACGATGCGAAAATAAAAAGCCAATAAGTGAACTTGTCTAAATGTTTCTGTTGTCTTGGCCTCGTTCTTTACTTTGTTTTACTGTCTTTCATATTTCATTTTTTATTGCTGATGTGCACAGGGAGGTCATGATACATACAGCTCACGTAGATGTATAAAATGCATGTTTTATTCCTCAAATGAATGTGGCTTCAGCGATTGCAGTGCAACATGTAGCAACAAATGCGACAAAAAGGCAAAATAAAACAACAAGTTGTTTCAAATGTTTTTGCAATTGTCATTGTGTTGTTAATGTTCCTGTACATGTTGTTGTTATTGTTGCTACTGCTTCTATTGTTATTGTAACGGGTGATTCAAGTAGAGGTACTTTTATGTAAAGTCTAAAGTTTATGCGGACAACCCCGCTTCGATTTAGGCCTTGGAGGAAAACATCACGCGTATCATTCGCCAGTTACCAGTCGAAATGCTCAAGCGAGTCATCAAAAATTGGACTCAACGGATAGACCGTCTTCGTCGTAGCAACGGCCAACATTTGATAGACATAATCTTCAAAAAATAAATGCCAAAGAATGTTCTTTCAAATGATAATAAACATTCCCCATTAAATTTGAATTTTCTGTGTTTTTTTTTTTCTTTCTTTAAAAAAGTAGGGAATCTCAAAATGGATCACACTTTAATTGTTGATGATGTTCGAAATATTTTAATACAATTCGTTTCTCTTTTTATTGCACATTGCAGCTTGTACTTGTGTACACAACTTGCTTGTGTATGTGTTGTGTACAATTGTGTGTGTATTTAGTTGAGCATGTTTTTGCAAGTAATACGTTTGTGTTTGTTGAAAGGAAAAAAACGCCAAAACAAAAGTTTCTGCCTTAAAGGAAATCAAAATGATAAAAAAACAATGGAAACAATGCCTTTACAAAACACAAAACAACAATAGCAACAACAAAAGAATAATATTAAGCTCAAAAACAAACAACAACTATAATAAACATTATAAACAATTGTGTATGTTGTATCCACCATGGCAGTGAACTGCCATAAAAAGTTTAAGGCTTGTGTGCAGAGCATCCAGCCAACCAACAGCCGTTCAAACAAAAAAGTAAAATAAAAACAAATACACACATACACACACACAATCACGTTCACGTTTACACAGAGCAGAATAGAAGAAAGAGAAATTTTAACAAATTGTAATTACTTAAAATTGCCCTATGTTTTGTTTTAACACTCGCTAAAACAAACAAACTACAACAGCAATACAAACATACAAATTATTATAATAATAAAAATAAATATGTAATTGTATGTACAAAGAGAAGAAGGGAGATAGTAGTAGTTTGTTTGTTCATTTCTTTTTATTTGCTTATGAATTAAACTAAACAAAACAAAAAATAAAATACAAAAGGGTTTAATGTGGCACTGATAATTTTTCAGAAATTTGAACTGAGGCACTATTCAATACAGTGCAAAATAAAGACCTGCAAAAAATATTCAATGGTTTTTCCAACGCAATTGTTTCAATTGTTTCATCATTTGCGTAAATATTCGAGCTGATTATAGCACTATAACTTGTTTAATTACATTTAATTTACTTTACATATTTTACACTCATTTGTGCAAGATGGGACCAACTCAAATCAATATGCTTTTAAGTAAAATTGCTTTGAGTGTTTTATGTTACAGTAAACCAGTTTTTTGTGCATTTTTTTTTTTGTTCGTTTTATGAAAACTATTTACCAGTCTCATGACGGAACCAAGAAAGTTCGCATATTTTCAGACTACAAAGGGTAATGACTGAAAAGATTTGTATGTGTAAATATTTAAAAATATTTGCTTTTGAGTTTTGAGTTATTCTTATTATGTTGTAAAAACTATTTTGTGTACATAGTAGACAGGAGAGAAATTCAGTAAAACTATTAAATTGTAATAATTATTTATTTCAAAATTTACCAATGTTGAGTCATGACGATTTATTATGTTTATTTATTTTTGATTCGGTTTTCAGACACCTCTACAAGGAAAAAGTCATTCTGAGTATGTTAAACAAGGTGCCTTTTGTTTGGAGACACAAAAGTATCCCGATGCTGTCAATCATGTAAGTTTTCAATATCATTGTCCAATGTCTACATGGTGCAAAAGCACCAGCACCAGCAGCAAAAATACAGCATCAATAACAACAACAAAAGCGAACATACACAAGAAGGCAAATGAGCGAAGTATCTTGCATAAAGTCAACAATAGAAATGATAGAGGGTATCAAAACAAAACAAAACAAGACCAAAGATGAGGAAGAAGACACAAGTAAAAGTAGTAGAAAAACAAGAACTTGCTTTCAGCCTGTTTGCCCTATAAATATACAGTGATGTCTGTTTATTTTCCTTCTGCTGTGCTTTTCCACTTCCAAGGACTTTAAAGCTCAATTTTGTTAACTATGCATGGGTTACAATAACAACAACAACAACGACGGCAACAAAAACAACAACGCTGAGGTGCTAAAGTCTATTTTAGCTGTCAAACACTGACTTATTGTCTGACAGGGTGTAAATCCTGTAATTGTTTGCTGTTGATATCCTTAAGCAGCACAATGTACACACTAACACTCACACATATGTATATATACATGCAAATATAGCCAGCATCCCATTTCACCTTCACATCAAAATGATATTGTTTAAATATTTTATTTTTTCCATTTTTCTCCATTTCCAACACACAGAAACTTTCGCCTAAACAAAGTTTCTTACTTGTATTAGAATACAGATAATACAGCAACGACTAAATCTAGAGCTAAAATGTATTTGGAAACATAAGGATTTTGTTGCTGCTTGTATTTTTTATATTTACAATATAAATATTGAAAATTTAATTTTATAAATTTTTACTATGTCCCATTTCAGCCTAATTTCCCATCGATCATTTTAAATCCGGGTGAACGTTATAACCACGAAGTGATTTACAAATTTGGCACATGTCGCAATGGTGGCTGTAAACATTGAGAGATGAGTAAACAAAGCAAATGAAAAGGAAGAAAGCACAAAATAAATAAACAAAGGAGAAACAATAGAAACAATAGAAACAATGCCAACAACAATGCGTGCAAATGGCACGGTCATAATAAATTTAACCCTAATGATGAAATTTATCGTTTCTTAATTTATGTTGCTCTTTCCGTACTTTTACGCACAATACAAATAAACAATCGCAAAATTTAATTTATTTGCAATTTATTTTTATTAGATTATTATTAATATTTTATTGAAACACAATGAAGAGATTCCAACGCCAAAATAGTCTCAACGTTTAATGAAACACTCAACATACATATAATATTCTAAGTCAGAAAATTTTTAAGCAGTAAGTGTTTGCGGATTTCGCACATTAGTTTCTTAGAAAATAATAGAAATAACATTAGAAACTTACTTAATAGTTTCTTCTTTTTTCAAGCAATAAGGTCAATTGCATTTTATATACAAATATTTTATTTTATTTATATATATTAATTTCCGATATTTCGCTATCACAATGGATAGCTTCTTCAGGGATAATATAAGTTTTGAATTATAATAAAATAATAATTGAAGTATTTACAAAAATGAAAAAATTTTTTAACAGAAAATGAAAAGTTTATAATTATGATATACATTACATATACAAGCTATCCATTGTGATAGCGAAATATCGGAAATTAATATATATAAATAAAATAAAATATTTGTATATAAAATGCAATTGACCTTATTGCTTGAAAAAAGAAGAAACTATTAAATATTAGAAAAGGTCAAATAAACGAACTAAATATTAGAAACTTACTTTTATTATTATTCCGTATTAAAATAAGCTAACATTTTTAAATTAAATATTCAGCTCTCTTAAACAAAATAACCAAATATTCAACACACAAATAGTTGCATATAATCAGAAAAATCAGGAATGGATGGTAGTGCTAACAAATTTATTTCATTCAATGTGCCATATAAAGTTCATTTAAAAACTATTGAAATTTAGATATGTAAGAAATTAATTTTTTTTTATCTTTCGATCCATGTGAACAATTAGTTTCCAATAATTCTATCAAAAATAATTCCCATTATGTTTAAAAAAAAAGGTTTAGTAACGTAAATCTTTGTACCAATTTCAATTTAGCCATATTATTCCTGAGATGCTTGTTATTATTAATTAAATTGAGCTTAATTCGTAAAGAAAAAAGCATTTGTCCAATCTGAAATCTGAGTTACAATTGTTAAATTAAACAAAAAAAATCTGAACACATCGACTTTTTATATTGTAAAAATGGTCAAATATTTACATTAAGATATATTTGTATCGAAATTCTAAGTAATTGAGAAAATAAATTTTACTTTACCCGGCATTTACACATGCAAGTGCAAGTTCGAAAAACTCAATACACTCACATTTTTTTACTAACACAATCACACATGCAGGCACTTGCAGGTCACTTGCAAGTGAATTTAGCTGGACAGTGATTTTTTTGACACTTTCAGCAATAAGTGACAGAAAGGTAAACAGAGTTGCCAAATAAAAAAATTCCGAATAAATGTAATGGATTGTGGTAAAATAATTAATAAATATTTAACTTATTTTATGTATATTTGTAAAAAAAAATATATTTTTTTTCAACTATGGAAAAAGAAGTGTATTGATGTCATTTTAAAGCATTAAATAATAATTAAAATAATAATAATAAATTGTAATAATTATTTCCCTACAATTATACTCATGTGAAGGCCATGGCAACTCTTGGTAAACAAATACAAACTTTGTGCGTCATTTGTTAATTTAAACTAATTTTTTGAAGTTTACGCTTTGACAACATTTTGAAAATGAACTTTCACTGTCCTGTGTAAACAGTAACGCTACTTGCAAATGATTCGAGTTTTTCGAATAAGTTTTCGTATATAACACGTACACAGCACTCGCATGCAAATACTTGCATGTGTAAACGCAGGGTTATTTCTCGCGAATTTATTTTCTACACGTTCCTAATATAAAATGCTACAACTTTGTCCTTATTTTTAAGTTTTCTTAAAAAACGAATCACTGTGCAACAGAGAATAAACAATTTGATAAATGTCATCACGTTTTAAATCTTTTGATTTTTTATAAAAACATTGTAAACTGTAAACTGCAATTAAAATGTTAAATTAGTTTCTCAAATTCTCATAAATGATTTCTATAGCATTAAATTAAGAAGATTAGCATTATTTAAATTTCAATATTTGCTAAAAATTTGAAAATAACATTTCTCTATTTAACAACTTGTACTTGTGACAAAAATCCATTTGACACAGAAATATAAACATGCCAAAATTACAGCTTTTGGTTGGAAATACAAACACGGATTTCCGGATTACATTAACTTTGTACGTATGTTTGTATGAATGGAAGATTGTATGTGTTTGAATGTTTAAATGTACCCTAATGTCGGTGTTTAACATTTTGTTATAATGTGCAAAATAGTTTTGTTGTTTCTTTTTTTCTGATTGTCTCGAAATTAAATTGTAATGAAAATTGACGCACATTGACTTTGATGGGATTCACTCAATTCACTGACCCAAATTCGACATCAACCAAAATGTTTTTGTTTCGCCAGAAACAGTTTATTTCCTGTTATCAAGTTAATTAAATTTAACCTTTTTATTGTTATTATTATGGTTGTTTGTTGCTGTTGAATGCGATATTCTTTAATGAAGTTCATTTTTTGAACTTTTTCGAAAGTTCGTCATAATTCCCAAACAAAATAAACTGAAAAAGCAACCAACGAACAAAAATGAATAAAAAAGTTTTGTAATACGCACATCCATGCATGTGTACAGATGGACACAATAACTCATACACACAAGTCAAAACACACACATACATTCATGATCGTTTAAATGTTTAGTATTATTTCGTTTCATGTTCAAATGGATGTTGGACGTTGTTTTGTTGTATTGTGTTGTGTTGTGTTGTGTAAATGTTTTGATTACTCTTTTGGGAAATACATATCTGCCACTGATGTTTGAAAACGAAACTTTTTTGGCTTGTTCTAGTATCAGTTGTGTGTGTGTTTGTGTATGTGTGTGTGCCTGAGTGAGATTTTGTGTGGATGCAAGTACAATTCTTTGTAGGAATTTATATCAATGTCAAAATAATTCAATAATTGCTTAGTCATTGACAACAAATGCATTTCTCATCCAAATCAATACGAGCATAGAAAACAACACAAATACTTATTTTTAAATATTATTATGAAGTTTGTGTTATGAATTCATAAGTACACATACATGTATTTTATTATACATTCATGTTTACATGTGCACGTATACACAAACATGTATTAATATACGAGTACATAAAGATGAATGAGGCAGGCAGATAAGTCTTTCAAAAACTTCAAGTTTTCTTCTGCAATTGTAAGTCTCTTTTGAACTTTCCATTTGTGTTAACTTAGATGAAATATGTTAAAGAAATTTCTGTATTTGACAGTTTTTTCCTAAACATACAAACGAAGTCAATATAACGATTTGCCAAAACAAGAAAGTACCAGTAATGCCCACCTCACAAGAAAAATCATTTGTGTAAAATATTTTTATCCATTTTTATCATGTGTCATCCTATATTCGCCTTAAATTCAATTTAAGGCTTCATTAGTCTTTACTTTCTGTTGCTGTTAGTTTTTCCGTATAAACGTATCAGCTGTTTTAGGTGAACAAACAACACATACCGCGATAATAAATCAAAAAATACAAATCAAAAAGTTTTTCTGTTTGTCTGTTTTCGCTTCTTTTCAGGTATACTATAGTTTTTATGGAATTTATTGTACAATATGTCATTACTTTGGACTAAAGTAATGAGTTTTTAGTCATACATCGTTTATTTTTGATATTTTTATAACTTTTATACAAAAACTTAATTAAATTCAAAGAAATTGAAAATTTTTGTAATAAACCAAAAATTTTGTTGTTCTGCGGATGTCAGCTGTTTTGTGCTGTCACTTACAATTACTTAGCAAATTTTAGTTTTCAACAGGTTCGTCCGCAACGGCACAGAAAGTAACAAAACAACTAACGACTTCTACACATTTTCTATTTAACAGAATCAAGTCAGCTGATTCGGAACGGAACGGAACAGAAAGTAAAGACTAATTCTGCCTTTAAAGAACATTTAAGAAGTTTAAATAACACGAAAATATTGTAATGTGTGCACTGCACCTTATTAAATTCCCTACCTAAATGTTGTTAGCCGGCGTTTTGTAACGCCACTGGCCTCTAAATTATTTTTGCCGGCACTAAAAAGCGCCGAGGCATAGCACTTTTAAAGCGCTGATGTTTGAAGTTTTAAATAAAAATAAGAGCCAATTACTCGGCTGAGTTGTAATTCTGAACTTATCTTTATTTCAAATTTCGTCCTCTTATAAATTAAAATAACGGTACTTACATCTAACTTATTCTATGTTCTATGTTTACTTCTTCTATGTTTACAATTCAGCTGTTGTAATTCACAATAAGAAAATATACTATTAGAGATGTTATTTACAGTTGTAGTACAAATAATCCACAGCAACATAAACTTGCTGTTGTTTTTTTTTTTTTGTGGAATATGAAAATCTATTTTATTTTGATTGCGATTTGTCTAAAACTCTCATTTATACACTGTTTCTCTAGCAAAGAGTGGTTCAGTTTTTCTTAGTTTTAACATATTTTTGAAAATTAGAAAATGTATATTCAATCAGAAATATGTATAAATCTGTTTGTGAATCCATTATTTGAACAACAAAAACCTTTCTTTGTTCAGTTTTGAAAACCTTTTCAGATTTCCCTATGAACAGATACTAGTTCACTAGTTTTTTTTTTTTATTTCCAGTCAGTCATGTTATTTAGTTTTTAGCATTGAATATATTTAAAACAAACAAATTCACAATTAGCAATTTATTATAATTCCTTTGTTTTATTCATTTTCTAAATCACTAAAAATACAAATCCACTCAAATACTCATACATTCATATACAAATATGAATACAAATACATTCATGCTAACACGATACGAGGCTAGGAATCGGATGACTTGAATGTATGTGTTAGACCTACTCTTAATAATATATTTATGTTAGATGAGGCTTTCTTTGTCTGTTCTTTTTGTTCTCCTGGCAGCCGTATAAAGTGTAAACTCCAATGAATTAAATTTTACAAATCTGCTTTTTTTATTTCTTCCTTTTTCATTTGCCTGACTTTTTCGTATTGGCGGTTTTGCCATTTCAGAGTCAATAAATAAATCAAAATTTATTTTATTCCAGAATCATTAACTCCATGTATCCTAACCAGATGTCAACCTTTCAATACAACTATATATGGTCAAAGAAAATGCGTACAACTTTGCTATTTTTCATTAGCAATTATTTATATACTCGTAGATGATTTACCCCCTTATTCAAAAACGATTATTAAATTTAACAAACGTTTATTAAGCAAATTTTTATATGCAAAGCTGTCTTAATAAACGTTTGTTAAATTTAATAATCGTTTTTGGATAAGGGGGTTACTCTAGAAGATAATTCAGACGTTAAATTTTACATCAGTTAGTCTTAGACACTGAAGAACAAAATTAAACGCATCCACGACAAGTCTAGTTTTAAGGGCTGGGATGTTTAGTGTGTATGTATATTTGTATTGTTGCTTCTCTAATTCTTTTCATATCACGTTTGTTAACCTGTGTACTTGTTTAGTTTATGTTCGTTAAAAAATCTCGTGAAAATCTTAAAACAATTCCAAATTAATATCATTATATTTATATACCAATGAAAACATCATTAAACTTGCCTGAAGATAAATAAAAAAAAACCATTTCTTAAAATATTTTCTACGGATTCTTTAACATAAGTTCTAATAATTGCAAAAATTAAAAAAAGCTTTAATACTTATTATGTGTTTTCAAATGATTGCCTACAAAAAATTGCAAATGGAAGTTATTTTCCTTTTTATACCCTACACCACAATAGTGGGGAGGGTATGTTGGATTTGTGGTTATGTTTGTAACAACCAACACCCACCTTAAAATATACGGATCGGTTTAGAATCACTTTCTGAGTCGATCTAACGATGTCCGTCCGTCCGTCCGTCTGGCTGGCTGGCTGTCCATGTAAAGCTTGTGCGCAGAGTACAGGTCGCAATTTTGAAGATATTTCGATAAAATTTGGTACGTAATATTTTTCGGCCCAAGGATGGATAGGATTGAAACTGGTGGAAATCGGTCCATTATTTCACCTGACCCCCAGACAAATATCCTCCCGAAATTGGGGTTTACCGTTCATAAATCTTTGAATTATGCAAGTATGCAAACAAAATTTACCACAGATGAGTAGTAAATGAAGTTAAAGCACATCTATAAATTTCGTGAAGATCGGTCCATAATTAGTTGTAGCTCCCATATAAGGACCACTTCCAAAAATCACTTAAAAATATTGGTATCCAAATAATATTGAACATAAATATGTTTCGTACATATACATATATAATGGTAAAATTTTATGTCGATCGGTCCATAGTTAGTTGTAGCTCCCATATAAGGACCACTTCCAAAAATCACTTAAAAGAGCATAACTCTCTTAAAAATATTGGTATCCAAATAATATTTAACACAAATATATTTCATATGTATACAAACAATACCGTATAATTTTATTGTGATCGGTTTATAATTAGTCGTAGCTCCCGTATAAAGCCCACTTCCAAAAATCACTTAAAAGAGCATAAATTTTTTAAAAATGTTGGTAAACAAATAAAATTTGACACAAAAAGATTTATTATATACAGAAATAATGACACCTAATTTTGTAATGGTCGGTCCATAATTAGTTGAAACTCCCATATAAGACCCTGTACATAATTCACTTTAACTTCCATAAATCTTTTAAAAGTATTTATATCGAGATAAAGTTTAATACATATAATATTTATATTCACAGAAATCATGACACTGAATTTAGGTCCAAAATAGGTGAAATCTCCCATATAACGCCAATTTCTGAAAAACTGTTTTATATTTACATATACTAGGTATAGGGTAATATATGGTCGGGCTTGACCGACTAAACTTTCTTACTTGTTTCATTTGTTAATATCATGTTTGATGATTTAAATTCGTATGCGAAAGCTAACAAGTGTCTGGCATACGTAGCGTTAGGTATTTGCTCAGTAGATCAGTCGTTCGACTGAGATTTCAATTGTTGAAAAAAAAAAATTTGCATTCCCTCAAATGGTACATAGAGATTTCCGCAATATTATTTATATTAATTTGTACCACAAGATTTTTAATTGGGGTGGCATAAAAAAATCTTCGATATTCCCAGCATAAATTAAACTTTACTTTTGAATTTGTTGAGTTGAATAAATAATAAATAAATGCTATTTGTTCTGAACATTGGATCAACGTTATAGATATGCAATATTTTAATTCATTATTAATTTTCATGCAAATATGTATATGATATTAACTTTTTTTTATTTTTAACGCTTCGGAATGTTTTAAAAAGGTACGAAGAAATGAAAACATTATGTTTGCCATTTCTAGCAGTACTTTGGACATTATATGAATATGCAATGTATAAGTACCAACTGAGAAAGTGCCATCTAACGTCAATCCTAAGAAATTTACTTATTTCCAATTTTCTATTTTAACTCAAAAACACTAGAAAGCATTCATTAGTCAAACAGAACATTAAAAAGCTAATAAACGAAAACATTACTTTTCACTGTGTTTCAGAACCACAACCAAAAAAAGCTTTTATAAAAGCACACACAACTTTTAGAAAATATAACTATTTCTAGTCTATTCTATCAGGCAATACGTTAATTATTTTAGAAATTTAAAAATTACATATTTATGTACGTAGTTTATATGTAAATCACGTATTAATTGGCAATCAATTTTCAAAAACATTAACTGATAAAAAGTCCATTAACCACACACGGTAGCTGGACAAATACTGAATGAACATACATATGTGTATGTACATGTCCGAATGTTCATCGCAACAATCACGCATTCATACAATTGTACACTAGAAAAAAATCACACAGCTCGTATATTAAGACTTGTAAATATATTTACATTGAACTGTGACAAGCATTTTGAATATTGTACTACAAAATGTGTAGTATGACTGTCATTTCATTTATTTCATTTCAATTGGAATTATTCGTGCCTATTTTCCCAACTGTATTTTTAAGTATATTTCTTTTAATTTCTAATTGTATTTGTAAAATGTTACAGCGATTGGAACTAAAAATCAATAATCCGTTTATAGCTTCACCTTGGGTGCGAAAAACAGTTTCGGTCGTGCATATTTTACAAACATGAACCGATTAAAGGAAATAAACTGCACTTTTGACTCGAAAGTATTACTTTTAAGCTATACATATTACATATTATTCAGCTTCGTTTGAAAAGAATCTGACTTGTAGTTTAGAAATTTTATTATTGTTTTCAAAATATAACCATTTCTGGGGTCTTCTGTGACGAACCTGGGGTAGGCATCTTGTATCGTCTTCCGAATGAGTGTAGTGTTTTCCAGGCAGAAATTTTTGCAATCATGGCAGCTTGTAATACACTACATGATCATAATATTCGCGGCAATATAGGTATTTTTGTCGACAGTCAGGTGGCACTGCTCTCACTTAATGCCTCACTAGTCAGGCAATGTAGGAATTCTCTGACATTTCCTTGGTCTGGGTGCCTGCGCATAGGAACCACTAGGACAATGAATGGACAGACGAACTAGCCAGAACGGGATCTGCCTTAGATATCTCCGATGTGGTCTCAGTAGCAATTCCACTGGAGACTATCAAAGGTATCATCTTCAGACATTTTCTTACAAAGGCTGAGTGTAGATGGCGTAATTTAGACACATGCAGGAAAGCCAAGTTGATGTGGCCATCTTTTAATCAAAAACGTACTATGCAAGGTTGCTGGCAGTATTGACGGGACACTGGACGTTAGGCGAGCACGCAAATCGCCTGGGACTCCCTTTTAACGACCATTGTCGTAGTTGTAAGGATAGGGAAAAAGAGGAAACGATGTTCCACCTTCTCTGTGAATGCCCAGCCTTGAGTGTCAAGAGACATAAATACATGGGAAACTATACATTGAACAACCTTGGTGAGGTAGCCGGGTCAAAACTAAATGATCTACTGAGATATCTCACAGCTACAGGTTGGGTCTAGCAAGACACGACGACTTTTTGTACACATCTTAGCTACAGTATGTTGTATACGACATTAAATCTGACGAGTGGTGTGGTCTTTTTAAACGACTCTACTTAAGTGTTCGCACGTATTGAACTACCACGTAAACCAACCAACCAATAGCCATTTTGGTGAAATTCGTGAAATTCAAATTTATAATTACTCGAACAAAATAACTTACACAATTTTTTGAGTGTATAGCTGCTATAAAATATCAAGCTACCAAATATACATATGTAGTGTTTGCATTATAATTACTACTATATTAAATCATTATATGTAGAGGTGCTCACTACAATCAAATATTCGTACAACACAACAATGTTAGAAATAACTTCAATTTTGAGCCATAATTTTGTTTAATATTAAAAAATTAAAAATCACTGTATGTCAGTGAAATGTGCGCATTTTTTTTTATTAAAATCTAATAAACAAATGTACTGCCTGATTGTATTTATTTGTTATATTTATTTGCATGTATGATTAGTACTTTGAAATCGAACCGGTAACAACAATTGAAGCAACAACACTGAGACGAGTTCAAACAATATGAAATGTTTGCCAATTAGACCTTCAAATAGTACATAGATATTAACTCCCTCTACTAACAAATGAATCACAGTATAATGCGGTAGAAATTATATTTTATATTTTATATTTTTATTTATTTATTTATTTATTTATTATTATTTATGCAACATTTTTTCAAATCTCTTGACGTATTTATGCAGCTATCAATGTTTAATGGCTAAATTCACAGTCTTTAGTTAGCTAATGATTCTTTATTCGCAATGCTTAGTTTGCCATAAGAATAGCAAGTAATAGTTAAACAATAGTTAGTATTTTAATTTACCAATGGTTAACTAAAGACCGAGAATTCGACCATAAATGTGATATGCTTTTCCATAGTCATCCGAATTTGAAAACTGATTTTATATTTTAATTTTCTAATTATTTTTTTACGACAAAAAAAAGTCTTACATTTGTTTATGGAAAAAATATTGACTAATATTGACTAAGTATATTAATCTACTTTTTATAATATTTACTTGATATAGATAGATTTTGGAAACATCATAAAAAATAAATTTTAAAAAAATATCAACTCAACTGTTACTTAACAAAATTAAATTATTTCGGTGAAATAAATCAATAAACAAATGATGACAGATTTGTCCACACGAAAACAAATCAACATTGTTATTCGTCAAATTCCTCTAAATGGCTTGGCGCCTCCTTATATGCTGACAAACGTGCACTTGATGATTATGGTTGTAATTTAAAGTCAAAGACCTCTTCAAAACTTTTCATTTCATTTCTACATATTTATTTAACTTTAATGATTCTCACATTTGTTGTCAATAACGTGACAATTAGACACCGCTTGTGACATACTGACACAGTGACACACACAAACATATTTGTTTAAAATTGTAAACGTGTAAAAAAATTGTAAATAAAATACAATGGCCATGAAAATGCTGTTTGGTAAATTCAAAGAAAATCTAAGAATAAACATTTAATTTTCGAAAAAATAGTTATTAGTTTATTTTAATTATATTTAAACATTTTATATGAAAGTTAAGTTAAAGTTAAAGTAAAGTTAAGTCATTTACAAAATAAGCTATTAGATTTTTCTACCATTTCATGAATTTAGTCTGTAACATTAACGATTAAATTCTCCAATTAGAAAATTATATTTGATAGATAATATCAAACTTAATTCACTTCAACATCGCAGATTTAAGCGACAAACAAATCACGAGTAATTTGATGTGTCGAAACAATTAAGTAAATAAAAAACATCATTTAACAAAATCAAATCAAGTTATAATAATAATTAAATGAGAATTAACGAAGTTTATGTTAAATTTCAACTAACGAAATTTTAAATGGAAAAAGTGGCAAGAAAAGACTGTTTTATAACTAAAAACATATTGGAAAATTGAGTAAAAAATATTTTTGGTAATTTGTTATTCTTTTTACAATTAAATATTTTTGTTTTAACCCTTCTTGCCAGATTTTTTCTTTATTGGTGAAATAAATCAAGGTGATACAATTCATGCTCAAAATTAAAGGAAAAATGGTTTAAAAAATCTTAGTACATATTTATAGTATAAATTTAGCAAAAAATGTTAGATCATTGGTGCACTTGTTCTTTTATATATTTTTTGACATTCAATATTATGATGGAAATTTCCACCATTATGCAAAAAAGGGTTAATAATAGCCCCTATTATAAGCTGCATTCGACAATCGATATTCGCTGTCCCCACTCCATCGATTTGGCTTGTCCCCACTCCATGCTAAAATTCGATTTATGGAACACATATTAAAGCTAAGTTATGATTTAGATTTTAAAGGAACAGTACGAAATAGTGACGAAAATAAAGCCAAAAGAGAGGCAAAAAAGAAACACGTACAAGAAAAATATTTAGAATTAGGTTTACTGATCGATCAGCCAAAGCAAGGAGATGGAAACACAAATGATGGCAACACAGCAAGAAAATTTTTTTCTGATCCTGAAACTGCTGGATCTATTACAGGAGTAGATTTTGAATTAATAAAACGCTACAAAATCATACTGCTAGTAATATCATGCAATAAAAAGGTAAATGCAAGAAAATTTGGTCAGTATACTGATGAAACAGCGAAACTATACAACGAAAAATATGATTGGAGGAATATGCCATCGACAGTCCATAAAATACTATATCATGGGGAAAACATTATTCAACACAATATGCTGAAGAAGCGCAAGAAAGATTTTTCTGAAGAAGCGCACAACACAAGAAAGATATCTAGGTATAGTACCAATGAAGACCTCTTTAAATTTTACTGTGCACTTCTGATCCATATATCTTCAGCATTCGACAAAAATGGAATTCCACCCCCATGGAATTGGACAAAGACGCCAAGCAACTCCTTGAAGATGAACAGGAGACATACTTAGATGAAATTTTCACTAAGACAGTTAAATGCAAAATGTATTCTATGCAAATTAACATAAAAATTAGAGCAAAAAAGCACAATAAATCTTGAAAATTTATAAAAGAAATATTATTTTATTTGGAATAAAATGATTTTCTTAGAATTTATGGTAAAACCTATTTTCGGATATGGATCTCCTACATATCTCTTATGGATTCGCGTTTAAAATATATTTATATTGTTCATATAATAATAACATTTAAAGCTGTCGAATTTACATTTGTTAGTGAATTATAATCACCAAGGCTATTTTTCGAAAATTGACTTACAAGGGCCCTATAAGTAAATGTGGACCGATTGGCCCTAAAATTTCACAGGGATATCAACGACTAAAATAAAATTAGTTTTGCTAAATATTATATCCATATTAATATATATATAAAACAATTATGAGCTTCAAACCCGTATTCTAAGTGGTCCATTGAAGAAGAGGGCTAAAAGTCAAAATAAAATGGACCCGGGTGGACGGCTTAATTAAGTATGTAATTTTTTAGTTCAGTTAACGTTACTATTTATTAAATGCAATGGTAAATCACTACATTCACAAATTTATTTTTTTTAAGGCCGATAATACATATATTTTTAAAATTCATTTTTCAATCATATAAAAGTGTACTTTAATAAGGCCCGATTTTAAAGTTAATACATCAAATTGAAGCTTAAAATGTCTTCTATCCAACAAAAAAAAGTTATATAATTTTGACCGCCAACTCACAAAATGTGCCACTGTGCGGTGTTTAAAACTGTGCAAAATGTATTGAAAATGTATTTGTTTTGTTTTTTTTTTTTTCTTTTTGGTTTTGGTCAACCAAATACTACTTGTAAATTACTTTTGTTAATATCCTGCAGGTCCAAGTCCTAAGTACAAACCAGCAACTGGAGAAGCTCGTTTCTCTTGTGGAGGAAAATCAGAAAACCTATTACCAATTTTAATATGCTTTTCATCAGTAATGGACAGCAAGTCCACAAACGCTTCTTTACAGAGTCGAAAATTTTTAATAAATCTGTAAATTAAATTTACAATATCCTTCTCAAAACCTCATTAAATTATATACTCAAGTGGTGGAATCCATTTCCAAAATGTTGGAAGCATCCTTCAGCCTTTTTCTGCTTCTGGCCAGTTCTAGTAAGGATTCATCTTTATCAGACGAATCATCAAACCATAATTCCGTGGTGGTCATTTCAAATTTAATTTATTTTTCTTCAAGAATTTGTAAGCAAATATAGCGCCAGCTGATAGAAATGTACTATTGTGAATGACCCAAAAAAGAGTGATTTTCACAATAGCGTTTTTTCAACGAATGTGCACCATAATACCAAATGAAAATTCGTTCGATAAGCATTTTCGACAACAGTCGAAAATCGAATTTTGCTCATAAGAGGCACCAATGTTAAAAAAAAAACAGTTTAAAGACCGTTCAATATGTTGTAAAAATTGATTTTAAGAATCAGTATGAATTGTACTGATTACTATAACATATATTCGCGTAATAATGTGTATAGAAAACTCTTCTATAAACAATGTGACCCCATGAAAGTTCGTTATAATCGTGTTCCACTGCAATTCATATTTTATACAAAAAAATGTATGAAAACTGTGTTTTATTTCCATAATTTTATTTTTATGGAAAAAAACCTCTTCTATCTTCGATTAGGTGTTGACTATGTTCATATTTTGATAAGTTATCAACCCCAAGTTTGTTTGTTAATAACACTAACAAGAACTTTAATTGTATTTCTAAAACTAAAAATGTAAGGATGTACTTAAAAATGTGTGTCAAGGACCACATAAATCGCATAAAACGTAAAACAGGAAATACGCTCTATATTATAGTAAGAGAAGACACAAACCATTTCTATTAACGGACCAAAAGAAAGTACTACACCTACCCATTAAAAGAAAATTGTTTGTAAATAATCAAATACAAAAACCATTTTAAGGACAATAATTCAACACACTCGTATAAACAGAACAGAAGCAATTCCACAACAAAGATACAAACATTTCGACGCTTGTTTACTAACGAGACACAAAGTCTCTGACAAGTAGTTGTGTTCGTTCGATAGAATGAAATAGGTGAGGGTGGCAAAGGGTGATGTTTATGACGTTTTTGTCTGTGTGCGTGCGTGCTTCTGTATACTCGCATATGAAACTTGTTGTGGAATTATAGGGAGAAAACTAACGAACGAACGAATGATTTGGATTTGCTTTTGTTTTTCTTTCCAATTTGCTCGGCTTTTTTATTATTGCGAACATGAAGAAGATTTTTATTAGCAAAAATACACAACTCGCATTTCGTTGTCTGCCATTGACCAGCACACACCGATAAAACGCGTTACGGCAAAGTAAAACGGAAAAGAAAAGAACAAACATTTTTGAGAGAAAATTGTAATAGATTAAACGAACCGCAAAGAGTAAAAAACTAAACGTTACAATTTAAATAAAAAAAAAAACCAACTGTTTATACAAACAAAAAATATCGAAAATTTAAAACAACAACAAGTGTTAATTAATTCATTTATTTAATAATAATAATAAATATTAAGATAAAATCAGTGACAACATAAGTCAAACACAATCACTTCTAATGCCATTTATATGAAAACAAAAATATAAATAAAACAATTTAATTTTTTACAACCCCAACAATTTCTCCACTTTCAAAGAAAAATAATATTAAACCTTAAAAAATAATTATTTATAATTACTGAGTTAAGTTTTATTTGTTGTCTCTGCATACAGACAGTGATTAAAATGATGTTTTCGTATCATACTAAATAAAACAGTTGTAGATTAAAATCATTTGAGAAGTGGAGAAAAGCGAAATACAACTTGTTGGCGTGTTACACGTTCATTTTTTTTTTAAACAGCCAAACAAACATCAAGTGTTGAAAAGTTGCAAAATTTCATTTATTAGCAGAAAGAAATAAAAATAAATATTAAAATTCACATAAGATCACTACTACAACAACATTAAGTAAATATTTTCGAGTACAACAAAGTCTGGCTTTTATTTTTTTGTTAATTCTGATCTGGTAAGTTGCTGACCATTTAATTATCATATGTATTAAATAATTAAATAAAAACTACTAGTCCCACATTCAACTGCAATTACCTACTACAAATACTACAAGCAATCAATAGGTCAATCAATTTATGTTAAACATTTTTTACATCATGCTAAATAAATTACCAATAATGCTAAAATTTGTAGGAAAATTTACTAGATTTCGTTTTATTGTCATTATAATGTTTTGATATAAAATTGTACACCATTTCACAGCAATGACAATAAAACAATATCTTCCAAAATCATTTTCGTATAAATACATTATTATTCAAAATATATTTTAAAATTATACGTGTTAATTTTTATGAAAATACACTCAGTGTTAAATGAATTGTTTAACAAAATAAGAGAATTTATTTTAAAGCATTAAGATATGAATAGTGTGTGTATTTCAAAAGTTTTTATAATATGTCCACATTTATGTCAAAGAATATATGTATAGTCGACATATGGCATCTCAAATTTTTTCAACATAGAATGATCAGCTTTAGAAAAGCGGATTTCATTCAAAAGTATTTGTTTTTTCTATTAGGATATATAAGATTCTGCACAACCGAATATATGTAATACTTTGACTTGTTGACTTTGAATTAAATTTATTAAATATTTATTGGGTTGTATATCAAAGGTTCATTTTAAACTCCTATTTAATTTCACATAATTTATATTTCTAATGCGGCCCCTTCTTTGCAGAACTTATTCGTAACTTTAAGGCAAACTCCTATTGATCGACTTAAATTTAAGCAGCTAAATTATCAGCATTGTGGATATTTCATAACAATATAGCCATAAACAATGAATTAAATAATAAAGATTGCGCAGTCTCGTTATATTTTACAAAAACTGTGACAGTAAAATTGAGAGCAAAATTTCTTCTTGTGACGTCACAAGTCAAAAATATTTTTATATTTGCATAACTGTTATATAAATTTTAATGCAAGTAAAAGTTTTAAAATGAATCTAAAGCACTTTCTTCGATCGAGAATGTTTTTTCAAATAAAAAACTAAACCAACTCGAACCAACAGCGGATGAGAAAAAATAATAAACTGATAATATGTACAACAAAATATCTTTTTTTAGTTCACTTTTTTGATACATTTTAATATGTATAAAATAGTAAGTAATTGAATGTTTTATTTTGAATCAAAAAAATTTACGAAAAACAATTTTTTTTTAAAAATATTGTTAACAAAAGTTGTTTCTTAATGTTGATTATACGGAAAAAATAACCTGTGACGTCATGCGCAGAGAGAGGAAATTTTGTTTAAATTCTTTGCGCAATCCTTAATATTTGATTCATGGCCATAAATATTCGAGACCAATAATAGAGAAAATTACAGCATTACTCTTATACACACACAACTAACTAATTACATATTTATATAGGTCACCTACATAAATTTCTTAGTATAGTAAAATACTTTCGCGTAGCTTGAAAAACCATTCGAAAGTTTTAAAGCGCAATAAATAAATAAAAAAAATAAGTGGCAGCATTGGTGGCGAAAGTTTCTAATCGGTGAATTACACTTACCCAGTCAACCATATGAGTTCGAAAAGAGTCTTTTCTGACACCTTTTCCGGAGCGTTCATGCTCTTTATGAGCCCAAAAAACAATCATTATTAAGAGGGTCATTACATTCGAAAATGGTCCGTCAGAAAGAGCTCTTAGATCATGTCAAAAAAGAGTCATTACAATTTTAAATACAAAAAATTAAAAGTTCACATTTATTATTTTTTTTTAAATTGTTTTTAGTTACATAAAAAGGGAATTCATTTAGAGTAAAAAAAATAAAATGGAATTCATTTCAATAATGGAAGTAAAAGTTAATTTTTTAAGCAAATTTTTCTTTCGCTCCAAAAATGCTTTTTAGTTGGACTCTTTTCTGACTCCTGTTACGGAGCACTCCGAAAATGCTCTTTAGTTGAACTCTTTTCTGACTCCTTTTTCGGAGCTCTCCTAGAATGGTATGCTGGTATACTAGAAGCTTGTATATCACAAGCGTACACTTTGAGTTGGAATCATACATGTATCTTGTTGAGGGCATTCAATTTACTCTTCTTTTTGATTGTAGCTTGTGATATAGAAACTCAGTCTAAATATTTGTTTACATTGTATAGTCGCCTGTCTGTGGAAACCTCAAAACAGTATTGACAATTTAGTCACTTAAGCACAAACTGATAAATTATAGGTAACACAGGAACAGAACCTTTGAACTATACAATTTTGTTATTATTTTAAATTTAGCAAAAAGAAAAACCTTTGAGTGAAATTTATTCAGAAACTCCGATTTTAGGGTCAAATTTAACTGTAAAAATTTGACACATGAGTTTCTGATAACACTTGACCAGAGACTCACGTCTAAAATACGATACCACAGTAAATTATTATCATTCCTTTTTTTTTCTAACTTTTAACAATGTAATCGATTTTAAGGATCGTAAAAACTTAAAACATTAAAGGTTAATTAAAAATTTTAATTGACAAGAGAAGCAAGCCCAACAATTTGTCTGTAGTTTGAATAACATATACATATGTGCATGTACATATGTATTGGTTTTTTAAGAATTTTTATGTTATATGAATTGTTTGCACACAATATTTAACTATTAACAAAATGACCACATGTCAAAATATCTTCTTGTTTTCAATATATGACAAAAAGGCTCTTGAAGTCTGTCGTTTCAATAATTACTAAAATTAAATTTTTAACGACTTTTAAATCAATCAATACGGTTGCCACAACGAATTTGTTTTCTTTTTTAACTTTCTCAGATTTAACAATTCCAATGTAAATCTTTCCAGTTTTAGATTAATAGACCCATTGACTTTTTAGTAGTGTAGCCAATGCCCCTTAATTGCAACAAATGAACTGAACAATAACAAATCTACTTCGTAAATAGCTAAAGTCTTAGTAGTAAAAGTGCAATACAATATGCACCATTATCATACGATTACTAAGTCAATTTCAAAGTTTTTTAAATGTGTTTTTTATCATTCATCTAAATGATTTATCTATGCAACAAACAAAAATGAAAAATATGAAAACAAGAGAAATAAAAATGAATTTAAAAAATGCAACGAGCGCTGGCCAACAATCGAACAATAGAAAGAGGTGTGTTCTCAGCTTTTGTATGTGAATGGATGTAAATATGTGTTTTTGTTTGAGGTTTTCAGCTACATATGCCTTAAAGCTTTAACAGGAAACTTTTAATTTAATTAATTTAGTCACAAAGGCACAATCATAACTGGCTGTCTTTCTGTCTGTCCATCAGTCTGTCTGTCCGTGTGTCAATCGTCAGTGGCTTCTTCAGTTTGTTAAATGATAAAAAAAAAATTAAAGGAAATATAACCAACTAAAACTTAAACTAAAGCTGAAACTAAAACTAAAAAATGTATTGCTGACACAGCAAGAGCTTTAACTGCACAAAGGCAGGCAATATTCTCTAAAGTGGCGTGTTTGCATTTCTCTAGTTTCTGACATTGACTTTGATACATACGTTGTCAAAATAATGTAAGTAAGTAACTAAATTGTGAGTGCATTAAGTGTGTAAGTGTATAAGTGAGTAAGTATATAAATGTGTCTTCGAATGAATGATAATATTAATCTTGTTATTGAAGAATAATGTCACTATGAGATGTCACTGGTTTCACTTACATTATATCGTATCCATTCTCCGTAGAAATTTAATTAGAAGTTTAATTTATTTATTCTCTAATTTCCTAATAATATTTATGCAAATTAGCAAATATACAGCAGACTTGAAAGAGCAAGTGCATAAGAGTATCTGATGTAAATAGTAAAAGTAGAAATGTGTAACGAAATCACTTAAGCTATTTTTCTTAGCAGTTACGAAAATTAATGTTTTTAATAAAATTAAAATTTAGGTTTAAGCTCTAGTAAAAAGTACATTTGACCTTAGTCAACAACATTATACAAAATATTAAAATATAAATGCTCCAAAAGCCTTTTAAAATTTCCCAGATATGTGGACAAACTTTTGAGTTGTGAGCTAAGAAAACTAACTTATCAACAGATTCACAATAATTTTTTTAAGTTACATATAGAAAAAGAGGAGTTCACGTTTTCTAGTGCTTCGTTTTGTTTTTGTTCTTTGCTCATTTAATTTTAAAGAAATTAAGGTAATAAGGGAATTCTTAAAATTCAACATTTCGGTGGAAAAGCAAAGGCGAAGATTCTAAATGATAGCAAAAAACCAAAAATTCAACATCGTCTCTTTTCCATTGCTGGTATTACTACAATCAATCCATTTCACGAGTAAATTAAAAATTTAAATCATATTATATACTTTTGTTAAATAAATATTTATCAACGGAGAATTACAATAATTAAAATGACAAAATGTATATTTACGTTTATGTATTTATAATTAATAAAATTATATGTGAAACTACCAGTAGACCAATTTTGAAAGTTTTCGTGATATAATTCATTTCCATTCAATTTAGCAGACATGTCTTTTATGATTTGTTCCTTATTTATTAACACGATTCCCTTGAAAAAAAAAACTTAATTTGTAGCTGTGAATAAATTATCGTGCATATATTTATTTTTTTTTTGTTAGCTTCACTGGTAAATTTCATTTATTGATATATCAAATGTGTTTTCTATTTGTTGAACATTAAAAAATGGTGTAAACTTTGAAAAGGCCCACCCAAACTTTGTTTGCCGTATATGTACATGAAAATACACGGACATATGTATGTAAGAAATTCACAGATTAACTTAACATAAGCGATTTTTAAAATTGCTCCATAGAGCAATTCAGTTCATAATTGAGCATAGCTGAAAACATTTAATTCGTTCCCTAATTATGATATGACTATTCAGAAGGACAGAGTAGCAAAATGCAAAAATCTCTTAATTTTACAAATCTACTGAAATCAAAACGTTTACCTCATATTGTCAGACACCAATGAAACAAACACAAAAGTTTACAAAATGCATTTCACAAATACAGTCAACAGATAATGAAGAAATACAACAAAAAAAGTAAACGTAAAATATTTTAGCAAACACAACAAACAAAATTATTTTACACTTTATTAAAAATAATGCTTCAAAAATATTATCTAAACTTATCAACAAGACTTTCACACCTTTCAATCTGCTGTTTTCGTACTTGACACACACAACAACTCTTTCTTTGGTAAATGTATTCGTTTTTTGGTCAATGAAAGAATTTGGAACAAATAACAAGTTCGAGTGCTATATTCGGCTATGCCGAATCTTAAATACCCTCCACCTAAACTTAATAAGAAATACAAAAACAAAACTGGTTATAGGAGTAGAACATTCTTATTCTGTGTTTTCTATTCAGTCTTAGTGCAAATTTTATTAGTATTTGATATATTGTTTGAAAGACAATTTTACGACCAACATAGTTTATGATAAATAATTTGAAATTTCATCATTTTTGACCATTTATAATTGATGTAATTACCATCATAATTTCCAGAGTTTGTCTGATTTTCATAATAATCTTGATTGTAATTTAACAATTTATAAAATTAAAAGAACATTTTTCCATATTCACAACAAGTTAAGAAACAGAGTTTAAAAAAAGGATAAGATATAAGATGGGGCTTTTATGTTTGAATTTGATCTCAATAATATTATTTACAAGAGATTTATGGGTGGCATAGTAGAAGTGGACCAGTTATGAACTGATAGCTTCTTAATCCAGTATCCACTAATGTGATTTCTATGTTTTCTAGGATTATATTGTTTGAATTTCATCTCAATAGCGTTATTTACAAGAGTTGTATGGTTGTTTAGTATGCTCGGAAGTGGACTTAATTCAGGAGCTATTATTGACTGACAGCTACAAAATCCAGTAGCTTAATTTCCGTATAATCGATACTAATATGATTTCTGGATTAAAAATTCTGAATCATATAAAAGTTGGTTCGATATCGATATTTATTAGACATTTTTGTGGGTTTAGTTGTTTTTTGGAAATGGCTCTTATATGGCAGCTATAACAAATTACGGGCCGATCTTCTCAAATTTTGGAACAGTTATTTTCATGCATATGAGGATATTTCACGTCGAATTTCAACATAATAACGGTATATTTAAGATATATATATATCAGTATTAACGTGGATTTCGGGAGTGGACCTTATGTGGGGGATACTGTCAAATATGGACCGATGGTCTCAAAATCCAGCAGTTTGATTTATGCATGTTATTATGTTATTTATAAGAGATTTATTAATATTTAAGTGGTTTTCGGAAGAGGGCTTTACATGGGGCATACGGTTAAAAACAAACAAAAATGTGAGAGTGATCAACGAGGAATATGTAACAAAAAAACGTAATTCTCAAATTTGTATGTTTGTTTTTTTTTTTTTGTTTATTCAGAATGGTGTTTTGTTTCTGCCTCTGACTGCTTCCATACAAAAGCATGTGTCCCTCGTTAGAATTTTTATTAAACAAAATAAAATAAAATCAAGAAAAAGTAAATATGCAACATTTAATAACAGTATCCGAATTATTCTGTTTCTTTCTTGTGTTTTGATTTGTTATAGTTGTCAAAATTTAATTAGTGCGAATTTGGCGTTGCAAAGAAAGGTTGTCCCCACAATTTGCATTGATTGTCACGTTTTTATAAATCAAGTAATATTACTAGTTTTCAATTTCAAGTTTAAATAAAGTAAATAACATAAGGAAAGTACAAACTTTAATTATTACACCATGGTAACGGCACCATAAAATTTTATGAGCGTCACGCTAATTTTTTTAAAAGTGAATATATTAAATGTAAAAAATTGAAGTTCACAATCATTGTTTACATGGTTTCAACACATTTTTTTACAATTTGTGAATTTGAGAAATAAATTGCCTACGAAAAAAAAAAACAAAATAGGCAAATATTTCATGAGCATCACTTTTGAAATATATTGCTTCATAGCTTAAAATGCGGCGGCTGAAAGAGCACGGAGATATCGAGAGAAAATAAAGCTCGATAAAGCGCGTAATGACGAATATAAAAGAAAGAAGAAAGAAAGGTATAATCGTGGTATATTTGAGATGAATTTTTATTGTTACTGACTGATTCTGTTTTTGCCACAAACTTAATTCGAAAGTGGTAAAAATAAATGAGAATGAAAAAAAAACAAAGCCACTTATCATTTCATGAAGTTTATACAGATTCAGAATAAGAATTCGAATGGAAATTTATAAATTAAATTAAGTTAAGTTATTGTTTTGTGTCAAATATTTACATATGTGTATAAGTTTCTTCAAAAATTACTTCCATTTTTGTTAAACACAGAAAAGAATATGTACATGTTTAGTTTTGTATAAAAATTTTTGTTTTTTGAAGAATTTTTGTGTTTTTTTTTTTATTTTCTTTTTATAAAAGATTAACCTTTTTTCGTTAAACTTAAGATTTGGTATTATTTCTTGTTTACATGCAACAAAATCTCTTGATCATCACAAAATATCTTGAGCGTCACACTTAGTTTTTTTTCCTTAAAACGCTTATAATTGCAGTTTTTCTAAATACATTGTTACACGCCTATTACTTTGCAAGTAACCTCTAAGTTAAAGCCTTTTTTAACAAAAATTTAGATATTTTCATCTTAAAATTTTAAAATAAATAGTCACTTTAAAAAATAAATTAAAAATCAAGTTGAATCGTGATTTTTTGTTTATAATCGAAAAGATGATTTTCGCAAAAGTTAATCTTGAGAAACAAAATCGTAGTAAGTTTAATTTCAATAATCTGGTTGGTCTAAACTGATTTTGCTGATTTTCAATACCAAAGTTACCAGCAAAATAAGAAATATTTTTCTGGAAGTTTCGTTTAGGTAAGTTGTATAGTTTGGACGTGAGAGTGTTTTACACAGACGGACAAACCTAGAATTTCATAAGGACCAAGAATATATATACTTTGTTGGGTCTCAGATGAATATTAAGAAAGTTTCACACGAAATGACAAACGTAATATACCCTCATTCACCACTCTTGGTGGTGGATGGTATAAAAATAATGATGCTTCTAATTGAGTTTTATTTCAGTTCTTATTGAAGTTTCACCAACATTTTTTTTTTAATTATTTCGCAATTGTTTTATGGGTGATTTTCTAATAGACTATAAAAACTTATTTTCTTTTGAAATCTTGCTGAAAACTAAAACTAATTAAACAAGATTTCTACGCCATAAAATATATTTTCCTCAATCTATGAAAAACAATAATAAAAATAATGATAACAAAAGTAAGAAAATAAAAAAAACACAGAGTTTGTTATTTAACGATGAGTAAATTTCACACAGATGAGTTGAATTGGTGTTTAATTTGTATAATTGAATGCTAATTGTGTTACAATAAGTTACTTGGAATCTGTTCAAGTAAATAAAACAAACAAAAGAACAAGTCAATAATTCTCATCAATACATTAATACTTTACGTCACTTAACACTTTTAAGTACATACTCTCCACTATTGAGATTTCAATAATATTTTATATGAGAAAGCACTGAGTTGAAATATGTGGTAAATACCACTTCTTTGGGGTAGACGACTAACACGCATGCAAACAGAAATGTTTAGCTTGTGAATAAATAATAAACAATCGGATGAGCAAATTAACATTAATATCCGCCGTTTTCGTTTCTCGCTATAATATTCTTTTATTTGGATAATTTTTGTATTTTTTATGAAAATATTTGAGAATAGGAAATGTTCTTATAAACATTATAATAAACTTTGTCTTCCCCTAACACAACATTGAACAATTTCCTTGTAAATTTTCTGCGAACTATAAATAAGTGGAATAATTTCCTTTAAATGTTTATAAAACAATTTAAAAAGAGTAAAAATAGTTTGAAGTTTGTTGTGTTAAATTTAATTCAAACAGTTTTTTGTTAAGAGTTTGAGATAAATTTTAACTAAATTGAAAGAAAACGATGCTAACTGACAGTTAAAGTAATTCTTAAATTCTAACTGAAATTGAAGAAAAAAGCCATTAGTAATACAATTTGAAATTCTATTTATATTTCATAATAAAATATTCCATTGAAATGTAAAATATTATCCACAAACAAAAATCGCCCTTGAATTACACACATCACATACATATTTATGTTCAGCTACATATAAAGTACAAATAACTCCAGAATAGTTATAAATCACTCTAAGAATAGTTAATCTTTTATGAATATGTACCAAGACTCTTTGTGCACTAGCAAAAATTACAAAATGTGGGGGTGTTAATGTATTAAAAAACTTCTAATCTCTATAGTATATGTTAAATTACTGCACAAGTTATTGCTTCTGTTTAAGATACTAATAACTGTTGCTCTTATTTCTACTTAAAACGTTGTGTGGCCGTAATTTTCTAATGAAATAATAAACCAACCATTGACTAATCACAAAGGCAAGCCATGTCAAATACACACTCATACATTTGTAACGCCAACATGAGAAGAACTTACCCAGCAAACCATATGAGTCCGAAAAGAGTCTTTTCTGACACCTTTTTCGGAGCGTTAACACTCTTTATGAGCCCAAAAAACAATCATAATTGCTCCGAAAACCTTCAGAAAAGAGGGTCATTACGTTCGAAAAGAGCTCCTAGACAATGTCAGAAAAGAGTCTTTTATGAGGGTTTTTTGGGCTCTTAAAGAGCTCTTAGATAATGTCTTTTATGAGGTTTTTTTTGGGCGCTGTGTAATCTTGTTTTGATCATTCTTGTGTGCTACAGCTATGTTTTTTTTTTTTTGTTCAAAGCACAAATAACAGGACAACAACGCTTTGGTACACATAATTAAGTGGAATTTCTTAGTCATACTGCGTGCCGACTCAGGACAGTAACAATTTCGCTCCGAAAATGCTCTTTACTTGGACTCTTTTCTGACTCCTTTTTTCGGAGCGCTCCGAAAATGCTCTTTTTTGGACTCTTTTCTGACTCCTTTTTCGGAGCGCTCCGAAAATACTCTTTTTTGGACTCTTTTCTGACTCCTTTTTCGGAGCGCTCCGAAAATACTCTTTTGTTGGACTCTTTTCTGACTCCTTTTTCGGAGCGCTCCTAGAATGGTATGCTAGGTACACTCTATCAATATGAACTTCTTGTACCTTTAATAATCCCAAAGGAAATATGTAATAGAATAAAATAAAATGAAATGTAATAACAGAAATGTATAAGAAAAAATTAAAAGAAAACACGCAAAAACCACATATGCATGCATACATCTTCAGATACATACATATGAGTATACATACATACATACATTCATATATCAACACTGACAGTAGAAATTGTTATTACTTTCCACATTCATACTGTCACTACCACAAGTACATAAATACGAACATATTATATGAGTATATACATATGTATAGTATATGAATGCATAGGAATTACCAACACTTTAACAAATAAAGTGTTTTCTTGGTTCTTCTTGAATCGACACATGTTGTATGGCTTTCTTTTTAATTTGAAATGAATTTTGCAAATTACCAATGAAAATCTAAATAAATCAAATGTTAAATATTTTGAAAATGTCGCCAAAATCTTTTCGTACTTAACTGATTTGAATAGTTAATTCAAAAGAATGATATAAAATGCTTAGTTTATATTTTAGTAAATAAAATGGCATATAATTAATTTAAAGGGATAAAGAAAGGAAATATTAGCCCCCGTATTCAAAAAAGATTATTAAATTTAACAAACGTTTATTAAGCAAATTTTTATATGCAAATCTGTCTTAATAAACGTTTGTTAAATTTAATAATCGTTTTTGAATAAGGGGTAAATGTTTATTAAATTAATGTCTGACAACTTAATAACAATTTTACTTGCCAATAATTAATGACAAAATAAAATAGAAATAACTTTATGGACTTGTCTGAATGCTAAAAATATATATTGATTAGTTTAAAAGAAGTTAGAATTTACCATTAACTAAATTGTAAGTATAGAGTTGTTGTCAGTCCACGATGGTCCCATCAAAAAAATATGAATGTGTTATGAATATGAATTTATTTGCCAATAATTTGAAGATACAAAAAAAAACAACATTTGGACCTAGTCATAACCAGTCTGTCAATGTTTATTCTGATTGATTTCCAAACGGCCTTGCCTTAAAATAAAAAATAAATATGTATTAGAACGTTAAATGTAGTCAGATTTTATAAAAACTGGAATAGTATAAGTTTCTAACCTGAAGTGGCCCAATAGTACTTAAAAAGTTACATACTTATTAAAATGTATGTCGATTTAAATTCATTAACTTTCTATTTAAATACAAATTATTACAAAATACATCTGTAAATAAAAAGCGAAAATGTGTCAATAATTTAATAAGTGCCGTCTGCTCCATGCGTGTTTGTAGATGAAATTTTACGTTAAAACATTCATTCAGGTTGACGTTTTCTAACAACATTTAACACATTGTAATCGCAAGTAAGGGTGGTGTTAGACGGTATGTATTTTGCAGTATGCTTATTAAATTTTCCACTGCAAAATGCATACACGTCGTGTAAAAGCAAAACAAAAATGCTTCTGCAAATGTTAGCCTGGTACCAAGAACATAATGTTTGTTATTCAGCTAATTTATATTTAAAACAAATTGTATTAAACAAAACAATAAATTTGTATAGATGTATTTATTGAAAAAAAAACGTATTTATCAGCCATATCACAGAATTTTATTCTGTTCGGAAGTGGAATTAATTCTGTATTTTGCTTCTATATAAAAAGTACAAGGAAACATTTTTTCGGAATGAAACCACTTTTAATTTGCTGTGTGAAATTGTAATTTCTACATATACATTTTCTTTTTAACACATGCTTAATTTTTTTTTTATATTTTACAGAAGCTTATTATATTTGCAATAATATTGCTGCAAGTTAAAATTATTTAATACAAAACTCCCGCAAAAATACTCATAACAAAAACAGCTTCTATTGAAGACTATGTGACATGAAACTAAAAACCGACATTTGAAAACAAAGAATATAAACTGCCTCTAAATTGCCAAATTTGACAAGCTTGCACAATTACATACGTATCGTAGAACTGACAAAATACATACCGTCTAAAAACCACCTTAAGTCACAGTAGCTGGCAGTATCACTCTCTCATTATGTTTCGAAACAATAACCTCTTTTCCGTTTAAGTTTGATTAATGTTTACTTATGTGTTTAATATGAATGTTACCACCTTAACTGACTCCCTGAGGAGATCTTTCATAGTAAATATATATTTAATTTCATTTAAACATATGACCCAGGAAAACATGCATACAAATGTCACGATACATTGCCAATTCATTCATTATTATTCGTATGTGTTTGCTGAACAGACACATGTGTCTGGATTTTTGTCAAATAAACATAAGTTGATATCGCTGACATTCCATTCCCAGTTGAAACATTTCTTATTTAACACGAAAGAATTTTTGTATAATATTACGGATAAAAGTTTTTAAATAAAAAATATAAAAGTTTGTTTATATGTAAATGTGTTTTCCTTTTTCGTAAGTCTTCTTTGCCCTTGTACTATTTTTATCAAAAATATTATAAATATTGAACTGTTGTTTTATATTTGTAATGGATTTATTTAAATTAACCCTTTTTGATTATATTTAAGTTGGTATTATTATAGAAGAACGAATAAGTTGATTGTCTTAAAATGTATTTTTAATTTGCTCTTTTTCCGGTTCATGTGATTTTAGTTTTCAACTGCTGACAGCTCTAAAAAAAAAGTACTGCAAAAAATGTAAGAGTATCTGCTCATGCTGCAGATTCCACAGGGGGGTTCCAATTGTTCATTTAAAATAGCAATGACTCAAATTACTGTGTAATTGTACTAGTCTGTCTGCCTCACTTACTAAACTCGTGTTTGTATTTGCATTTTTCTTCACACTATTACTATTGTAAAAAATATGTATATTGTCTACGAAAGAATGAATTCATTTCATTCTTACTTATTGTCGTCGTACACATACGAGAAACAAAACCATTTACAGTGTCTACTGTTATTATAGTTGTTGCTTTTCAGCAGATAAACAAATGGCAATTGTCTTTGTCGTTAAATTACAATTCAACTAATAGTCTTTTCCAAGCGAAATTTAACAGAAGCAGTTGGGTTAAAGTAAACTATACAACTTTAATAGAATGAGACTTTCGCAGAGAGAACCAAATTGAACTTCTAACAAATTTTATATTAACTTAACTATAAAAAAAAAATAATTAAAATGGGCTGAGTTGTTAAATAGTCAACTTTCTACTTAATTGATATTTATTTATTTCGTCTCTCAAATGCACTTAGTTAGTTAGTTAGTCCCATTTGGTTAAGTATTTGAATTAATTTGATTCTTTGTCTTATAAAGGACTATCGGCACTATTACACATTTTACAATTTCAAAATATTGTTCTAACCACGTGTTAAACGACAATGCAAAATAAAAAACAAACAAAAATTTAACAGGAAGCGGTTTGTGAAAGTATTTGGGTAATTTTTGTATTTTTACATATACTTAACCTATACCATACATGTATATGTATATGTACTATTTTACATTAAGGTCCTTAAATGTGAAAGTTATTTTAATAAATTAAATAAATGTCCAAGTGTAACAGTGATCACTGTTTAGATTTAAATAAAGAGCAAATAAAAAAAAAACAAAAAACATCTACATCTAGTTTTGGCAACAGAAAACATGTGTACTCGCATGTCAGTCTGCATAGGACCTGTGAATATTTATAACGCCAAAAGCTACAAGAAAAACAACAATAACTTTATTAAAACTATAGGTACGATAGACATGAATGAATTGACAAAACTTAAATTTAGTAAACAAATAGACTACAACTGACTAAACAATTTGTTATTTATAGATTATCTATTTGTGTAAACATACGAGTATATCTATATTTTGGTATTCAATATTTGGAGTTTACATTGCACAGTGGGTACGACCGAAAAATGAATATGCAACTGGTATTGACTAGGTTGTGGAAAACACATTCTGAATTGCTTAGAAAGATAAAAGTAAATTATCAACCATGTCACAGAATTTAATTCCGTTCAGAAGTGGAATTAATTCTGTATTTTGCTCTTATAAAAAAGGACAAGAACAAATTTTTTTCGGAATGAAACCACTTTTAATTTGCTATGTGGAATTGTAATTTTAAGCATTTCTAGGTTTCATTCCAAAAAAAGTTTCCTTGTATATTTTCTATAGAAGCAAAATACGAAATTAATTCCAATTCCGAACGGAATTAAATTCTGTGACATGGCTGTATAATTTAATAGTTTCTTTTTACAAGCAATAAGGTCACTTAAATTTTATATAAAAATATTTAATTTATTTCTATATATTTATTTCCAATATTTCGCTATCATAATGGATAGCTTCTTCAGGGATAATATAAGTTTTGAATTATAATAAAATAATAATTGTTATTTTGAGAAAAAAAATTAATATGTGTATCAAAAGTAATATCTGGGAATTAATACTGTACGCTCCACTGTGCATTGTATCAACTATGGGAAATTGAAATTTTCTTTAAAATACCTCTAATATTAACACTATGTTCACGTTAATTTCTTACACATATTATTATTCAAAAAAAAAGGCTTTTAATTATGCACCTACAGCTTTTTGGTTTTTTTTTTTTTTTTTGTTAAAACTTCTTCTGAGTTCAACAGCTTTGTTTTAATGCATGATTATTTTATGAATTAACAGTGAATATACTCAGTTCTTTGAGTACTAAAACAAGCAGCTTATCAATGAGAATTTAAGTAAATATAAATATGGGAATCATTTATAATCATAGATAATTAAAAAACGTGCTATTTTCCATCCATAATATTGTCGATACACAAGCAATTGCCATACATACATTCAGAATATCTTGTACAATATAAAACATTGTAAATATGTTATATGGAGATATAGAAAAGATAATCGAGTCAGGGTGGTTAGTGAGAGTGATGGAAAAATAATAGACCTAAGTTGGATGTGCGCGTATAATAGCAGTGTGCACAAAGTGAAAAAAAACAAAATTATACTTTAATAACATTTACAACATAAAGTAGACAATTTTGTGGAAAAACAAAATCTAAAAATACATTTTATTTTTAAAGATTAATTTTATAGATGTATTAAAAGTAATATTCGTATACGCCTTAAAAATATTCTTTTGTCTTAGCTAATTTATAGAGCTGCAAAATATTATTAAATAGTCTATTAATACATTCACTTACAAACCTAAACAAAGATTACAGTTGCCAAAAACAAAAAACAAAAACAATCAACAAAAAAAAGTAAGTTATTCAGTACTAATCTAAAAATTCCTGAAAGCATGCCAAATAAAATGAAATATTCGATAAGTGATACAAAATTATGCAGATTTATTAATATTTTTCGCCATTGGTAAATTATTTTTAACACTAGTAACTGCTATTTCACTACATAGTAATTGTTGTTCTATACTACGGTACTAATCTACCACTCGTCATGAACACTAAGTATTTCTACAATATTCATATAATACATATGTATGTGTGTAGTTGATCTAAACATGTTTGTCTGTCTGTACTCTTCGAAGCTTACAAATATATACCTACATATATAATTGTTTATAAAAAAAAATTGTTTTTATGCACTTTACCTGTAGTGTTTAATGTTCTGTACGACCACCAATTTAAAGGCAAGTGTAATGATTTGAAGAGTATGTAAGATTCGACGAGTCTAAAACTTTTACTGTTTTCTTTCCAAGGACAAAGTCCAAAATTTTCGACTGCTAAGTACTAAACAAAAAAGTTAGCATAAGGGATTGAAAATGTGCTTTTGTTATCAATTTGGGTAGGGTGTCGGTAATATACATATATTACTATATTACGTAATGTTTTATAATTCACCTGAAACATATTATTTAAAGTTTATGGTACAAACAAGATCAAATTTAAAAAGATTAGAAATAATTTTTTTAAATTATATTTAAATTTTTACACTTGTGAATGTTCGCGACTTGTTATAAGCAGTTATAAATAATAACTCGATTTCCAAAATTATATATTATTCACATGAGTGCGTTATATTAATTTTAACCTTTCGATATGCAACTCAAGTTGTGCAAAACCTTTTAAATGTCAATCAATTTAATTTCTATTAATTTGAAAATTTCCTTGAATTCTTTTGATTATGTTCTACTGAGCTCACAATTGATTACATCTTCTTTGGCAAAAGTAATAGCAAAATTTATAATTTCAATTGAAATATTTTTTTTTAATGTGAAGAGATTTTTAGACATACATAAATATTTTAAAAGCTTTTACATAAAAAATTCCATATAATGGTTAAAACACTCTTATAATATAGAAACGAAAAATCAATAAAATATAAATGTATTACAGGTCTTTAAAAACAAAACACAATTTCAATATTTAACAAAAAAAATTATAACAACAAGAACGATAAATATTTAGCACAAAAACCTTTGAACAATCTAAAGGCGTGCGATAGATTTAATTAATTGCACCGTAACTGTTTGTGACAACGACGACGATATCGTCGTTCATTTATTTTTAGTTTCTGTTTGTGAAACAAGAAAATATTTTATGATATTTGCTTCAGTTATAATAAACATCAAATTGTTATAAATATCTATGTGTGATTATTGGAGTATGTATGTGGAGAAAACTATTCGTCTTAAAGCAAAAACTATAATACAACTTCTAGGCCACGATGTAAAATGACAAATCTAAAAATGATTTCGACAAAGTGTCAGAAAATTAAACATTTTATTAGTAGGAATAAGGTAAGCAGTCGGCCTCACAGTGCTCAGCTCACTTATGTACATATAACTGGTCCTTTTGTGTTGCTCACAATTGAGGGAACTAAATGAAATGTATATAAATTTTTGGAATTTTATTGATATACACGTACATATGTATAAAATGTTCGTGACATTCTCACAAATTTTCTTAACAAAATATGTTTTCTAAATTTTGGAATTATTTACATACACACATACATGCATATTATTTAACAGCCTTGCTTTATCGCCTCTTTTCATGAGCCTAATTTGTAGTACACAATTCTATAGTTTTTATGTATGAGCAATGAGCATTTGCAAAGTAGTAAATTAGTTTAGTTCAAAAAAAAGAATAGTAAATTGGAGAGGTATACCATTTGAAAATTAAGCAATATGGTCTTATACAAGAATATCAAAGAGCACGAAATTTGCATTTTGTGAGAATTTTTATACCCTACAACACCATAATGGGGATTTTTACTAATGTTTGTAATGCCTAAAAATATTAGCCGAACACCCATTGATAAACTCAGAATAACTTGCTGCGTCGATTTAACAATGTCAGTCTATCCGTCCGTCCGCCAGTCTGTCTGGCTGTCCATGTAAACCTTGTGCGCAACATTGAAGATATTAAAATAAAATTTGGTACATTTGTTCGGCCCAACGTTTGCGATTGAAATTTGTCATAAATGTTTGATTTCACACATTCATCAAAACACATTTCACCACAAATAAGTTGTACATGAAGCCTAATCAAATCTACAAATTGTATGCAGATCGGTTCATGATTGACAATAGCTCCCATATAAGGCACACGGCCAAAAATCACTTCAACGACCATAAATTTCTTAAAAATATCTAAATAAAATTCAACACAAATAAGTTTCATATATACAGAAATCATGACACCTAATTTTATAACGGTCGGTTTACAATTAGTCAAAGCTCCCATATAAGATCCACTTTGAAAATCACTTTAACATATATAAATCCTTTAAAAATGCTCATATCAAGATAAAATTTACCACAAAAATATTTATATGCACAAAAGTCATGGCGCCAATTTCTAAAAACCGCTTTTTATACACACATACATATGCTGTGTATAGGATATTATATGGTCGGGCTTGATTGTACTTTCGTATTTGTTTGATTTGTCCTTCCTTAAGGTTCTTTAAAGTATTACACATATTCTGAATGCTTGTAGATAAGGATTTAATGACGCCAATAAACCTTCGGGAATCCCCACACTTTACGAGTAGGACTTTTGTTATTGAACAAAAATCTAATGTTTTTTCTCAATTGCGCTTACTCTTACAATTTTTGTTTGCAATAGGAAACAGCATCACCTCAAAGTACTACATAGTTATTTTCAAATAATTAAATTATACATATGTATGTTCTTTAGTGGTTACATATATTTTACAAAATATTTGCATACCTTTACATACGGATGTAAATAGACGTATGATTAATACAAATAATAGAAGTAGATTTAAAAAAAACCATACGCACAGTGGTACTGAATGTTTAATATTATGTATTTGTATTCATACACACTTATTAATCAGTAAGATTAAGTTGAAAATGTGGATTTAATTATCCATTTTGTAAATATATAAGTATCTAAGTAATATATTAACATACGAATATGTATATAAGAAGATTTAAAATTAAAAGTAAAACTAAGTTTCTATCTCTTCTATTTGTATGTGTGTACCAGAGATCGGCAATGAATCGTTTTTTTTACGATTCACAACTACTCATAACATTTTAAGTATAAGTGGTTTTACATCATTGCAATTTAACTACTCTGAGTTACTCAAACTCACTACAACGTTGACTTATAAATGCAAGTGGATATAAGTATGAGTACTACGCTGACATACCACTCCCAATATGTTTGATTCATAAACCGCGGTATTTAGATTTACATTTTAAGAAAAATACTCACATACTCATAAAAAGTATTCACCTCAGTTAAGTCATTGAAAAACCTTTTCAGCTTAATCCGGTAGGTATTTTTACAAAATAAGTAAAAAAGAAATATAAAAAAATTTTATAAAATTTATTATTTTATATAATTTTTATAAACAGGCTGTAAAAAATGAACGACACTCGCATGAATGTATGCGAGTCATACTTATTTTTTTATCGTCTACGTACATTGAGTTAAGGAGAGTCAAAATAAACAACATCATATGTACATGAGATTAAGTATAAATATAATGAGTACTTCAAACTTTAAAGATGAGTATTGGTTTGATGAAGTATGAGTACGTATAAGTACAATAAATTACAAGTCATGATTCGAGTATACTCACTTTTTCAGTACTCATAACTGATCTCTGGTGTGTACGTGCCTTCTGAAAATTTTTTTGTCGAACAGAGTTAATAAAATTGTTCAGATCTGGTTGTGTGGTCAGAGATTTAAATGTATACGATAAAAATTGATTGAATTTGCAAAAAACACACACACACAAATTAAATAAATGTCTGTCTAGGCATAATTTACTAAGAAACAAGTACATTAAGGTGGTCCGTACAGAGTTGCTGGTGTTTGCTAAAAACGTACTAACATTTTTTTTTTTTATAACTGTTTCAAAGGGACCAAATTCAATATGTTCATTGAAGACCTACTTGTAGTTCTCTGGCGACAAAGTTCTAGAATAATATTGTTTATTTTTGCATATGCCTATGTTCGTGTGCATCTATTTTTACATAAATAAAATAAATTTTGTTTTAATTTTTGTAAAATTGAATTTTATTGTGATAATTTTTTATCATAAGACCATTTTCTATGAATTGAGAAACCTACAAACAAATCAATCATTCTGATTTTGACAAATGACTTCAAAATCGTTGTTGCCATTTCAAGAGTAAGTCCCAATTTACACGAAGCAATTTTTATTGAAAACATTGATAGAATGTTTTCCATGAAATTTCTTCGGTGTTCAACTAGCACAATTTTTATTGCTTGAATCGCTCGTATTTGTATTCCTCGTAGCCCGATGTCTTTGTTTAAAGAGTTGCTTCGTGTAAATTGGGACTAAGTACTTTTTCCAGCATTATTTATCTTTTAAATTGAAATATTTTGCCATGTGTGTGATTATTTTAAATATAGTTACTTTTAATACTGCACGTTATGTATATTCAAAGGAAACCATTCAAATAATAGCAAATATAATAGACTACACAAAGTACAATCTTTGTTTATTTTGTGCTCAAATGTTTTTTTTTTTTTTGTTATTTTTCCCTCAAAGTTATTGAAATTTCAATTTGATTTTGACTAAATCTTATAAACAAATATGTAAGAAGGCTGCAAATGTTGAATGATTAAAGGGATTAGCTTGTACCACCAAGGATGTTTCTGTACAACTTTTTACAGGAGTGTCAAATATGTTGTAAGTAAATAGAAAATATTTAAATAAACAGTAATTTTACAGTCATGAAAGTTACATAACATTGCATTGAAAAAATAGGAAAAGAAATATATAAAAACTATGCCTTCAGAATTATATCATGTTTACACTCATTGCAATTGGAAAAAATATATGTATGTATATTTTTTAATATGAATACATGCTAAACAAGTTACTTCTCACGTTAGTATTTCATCTAAAATTTTGTGGTTAAACTAGGATGCTGTAAAAAATGTATTTCTTCAACAGACAATATGCTAAGTGCTAATTTACACGTAACAATTTTTATTGAAACTTCTTTGATGTTCACACAGCACAATTCTTATTGCTTAAATCGCTCTTATTTTGATTTGATAGTATACAATGTGTGTATACAAATATGTAATACGAATAAAAGAGTAAAACGAATTGCAAGTACAATCAAGTGCATGCTCGTCTAATCTTCGCCTCACTCCGATGTCTAACAAGAAATCAGCTTAGCTTAAAGAATTGCTTAGATCTGTGCAATATCCAGATGAGTAATTTATTTTAGTTGTTGTAATTCATTGAAAGTTCTAGCCTGAAAGAATACTGCTGTCTCTGAATTACTACAACTTGTAATAGTTGTAATTTTTGTAACGAATTATTTAAACAAATGTTATTTGAAGGAGACTGACTTGAAACTGCACTTTCCTAAATGAGTAGTTTCTCCTGTTATAATTTCAAAATAACACTTATTTAGACATTGTGAACATGAATAAGTATCTTGCAAGCACTGGTTGCTCAAAAAATTGATTTAAAATATAAGTATGGAAATGCGTGTGAATGAAATTATTTGGTTGAAATTAAAACTTAACGTACAAACTTAAATCCATAATTTAAATTAAAAATGCAGAAAGTTCTAAGTCATTTGCATAAATATTGTATTGTAAATATGGCTGTTATTTTATACATATGGTGTTATTGACTTTGTGTTTGTGTGTGTGTTATTTAATCCTTTGAGGTCCCAACTACACGACAAATGGCTGCTTGAAGTTGAAGGCATAAACCACAAAAAAACAATTCGTATTAAATCCAAAATTTTTAAGAAAATTTTAAATAAACATTTTCATCTTAATTTTATACAAATAAAGTGTAACAAATTATAAACTAGAAAATTAAATATATGACTAAATTTAGTTTACAACTTTTACAAACTTTTACTCATACCAGCGAACAGTAGTGAACAGAAAAAAAAACTTGAAAAAGTTCAAACATCAAAATTTACAAAATTATTGAAGTTTCATATAGTTGTAGTTTGCGTTGTTTGGCTATTATGGGGTTAAATACAAATACAAATACAACAGATGTCATAAAATCTTTTAAAGAAAATAAATTGTTTAGATACATATTTTATACAACAAATAAAAATACGGATTGCATTATTTAAGTACTTACATACATACAAATTGGTATCTTAATGTACAATATGTATCTGATAAAAAGCAAAAAAAAAAAATGAAAAACATGTAATAAACTTTAAGGTTGAAATTCAAATATAATAAAATTAAGAGAAATCATCAATCATCTACGAGCACCAGATTTATTTTTGTATTTGATACAAAACATTGATGTATTCTGCATTAAATATTTATGGACATTTGTTGTTTTGCAGTCCTAAAATAATTATTAGAATAAATGTATATGTATTTTTTATGTATTAGTTAAATGTGACCATTATTGGGGTTATTAGTACCCCACCTAAAGTTAAGAGTACCTAAAAATCAGTACCATAATTTCAAATATTACTTATTGATGTTTTCATTCAATTTTATATATATTCTGGATTTAACGAATTTCGTCATTAAAAATAGTTTTTACTAAGCTGTAATAACAATTTTGTATGTAATACGTATTTTTTCAACATTTAAATGTAGTAAATTGTTTCTTTTAAACATCATGCTACTTCCAGTCCTACTGCTTCGTAAAGTCTAGCGAAAGTAGGGTTGCCAGATATAAAATCGACAAAAAAAAAAAGTACAGATATCAGAGCAGTACAAATAAGAAAAAAAAAGTACAGTTTTTATTTTAAAAAAATCATAAAATTCAGTACATAAAAGAACTAATTGATGTAACTAGAACTAGGAAATTCAGTATTAACAATATCAATTCAATGGAGAAAATAAGAAATGATAAAAACAAAACAAAATAAGAGATCATATATATTTTTGTGTAATAAAAAATAACTTAAAATTAGTCAGGTGTATTAGATTTTATTTAAAAAAAAATAATTTTTTTCCATTCTATATTAACTGCCGTATTTATAAATAAATAAAAAAGACAAAATTTTCATACAAAATTTTCTTAAAGTACACTTGAAGTCTACTTTAATTTTTTTATAAATACGGCAGTTAATGTTTTAATACAACTTGTTTTTTGGCAACTTGAAAAAATTATAAATATTTATCGCTTTTTTGGACTTGGTTAACTATTCCATTTTTACCATCTTCCCTTTTTAAAAAAATTGCAAAATTCATTACAAGTGTACTTAGGGCAATTCAAATAACTTGAAGTTGCTTCTTTTATACACTAAGCAAAATATTTGTTATCGAATAAGAAATTGTTCCTTAAAAACAAATAAAAAAAAAGTACAAAAGAACTACAGAGGCTGAAAAAAAGTACATTTGTGTACTTCTTTAGGTCTTATGCAGCCAGAAGTACCATTAGTTAAAAAAAAGTACGCGTACTTCTAAATGCAGTACGTATGGCAAGCCTAAGCGAAAGCCCAAATTTATATTTAACATACTCCTACCCAAATATGTAGCAACTGTAATATAAGTTTCCATAAAATAAATAAATTTTCAGCCAAGTGTAAAAATGTTATAATAAGAATGAGTACTAAAGATAAAATTTCAAAATTTTGATATTTATGGCATTTGAGTTAAATATCCATACAAATGAGCACACACTCTCATGTACGAATAGTTTAATTATGACGCCATTGCATGGTTCTAATTTCTTATTTGTAACACGATGATTCTATGAATTTGTACAAAAAAGAAAAAGAACAACCACATCAAAAACAAAATAAAGGGCTTGTATGTACAACAAATAAAAATGTTAATACAATTTTATACCAACCACTTTTGTCATTCCTTTTTTAATTTCTATAACATACCCTCTCTTATAGAACCGATACAGGGATATCTATATGTGTCGAGCTGGTCGTATATCCGTGTATTAGATGAAATAATAATTTCGAGTCCCAGAAGTGACCACCGGTTCAACATGTTGGATAAAAATTAGTATTTAAAATAACCGAAAGTGACACATAACAACTTTTTTCCCCAACCAATCAAAAATCTTTCTAAACTGTCAGTGTGGAAAGAATCATTCAAATCAGTGGATAAAAGGCCGAGATATAAACAATAATCTATTTAATGCCTGTTGTGTATTTCCCGTTCATGTGTTTACATTTACAGCCATACCTAAATACCGACGGAAAGCGGAACGTATTTTTACGCTAAGCATTAGCGCTGATACACCATCCCTAAACAGAAGCGGCAACGTTATGTCAAAACAATAAAAACAGGGTTATCAAACAAATAAATAAAACGAACTTATTTATTGTAACTGCTGGACATTGTTGTTTTATTTCTCTTTTTTTTTTTTTTTTGTTTGTTTTGTTTTCTTTTGCAACCAACTTCTCTGTGAAACTTCACTTGTCAAAATCGGATTTTCGAATAGCAAAGCGTTGCCGCCGCGTTGTTTCGGTATGCTCCATACAAAATGTATGAGCATGAAAAATTTTGACATTTAAAAAACGTTTTCCGTCGGTATTTAGGGATGCCTGTTAATGATTTTCATCTATGTAATAAAACATTATGTTAACATCTATGTTAAAAAATCATATGCAAAAACAGTACGTTAACTATTGCATATGTACATCAATATGTCTATAATAAATATTTATAGACAATTTTTAAATCCAACTGTTTGAAGAAAATCTTAGAAAATAACCTGTATAAGTAAAAAAAAAATTCAAAATCTTCAAAAACGGTTTCCTTAAAATATTCATATGTATGTTCTATTACGTTTCTATCAATGTAAATGTGCATACGAGTAGGTACCCAGCAGAAGAAAGTGGAGGTATTGATGCCTGGCGAGTGGTGCTGTACTGCAGCAAAAGTCAGTAGTGGCAATAGATACGATTTATAGACGGGCGGCAAGTACAGGTAGACTACTTGCAAATATTATACTCGTTTTCTTAAGCCGGTAACACAACCAAAATATACATAATTTGGCAACGCTGTAAATAGCTGTCAACAATTGTTTGGTTGTGAAATATATGTTTAGTTTAAAAAAAATTGTGTAGAAAATTTCTTTATTAAAAGAAATATAAAGTACAATGTCCTCAAAAATAAAACTCTTTTCGACCAATAATTTTGCATTTTAGGTGGTTCAAAGTGTAATGGCTGTGCAGCGCTTAATAAAAAACTGGACGATATGAAAGGTAAGTTTTTACAACAGATTAATTCTCAAATTATATTCAATCTAAAACCTTTAACAGAAACGCTTGAACAACAATAAACACATCAGCAAAATATAAAAATATGCGAGATCCTTGCCGACCATAAAGTGCTACTGAATCAACTTGTGGATAAAAACAAGGCCATCGACACAGTTATGCAGATTTCCCCTTTAACTTCAGAGAGCCAACTTTATGAACTTGGCAATCTACTTGCAAGCCAGAAGGATTTGTATGTAAGTAATTATCACATTTTAGAGAATATAAACTTTAATATAATCTAAACTCTTGCAGGTTCTTGGCCAAATTCTTGGTCGAGAAATTGTCATGACCTTAACGTTGAAAGCGTTCAGGTTAAAAAGAGGTTGAAAGATCGGTATGTATATGCTAAAAAAGCTTTCAATAGACTTTCATTTACTTCATATTTGTTTTTTAGATGCAATCTCTGATGAACGACCAGAAGAAAAATTAAAAGCCGCACTCCACCACGAAAATAATAAACACCACAAAGAGCAAGCAAAAGGCCAAAGAAAAAAGATTTTATTTTATAAGTTTTTTGGTTGTCATAGCTAATAAAATGCGTTTTTCCATTTTTTTTATTTCATATTTTAATACCTCATTAAATAAATATTTGAAAATAAACGTACACGTTAATACATATTAAAATAAAAATTCGCATTTTTTAATTTTTCTCATTAACAATTTACCTACTCGTGGATTGCTACAAAGGCGATTGGTGGAAAGGTACTTCCAAAGTCTGCACTCGTGAACTACTCTGAAAGCGACAGAAAGGCGAGTGTTGGTTTTCGTATGACAGTCCAATGTTAAAATCAGCACTTGAAAGCATTAACGGGGAAATGAAGAGAGAGTAGTCGCTATCGCTTGGCGAGTACTCGAACAGTAGTCCTGCACTATTAATTTTTTCTGAAGGGTATATAAGATTCGTCGAGTTGTATACTCTATTGTTTTGTTTTCTTTAAAAGAGAGTGCATGCATGTTATATCAGAATTAAAATATCAAAGGATATAGATATAATTAAATTTTTTCGGTTCTTAGATGATTTAAACTATTTTCAAAGACATGCGTTGGAATATTTTCGAAAATTCATGTTATTTATGGACTTTTATTAAAGTATGTCAGTATCTATGCTAAGAATATTTTCAATTTTGAAATTTTGTTATTATTAATATTATTTATTATTGTGGCTATATGGAAACAGTTTTGGCAGTGGGCCATAATATCAAAGCAAAAACGTTTGTTTTTATTTAAACTGGTATATCGTCCTGAATTATTCGCTACATATGTATGTACATCACTTGGAATATTCTTCTTGGAAGTCAAATTCGAATGTATAAAATTTATTTAGAATATTTTCATAACAATTAATTTGCCTAGTGTTATTATTTAAATTGCATTAAAGTTTGAGTAAAAAGTAATTTGCAGTTAATTTAAATTAAATTATTTTTATAAAATATAAATTGTCAATTGTCAACAAATCTATAATAATTATAATCAGTTGCATCAGTTAATTTCATAAAATTTGTCGTGCGGCTAAAAATCTCAATTATAAAATTTATTTTTATCAAAATTCTATTGTCATCATCATCTTTGTCGTCGTCAGCCATCAGCACTCAATTGTTTATAGTGCAAATATTTCACAAAAGCAAATACTTATTTTCAAACAGTATTTAATGAGACAATTAAATTTTATCACCAACACTTTTCTACGCAATTTATTTATTACCCTTCTTATGAACAAGACATTTACTTGAGTTCCATTGACTACAATGGAGAAGTCATTAATAAACTGCATTTAAGACGATAATATAGACTCTCCTGTTTGTTCATTTAAGAACTCGTACACATTTTGTATTCCAGTCAGATCGCATGAAAAGATACATTACAACTAAATACTAGGAAATACGATACCTCAATGTAATTTAAGTGAATACGAACTTACATACCTATACATACCTTATTATAAACTTAAGTACGTGAAATAAAAAAAAAATAAAATTTAGAATTTTATATTACAGGTATAAATGAGCAAAACTTCATTCAGTACAAATTAAGTGCATTGTTTACCAGGGAACTAGGTCTCGAATCCAGTATTAACTCTTTATATTTAAATAGTTCGTTATATAAACCAAGACAAGATTTGAGGCCAAATTTGGAATGATGATTTAAACAGTTATTTACACAAGTTATTTATTTTACGTGGATGTTTTTAATTTAAAAACATTTACACTAATCTAAATAAATCTGGTTATATCGTGTTGCCTTTAGTGCGCCTAAGTATGTTTGTATACAAGTATGTATGTATATACGTATGAAAGGATGTTTTGGAGTGTGGTAAGATAAAGGCTAAAACATGAAACTTGCGTTTATGAGCGTCATTCAAGGCCTTATTTTTACAAGGTAATTAAAACGGTAATTAACTACACACTAAATAGAATAAAAATAATAAAAAGAAATGTGAAGAAAATTTAAAATTTAAGAAGCAAGAAATAAAAGTAAAGTACAATGCCAAATGTTACATTTAATTTAAGCAGCTCAGTGCCATAAATAACGATGATTTATTAATTTTTATTATAATTTCCTTTACTTCCTTTTCAACCGTTTGCAACAGTTGCACTTTATATTTGACCTTGAAATGTCCTGAAGCTAAAAATACATAATTCAGATACTCTGAAAGCAACTCTGAAACACAATACACATATGAACATTTTACGTATGTACATACTTATAATTTACATACATATGAATGTTTGGAGTTGCAATACTTGTTGACTCCTACAATGATAGCTGGTTTGTTGGTTGTTACAAACATTTTACACATTTTAGACATTCTATTAAAGAGAAATTTTCAAACTGATGAACCAAAGCAAACAATGTATTTTCGTATACGAAATGCTGCAAGTAGAAATCGTGGCAATGCAATAATGTAACGTTCTTATTAAATATTTTTAAACAATAATCCATTGAATTTGTTTCTTTTATTTAATAATTTTGATCGTATTGCATTTATTAAGGTAACAAAGAGGAGTTCAAATTAAGAATTTCTTATATTGTCATATTTATTATAAAAGTTATTTCATATTTTGCAAGTATACAAATAAAAGCGTGCTTCATAATTTAGTCGTTATTTAAATGACTATGAGCATTTCAAATTAACTTTTTCCATGAGTACATGTTCAAAAGACCAACTCTAAACCAAACCCGAAATATTTCGACAAATACTTCTTGATAAATTTTAGTTAGGCTCGAGTTCATTAAATTTAATTTTCATTAAATTATTTTTACTGAAGTTAGGAATTACAACTTGAAAAATTTATTATTAAAAATTTTTGATAATTTTTCTTGACTAGGATTCGAACCTGGTTTGTTGAATTTCAATTTAAATTTAATGAACTCGAGCCTAACTAAAATTTATCAAGAAGTAAAAATTAACAGTTCGATTATGAAATTAATAATTATTCTATTTCGACAAATATCTCTACACAAACCAGAGTTTATTTCGAGCTGGGTAACAAAATCACTTCTTCCACTCCATAGGAAATGTGTTGCTCTAATATACATTTAAGTCGGCAATTATTCATTTAATTTTCTAAATAATTTCAAGTTACTTTTATGACAACATAAAAACACATCTTAAAATCTCCATAGCAACATGTCGGCTTAACGAATTGAGTTATAATGATGTTCCCTTCTGGGAAAAAATATAACAATGTAGTCAATATACTTATTGAAAACTGTTTATAGCCTCAAATGTAACTTTATCTTTTTTGCAAATAACAAAATTCGAATAGAACATTGAAAGCTATAAAGAAACCTTTCTGATTTTATTATTTTTTCAAAGTTGTAAATAAAGTTTATACACAAAGGTAGAAATTTAAATTTATTTATTTTTTTAACAATTTTACTTCACTAATTTACATTATACATATGTATGTACATATATAGAAAAGTTAAAAATGCAAAGTGATATTTACCACAGACAAGATTAACCAAATGGTACCAAAATATTGTATGAAGATAATATGAGTGTGATTGATAAGAGCTTTTCGCTATAAAACATGACATTGATCTATTTCAAAGACATAAAGTGCAACACGGGGTTTTTTATTTCATTGACCCTTTCTGTAGGGTATTTGATTGTATGTGTATTGATACCATGAATGTGCTTGTGTTGATGGTTTACCACTGACACACAGAAGGATTTACAACATCCACAACAGAAAAACACAAATATGATTTGTTATCATAGTGTAATTAGATTTTTGTTAGATTGTGTTAAAAAACAACAACAACAACAACATTGACAAACTGAAAGACTATCTATAGTAATTGATACAAGTTTTTTGTATTGATTTTTTAATTAATCATATTTCATATGTTTGGCCGAACAAAATTTCCTCTTATATATTTAAGAAAGGCCTACAAATCATGTCAATGGCAACCAGCAACCAAAGGTATTATACATATAATAATTATTTCATATCTTTTCTTTAGAAACTTATTGATCCTATATTTTGTCATTTTTTTTATTCTTTCATTCATTCGTTTTTACACAAGAATGAAAACATTTGAATTTTCTACAGAATTACCCGAAGAACAACTACATAAAATAGAAATTAATGTTTGTACAAATGTAAAGGCCTTATTACAATATCCATGGTATATCGAAAATATTTACAGATGAAACAAAAAACCCTGCAAACTTTAACATAGCCTGATATATTATGTATGTATGTTTGTGATTGTCTAGGTTAAACAAATACTAATATATTTACCTACACAAATATCTAACAATAAACTCATGGATGATAGTACCTATGTAGGTAGTTCATTCAACTTTTATAATGCGTATTTATTAATGAATTAGGAGACTGCTTAAGGGACCAGTCGCATATTATTAAAAATTGTTTACTAAATATTTATTTATAAATATATGTATCTACATGTTTAAATAATTTTTAAGAAATCACATCAAATTGTTATCATCATATCATCATATTGAATTTATGCATATCGAAGGCCGCTATATTATAAAAAGCCACAACCTAACAAACAACAACAGCAAAAACATGAATAACATTAACAAAATACAAATGAACATACTCGTACATACATAGATATCTATAGTACGTGTGTGCACATTTGTACTCAAATCTGTGCTATGTTTGATATTGTGTTGTTACTATTGAAACGTGATCTGCTTGCAGAGCAAACTGCACAAGTAGACGACATTTTATTAGCAGCAGCAATTGCCAACTGCTCGCACACATGAACAACAACAAAAATGCACAAAAATCATTTTTCATATCAATTGATTCAATTAAAATTTTACAAAATTTTGATTATATGTACATACATATCTTCATTGATACTATTTGTACACTAATACCTCGCTTTGCGTTTTTTTTTCGAAGTTGTGTCGCTACTTAATTAGTACTAATTTTCACTGTGTGTCGTTAAATTTTTGTGTTGGGTTGTTTTGTGTTCGAGTCTTTTTTTTATCTTTTGCAAAATCTGCAACATCATTAGATGCTAAAACGATGACTCGTGCAAGAAGCGCTTTGATGATCGAAATGGAGTCCTTGCTTTCTATTTGAATTGAAAATCAAGTTTCGCAAAGAATACCATTAAGTAAAATGGTATTTCAGACAAAAGCAAAAAGCTTATTTGATGTAATAAAAAGTAAAGTATCCAACGATAATGCTAGTGGTAGTAAGTAATTGCTACAAGGAAATTTATTTTACGTTGAAAAAAGCTGATCAGCAAACATGGGACCAATTTATTGTGAAAGAAAGCCGACCCAGGAACCTATATTCGATCTTTACATGGTTTGCTATAGAAAATCTTAATTTACTTTGCGTCGTTTCAATTTACGTCGTGTTTTTATTTTTTGGATCGTAACCCCGACGCAAAGGAGGTATCGGTGTATTTATTATTGTTTGATTTTAATTTGTTTGCTTTTGTTTATTTTGATTTTGTGTCGACAACAAACATTTAAAAATAGTGAATATCTACAGAGAACAAAAGTCAAGATTTGCTGCCTTTTCATTAATTCGTAGTAATTGACGCCACTCTCGACAGTAAAATGTTAAAATTGTTTATTGAATCAATATTACTACTTTATTTATTTGCTTTTTTTTTAAGTTTTTATTGATTTAAGACTATATTAATAAATGAGAAAAAGAAAATATCAAAATTAATTTTTATTATATATTATGTTATTAAGATAACTATATTGAATACGATCAAACATTTTTTATACATCCTTGTGGTACGTAAGTTATTTTACGATCGTCAAATGGATTGAATTGATGTTAAAAACTTAAAAGTGTACACTAGAAATAAAATGATTTTAAAAGTATAGAGAAGACCGCAACTGTGTTCAAAACCTTTAGAAAGTATGTACTAGAAAGCACCGCAAAAGAGAATTAATTAAAGCATTTAATAATAGAAGATTTAAATATTCACATACAAATTTTGATTTAATTATGATTGAATTATAGAAAATTTTATTATTGAACTGATCGATTTATTTTTAAAAGTTTTTTGATTTTATCAAAAGCGGTCTCGCAATCAGACTTTTCAGCAGATATTTAAGATATAAGACTTATTCTGTAGAACATTTTTATCATTATTAAAATGAGAAATAGAATAGAGCATGGATTTTTAAGTTCTTAGTCTTGAGGAATGATGTAACCTAAAATCTATTCATAAATAATAACCTTAATAACAAATAATTTTTGAAAACTGTTCGTAAAAAATGTTAAAATCAATCTGGATTTTTTGCCAATTCAGTCACTTACAGTTTAAAATTGTGGCATTTTCGCAGCACAATGTTACCTCTCTCTTAACACTTGCAGCAACTCTTTTAGCCCTTTTTGCCCTCGGACTCATCGGTGTTGTGCAACGAAGAAAACTTTACTCCAGCTATTTTAAGTAGACGAACACAATACCGTTGCAGCCATCTTTCACTAGCATTGAGATTTAGATCCATTCTCATTTAGTTCAGAATGCATTTTTTTATCTCATTTCTTCAACATTACTTCACTTACATAAGATTTTTGTTACGCATTCGGAGGAACCAGCAGTATTGATTTTATTTATTCTAGGCTACTCTGTTTCCTAATCAAGAAAAGGTATTATAAGCGCCCATTAATATTGCTTCTTTGTACCGGTTTACATTATGAAATTTTTGTCGCTGCGATTCTTGCTTTGTAGGCGAGAGTGGTGAGTCGTATAAAAAGGGGTACACATATGCATGTACTCGTGAGAAACGCTTTGTTCCCTCATTCGTTGTTTTTTATTTTCATACATGTATGTATGTATGTATGTGCTAGCTACATAATATACATATAAAAACCTGTACACATCCACAAAAAATCTCTGCAACAAATATCTCACAATGTAGACGCAAATACGACCAGAATCACAGCGACAAAAATTTCATAATGTAAACCGTGACTTTCTTAGTTTTAATTGCACATACTGTTGAATTCGCAAAACCACACCAGACAAGTTACACTTGTTCCTAATTGAAGAGCGTTTCAAATTTTGAGCTTTTTCTTCTAGTTTCAAAAGTTTTTCTTTTTTTAGAACACATTTTAAATGCACGAACTTTCTTCGCGATATTAAAATAAAAAATTAAATTGATAGTCAAAATGTACACATACATATATGTGCATAATCGTCTACATATGTATATGTGAGAGCAAGTACATCATATGTATGTGCATTAGGGTGGCCCCAAAATAAAGTTGCGGATTTTACTATTATGTAATTCATATTAATCGTTTAGCAAACAATATACTAATACAATGTTCCAACATTCCAAAGGAATAATTATATTAACGAATTGAGTTAACAGAGATTGTAAGAAAAGGAAGAATTTAGGTTTTAAAAAAAAAATTAATAAAAATTTAACTAGATAGAATTTTAAAAAATTTTCCCCATTCCGGTTAATTTGCATGATGTTTATAATCAAGAATCAACTATTTATTTAAGTAAATTCTATAATAAATTTTGTCTGAAATTTTCAAAATTTTTGAATTAAATTTTTTTTTTTAATTTTTGATAACCCATTGAATGCGCCTCTCAAATACCTTTCATATGATACCAAATTTACATATAGTTCCTTTGGAAGAAATGTTAAAAAAAATCAAAAAACCTCTAAAAATTACCTTTTTATCCTTTGATCCAGCTCACCAAATATTGACCCCAGGACAAAAAATTGAGAAACGTAGTCTTAAAATGAATCAAATGTTCATATTAGTCGGGAATATCGATACGTTATTTTTTCTCCATACAAACGGGGCCACCCTTATGTATTACATATCATATCATAATCATAAAGAATCAAAAAGTTTTAACGTTTTTTGTGACTTTGATTTAATTTTTTATTGTCCATGTTATAAAGCTTTCTAACATTGTTCATATTTTAGAGTATTTAAATAAAAGAACATTTTTTTCACTGTATATGGTATACATATGTATGGAAATCTTATATTAATTTTAAATTAAAAATATATTTATGTGTTTTATATAAAGCAATAAAAATGAATGAATATTTCATGGTGCAACTATACATGGTTTACAATTTACTTATGTCAAAAGTAATACTTTTTCAAGTGTTTTTGACAGTAGTACATTATTTTACACAAACAAAATGCCTGTTGTTTCTGTTTTGTGTTGTATTTGTTGTCGAATTGCACTCACCTTGTATAGTTGCACCATGGAATATTTATTTTTAAAACAAAACTCAAAAAGGAAAATTAATTTAACAATTAAATCAAAGTTAACAAAGTTAAAATAAATAATTATTAAATTAAACAAGTCAATATTAATGTGGTTCACCACATATGTATGTATATGAGAAGGAAACTCATGGTTAGTAAGCTAGCGATATAATAATGTAAATGTAATACATACATATAATTTTAGTTGGAGACATCGATAAATTTTGTTAAGCCCCTTTTTTGACATATTTACGTTTATCTATTTTAGATCAACAAAGCCAATTTTTTATTTCTCTTGTTATTAAATAATCAATTTCCACTTTAAATTAGTTGTGATTTTATTTTTATATTTTTTGTAACATAAGTTTTCGATAGTTGAACAAAATTTAATAAAAAAATTCTCCAAAAACTGTTTCAATATGAAGGAAAGTAACAAAAATAAAGTTTTGCCATGTATAACAATCTGCAATTTGATTCAATGTGAAAAACAGCAACCTTGAAAATGTCGTAAGGACATGAAAATGGCAAAATAAATATAAATGTTTATAAAGCAAAAAAACAAATTGCATGTCATTGTAGTTGTTGTTGGTCATTTCGTAGAATCTAAATAAAAAAACTAAATTTATTTGTTCTAAAGACTACAAAAAAAAAAACACAATCCAATTATTTGCACGCAGTTTCTTCACAATCAAAATGAAAGTTTTCCTTTCCTACCAACAAAGGCAAAAGCGACAAAGAGAAGTAAAAAAACCCCACTACTAAACAAAAGTGGTAAATAAATATATTCATAGTAGTAATAAATTGATACAGCAATAGCAATAAAATATAATTTTACTAATTGTTTTCTTTTTGTGGTATTTTAAGCAAAAAAATAATAATTTAATCAAAAAACCACAAAATGTACCACCTTTAAATGTGGTGCCATCTAATAATAATATTAAAGAAATCTTCTTACATATTTGCATTTGAAAATTGTGTTGTTGTATGTAAGTGTGTATGCAAAAGTACTACAAGCATGTGTGTATATTGTGAGTAAAATATTTCATCACTTTTATTTTGTGTCACGATTATTAAGCGATTTTCAATTATCTTAAGTCTTCTGTATTCAGTAGTAAGAATGAAAAGCATTCTTGTGTAAAGAATATTGTTTAACAAAAAAAAAAGTACAAAATACGTGATGATTTCCTTGTATAAAAAATAAAAATAAAGACTTTTCTAAAACTGATATAAAAACATCGCTAAAGATTGATTTTGTATTAACTGTTCGTTAGAAACTTGTACTTGAGTAGCCCTTTTCATATTTACTTAATAAATATGGTATTTGATAAAATCCTTGCCGATATTCTCTATTAAACTTAATATTACATATAAACAACTTAAAGAAGAAAACAATTTACATTATATTACACTCCATTGACACTGTAGGGTAGAGTAAATGTCTTTAATAAATAAAATTTTCAACACAATACTCGTAGTACAATTTTATATCTTGTTTAGCTAGCCCAGGGCAAAACAAAAAACATTGATACAAGAAAGGCAACTACACAAATAAAATAGAGGGCACACATTAAATCCTCCTACAAAAAATAATGTCAACTGAAACACCACAAATTCATAACAATAAAAATCATTCCAGAATACAAAATGTTTTCATTTTGCTCTTTTTATGAGTTTGTGTGAAAGGAAATGAAAAAAATCGCCTCTGTAAATAATAAAAAAAAAAAAATGGCAACTACAACAGCAAACACAAAGAAAAGGTCTACAAACAGTCTGTGACTAAAACACTGACCATTAAACAATTGGAGGTTTTTACAAATAAGTCTGAGGGACTTTCACTTTATTATACTTTATGTGTACGAGGGTGTTTGGGATTGTGTTTTGATTTTTGTTGGTTTCATTTACATACTCGTATATACAAGGTGCAATAAAAACAAAATATATTTTTAGATGATTTGCTTTATTTCTTTACAACAATTAAATCAAATGTAAAAATGTTCCGTTTTTTTTTTTAAATAAAATGTTAAGAAAACCAACATTTTGCTTTCAATTATTTGTATAGCAAGAGTACTTGCAACTGCCATAATTATTAATTTTTAATTTTGAAAATATAAATTTCTATTTTAAGGTATTATTCTGGCGTATACTTGTTATATTACTTATACGCAAAAAAAATTATCAAAGTAGCCTACATGCACAATGGAGTAGCTGTTGAATATAATATAGTTTATAACTTTTATCAAAATGACTCAAGCTTAATAAATTTTATTACTGCATCAACGACAACTATGTATGTATGTATATTACTCTAGTCCTAAAATTTAATGTTCTAATAATAATAACCAAATAAATAGAACTACGTGACTATGTGTTAGTAGCCTGGCAATTATAACAAATGTCGTAGGAACGTGCTCCCTTAAACGTCTGTCATAAATCAAATCAGATGTACACAAAACTTGAAATTGAAAATGTCGGAAAAAATTATGCACAACAATTAATAAAGACAACATAGAAGGCATGTGTAAATTAAAACAGCGCAATGTAACAATGTATGAAATGGAAATAAACCCATTAATGATTTTAGCTACATATAATTAACAAAATTATTCGATACCAATTTAAGCAGTTGCAATTAAATGTAACACACATACATAATTTTCACTAATATTGGATATTCAACAAATTTAAATTTGTAATTGTAATTGTACTCGTATTCCTTACTATAATAAAAATCGCTTAATTAGAATTACAATTGTTAGCATCTGGTAATTTTACGTTTGTAATAAAATATGCATCCTTTCTTATTGGCCTTAAATTGCTGTTTTATTAAAACTATAATTACCTATAATATATATGTATTTATACGTAGCAGGGAACTTATATTTTATTTATTAGCCCAATCATGAATAAAAATTTCGCGGGAGTTGTTTCCCTTTTTATTTTTTTAACATTGAATTTGAATAGGAAAAATGGGAAAAGGGAAAAAAACTCCCACGGAATTTTTATTTATGATTGGGCTGTATATGTACTAAAATATATGTACATTTATTACACTTTCTTAATGTTTCACTTTCTCTCTCTCTCTCTCCCTATTTGAATAATTTCTAGATCATCTCAAAATAAATCAACTAACACGTACCACAATTAGACTACAAAATCACAAAACGTGCAACGGGAGCAGTAATTACAAGAATGCATAAACATACACAACAACAACAACAACAACAACAGTTTGTCATGAATTTATGCAAATTAAGCACATGGAAATAAAATTCAAAGCAGACAGCTACATACATATGTATGTACTATACAAATATTGCAAACAATGGCCAATCATAGCATATTAAAGAATAAAATAATGTCAAACATGTTAACAAGATACTACAGTATCAATAATAAATTAACCTGGAAGGTCATCAAAGTCCTTAGAACACAAAAGCAACAACCACAACACAAGAAACCAGTAATTTGTATACAAAAAAACAGAAACATAAGAGAAAAAAGGAAACAAAAATAGATAAATAATAAAATAAATCAAAGAAAACTAATTAATTAAATTTGTTAACGTGTCAACAATAAACATTTTAATTGCTGACGAGTGTTTACAGAAAGAAACTCTCTTAAAAATAAAGAACAAAAAACAAATCAAGTAAAATAAAGTGCAATTCACTTTCGTTTGAGACCAAACAACTATTTCATTAATTATTCTGGGAGTGTGAGAAAGAAATTTGCATACAGTTTTGTTAACAGACACAATCACTAGCATTACAACCCCTAGCTAAACCAGCAGTAAATCGCCAAACTTATTCTGATTAAACTCAAATTAAAAATGTCAGAATTTCGTTTTTTTGCTTTTACGGATTATGAATTTTACAACAATCGTTCGCTGAGTTTCTTTCAGCTGCCCATAGCACCATTTCAACCCACTAAAAAAACCACCGCTGATGAAATATCGCACGAACTAAATGTGCCCTATACGGTATTTGAAATACTAGTGGCCATTTGTGCAATTATTGGCAACCTAATGGTCATTATAGTTTTTCAGCGTGAACGCAAACTGAGACGACGCACCAACTATTATATAGTGTCTTTGGCTATTGCTGACTTTCTAGTGGGTTCATTGGGAGTGCCATTTGCCATATTGGCTTCGATTGGTTTGCCAACGAATTTGCATGCCTGCCTCTTTACGGTTTCCTTGTTGGTTGTTCTCTGTACCATATCGATATTTTGTCTAGTCGCCGTATCGGTTGATCGTTACTGGGCCATCCTATACCCAATGGCCTACTCAAGAAATGTTCGCACAAAAACAGCTATTGGTAAGTGTAAATATGTAAAATTAGCAATTGAATTTAAACAAAAAAAATCCAATTTTATACAGTAACCCAAAAATGAGTTAGTTCCGCGACCTCTCAAAGATTTTCGGTCTAAAAGCTATCAATTTACCCCTATTAGACCCTTAAATTGAACTTGTTTACATGTTTTTAGCCAACTTAACGTATTTAAGAATCGTCGTATTCTTAAATGACCTTTCTGTTAAACACATCCATGTTTAGTAACTATTAAATATTTACTGCAACAGTTATAAATGGGTTATTGCTCTTACAGCAAATCATACGAGTGCTAGTGCTCCTTTATACAAGCTTGCATGCAAAACAATTAAGCGAAACGAACTGAAACTTCTGCGGTCATCAGCATCATCCCAGATAATCAAAATAGAATTAGTGACTCATCTGCTATCAAATCAAACTGTTTATGTATGTACATATGTTCTACATTTAACTTATGACGTATTTCAGTTTGCACAATATTGTCTGTGTTCCTTTCAACTTAAACAAGAAACATTTTCGTATGACGGGCATATTTACTTCAATGATGAACAGAAGTTTATGCAACAATATAACAGATAATATACATCACATACATTTAATTAAACATATTTGTATGCATGTACTCGTACACTGCACAAAATATAGCACTTATATGTATGAACCAATTAGTTCAAGTTTAATTTTTCATCTTTATTATACCCTGCAACACCCAAAACTGGTTACTTCCTGAGTTAAAGTAACGATACCCAACGATACAATACGACGATAGCAAACTACTGGTCCCCGTGACAAAATAAAACCTTGATAAAGGTTGAAGGCAACTCTTGATAACTTATTAAATTGTATTAGAATTCCAGAGAATTATATAAAGGTTTTCCATAAAAGTTTTATGACATGAGGGACTAATTCTGATACACGAACAAAATATTTTTTTTTAGAATTGTTTATGAAAACCAATCAGTTTTTGGTACAAATGATATTGTTCTTTTAACTGAGTCAGGCAGAAAATCAGAAGTCTTTTTTTAATTTTATGTAGATGAATATCATCAATCACACTCAAGGTTTTAGATAAATTCAATATATATTTATATTTTTAGGTAGTATGTTGTTTAGACTGTTATTCAAACAAATATTGGTTGTTCGTTTAGCAAAAGTTTTTCTTGTACTACTCGTATGTGAGAATATATTTAAATTTTTAAAAGAAACAGATCAAAGGTAATACAGTATTTTTTGTAAGTGTAGTTGTTTATATGTTTGTCCATATGTACTGAAAAAATAGTTGTTTGCTTCGTTTAATTAATATCGCCTTATTTTATTGATGGGTGGTCGAAATTGTCTATTATCCTTCGCTTCTGTATCGGTATAAGGGATGGCTGAATACAGAGGCCGGTCTATTGCATATGGGTTGGTTAAATTGCATTTGTTTATTCTTGTTGTTAAATTAAAGCGAAGGATGTTCATAAGTATTTAGTTTACATAAAACTGGTGCAAAATTTCTCATGAGAACGCTATATAATACTTTTAAATTGGAATTAAAGTAATTTTTTTTATAGAAACAAACAAAATTGTTCGATATTCTTTGAAAAGTTTAACTTTGAATAATGTCTTATTATTTCTTTTAGTCATTATCTCAATGTGTTGGGTTGCTGGTACCGTCGTAGGATTTCTACCGCTTTTTGGATGGCATGCAGCTGTCGACGACAATCAGGCTTGTCTGTTTGTTGAAGTCATGGATTACAATTATTTGGTATTCTTATATTTTGCAACCATAATTACGCCTGCATTGCTAATGTTGGCATTTTATGCCCACATTTATAAGGTGATCATAAAACAAGTACGACAAATTGTCACAATGAATCCTGTGGGCGATAATAGTCGTCGGTCATCTATAGCGCAGATAACAAATCCTGATAGATCATGTCATGGCGGTACAATGTTAAGAGTATTAGGCGCTGCCCGGAAACGCGATGTTAAGGCCACGCAAAATCTGTCGGTCATTGTGCTATTTTTCATGATCTGTTGGATACCGCTCTACACCATTAACTGCATAAAAGCGTTTTGTCCGTCATGTTCCATACACCCTAAGTTGACATTGTTCTGCATAATACTCTCACATCTTAATTCTGCAGTTAATCCAGTATTATACGCCTATCACTTGAAAGACTTTAGATTGGCTTTGAAAAACCTTATACTTAAAATAATGGGAGTTGAAATTGAACAAACCTTAGAAGCCCAGCATCGTTACTCGTTGGCATCGCAACATCGTCTGCAATCGATGGATGTGGGCACAAGGAATCCCATGCAAACTAGAATCTATATAGGTATTAATAATCTGAAACAGCCTAAACAAATTTATACTAACCACATTTAAACCTTTTTCAGATTCTCCTATTTGGCTGCGGCAACAGCAACAACAATCCCTTAAAAACGCGCAACTGGGACCTAAATGCGGTGTAGTAACTCCTTGTCTAAATAATATACATCAAACTGTAGCTGCCGTAGCTGCTGTTACTACAGATATAGAGAGAGAAATGTGGAATATCATGGAAGCTTCCAGTGGAGCCGAGTTGGGAGAAATTAATTACATATTTCCAAATGATAAGGACTCGGCTGCACCAACTCCTCCACCTAGACATAATCGAAAATCAACGATTAAAAAAGAGTGCGGCGAAAGTTCGTTTTCCTATGATAATTGTACCTATACTCCAAGTCCCAATGACAATGATTTCGAAGAGGTCTTCCTATCTAGTCGTCACCAAGAGGGAGGCGTAGATCACAATGCACTTAATCAGTCTTTAATAGCCTCTGCCATGCGAGCTAAATTGCGGTCTGATGTTGATGATCGACCACCCAGTACACCAAATTCGCATAGCGATTATGAAATACCAAATATTGTGGACTCAAAATCACATACACCAAATTATAAAGTTAAGACACAAACCGACACCCCACCTTTAACGCCAAAACAATTGCAACAACTCAAGTCTAGAGAATGCCTAAAACATACACACATTTCCAACTCAAATGGCTGCCTAAGTAATACTTCCGTTTTTATTATAGACGCAGAAACGAATCCGCTATCACCCGGTCATAAGCCAAAATTTAGAAGAAAATCAGCACAAGCAACAAGGACGTTAAACTTAAATTCAAAATCTTTAACGCGTTCCTGTTCATATGCCAGTGACACGTCAGCCTCAGCGTCACCCCAAAGAGATATAAAACCTTCAATACATTCCACACTAACAAATGCAAGCACCCGCAGCTCTTCCAGTGTCCAACTAACAGCTTCCAATCAAAATATATTTCTTACTTCCGAACAACTACCAAATTCTTACAACAATAACAATCTAAATTATTACACGTTCCATCACCCATCGTCACATTACCATAGAGCGGAACATCATCACGAGAAGTTTAGTCCACTAAAAGCGATGAGTAATTTAATATTCCCTCCAATTGTCAAACATTCCAGTCTATTTCAATTGTTCCATCCCACAAGTTCAGAGCCAACTGCAACATCGAACAAGTCCACAACCAAACTTCAAACGACTGATAATCATAAAAACAATTTAACGAGTAATCACGAGGCTAATGATGTTAGTGCATCAGTAGCTACCTTAGATACAGAAATATACAGAAATGATACACCCTCGGTCCCACTATCTGTTGTACACATAAACGCCGATAGTTGAGTCATGTCAATAGAAATTTTAATATAATACTCAAAATTAAACACAAATAATTTTTCAAATATATTTGAGACAACTACATAGAAGGAAAGGTTCAAGTTGGGAACCTAAAAATAACTGTCAAAATAACCTTTGTATTCCAAGAATGCTATACATTTTTAACTGTATTAATGCCTTCTCCAGCTTAGGTCTTTATCTATAACCCAGATGCCGCAAACAATTAAAAAGATTTAAATTTTTTACTTTTTTGAATTATTTATACAATGAAGGGGATTAGCAAAGGACGTATTAAATTGTATTTGAATTATAGGTAAATATGTAATTACAACATTAGAATGTAAATTTAAAGTAGATATTTTTTTAATAAAATATGATCCCATAAATATGTATGTATTTACATATGTATAATAAAAAGTATTTAGCTTTTAAGTTTAAGTATATGTACATATGTATTTATTTTTCTATGTCGTACGTAATTAAGTTATTTTTTAAATATCTAATGTATGTAGATACATATGTATATTGTTGCATTTGGAAATTTAATACAAGAATTAACTGTTAATTTAATAAAAAGTTCAAATTTTAAGTTATCAACTACAAATATGTGTGTGAATTAAAGCAGAATGACACAATATTTATATTTTAAAATAAATAAAACAACAACTAATTGCTGGAGTTTACACTTTTTTGGAATGAATCTAACTAAAACGCTTTATGAAGCAATTGGTGGCTAATACATAATATTGTCCGGATGGATAGCTTAATCAGTTGTTGAACTACTATTCAGCTCATGCGTTTGAACACGGAGCACCTTTGAACAATGTTGATAAAATCTCAGTTTAAAATTTTTTCCGATCCTTAACCGAGTTTTTCACATGACAACCTTGTTTTCTAGCAACGTCAACAACTTTTGCTAGTTTTTTTTTCAGTCGTCGTTCGAATGTAGTTGGGTGAACAAGTTTTCGCAGTGCTTGTAAATTTTTTTATTTTTTTTTTTTAAGAGTATAAGAAGTATTCAGTGATCATTTTCTTTTGTGAAAAAAATTTATTGCAGTCGAAAATTCATTTCAAACAAAATTAAGGTAAGTTATTTGATATTTATGTAAAAAAAATATTTATTATAAATTTTTATGAATATGAATATGATAAATATTAGTTATGATGGATAGAAATGAAAACTAATAATTATCAGAAACTGGTGTTGTTTAAGTGGCAGCGATTGGGAATCGAACCCGGGCTACAAATACCAACTCATGCTTAATGATCAAATGCGCTAACCAATTAAGCTACAGCACCCTCAAAGAGCCCTAGGAAATTGTCACTTCTTTATAATCTGTGGTTATTCTCGGAAGTTAAGCTTGTTCGGAAGATATGCCTAATTATGGACCATCTTTCACAAAAGTCAATAATATAATTTTTACACACTTATAACTGATCTGTGTAAAATTTCTGTTCGATATGGATGTTTATGTAGGTTAATGAGTTTTCAGGAGTAGTCCTCATAAGGGAACTATGAACTATACGGGGCAATCATCATGAAATTCTGTTAGATAATTGATATGAGTAGGCGAATTATAAATATAGTGAATTTTAAAGTAATAATGATTTTAGTAAAAAATTTATGCGCATTTAAGGGGCTACGTTCAAATTTAGACCCATCATCATAAAATTGAGTGAATATTTCTATGTTTGTATGGGTTATTTGTGTCAAATTTAAACTTGCTGCTGATGCTAACAAGACATTTATGTGCATTTAAGCGATTTCCGGAACTGGAGTTAATATGGGAGTTATGTCAAAATATGAACCGATGCAAACAAAATATATTTCACTTGCATGAAACTTATTATTGCAGAATTTTGTATGTATACGACTTTTCTATAGATATTTATATACCATGAAGTCATATTCCGGAAAGGCATTTGTAAGAGGCTATGAGAAATCGTGAACATATTGCTACCATTCTCAACAGGGCTTGTCCTTTTGTAATAAAAATAAAGTGTGCAAAATTTTGTGATATTATTTGGATAATATTTGAAGAAAATAGCAAAAAATATCGAGGTAGTCTGAAACTTTGGTCTATAACTCGATACCTACTAAACTTTTCTATAGATATTTATATACAATAAAGCCATATTCCGGAAAGGCATTTGTATGGAGGCTATAAGAATTCGTGAATAGATTCCTACCATTTTCAACAGGGCTTGTCCTTTTGTAATAAAAATAAAGTGTGCAAAATTTTATGATATTATTTGCATAATATTTGAAGAAAATAGCAACAAATATCGAGGTAGTCTTAAACTTTGGTCTATAACTCGAAACATACTAAACCGATTTTACAAACATTTCGGTGGATCAGAAAAGGTTTCATAAAAATTTTATGTTGTATGACTTATTTTCGAAGCTCTATCGAGCCAACAACAGACGAACAGACAGACGGACATGGCTAGATCGTCCTAGAACCTTCCATGGACACAGAATATATAAACTTTTTGGCTCTACGACCGTTATTTCAATGTGTTACAAACGGAATAACAAATGCAATATACCAGTCGTCTTCGCATAGCAAAGATTTTCTGTATTGCCGTCTTATTGCAGGGCAGAAGGATTTTCTTCTGGTATACAGAACATTGACCCTCTTTGGTATTCAGAACACCGACTTCGCATAACAAAGATTTAATGTATAGTCTGAAGAATTTTCTACTCTATTTTTTATAGTAAAATATCATATTCTTCCTTTAATATCTCGGGATCTATATTACCTACTGGGTCATATTATATCTTAAATTAAAACATAATTTCCTTTAAATATTATTGTACTTTATATACTTACACATATTGGATTTTTTTTTGGTTTTTTAAAAAATACCGGATCAAAACATAATTTTATCTAATACCTACGAGTATAGATGGTTCATATTAGTAGGTCATGTTATATATCGCTTAAAGGTCCTATAATTTGATACATATATGTACATACATGTATATAGTATATTGTCTTAAAAAGAAAAGCAGTTTTTCTCATTTTCTCTTTTTTAACATTTTTCTAACACTTTCTACAAACGATACGAAAGGCAACATAATAAGGAACCAGCAACCGGCACACGAACTAAAGAAATTCTAACAACTATTTACACACTTTCCTTTATATTTTCCAAGGAAATATTATACACAGACTTCAAACAACACTTTTATTATATTTTTATAAAAACATATTTCAATATCCTCTTTTATTTCTATGAAAAGAAAACAATTTTATTGTCACTTCTACTAAACAACCGAACCGTGTAAAATTGCGCGTAAACTAACCACAATGACATAAAATGTCAATAGTTATAAAAAAAAAGCTCATTTTTAGTAAGAGAGTAAAAGAAAGTATGTATGTATGCGCAAATAACAAAATAACATAACAAATGGGTTACAAAAACAGTTTCATTTAAATCCGATTGGTGTGAGCCGGATATGTTAACAATTGCAATTATTTAAAAAAAAATGCATCTTTTATGGAGGTTTAAAAAAACTAATTAAACAAAAATATAAATATTTAAGAAATCAAGTTTAAATTTGTTTAATATTATGGGTACTTTCTTACTTATTTCACTTCACGTTGGCACTGAAAAAAAAACTTAAAAAAAAACAAGCACTACCGCACGTATGAAAAGGTCGTCACTAAATGAGGACAATTATGGATCAAACTACTCATCTTATCCAATTGTAAATAATAGATTTAGAGAATTGAGTGTGTTAAGAATTAAAGCGTAATTGTACTCATGTGTAAATTTACCGTTAGTCTTATTTATTTGACTTTTAAGTCAAAAGTGCCGACTTTAGGAGCATTCACCCTACGTTGCCAACAATATTTTAACTGTCACAATCAATGAGCAAGTAGTACATTATTTTACACAAACAAAATGCCTGTTGTTTCTGTATTGTGTTGTATTCGTTGCCGATTTGCCCTCACCTTGTATATTTACACCCTGATCTTGTGTTTTATTCAATCTTTTCTGCCAAGATAGTTTTACAAGGCATACACAGTAGCAAAGCTGATTATTTTGAAAACAAACATTTAACTCTTCATTCTCAATGAAATTGTTATTTCATCAACGTAATATTCTTATAGTTTTATTTTATGAATTAAAATTTTAAATCTAATAAAGTAGTTATGAAAACAAATTATATTTCCAATCGGTATAACTTCTGCTTAAAATTGTTTTCAAAATCGCAGAGTTTCACGAGAAAATTGCTAAATTGCCATCACTAAAAAAGAGTACCACTGTGTTTGAGTACGAACAACTGTCAAACTATATTCACGTGTATTTCAAAAGAGAACTTGTATTTTTAAACACATTTTTATTGAAATTAACAATATTTTTTTTAAATTTTGTATAAAAAGTGTAATAAATAAATATTAAAATATTTTTAAAATAATTAATTAACATGTCGTCATCATTCTTTTTGAAAAAAGAAGTAAAAAATAATAAAAAACGAAAGGTGACTGAATGAAATATTCGCAAAATGTTGTGGACTAATTTTTTTTTTTTACATTTAGTTTCAAGTTGGGCAATCTTCAGGTGCTGGCGCCAAAGGTAAAAATAAAGGAAAATCTAATGATCCTCTCGCTAAGAAAAGACCTCAGAAAGACGATGAAGAAATTGCAAGTGATAATGAATACGAAAGTGGTGTGGAGGGAGCTCCCAATTTAGTATTTTCCTCCGATGAAGCAGAGGAAGAAACGCCACAAGATAAAAGACTGCGTTTAGCTAAGAAATACCTGGAAGAAATTGAAAAACAAGAAGCTGATAAAGATGAGGAACTAGAACTTCACGATCAGGTTTCACACAGACTGCAAACAGAATATTTGGATAGTGTTGGCAAACTTCGCAGAAATATTGCGGCCTCCATAGAAAGTTATGATTCAGAAAATCTTGTGAAACTGAAACATAAAAAGCAACATTTGCCTATGTGTTCACTAGCTCTATCACCAGATGGTGAATATTTGTTTACAGGAGCCAAAACTCAATTCGTTTTAAAGTGGGATTTGAAAACTTACCGTATTGTGGGATCATTCGATGTACAGGCATACAATGAAGATGAAAATGTAGACATTAAGCGGAGATCACACGTTATAGCTCTGTGTCTCTCAAGTGACTTTCGTTATCTAGCGTTAGCTGAAGGTGGCAAAACTATACAAATTTGGTGCCCCAAAGAAATGAAACATTTAAAAACCTTCCAAGGTCATAGAGATATTGTGAGCTCTTTAGTGTTTCGTAAAGATTCCCATGAACTATATTCCGCATCCAGGGACAGATCTGTAAAGATTTGGTCGTTAGATGAAATGGCCTATATAGAAACACTGTAAGGACCTATGTGAATATAAATTTCACTTAAATATTTTAAGATTTTTTTTAATTTGTAGATTTGGTCACCAGGCTGCTATTACCGGCATTGATGCATTATCCCGCGAACGTGCTTTAACCTCAGGCGGTTCTGATTGTACTTTGAGAATTTGGAAAATTACCGAGGAGTCTCAATTGATTTATAATGGGCATCGTGGTAGCATAGAAAATGTTAGATTCATCAATGATGAGAACTTTATATCTTCAGGTGTTGATGGGTAAGTTTGCTTGTATATACAAATATTATTGAATTCGATTTTTATAATGCAGATAATAATGTAATCACAAATTTTTTACTCCATTCAGATCATTGGGACTGTGGACAGCCTTAAAGAAAAAACCCCTGTACACTGAAACACTAACACATGGCGTACAATCTAATGGAGAACCCAATTGGATCACGGCAATTGCTTGTGTTGTTAATACTGACTTAATAGCTTCTGGTATGATTATATAATTGAAATTAATAAAATAATTTATTAATTGATATCTTTCTCTTAGGGTCGTATGATGGATTTATTCGCCTGTGGCAGTGTGCGGAAAATAACCGCAAATTGAAATTAGTTTTAAAAATACCCGTAGAAGGTTTTGTGAATAATTTAGTTTTTAATTCAAGTGGAACCAAACTTTATGCTGCTGTTGGCCAAGAGCATAAATGGGGTCGCTGGTGGCGTCAACCTCAAGCTAAAAATCAAATTATTGTTATCGATTTAATAAGCTCAACTACGTCGAATGAAAAAAAAGGCAAAAGTAAATGAAAGTAATTTTGTAGTTTTAAATCAATGTTTTAAAGATAAAGATAGATTTTTATTTAGAACAAGGTTAGTGTTGATCATCAAAGCAAAAATATCTGTAGTAACAAATACTTACAAAATAAAGAAAAAACTGTTTCTATTAACCATAGTTTATAAAAAATATGTCCTATTACTACATTATACCTATGCTGAATACATAAAATCTAAACTTCTCCAACCTCAACTTCTTTAAAACTTTAAATTTTTGAGTGTGAATGATGTTAGTTTCCTTAAAAATTAAATACCTGTTATAGAACTTTTTTAAAGTTTATTTATATAAGCATAATAATGTTAATATACTATAGGTACTATTTAAATTAAATATTTTTGTAATAATATACAAATCCAAAATTTATGAACTATTTTAACTTAGGTGAATTCATGTAAATCTATTGAAATTTGCAGTACTGTATCAAGTTTATTTCTCACTTCTCACATATTGCATTTTATTTAAAATAATGAATTACATTAAAAGTCTATTTGTTAATATTAAAAATTGTCGTCACCGACTACATCGGCAATTGTGGCCACCAAACGTCTGGAATGCTCAACGGCACATGTTGCCGTTACTAGGCCTAAATGTACGCAATACAATTCATAACATTTAATTTTGTTTGCTGGTGTCTTTGGAAAACACACCTCTGTTAGTAGATGATAGTAATCGCCAGCCAACAAGCCGGGCTCAAAATTTGGTTTGAATGCATTAACGGAATGCTGTGAAGCATTGAAATGTTTTTGAAGATCTACAGATTTCGATGAGCCAGTGGTTTGATCTTCGAACCAAAGGAAGTAGGCGTAATTAAAAGACTTATCCTTCCACATCACTGATGAGTCACCTTTTTTCAAATGCCTGCGAGAAAATTCCAACATTTCCGAAAGTTTTTCACATGGTATGAGAGGAGTTGTAGTCTTCAAGTCGGGAGAAATCATCAGTCCTGATGAGCGATTTATATAAATGAAATGTATAAGCCCTGGAAAGTCTTCCAAATAGGCTTCTATGGATATATTTCTTTCGGCTTTGACTGCTAGAAACTCTGAAAATTCTAGAAGTTTTCCTTCCACTACAGATGCTACTTCGGGTAACTGCTGGTAATTAATGGCTGAAGAATCGCAACAGACCATTGTAAATAATTGTTTGAGATCTTCTTGAAATGATGGAATATTCGACTCGATACGTACAATCAAATCTCTTTCGTACGTCTTGAGAAATTCATTATACATTTTCTTTAAATTTTCCCACTTTGAAGAAAATTTTTTCAGGCAACTTTCCAAATCGTCGCCTTTAAGTTTGGCTTTTTTAAGTGCATCAATCGATTGTCTGATAAATGATTCCAGCGATTCGTAAGTTGGTTTTAAAGACTCAGCGTCTCCTTGCATTTGAATTGAAATTATTTTCTGCAATACAAATAGCGTGTCATATAAACTACAGGCCACTGGTAAAGGTGCGTATTCTACAATCTGTATAAGAACCAAGCCCTTATTTAATTGGTTTAAGTGAGCGATGCACGGAACACATCCGGAATGTGGGTCCTGGCTAAGACCTTGAAGAAATACAGCTACAGTTTTATTTAGGCCTCTTGAATCCTTTTGTAATGAACGTATCAATAAAGCTAGAAAAAGTAGATCTGAAGGACTTAATTGCATGGCATTTTTAGTGGAATTGATTGACACAAATTTAACACCAACAAACAATAGGGCATGGCACCTCAAATGACCGCTGTCTCTCAGACAATCTAATGCTCGGTCTAAACTTCCTTTTACTGCTCTTCTCAGTTCAGTATTAATCAATAACCGTGGTAATGCCTCCACCTGCAAAATCAAGTCTTGATCCCAAACCTCATTTTCGTAGCAATCCAAACATTTAGTGAATAATTCTTCTTGCACGTCACTTGCAAACAAATTGGGGCCATGTAGGTGTTTTGCTAAAGACATAAGTACGCCCATTTGTCGTTGTAAGTATTCCATTCTGTCCTGAGAAATTTTTAAAAATTGGAAACCAAGTACTTCACCAAACACTAAATTCAAATCATGTTCACATTGTATGGCTGCGTAGCAATTATCGAACTGACAATGCATTATTTTCTGTGAATTTATCAGAGGACTAAATAATTGCAACAATACATTGGAATCAATATTTCCTGGTTGAGATGCTGCACCATCCTTAAGCAAATCATCAGGTAATAGTCCCTGGGAAACTGCCTTTTTATAAATATGATTTCGCAGCTTTAGATTTAGCGTTTGATACACCACATCATTGGCACTATTAAATACTATTAATCCATTCATTTCTATTATTTAAAATAATCTAAACGATATCACAATTATCCTTTTTGGAAATAGCTTGATAACGAATAGAGAATTTTTTTGCAACTTGTGAAAAATTAGTTTGCTTACACTCATTGTTGCCAGATGAAATAAATTTACGCGAGAAATCGTCTAATTAACATTTTAAAATCGATATAATTTTAATGACCATTATCCAAATATTTTTAAATGAAATTTCTTATTATTGTTTATTTGAGCTTTTTCTTATTAAGATTTTGGTAATTATTAAAGCTTTGGGTCTTTTTTATAAAATATTTAAATTTTTATTTCAATATTTCGCTACTCTTTGAGTAGCTTCTTTAGGATAAAAATTTTATCTATATATATAAAAATGAAATGGTCTATGTAATGGCATCACGTGTGAACGGCTGGCTGATTTTTTTTTATTCGATTCGAATTTGTAAGGAAAAAAAATTCCGGGTAAAACTCGTTTAGTCAACTTTAATTTAAAAAAAGCCCCCTAAAGTATGCTGTACAAATTCAGATATTGTATTTGCAAATAAATAAGAACAGGCAGGTTGTGAATACATCTTATTCTATGAAATACAAATCATTAGTAAATAACGAGCGAAGCCGGGGCGGTAAGCTAGTAATTTTATAAATTTCAAAAATTATTTGTCATAGGAAAAAAATGGTATGAAAACTAACACATCAAAATATTAAAACAATTTATAACAAGTAGAAAAATTTTACTAATTATACAATATTTGTAATTTGTGTTATTTTTATGTATTAAATGTTCGGAAACTGTAAAACTGACGAAAGTTTCACTCAATGGAAAAAATATTAAATTTTTAGTATTGGAATTTTTATAGATTAAAAATCGTAAAATCTGGCAACAGTGTTGTTAGCGCAGATAAACAAAATAAAATTTGTAAACAAAAACATTAGTTTGGAATTGAATAAGAAGAATATAAGAGAACTGGTGTAATCGTAATAAGATTTAGTTGGTAGACAACAAAAATGAATGATGAATATGAAGATTCTTTTGAACTGGTTTTGGCCACAATGGATTTACCAACGGCTGCAAAAATACCAAGGATAAGTTTGGAATCTTCAAATACAATATCGCACACTGCCCAATCATCAAAGGCAGGAACCAAACCAGAGGAAGATAATGCTAAGAATACAGAGCTAAAGACAAAAAATACGGTTGCTAATCCACATTGTATCTTAGTTCATTCAAAGCAGAGAGGTAATCCTATTTTGAAATCTATACAAAATGCTCCTTTGGAATTTCGAGATGACATTAAACCCGACTATGTTGTTGGAAGAACTACCTGTATTTTATATTTGTCCCTAAAATACCACAATTTGAATCCAGATTATATATGCCAACGTTTAAAAGAATTGGGGAAACAATATGAATTAAGGGTGTTGTTGGTTCAGGTGGATACACCTGAGCCCCATAATGCACTGAAAAGTCTTACTAGAATCAGTTTGCTGGCAGATTTGACCTTAATGTTGGCTTGGAATGCTGAGGAAGCCGGTAAAATAATTGAAACCTATAAACTATTTGAAAAAAGAGGACCAGATTTGATAATGGAAAGGGTAGAATCGAATCCCCATCAAAAGGTATTCTTTAACGGGAGTCGAACACTAGTTGCATGTACAATATTTTAAATCGTTTGATTATATTCTTTATTTTGCAGTTGGTATCCGCATTAACAAACATAAAACCAGTAAATAAAACGGATGCTGTAACGCTTTTGCAAAACTTTGGCAACTTGGAAAACCTCGTCAATGCAAGTGAAGATCGTTTATCTCAGGTTATAGGTTTGGGTCCCCGTAAAGCTAAAAAGCTATACACAACATTACAAGAGCCTTTTCTAGGAAAATGAGATCGATTAACTTCGTTCTTAAATTTTTATTGGGAAAATATAAATCTGTCTGTAAAAAAATTATATTGTATCAGTTTTTCACATTAGCAAAAAATAAAATGTTTTCTAGTCGGTATATTTCCACATTTTAATAGTGCCATCATCACTACATGAGAGCAATTGATTAGGCTGAACGGGATTCCACGAAACTTTATTTACGTCTTGCAAATGGGCCTTATCTTGTGATGCAGCTAACGCAAATACTGGTTCATTTTTAGTCGATGTTTCTAAATCTTCTTTAAAAATTCTTATAGAATCATCTCCGCAAGCAGTTGCAATCAGGCCAGTCAATTTACACCATGATACGTCGTAAATTGTTCGCGAATGTTCACCTGCTACGGTACAGACACATTTCCATACGGTTTCATTATCAGGTGTAGCTAGACCTTCAGGATTTCCGGGAGCATATGATCGCCATATTTTCATGGTTCGGTCATCACTTACCGATACCAGTCTGTCACCTTCACCATCAAAGTCTATGGCCCATACAGTGCTTGAATGGCCAACCAAAGTAGCTATGCAATACCAGTCATTATCTAATGTATTTTCTGCATACATTTTTATGGTGTTGTCATAAGAACACGAAGCCAAAACCTCTTTTGTTGGATGCCAAATAACGCGTTTTACATCTTGTGTGTGAGCATTCAAAGCCGCTGCACACTCAAATTCATCATCGCCTGTTACCTCCCAAATCCAGACTGATTTGTCGCGTGAACATGTTGCCAGCAAAGACCCTAAATTGGACCAACTTGCACTTTTCACCTCATTTTCATGCCCTTCCAATGTGGCATTACATTCAAACTCTCCTAAAAAAATACAAAATTGCGTTTATTTTCTAAACATATTGGTGCGTGCGTAACTATACCTGATGTCTTCGACCATATAGCGGTGGTAGCATCAAAACTAGCTGATGCCAGATATTGGCCACATTTTGACCACGCTACTTCTCTAATTGTTCTTTTATGTCCATCCGAAAGAATGGTTTTCGTTGACCAATTATTGCCGGCCAAAGACCAAATACGTATAGTCTTATCTTCGCCACATGAAGCAAATGCATTACCTTTGGGATGCCATGACACACACCAAATACGACCCTTGTGTCCTTGCAACGTTTGTTCGCATTGTAATTTAGACATGATCTTATCAAATTTATTGTAAATTAAAATCCAATTATTTAAACAGTGTTTTTTCTTTTTCTGCTCTTTGTTACTTTATCAATTTTCAAACAGCTGATTAGGCATGTGTTTTTAATAATTCACAATAGTGTGTTACTGAAGTGTTGCCAACTTTAAACTGCATAACTTCAAAATCAAAAAATAAACCGTTAATATTTATTAAATTTAAAACATAGCCAAAATGGATGACATAAAATGGTTCATCAGTCATACCCAAAACTATTAAGCATCACGAATTTGAATAAATGTCTGCCTCAGGTAAATTTTTTATAATAATTAATAAGGCTCCAGTGGGTACTGTAATCCGTGTACATTGTGATAATAAAAAGGTTATCTCTTTTATATACATAATACTATTATTTTCTTTACTTTTTTACCTTTTTTTTTTTTGCCAATTTCAAGCTATTTAGAGTTATTAAAAATTCCGATCACATATCAAGCTGGAGTATGAGTAAACATGAAAATTAACAACCAAAAATAAACTGTAACTGAAACAATAAAAAACGCGCAGATTTTAATACAAATTGAAAGAAATGTATGCCACATACAATTCGATATAAAATATTTCAACGTGACACACATACGCGTATGTATAACATTTTATCAAATTCTCACTGCACATGCACATCATTCGCCAATTGAAATAATTGTCCAACATTTATTTGTACTCATTAGGATGCACCCGTTTGTTGGGAATATTTTTACTAAAAATTAACGTTAATTTATTTTGGACAAACAAGTTTTAAAAATTTTATCTTAAACTAATGTAGACTTTAATTTTAGTTCAGAACATTAACTATATTTTTATACCCTTCACCTTCATGAGAAGGGTATACTATATATAAGTTTGTCGTTCCGTTTGTAATTTCCACAATATATAAAGTATATATATTCTTGATCCTTATAGATAGCGAGGTTTATTAAGCCATGTACGTCTGTCTGTGTGTTGAAATCAATTTTCTGAAGTCCCCATATCTTCGGGATCCAAATCTTTAATAATTCTGTCAGACATGCTTTCGAGAAGTTTGCTATTTAAAATCACCAAAATCCTTCCATAAATAACGGAGATATGAGCAAAAATCCGAGATAACTTCTAAAAATTTCATCGAAAAAACTAAGTGTATTAATATTGTTACGAATAATTTCATAAACAGATGGCGCTGATAAAACAAAGTGTTTAAGTGTGTTCTTAAACCGTAATATAAGTGTGTAAAGAGACAGTGTGTTCATTATACCCTTTTTTAATTGGGTTTGTGTACATTTAAATAAATAAAGAATCGTTATATTTTCTTCAAACTACTTGACGCTTTTATTTTGCAATTAAAAAGAATCCGGTTTATTTAAAAGAAATAAACCACCATTTTTAAAAGGTAAAAACGTAACAATATAATATATACATATATGTATGTATGTATATAATATGATTATGCATTCACAACAAAGGTGAAGGGAATATAAGATTCGGCATAGCCGAATATAGCACTTTTGCTTGTTTTTGATATTTTTGTTCCTCGAATCCGAAATACACATGCTTGCTATGCGGTTTTTATTTAAATTACAAACGGGATGACAAACTAATATTGTATACCCTTACCACAATGGTAAAGGGTGTACAAAATAATTTGTCTTCGGTGAGTCCAATTTTGATAAATTTTATCTAAATTGAATACAAAACTTGGAATCCGATAAAAATACTAGTTTTTGAAATTTTTGCGAATCAAATAACATATTCAGCTATTTTATATGCTCAAAATTGATATGTACATACATACATGTATATAAATGTATATAAATAAGTATATATAAAATGTAAATGTGTACCTATTTGTGTATATTTTAGCAATGTTTTTGTAATATCTTTAAACCCACATTTGCCTCTAGCCAAAAAAAAAAACACCATAAGTTACTCAAAGATCAAACAAAATTGTGGGCTACAAACAAAAATTGTTAGAAACAGAAAACAATTCAGTTACGAAAAAGCATTTCAACAAGTTGGACGTACTTTTTTAAACCAACATTAGGAACGGTTATATTGTGTCGGTAAAAAAGCGGCAGAAAAACAACAAATACTATATTGCACAAGATTTGTAATTGTAATAAAAGTAATAAATAAACCAGTGCGCACACTGGCACATAAACTGGCATCCATAAATAAATAAATTTAAAAGTGAACGCGTTTTGCACTTTACAGCAATAAGATCCAAAGAAAAAACCAGTAAACCGTAAAGAAACAAATAACAACAAAAACTACGATAATAACAGCAACAACCTTCAAACATGATTAAAATCAAAAGTATTTACAACAATTTAATTGTCAACATTATTATCATCGTTTTAATGTGCAATTATGTTCTCTCAACTCCCATGTTGTACAAACGAAATCCCGATGATAAATACGAAAGAGGTATGTATGTATGTATGTATGTATGTACGTTGGTTCGTTCGTTCGTTGGACGATGCATTTGTTTGTCGCTTTGTTCGACTTGTAAATTCTGTATGATTGAATGTAAATTACTTACTTGTGTATTTGTATTTGTAACTGGAATTGAAGTTGCCGAAATTTACATTACAATAAATACACTGTGTAATATTTACATATGTTGCGTGGAGTGGAATTCTATAGTTATATATAGGTACATACATATATACAAAATGTAATATACAAAATTTCTAGTTCAATGCGACGGAAGTTTAGAATATTCCCGATACAGATTCAGTGTGGTCAATACGAACATTACATACAGCAGATCCATATAGTAAGCGGCTTAACTTAAATTTTTTGTTTTGCTAGTGATGACATTAAAAATATCGGAATATGTAAATGGGAACAAAATGATTTAAGAACATCTTGCGAAGATGTTGATTTTTCGCTCTGTACATTTCTTATGGGAAAATTTCAACATCTTCGCAAATTGATGGTAGATGTTAGATGTTGACAAGTATGAAAAGGCTATTACTTTGTAAAGAAACAAAACTTTTATTCACTGGTAATACTGTTGCCGCCCGCAGCCGCATGCCGCTTACATTGGTCTTCCACTATTTGGTATAATTAAATTATTATTAAATTTTTTGTCTATCGTTTAATTATTGCTAAAATTCAACGAGTTTCATTAACAGTCATTGTTATATGTTAAATAAAATTTAATTTTACATCCAACTGAATTCTAAGATCAATTATATTGCTAACTTACTCCAATTTAGAGCATTGCTAGTGTATGAATCTCTAGTATCAAATCTTCTTAAAAAATCTAGGTACATACGTGTTTGAAGTTTTGTTAAATTTAAATCCATTAAATTTAATTTACACCAGCCATAAAAGTGTCTAATTTGTTCTGAAGATAAATATGATTAGATGAATACTTAAAACTTATTAATAGGTTTACATTAATATTTTAGAATATTTTATAGCTTCGGGCATATCCTTGATGAAAAGTAAGAACTTAATTTGGCCAAGATAATTTCCCTGCAGAACAGCAGATTTTACAAAAAACTTTTTGAAGTGGAAGAGTTTAATTAATTTAACTTAATCCAACTTAAATAAGTACTGTTAAATACGAAAGCATACAGCTTTCTTTTAACAAAAGTAAGTGGAAAACTTTATCAAAAGCTTTACTAAAATCGGTGAAAATAACAGCAGTATGTTGACCATTAATAATATCTTCATTAATTAACTAAAGTTGCTAGCTCTAGAATATTTGTCATAGCATATCCAATTAGATTTGCTTATTTATAAAGACATTTTAGGTATTTCTATTTTGAGAAGAAACTTTATTTTAATTAAAATTTTTATTTCAGATTTAGTGCCAGTATCTTCCACAGTCATACCATTGACAGTAATCGAAGTCAGTTATGGTCTAGGTGGCAAACCTAGTGAAGAGTACAAAGAGGCCTACTTAAAGAAACTGCGTAAAAAAGTTCAGCATGAAAACAGCGAAGGTGAAATTTACGAAGATCCTGATACTTTAATTACGAGTAAGTCACAAAATAATTCTGGTACATAATTGCAAAAAGTCAGTCTGAAAAGAAAACATATTGTAAACAACATAAATTATAATAATAACAGTAAAAATACTGCAAATTGTTTAGATATACAAATTTTACATGTTATTTGTTTTTACTTAAAAGTACAGTGGTTTCCCGGTTTAACGTAACGTAATTTAACGAATTCGCGATTTTTTGCAAAAAAGTTAAACAAATAAATGAAATCAAAAAAGAGTCATTGCAATTACATTTGTACAATGTTATAATAAGAGACGTGTTACGAAAAAAAATGGATTAAGAGAAAAATTTCTTTGTATGTAAAGATTTCTTTGTATGTAAAGAAATTTTTCGCTCACCAAAATCAAAATTTATACGCTACAAAGTAGTTTTTTAGTTTTGTTTACCAAAAATAGTTTGTCTTCTATTTGGAATATGTGATATGCATTAATTATTATTTTTTTGTTTTTGTTATGAATTAGAATAAATAAACATGATTTTTTATTTAATAAAACATATTTAAAAAACTGCCGGATTTAACGAATTTTTCGATATAACGAATGGGCCTGACAATATATAATTCGTTAAACCGGGAAACCACTGTATTTAACGTTTCTCATATAGTGCCAGACATGAAAAAATTATTATATAGTTATGTATTTTATATCTACCATGAGTACGGGACAAATACACAGTGCTGGCCATATAATTAAAACATAATTCCAATCTAACCCAATTTAAAATTTTTAATTTTTGTGCAATTTTAACGGTACTTTTCCACAATAATTTTCTGTTTTATATCTTACGCTCTTAATTCTTCAGTTATTTTTCACTATCATCAATTTATTTTGTAAAATAATGCGTTATTCTGTGGCAATACGTTTTGCTGGTGGACACATACTGAAAACATTTTTAAACTTGAGAAGGGTATATATAAGTTTGTCATTCCGTTTGTAATTTCCACAATATAATTTTCCGACCCTATAAAGTATATACATTTTGGATCCTTATCTGTCTGTCTGTCTAACTGTTGAAATCAATTTTCTAAAGTCTTCATAAATCTTCGGGATCCAAATCTTCAATAATTCTGTCAGACATTTTTTCGAGAAGTTTGCTATTTAAAATCAGCAAAATCCGTCCATAAATAACGGAGATATGAACAAAAATCCGAGACAACCTCTGAAAATTTCATCGAAAAAACTAAGTGTATTAATGCTATGAATAATTTCATAAGCAGATGGCGCTGATCAAACAAAGTGTTTAAGTGTGTTCTTAAACCGTAATATAAGTGTGTAAAAAGACAGTGTGTTCATTATACCCTATTTTTTATTGTGTTTGTGTACATTTAAATAAATAAAGACTCGTTATATTTTCTGCAAACTACTTGACGCCTTTATTTTGCAATTAAAAAGAATCCGGTTTATTTAAGAGAAATAAACCACCGTTTTTAAAAGGTAAAAACGTAACAATATAATATATATATATGTATGTATGTATATAATATAATTATGCATCCACAACAAAGGTGAAGGGTATATAAGATTAGGCATATCACTCTTACTTGTTTTTATATTAATTTTATAATATCATATTTTCCCCAAAAATATTGTTGGCAAGTATTAAAAAAGTGTTTTAATGTAAAATTATAAAGTTTTACCTCGTTAGGTATGGGTAAAGCGCCAACTTGTTCCGAAGAAGAAAGAACTTTATAGTCCCGGTTTACATTATAAAATTTTTGTCGCTGCGAGTCTTGCTTTGTTGGCTAGAGCGGTGAGTCGTATAAAAAGGGCTACACATATGCATGGAGTCGTGAGACACGCTTTGTCCTGTTTCACACTCATCAGTTCTGACTGTCAAGTCAAGTTATTTTTCAATGAGAAGGAAAGAGAAAATTATCTTTTATCTTTTTCCTTCTCATTAAAAAAATACTTGACTTGACAGTCAGAACTGATGAGTATGAAACAGGTCTTAGTTCCCTCATTCGTTGTTTTTTATTTTCATACATGTATGTATGTACCATACATATGTATGTCCACAAAAAATCTCTGCAACAAAAATCTCACAATGTAGATGCAAATACAATTTTAAAGAAGATACGACAAGAATCGCAGCGACAAAAATTTCATAATGTAAACCGGGAGTTAATAACCTAAAAACTTCTGGTAAAACCATATTACAAATTTCTAAGTTGCTCCAGCGGAAATCTGATATCAGATGAAAAACTGTATGTATGTATCACCAGCGTCATCCAAAGTATACCATAAAAACAATTAAACACGGCTGTGGTAATTCTTTAAAAATGGATCAAGATTTATATAAAACTAAAAACTTATATAAAATTAGAAAATACCATGAAGTAAAACATACGTTGAAGTAAATTTGCCGCTACTATGAGATTTTATTCCCGACAATGATCCTAAACAAACTTCACGACTTGTGAAGCGTTGGTCACCAATAGATGTCGTCAAGTGATAACAAATAATGGATATCTGACAAAATATTGAAGGTAAATTTATAATTATTTGACGGAAATTAGAAAGCGATGGTGAATGTTTTAATTATTTGTCCAACCACATTAACATTTTTTTTATTAAATTGAATAAGTTACTGTTCTGTGATGAGAGCATACGAATATGATTGGCAGACGAACGAACGAAGTTTCCCATAATTTCAGAAAAGTATATTTTTATACGCTATAATCACCCCAAAGAAATTCTAATCATATATTTTATTAGTTACTGATATTAATATAAACGCCTAAGGAGTATTCCTTAAATTTTAAGAATTTGCGTAACAAAGTTTTAAAAAATGTTTAAATTAAAATCTTGGAAAGGTGAAAATATTCTTATACTAAAAATTTCGGCAAAACAAACAAGTAAGAGTTTATATTCGGCTGTGCCGAATCTTATATGCCCACCACCAAATCACCTATTATAGAGATTTATAAGAGATTTATGCACATTTAAGTGATTTCCGGAAATAGATTCTATATGTGGGCTACGGTCAAATATAGACCGATCATCATCATATTGAGAGTGATTATTAAATATTATATTAACTATTTGTGTCGAATTTAATAAATAATGCTAATAAAAGCTTTATACGAATTTTAGTGATTTTTGGAAGTTGGCTTTATATGGGCTACGGTCAAATATGGACCGATCATTGAGATGGACGATTTTTATATACACATGTCTAGACTATTTGTGTTGAATTTAAACTTGATAGTGGTTTTTCTAAGAGATTAATGCCCATTTACGTAATTTTCGGAACTGGATTTTATATGGAGGCTACGGTTAAATATTATTGCAGAATTTTGTTTAGATACGGCTTCTCTATAGACATTTATGTACCATAAAGCCATATTCCGGGAAGACAATTGTATGGTGGCTATAACCATTTTCAACAGAACTTGTCCTTCTATAATAAAAATAAAGTGTGCGAAATTGCATGATATTATCTGCATTATATTTGAAGAAAACAGCAAAGAACATCTGAAAAATATCGAGGTAGTTTGAAAGTTTTATCTATAACTAAGATCGTACTGGACCGATTTTGTCCATTTGCAATACCAAACATTTCCGTAGATCAAAGAATGTTTGATAAAAAGTTCATTGTTCCATGTGTTCTTTTTTTCGAAGCTCTATCGGGGCAACAACAGACGGACAGACGCACGGACATGGCTAAATCGTCTTAGAACCTTATAAGGACCCAGAATATAAACACTTTTTGATTCTACGACCATTATTTCGATGTGTTGCAAACAGAATGACAAACACAATATACCACCCCTTCCCCCCCCCCCCCACTCCATCTTTTTGGTGGTGGGTATAAAAAACAAAAGCTACATTTTTTACGCATTGTATGTATGTGCAAATAAAAAAATCCAGGATGTGCCATCAATCTTCATTTGTTATTCTTTGAAACAGTTCATATTACAAAATAAGACTCAAACTCATTCATTAGATTTGGACCATTTTTTATTGGATATAATATAAAATATTTATTTTTTAAATGTATTAAAATGATGCGAATTCATCTAATACGAGTATAGTTAAATGAACAGTAAAAAAAAGTTCATTAGCATTTTTAACAAGTTGAAAATCTGGATGTTGCCGAATGCTATTTCTGGTCTAAAAACAACGAGACAACTATCTTCTTTTCGACCTACACAAACTTGAATTATATGAAACACATAATAACATTTATTTATATTTACCAATGCAAATGAATGAACAAATTTGAGTTGGTAAATACAAATTTTGTAATACCCTTGGTTTTATTTGTTGTTTTTAATCGAAGCTATGAAGTCATTTCTATTTTTAGAGTCACATTTTGAAATGACAAACGTACAAATTGTATGGAAAAATTCCTACAACAAAACGACTTTTTTTCTATTCAAAATTAAAAAAAGTACTTAATACTGGGACATTTTTTTACTATGTAGAATTTTTCGACGTTTGTCATAACATTTTGCAAAATGATGGCATTCAAATTTTAAAACATGATTTTTCTGAATGTATGCTTTAAATATTTAGGTCTAAAATGTAGTCATACAAATTTAAAATAAATGAAAATTCTTTCATTTTCGATTAAATATTCATTTTGTAAAAGGAAAATAATAAAATCTTTTTTTTTTTTTGAATTCACAAAATGAGTCTATAAGTATTTTTCTGTTTTTTTTTTGGTTAATGTAGGATACAAGAAGTAACTGAATAAACCATTCTTATAAGAAAACAAGTAAGAGTGCTATATTCGGCTATGCCGAATCTTATATACCCTTCAACTTTGTTGGTGATAGATATTATATATATATATATATTATATTGTTACGTTTTTACCTTTTAAAAACGGTGGTTTATTTCCTTTAAATAAACCGGATTCTTTTTAATTGCGTCAAGTAGTTTAAAGAAAATGTAACGAGTCTTTATTTATTTAAATGTCTACAAACACAATCAAAAATGAACACACTGTATTTTTACACACTTATATTACGGTTTATGAACACACTGAAAGTTTTCGAACACTTGGATGTTAAACACGCCATCTATTGATGAATTTGTGAATAGCAATATTAATATACTTTGTGTGATCAACGCCATCTGTTGATAAGTTTATTAGTTTTTTTTGATGACATTTTCAGAGTTGTCTCGGATTTTTGCTCATATCTCCGTCATTTATGGACGGATTTTGCTGATTGTAAATAGCAAACTTCTCGAAAGCATGTCTGATAGAATTATTGGAGATTTGGATCCCGAAGATATCTGGGGACTTCAGAAAATTGATTTCAACAGAAGATAGATTCTGCTATCTATAAGGATCCAGAATATATATACTTTATAGGGTCGAAAAATTATATTATGGAAATTACAAACGGAATGACAAACTTATATATACCCTTCTCATGACGGTGAAGGGTATAAAAACATTTATTCGTATATTTGAAATATACCAATAAGCACACTAAGAACATGGAATTCTTTAATAATAAGGCTGATTAAACTGTAAAATCAATTTGAACTGTTTATAGATACATATGTATTTACATCTGTTTACATAAATGGTCAATGTTTTTTTCTATGTTGTAAGTATGATAAGTGTAGGTTTTGCATCTAAGAATAATTTATTTCATTTGCATTCATAGTATAGAATGCAAATGAAATTAATAAATTCATTCCATATTTTATTTTAAGATAATTTAGCTTTTAAATTCAATTCACTTCAATTGCTTATATGTACATACTTGTTACTTTTATTGTTATTGCAGTTAAAACGAAACATAATGACGCCAAAGATAAGGCCAAAGTCAAGGGCATCATAACAGCTTCAAAACCTACTGAAAGCAAGCCGTAAAACTAAAACTGAAACGCACAGATTTTATCAATAGTAAAAATGTAAATAAAACGAAACATTAACTTTATTATGTAATATAAATAATAAATACAATAACAAACAAGAATTGTGTGTGTGTGTGTGTGTTTTTTTTTTAATTTTTATCTTATTTTATTCATAATGATTTCTCAAAATTTATAAAAATAAAAATATAACAAATTCAGATTTTAGAATTTAGAATTCAAGCTATTTTCTAGTATTTTTATTAAAAATTTATTTCGTTATAAAAATTTACTTTGCATATTAAGGGAGTTTATACGGTATGTAAGAACTTAAATAGGGATTTTCTCAAGTCTCATATGTATATCATTTATATTCAGGGATTATATTTAATAATTTATATTATAATACAAAGAAAAACAAGTAAGAAAGTCAAGCCCGACCATATAATATCCTACACCCAGTATATGTATGTATAAAACAGTTTTTCAGAAATGGGCGTTATATGGGATATATAACCTATTGTGGACCGATCATCGATGTCATGATGTCTGTAAATATAAATATTATCTGTGTTATCTCGATATAAATACTTTTAAAAGATTTATGGCGCTTAAAGTGAATTACGGGGAGGGTCTTATATGGGAGTTTCGCCTAATTATGAACCGACCATTATAAAATTGTACCGTATTATTTGTATGCATATGAATATATATTTGCGTTGAATATTATTTGGATACCAATATTTTTGAGAGAGTTATGCTCTTTAAAGTGATTTTTGGAAGTGGACCTTATATGGGAGCTACGACTAATTAAGGACCAATCATAACAAACTTGTACCGTATTATTTGTATATATATGAAATATATTTGTGTGAAATATATTATTTGGGTACCAAAATTTTAAAGTGATTTTCGGAAGTAGGCCTTATATGGGAACTACGACTAATTATGAATCGATCATAATAAAATCGTACCGTATTATTTGTATATATATGAAATTTATTTGTGTTCAATATCATTTGGATACCAATAGTTTTAAAAGAGTTATGCTCTTTAAAGTGATTTTCGGAAGTGGGCCTTATATGGGAGCTACGAGTAATTATGGACCAATCTGCACAAAATTTGTAGATGTGATTGGCTTCATTTCCCACTAATTTTTGAATAAATTTATGTGAATACTTACATAATTCAAACATTTATTATCGGTAAACCCCAATTTCGGGAGGACATTTGTATGGGGGCAAGGTGAAATAATGGACCGATTTTCACCAGTTTCAATCCTATACATACTTGGGTCGAAAAAATGTAATGTTTTATCGAAATATCTTCAAAATTGCGACCTGTACTCTGCGCACAAGCTTTACATGGACAGCCAGCCAGCCAGACGGACGGACGGACATCGTTAAATCGACTCAGAAAGTGACTCAGAAGATCGGTATTCTTTAAGGTGGGTGTTGGACCCAGATTTCTGGGCGTTACAAACATCAGCACAAATCCAATATACCCTTCCCACTATGGTGGTGTAGGGTATAAATAATTATATATATATAGAAGCGGTGGTGAGGTGAAAACTTCTGGTCAGTAAAATTAACAAGATTTACACAAATATGTTTAGTATTGTCCAGTTTGCTGTTTGGCATTGATTATGATTAGATCCAGTAAAAAATATCAGGATCCAAACACCCAGAATGAATTTATTGTATTTTGCAAATTTCCAAAATTGAAACATTAGCTAATTTTGTTTTTTTTTTTTTGTATCTACGATTGTTCTATGATTTTACACAGTTTAAGAAAAAGCAACAATTACATGCAATGTTTATACATACACATGTGTAAGTTCATATGTGTGCGTGTGAATTAGAATCATTTATAATAGATCTGATGAATATTCTCTTTACATATATTAACCGCATATTTGTTTATAATTATTGAAATTAGTAATATCTAATATCTAATACCTAATTTTTGATTGTATTAAAACTGTATGTATAATTTTATAACATAAACAGGTATAAATAATCCAAGTATTGGTATTTTCCTATAATTAGTATTTTGGTATTTTCTTAATTGCGAATAAATAAAGTAATACCTGTTAGTATAGTTTAAGAAAGCTGTTTCAAAATTATTTTCATTGTGACTTAATTTCAGATGTAGGGTATCTATCAGGCGTGACCATTTCTAAATATTTTTTATATTTATTTAGCATATGTATTTATTTTTTTTGTAAATTCAATGTGGGTGTTAATTTTGTGTGTTTTAATAAAAAAAACTAAATGAAATCATCAACGAAACAAAAAAAATATTTAAATGTTTCTTTTTTTGTTTGATTACGAGTCATAATGATTGTTTTTTTTTTGAAAATTTTAAAAATACTTAATATTGGAAATATAAAGTATGAAAGCCTAAAAATTAAAAAAAATAGTTTTGAATGACATTATTTTTTTTTCAAGAAATGGAGTATAAATTTAATGAATTCAGTCTGAAATCCGTATAAAATTAATTGTTTTTTTTTTATTTATTTAATATATGGTGGTATCAAAAACTGGTATAAATAACCTATGTATGTACATCCTCAGGAAGAATCAATAATTATTATTCAAAACATCCTAAAAGAATTATTATTAACACAGCTAAAAATCTTGTTGAAAGAATATTAACAATAAGTGATAAGGAATCCCACAAGAAAAATATAAAAACAATTAAAAAGATATTAAAAGATAAAAATTTCCCTATTAATATAATTTGTAAATTAATAAAGCAATTCCAAAAGTAGAAAGAATAACACAGAATATTGTCTGAACCTAAGATATATAAATCAAAACTTATCTACTTAAAATATAAAATGGCTAACAAAATACAGTAGCCAAAACAAAAGATAAGATACAAGTTTATAAAATACCATGTAATGGTAATAACAATGCAATATGTTGTAAAGTATTCGTGTATGCAGATACAACAAAAATAAAATAAAATAAAAACTAGAATAGCTAGAACCAAATATGATGAAAATATAATGATATTTCTTTAAAAAAAAAAACACAGCATTATCATAACATTGTGCAAATTTGAATCACTATCCTGACTTTGAGAACATATCAATTTTGAAAACAGAAAATAATTATAAACATCGTTAAATTTTAGAAATGTTGGAAATGTTAGAAAGGTTAGAAATTTAGAAATTATAAATGTACCAACAAATCTTAGAATTAATTTTTAAGCAGATACATATAATGTTGCTCAAACCTATAGACACTTAATTTGTAAAAACGGAAAATATTAAAAAGTTTTCATTCTGACAATTATTGTTGCAAAATATTTTTATTGTTGTTTTCAAAAATTGTATAAATTTGTTAATAAATTTATTTCCCTGAAGATGCTACAGATTGTTGTAGCGAAATATCGGAAAATATAATAAATAAATAAAAAAAATTTGACCTAAGCTTGATAAAAATATAATTATTTAATAAAAACAGAAAGATCGAAAAATTAGTTCAATAATTATCAATATCAAATTTTAAGTTTCTTTTGAGACAGATTATGCTTGAAAATGTTTATGAATCTGTGTTAGCTGAGTTAAGTTGTGTTTTCTACCAAACAAATTAATTGTGTTACGGATTGTATTTTACTACTTAAACACAAATTTATATACATATATGTATACATATGTATGTATATGTGTGTAAATGTATGTATGTATGTGTAAAAGTGTATTTTCTGAGAAATACATTGTATGTACTTAATAGATACTATTCAAATAATAATTTACAAAACAAATAAACAAGCAAATATGTTCGTATGGCTGTAATACCTTTACAACAATAACAAATAACTAGTCCAAAACAACTTTATCTTTGTAATAATGACACTTGGAACAATGACAATAACAAAAACAAACAACACCAGACACTAAAACAAAACTTACCACAACTATTTGTATATATACGAGTACATACATAGGTAGAAACATACATAAATGGATACAAACACACACACATACGCATATGCATGTACATACATATATACATATGTATGTAGTAGTAGTGCAATAGAGAATTTATTCCGACTGTATGGGAAAGTTTAACACATTTTTAAGGTCACGCACACACCTTAAAAACAAACTACTCCAACGTGATTGTTTTATCAAAATATTAATTCGTTACCAATACACGCCCACTTTAGCAGTTCCGCGTGTTTATGAGTGTGTGCCCGTGTCTGTGTTCACGAATAAATAAATGTGAACATGCATGTAGGGGTGGTGATGAAATCAGAGCATTTAATAAATTTATTCTAGAAATATGTATCTAGATTATTCGAATATTTCAATGCTAATTTATTCCATTTATGTTTTTGAAAATCTATTCATTTTATTATTATTATTATTCCTATTTCTAATGACTTAAATAAAGGAATGAGCATCTATAAAACGTATGTGAATTGTAATAATAACCATTGTTTTTTATTTTCTTTTTAATTTTAATTAACCCCGGAAAACTCTTTTATAAATACAAATACATTTAGAAATTCAAAAACATCGAAATAACAACATTCTTGTTCTATTCTTCGAAATATGTTAATGATTTGTGTATTTGTTGATGAATGTTAGCGCGCACAGTGGCCGTGTAGTGTATTTAATGGCTATAAATCAAGGAGGTTGTGGAGCTTCATGAAATTTTGCACACATTTGTTTTAAATTTTTTAAGAATTAAATTTTTTTTTTACAAAAATACGCCCACTTTTACGCTCACCTCCCATACAACTTAAATAGAAAATGTGGCATAACTTTCATGATTTTAAATATATCAATTTAATTTTCATAAGACATTAATATTATAATTGTAGAATGAGCTTCTGAAAATATGAACTTATTCCGCCGATTTTTACGCCCACCTCCCATACAAATGATATTTCAAAAATGCCATATCTTCTGTAAATTTGTAACTAGAATGTTTATTTTTCGCAAAAATGCATATAACATCTATTAAATGATGTTTTGAAAATATGAAGAAAATCCGCCCACTGTAACACCCACCCCCCATACAACTCAAATACAAAAATTTTGCCAGTTTCGCTCTATTTCATTTATTAACAACTTTTTCACACCTTCGTGATAATCTAATTTTTTGATAAACACTTTTGTGTACATTTGTTTTTGTAATCGCGACTCAAATTTCAGTTTTTTCTATATAGCACACATGCAATGAAATTTTCATATTTCTCGCTTCCAAATTTGCACCGGCTACGTGTACGAGTAGCAAAGAAAGAAAGAATGCGCGCAGTTGTTTTTGCACGCGTAAAATAACGCATAACGCATATTTTTTACTGTAATTTTTTGGTTTTTCAAATTGGTGCAGGTTTTTTTTTAGTCTGTTAGCTGAGACTCTCAGCTTTAATTTGGTATAGGACTACATGTGTCGCACTGCTTCGCACACAACTAAAAGTCTAACGGAAAATCATAAATGTTTATTTTTTGGCTCAAAATATATTGTCAAAGGAATTTTTTTTTTCAATTTTCAATTTTTTTTCTTTAATTTACATAAAACTTAATGTCTATTTCAAGTGAAAAAAAAATACTTATAAGGTACATTCGGTGTATAGTTTATAAGTAACAAGCTTTTGAATATGACATAAAAAAACTATCACATTTGAGAGTTGTTCACATACTTCAACTTTGCTCTGCTCGGGACAGAAAACGAATGGAGATATGAAATTTTTTAACAAAATCAAGAGAAACTGTGTAGTGAAAAATTATTGAAAAGGAAAAAGGCCTTTAAACTTTATATATGCACTGGTACATGTCTCGAAAATAACAACAAATTCACAGATGTAGAAAAGACAATGTAATATAAGGCTGTACAATAAACAAAAATACCACTGTAAGCATTTACAATGACTATGTAAATAAATAACTGCAATAAACTTGACTGTAAAAATATATAAAAAAATAAAAAACAATTTAGAGAGTTATATTTGACTGCCTTGAATTGCAAGCACTGTGTATCTGGCACTTACTTCACTACCAACACAATAGCATTTTAAGTAATTACCACAAGTCATTACTTTGATACAAATTACAAGTAACGATTTTAATAATCCACTGATCGTAAGAAGACACAGAAGCCGTTATATATTATTGATGATAAGTAAGTTATTATTCTACGACTTCTAAGTTGGTATGCAGTAGTCATTGAAAAGTAGGTTATTCAGTAATTGCCAAAGTTATTCATTACCAAGTTTGCTGAGTTTTCAATTAAATACCATTTACGTTTTATCGAATTGTTGTTTTTTATTGCTAAAGTAAATTTCTTTTTAAAGAGAAAAGTTATGGTACATATGTATGTATGTACATTAGGGTGGTTCCGTTTGTATGGAGAAAAAAATAAGCTATCGATGTTCCAGACTAATATGAAAATTTGATTCATTTTAGGACAACGTTTCTCAATTTGTTTGTCCTGGGGTCAATATTTGGTGATATGGATCAAAGGATATAAATGTCCTTTTTAAAGATTTTTTGATTTTTTTCACATTTCTTCCAAAGAAACTATATGTAAATATTTAAGGTTTTTATCGACCTTTTCCTTATTCTATTATTGATTTGTTTAGAAATTTCTAAATCGGGCTTATTAAGGTCATGTATTCTATGCAAATAAAAGATTATTTCATAATTTATTTTTCCGACGTTTCGTTGGAGATTCCCAACATCATCAGGGATATTTTATTAGATATATAATCTTTCGTCAATAGTTTTGCATTTAGAATATTTTATATACATTTTGTTTTACATAAACACAACATAAAACATAAATTTAATTAAACAAAACAAATGCAAAAATATAAATAAAATAATATCACAGTATAATTAAATTGTATTAAACTAAGTATCACAGCAGTAAAATCAAACTGTAAATTTGGTATCATATGAAAGGTCTTTGATAGGCGAATTCAATGGGTTATCAAAAATTAAAAAAAAAAAAAAAACTTCCGCAACTTTATTTTTGGGCCACCCTAATGTACATATGTATTTATAAGTTATGTAGGGGTGGTGTCAAATTGATACATACATCGTTATACATGCATCCAGGATTTATATACAATTTAGTGCCACAAATAAATACTACATGTAAACTACCCTTATTATCGCCGTGAAGGATATACTAAATGAAAAATGAAAAATAATATTGGGAACAATTTAAAAAGTAAAAGCTATAAACACTTCTGCAACAATAAAGAACTGTATAGGGACGATGTTGATGATGAGATTGACGATAGAGTTGGAAATGAAAACTAAACAATATACATTCATATTTTCTCATATTCATTTTGTTTGAAATTCTTATTAATTTGCTTTTGGATCGTATGTTACTGGAACATACGTTTATTTTGTCGCAACATACATAACAAGATATGATTGACACGAAACGGATGTGTCAATAAAAGTTAAAATGTTAAAAAAAAACTTGTTTCCTTTATTCTTTGTGGAAAGTTAAAAAACATTTACACAAATAATCGTAAACTATAAAAATGATAAGAAAATTCCTGAAAATGGTAAAATACGAACGGAAGTAATTTATACACATCTATACCGTTGGATGGGGAATTTTGTTAAAAAACATAAAGTGAAAAACCACAAAGTCCAATTAAATAAATGAAATTATCAGTAATGTAATTATAAAATACCTTTTTATAGCTATCTAATGAAGTTGATTTGACATCATTAACGAGCATATTTATAATTTGATCACTTGTATGTTGTGAATTTAAGAGGATATGTTAAAAGATACAACATTATAACTAATAGATTTAATTTCAGTTTTGTTCAAAATCTAGTTCAATAAAGTCTATTGTGGTAAAGTAAAAATAGCTTGAGAAAGTATTTAGTATAGAAAACGTTCTGATATGCATAGTGTAACACCGTAAACATCAAATATTTGTCTAACACATTTAAGCTTTTACAGTTGCGCAGTTATTAGGCATATTATATGTTAGATGGGGCACTTAGAACCAAAATTGATTGCTTCATTGCTGTATTGTTGAAATTAGTTCTATGGCGTCGAAGGCAGGCTTGAAAGCATTCCTTATTAATAACATATTGTTTAATGAATTAATAACAGAAATTAAAATCTTATGAGGATGCTGTGAGCATTTGATCATTAAGCTTGAGTTGGTATTTGTAGCCCGGGTTCGATTCCCAGCCGCTACCACTCAAACAACATCAGTTTCTGATAATTATTAGTTTTCTTTCTATCCATCATAACTAATATTTATCACAGCGCCCTCCTTCAGTGGTATAGCATTCAAGCGCCACCGAAGTAAAATCATAAAATAATGGCTATAAATCAAGCTTTCAAAAATAATGCGCCTACTCACCACCAGAGGCGCTGCAATTCTGCACTAAAAACAAACATAATGCGTAATTGCAGAGTTGCGATATAAAGCTTTCTTCTACTTTTACCACCTTTACTTCTTCAATCTATCCCCTTTCCAAAGAAAGTAGCGCAGTTATATATAGGCATATTAATTAATTGCCTAAGTGTTACTTCTCTTAAAAAACAAAAAAAAATATTTGTTTTGGAAGGGCCTTGTTTTTTATTTAGTTACTTAAACAAAAATTTAAAACTTTCAATTGATTCTCTGCACGATCCCTCGTTTTACGATTGGCCTCAAACTTTGTAGCAGTAAGTTTTGATCAAAATAAGACCCATCCAAATCAAATCTATTTTTTGAAAGGACACGTCTAATGTACATATAAAAATAAATCACAGCAAAAGTTTTCCTTGTTGTGGCATTATTAACAATGCACGTTCATCTATTCAAAGTTGATAGTCAATAGTTAATGGCATCTATGTACGAGTACTTCATACATACTTACATTACATTATCATTATGAAATTTCTATTAGACCACACACAGAGACAAACGCTGGATTGCATCTTAAACGTATTTGATTGTCAATGTATATGGCACACACACACGTGCAATTACTTACAACATGCCACTCATTTAACACTTTATTGCAATCATGCAACTTGTAATGTGTAGCACCAATACACTATTCGCATACTTGTATAAAAGAACAAATGTTCATGTACTTAAACACTGACATGTATAAATAAATACTTGTTGCATTTTGCATATTTGCAAGAATTGTGTTGCTTTAATCTTGCAGAGCAGAATCGCTTAAACAAAAGCTGGCAGCATTATGTTGCAAGCATTAAATCGAAATTTGACCAATCATTGATGTCGGCTTATTCATTGTTTTTATTGTAATAGAACATATTTTCGGTTTATACAACTGCAGCAGAGTTGATAATATTTAGCCGAATAAGGCTCTGATTGTTCCGCACACTCGGGAACGTAGGATACGATATCTACGTCTATTGATATAGAGAGTTATACATACATTTTTTAATTTTCATTTAAATATCATTTAAATAGTTGGATAACAAGAATCTACGTCGGATTGACAGTTGTGGTACCTTGCTTGCGCAGTTACTCTCTGATTTCAATCTGCCAGCTACTCACTTGATTTTATTTAATTCACTATGAATTTAATTAATTTTTTTTTCAAATTTCTTTTTAATATTAACAAAGTTGTGTTCCCAAAAATTAAATATTTAAAATGTACACATTGACTTCATTTGTATTTATTGCAAAACTGCTTGGGCCTTTATCATCCATGAATTCATTTTTGTCCACAAAGTATGAATAAAAATAAAATCAAAGATAAAATTTAACTCATTCATCTTGTTTGTTCATGCATATATGTACATATGTATGTTTGTAGTATGTATGTAAGTACACACATATGTATGTAGGTATTTAAATCAACATTTAAAGAAAAGTAAAAATATTAGAAATTACAAAAAAAGAAAACTTGATTTTTTTTTTTTGCTTAAATTCATGCTTTGTTCATATGACAAACAGCTAATGTTTCGTTTTCTTCACATTTTTTCCTTGGGAAGATTTTTTATATTAAGTTTTTATTCCTTTTTTTTTATTTTTAATTAATTTTTTGTTCCTTTTGTTCTATGATATTGACAGTATGTTGTGTTTGAAGATTTAAGAATAAATACAACATCAAAAAAGCACAAGCACTTTGCCCTCAACAAATATTTGCTATTAAATATGCATGCATCCTAAAATATTTGGTTGTATAAATATGGGTTCGTTTATTCTAAATACGGTTCAAAAATCCAATGCTAATAAGTTTAATACATACATAAACAGTAACAACACTACACATATAAAGCATAAAAAAATCGGCAAGAAATTCATCGAAACATGAATGCGAGTGCATGACTGTGAATTGCTGTGTACATGCACATGCCAAACAGTGTTAAAGTTAAGACTAACCTAAGACTGAACTAACTAAAGGTGCTATCAGACGGGATGTATTTTACATATGTACTGTCAAATTTTCCATCTGTAAAAGTTGTACACATCGTGTGATACATATGAAACTTTGCATGTGGAAATACATACATATATACATATGTAATTTTTTCGATTAGAACACGCTCTATTTTCCTGTGACAAAAACAGCTGGTCTGTTTTGAAAATGGATAATGAACATGAAAAAGTAAGTATTTTACGATTTTTAATAAATTAAATTATGTTTATTATATTTATTGCAGTTAGATTGGCCAAAAGAGGCAATTCTTGAAATTTATACACATTAAAAAGTCAGCTTTTGTTTACATTTATAGGTTATGTCATACGGGTAAAACATAAGCAGCTGTGATAGCAAACATTATGAATCGTATGTAAAATGGAAATTTTGACAAACATACGGAATTACATATGGGTAAGAAAAGTGACAGTACATATATAAAATACATTCCGTCTGATAGCACCTTAGTTGTATTTAGCAGATAGAAAGTATAAAATAAAACAAATTAGAGTGCAATATTCGGCTGTGCCGAATCTTATATACCCTCCACCAAAACGTAATAAGAAATACAAAAGCTACACTGGTTATATATTGTTTGAAAGACAATTTTACGAACAACATCATTTATTTTAAATGTTTCGAAATTTTATCTAATTTTGACCATTTACAATTGATGTAATTACCGATTCTTACTGTAATTTACAAAGTTTGTCCGATTTTCATAATACTTCCATATTCACAACAAGTTAAGAAACAGACTATAAAAAAGGATAATATATAAGGTGAGGCTTTTTTGTTTGAATTTGATCTCAATATTATTATTTACAAGAGATTCATGTATGGCATAGAAGAAACGGACCAATTATGGACTGATAGTTTCTAAATCCAGTATCCATTAATGTGGTTTTTATGTATTTGAGGCTTATTTGAGGTTGAGTTTCGTCTCAATAACGTTATTTACAAGAGTTGTTTGGCTGTTTAGTATGCTCGGAAATGGGCTTAATTCGGGAGCTATTGCCAATTATTGACTGACAGCTACAAAATCCAGTAGCATAATTGCCGTATAACCGATATTAGTATGATTTCTTGATTAAAATTACTGATCTATATAGAGTTGGTTTGATATCGATATTTATTAGACATTTTTGTAGGCTTATTTGTTTTTCGGAAATGGTTCTTATATGGCAGCTATGACAAATTATGGGCCGATCTTCTTAAATTTTTAAACAGTGATTTTTATGCATATTAGGATATTTCACGTCGAATTTCAACATAATAAAAATATATTTAAGATATGTATATTAGTATTAACGTGGATTTCGGAAGTGGACCTTATATGGGGGATATAGTCAAATATGAACCGATATTCTCCGTGTAAAATTTTGGATTGGTACCATTATTTATAAGATATTTATGATTATTAAAGTGATTCACAAAATTTTGTGAGATTATTTTTGTGTTTATGCAAATGAACTGTGCAAAGTTTCAAGTTGGTACCGATATTTATACGGTATATACATATAAAGATAAATGGCTTTTTCGGAAGTGGTCTTTATACGAGAGCTATGACCAATTATGGGCCGACCACCATAAAATTTAGTACAACAATTTATTTACCTATAAGGATTATTTATTTAAAATTTTAGCCGTTTAACATTATTTATAAAAGTTTTATACGTATTGAAGTTAATTTTAGAAGTGGACTTTATATGGGGTATATAGTCAAACATGGACAGAACTAAAAAAAATTTCGTTTTGCGATTTATTTTTCCATGAAACGTATTTGATTTTTGTATGGGGGGCTATGAGAAATCATGAACCTATTCTTACTATTTTCCTCATACTTTCTTCTTTTATCATAAAAACAACGTATACATAATTAATATTCTATTTTGTTATTTGAGAAGAGCGAAAAGAAAGGAATGAAAAATTGTAAAGACATCGACAGACGTAACTTTAATGCAAATCTACGTACATCCATTTTCAAATACTGACATTCTGATACACATGTATGTATATATTACCCCCTGTATTTGTGTTTTACAGGGACAAAACATAACAAAAACAAAGAGCATACTAAAATATTTGAAGGACTTACGAGACAATGTTTCCATGCAAAGACAGACACATCAGCGTACATAAGGGTGGCTCAAAAAACTACGAAAAGTTTCTTTCAAACCTATTTTAATGTTTTTCTTATATGTACTGCATTTTTTTGTATGAAACAAATAAATTTCCGATTTATAAAATTTCCCTTTCTGCATTTGTATATGGATTGATTCATATACGTGATATGATACGTACAAGGACATTTTTGTTTTTAATCAAATGTTTAGCTTCTTTTGGGACCTTACGAATGGGCCAACCTAATGTATAGAATTTTTATACCACTACAAGTAGTATCTATATATATGTATATACTTATATGAATTCATTTATGTATGGTTTTGTGTCGGAAAAATAGCTTGTTTGACAAAAAATTTACTTAAGGAATCTATGTATGTAGAAAGCGTTGTAATATATGATTTCCAACCCATTTCACGTCTTAAAGCAAAAACGCCAACATAAGCGATTGCCAACAATTCCCTACACTCTTGTATGCCATAAATAAAACATTTGTTGCTGTGTCAAAAGTCATGATATGGCCACATTGTCTTATCTTTCAAGATCATTTCAATCATTACAGATCGTTTCAAAATATCAAATGTTTACATATATGGATTGATATGCATCGTATTTCATGTCATATTTGCGAAGCAAGATATTCATCAGAAATTAATATTTCGCTTCTACAATCTTAAAAATCAGGTTCTGTTAAAAATAGAGCTTATAACAATCTAAACCAATTTTAACCTTTTCTAATTGCTTTCTGATCATAATAATTTTTAATAGATAATCATATCGTTTCTATTCGATATTATTAAAATTTATAAAATATTCAATAAGAAGCATAATAAATCTAAAATGCCACATTCTAGTGTAGAGTAGAAAAAGTTACTGTAGCGAAATATAATGGTATACACACATACATACATATGTACATAAATGTGCTGATGCTGACATACACACATATACAAATATTTATATCTATTAGATGCGTGTATAAATGTCACGTTTTGGTGGATATATGTGACGGTTCACCCACCCTCTTTAATTTTTTATTTAACATACAAATAACAAAAAGTCCTATAAATGTTAAGAAAAAACTAATATATACATGTTAAACATTATACGACTACATGCGAAAATATTTCATTTGAGTGTGTTCAAGTCATGTTGTTTATATGTATAGGTGAGAAAGTATGTGTCTTAAATACACAGCATAAAGATTGATAAAAATAATGGAACTAAAACCCAATTCTAGTCAAAAAAAGAGGTTACCTTTTCAACACCAAAGTTATTTTATTTGCGTGTAAAACAAATACACAAATATATTCCTCAACTTAAAAATCTTCTTAAATAATTGTCTTAGTTTAACAATCGCATTAATTTGGAACAGAAGATATTTAAAAATCTGTTTGGTTTTCCTTTCTGCCATTCATGTATACATTTTTTTTAATTCCCAGCTAGATAAACATGGTAATATTTGCGAAACTTACAAAGTCAGATATATTTTTCAAAACCGAATTTCCTCTTTTTAAAGGAGAAGTAACACTCAGGCAATTAATATGCCTATTTATAATTGCGTTACTTTCTTTGGAGAGGGGATAGATTGAAGAAGTAATGGTGGTAAAAGTAGAAGAAAGCTTTATATCGCAACTCTGCAATTGGGCATTATGTTTGTGTTAGTGCAGCATTGCAGCGCCTCTGGTGGGGAGTAGGTGCATTATTTTTTTAAAGCTTGATTTTATAGCCTTTTTTAATTATTTTATTTCGGTGGCGTTTGAATGCTATACCACCGAAGGAGGGCGCTGTGATACATATTAGTTATGATGGATAGAAAGAAAACTAATAATTATTAGAAACTGATGTTGTTTGAGTACAACTTTGGATTATTGAAGTGTCGTCGGTGCTTAAAAACAACATGTTCTAAGTTTCAAAAAAAAATCTGACTCTTAGTTTAGATGTTATATATGTAATAACAAATATTTATTTTGTGTTCGGTTCCACTGTGCGTGATGATATATGGTACGTTGTACATGTTCATATGGTGCCAAATGGAAACACATGTTGGAGCTATTAAATTAATCGAACATTCCGCCTGAATAAATGATGACAATATAACTGCCAAGGCTACGAGACCTGATGTTGATGATGGCTTTAGTTTTGAAAAGTGTTAAGAAATCAACGACTGAGGGAAGAATAGTTTTTAATTATATGAAGTTCTGACTAATATCAGCTAATAAGGACTTTAGAATATAGTAAAACAAATAATTTCTAAGTAAAAACCCGGATAAAACTTTTTGTTTTTGGCAGCTACTATTATACTTTGGCAAAATGTCATCAAATCCACAAATTTATTTTTTTCAAAACGGAATAAAAAATATTCTATGTAAGTATAAAATGTGCTCATGACTCCTAGTAAAGCGGCGGTGGTGCATGTGACAAGTGAGTATAACCAAGTGTTAATTCGATTAATTAATATTCTTAGAGGCATTCCTGGCAAATGACAGGCATTTATCAGCACAAATATCAACAGAGTGTTGTCGCTTTACAATTTCTTTGAAAAATCAATTATTTAATAAAAACTAATTTATTTTAAAGTCAAAGAAAATTTTCTACAGCCTATAATAACATTAGTTACCGTTGAATGTTTTGTTGTCTCATGCAAACAGTAGCTGACTTTTTGGCTTCCATATTTTTATGCTTGTAACCAGAGGAAACCCAATTACGTTTACGAACAAGTGTATAATGACACATTTGACTACTCCCACACAGTCCGTGTTAGAGTATAAGTTCGTTTGAGAGGTTTTTTGTTCGTATATGTGGCAAGGATTAAAAAAGTGGAAATATTTGTTAGCATTAAAAATTTTAATTCGTAATAATATTTGTGTTATTTAATTATTATTATTATTAAACAAAACTTAAAAAAAGTCAAAGTGCTAATGTTGGTGCATATGCCTCACAATTACTTCACATATTATGGAGCATATTAATGAAAATGAATTTAGGTTAATTTTTCTTCATTATATAGATAATTCGATTTAATATAATTATTTCTACTTCTAATCATATTGTCAATTTCAAATTGTATCATAAACTTTTCCATCCCTGCTATTAGCTTTTAAAATATGTTGTACAAAAACAAGAAAATCTACAAAAAAAAAAGAGAGAATAACAGTTATTCACACCCTTATCAAACACGTGTAACGTTTAAGTGTTTTAACGAGTCCCATTTCCAATCTTTAAATGATCCCAGACATTTATCAAAAGCTATCTATTATCTACAATAAATAAAGTTGAACACTTAATTTGTTTAATTGTTTCTAATTTAATGAAGCAGTTTCAGTTAAAAGTTATTTAAAAACCAAAACATTTGTGGCTTAGCTCTAAGCAATTGTCAATTATCATGAGCAAAATATTGCTGGAGTATTTGTTGTAGTTATTGTTGACTAAAATCATATTCATTTATTGTGATTCTTTCAGCGGACATTTCAGGACATTTAAAAATGAGTTTTATAAACCTATATTTAAATTCATAGCTTAGATTTAAAAAAATATGTAATTATTTATGTATATAATTATGTTCATTCGAAGTAAGTATATAAGTATCACAATTACTTTAATTAATAACAACCCCCTTATTCATAAAAACTTACAACAGGTTTATAATGTATGGAAATACAAAATTTGCTTTATAAACCTCTTATAAACCTATTGTAAGTTTTATCAATAAGGCCATTATATAAATAACTAAATTCATTTATGAGATTTAGGCCAAACTTTTCATAAACGCTCTTGTGCATAAATATGTGCTCTTAAAGTAAATAAGCATATAGCAATAAAAAACGCAAACATGCATAAAAGACGCGGAAATATAAAAACGTACGAGTATACAAAAAATAAACACTGATTGAAACAAAAGCAAAAAAGTTGCACAAAGTATGTGTGTGAATATGTGTGGGTGTGCGAAAGAATAAATGAGTTGGTAGACTGTCTACACATAAACAATAGTAAAGCCATGCAAACACTTGTATATAAGGATAAATACCCTGCGGGAAAACTGTCTATTTGTAGCCCTTATAGAACGCCTGTTTACATATTCTAAATGATTCGATGCTCATTCCAATATTCCTACTCTCAGAAGGTGTTCTAGGTGTTAAATTTAAGAATACTAATTTATTTTCTGTTCAAAATAGCTTGGAAATAAATAAGAAAAAAGGAAAATTATATGAACATTTTAAAGCATAAATGACACAAATTTATTACAAATTACAACTCTTGACCTAAAACAGCAAAAACCAAACTCAACCATAGAGTTTTGAAAGCCAGTTTGTGGACACAAGAATGCGTTTTATGAAAACACCCTTTCATCTTTTGTTATGAAGGTTTTAATTTTTCCATTTAGTAGTTCGTATATTTATTGGAATAAATTCTATAAAAATCAAGTGATTCTTATATGGGAGCTATGACTAATTATTGACTGATCTGCACAAAATTTGTATTAGGTTTCATATACAACTTAATTGTGGCAAAATTTATGTGGATACGTTTATAAATCACACATTTAAGATCTAGAGGACATTTGAATGAAGGTTAAGTCAAATAATGGACCAATTCCAACAATAGAAATATCTTCAAAATTGTGACCCAAACTTTGCGTGTACACCCATTAAATCGTATCAGAAAGTGATTCTAAGTCGATTGATATACTTTAAGACTTAACCCTTATCCTGTACTTCAAAAATATAACGCATATGACATTTGCCCAATACAAAAACTTCTAATATTTATTCATTTTTTTTTTTTATTTATTTTACATTCATTACTTTTTGGAAATAAATTTTTGACATTCGGAATATTTGTTTCAAAAAAATCCGCTATATATTCAAGTAATAAATGAGCAACAAATACTGTTTGGGCAATTTTGACCCATTAATGCAGGATAAGGGTTAATTAAAGCCTGATACAGTTAAAAATAAAGAAAATTTGTAAGAATATTACTCAAAAATATTTAACAACTGAGTTGTCTTTAAGGTTAGACTCCTAAAGAGGACCTTAATTACTTTTGTTTTTGAGTTCAAAGTTTATATAAAAAATTTATTTTTTAAGCAAGAAAGTATTTTAAAAAATTTAGCACATTATTTTTAAACCGGTTTAGCCGCTTAACTTTTTGAGATCTGGTCACACTGATCGTCCCTACAAAAACAAACATTATTATGCCCACTTTGTTATACGAGTAATAAAAATGAATAAAGAGAACCGTCTCTTGTAAAAGTTTGTAGTGTAATGTACCCATGTACTCAATGAAGTTGGGGCATCTAACTAGTAGCGAGTAGGCAAGGCCTTGACATGGCAATGACACGCCATGTAAAATTGAAACGATTTTCTAGTAGAAGTCGGCTGGAAGTCCTTGTGATTGCAAAATAAGGCCTTCTGGAAGGCCTATTTACAGCATCTTTTTCCCACAGGGTATATGTACACATGTATGTTTTTGTATGAGTACATTGGGATGGCCCCATTTCTGAATTTAAGATTACATATAATTTGCATAATATAATTGATTAAATTTTACAACTTTTAATATATTCCTTTGCTCATCAATAAGTTTTAAATACTAACGTATGAAATGAAAAATCTTAAAGAAATTAATTTTTAAGAGCCGTTCTAATGCACTACGTCCATGTACTATGTATATGTAAAAACAATCTGAGTATAAATTTCAATGTTGGTAAAAACACAACAAAAGATTTAAGATTGAATGTAAGCATTTAGATACTAATGGTTCTTTCTGTGTGCGAATACATGTGGGAAATGGAATAAAACAAAAATCATAAATAAATATTCTTCATATTTGAATTTATATAAAGGAAAATAAAATTTAAACAGGATTTTACAAAATAAATTATCAAACACAACCCAGCAATATCCAAACTTGGCAAAATGTAAAAACGAGCAAAAAGATATAAATTGAGTAAGTGCGCGCTTAGGCCGAATGAAAAATTACCTTCAACACATAAAATCTACATTAAAAAATATAAATGCCAAAATTGTAAATATACATAGATATACTTTTTGATATTTTCCTTACTACATATATCCAAATTGAATCAGTGCTACAAACCAATTGACAAACTAAAATTTCATATTTATCTTTCTTTGCTTACGGTGGAGATTTGTTTAAACATATGTATGTATGTATGTATGTATGTATGTATGTATGTATATGTTGATGATGTTTTACTATCTAACGTGCTTCAAAGTAACTCAAAGTGACTCTACATGAAAATGTCACTTAAAATTATGTGAAATAAAAATTAATTTCAAATTGTTCGCTATAATGTACATTAAATAATTTAAAATTAAAAATAATGACTTAAATATATGTATGTGCATGCTGTTGTCCTTTGAACAAAAAACGTTAAGAGCCTAAACATTGTTTTAAATAATAAATTATTTATACTAAGGGATTAAATAAAGAAAGCTTTCTAAACAACAAACAAGTAGAAAAGTATAGTCGGTCTACCCCGACCATATAATGCCCTACACCTAGTATATGTACAAAACGTTTTTCAGAAATGGGCGTTATATGGGAGATATCACCTATTTTGGACCAAAATTTAGTGTCATGATTTCTGTAAATATAAATATTATATGTGTTAACCTTTATCTCGATATAAATACGTTTAAAAGATTTATGGTGGTTAAAGTGAATTACGAAGAGGGTCTTATATGGCAGTTTCGACAAATTATGGACCGACCTTTATAAAATTAAGTGTTATTACTTCTGTATACAAGAAACTTATTTGTGTCGAATTTTATTTGATTTCCAACATTTTTAAAAAATTAATGAGCCATTAAAGTAGTTTCACGTACCAAATTTTATCGAAATATCTTCAAAATTGCGACCTGTACTCTGCGCACAAGCTTTACATGGGCAGCCAGCGAGCCAGACGGACGGACATCGTGAGATCGACTCAGAAAGTGATTCTGAGCCGTTCCGTATACTTTAAGGTGGGTGTTAGACCAATATTTCTGAGCGTTACAAACATCAACACAAATCCAATATACCCTCCCCACTATGGTGGTGTAGGGTATAAATATATTCGCTTTGTGTACGTACTTATACATACATATGTACATATATACATATAATTCAAGTAGAGATACTTTTTTCAATAGCCTTTTTTTGACAGATCGCGTGTGATTCGTGTCATGCTGTCATGTTATTTTTGTTTAAAGTACTACCAGACGGAATGTATTTTATATATGTACTGTCACTTTTCTTACCCATATGTAATTCCGTATGTTTGTCAAAATTTCCATTTTACATACGATTCATAATTTTTGCTGCTTATGTTTTACCCGTATGACATAACCTATAAATGTAAACAAAAGCTGACTTTTTAATGTGTATAAATTTCAAGAATTGCTTCTTTTGGCTAATCTAACTGCAATAAATATAATAAACATAATTTAATTTATTAAAAATCGTAAAATACTTACTTTTTCATGTTCATTATCCATTTTCAAAACAGACCAGCTGTTTTTGTCACAGGAAAATAGAGCGTGTTCTAATCGAAAAAATTACATATGTATATATGTATGTATTTCCACATGTATTTTACACATATAAGGCTCACTTCCGAAAATCACTTTAAAGAGCATAACTTTCTCAAAAATTTTGGTATCCAAATAATATTTAACACAAATATAGTTTATATGCATACAAACAATACGGTATAATTTTCTTGTGATCGGTCCATAATGTGTCATAGCTCCCATATAAGGTCCACTTCCGAAAATCACTTTAAAGAGCATAACTCTCTCAAAAATTTTGGTATCCAAATAATATTTAACACAAATATATTTTATATGCATACAAACAATACGGTATAAAATTCTTGTGATCGGTCCATAATGTGTCATAGCTCCCGAAAATCACTTTAAAGAGCATAACTCTCTCAAAAATGGTGGTATCCAAATAATATTTAACACAAATATATTTTATATGCATACAAACAATACCGTATAAAATTCTTGTGATCGGTCCATAATTACTCGTAGCGCCCATATAAGGTCCACTTCCGAAAATCACTTTAAAGAGCATAACTCTCTCAAAAATGTTGGTATCCAAATAATTTTTAACACAAATATATTTTATATGCATACAAACAATACGGTATAAAATTCTTGTGATCGGTCCATAATGTGTCATAGCTCCCATATAAGGTCCACTTCCGAAAATCACTTTAAAGAGCATAACTCTCTCAAAAATGTTGGTATCCAAATAATACTTCACAAAAATATATTTCTGAAAAACTTTTTTATATATATACTAGATGTAGGGTATTATATGGTCGGGCTTGACCGACTATACTTTTTTACTTGTTTTTTTTTTTTTCTTTAAAAAAGTAGAGAACCTCAAAATTGATCACGCTTTATCATTGTTTAAATTTACATAATACTTCAAACTCTATTAATTACATTTATGAACATTTTTCTTTCCAATATAATTTGCGCCATATCAGCAACAAATATATAATTTTATAAAAAGTTAAGAACGTAGTTTTCCATTAAATACAAGACAAATGCAGCAACAGAAAAGTACACATACGAGCAGCAACATAAACCTCAAAGAAAGTCGACTTACCGACTGTTTTATAAGCGACTCTAGCAACAAAATAGAAGACAGTCATAACAACAAACTAAAATTAATTTTATAAAAGGCAAAACATAAATTGCTCAAATGTTATACAGCTGATTTTGGCAAGAAGCCAAAAATGAAAGTAAACAACCTTAACAAATGACAGTATACCGAACATACGTACATACATACATATGTACATATGCTTATGTATGGAAAAGAGGCGAGAAAAAAATGATAATGATGAAAACAAAATATTTCCACGCTTTCTGCATACGAATAGACAGAGAATAGAGCGCGCAGACATACATAATTAGTATTAGGTCACAGGCTATAGGTCAACTATGTTTTGATTATGTTTATACCTTACCCAAGAAGTAAACATTCAGTAAATAAACATACATATTTAACCGAGCAAACAAATTGAGAAAAGGCAAACATAAAAACATGTTCATACATGCATACTCGTAAATAAACGGGGGAAAGTAGCATTTTAAAGAGCGTATTACGAAACACAAAGAGTACCGAATTATGACACAGAGAATTGTAAACAATTCGTGGAATAAAAATAAATATAAAAAATCAAATCTTTGAAGGTTATAAACAGGCGCAGGATCAGTGCATATCAACACGTGGTTCTAGCTTTGTGTTTAAGTGGTAAACAATCATCATCACCAAGGTAAATGGCACGAAAACATAAATACATACATACATATACTTACATATACATATATAAATACATACATGCATACACACATGTGTTTCTTTGTTTATATCTATCTATCTACATAATTGTAGTACGAGTATGTATGTATTCGCATCTATAGAAGTTTATGTATTTATTTAATTGAAAAGACAATGTTGGTTACTTTGCGACTGGTACTACGGCTGAGTACGTATCAAAATTATAAAAAGGCATGTCATGCGTATTAAGGCCTTAAGTTTTTGTTGTAAGTGTTGTTGTTACTACATGTGAACCATAAAAAGTGAATAAACTGTCAAAATTGACATTAGCAGTCAAGAATTATAAAATTTACATCATTTATATTTTTGTCCTTTTTGCTTTCTACTTCTACTTTATGCACGGCAAAGAGACGAATTTTCTAATAATTACTTACTATATTACGTATACGTAACATAGACACATACATACTCGTACATATGTACATACATACGAGTATGTACATTGTACATATATACATAATTTGACAATGAAAGAGAAAGAGTTTTAATATGTTTAAATTGTAAGGGCGTGTGTATTGTTAATAAAATAAACAAATAATCGCGACACAACGAAGGCATTAAACAAAATCTCTTAAAAAAATGAAATAAAGCTATTAGAAAATAGTCAATAAATATTTAGAGACACAATAGGCGTATGAGTGCTGTTAAAAAAAAAAAATAAAACTGATCATGTTAAAATGTTTACATACTCGTATGTATAAATATGCCCAATTCTTAATAGTATGTATTGCATTAAACACCAAAATCTAATTTGGTTTCTGTTCTAGATTTTTAAAAAAAAAAAATGGATTGAAAAAACTTAGAAAAATTGTTTAAATAAAAGTGCTAATAAAAAAGACTTTGTTTATTGCAAAATAAGAGATACGTTTGTTATTTACTTTAAAATTTATTGTTTAAAAATTACGCGTTTTAATACATATTTAAAAATTTATTTTCTTATATTATAAAAATTGTTTTTCAGAAAAACCAACCTTTAAAAAATAAAGTCTTATAATAATGTTGACTATTAGAGCTTTTTGAAAAGTGTTTCAGAACTATAAACGCATTTAACCCTAGAGTACTAACATGATTTTTTTCTACATTAATACTAATTGTTAGTCAAATCGGCTCACATGAATATAACTCCGATTTTTTTTTTTTTTTTTGTTAGATTCACATGAAATAATTTTAATATTTTTTTAATTTGATAACTTATTGTGTCCAGTGTCTAAAAAAATAATATGAAAATTTTCCCAAAATAATTTAATTTTTATACATATTTATTTTATTAAAGGGTCTCTGCTAGAAATTACACGCAAAAATAAAAACAGTGTTAGTCAAAATGACTAACATTAGTAATGCAGGGTTAAGAAAGAAAGCATTTTATATAAAACTAGCGCACCCGGCGAACTTCGCCTCGGCCCAATTTTAAGCCTTCAGACAATTTTTAGAGTAATAATATAATACAACTGGAATAATTTCACACAAAATTTCGTACAAAAAAATCAATTTTCCAATTTATCCAATTTTCCGACTTTTGCGGAGAGATTTTCCAATTTTCCATGATTTACACCAAGAACTTTCTATTTTCCCATTAAGGAATATTTTCACAAAAAATTATTTCGTACAAAAAAATCAATTTTCGATTTTTCTAATTTTCCGCATTTCGCATTTTCCGCAATTTCCCATGATTTACACTAAGAACTTTCTATTTTTTCATTTGGAAAGCAATTAAGGAATAATTTCACACAAAATTTCATACAAAAACTCGATTTTCAAAATTTCCCATAGAACCTTCTCTTCGAAAATAGGAACAACTGACAAAAAATTTTACAGAAATCGGCCCAGCCGTTCCCATTTGATGAATTACTATACATTTTTTACACCATTTTAGTTCTAAAATGTTTTAATTTTTCAAAAAATATTAGTAACTTTCAACTAGAACCTCTGCTGACGAATTATTTTTGCACATAATTAATGGCGAACTATTAAAATGATTCTACAAGAAAATGTAGACTCCATCCGCAAGTCTCTCCAATTGCAAACAACTGGCAATAAATAGATATGAAATATATGAAAATAAATAATAGAAAAACATCAATTATTTTGATGTACATTTGTCCAGTTAGCTTGGACGAGCATGGTTGGATTTTCAATAATCTTTATCTTTATGCAGTACATAACAACTAACTAATCTGATAGAAACCCAATATATGTAAGATATTCGGCTGTACCGAATCTCCTTTACCCACCACCAATATTTAGTGTAATTTTCCCCTAGACTCTAAATATGCATAGTGATGTCTTGTGAATAACATTTTCATATATTTTAATATAAAAAATTTAACCATTCCAGAGCATTTGTTCGTTTTTGGCCAGTGATATCTTCATTAACTATTTATTAAAATTCTTTCAAGTTGATCTCGTTTAATATTAATGTCAAAAATTTTGTTTCGCTATCGAAATTTATAAGATAAATATCGGAAATGGTCCTTATATGGGGGTTATGATTATCATAAATTCGGTACCTCGGTTTCTGTGAAAATGAGGAAGAAAATGAGAAGCTGATATCTATTTTTATTACAGATTTATGCCTATTTAAGTGATTTTCAGAAGTGGACTTTATGGGCCTATTCAAATAAAATACATACATAATAAGCAGGATTATATTTTCATTGTATTCATTTATACATTAAATAAAATAGATGAAAATATCTCAATCTTCAATATTTATATTTATCATTCCATCTTGCTGAAATTTTCATTTAGATAAATGAAAAATTCATTGGTTTTAAAATTTTTTAATTTTATTTTGATTAGATAAGGAACAGATTTATTTTTTCAAAATGTTAAAAATCCGACTACTTAATTTTTGAAACATATGATTAAATTAATTGATTACCTTTAAAGGCCCCTTTAGTAGGAATAATGCGACAAACTCATTTTCTCTTAAATATTTTAGAAATTATAATTTTAAAGAGTCTTAGTTTTATTTTGCGCTCATTCTCATCTGTTACAGACCAAATTAAAGGATGAATGCTGTTCGCTCTGCTGTTTTTTATTTTTGTTATTATGAAATTGTGATGTAGAAAAATCAGTGTATGAAAATTGCTTGAAACGGACGGTCACAAGAACTCATTCAAAACGGAACAAAGTAACGTCTAAACAAAATATTTACCATCATCACCATCAGTAATCAGAACAATAACCAGCACAAAAACATTGTATATATGTATGTATGTGAATATCTATATATGTATGTATGTATATGTTTGTGAAAACCAAGCCTAGCCAAACAGCCACACCAATTTAGTACAAACAACAAACGAAAAAAAAAGAAAGCTCTCTGTCTTCATTTAAGAGTCGACAGCGTGAGATACGAAAGGATACGAAACGAATAAAAGAAAAACATACTATAGAAACGAAAAACAAAAACAAGAAAATGTGTGTGTATGTTTGTATTATGACGAGACGCGCCTAGCCTAGCAGCTGTAAGTTTTTCTTAATAATGATGAAGCCGACCGATATGATGCGACGCGACGATGATGCTGTGTGAAAATTTAGTCTACTCTATACATTTAAAGCGTCAACATCTCGGATTGGAATATAGCGTAATGTAAATCAGAAACGAACAAAATATTACAAACGGTCTAGTTTAGTTTATTAGAAAACGTACAAATTTTGTGAGAATTATGCTGGAGGGGATGCAAGAGCAAAGATATGTTCAAATGTAAAGCATAAATGAAAGAAGAAAAACAGAAAAAAAACGAAAATAAAGAAAAAGAAATGTGTGCTATAATTTTCTGGGTGTGGACTTTTTCCTTTAGTAGTGATATTGAATGCTTTTGTTTTTATAGTTGTCCCTTTATTAAAAAGGAAACAGAAACTTTTTTAATTTGATAAATCATTTTATTTCAATAATTACAAAACCACAATTATTATTATTTTCAAAAACAAAAATAAGTGAAAATGTGGTAAACGAATGAAAAAATATATATTTGGAAACCCTTTTTTATATAAAATAGGAAAAATAATAGACGGATTTATATAAATTGTTCTACATTTTGTGTATGTGTAGTACAATGTTAAAGTCCTTGAAATATTTTATGCACGTATGAGTGTATTTGTTCGTTGTGTGCCTTCCATGTGTGTTTATGTGTTACAAAATATTAGACAACAAAAACAAAAACACTCGTTCATCTAAAAAGTATTTTAATGACACCTATGAGTTTCCAATGAGCAAATAGCTAAACTAACTAATCTAATCTAAATATAAAAAACTACATAGAAAAGCTATTAAGAGAGGGCAGAATAAAAACAAATATATATTTAAGTCCATGCAAATTGAATAGAAAAAGTGTTGATCACATTATAAGTGTCCAGATATTGTAAATAAAATTGAATGTGTTGAAAACAAATTGCAAAAGATCTAGTTAATTTCATACACACAACCATCACCATCACCATCACAATCGCCATCATCATCATGACCATTATCAGCTAGCAGTAACCAATAAACATACTCATTGTCTACGTTGTTTTTATTAAACTTAACGAAAAGGACCTTTTTTATTATTGCAACTATAAAAAGAGACTTGAGGCAATTCTAATATACATTTCATTCTATCTTTTTTATTTGGCCTCTTTTGTTATGAAACATGCTAAAAAGAATATCATAATAAGAAAGAAAGAAAAACAACAACAATAAGAAAAACTAGATTGAACAAGGAATTTGTAATGACAACGCCATAAAAATCTCATATCCTGTTGAGCAACAAATATTGTCTTATTTATTTTTTACAAACACCCAATTACAGGACCTCGGGTCAGTCAAACGTGTAGACCATCCATCCATTCATACACACATATAACACACAATACACCGATAACATCCATACTCAATCAAATGTTTAATATCGCGTGAATTTATTAGGTTTTTATAGAAATCAAATTAGGATTGTCATGATGCTGACCATGCAGGTCCTTTTTTATTTTACTCAGCCACTTTTTTCTTTGGCCTTCCTCTTTAACAACATCTGTGTCTGCGCCGTTGATGATTGTTTCATGTTCATGTTGTAGTTATTATTTTGTAACAACGTTTACATCAATTTAATAATTCATTTTAATAACGAAATTCTACTTACATATACTACATACATTTGTATGTCCTTTTATATACGTCTAAGTAACATGAACAATAGTTACAAATTGCTTAATGCCAAATGGTTTAAACAGGTTAATGTTCAACTTTTTTATAATACAATACTAACAAAAAATACTCTCATCCCTACTTTGAAGCAGTGTTCCCAGAAAATGTACATCAAGCGAAAATGGTTAGCTCTTTCCCTAAATCTCTAAAATATGAAATTACATTTTATTACAATAAAAACAATAAGGATTAGCAAATATATTATTCTCAATTAATCGTTATAAATTTAATGAATAGCTGATAAATTTTTGTTATATAAGTTTATATGTAAACAGCCTCTTCCGAATATTTTCATTTTTTACTTTAAATATACAAAAATACTTCTATGCGACTTATCAAACAAAAAACTTTCAATGTGATTAAAATGCAAAAGTTAACTTAAATACAAACTATAATGCATAGAAATGAAATTCAGCAATATTCCTAAAAAAAAGTAAAAGAAAAACTTTTAGTCTTCATTAAGAGCAACGAAAATAAAAGACACAGGAGCAACAAAACAAACAAAACAAAATTTAACCACAATAACCAAAGGAGTTAAAAATGAAAACCGCGTCGAAACTCAGATGTTTTATAGAAAATTTCAATCGAAAGTGAATTTTTGTTGTTTTCTTTGACGGCTCCTTCATCTTCATCTTCTTCTTGAGTTTATTACCAATCAACTAGTCAAACAAACCCACCCAAAATTAACCCACATTTTATATAGTAGAACAAAAATTACACGAATATACAAGAAAATGCAAGAAATAAACAAAGCAAAACAACAACAACAACAACAGCAGTAAAAGAAGAAAGCATAGCCACAGAGGAAAAATCCAAATCTAAGAAAAAAGTTTAAGTAACAAGCAAAATATAATAATAACGACCGTCCTTAACACAACAAAACATAAAATAAAAAATAAAAATAACAATAAAAATAATAAATAAAAAAAGTAAGATTTAGAGTAAAAAAGAAACTAAATAAATAACTTCTTCATACATTCGACAAGTCAGCAAAACTGCCAGTCGACCAGTCTATCACTCAGCAAGCCAACAAGCAAATATTTCAAAAGGATCTAATGTTGTAATAGTTTTTGTTGTTTCTATATTTTATTTTATTATATTCATTTTTTCTTCGTCGTCATTTTCCTGGAAAGACATAAACATTTGTGCATAAAATTATTTATACGAGCCGAGCACGAAGAAAACTATAAATGTTTTTTAATACAACTTGAAATATTAACATATAAAAAGTAGCAAAAACAACAACTACTAAATACACAGCAGCAGCTTCACAAAAACAACAATACTAAAACATTAATCATACGCCTCGATGCCTCTTCATTTGCTCATCTATAATAAAAGGAAAAGGTAAAAGTTAAACCAAATGTAAAACAACATCCTAACAATCATACCTACACATAAATATTTACACATTAATTCATACATACATACATACATACATACATAGAAGTCTAAAATGGTTTGTTTGTTCGTGTTTGTTTGTACTTAGCTTGTTAATATTATATTTATTATAACAATAACAAATAAAAAATAACAGCAACATGTATTCGTATTAGGTCGAGAACAAACCGACAGCAGAGACCTTCTATTTATTTTATAGTTTAATATATGTAAATGCATTCGAGTTGAGTTGTGTTAAGTTAAATTGGCAAAAGGTCCCAATTTCTCATCTCAATAAAATAGTTCACGATGTTTAATGCAGCCATAAAATACTTCCTAAAATTATTGTTGAATAACATTAAATAGATAAAATTTATATTGAATTTCGTAACATTTTCAATAGTTATGAGATTGATTTTTGGTTATTAGATTGGTGGTTATTAGTTATGCTTTCAAAAATTGTATTTGGAAACTTCTACACATAATAATAATAATTGAACAAAATTTAAAAAAACTATTAAACATGTGACCGGATTCTTCGCACTAAATCAGGTCGCACAATTGTTTTAATTTTTATGAAACCAAAAGGCGAATGAACAATTTTGAACTACAAATTGAATAATAAATATTTTCTATTTATCCGTGCTTATATCTTTATCAGTCTAAAAAATTTATATACACTTCAAGTCCGCAAAAAAAAACATGAATTCCGTTAAGATAAATGAAATGTTAGAAATTATAGTTATTCGAAATAATATTAACTATTATTAATACAAAATGTTTACTCTTTACAAAAAATAATTATAATATTAATATTATAATATTATAATATAATATTAATACATATGGTATTGCCCTTTTGTATTAAAGCTTGTCATAGCCTACGAGGCATTGATCCTGCCAAGTTTTTTAGAGTTGTTATATAAATTTTAACCATCACTGTCACTATTACATTTTTTAAGTCTTTTAAAGTTGTATATTGTTTTGCCTTTGAAAACACTTTAGCGGCAAGAATTCCCTAAAGGTCTTCTCTTGGATTGAGATCGGGATTTACGGCTGGCCACTCTAATACTGGTATACCAGGGGTTTTAAAAAAAGCTTTGTTTTACGTGCGATATGAATCGGACCGTTATCTTGTTGGAGTGTCCAATCATTATAACTCACTGCAAATTCTATTAAATTATTCTCTAGAAGACCTACATATATTTCAGCATTAATTTTGCTTGGCACTTTTCTCGAGCTCCAATTTCAGCGCACATCTCTGATGGGATCTACCAAGTTGGTTTCGCTTAAAACAAGCCTCACGTGGGTGTCTTGTATCACGCCAATGTTTGTCGTGACCGTCAGGACCATCCAAAATAAACTTTTTTTTAATATAACGAATTCAAATTCTTCATCCCAAAATTTAATTCTTTCACGCTCTTTTGTGGCACTGAGTGATGCTAGGAACACAACGACTAACTAGTTGGTGACAATTCGCAATGCCGGGTAACACTAAGGTCGACTTCTATTTTTATTTGCCTGCAGCTCATTTTTCAGCTGTTGTTCAATGTTGAATTCACCGCTTAGGCCTAGTGTCTATGGTTGAAGTCCGACCATTGAGATTTTTTTGCCATAACTTTTCTTGATCTTTTAGAGAATTAGAGATTCTGTTTTGATGCCGAATAATTGCACTAGCGATCTCACCAATAGGTTTCCCAACAAACCGCATTCCCTCAATTTTTCCGTGTTCCTCTTCAGTTAATTCAGTTCCACGTGGCATTGTTTACTGCGAACATTGCCCAAATAATTTTTTTTCATATACATATATACTCGTATCTACATATATATACATATACATATATATATATATATTATAGATGCCCAGTAGTGGCTGATATCAGCAAATTGAACTCACACGTATACTTACGCTCTTTTGTTTGATCGTCAATCAACCAATAGGAAATCAGCATGTTGAGTGGGAGAGACAAAATACACTTGCAGAACTATGATTCAAGATAATAGAAAATGAATATTATTAAAATATTTTTGAACCAAACAAGGGAAATCAAAAAGGAAATATATTTAATGATTACATTTTAATCGTCATCGAGACTGAATTATATTTGCTCAAAAACACGCAATAAGCTGAATTATTCTAGTTTGAGAAATATACTTTTACTGCGTAATTGCAATAAGAGTATCAACATGGAAGATTTTATTGCTTTTTAATTGCAAATAGGACAATGATTAATTGAGGGAAAATTTATAAACACTTCGAAGAATCTTTTTATTTCGAAATATGTACATATATCTAACTATCCAGATGTCCGCACATATAAATTATATATGTATGTGTTATATATGTATATATATGTACATATCTATCAATTCATTCATCAAGAGTATTAGTAAAATATGTACATACATTAATTTTACATTTCTCTTTTGTTAAATAAAGAAACAGAAAAAAAAGACAACACACATGTGTTTTCGTCGCAATCTCGCTGACGACTAAATAAAATGAATATCAAATTCTTTTCTTCCAGTGTTATTTTGTCACTCTCACCATCACCTTGGGCATCACTGATATATATATATATATATATATATTATATACATCACAAAAATTACCTAAGAAAGATTATATGTCATAACTTTTCACCATATGAAACTCGACTTTCAAGAAATGCACATACATACATATAAATATTTTCATGTAGTTTTAATTTAAGATGAACAATTTCAAATAACGATCACAACAAAAGAAATCCAAAAAACAAATATCTGATTTCAAGAGAGAACATTACAGCGATAATTTGTGTAAGGGCAAAATTAAAGTACCGTTACGTTTATTATGTAAGAACATATAATTATTTGTCATAGGTATGTATGTATGTGTGTTCTTTTGAATAAATATTTATATACATATATTAAATACAGTGCTTGACAAAACAATGGAAACTTTTTACTTCAATATAAATACTTGAGCTGTTATCAAAACTTAATATTTTGTTGGATATCCTTTATTTTTGATAACTGCATCACATCGACGATGCATTGACTCAATCAATTTGTCAACTGTGTCTTTTGAAGCTATTTGCCATTCACTTAAAATTGCATTAGATAAATCCTCCTTTCGTGTGTAATTACAGAATTTTATTTGGCGATCTACAATTTCCCATAAATTTTCTATGGTATTGAGATCTGGGGATTGGGCGGGCCACTTCAAAATACGCACCTCATTGGATTGTAACCAGTCAGCTACAACTCTAGAGGTATAATTTTGATCATTGTCCTGCTAAAATCGCCAAATTAGTGCCATGTTCTGTTCTGCATATGGATACATTATGTCGTTTAAAATTTATTTATAGCCTGCATCAGTTAATGTGTCTTTTATGACGTGAATTGGGCCCATTCCTTGCACAGAAAAACACTTCCAGACCATAATATTGCCACCTCCAAACTTGACTGTCTAACAAGGATATTTTGGCCGCCTCACAAAGGACCTTCCATCAATTCCCCTTAAATTATATTTAGACTCGTCTGAGAAGAGGACAGTGTTCCATTTCTGTCTAGACCAAATAATGTGCTCCTTAGTAAATTTTAAATGAGCTGCGTGAATTTTCTCAGATATCAGAGGTTTTTTCACAGGGCGATAGCATCCGAGACCAGCCTCACGACCCTGACGGCTAACTGCTCGTGAGCTGATATTAATTATTTTCGAAACTGCTGATTTATTCATTGAATATTTATCACAAATAGTTTTTTGTTTTAATCCGGAATTAAAATCATTTATTATTTTTACTTTAAGGTCTTCACTTATCTTAACTTTAGTCATTTTCACTAATTACGTACTATAAATTTTTGTGTTTAAAATTATTTAATAAAGCAGTTCATTTTTTTGCATTTTGCTTTGTTTTCTCATCAATGCGCTCTGTTTTAGTCATCTTCTGTGCAGAAGTGTAATAGTTTCCATTGTTTTGTCAATACCCAAATATTGAATACTATTTTATGTTCTTTTATTTTAGTAAATACATATTTCAAAAACAATCTATAAAATAAAATACTAAAACACTTGTTAGGTTTTTTTTTTTTAAGAAATAAGATCTCCAACAGTAAGAAAGTAAATTTTAAGAAAACTTTCCATTGTTTTGTCAAGCACTGTATATATTAGTTGTAGTTATATTAATGGATGTCTATATACATTATTATATAAGTATAAGTAATCTCTACAAAACTAATCAAATTTCAACCACACCCCCTTGTTGCAGAACACAATAGAAAATCTAGTCGAGCAAACCAGCCAAACCTAAAAGTGAGGTGAACCAAGAAAACGAGCGACAGCCGAATAAAGATTAGAAAAAACCTTCAAATCAAATAGCGAAAAATTAGAAAATAAAGTAATGTGTTTTCTTGAGCCTGCGAAATAACAAAATGAAGTCATTAGAAAATGGCATAACAGCTGGCATAATGTCCTGCTGTTTTCTATAACAAATATTTAAGAAAACAAAGCGGATCAGAGAAAACGTTTCTTACACTAGTAATTGTATTTGGCGTTGATTTCAAAATCAACCGAAAACTACAAAGAAAAACTCTAGAAAATTCCAGGTATGCAAAAATTCTACCCATGGTTGCGAAAAAGTAAATACTAGTACCAATCAGAGACATTGGGACATCTTTTTTTAATGCACTTAATAAAAAAAACTTTCAAAATGAAGATTTAACCAGAATATTTCGACTTTAAATAAATACACAAAATAGAGATATAAAAACGAATGAGAGCTTAAACGGAAGGGAGAGCAAACGATTTATTATTACAAAAATGAGAGGATTTAATATTAGACAAGCAAAGGAAGGCTTGCACAGCAGGCACAAATCAAAAAACTGCAGGTGTCTTAAACAGCAGCACCAACTACAACAACAACAACAACAACATTCGCAACTAAGACCAAGAAATGAGACAGGTGATAAGAAAACAATTCAAAAAAATCTTGAAAGTAAAATTGACTTGGAATTGAAAGGACAAACATTCGAATTGAACATTAAACAGCCCTACGAGAGATGGAAAATTGGAGGAGGGGAAACAATAACGACAACAGCAATAAAAACAAATTGTAAATTTTACACTAAAAGCACTGCCGATTTAAAATGTATAAAACAAACTACAATCAACACCTTCAGTAGTCAACGTTTTCATTGTTGTCGTTATGACGATAACACAGGTAACAGCAAAAACACTTGTGTTAACAATATAAAACAAAATTTGATAAGAAAAATGCCAGAAACCCCAACAACCATTATCACCACAACAAAACCCAAAACCATAATCACCACCTCCAGCAATAACAACAAGAGTAACAATTATTATTATAGCACAACTAAATATTTAAATCCTAAAAAAACAAATTCTTTACGTTTAAACGAATCAACAGCAACAACATCAAGAACAATAGCCACAATCAACCCCTCAAATTCGTCATCAGCGAAATCTGCCTTAATCACAAATACCAACGACAAAACCAACAGCAACATTAACAGCAACGATTCAACCTCATGCCACGCCACCTTAAAACAAAACAACTACAGAACAAAGTCGACTACAACGGCTGCTACCACTGCTACCACTGCTCCGCACTACATAACACAGCCCTCAATATTATGTATCCTTTTGCTTATCGGCCTGGTTTTAATATATTCATGTCCTGTAACACAGGCCATCCGCTTAGCAAATAGCATGACAAAAAGTTCTTCGGCCAATAAAGAGCAATTGTACATCGGTTTAATAGCGCCGCATACAAATTTTGGCAAACGTGAATATTTACGCGCCATCCACACTGCCGTATCGGGACTCAACAGAACACGCGGTGCTAAGTTAACGTTCTTCAAAGATTATCAATTCGAACCCAGAAATATACGTTTCGACATGATGTCTTTAACACCAAGTCCAACCGGTAAGTCCTTGCTTGTTTCAGGCCTTAATTTAATTAAATAACTTGTTAGGCCCATTGTTTATTACTCTCTCTCTCTCTCTCTCTCTCTCTCTACTGTCGGAAAGAATATAAAAACCATACAACAAAAAAATACCAAGAATTTGTTTAATTTTTTAATTTACTCCTTTATTTATTTTTTATGTTGTCCATTTTTATAGTATTTTTATAAAATTCAGATACTTACATATATATTTCTGCCCATGGTGAAATCACTACAAGGTGCCATCGAGATTACAACAATACAAAAGCAACAGAAACAACATGGTATTTTTGTTTTTGCTTTCATGTCTGTAATGTCAAAAACAACTGACTATAGTTTACAAACATTTCTATAGAAAAAAAATTAATACATAAAATTTTTAATTTTTTATACAGTGGCGAGCACACATGGAAGATGTTTTATAACTATGACTTAAAAACCGAATAAAGCTCTCAAATTTTTAAAAATAATCATGATTTTTATTTAAAATATTAAATAAATAAAACAAAAATGAAAATAAATTGAAATTCATTAATTATTTAAGCGAATGTAAAGTTTAGGGTAAACTTATGTGAAATGGCAATGTATCCACTTTTGCATCTTCCATGTATGCTCGTCACTGTATATATACAAACAAAACAAAAATTGACATAACGAACATGACTAAAAAAAAACAGCTGGCTTTTCAACACCACCTTATAGTGATTTCACCATGTTTCTGCCTATAGATACACAAACACTCTGGGTTGTTAAGTTTCGAATTATATTTTTATCAAGCAGAATTTCAGTAACTACCAAAGGATTTATATCCAAGCTATAAACCTTTTCATCGCTGATCCAAATATAAATATCTGTCTCAGTTAGGATTTAAATATTAATATGTATTTAAAGTATGCCGAATTCCAATTGCTTGTCTTAAGGAGCTTTAGAGAGTTCTTGGAAGATGCAAGGACATACATATATAATTTCTTATGAAATTATATGTATATATACATACATATGTATGTAAATATATGCCGTTGTTACCGTTTGAAAAAATCGTACAGATGTCTCTATATGTCAGCATTTGCTAAGTTTGAAACTTATTGAAACGTTAAATATATCAGCAAAATCAATCAATGAATGTTTTATACTTGTGGTTTTTATAATTGAATTGATTGATTTTGAAGAAATGTTTTTATTCTAAAATAATAGAGATATTTTGGATGTATAAAAACAGTTGACCCTGCATCCTTGACTTTATTGGGGAGGATATTATACGATTATTATTCACATTCTCAACATAAAGATTTTCATTCTTCTATTTGCCAATGCACAGGTTGTAATTAAACTACAAGATTACAAATTGGTGAAAACTTTTTAGTTCTAAACCTAGCGTAACTACTTACTCGAAAAGTTGTTAATTGCCAAGCATCCTCAATACAAATATCTTTTGTATATCATATGTCAACGGCAAGGAATTCGATTTCAGAAAACATAGTAGTAATTTTAGTACATGCGTGACTATTCAATATAACATGAGTTCCAACTATAGTTGGAAAATTGCTACAAATTTATTTATGTATAAATTGAAATTGTAAATTTATTGTACAAATTGTCTTAAAAATAAATTATTTACCATGTGTTATCATTACATCAAAATTAACAAACTTGGTTTACTTTATTTGAATAAACGACAGTGTACATGTATATTTTGTTTGTTACGTTTTACTGGCTTCACAGCGAATACTTACTCGTATCAAATGATTTCATTCATATTTTTTTATTTATACTATAGGTACTTTCTTAATTTTTATGAATTCGAATTCCTTTTTATTACATCGAGTAAGGTATTGTTAAACGTAAATATACATACATACAATACAAAATACAGGAAGTAAGAACTTGACATAACTTTTTTAGAGCGATTCCTTCCACCCGGTCTTTTGTGTGATTTGAATTAGAGACAAGTTTTATGAAGTGGCATAATTTAGGGGCAAACTTCACAGTTTATCGGTTCAGTTTTTATTTCATGTTTGTGATTTTAAGAGTAATTTTTCATTTCAAAAGCTGGAAACATTTCAAAATTACATTAATGTTGTATGTATTAGATTAATTGTGTTTTTTGTCAAAGTTTCTTTATTACCACTTCCTAAATACCGAGTGCAAGAATTTTTTCCTCATTGTTACATTCTCATTTAGTTGTTTGTGTTGTTAATTAAAAGTTGAAAAGTTTGTTTCCTTTTCTTGTCGCATTTCTTTAGATTGCTTAAAAAATCTAAAATTCTTAATATAAACTTGACTTTTGTAATTATAAATTTTTTTGTTTCCTTGTTTTCTTTTTTTGCGTTTCATATAAGTATGTATTTGCGTTCGCAAATATACTCAAATGTAGTAGAAATTAATTATGAAGTAATGGTTTCAATTTATTGTAGATTCTTTATATTGTGGGCAAACGTTGATCACATGTAGGCAGCCCTCGCCATTAAGGGTTTCACGAGATGCTTTTCAAAGACAAATTGATAAATTTCACTTTAAAAACACATTTTTGATAAATGTTCGAGCGTTTATGAGCATCACACATTATGGGAGTTGCTATTCTCTGTTTTAAAATGAATTCATATTTAAAAACACACAACACAATGTTGAAGAGGCAGCAGTCTTCTAATCTTCTGCATTTGAATAAAGTCGAGTCGATGTTAAAATGGCAACACAAATAAATTGATTCCATAAATTTAACAAATAAAGATGTTTTTAATGGATATTACTATACTGCAGAACATCTTCATAAGAACATATACCTATATAAAAGTATATATGTATATATATACATATATATATATATATATATATATTGTCCGAACTAATATTAAAGTCTTCCCTTATGAGTTTAGCGTTTGTTTGTCTAGGCGATGGATTAAAAACTTCTTTGGCTGTTGCTTAGTTGAAAATGCAAATATGTACCATAATCAATCATCATGCCTTACGAAAACAATTTACATAATTCTATCAGTTTTAATTTCAAAAACAAAATTTACCAAATGCAGCCAACTTCAGATGATTGAGACCACATTAAATTTCCAGCTAAAACAAAAGTAACAACAGCATTACGGTTTTTAATAATTTGTTAAATTTATACATACATATTTACATTTTTATTTACATTTACATTTACCTACATACATAAATATTAGGAATGCCAAGCCCAAAATCAATATCCCGAAAATGCCGGGGTTTTCAGGATTTCTTGAATCCCGAAATTAGTATTGGTGTAAAAGATCCATAGAAATTAAAGGCGAAATGACTATCATTTTTGCCAATCTAATAATTCATGTTTCTTAGATTATTTATACCTACAATATAAAGAATGTCAAATTTGTATGAAAAGCATAAAGTTTTTAATATTCACAAGATTGATATCATACAAATACAAATACATCAAATTTCTAAAACAAATTCGTAAAAGTATTAAAAATTTGGATAATATATATATCAAAAAAGTATGTAAAAATGTGCCCTAACAAATCAATGCTAATTTACAGGATAGTTTTACATGATATTTGAAAGTTCGATAAAAAGAAATATTCATTTAAATATTGTAACAAAATTTCTAGAAGAGTGAGTCAGTTGATTATGAATCTTGATTGAGTTCTTATACTTACTCTATTAAATGTGCATTTGTTTAAAAACAAAAAGCTGATATTTTAACTTTTATTGCGTAGATTGACTAAATAAAGACTCGCGTCAAATTTAAATTATCATGGAGGTTTTATTTGTCAATTAAAATAATCCGGTTGGTTTAAGGTAAATCAACGCTTTTAATAGGTAAAAATGTAACAATATATGCAGATCCGTCCCATTGACATATTTATACTTATTATTTATGATAAATATTAGAGTCCGACCGAAAGGGGTTTTTTTTCAAGCCGAAATCGAACCGAACCTAATATTCGGCCAAAAAATTGATATTCGGCCTAATCTGAAACAAAACAAAACTTTTACTGCCGTATTCATAAAAAATAAAGTAGGTTTGAAGTGTGCTTTTAGAAAAAATTTTCATACAAAATTGTCTTAAAGTACATTTGGAGTCTACTTAAATTTTTTCTGAATAAAACTGTTACCATTAATCTCCATAAAAATATTATTATAAATTTATTATTATAAAATATAATTTTTTTTTACATATAATCGTGTATCAACTTAAAAATTCCATCATATAATATAAAATATATAAGAATACGGTAAAAAACTATTGTCGGTTCAAGATGAAAAAACTAGATTTATAAAATTATGTAAACATGTTATAAAATTGAAATAAATATTTTTATGGAGATTAATGGTAACAGTTTTATTCAGAAAAAATTTAAGTAGACTTCAAAAATTATAAAATATAATTTTTTTTACATATAATCGTGTATCAACTTAAAAATTCCATCATATAAACATGTTTTTTGCTTTATAAAAATTTTGATATACTATATAGCCGAAAACCGAATATTGCTATTTGGCCAATTTTTGGTCTAATCTGAAACCGAGTACTCTGGTGGCACTCTTATAAATATGTTTAAATATACCGCTGTATTTGTTTATAGTTTAAAAAAAAAAACTAGTAATATTAATTAATTCTATTTTCCCGCTGACTGCAACGTGTTAACATTGTTTAAAGCACACAGCGGAAACTAGAAAAACTAACACAACAAGATAAGAAAAATTCCTGATTTTTTTTTTTTAAATCTGTATCGTTTTTTTTTTTCTTTGATTTACAGATATAATAAAACAAATTTTAAAAAATATTAAGACGTTTCAATATTTTTTTAAATTAAATTTTTTTTATAAATAATTTTAATTTAGACATTATTATTAAATCAAATACCCGAATACTGATTTTATGTCTAAATTCAATTATAAATTCTGGTGTCGTTTTTTTTTAATATTTTTAATTTGTGACGAACCTTTATGGCGTTCAAAATTCAAATGTATTTAAACAAAACATTTTTTGCGTCACAATAATAAAACATAATTCTTAGCATTAGTCATTCTAATTTCTTGAGATGAGATTTGTTTTCACCCTAGCATTTTAATATTTTAATTATTTTTCAGGTATATATTATGTAATGTGGCACTAGTGAAAAACGTAATAAGTCACAAAATCATAATATTGAGAAAAATCTTCTTTAAGGTTGTAAAACATTAGAGGAATTTTATGTAGAGTGCATTATACATATACATAGGTATACTTATGAGAAATGTGCGGGTATAACATTGTAAAAATCAAATTAAATCCGTTTTTCATGTTGCTAAAGGAAATTCTTGAATTAGTGGTTTCATGTTATTTTTTGAACACGTTAGTTGAACAACATTAAGTAATAGATATGTACTGATAAAACCCTTTCAACTAACGTTTAAATAAAAAACGCCAATCTAAAGAAAAGTGAAAACAATATGCTGTAATATACATACATACATATATACATACGTATATTTAATGATGAAAAAATTATTTTTACTGTCAAAAAATATGAACAAATTTTTACATGCTTTGGTGTTGAATGCAACATTTTTAAACTAATCCATTTTAAAATTCAATATTTCTGCAACAAAATACTCACTGTTGTGGTAATTCAAGTATTTATTATTTTATCAACTACACTGATGATTTTTTTAATTTGTCATTCGAAGGGTACGTCATTCTTTCGCAAAAACTCACGTTTAATAAAAAATTATATATATTATATATATAAAAATTGCCAACAAAATTCTTTTTAAATTCTCTTAAATAAAATGGGAATACAGTCAAACCTCGATACAACGACCCTCACTATAACGAGTTCGCCGATTTAACGAATTTTTTGAAATCCCCTACAACGCTCTATAAGATTTAATACAAAATAAACCTCTCTATTACGAATACATTTGTCAATATCCTCGTTATAACGAATTTTCATTCACTGCAGACTAACGAAATAGGAAGAATTATTTACCTCTATTTAACGAATTTTGTCAACTTACAACCTTTGCATAACGATTTCCATCAATTAATTCAAATTATATGAAACCGATACACACAAAATTATTGTGTTTGCAACGACAACGTCTCCAGCAAACTTATATTCGAAGAAAAATTCATTGTTGCCAAGTGTTTGTGTACAGTGTTTTCCTTCAAATGTGTTTTGATTTATTAGCGGAAATCGTTCGCTAGAACATGGTAAGCAGATGATGATTAATATACAAATTTTTTTAATACCTCGTTATAACGAATAGAAGTGCAACTTCTCCTCGATATAACGAACCTCATTGTAACGAATTATTCGATATAACGTTTTTTTAATCCCCTTAAGATTATTTATATCAAGGTTGAACTGTAATTGAGAAAATTTGAAACTTTACTATGTCCAAAAATTATTGAATGAATACAGTAACAAAAACAACAAAGAATACAAACAAAGTGTTTTGTTTGTTTTGCAACTATTAATGCCCATGATATGCTTCAGAACAATAATTATTTATTAAAAAATGTTTTAAGGAGATACAAAACAACAACATCAGCAAATAGAATTACAACCACAACTATAACAACAAGGGTATACGGAACGACAATGCTGCAGGCGATGAATTTTTTCATTTTTTTAATACCAAAACATTCATTGTTTATGGTTTTAAATGAATATTTTTGTTCTTGTTCTTGTTTTGTATTTTGTTTGTTGTTGCGTGTGAAAAAAAATAAAAGAAAACAACAAATACTGAGTAGAATCAGGAAAGAAAAAGAGATAAGGAGTGAGTGTCCGAGAATGAAAATGAGAGTGAAAGTCTGTGTTGTCAACTTTCAAAACGCACCAAAATGAAAAAGAAACTCACCAAGTTTAGAATTTCTTTTTTATTTAAAATGTTTATTAAATTAATTTTACATAAAGAGTATAATATTGTTGTATTATAAATATAACAATATACAGTTGAGTGTTTGAGAAAAAAATAAAAAATAAACTAAACAAATTTGTTTGTTTTTTTTTAATTTCATAAATTCCATATAAAACTTTTTAACTTGAGATCAACGATTAATAGTAAAAGTAATAATAGTAAAAGCCGTTTTGTAAATAAACGAGCTAATAAAAATAAAATAAGCATTTAACCACTCAAAATTAAACTCGCAATATGCTATTTGGAACTGAAATACTAATTGCTAAAAAAACGGCTAATTTCTATTTCCATTTTTATACCCTCCATCACCATAAGTGGGGAATAAGGGTATATATAAGTGTGTCATTCCGTATGTAACACTGAGAAATACTCATCTGAGATCCAACAAAGTATACGTATTCTTGGTCGTTATGAAATTCTAACGATTGAGCCACGTCTGTCTATCTGTCTCAGTAAAACACTCTCACGTCTAAAGGACACAACCGAAATCAAAAAGTTTACAAAATCCCGTTTATAGTTCTCCTAAGCAGTTTGGTATTGAAAATCAGCAAAATCGGTATAGTATAACCAGCGTTATGGACCAAAATGTGAGACGACCTCCATAAAAAATTGATACTTTTAAACATTTTCTTTCAATTTAAATTTATTGCAGATATTCCCATGAAATTTTGTAAAAAAAGAAAGTCTGAGGAAAATAGTAAGAATAGGTCCATGATTTCTCTTGGCCCCCATACAAAAATCTTCCCTTAATATTGCTCAATTATACATAAATACCTATAAAATTGGGCTATCAAAACAAAATTCACCAGCAATTAGTTTCATGCAAAAAGAAATCGTAGAAAGAAATTTTTTAGTTCGGTCCATGTTTGACCATATAATAAAGTCCACTTCCAATTTTCACTTAAATACGTAAAAATACCAGTTTTTTACGTATTTATTTAAACAGTTAAAATTTCACATAAATAATCCTTATAGGTAAATAAATTATTGTCTCACATTTTATGGTGGTCGGCCCATAATTAGTTATAGCTCCCATACAAGGACCATATCCGAAAGAGCCATTTACATGTCTTTATATATATCGCATAAATATCGGTACCGACTCAAAACTTTGCACAAATCGTTTGCATATATTTATGTATACAAAAATCATCCCACAAAATTTTGTGAATTTTGGTCCATTTTTAACCGTATCCTCCTATAAGGGCCTCTTCTGAATATCACTTTAATACTCATAAATCTCTTATAAATAACGGTACAGATCCCAAATCTAACACGGATCATTTACATACATGCCAAAATCAAACTGCTGGATTTTGAGAATATCGGTTCATATTTGACTATATCCACCATATAAGGTCCACTTCCGAAATCCACTCTGTTTTATAGTCTGTTTCTTAACTTATTGTGAATATAGAAAAATGTTGTTTTAATTTTATAAATAAATAAAATTTCGAAACATTTAAAATAAATTATGTTGTTCGTAAAATTGCCTTTCAAACAATATATAAAATGATAATAAAATTTGCTCTAAGACTAAAATTTTAAGGAAATAATTGCGTCAATTATGAAAACAGTTTTTTGGATTTTAAAAACTATGAATAATTTTTACAAAACTCACAGGAAATGGCGTGATTTTTATTATTTGCCATTTTTATTATTGATTTCGATTGATAAAATAATAGATTAATAAATAAAATTAATAATATTCTTAAACAAATTTAAGTTTTATATAAAAAAAGTTTTTTTTGGGAAAAAAAAAAGTTTTATCATAAAAAAGCTTTTTAGGATAAAAAAAAAGTTTTTTTTTATGATAAAAAGGTTTTTTTTTCAAAAATAAAATTTTTTTAAATCTATATGGCAACGCTGTAAGTGACGGGTGAAAGCCTTGAATAAGAAAAAAAGCAGATGCCCTTAGCTACGCCATTGTTCTTAAGAGCAGGATTTTTGTTTCCCTTAAACTCATTTATTTTGTTGTTTTTTTTTCTTTGGGCTTATTCTACGATTCAATATGGATTTATTTTGTACATGAACATTTTTTCATGAATTTTTTACTGCTTGTGTCCTATTGTCAGCCATCGCACAGAGGACTATTTGACACAAAAAGCTAGCAAAAAAGGGCAAAAGTGAATTTAATGAAATCTTAAAAACTAGCTAAGCAGCTCAATACACAACAACATTTTACATCGAGCTGGTAATTTTCAAGACTTTAAGTTGAGATTTGCAGTTCCTGGCCAGTGTTAAAATCAGAAAGTGAAGAAATTTTAAAATTTCTAATTTTAGAGAAAAGAAAAAAGTTTGCGCCATTATTTTTGCAGATTTTTTGAAAATTTCACCTTTTTTCTATTGTTGCTCATCTGGAAATTTTTCTTATGCCTGTTTGTAAGTAATAAAATATTTTAGTTTTTGAATTATTGAAAGCAAATGTTATCTCCTTCATTTTTAATAGTTAGCACTGTCATTACCTGTCTATAAAATGGGAATGCTTATTATCGGAAATCAGTTCAAGTGATTTTCGCCCCACCCCTAACAGTTTTCTACCAATCTGTGCAGCTGTGTTCTATATAACATTACTTCTTGGAACAAACAAAAAGTACCTGATTAAAAAAGTTCATAAATGTATTAAGTTCAAATATAATATTGTAAAAAAGCCGATATGTAGATAGAAAAGGTACGCGGATTTTTACCATATATTTTGGTCACTACAAAATATTTTTATCATAACGCTTTTGTAGCTTCGAGAGACAACATGGAAAAAGATTATACAAGATTAGAATTATTTCTATATATTTATTTTAAAATCGATATTTCATCTCTCTCATAAGCGGACAAGTCCTTGGTGTAAGTATACCAAAGACTTGTTTTTGGACTGAAAAAAATATCCGCAAGTAGAGATTTTTTAATATCAATACAACAACGGGGTACCAAAGCACATCGTGTTTGGCTAGAAATATATATATATATATATATATATATATCAAAAAATATCCACACAAATTTTTGGAGAGAGGATAAGGGGCAGAGGTCCCCCCTTATCCTAGTAAATAATTTTTCCTCTGTGCGTCGCATAGTGGCTCAAAATTATTTTCATCGGCCAAAAATCTTGAACTTTTAAACCGATGAAGATATTTTAGTAATATCATTTTATGAAAAATCTGCTTAGATATGTTTTAGCAACTGAGTCACTGAGTCCGAATACCACTGGTGTTTAACCTTTTCATGCATGAATTACATCATATGTATTGTGCACCCAGGTAGCATAAACAGATAGAATAAATAATTCCTAAAAAAAAAACTAACAAGGGCTAAACATTTTTGATAATTATATATGTAATATGAAATAGCTACCTCAACTTACGTACATGAGGCATGGTGTACATAAAAAGATGCTTTCTGCTGGTAGTAAATTTTGTTTAACCCCGATTGATCTTCAAAAGTTCTATTCCTCTAAAATTCTATTTCGACTAAAATTTAGTACCTTAGAAAACATTTAATAACACTTCAGGTGTAACGGGTACAGATATAAGCATTGTGTTTCTTAAGGACTACTATCAAACCAATATTATAAAAAATGTTCAACCCATTTTCGATAACAGTTTGCGAGAAATGATAATTTTCTTGTGATCAAATTTAAAAAAATTACATTTTTTATAAAATAACGTAAAATACAGCATACCACGCCGAAAATTGCCAATGTTTTGACCTAATTTTTTGGCTACCTCAGTTTTGATATGTTTGCTATATTGTATTTAATGCCATTAAAATTTTGGAAATCAGTAAAAAAAAGACTTTTGGTCGATGAAATTAAATTCTGAGCCACCGTGCGTTGTTTCTTTTCAGTTAGATGAACAAGCTCAAGTATATTAAATTAATTTTGTTTATTATTTTTTAATAACGAAACGCAAAGTGATGATGGTAACTTGGCATCATCTATTTCAATTTTGACTGGTTTGACTCTTCTTTTAGTCACTTTAACTCTTTTTTACTCTTTTTTTTAATTGTGTCAGTTTCAATAAAATATAAAACATAAATATTTACATACATACATACTCGTATGTACATTCAGGGAAACTTTGTTCATATTTTTCTTTCGCTATTTAGTACCTAGTCAGCTATTCTGTCTACATTAAAGTTTCCTTGTCAGCTGTTGTTGCTTTTACTGGTGGTATAAATTTTAATGATGTCTCAAGTTGTTGCAAAAAATTGTTTTACTTCTTAATGGCAGTGATTTCAATTCATTGGAACATACAACAACACTTGAGTTCTTAAATAAATGTTTGGTTGAGTCTAATCACTTTTCTGTTAAAGTTGTAAGATTGTTACACTTGTGTTCTTCTTTGTCTTCAATAGTTCATAAAGATGACAAGAAGTATAGTTTTCTCTCATTCATATTTACATAAACATACACTACTTGCAGCAATAAAATCGGGATCTTGTTGTTATCTTTTACGTTTTCTTAGAAACAAAAAGTAATTTTAGCTTATTTTCAAATGTACATACGAGTATGTATAGTATGTATTTCCATAATGTAAGTTACATATGGTTTTACAGTTTTTCTTTTCTTTAATTCTAAAATTAGCTTTTATTGTCAAAACATTTTGACACCCATATTCACCATACGAGTATATATTTGTAGCATGATGTCTACCAGTAGATATAGCGGTGTATCTGCTACTAATACGATATTGAAAAAAATAATTTTATGTCTAACATGAAGTGACTTTTAAAATATTTGAATTTACTTAAAAAAAAAAATAAACATTTTTAAAATGCCTCTATTGTAAAATCGATAAAATTATGGAACACCAAATCAATAAGGCCAAGTTTAGACATGGACATGGGTAACATAATACATATATACATATTTGTATACATATGTATGTACATATTTATATGTACATAGAACTTGAAATGTTACGAAAAACTTAACTAAAAGGAAATCAGTGGAACACAGGACTTATAATTTATTTATTAATTTCTACCATAGGCTGTGAAATATAAAAATAAACATTTTGCACGAGGTTTTTTTCACACATTTTTATTTGTATAGCAGTGCAATTAGTGAACAGTGCGCTACACAGAAAAAAATAAAAATGAGTTTCAATTAAAATATTTGTGGAATCAATTAAAAATTTAATTAAAATCGGACCTGTAAACAAAATGATAGTATCAATAAAAAAAAATTTGAGATTTAATTGAAAATATCAGAAAAATCAGAAAAAAGTAATTGAATTAATTAAAATATTAATTGAAAATTATATTAAAATCAATTAAAAGTTTAATTGAAAAAAAAACATGATTTTTTTTCTGTGTAGTTGAGTTGAAATGTGTTTGCATTCATAATTACATACTCGTGTTACACTACCAATTGTATATTATACTTTTGATTTGCTTTATTCGAGTTTCTATCAATTCAGTAGAATAATTCAGTATTAAAATTATGTATTAATGATATTTACCTTTTTCTTAATATGGAGATACAACTAAAACTAAATTCATATACATAAATGTTTATTCGAATAATAATATTTAAGTAATAGGCATTACAATTACTGTATGTCAAACATTCATTCATTGGAGAAATTTTTTAGTTTTTGCATTGAATAACAAATAAATATGTATTTGATTAAAATGTTCTTAGATACCTACTATTGTATAACCAATTGCCTTATTTCACTTCACAGTTGGTATAAACATAGACATTCATTTTATTTGAAGGGTTATTCTATATTTCAATTTGAATCGAAAAAACATTTCACATGAAATTCCGAAGCGAAAACTAAATTTTATTTTGTTAAAAATTTCAGCATAATTTTTCATGACATTGTTATGAAAATGTTTGAAAGGCTAATTATGTTGCGAAGTGACTTCATCTTAATGTGTATTTTAGCGTTTGCCCATCCCTAGTAGCATACATACATACATAAATATTGTGATCCAATTAAGAGTATAATGTTAAAAATTAAAACTTAACGGTTAGCGATAAAGTTAGCATTTTTCCGATATTTATAAATATGTATATGTACATTCTATAAGAAAAATTTTTTGCCCGTGGACTTACATATTACTATTATTTGCTTTCAAAATCTTATTTAAAAATATTAATTTTTTATTCACAAATTTATTTTAAACAAGTAAGAAAGTATAGTTGGTATATGTATAAAACAGTTTTACAAACATCAGCACAACTCCAATATACCCTCCCCACTATGGTGGTGTAGAGTATAAAAATGTGTAACTGATACACCATGGTGTAACTATATAAGGTGAGTGTAAATCAGCAACAAATACAACACAATACAAAAACATTAGGCATTTTGTTTGTGTAAAATAATATACTACTGTCAAAAGCACTTGAAAAAGTATTACTTTTGACATAAGTAAATTGTCAGCAAAGTCAGTCAGCTGGGCTACTGCACTCACCTTGTATAGTTACATCATGGCATACGCTATTCTTTAGAAAAAGCAAATATTTTTTTTAAATACATTCATTGTCAAATGAATATTAATCATTCATGTGAAAAGTCAAAATTTTAAATTATACATCAATCAGTCATACACACATATGTAATATAGAATGCATACATACATACATACATAGATTATTGCATTAGGGGTATAACCATTTTTTGGCATAGTACCACGGAGTGGCTAAGAATGTTTTAGTACTGAAAACACTTGTCTCCCGTCCTTGTTCGAGAAAAAACTCACTCAGGGAAGCAAATTTCTAAAACCTTTCCAGGAATTTTTTTTTGGAAAAATTATTTTGTTTTCATGTATTAATAAACTTTAAGTTCGCGATGATTTACACAGTAGATAAATATCAATTTAGATGCTTTTTAATTAAATAAAATTTATTTTGGAAATGGTGTATTTTTGAAAACTCATTTAAAAGATATGATATTCGGATATACGGATATACATACTGTATTTCACGCAGGTTTTTACATATAAAAAATTTTGAACCACGATGAATTGTAAACCGTAGGAAAATTTTTAAATCTAAAACAGTGAATAAATTCCAATTTACGTATCAACTGATACGTAAAGGAATTGTACATAAAAAAGTCAAGTGTATATTTTTTAAAATTTTCGTCGGTTAAAAATGGTTGTTTTCAAACTTCAACCCGATCCCTGCGTGAACTTTTTTAACCTCCGAAAAGATTAGCATATTTTTTATTAATAACTTTTAATGTTCTATTCGACTATAATATGCCGTTTTTGATATTCGCAAAAAAAAAAATATTAAAAAGTTATAGCCCCAGTGTGCATGCATGTGAAAAACTTGTTACAATTAATTTTGATTTGGCTTAAGCGATGCGTCAAATTAAATTTAAACATACATACATACATACAGATATACATAGATACGTATACGAGTATATGTATGTAAATATATTTAGAAATATATGAAGGACATAATCGGTCAAGCCTGCATTATATCCTACACCTTAGGGATTCTGTAATGAGTTTTCTTAAAATAGGAACTGAGATATTGTTCCTATTTATTAATAGTGTGTTATGATAAAAGGTTATTACGATACAAGCTCTTACTCAATTTAAAGTTTTTTATTGCATCAAATGTGTGTACAAAATTAGTTTTACAAACTGCTAAAAGTAACAAAAATTTTAATATACATACATATGTATATAAATACATATATTTAAAGGCGTTAGTATTTATTTTAGAATGTTTTTTTAAAACTCGAATACAATGCAATTAGTGTGAATTTTGTGTCTAAAACCAAGATTAAGATTTTACCTGAAAACCTCATTAAAAGTTGTTGCACGAGTATGAAGTTTAGTATATCCTATTCTTGAGAAAAACTGTCAATGTGCGTTAACTTGCAAAGAAAAAATTAAATTTGTTAAAAAAATACGTGTTTTATTATAAACTCAGGCACACTTACTTAATTTCATACATACTCGTACAGTGAACAAAAAACTTGTACATTTAATCTACCGAACATAAATGATAGTCAGTTTTAATATACATAGGTACATCAAATGAAGGACAACATTTCATAGAATATGGATAAATCTAAATATATTTCTCAATTCTCAAAGAAAAATAAAACATATTTAAAAGTAAATTTTAATTTGTGATTGTGATTTTTAAATTATATCGATTTTCGCGTCGTATTCAAATTTTTTTTTCTAGATTTGTACGTGCACTGCAGATACATACAGTCAAAGCTGTTTTTGTTGGAATATGTATTGTAAATAAAATCTTTAAAATTTTTCGCAAGTACATACGAAATGTATGTAAATCAGAGTACTTATGTTTTTAATTATTTTTGTTGCGAAAACTATTTTTTCTATCTACTCGTGGAGTTTTGGTCGATTTTTCATGAGTTTATTTTTCTTCCTCCAGTTATTTTATTTTCCACTCCAGTAAAAAACGCTTGACTGTATGTATGTATAACTCTTCGTATATAATATATTTTAAAATTTATGTGACAATAATTTAACGTGAAACTTATGTGGTACTTTACATCTTTGTAAACCTAAAAGTTAAAAGTTAAAAAAAAAAACACACACACATACACAAACATTCACAGAAGATAAGATTATCGTTTGACACATTTTCAGAATCAACTTAACATCCAAAATAGCGCTAACACCCAAAGAAAGCGCTAACAAAAAAAGAAAAACCTGATCTTAAATACCAATACAACGATAAGAGCTTGAATTTTAAGCAAACAATTTCTAATAGCGGAGTCGATTAAGCCATGTCCGTCCGTCTGTCTGTTTGAATGTTGAAATCAGTTTTCTGAAGTCCGCAAATATCTTCGAGATCCAAGTCTTCAACAATTCTGTCAGACATGCTTTCGAGAAGTTTGCTATTTAAAATCAGCAAAATCGGTTTAGGCCAACCAGAGTTATGGACCTATATGTGAGACAACCTCCATAAAAATTTGATATTTTTTGTCCATTTTATTGCAATATTTTGAAATATATTGCAGATAATGCCATGAAATTTTGTATACGTTGTTTTTATGATAATAGAAGAAAGTGTGCGAAAAATAGTATTAATCGGTCCATGATTTCTTATAGCCCCCATACAAAAATCTTCCCGAAATATTGTTCCATTATACATAAATGCCTATAAAATTGGAATATCAAGACAAAATTCAGCAAAAATAAGTTTTATGCAAAAATAAATCGCATAACGAATTTTTTTTTTAGTTCGGTCCATGTTTGACCATAGCCTCCATATAAAGTCCACTTCCAAAATTCACTTAAATGCGTATAAAACAGATATAAATAACGTTAAACGGCTAAAATTTGACATGAATAATCTTTATAGGCAAATAAATTGTTGTACTAAATTTTATGGTGGTCGGCCCAGAATTGGTCATAGCTCCCATACAAGGACCACATCTGAAAAAGACATTTATCCCTATATATATTGTATAAATATCGGTACTGACTCAAAACTTTACACAAATCATTTACATATATACAAAAATCATCCCACAAAATTTTGTGAATTTCGGTCTAAATTTAACCGTATGCCCCATATAAAGCCCTCTTTCGAAAATCACTTTAATACTCATAAATCTCTTATAAATAAGGATACCAATCCAAAATTTTACACGGATCATTTACATACTTGCCTAAATCAAACTGCAGGATTTTGAGAATATCGGTCCATATTTGACTATGTCCCCCTTATAAGGTCCACTTACGAAATCCACGCTAATACTAATATATATCTTAAATATACCGTTATTATGTTGAAATTTGACGTGAAATACCCTCATATGCATGAAAATCACTGTTCCAAAATTTAAGAAGATCGGCCCATAATTTGCCATAGCTGCATATAAAAATTTCTAGAAAAAATTCGGGTCAAAAAATATTCTTTTCGGATTTTACCCATATTCGGTCCATATTTTATAATCATGATATATATCGTTGGAAAGGTATTTTTAATGCCTTTTATTTAATGTATTACAAATACACCCCGTAGTTCCCGAGATATAGGCCTTTACGGGCCCGCCCCTCGAAAATAGGTGTGACCGTCAACAAATTTTTTTTTGCTGGCATCTCCTCTAAAAGCCCTATTTGATGAAGTTTTTTTTGAGCAAAGTCACTAAAACCGAATTGTTCCCCTTTTTTATACTCTGTTAAATTACACTCAAGATTATTATGAACATCAAGCAAACTCTGTAAATTATGGTAAGAATTGCATCCACAACAAAGGTGAAGGGTATATAAGATTCGGCATAGCCGAATATAGCACTCTTACTTGTTGTTATCTATATTGTTCTTTAAAAGATTGTAAAAATTTAAAATTAAGCTTATAAATTTCGGCCCATAATACTTGTACATTTTAACTGTTGTTTAAATAAATAAATAAATGAGTGAATGAATGAATGAATAAAACAAACGTGGTAATAAGTTATTTATTAGGAAATCTCTTTTTACGCCTGCACATGTGTGTGTCTGTGTGTTTTGCAAATATTTAAATTTATTCATACGCAGTGTAATTCAATTTGTTAAACGCTCTTGGGATTTCTAACGCGTAACTGTATTTTGCAATTTGTATTGCTTCCAAAATTATGTAATTAATTCTCATTTTTAGGCGAAATTTGTTACTTAAATGTTTTTGATTAGTTTATTCTTGTATTGTTTTAAATTAACAATTCAAGGTATTATTTATTTCATTCATTTTGGTTAATATGGAAATTTACATTCAAATAAGTGCAGATAATAGAAAACCATTCGGAAAAAGATTTTCTTAAAAAAAAAAACAATATTTTCCTCAATATAAGATTGAACTGAACAAACGTTCGTCATGAAAAGGTGATGCAGCACTTCTACACAGTGTGATGAAACACTCCAAGTTTAGGCTATTGAATTAGTATTTCGAATCGGAAATTGGAAGAACAACTAATAAAATATTGGTTAGCATAATTTAATATTTCACATTTAGAATAAATTTACTACAAATAGGAAAAAGTTATTTCAACTTCAAGTAAAATATTGCTCAAGTGCCCTATTGCAGTTTTTAACATTGTAAAATGTTTTGATAATTATTGTTAAATAAGATAAACTTAACTTAAATTAAATTAACCCATCGTAGAATATATTCGTTTGTTTATTTCATACATAGTAGACAATTTTAACTTTAACAATTAAAATATATGAATAATTTTTTACTTCAAGTCCATTCTCAGCATTCCGATTACCAAACACTAATTTACTTTGTATTCAAGGTTTTTCTCGCAAATTATAGTAATATTTATTTTGATCATATTGCCATTTCGTATTTCCATTTCGGTACAATTTCAACATGTGTTTATTGAATTTCATGCATTCAAATCTTCATTGAAATTTATACTCGTATTAACATACAAACCAATTAAACAATTTAAATATTTTACTATTGTAAGCACAAATAAATAATTTGTTTTAGATTCTAAAGAAAAAAAGGTGAAGACCAACATTTTTTATTGTTGTTTTAGGAAAGAAATTCTATTGTCTGCTGTTTTGCTTTGGGGAAAACACTCTTATCTGTGAATCTCTGCATCTTTTATCAAACTACCTAGTCATCAGACATAGAATAATATACACTCGCTGACACACACACACATACAAGTGTGCATTTGTAATGAACATGTTATGTTTTTGTTTCCTACCCAGCAAACACAATGGATATATATTTGAAAAGTTTTGCTTTCTAGTTATTTGATATTAAATGTAATATTAAATCTTTATTAAAATTGTCAATAAAATATGCAAAAATAATACTTTCCTTTAACACATTTTCATACGCGTTTTAGAACATTTTCAATCTGCTATTAATCTTGCATGTTCGCTGGGTATAATCATGTGTGCATATACAAACTCTAGTGATGAGCTATGATGAAATTTATTTCTTAAATATTTAATACAATTCTGAAGGCTCACATTCTCATATACTATCTATTTATGTATGTGTATATTATTTTCAGGTCTTGTTGTTTTCAAGTGTCCTGCGCTAATAATTTGCATTGGGATAACCACTAGTTACAGAATTATTTGTGTGACTAGTTATTTTAACATGTACAAGACCTAGTCAGAGGTCAATTGATCCTGTACAAATACAAACACAATTGAATTTTATTAGACGAGTGACTTTACGCTAGAATACCTGGCATGTATAAAGTAACCAATTGACTTCTCTCTGCATTTTAGTGCATATAACTGCCAAATAACCTAGACATATGCATTTAATCTGAATTAATCTGAATTAGTTGCTCATTTACTTGACTTTAAATAAAAACAATTACAAAAGAATTAAACATATATTACATATTTTTTCATACTATTCTGCGTACAAGAACGAAACGAATACGCTAATTTTGTATATAAAAATGGTAATCATTTTAATTTGTATACCCTTCACCTTCATGAGAAGGGTATATAAGTTTGTCATTCCGTTTGTAATTTCCACAATATAATTTTCCGACCGTATAAAGTAGATATATATATTCTGGATTCTTAAAGATAGCGAAGTTTATTAAGCCATGTCGGTCTGTCTGTCTCTTGAAATCAATTTTCTGAAGTCCCCAGATATCTTCGGGATCTAAATCTTCAATAATTCTGTCAGACATGCTTCCGAGAAGTTTGCTATTTAAAATCAGCAAAATTCGTCCACAAATAACGGACATATGAGCAAAAATCCTCAAAAACCTCTGAAAATTTCATCAAAAAAACTAATAAACTCATCAACAGATGGCGTTGATCACACTAAGTGTATTAATATTGTTACGAATAATTTCATAAACAGATGGTGCTGATCAAACAAAGTGTTTAAGTGTGTTCTTAAACCCTAATATAAGTGTGTAAAGAGACAGTGTGTTCATTATACCCTTTTTTAATTGGGTTTGTACATTTAAATAAATAAAGACTCGTTATATTTTCTTCAAACTACTTGACGCTTTTATTTTGAAATTAAAAAGAATCCGGTTTATTTAAAGGAAATAAACCACCGTTTTTAAAAGGTTATGTAATGGGTATGTAAAAGGTATGTATGTATATAACACAATTATGCATCCACAACAAAGGTGAAGGGTATATAAGATAGCACTCTTACTTGTTTTAAATAAAACTCTTATATATACATATATACCTATATGTGGATATACATATATATATATTATATACATATATATATTTGAGAACATAAATGAGTTGGTAAATTAATATTTCCGATATAACCAAACTTATAAAAATGCAATTCATAAAAAAGTAAAATTTCATGACTAGGCAAAAAAAAAGTCTGCGTACATTTAATTAATTTTGGTAAAGCCTCAAAACTTAGTTTGAGTTATTTTTCTGCCATTTCAGATATAAGAAACTTCCATATCAAGTATGTAGTGTAGTTTTTTGGAAAGTTTTATTATTAATCTACACGTTATGTAAATTACGTTAATACAGGAGTCCACTGTTGAAGCAAAAATTAACGAGGTAGCGAAGCGTACTGGTTAAATAAAACAAACGAACAATATTTATGTGGCTAAAATATACTCCCTAACCAAAATTATATTTTTCTATTAGATTTTAAATTGCATTTATTTACTTAAAATATATTTTTGGTGTCCTTTTTGACACTTTTCGCAGCTTGAGCTGTAGTGTAGTATCAAATATTGATTGAATAAACGTATTTACACATAAAATGTTTCAAACAAGATTATTGTAAAGAATGAATTCAAACAAAAGAGTACCAAATTCAACTAAATATTGTGTCAACAACAGAATTTATATGATTTTCCATTAAATAAATATTCGTGTGAATAGAAAAATTCCCAACTCCACAGAAGAAAAAAAACGCAAGAATAAGTTTGTTCTTTTTAATATTTCCAACTTTTCTAAACATTTCAAATAAGCCTGTGATTAAAGCGAACAAATTTACATTAGCAAACAATGAACAAAGATGACGACGTCAAATCTTAACATATTCATAAGACTGTAAAAAAGCAAACGAACCAAACGAACCAAACGAAAAAAAATGAAGGAGAACATATAAAAAAAAAACAGAAATTCCGTCGTTGTCGTAATAATCATCACCACCATACGTTTTGCTGAAATAAGGATAATTCTAATGTAAATATTTTTGAAATCGAAATATATTGATGGAGTAATCTAAAATCATAAGTGCATGTACGAGTGCAGTAAACAAGTTATTGTGAAGAAAATTTAAAATTGTTAAAAAATATACCAATAAAAATTGTTCTCATTCTGACTGTGTATAATATAACGGCATGTGTACGAGTACCTAAGTATGTACATATATGTATGTATGTATATATATACAAATCTATGTATATGTAACCATGGATGTGTGTGAATTTGTCTACATATGAAGGCAACAAAAAAAAATTAATATTGTATGTCATGTTAAAGTAGTTAAGAGAAGAAAATGTATCGAAACGAAAGAAAATAAAAAAACCTGTTAACAAGTACCACCTATACTAACATATTATATTAGTATGTAGTTATTTAAAGTATCTTTTAGCAAACCAGTGGAAAAAAATTCAAATAAATTTCAAAATATTTCAATACAATACACTTTTAGTGGATACCGCCGCCTTACATAAATCAGCAACAGTTCTCGTAAATACAACTTCATTGATGCATACAAATGTTGTACGACAGGTCTTCCCAAAAATATCCAACAGATACAATCAAAATGTAGTCCTTAATGATGCCTGTCCATCTAAGTTTTATTTTTGTGTTTCATTCAATTTTTGCCTCAGCTCAAGAAACATTTAGACTTGATTGTCTATCTATTAATATAATTATATTGCACACCATTTGTAAGGTAGCACAAAAGAAACGAAAGCCAAAGATTAAAGAATCCAAAAAAAGAAACGAAAAGAAAAAAAAACGCATCAATCATTTCGCACTCCAAATACATACATACATACATACACTAAACTGTGAGTTTAAAAATTTAAGACGAGAGCAAAAATTCACGCAGATAATTCGAAAAACTCACAAATGATGCCTTATTAAGCCCAAAATTAGTTTTTTAGTTTATGCAACATATCCATTCGGATATCGCATTCTAAAACACACTCCAACATCTTTATTTTTGCTGTGATGTAGCGAATCTTAGGAATTAAAGCTTTTTCTTAATACAATGTCACAATTGAATAGTTGGAGAACATTTTGTAAATAAATGTCCAGATCTCATGCACTACATTTCATATTTGTTTAATTAAGATCAATGAATGCACCGTTGCATACTTTAAATCCAATAAATTACAAATCCGCCAAAATGTGGTATTACAGAAGAAGTCATGGAGAAGGTTAGTATTTTAACGACACACTTATAAAATTAGCAAATACGAGTATATTTGTTTTTATTTTAGCACCTCTTTAACTGCATCTGGAAACTTATTTGAATGTTATTGAGGACTTCTTGCTTATTGTAATACTAAGTTTCTTCTATCAACTTGCATAATGCACAGATTCCAGAAATATTACTTAAATCTTATTTTATAACCAAAATCATGTACGTAATCATCGTAAATGTGAACATTTTTACTTGATAAATAAAATATTTGGGAGTATAGGTCATTTCGATATTAGATATTAATAAAATAAAACAGCCGCTGCCACACAAACAACATCAGATTCTGATAATTATGTATTAGTTTTCTTTCTATCCATCATAATTAATATTTATCATAGCGCCCTCCTTCGGTGGTATATCATTCAAACGCCACCAAAGTAAAATAATTAAATAAAGGCTATAAAATCAAGCTTTAACATTAATGCGCCTACTCACCAGAGGCGCTGCAATTCTGCACTAAAAACAATAATAACGCGCAATTGCAGAGTTGTGATATGAAGCTTTCTTCTACTTTCACAACCTTTACTTCTTCAATCTATCCCCTTTCCCAAGAAAGTAACGCAATTATATATAGGCATATTAATTGCCTGAGTGTTATTTCTCTCTTAAAAAAAAAGCTCGACTATATAATACCCTACACGTATAAAACTATTTTTCAGAAATGGCGTTATATGGGAGATATAACCTATTGTGGACTGATCATTCAAAAATTTAGTGTCATGATGTCTGTGAATATAAATATTATATGTGTTAAACTCTATCTCGATATAAATACTTCTAAAACAATTTATGGAGCTTAAAGTGAATTACGGAGAGGGTCTTACATGAGAGTTTCGACTAATTATGGACCAACCATTATAAAATTAGGTGTCAATATTTTTGTATATAAGAAATTTATTTGTGTCAAATTTTATTTGGATACCAATATTTTTGAGTGAGTTATGCTCTTTAAAGTGAATTTCGGAAGTGGGCCTTATATGGGAGCTACGAGCAGTTATGAACCGATCTGCACAAAATTTGTAGATGTGATTTGGCTTCATTTACCACTCATTTGTGATGAAATTTTTTTGGATATTTGCATAATTCAAACATTTATGATCGGTAAACACCAATTTCGGGAGGACATTTGTTATGGGGGCCAGGTGAAATAATGTACCGATTTCCACCAGTTTCAATTCCGTCCATCTTTGGGCCGAATACATATCACGTACCAAATTTTATCGAAATATCTTCAAAATTTCGATCAGTACTCTGCGCAGAAGCTAGACGGATGGACGGACATCGTTAAATCGACTCAGAAAGTGATTCTGAGTCGATCGGTATACTTTAAGGTGGGTGTTGGACCAATATTTCTGGACGTTACAAACATCAGCACAAATCCAATAGACCGTCTCCACTCTGGTGGTGTAGGGTATAACAAGCTTATTTTCATAAAGTTCTTTTGATTTGCCTTCCTTTGTTTTTATCGATATTCAAATAAACCTAAAAATTATTCAATGTTTACGTATATTTGTATCTTTGAAATCCGTTTTAAAAGCTTTTATATTGAAATTGTATAGGTTGGTTTATGGGTATGCATGTGATCGAAAATATTACATATCCCCTTCAAAAACATACAATAAAAAAACTCGACGATAAAGAAACTGAAAAATCAAATATGAAATGGATTCTTTTCTTCGTGTGGGGTATTTAAGTGCGTATGTTTTTAGAAATGAAAGTAATCTATTTAAAACTCAATCAATGACTCAAACAAAATTGTACGGCATTAAGTGAAAACGTCAATCCAACATCCGGATCCTACCAAACATTATACACAGCGCAACACAACACATACTCGTACGAGTAAATATGTAGTAAATTTTATGCGGCTGAACTATTTGGAGCTTTTAAATTTGGCCAAAAGGGACATATCAAAATGATTATTTAAAAATTAAAAAAACAAGATTTAAATGAAAATGTAAATGATACGTATACATATGCACAAACACATGCGGGCACTTTTTTATGTTTGCCTAGAAATATCTATGTATTTAAGAGTGTATTAATGTAATATAGAAGAAATATATACATTTAAATTTGAAAAAATAAACTGTACAATACATATTTAAGGCATTTTATGTTTGTACATACATACATATATTTAATGTTGTTCTACGCAGAGACTATTAGATAAACTGAACATTTCACTGGGGTATTTATATGTACGAGGACAGGCTCAGTAGTCATTTAGAACTAATATGTGTATTATATAGTTTATTTTAATTTAAAATTCAATAAATTCTAAAATTCTAATTAAATTGATTATATATGTTAACCATAATCTACAAAAGGCTGTTTTTAAAACTGTGTAACTAATATTAAAAGATATACATACATGTTGAAATTAATTTCCAAGTAATCGCACATACATATGTACTATATCTAAAAACATACATATGTTCATGCACATGTGTGTAGTTGCCAGGATTACTTCGCCTATTTGCATGATTGGAAGCTGATGAAATAAAGAAAGTGGTGGCGTTATAAATCAAGAAAATCATACTATATATCTACCCAACCATTTTATATGATTGTTTTACACTAGTATTAATGCATGTTAAGTTATGCTCGCATACATTCACATAATAATAGACATACATTTACATAATTATGTATGTATAGATATAAATTAAGATGGCCCACAAAAAACATGTTGATTTTTTAAACCAAAGTTAAAGTTTAGTTTGTTGCAATATACATATGTATGTATATGAGTTAAAATGAATTGTTCTAGATTTTTGTAGATTATATAAAATGGCATAAATTAAGTTTTCTGATTAAAGTTTTTAATTTTTTTTTTAATAAAATTACTAATAATTCTGCGGAAATTGTTTATTTTATTTTGAAGTTCAACCGAACTTCTTGAAGTCAAGAAATCACAAATTTACAACACATTGAAGTGTATATTGTCAAACAAATTGAAACACTTTATTCTTACTAAATAAGATTTCACGGTAAACACTAACATTTATATTTCGGATCTGGTCAATCTCGCTTTTTGGGTATACCTTCTATGCATTAAATTTTGCTCAAAAACACGTATTAAAACTAAATTAAGTAAATGCAAAGGGAAAACATATTAAAAGACCAACGCTATACATTTATGTACGAGTATATCTCTAGAACAAAATTCAATGAGAATATGGCTATTTTCTTAATATGGGGTTATAGATCGAAATTGTTCATGATTAAATAAATATTATGTTACACACAAATTTCGAATATAGTATTATGTTTTTAGTTAAAAATTGATTTCGTTTTTTTAAGTGATTGGGCTCCTATTTTTATGAACACAACTGTATATGAGTGCGTTTTAATCTCTACCGGTATTTGTATACGAATGTGGATTTGTTTATGATATGATATAAAAAAGTACGTATACGGTCTGCTGCACAACATTTAAATTGATTTCAATTAATGTGTAGAAATGTTACTGCTCACACAAAACATACTCGTATACCAGTAATAGTAATAAGTTTGAGGTTTTGTATTCCAAACCCGGGTTTAAATATGCCATACACTTTAGCTAAATAAAAGACACGAGATGATAAAATATAAATTTAGTAAAGATTTTTATTTATGTATGTGTGGATGTATGTATATTGGTAAATAAAGAAAGAAAAATGGCATTCTAAAATTAAGTTTAGTTTTCTCAGTTTTAGCCTGAAATTTTGAAGTAGTTTTTACTAGTTCATACTTAAAATAAGTAAAAATCGGGATTGATTTGACAAATCAAGCGCAGATTTTCTTAAAACAAGAATACACTATTCTTGATTTAAGTAAAAAACTCTTAAATTAAGTCCAATTTGTTCTTAAATCAAGCAGATAAATCTTAAAACGAAAACTAAGAACAAGAACGAGAATTAAGAACAAAAATCTTAAATCAATCCCAGAGAAGAAATGAGCGAAGTTAAACTTACTCTCTAAGAAGCTCTCAAAATCATTTTTTATAATTTATTGAGTAAGAAATTCTTACTTAAAGTCCAATTTGCTCTTAAATTAAGAAGATAACTCTTAAAGCGAAAATTAAGACTTACTTCCTACGTTAAAATTTACTATTATAATTCTCAAATAGTCTATGTGAATTTTAATATAAGATATATAAGAATATCACAATAAAGCAAGTAAGAATAGGAGTACCGATCCAGTTATAATCTGTTCCGAACGAACAAAATATAACCAGACGAGGCCTTGGTTCTTACTTCATAATATTGTAGCCGTAGTTAGCCGACCGAGATCCGAAGTATTTATCTCGTATTATTTAGCTCATTTTGGGATTAATTATATCTCAGGCATTCTGATTTTAGGATTACATCAAATATGAATTAGAGCAGTGATGTTCAGCCCATACCACTATTGTGCAAAAATTTTACACACATTTGCTATGCTCTTTTAAAAACATTCATTCAGTCGTCGTTGAGCAAGCGATGAGAACACATGCAAAGGACTATCGTAATTTTTTTCAGAAATTTGTTAAGAATTGTTGTTGCTTCTTGGTGGACGAAACATAGCAAACACACGCGATTCAATTACAATTGAACACAAAAATAAAAAACTGTTTTAGATATAATTATTTTTGTTTTTTCTGAAAATAACTGTTATAAAATTGTTTTTTGATATTGATAATTGTTATTTATGGTCCCTGATATTTTTTTCTTAATGTGTTTATATCTGGCTAAAACTCTTTCTTTTTTTTCTTATTTGAAGCGTTTGACAAATGTTTGCTGGGAAAAATCTCTCACCAAAACATCTTCATTTTATTTTTAGAGCTTAAATCTAGTTCAAAATTCTTAAACCAAGCTCATTTTGGGATTAATTCAAACTCGGACATACTTAAATCAGTCTCATTTTTGGATTACATCAAGTACGAATTCGTGCTTAAATCTAGTTTATAATTCTTGAATCAAGCTTATTTAGGGATTAATTCAATCTCAGCCATTCTTAAGGAGAGCTAAAATTAGGATTTCTTGACTTGATGAATCCGTACTTGAATCAAGTATTTTGTACTCAGTATGAGAGTACCGAATACGGATTACTCAATTTTTTTTGAGTGTACACATGCATCTACGTACGTTTCTAGTTATAAGCCATGTCGTAAAATTGTGCTTATTTTATTAACTTTAGTATTTTGCATATTTAATATTCTCTGACAAATGGTATTCTCGTGTATTTTTAACCGTGAATATTCAAATATTAAATACACTCGGTCACTTTCCAACAGTAATATCTCGAGTTAAAGGTCTTCTTTTATCTACCTATACATTGTACAAAAATTATAAACAAATAAAAAAGAACGGAAGATTTATAACAACTTGGGCTAATTTGCCGTTTGTATGAGCACTCGTAGTCGTACATACATACGTATTTATTTATTTGTATGTGTTTACCTCGCCAGTTTGCCTCTTATCGTCTACGGCATTAAAAACCATGTTAAATGACAAAGTGCTTTTAATAAGTTGAGTCACTGGAAACAAAATTCCTTAGTTACTTTTTTGTCAAGAACTTTTTGTGTTGCTTCCTTCTTCAAAACATTACACGCACGTACGTTCTCAAGTACATGCACATACACATATGTACATAATAAAAGTAAAAGTTTGTCGTTTAAAATATTTTCACATTACTACTGTAACTTGAGCTGGACAGATTTCTATTTGCTAAAACAATTCTATGAGTATGACTTTAGGTAAGTGCAAATGTTTTTTTTTTTTTTAAATTAATAAAATGCTTAGGTAAAGCTGCAGAAGGAACTGCAGTCGTAAAATCTGTTTAAAATTGTACTGAAGGATCATGATAACTATTTTAATTACTTCAAATTATAACTTGGTTTGTTGAAGATGGTCACCTTTAAATACAAACAAGTACATTTCATTGAACCTGTATTTTTGTTTGTGTACGTTTTATAAAACATGTTTTTATAAACTGCTTGAACATTAGTCTCAACGAGTCAAATAATTTCATTTGACTTGTCTGATAGTTATACATATTTCGAGCAAAAAGTTCGCCTTTTTTTGTATTTATTTATATTTTTTCCTTTTCTTTTTCTTTTTATCTCGTACAATAACATTTCTGGCCAAACAAACACACAGTCATGAACACTAAAAACCAGATGGACACAAAATGTGGTCAATACTCGTAACGTTTAATTAGATGTTTTATAACTCTGTTATATACCCAATAGTCGAACCAAATAGCATTTAATGAGGCCAAATGAAATACAATATTGTATCCACACTGATTCTTACAAACATACCGAATTTTATATTTCGCCACTAGAATATCAAAAACTGAGAAAGAATAGTCCTGTACATAAAGGGGAAATGAAAATACACAGGATTGGAAAAGCTACAATATGAGAAAGAAAAGTTGGCCACGACAACAGTAGTTTCTTAAGCCTAAATAGCTTGAATTAAATTAAGTAATTTAAATTAAGGAGCTGAATGTACAAGTGCGATGCGCCACAAAATTAAACTATTGAATAATTTGTTTTTAAAAACTTAGAAATTTTTAAATAAAATATATGGGCAACTTCAAAAATTTACGGCACTTAGAATTTTTTTTTTAATTTTTTTTTTTTTGTCTGACATCAATGTCGATTTGCGTGTGTATAAACCGATATTTGAGCATGTGAAATCCGTTCACGTTAATCATTTTTACTACGGTTTTAAGTTAAATATAAAAATTAAAGTTTTTGAGGTTAGAAACATTTTTTTCCTCCATAAACTTCCGGGTTCCAAAAAAAAAATGTTTTCACTTTATCAGTTTAGTCCTTCGCGAAGAATCTAAACATATTCCCATGCATTGTTTTGATATAAAAAAAGCTTTAAAAAAATGATTTTTTTTAAATCATTTTCAAAAGTTCATAAAATGTTTGAGTTTTAAAATTTTAAAGTGCGTTTTCGCCTCGGAGGTACCCTTTATCACGCAATACACTACCCAACTTAAGAGACAATTCAGATTGTCAGACGCAAAAAAGATACATTTTTATAAAATTTACACTAATTTTTTTTAAGTTTGTGATCTCCGTAATACGTTATTGGTGTGTTGACACCAACTTGATATACCTCAAACTTTATAAAATTACGCAGTTTTTTTTAATTCTGCGCTTAAAGCTCATTTTTATTAAACGGCGCAAAAACCCTATGTAAAATCTTCAAAAAGTTTAAAATTCGGAAAATTTTCATTTCACTTGTAAACCACATGCAACTTTTCACCCAGCAGCGATATCAAATTTTTTTTTTTTGTGAATATATATTTTGTGGATATAGTCTAGTGACTATATTTTGTATTGGTTTGGATCTGAAAGCTAAAAACTATTACAAAGAAAACGGAATGGATGAAAAATCCCTTTCAAGTTTCAAGTCGTTTTTTTAATTTTTCGAATTTTGGATGACCACCAATTCTCAAAGTGAAGACTTTTCAACGTAAAACTTTGCACGTCATATCCTTCAAGTATAGTCATCCAAACCCTGTACAACGTTTTTTTTTTCAATTCATAAAACTTAACGGAACAAGAGCCATAGTATGTCGGTTTCAGCAGGTGCTCAAAAAATTTGAAATACACCATATACGTAAAGAGTAAAGAGTGGAACAAAATAAATAAAGCAAATCTGCTTTTTATATTCTAATTTCTTCCTAAAAGTACTTTTATCTCTGCTTGTATAAACAAGCTGATTAAACAAAAAACAAAATTTGTATACGACATGAAAGAAACCCCTGAAGGAATGAACGACCAAATGAATTGAGTACTTTGAAACACTTATGTCTTCTATAACGTAAATATTTACACAATATTTCAATAACTTACACTATTGTGGACGTTGTTTACTTTTAACAATATACCCGTATGTACTTCACTCTCACCTCATATTACTGGTGCCTTCAAACCAATACAATATTCCATTAATTTTCATTTATACTTCCTTCAAATATTTCTTCCAACTGTATTGGTTTTAAGTGTATCTGTATGTGCCTTAGGCTGTATGTGTTTGTTTATTTTGCCATCAATATTTGGTAACTAAAATGACAAACAAAAATATATACACATATATGTACATATATATATATATATATGTATATATAAAATATATTTATATTAAGTTAACGTTTTAACGTTAACTCTCTCATAGTTATCTCATTTTCTGTTTATTATTTATGTAGTTAAAAAAGACAGGTACAAATTATGTAATGGCAAGTTATTATAAGGAAAAATAGAACAGAGTAAAGTAAAAACTTTTCATGTTATTACAAAATTCTATTATTATAAAGAAAACATCAACATTATGTACTAACGAGACATTCAATTGTTAGTTGTTTTTCTTCTTTCAGTTTTTACACTTTTTTATTTGTAGACAAAGTAGACACTCTCAAGTTTTTTATAAAAAATGGCTGGTGGTATGAATACAAGGAGTGGTTATAAGAAAGGGCGAATATTTCGAAATTGTTTGTGTGTCAGTGTGATTGCATGTGTATGTGTTGTAGTGTACATACAATTTTGAAATATTTTCTTCCGAAAAACAATAAACCAAAAAGGAAATAAATTAGAAATTTCAGCTCTATTGACTTTGTACAATGTCATCTACAACTAATATTAAAGAACAAAGATAACAAACCACTACAACTACTCCCGTTTACAATGTATACACTCATATAAATCATTTAGTATGAACCCATTCTATATAAATGTACAAACAATATTCATACATTTGTCTAACTATATTTCCTAGTTATTTACATTTTCTATATAAGTATATATGTATGTTAATGTATTATCTTCCATATACTCATTTAAAAATAAAAACAATAATATTTTTACTTTTCCAAGAACCTATTTCACCACCACATTTAAATATATGTATGTATGTACATACATATATTTAAATGGCCCTATCACTATTAAAACTAGTGTATGACAGTAAAAGAAATAGTAATACATATATAAATATAATTAAAATAAATTTTTTGATATTTATTTAGTCGGGCTCGAGTTCATTAAATTTAATTTTCATTAAATTATTTTTACTGAAGGTAAAGTTGTTTTACAACTTGAAAAATTTTTTATTAAAATTTTTTTTTATTGATAATTTTCTTGGCTGGGATTCGAACCTGGGTTGTTGAATTTACATATGTTTCGAGAAACACCACTTTCTCTCATCAGAATTCTTTGCATTCTAACCCTCTGCACCACTGCGGTGCCTGCTAGCCAAAAGACAAACATCAATCTTTTAACCAGTGTTACCTGGTGGTTCGAAATTTGCTGTAATTATCATTTTTATTTATTAATTTCTATTTTACATGTTGCCTCCTTTTCTTCAGTTTTTTCGTATTCATGCCAAGACTTCGTCTTGAAAACCTAAATACATTTGTTTTATTATGTTTGTTGTCCACTTTCATCGACAATTTTTCAAGTTGTAAAACAATTCCTACCTTCAGTAAAAATAATTTAATGAAAATTAAATTTAATGAACTCGAGCCCGACTAAATAAATATCAAAAAATTTAAAATTAACAGTTCGAATAAAAATAATAAATTGTTCTTATAATTAAAATATATTTTATTTGGTGATTATTTATTTTTCGTTAAATGTATGAAAGTGACTTTAGTACTTCAATGTTAGTTTGGTTTCTCTACTAATTAAATTTTTGAGAGTAAAATTCTGCTTATTGTTTGAATTTTGAACAAATTATTTAAGACAAATTGATTTTATTGTTATTTAATATTGCTTTGTTGTTGTACCGGCCACTGCTGCTGCTGATATCGGTATAGAAAATACACACACATGCATCAAGCTAAATGAAATTAATTTCGCATAACAATATTTCTTAAATAATTGAAGAGTAGGTTATATTATTTAAAAAATTAGGAAATTCTTTTAAACATTTAGCATACTTTCAACATTACAAGTTCACAATAAACAATAAATAAAAACAAACACAAAAATATTATAGAAAATGTTATTAAATATAAAAATTTTGAGCAAAATCAGTGAAGGGATAAATGAACAAATATGTATGTATATACAATGTACATACATATTTTTTGCAAAGCTTATAGAAAACACGTATAGGTACACACTATTGTAAACTTGCCACAACACAAATAATATATGTACATACTCGTACAATAATACAACAAACGCTATAAAGAGTATACATATGTATGTATGTAGTTGGTTATTGGCATAATGCTTTGTTGAATCACGTTTAGTACAAAAAAATTGTGTGTTAATGGGCCAATAAACCACTCGCTATGCTGGAACATTTTACAAGTAATAAGAGGGAGGAATAGCAACCGCAAATTTTATTTCTAGTGTTTTGTTACTATTGTTGTTTTTGAATTTAAGAACGAAGCGACAAAGTTTGTAACTGCATGAATAATAATTATACACAGTTTGGAAGCAAAGAGAAGAGATCTTTAAAAATCAGACCATGGCATTTGGAGTAAAATTAATACACTAAATAAGTCCTGTTTCACACGTTTCAGTTTTAGCTGACAAGGTTTTGTTTAACTCTTTTTTCTTTTTGTGCACACGCGTATCTACAATTTTCATGCTAAATATTCAACATGTAAACAACTTTGCAAGTTGTATGTACTTGTCTTAAAGAATCAGAATTGAAACGTGTGAAAGCGGACTAAGTTTATTTTATTAAGATTTATTGTATTTTAAATCAAAGTATTTTAAATAAGATAACTTTTCATTAATACATATTTTTAAAGTTCTATTTACTCCTATGTATTTAAATTAAATAAATTCAAGAGTAAGCACCTTGACGAGTAGTTAAAAGATAAATATTTTCAACCAAATACAATAAAAAGCTGAAAAGATACTCATAACTCATTGTCTGTTCAGCAGTGTTACTACAGTATGTTACCATCATATCAAAAATTTAACAGTTTACATAAAAAATGTTAGAAGCAAAACTTTACTGCAGACTTTATGTAGACAGATAATAATCATGCACAACAAGGTTGAAATGTTGCTGGCAAAAAGGTAAACCAAACAACAGTTCAATGTGGATGTACGACTATAAAAATAAAACCATAAAGCATCGTGTCTGATGGAGAACAATATAAAAATATACTGTACATATTTTACCTTTTTCTATATAATAGAAAATACAAAAAATGCTGTCACCTGCTATTCACAGATTGCAAGTTTAATAAATGGGCTAAAAAAAAGGCTTAATGCACACATTCCCTTTAATTTGATTTACGATTGGTTTTGCGAATTTCAAATGTTTACATTCAGAACTACAGTTGTTACAATTTTATATTTACATATATACATATGTATGTATGTATGTACATATGTAAATCTCTTGTTTATAGTAAGACCGTCACAACTCAAAAATTAAATATTTTTATCTTACCAAAGCCACCCACCTTTTGAATAATAAATTCAATAAAACTATTCCAAAAGACGTCTTCATCTTACCAGTATTCTTACGAGAATTTCTATTAAATAGTATTTGATTTTATATTTTTCACGTTTTTTTCACGTATGTATTCTATAACTAAGCTCCACTAGCGAATACAAATATATAAAAAGTATCAGATACAAATATTTCAATATCAGTGTTTTATATCAGTTACATAAAAATATACATATTCTTTGCGAAACACCATTTTCAATTAACAGCTTTTACTAAAAAAATTTTATTCAAAGTTTTACTTCAAGTTAAATATACAATTTGTTTGAAAACAATTGTATACACTACAATTTATTTTTGTATATTTCTGTTATATGTTTCACATAGCTTTCCGTTGGAAAACATAAATGTAAAATCATACAAAAATATATACAAAGAGACACTAGCAAAATGTAATGCATTTTCTGGCCTGCTAAAGCCGTCATCAGCATTATTTGTGTCTAATAGTGTTTATTTTCAAACCTTGTATATTTAACTTTTTTTATATATTAAATGAGAATTATTCCTCTTGCAAGTATTTGAAAATTTTTAAAAAACATGTGAAACATATAACAGAAATATACAAAAATAAATTGTAGTGTATACAATTGTTTTCAAACAATTTGTATATTTATCTTGAAGTAAAACTTCGAATAAAAAATTTTTAAAAATTTTCAAATACTCGCAAGAGGAATAATTCTCATTTAACAGCACTTACTAAGCAAGACAAAAAGTGTAATCGTACTCGTATTGTTTTTCAACAGATTTTCTAATGCCAGATGTCTTGCTTACACTGTGTTGCAAAAATGTTTTTAATTTTTAGTCAATTCTCTCTAGATTTTCGGAGAATTTAAGAAATTTAAAACTTAGAACATGTCTTGAGACTTTTAACATTTTATTTAACAAATTCTTTTAATGCAATTGAAATACTGTTTAACAAAATGTTTAGAAATTGCGTATGACTTAATAAATTTGTGTTAGGCAGCAAACGCACTAGACTCATTTAATGTTAAGACATGCGTTAATGTAGCTATACAATAGGTTGTCCAACTCAAACGATGAGTTCAATTCGGAAAGATGCAACAAAGGTAGTAAAAAAAAGCTGTTCTTAAAAGGCAATTGTTATAGAGATTTAAAATGTTGCTGTACAAATATAGTATAAACCCTTTTTACTCCTTCCGGGTGATAGAGTCCTTCTAACCATAAGTTCTCGCCACTAACGTTACAACCACGTGTAATAATTGTTTTTTTTTTTTACATTCCACCAACCCGGGTGTACCAAATTGACTGTGACACTAATAGCATGCAACTAGCTCTTACGAACAAGTCCTTGCGGACGAGGTGATTGCCACCAGCCGCCTAATATGGGAACAAATTCGGGTGGATTTTAATCAGACAATAATGGCCCTAGTGGACTAAACGGACCTCTCATGGTCTCTCAGTGAGTGAAGAGTGAAGTTAATGCAAACGCCAAAGGAGAAAGAAACGCTATTATATGAGGAGGGTAGTTCTTAGTATCGCTCTTCATGTGTACCCTAGGGGTAATCCTACCAGGAATGGCCAACTCAAGTTAAACTGTTACTGCACTTAAGACTCTGCACCACGTCAAGGTGACTACGCATCTCTGAGGTTTAAGTTAGTCTTCTCAAAATATATGTAGACCGCTTACAAAAATAAAGGTTTTGAGGTCAAATATATCCTAAGGTGTAAGAGATAATATCGAGATTTATGCTTTTCCCTTTCTAAGCAAAATTGAGAAATCTAAAAATAGGACGAAAATGATTTTCACCAACTTCTGTTGACGTTTCAATTTTTAAAGATATCTAGAAGTTTAGAAGATACATACATATTTATTTTGGGATCGACAATGCTTTTCTCTTTATATAAAGTGAGTCGATGCGTTGCTGGAGAAACTATTTGTAATAAAACAAGTAAGAGTGCTATATTCGGCTATGCCGAATCTTATATACCCTTCACCTTTGTTGTGGATACATAATTATATTATACATAATTATGTCGATAAACACGCCATCTTTTGATGAATTTGTTTGTAACAATATTAATATGCTTTGTGTGATCAACGCCATCTGTTGATGATATTATTCGTAACAATATTAATACACTTAGTTTTTTTCATGAAATTTTCAGAGCAAACTTCTCGAAATCATGTCTAACAAAATTATTGAAGATTTGGATCCCGAAGATATCTGGGGACTTCAGAAAATTGATTTCAAGCGACAGACAGACGGATATGGCTTAATAAACTCCGCTATCTATAAGGATCCAGAATATATATATCTACTTTATAGGGTCGAAAAATTATATTATGGAAATATAATGAAGGGTATAATAAAAGGGTGAAGGGTATAATAAAAAAATAAAAGTGAAATATGCAATGTTAGAGAAATTGTGTAGATCCAAAAACGACATATGTGATGAATCGTCAGTTGCAAAGGAACATATTTATACGTTAACAAATGTTTAAAACCCCAACAGAAACATAAAGAAAACCCAAATACATATGTATTATTTTCGTTTCACTTTTATAAGCTTTTTTGAAAAAAAAAAAAAAAAAACTATAAAATTTACAAGAAAAAACCAAACAGTTCGAAATGTCATTTAGTCAACATCAGCAATAGCAACAGTAAGAACAATAACCAACAAGAACAAAAAACACAACAAAAAATAATAGTCAAAGTCAAAGCTGAAAGATGAAAGAAAGACAACCACAATGGGCCGCATACAAACTGAATTGCTTACCTCGTATTCGTTATTTATATAAAATTGTTTGTGATGTAAATTTCAATTTTAACTAAAACCAACTAAAAACTATTCGTAATGGTGACAGCCTTGTCAAATCAATCCTAATGTCAAACTGACAAAACTACTTTATTAACTTGTTTTCATTGTTTATTCCACAAAAGAACCGAAAAAACAACAAGCAAAAAAAAATTATAATTATAACATGGTCAATGACGTACAAAATAGGTGATGTCTTTTCAAAGGATACATATTGCCCGAAAAGATATTTATGGTCCCAACTATCAAACCGACATACACATAAATAAAACTAAAATCATGGTTAAATTAATTTACAAGATGACAGCATTGCTACAACAATTACAATAAGGCAAGAACAACTGGCATTTTTGTTTGTGTAATACTTTCGTTACTGGCAAAAACATCTGGCATAAAATAAAGAAAGCAAACATACAAACATGGATAAAAACAGAAAACAAAAAAAAACTAACACTTTTAGTAAAACAACTCAAAAAACAAACACACTATTTAATATAAAATAGTTCTTTAACACTTTTAAACTATTTTACGCAGATAAAACATCGACAAAAACTCACTTTTTCAAAAACAAAATAATTTTTTAACGTTTTTATATAAACATTGACTATTTGTAAACAAGTTTTTTAACATTTTCAATATCACCATGAATAGAGCAAAAAATAATCAGCTGGCGTTATGCTTTCACCTTGTAAATTAATTTCACCATGACTAAAATATTTAAAAGAATTCAAAGCAACAAACACATCAACCAAACCCACAAATTGGCATACAATAAGTACAGTTAATCCGGTTAAAACATGCCCAAAATTCAATTATAATGTTTTGAATTATAATAATTATTTTTATTTGTATCAGTACTGTATTTCTTTATCTCAGATTGTTTTCGCATCCTCGGATAGCAACATTTTTACATTGCTTAAACAGAGTGCCTGAGGACATAAATATTATTAAACTCCACAGTCTACAGAAAATATGAATACATTTAATATACATACATACCTACATATGTACATACATACACAGAAATATACTCATGGATATGTACTTGTATAACAAATTGCTTACAAGCTTGCAAATAACTACGAGTATGAACCTTTAAAAAAAAATTATACTGCCGCCGCGGTAACTTAAGACACTTGTGTAGACAACCTAGAAAAATTATATTCGTATAAATTGACCATAGATACGTAAAATAATTTTATCCTTTCGGCCTTAATTGTACAAATATCGTACAAATATACGTTTTTAATTCCTAATCGTTCGTATAATATAAAATATCTAAAGTTTACATAATTATTCACTCACTCACAAATAAGCATTAAATATCCAGCCACCTATTCAGACATGCAAGACACGAACACATCTCTATTGTTATTAGACGTACATACATATGTACACATGTCAACGGACTGAAACTTATTAATGAGAGACAGTTTCCTAAATACAAGCATGTGGATAAAACATAAAGAGTAACATAAATAAAAAAAAATATAATTTTGCCAAGTTCAAAAGCCTCGTTAAATATCATATTTCGCAACGTGGACGTAATTTTGTATAAATAAAATATAAGTAAAAAATTCACACGAAACAATAACGATCTTCTAAAAACCATAAAACGTAAACGGGAAGGGAAAAGGAAAACGAGAAATAAATAGACAGTGAAATTTTAATACACACGCGTATACACACACCAACAAGCACACAAACCACCTAGATTACGTAGTCAAACAGACACCTTTGTAAAGTGGCGTTTAAAGCCGACCGAGAAAAAAAACTCAAAACACAAACCACAGTAAACGTTACCAACTCAATAACGGTTGGCTATCGGTAGTAACAACAACATACACAACTATACATATATATATATATACATATGTACACATAAAGTTCCAACAAACATCTTTAGAAAATGTTAAGTTTTTAAAAATTTGTGGTGCGAGTGAGTAGAATGAAGAAATTTTCCTTTTTTCCAGACAAAGAGATACACAAATGCATGGAAGATAAACCCAAAAAAGGCATTATTTTTTTCGCAAACTTGATAATAAATTATAAAACTATTTGTTTTTGGTAAATTGTTCATTTTAAGGGCAAATAATTTATATTATATGTATAAATCATACGTCACCTCTGCCCAGCAACACAAGAGATGACATCTTGTATACAGTTTGAAAACATGGAATGTGTATTTTGTAGAATATCACACAAAAATTAAGTTGAAACATTCATGTAATTAAATCAGAAGTTTCGTAAAATTGCCTAAATTTTTGCTAATAATGAAAATGTTAACCAAATTTAAAACGTTGCTGTTGATTATTTCTTTTCTTATTAATTCGATAATACGGTGCAAATCTTAAAACAACAAGAGTCCATAAAATCTTAATTTAGCCTCTGCTATAGCATATTTATGTTAAATTCAAATGTCCCATTCATATAAAGTTTCATATTCTATACAAATAGTTTTTACAAACCATTCAAACCGAAAATGTGGTAGAAACATTTGTTAAATTTTAAATCCTTTTAATATTTATGTATGACTTTTACTGGTATGATTTGTGGTTATTGTAGGCAAACTCACATTGTGTTGCAGACTCATATTTCATTGATCCTGGTGTTGATGGTAATCATCATCATTGACTATATCACAAAACAACTCACGTATAAAAACCATTTAAAACCACATTAAGTTAAGAATCATATTAACAACATATTGAAATTGGATTATTCGTTTTCTAAAAATAAAGAAAAAAAAAATCCATATTTATTTTGTAAAAGATGTGTTTCTTTCACAACAAGATATATTTTTGTATAAGTAGTAGACACAAACATAAACATATGTAAATCATAACTTTCGTTTTGAATAAATAAGAGAGTCATCATCAACACCATTCACATTTTCATCATCATTATGGTCGTCATAAGCTTTTTTACATTCATTTTAATATAAGACATTTGCGAGCAAGAGATTTTTTTATTTAAAACATGCCAAAGACATGAACAAACAAATCAAGATTATCCATGACTGTCCTAACGGAAATTGGTCAGGATATCAGCTATATTGTTGCAAATGCTTATACATACATTCATACATACAAACATTTATACATGCATACAAACATACATACATAAAATTTAATTGTACGTACATACCTAAATATATGTACATATATGAATGTACATATGCATATCTGATATTGTTGTACTAGAACTACAGAGCTTTATAACAATCAATGCTACTCTGATTATCAGTAAAAAATTTTAATTAAATTCATTTATGCCATGTATTCATGTAGTACCTATGTATGTGAATTGATTTTGCAATATCGAATTGAATTTAAGTAATAAGTAATAAGAAAAAACAAGTATGCCGAATTTAATACATATGTAGGTGTGTACGCTCTTTGTCCATTTGTTGTTAAAACATTTATCTGATTCGCTCGATTTGGTTAATTTTATATTTTGTGTTTTCTATACCAAAAAGAATCATTTTTTACTTTCTTATTAGCAATAATAACAATGTCCAAAATATATATATTTTTTTTTGTAATGACAGGCGGACGAATTTTATTACAAACATTTCTGATCAACAAATAATATTTGGGGAAATATTCATCCCCCAAGTTCTTGCCTCTAGGCTCTGTACAGACAGACCAGTGGATAAACCTAGATCATCTTCGATCTTTATAAGGACCCACAGTATGTATGCTTTTGTGGATCTACTAGCAATACTTTGATGTGTTACAAACCTAATGACAAAATTAATATACCCTCCGTTAATTCAAAAACAAAGCTAATCAACTAAATTGTTATAATTAAATTTATTCCGAAAACAATTCATTCTTTTAAGTTCCAGAGCATTCTGTACAACTTTAAATGAATACAATTTGTGTTCCATGGCCCCAAGTATTTTGCGAACACTACATTAAAATGGAAAAAATGCGAATGAAAACTGTAAGGGAAATACAAAGAATAATAGGAAAACGTTTGCATTGTTTTCTTTTCAACGTTGAACGAGAAAACAGAGACAGCAAAGCGGAAATGAAAATTAATAGAAATTTTTTTCGTTTTATATTTTTTTTTTATATAAAGACCATAAAAATTTGTAGTTGTATTTATCTAATAAAAGCTTAAACAGGCTCTCTATCTCCGGGTAAACGCTTTTTAATTTATTTTAGACACCACTATCTTTTCTTAAATACAAAGAAATAAAGTAGTAGATATTTATAACTACATATGCAATTATTTCCAATCGTCCTTTCTTATTTTCTCCAAGTGAATGGAAATAGCGATTATGAATGAGGCTGAGATTGTTAAAAAAACAAATTTTCTGTTTTAACATAACTTACAAATTATCTTGAAGACTATAATCAAAATGACGAAATATAAAGATTATAAGAATGATATGCATAAATTTCATTTACAATCAAGATGGCAATCGTTTACAAGCACTTTTCAATTGCTTGGGAATTAATCAGCTCTAAACGGAAACCAGTATAAAACAAAAGATAATTATTTAATGTGATTTATTCATTAAAAAGATGAACAATGAAAAACTGGTGGAAATCGGTCCATTATTTCACCTGGCCCCCATACAAATGTCCTCTCAGTATTGCGGTTTACCGATCATAAATGTTTGAATTATGCAAGTATCCAAACGAATTTCATCACAAATGAGTGGTAAATGAAGCCAAATCACATTTACAAATTTTGTGCAGATCGGTCTATAATTACTCGTAGCTCCCGAAAATTACTTTAAAGAACATAACTCTCCCAAAAATATTGGTATCCAAATACATAATATTGAACGCAAATATATTTCATAAGTATAAAAATAATACGATACAATTTTATTATGATTCGTCCATAATTCGTCGTAGCTCCCATATTATGCCCACTTCCGAAATTCACTTTAACGATCAAAAATTTTCTTAAAAATGTTAGTATCCAAATAAAATTTGACACAAATAAGTTTCTTATATACAGAAATATTAATATTGTTACGAATAATTTCATCAACAGATGGCGTTGATCAAACAAAGTGTATTAATATTGTTACGAACAAATTTATCAACAGATGGCGTGTTTATCGGCATAATTATGCATAATATAATTATGCATCCACAACAAAGGTGAAGGGTATATAAATACACCAGTTCACCAACAATTGTCACTAGATCAAAAATATGGAAACATCATAAAAAAATCCATGGTATATTGTAATTAAGATAAAAAATATTTATTTCCGTTTTGAGTTTAAGTAATTTTAATATTTTTACAAACTATGAGCTTTGCTAAAGAATATGCTTTAAAATATATGTATGTACTTCATTTCAAATACAATGGAATTTTTATTCAATGTATTGTATACTGGACATACATATAATTAACGAACATTTTATAGGAAGTGATTTAATTACCTTTATGACAGAAATTTAACCACTTCCTTGTGTATGTATGTATGTATACCACTTCAGCATATACACATAAATTTATATGCATTTACATTTGATAAAGAAATATATGTAAAAGGTTTTCAAATCTGGAGACGAGGCTAAGACTTGGCAAAATTTATTTCATATGTCATATACATAGCAACATTCATATATATGTATATTCATATACATATATATACATATTAACTTTTACACATATACTCGTATTAATTGCTCAATAAAGTTTGATATTAACTTTATATGTGCGTTTATATACGAGTACAACATAAATTTGTCTATATTCTTAAAACTACAAAATAAGTTTATTTAACTTTTGTTTTTTTTTTTCTTTCTTTCTTTTTGGCTTGTTAGTTTGTTTTTTTAACATTTCTCGCAATTTACACAACACACTTGAAGGAAAATTTTGAAAGTTTTCGTCTTTACTATTTGATTTATTGCCAAACGTTGTTTAAAAAGTCACGAATGTGTTTATAACTTGAAACTATTTTATCCACTCAGCGCTGAGTTCATTCTATCCATATTCTGAAACACAGGCATACAGGATTGCTTACATAAATATATATGTATAAAGTTCTAGAATCGGACAGAAGCTGTCCTTTTTTCTCTCCCAATATATTAATTACAATATCTTACAAACCAGATAATTGAAAAATCTTTTTAAATAAAGGTAGTGCTGAATTTTCTAAATTTAAAAGATAATTTTAAAATATACTGTGAGCGTCAAAATACAGGCAACAAAAAAAATACAAAAAATATTATTATATTAAGTAGAGTTGAGTTCCCAGAAAGAAACAAAAAGAAAAACGTATAAAAATTTAATTAATTTATTGTTCAAATAGACAAATTCCTACGCGTCAAAATTAAGTTTCTTATGAAAAAAATAGCCCTGTCATTCCAATAGTTGCAATTCTTTTTTTTCTTTTTTTTGCTTTAAAGTATAACGGTAAAATGCCGTTCAAATAATTGCAAGTTTCTTAATTTATCATTAAAAGAGATTGAGTTGGATTATTAAGTGAAAAATTTACAATTGGAAGACAAACATCAATTGAGTCTCAGCAAATCATAACACAGAAAAAAAAGATCATGTTTTTTTTCAATTAAACCTTTAATTGATTTTAAAATAATTTTCAATTAAAATTTTAATTGATTCAATTACTTTTTCTGATATTTTCAATTAAATCTTTTTTTTTTTTTTAATTGATACTATCATTTTGTTTACAGGTCCGATTTCAATTAAATTTTTAATTGATTCCACAAATATTTTAATTGAAACTCATTTTTATTTTTTTCTGTGTAATAGGCTTGCATAGAAAAAGTAAATCCCCCCGTGAAATAGGTAAAATCGTTGGAAGGCATCACTGTACAATAAAACAAAATAAATATAAATAAATAAATAAATAAATAAAACTTTTATATACAAAGTTATATAAAAATTTGCCTGGTGCAAAACGATCAAAGCGTCTTACAAAAACTGAAGTAAGAGCAAACCCAACACCTAGTGCTGTAAAAATAGCTGAAAAATTCTGGAAAACCTGTAATTGAGTATGATTAGAAATCTTTGTACCAAAATAGAGTTATCAAACAATAGAATATCGCATACAAAAATAAAAATAAACCTATAGTTTTTGGGAATAATATTCTTCTAACCAATGAACTTAAGTTTGAATTATTTGGACTCAAAAAGCCACCAAAAATATGGGGAACCAAGAACGAATCTTTTAGTTATAAATATATAACCAAGACGGTAAAACATTGCGGCGGCTTAGTAAAGGTCTCATTTTAATTATTTAAAAAACAATATTGTCACTAGTGTAGAGCAGTTAGAACTAGCGCAGAAGTGAATTTCTAACAGGACAATGATCCTAATCATACCTGCAAAATTGTGAAAAAGTGTTTGCAATCATTGTTCAAAAACGTTGTACATCGAACAAAATTTCGTCTGATTTCATTAAAAAACTATTGGATTCTATGCCTAGAAGATTATCAGATGTGATAAAGCCAAAAGGACTACAAACAAAATATTAAATACGATGTTTTACATAATTTTAATTTACTTTATTTTGGCGCGAAAAATCTGGTGCTTTTCCGTAATATTTTGCTTAGGTTGCTTATGAATTATGCAATATATTGTGTTTTTAATTTGTACTTTTTTAATATGTTATAAAATAGTTTAAGTGATTTTCGGAAGAGGGACTAGGACTAACTATGAGTTATGACTAATTATGGACCGATCATCATAAAATTGGATCGAATATATGAAACATATGTGTGTTGAATATAATTTGGGTACCAACATTTTTAAGAAAGTTATTTATGCTCTTTAACCCATTAACGCTCAAAAGGAAACTGTAGGCAAAAAAATGTCTTTGTTGTTATTTATTAATTCAATGTCAACTAAGTAAATGGAATAACAAAAAAGAAAAAGCTTAACAATTTTTGTTCACTTTTTAGAAAACTGGGTGTCTTCACTTGGGGACATTCGGCATACTAAGTATGAAATTGGCCAAAAAGTTTTTTTCAACACAAAGCGATTTTTGTACATAATACACATCTACAGCGACATTTTCTATGACAATCAACACGTCTGAATTGCTTTATATCCGTTCTGGATTATGACGGTTGTTTTTTGCGATCTGGACCAACTATAGTGGGTGATGCTTGACGACGCCATTTTAATGCTTTGGACTGTAAATAGGACCACGCAATACTTCGTCTGAATGATAGTTGGTCCATCAGAGTGATATTTTCAGCTTTACATAATATTACTTGCAATCGCCAAGCGTAACTTACTGCCAAGTCTAAAATATATTCACATATTGGCCACCACTATTTTTGACTCTCATGGATACTCTATTAATTGATTTTCGACTACCAAATCAAGAACACTGGTCAAATATCTTTTCAAACAAAACTCAAGGGCTATGGCCATTCACATTTTTAACGAAATCACCAACTCTACTAATAATTGCATCATTCCCATTATATGTTGTGCACTAAGTTGGTTCTTCACGTTGCTACTTTGATATAAATATCATCATATATATATACTAAGAATATTTCTTCCACAAAAACAAAAATCAAACAAAAACACAAACAAAACAAACAAACAAAAGTTTGTTAGTATTTTGGTTAGGTTAGTTTGATTCTCTTTCTTTAGAAAACTTAACAGTAGCTCATCATCACTATCACTTCAATCTGAAGTAAGATTCTTATTATTATTTTTTTTTTCAAAGCAATGTCCAGTTTTCCCAATACATCATTTGGCATATTTGTACAAAGTAAATCTTGTTCATCACCTTCATCACCATCACTTACAGCGGCAGCATCTTGTGTCATGACTAAAATATCATATATATTATCATCATCATTTCCATTATGTAATTTACAGCATCGTAAAAAGCTGTTCCGACCTCTAAAAATATATTGTGCGTCATTTATTTATTTTATTATTAAGTCAATGGATTAAATCCTTACAGACTATTAAAAAGGTATATTGAAAATTACAATTAATTACAAAAGATTAATTATTTAATAAACTAATTATTTTATGTTTAATTACATTTATTGAAAGAGAAAAATCAATTATTTCATATAGATTGTTAAATTCAGAAAATAATCTTCTTAATGGGTCAGCTTTAGCATAATTAGTGGTAGCATGTTTGACATACAGTGGCCTAAAATGGCGGGAAAATCGTTGAGGAACATTAAAAGTAACATTGTTTACAAGGAATTCGGAGCAGACTTCACCATTAATTATATTGATCATAAATGTTACCTTAATGTAGATAGAGTTGGTAATTTAATCAATTTAAGTCTATCGATGTATGATGGAAGGTTAATATCAGGATTCCAAGGTAACCCACGTAGACAAAAAAGTAAGAATTGTTTCTGTACAGACTCTATACGCTGAATATGAATATTATAATAAGGATCCCAGATAATAGAGCCATATTCCAATATAGGTCTTACTAAGAAATGTAAAGGGACATAAAATGCAAGTACACCTCTAGCTTTATTTATCATCATGGTAATGTGCGAAACAAAGTTTGTTGTCTAGTAAAATTCCTAGATCAAGAAAATTTTCAACAATTTCAAGCCGGTAATCACCCAAAGTATAATTAGCAGGAATATAATTACTTCTTAAAAAACGCATAAGTTTACATATTGAAAAAGATCAAAAAGAATTTGAAATTGTAGAATTTATTAATAGTTTCGCCCATTGTCCCAAATGGGGACAGTCGAATAAAACCATACCTTCTAAATAAATTTTTTACTTTTTTGTGAAACAAATTGAACTGATAGATTGTTAACAATTTAAGCAAAATATTTTATCAATAAAAATTAATTTTTAAATCAATAGTATTGAAAAAACTCTGGAAGATGTCTAACAAAGCACAGCCGAACAAAATACTAAATACTGAAAATGCTTCTTATTTTATAGCACGTATTTCTGATTATAAGCTCAACTAAACCTAAAGAAGCGGTATATATGTTTAAATTAACTAAAAAACGGTTCAAGTTATAGTTGCCATCTTTTGAACATGTGTACTCATATGGGGACAGTGGGCGGTAATGAGTAATTTTCAAAAGTAGGCCTTATATGGAAGCTATGCCCAATTATGGACCGATCTGCGCAACATTTGTAGGTTTGGATACGTGAATAAATCAAACATTTAAAAGAATACACATAATAATAAAATCGAACAAAATTGAGAAGTACTCGTATTTTCGTAACACCACAATCTATTGGTATAGCTAACTTATTGCCCATTGCTGTTATATTGGTTTTGTTAGCGAAGATTTTGGATGAGGTTGAGCTCTATTTATGTTGAGTTTTTATATGAAGGCATAAGCGGCCAGAAAGAAATAGAAAAAATAGAAAAAACTTTTTCTATATATTGTCATCATAGAGAGGTTTTATAACCCGGGGATAGTGAATAAGAAGAATGAGTAGAGCAATTGTTCGTGCAACACATAAAATTATACAATAAACGTACGTACGACTTGTATACTTCCACTTTTAAAAGTTGATGCTAACTTGTGATAACATTCTCAATTGAAAGCAATTGAATGGTGTGTGTATATTCATAAATAAAATTAATAAATTTTACAAAAAAATATGTCACTCCAATACTAAAGGCGCTTCTATTAACTCACACATAAATGCGCCGTATCTACATATGTATGTGGTAGGTACAATTGCATACATGTGTACATTTTGTGTTTAACGTTCGACAATACAAACCATAAATTTGTGAGTTGTACGAAATAGATACATACATATGTACGTCTGAGTAAATTTCTCAAATTATTAAGTATTTTATGATAAAGTGTTGTGTCTTAAATAGGAACAAGTATGTATAACAATGGTATTAATGAAAAATATCTAAGTACAATAAGTAATGGATGTACAAGGGTTTTATAAGAATATGTATAGCCAACAATAATCATATTTTGTATGTGAATAGCATTATTGTGGTTGTATTGTTAACAGAAGCAATGCGAGTTGTTAATTTTCTACCATAACTTTCTTAAAACTTAATGTTCCAATGCCTTTAAATGTTTCCAAAGTAACTTGAGTCCTTTTGTCTGTACCCCGTGAATACAAACGTACATACTTGTATTTGTAAATATCTTCGTCTGACTGTGTGTATGTATTTAATTTGATACAGCTAATTGTGAAGACATTGTTGGTTGGTTGTTGGTTGTTGGTTGTCTTTCGATATTCTTCAGAAGCAACAAAGACAGAAAAAACGGCTGACAAAACAAAATTCATTTAATTTTTTAATTAATTTCCAAGTTAATGTTAAAGAACGGCTAATTAAATTTTAGTTTACAATTTTACAAACATACACATACATATTTTTGTTCTACAAAAAGATTTTTTAAGAAAATCATTTTAAATTTCATAAAATATTGCTAAATATATATATATATGAGTACTCGTAAATAACATTTTGCAGAAGATGTTTTAAGCAGTACGAGTATTAACAAGTTAGAGTGCAATATTCAGCTGTGCCGAATCTTAAATACCCTCCACCTAAACGTAATAACAAATACAAAAACTACACTAGTTTGTTCTGTGTTATCTATTCAGTCTTAGTGCAAATTTTATTATTATCTTATATGTATATTTGAAAGAGAATTTTACGACCAACATAATTTATTTTAAATGTTTTTAAATTTTATCTAATTTTGACCATTTATAATTAATGTAATTACCGATTCTTATTGTAATTTACAAAGTTTGTCTGATTTTCATAATAATCTTGAGTGTAATTTAACAATTTATAAAATTAAAACACATTTTTGTAATTCACAACAAGTTAAGAAACAGAGTATAAACAAGTAAGAGTGCTATATTCGGCTATGCCGAATCTTATATACCCTTCATCTTTGTTGTGGATGCATAATTATATTATGCATAATTATGTCGATAAACACGTCATCTGTTGATGAATTTAATTGTAACAATATTAATACACTTTGTGTGATCAACGCCATCTGTTGATGAAGTTATTCGTAACAATATTAATACACTTAGTTTTTTTGGTGAAATTTTCAGAGGTTGTCTCGGATTTTTGCTCATATATCCGTTATTTATGGACGGATTTTGTTGATTTTAAATAGCAAACTTCTCGAAAGCATGTCTGATAGAATTATTGAAAATTTGGATACCGAAGATATCTGGGGACTTCAGATTTCAACAGACAGACAGACAGACGGACAAGGCTTAATCGACTCCGCTATCTATAAGGATCCAGAATATATATACTTTATAGGGTCGGAAAATTATATTGTGGAAATTACTAACGGAATGACAAACTTATATATACCCTTCTCATGAAGGTGAAAGGTATAAAAAGGATAAGATATAAAATAAGTTTTTTTTGTTTAAATTTGGTCTCAATAATATTATTTACAAGAGATTTATGGGTTTCATAGTAGAAGTGGTCCAGTTATGGACTGATAGCTTCTAAATCCAGTATCCATTAATGTGGAGTTGTATGGTTGGTTGTTATGCTCGTAAGTGGACTTAATCCAGGAGCTAAAATTGACTGACAGCTACAAAATCCAGTAGTATAATTGCCGTATAACCGATATAAAAGTTGGTTCGATATCAATATTTATTAGACATTTTTATGCGTTAAATTGTTTTTCGGAAATGGTCCTTATATGGTAGCTATGACAAATCTTGGGCCGAACTTCTTAAATGTTGGAACAGTGAATTTTATGCATATGAGGATATCTCACGTCGAATTTCAACATAATAACGGTATATTTAAGTTACATATTAGTATTACAGTTTTTATTTTAGCGTGTATGTAAATGACCCGTGTAAAATTTTGGATTTTTTTTGACCATTATTTATAAGAGATTTATGAATATGGACCGAAATTCACAAAATTTTGTTGAATGTTTTTTGTGTATATTTAAATGATATATATGTATGAAGTCTTGAGTCGGTACCAATATAAGATATATATACAGATTAATGACTTTTTCGGAAGTAGTCTATGACCAATTATGGACCGATCATCATAAAATTTAGTACAACAATTTATATATCTATAAGAATTATTTGTGTCAAATTTTAACGTGGTAACTATATTTGTACCAGCTTTATACGTATTTAAGTGAATTTTGGAGGTGGACTTTATATGGAGTCTATGGTCAAACATGGCCCGAACTAAAAAAAATATTGTTTTACGATTTATTTTTGCCAAATTTTGCATTAATATTCCAATTTTACAGGCATTTATTTATCATTGAGCCATATTTCGGAGAGATATTTGTGTGGGGGCTATGAGAAATCATGGACCGATTTTTACTATTTTCTTTACACTTTATTATTTATTTATCATTGAGCCATATTTCGGAAAGATATTTGTGTGGGGGCTATGAGAAATCATGGACCGATTTTTACTATTTTCTTTACACTTTGTTCTTTTATCATAAAAATAACGTGTGCAAACTGCTGGAACTGCTTAGGAGAACTTTAAACGGTTTTTTGTAAATTTTGTTGATTTTGATTGTGGCTTTTGGACGTGATAGTGTACCAATGATATAAGTATATTATTTGTTGGGGATCAAATGAATATATCTCAGTGTTACACACGGAATGACAAACTCATTCACTACTTATGGTTATAAAAATATATGAACAAAAATTATAAAGTTGTTTTGACATTATTTTTACCAATTAAAACTTTATCAACAATCAGCAATTTAATTTTAAAGCATTTAAGCCTTTTGGTTTAATAGTTTTGTATCGTTTTGTTTACAATTACTCGAAGATTTTGTTGCGTGGACTTAATAAATAATAAGTGGGAACATAATAATTTGTTTGAAGACAAATAAGGTTTAAGAAAAAATGGTCCGAAAAAAGCAACTATACTTGTGTTTTGTACGGATATACCAGAAGTTGCTAGTTGTTTATACATATTTCATAATCAAATCTCTCCTCAGGAGCTAGGTTTTCATTTTAGACGCTTACTTTCTCCACCTAATATACATACATATACATTATAAAAAATTATTCTTTTGAATATTGAAGTACTCAATCTTGCGGAAAGAACTAATCAATTAAATTTTATTTTGTAAATTTCATACAAATTTTCTTATGCATTTACAAAATTTACCCTTGACCATGGTGGAACTATACAAGGTGAGTGCAGTAGGCCAGCTGACTGACTTTGTTTACAATTTACTTATGTCAAAAGTAATACTTTTTCAAGTATTTTTGACAGTATTACATTAATTTACACAAACAAAATGCCTGTTGTTTCTGTTTTGTGTTGTATTTATTGTCGATTTGCACTCACCTTGTATAGTTGAACCATGCCCTTGACTTTAATTTTCCAGAACATTGATTTAAGACCCAGTGAAACAAAATTTAAAAAGTCATAAAACCTAATATACACACTATAAATTCTAATAGAAGTTTTTTTTTAATCTTTTCTTTTTTCTTTAATTTCATCATTCGTTTTGGTTCGAATATTATGGATATTTAGCAATTCTGAGTACACTGTGTAAAGAGTTTCTTCAGTTCAATGTTTCTGCCATTTTGTACATGATGAATAATGAACAGTTTGGTCACAGTACTGCGTCGGCACAGTATTTTTTACAACTTGCTGGTTATTTGGGTATACCGGTGATATCGTGGAATGCGGATAATTCTGGTCTGGAAAGGCGTGCTTCACAATCAACACTTCAACTTCAGTTAGCTCCAAGTATAGAACATCAAAGTGCTGCTATGTTGAGCATATTAGAACGTTACAAATGGCACCAGTTTTCGGTAGTCACCTCCCAGATAGCCGGTCATGATGATTTTGTTCAAGCTGTAAGGGAGCGTGTAGCTGAAATGCAAGATCATTTTAAATTTACCATCCTCAATTCAATTGTTGTAACGCGTACTAGTGATTTGATGGAACTTGTTAATAGCGAGGCAAGAGTAATGCTCCTCTATGCCACGCAAAGTGAAGCAATCACTATTCTTAGAGCTGCTGAAGATCTGAAGTTAACTGGCGAAAATTATGTGTGGGTTGTCAGTCAGTCAGTAATTGAAAAGAAGGATGCTCATCCCCAATTTCCAGTGGGAATGTTAGGAGTACATTTCGATACTAGCAGCGGAGCTTTGATGAATGAAATATCTAATGCCATTAAGCTCTACGGCTACGGCGTGGAAGCCTATGTATCAGATCCAGCAAATTATGGAAAAAAGTTAAACACCCAATCACTATCATGCGAAGATGAGGGCAGAGGACGATGGGATAATGGAGAATTGTAAGTACAAATAATGGTGGTTACCGTTAGCAAGGAAAGTCTATCAACTAATGGTTTTGCTTTTTGTAGGTTCTTCAAATACTTGCGAAACGTGTCGATAGACGGAGACTTAAACAAACCAAATATTGAGTTTACCGCAGATGGTGATCTGAAGTCTGCAGAATTGAAAATTATGAATCTTAGGCCTGGGGCCAACAATAAAAATTTAGTATGGGAGGAGGTAAGTTTTGCATTGTAAACAGATGCCCTATTTGTTTTCAATATATAAATTTATTTCCTCGTGGTCTTTTTACAGATCGGTGTATGGAAGTCTTGGGAAACACAAAAGCTTGATATTCGCGATATAGCGTGGCCTGGCAATTCACATGCTCCACCACAGGGTGTTCCGGAAAAATTCCATTTAAAAATTACATTCCTCGAAGAAGCACCCTATATCAATCTCTCGCCTGCGGACCCAGTTAGTGGCAAATGTCTTATGGATCGAGGTGTCCTATGTCGCGTGGCAGCTGATCATGAGATGGCTGACATCGATGTGGGGCAGGCTCATCGCAACGAATCTTTCTACCAGTGCTGTAGTGGGTTTTGCATTGATCTTTTAGAGAAATTTGCTGAGGAGCTAGGGTTCACATACGAACTAGTACGGGTCGAAGATGGTAAATGGGGTACACTTGAGAATGGTAAATGGAATGGTTTAATTGCCGAATTGGTAAATCGTAAAACCGACATGGTATTGACCTCACTAATGATCAATACCGAACGTGAAGCTGTGGTGGATTTCAGCGAACCATTCATGGAAACGGGCATCGCCATTGTTGTGGCTAAACGTACCGGTATCATATCCCCCACTGCGTTTCTGGAACCTTTCGATACTGCATCATGGATGTTGGTGGGCATTGTCGCTATACAAGCTGCCACTTTTATGATCTTTCTCTTTGAATGGCTCTCACCCAGTGGCTACGATATGAAACTCTATCTACAGAACACCAACGTTACACCTTATCGATTCTCCTTATTTCGCACATACTGGCTGGTGTGGGCTGTCCTATTTCAAGCTGCCGTACACGTAGACTCTCCAAGAGGTTTCACCTCCCGCTTCATGACCAATGTCTGGGCTCTATTTGCTGTCGTCTTTCTTGCCATATACACTGCCAACTTGGCTGCCTTCATGATAACGAGGTACCAATTCACATGAATAAATCTCATTTGGCCGGTAGTTATTAATATGTTTCTTTGCATTTTAAGGGAGGAATTTCATGAATTCAGCGGTTTAAATGACAGCCGATTGGTTCATCCCTACTCGCACAAGCCATCCTTTAAATTTGGCACGATTCCTTACAGTCATACAGACTCCACAATCAATAAATACTACAAGGAAATGCATTACTATATGAGACAGTAGGTCATCACATTTTTCTGCTTACATTTTAACCTTTCTAGTGCATGAGAACAAACTAAAACAAAAACAAAATCAGTAATAATAAAAACTGCATAAATAACATTTTCCTTTTTTGTCCCCTCGTTTTCTATTTTATCTGTTCATCTTTATTTTGTTCAGATATAACAAATCGAGTGTGGCAGATGGCGTTGCGGCTGTTTTAAACGGCAACTTGGATTCGTTTATTTATGACGGCACTGTTTTGGATTATCTAGTGGCACAGGATGAAGACTGTCGTTTGATGATTGTTGGCAGTTGGTACGCCATGACAGGTAAAGAGTCAGCAAATTTCATAAATTTATGAACCATATACATAAGTACATAAATAATTCCGCATTTGTTTTTTTTCTGTTTTTATTCTTATTGAATAATATTTTGGCGTTTATAGGTTACGGTTTAGCTTTCAGTCGCAATTCAAAATACGTCCAAATGTTTAACAAACGTCTACTAGAATTCCGTGCCAACGGAGACTTAGAACGCTTGCGTCGCTACTGGATGACTGGTACATGTAGGCCGGGCAAACAGGAGCACAAGTCATCTGATCCCCTCGCCCTGGAACAATTCTTGTCAGCATTTCTACTTTTAATGGCTGGTATTTTATTGGCGGCATTATTGCTCCTACTTGAACACGTCTACTTCAAGTATATACGTAAACGTATTGCGAAAAAAGATGGGGGGCATTGTTGTGCTCTTATCTCACTCTCAATGGGCAAGTCATTAACTTTTCGTGGTGCGGTGTATGAGGCCACCGAAATACTTAAGAAACATCGCTGCAACGATCCCATTTGTGACACGCATTTGTGGAAAGTCAAACATGAACTGGACATGACCCGCTTGAGAGTGCGGCAATTGGAGAAGACAATGGATAAGCATGGTATTAAAGCTCCTCAATTAAGGTAAACATAATAATACACACCATATTTGCACCTTTATTTCGATTGCAATGTCACATATTTTTTCAGACTTGCATCATCATCGGATTTATTAAATCATCATCTCAAAGAACGACCACCTCTGATGGGAAATTTGAGTTTAGCAGCCAGTGCACAAGATTTATACAGGTGGTAAGTTTTTCGTTTTTCAACCCCTTCCCGCATGCTATCATTCACCCATTCCAATCAATCCATCCACAAATGTATATGTACACTATATTTCCAACCCAGCATGTTTGTGTTTTAACCAACAATAAAACCAAATTCTCTTGAAAAATTAACAACAAAATTTGTAGTCGATCCATTGTCACTATTAACGAGCAACCTTAACAACTTAAAAACTAATTATAAAAAGTCACAAAAACCAAAACATTCCAAACTAAAGTAAAGTAAAATAAACATTTCTTCCCAAATTTCTTCATATGTATTCATATGTAGTGCATGGTTGTCTGTCTATGTTTACATTGACTTCGATAATGCATACACATAACCGTACGTATACAACGTATTCTCATGTTTTCTCATGTTTTCTTAAACTAAACAATGTAAATACATATTTCCTCATATGCACCACCGTAGAACATCTTTTGTATCTCACTCCTTTCCTCTCTCGCTACACCCAACGAATAAGAATATAGTCACCAACAAATATACTCGTATATTAAATACATAATGGATAAATTTTCTATTACGCTAAATCAGAGTACATTTAATACTTACCTGCTCGTTATAAAGTATGAACCAACGCAAAGTTAAATTTTAAAATTTGGTTTTATCTTAAAAAATAACCTTAACTTAACTGTTAACTGTTACAACTATTAAAAGCTATTTAAAAATTTGTAAATATTAAATAATTACCCTACATATTCAACTTTAGAGACTATATAATAAATTAAGAACCGTATAAGTATGGCACTGATTCATACGTCATATAATGCACAGCTAGAAGTAACAAATATACTCTGAATTTCAATAAGATACAATTTATAATTAATTATGTGACATTATAAATATTACGCTGGGTGCTCCTACATGTACATGTACATACATACATACATACATTCAAAAATACGCATTATTTAATGTGCATATGAACATATACATACATATGTGTATGTACTCGTATGCATGTATGTATGTATCTATAGATTATTGTAGAGTGAACGTTCTGTATCTATGTCTAACCTTAAAGTGACAATATGATTATTATAATAATAATAATAACGATTTACATTCAATTATTTTTATCTTGATTGCGAACTTCGGCACACTCACACTCACAAATTTCCGTCAATTCACTTGTTTATTGTTTTAAGCCAGCCCACAAAAAATATCCAAGCAAGTATCTGACTAAACCATCGTTTTTGTCATTTCTTTATATATTTATTTATTTATTTATTTATTTATTTATTAATTTATTTATTTGTGCTATATATGTTTGTATGTATGAACAATATATATTTAGGCAAACACTTAAGTCCGTAGGGAAGAATGTATTAAAAGTTTGTATTTTTGAATAAATCTACCAATGTGTCTATCTCAATTTCTAAATGCATTATAAATATTTTCAATATCGGGATTTTATGGCTAACATACCATTACGATAATTAACCACAATAGCTGATTAATGGAACAAAAATTGGAATGGGCATTTTATCTACATATGTGTCATATATATATAAAAATATCTGTCTGTGTGGATGTTTGTGGACAAGGAGGACAAACCCTTGGACCGATCTTCCTGAAATTTTCACAGCATGTTACTGTGACTCTGGAAGGAACAATAGGGTATATGAAGTTTTGATTGGACAAACGGGAGTGGCACCGCCCATATAACCCAAAAATTTGAATCGCCATATTTTGGGCATACGTCGATGATATTTGGTAAAAGTGAAAAATTAGGAAAATTAAAAATCGTAATATAGTCTTAACTACTGGACCGATCGTCATTAAGTTTTCACAATGGGATATTCTTACGAAATAATAAGTTCTTAACTCGCCCATAAACCTAAAATTTAAAATCGTCATATCTTGGGCGTTTTTTGACCAACGGCGGCAGTATTTTCTATATATAGAAATACGTACCAAAAGAAAAGTGGGCAGAGCACGCCCCTTTGTTTGCGATATTGGAGGCTGGACCTGTTAATCGATCTTAAATTTTCACAGCGTGCAGCTTTGACTCAGGAATACTTATTACATGATAATATTTTTCACCATGCACACTTCTGCACCTACTTTTTATTCGTTTATTAACGGCTTTACCTCAAAGGGGGTAGCGAAGCACACCGGATTCAGCTATTAGTTTATAAACAAACCTTAAAAAATGACTCTTCTTAACCCAATACGGCGTCGAAATATGTATAAACAAAATAATAAACAAAGAAGAACAACAATAAGTTTCCCCCATACTGATTTTATTAATTTATTTATATCAAATACAATTAGCGAGTGAAGGCAGGGCTGTCAGATATGGCGATTTTTCGCCAAACGTAGCGATTTTTTAGTGCTTATGGCGACATAAATTTTCATTCGGCGATTTCTTTGCGGTTTTTAAATGAGATGGCTAATTTTTTTGAACAATATAGCATTTAACGTTTTTATATTTCTGGCATTCTATTAACATTGTTTAAGTTTAAGTCACCACTAAAGCTGTGTTCACATTGTGTGTATTTGTCATGTGGACTGTCACTTTTTCGCTTGTCAAATTTGTACATATAGTCTGAACACCTTCAAACAATATCATGTGTTATTTCTCTGTGTACAATACATATGACATTTTTGTATTTAGAACGAGTTCTATTTTCAAGTGACAATCCATCTGATATTAGCTGTTTTTATAACCAAAATTTTGTGGCGGCAAATATTTATTGAAATTTTAATAAATATAATTTATACCTAATAGTAAAACAAAAATACAAAAAAAAACTACACAAATTTATTATTGAAAATGGAGGGAAAACATGAAAAGGAGTTAACAAAAGTAAGTACATATGTATGTGACATAACCAACATATGAATATGTAATATATAAACAGTATGTAAATATGTGTAGAAAAGTGACATTCCACATGACAAATACACATAATGTGAACACAGCTTAAGTGGTGAATACCACATTTAAAGTCAACAAAAATCTACAAGTAACATTGACTATTGATCTGTTGATTTAAAATCATCTATCGATTTATCAGATGCTTTTCTTTCATTAGATGCAATTGAATGTGCAGCTAAGTTTGAAACTGAATTAAACAAAATAGATATGGAAATGGACCAAGTAAACATTTTAAAACAAAATTGTTTTATACATATATGTATCTCAAGAGACATTTAAAAGAAATGTTAAATCGATTGCCGGAAAATATGAGACTCTTTAAAGTATGTGGAGAATTTTCAATATTAAAATGTGGAAATCCGTTGACACAGGCTAAATTGTCATTGATACAAAATTCTTTAAAACTTTATCAAGATCCAAAAGTCTCTTTAGGCGAATATGAACTTCAGTGGTCAAAATTGGCTTTTATTAATTGGAAAGATTATTTCTAAGTAGAAATGCCAACAAACTTTCTAGACTTCTGGCCTAAAGTTTACAACTACAGCGATACAGCGGGAACATTTAATTTTAAATAGATTGTCTTGGCCGTTTTCAACATGTTATTGATTCATACTAGTAACACTTGCGTGGAAATGGTGTTTTCAATTATGAATTGTACTAAAACTCGTTTGCGCAATTAAATTCAATATGAACTTTTGGATGCCTTACTTATAATTATTAACTATGTATGTGAATGTTAATCGAATTTGTTGCAACTCATTTGTACCTACACAAAATATGCTAAAATGATACAGATGAAGTGTATGAAAAAGTAGTTTACGACCTTATAAATATATGTATGTGTGTAACTAAAGGAAAATAGTCGTATGTATGTACATACATATGTACATAGATACCATATCTATATTGATCTCAATTTTATGTTTATTATACATATGTACATATGTATGTTAATAAACAGACAAAAAGTAAAAAGAAATTTTATTTATAATCTTCATAAATGGAAAATAAAGTGTTAATTAATTTAAAAAATTTGACTCTGGCGATATTTTTATTGATTTTTTAATTTTTTGGCGATTTTTGGCAACTGTTTTGGCCACGTAGGTCAAATAAATCTGACAACCCTGAGTGAATGTAAAATTTCATGTAAAATATTGTTTCATTTTAATTGTGTACATGTATAATTATTAATTATTTTGTTTCGAGGTTTTTAAATACTACGTTTTTGTGTTTTGTTAAGAAAAATCTTCCATTCACGTTTAACTGAATTGTTTACGAACAAATCGTATGTTAATAGCGTCCCTATTATTTATGTACATATGTATGTATGTCGTTAAAATTCATGTATTCTGTTATTATCGAACATTTTGAACATTTCAAATATATGAAAAAACATTGATATACTGCATCTACGTAGGGAGGGAGGGAAATATCAAAAAATCATGAATATATTTGATACATTTATAATACCTGTTGGTCCCTATGATACCTGAGGACTACGAAAAAAGTATCTCAACGAACAGATGTATGTCGTTTGACCGACTTCCAATCTATGATCCAGAAGATATATATTTTGATAATGACAAACTGTTATATTCATGGTGAAAAGTATAAATCACTTGCAGGAAATTTACTTCTATCTACTGTGGAAGTTCTGATATTCATATGAAATATTCTAATTATTGATTTCCATATGTTCACATCATGACAAGATTTCTTTAATTCAGGTTGTCCCAACTGGGTAATTTTTAAAATTTGTAAATGACTTCATAATATAAGATAAGATTATTGTAGTTTTTATGCAAACCAATTTACTTATACAAAAAACCTATTTACACTTTTCCTGAGGTTCATTCAGAAACTGGTTACCTGAACTATCTCACCTTAAAACAATTTAAGATTCACTGAGGTAACAAAAATGATTAAAACCATACATATATATGTGTGAATATGTATATGTTTATGTATTTATGTCAATATAATATATAAATTCTATACATTATTCAGTTTTATTCTTTTCGAAAAGGGCTGTGATATGTTACCTCCAACAAAAGTTTTATTTCGTGAAATTGTTGTTAATTGTACATATTTTTATAAGCAAAAAATAAAAAGTAAATTATTATTATATACAAATTATTATTATACAAATACCTTTATTAAATTAGAAACAAAATATGTTAGTGAGCAAAATGATTACATGAGGGTACATTCGAATAACATCCATTATCATATTTCGCAGTTTAAATGCATATTTAATTCTTATAAACCAATCATATTTTATGTGTGAATCGATTATATCTTTAATTTGCATATAATTACACCTCATTTTATTTAATGATTATGTATTGGCATCGCAGGAACATGAACAAGATAAAACTAATTCTCATTAATTTAAATGTACACTACACATAAAATAGATATTTATACTAGCAGCATTTACTAGTGTCGTTCTGAATTATTAATATCGCCTCAAATAAGTTTTTTATAAAAATAAATCTCATCTAAACATTTTTTAGACAGGTTAGTAATTGACCCCAATATAAGGCCCTCTTCCGATCTCTTTAACGACCATATATACACGAATTATGTCAAGTAATTTTATGATGATCGGTCCATAATTAGTTGTAGCTCCCATAATACAAGGTGGCGCAAAAGTAAACTTCCAATCAGGCGATCTTGCTGGCCAGTGCAAATCGCCAAAACGGGAGATTAGGCGCCCGGGAAATACATCCTTCAGCATATCGGTTGTAGCACGTGCAGTGTGTGCCGTTGCACCGCCCTGTTGGAACCACATGACTTTTGCGCCACCTTGTAGAAACAAATATATAAATTATACAGTGTAGAGCATAACAGATTAATGTCAAAAATTATATCACTTATTTGTCAGCAAACTATAATTTAATTTCAATTTATCACTGAATTTAAAACTGAATTATATAGCATTAATAGACTGTTATACCTTAATATTTTAGTATTTGTAAAATTTATTTGCAAAGTCAGAAGAGACGTACGAATATTCCTTTCAATTGTACACTAAAATAAGAAACAAACGGCTAAATTGATTGATGACATCTAGACAAAATATTATAATTAAATAAAATAATGGCGTCAGTGACCCATTTAATGGAAAAAATACATTTTTCACAAATCATCAATCACATGCATACATGAGTAGATAGATGACTTGAAAATTTAAAAATACATTTTCCAATACACATTACAACTTGCTTAGTAGATAAATAATTATATTAGTAAATTAAAATAAATTTAATAACAAAGAGTCTTTCTTCTCCACTCTCCCCGTTTTTTTAAACAACAAAATTTTAGGTCCTATAAAACGGAAATAGCGGAAATGGAAACCGTGCTGTAAAGTTCACAACATAAGTACAAAATCTGAAATGATGAAAAGACTTCAATGCTGCAAACACTCGTACATCAAACTTTTCTTCTAATAAACAACATGAACAACAATGAGCTAAGCGCTTTTAAGGAGGGCAACAAGAAAAACTTTACCAATTTGAACAGCAAATCAAACAAGAACAAAAAAACTCTACGAATAAGAAAAACTAAATTCGAGCAACATTTTGTGTGCCATATTTGTAAGTTAACAATGAAAACAAAACCCCCACATTAAATAAGTATTAAACAATAGACAATGCTCGGCTAAGTCGAACATTTATGCTCTCCACCATTTTTACCAATATCTACTGCTACCGCAACTGGGACTTGGAATGAACGTTTTTGTTTCCCACATATACAAAAGAACAAATAAATTGGTTTATAAATAACAAGGATAAATATGGTAAACATATCCACCCTACAATTACATAAATCTTTCTTACACTTTATTTTGGGTTCCATCTGCCCATTCAGCCACATAAATATAATGTAGTGTATTTTAACACAATAAATGTAAATGTTTGACGATGTCAAACAAATGTTTGACCAACAATAATGGAGGAGAGTGTAAAACCAAAAGTCAAGTAATACTCCTACTACCACCAGTACTGCATACACAAGTAAATAAATACATACATACATACACATATATGTATAAGATTATTATTTATTGTCTAGGTATTTGTAAATAGGGAACAAATATCAAAAAAAAAAACAAAAACACAAATGAAAACAAAACAAATTCTTAAAATTGCAAGAGTGTGAATGCAAACACTCAAACACACCAACTGACAGACACTCACTCACACACTTCAAAATCAAAATAGTTTTAGTATGCAAGAAATTTTAAAAGGAACTTTAAAGTTTGCAATAACATTCAAACTTTTTTTGAAATACTACCTATTTAACAAATAAAGTTTTTTTAAATTGTCGTTATTGAAATCTTTAAAGTTCTGCTGAAACAAAAAACCCATTAAATAACAATAATTTTTCATAACAAAATCCTTACTTCATAATTTAACAAAAGACAAAATACATTAATAAAAAATTTCCCTAAAAATAATATTTTATTTATAAATATTTTATAAATGTACAGAATTCAGAAGCTTTTCAAGCGTTTCGGTTTAAAAAAGGAAATAACCTTATGCCAACATTAATTTAAAATGTTTTTTAGCTGTTAAGAACGTAAATTAATTGTTGTTATAAAATTTTTAACTCATTAATATTGTGATCATTTTATATAGATTCACTTCAAAAAATACATAAAACATTATAAAAAAAAAAAAAACTATAAATCTAGACTTAAAATTTATATTTATTTTTTCTGCTTTCTAATGTTCACCGAAAACAAAACGAAAAATGCTTAATTAATTTAAGTAGTTTAAGTGTGAAAAGTCTCTCTACGTACAAGTAATTTTTTATTTATTTAATTCTATATCTATGATTTCAGTTAATCAGATCAATATAAACTATTCCAGTGAAATTAATACTTTTCAACTTACAAAAGAAAATTCACAATAGTCCGCTTATTATATTTAAACTAAAAAAACTAAACATTAGGGTGGTTTGTTTAAAAATTTCATGGGGTACGAGTCGTATTATTATGACACCTCGGATAATTTTAAACGATGATGTTAACGGATAATGTTGAAGTTTTGAACAAACCGGATAATTTTTATTATTATTTTAAAATAAAATTTTGCAGTAATAGAACCATACTCTACATACATATATAAAATTATCTGTCTATAAACTTCGCCGAGTACACTTTAATTCTAGTCATTGCAGTTTTAGACCAAGAGTCTAATTAATCCCAACTGCCCTCAAAATTCTAAAAAAGCTAAAAAAAAAAACATTATTATGTGAATTAGAGTATCTCGCCTTACATGCAAAAAAAAAGTTTGCGGTACACCACCGAATGTGAAGTATTGTTGCAAGACAATTTCGAAAAAAAAAATTTTTTTTTGTTTTTTTTGCCGAAAGTATGGGTCGCCAAAATAAATTTTTTGTTATATCTTTGGCATTTATAGTCCGATCTCAAAGTGTGATATATCGATGTTTTTGTGTACCGCGAACTTTTTTTCGAGATACTCTAATGTGCATATTAATGAACACTTTGTGACGAATTTTTAATATCCTAGTACATAGTTCTATTATCCTAGACTTTCATCACGATTTTTTCGGAATACCTGAATTTAAACTTTTCCTTTTACTCCATACACATTGTTGTGTTATTTAAAATTACAAAATGTTGTTTCAGTTTGGTTTTTGATGTTTTGTAAATACAGATTTAAAATAATTTATTAACTTATTTTGGTGTTTTGTATCGTCATTATAACAAATATAATAATACATATAGTCATAAATATTAAGTATATTTATTTAACTACTTTGTAATAATTGGAGGCATTACTTTCAGATCACTTCCTTTAAAAATAGTGATTTTTATTTATTGTACATAAAAAAATCAATGACAAAAAATTTAATTGTTTCTGAAAATTAACGCAAAAGGCTATTAAATTTCAAATAATATTATTAAATATTTGAAAACAATCCTATATTTTGTATACAATCATATTTCTAATATAATATAAAACACCAATATTCATTCAATAAATTATAACCAAAACCCCTACGATGCCAATATTTTTGCAGGCAAATATTTTTTGTACAAAAAAAAAAAGATCAAACATTTTAAATTTATTATTAAATTGTGAAATCAAAACGCTTTAGATAATAATTGAACAAGACCCAATTAGACCCACTCTAATTATAATTTGTATGCCTGCATACATAAAGAATCTGCGGGGCTAAAAATATATAGTATAAATTTATATTTGAATGGCAAATCGGATGTTGAATGAATTTTCTTAGTATTCGGTTCAAATTATAATTTGTTTATAGATTTCCAACTGAAAAGTCTCATAATATTTTAAATTAAGAGATTTTAACATATAAAGCATGGATGCCAACAAGGACTTTTATTTCGTTTATTTATGCGGTTTTATATAACCAATACCAGCTTTATGAAACACAAAACCTAAATGCTTTTTTAATTTTGTATACTATTTTACCCAAAAATATTTAAAAAAAAAAAATAACAAAAATATAATAATTAAAATTTTATAAAAATTTTAAATGTTTTTCTTTTATTCTGCATTTATTTGTGCAATTCTAGCAAAGAATTCCAAAAAATTACTTAACAATGTAAATTTACATAATAAAAAAAAAATAGGTTAGTTGAACATAATTATGCAAAAAATGAACTTTTTAAAAAACTACTCTAACGCCCTTATTCGCGTCCATTATGCATGAGTCAATTTGTTTCTCTTTAAAATATGTTTGACTAACCTATCATTTGTCAAAACGAATTCAAAAGATTCCGCTTGAATGCAGCAGGCAACCACGTAAACCAACCTATCATTTCTAACTACCATATACATACATACATACATACATACATACATATGTATGTACATATAAATATATTTTTTGTAGTATGTAATAAATAATTTCTTATGTTTAATTAAATTTTGTAAGACAAAACAAACGCAAAATATGATAAAAAAAATGAAGCAGGGTTACACGTATTTTTTATAAAACCAACACAAAAAGTTATAACTTATATATTTGAGAAATTAAATTATACAACAACATTTATTTTTTGATACATCGAGAGATTTTTAGTTGTTTCAAGAATGACAAGATGACAAGTATTGAATTTATAAATACTTACATACATACATACATACATACGATCATAGAAGAATATTTTTATTGCTTTTTGTGAGTACCATAGTTTTAAAAATCTATGGTCTTTGTTAGAATTTTTTTCGTTTATTTTTAAAATACATACATACATAATTTAATAATAAAAAGAAAAATACCAATTGTTTATGAAGTTTTCATAAATTAAAAATTTAATTCAAAAACACTTATTTAATATGTCTAGTCAAAAGCGATAAATTAAACGAGGAAAAGAAAAACACACAACAAATTTACATACATATACTATACTACATATGTACATATGTACATCATACAATACTTAGGTGAGATTTATAACGATAATGGAGACAGATGACTGTCTTGTGTCAGACCTACATACATATGTACTATATTATTACCATAAATATGTTATTGAACATGTTTGCATACCCTGCAGACAGACATTCAATGGTATAAAATGCAAAAGGTCTTAAATTGATTTTAACAAATTGGGCCTTGTGTGTCCATCAGCCAGCGATAAGAGGGTTTGCAACGCATTCCAAAACATACACTGAGGTTAACATTTTACATTACCTTATTTTTAGAAAGAAAAACAAAAGCCAAAAAATAATCTGCTCCTTATAATTGCTTAAATTAAATAAAAAGTCAGCAATTGTTTTAATACATTTTTGTAAATACCATTTATAAATACTTAAATACATTTATTGTGAGTGTAAAAAATGTACAATAATCAAATTTGAAATACTATTGCAATTACTAATCTTTAAAATGTTTTTTTTTTATATCTCCCAAGGTTTAAAAAATAGCTAAATTTTAACTGCCGTATTCATAAAAAATAAAGTAGGTTTGAAGTGTGCTTTTAGACAAAATTTTCATACAACATTTTCTTAAAGTACATTTGAAGTCTACTTTAATTTTTTCTGAATAAGGGCATAAATTTAGACAATTTAATAAATGGATTTTTAGCAGTTATTTTATGTTTAAATCTTTAGAAGCAAAACATTTTAAATTAAACTCCAAACTAAAATAAATGTTCTCTATTTACTAGGGTATCGATTCGAACAATTTCAGTTATTTTAGTAGAATAATCGAATAAAACAAACAAATAAATAAAAATACCACCCATAGATAAACTAAATATATGTATAACTATATATGTATCAATGTATATATCAATCTAGAAGAGTGGTACATAGATCTACTAGAAGAACTTATAATTCTCAAAACCAATATTTGATATTTAGTAAAACTGAAAGATTTTGGAATGATAATAATAAAACATTATTACGGACTTTATTTTAAAAAAATTATTATACGAATAATTCGGTTAGTTTTAAATATGTAATAATATTATTCGAAATATTCTTTTTATTCGAATAAAATACCTAGTCGGTGGAAATCCTACTATTAACTTTTAGACGACGTAGAATATTTCTAGGCCTCGGGAGTTCTATGGCCAATTTGCGTTAATATGTATGTAAAATATATATATGTATGTAAAATATATAAAGGAAACGAATTTAAACTTTAGTAGCTATACCATAAAATACAAATATACAAAATGAAACTCAATTTGTTGCATAGTAGTTGCATAGTTTTCAGATTTTCAAGTTACACATTTTTTATACTCATAGTACATGAATGAAACTTATTTTTCAACAATATTTGTACTTTTTTTATGATACATTAAACGTAAATAATTAAATATACAATTTAATATATACATATGTACATATTTTTTTAGTCATTTAAGTCATTATTTTTGGGCCTCTTCGTTTCGACAGATTAGTGTGCATGAAAAAAGTCCCTTTTCCTGTTTTTTCTTCGTTTTTTTATATTTCTTTAATAGAACTTTGGAATTTAGGTATCATAGTATGCGAAGGATACATTGATACAATGAAAGCAATTTCAAAATAATAAGTGTTCTCTTTCTTAAGATATAGTTCAAGATATGTATATCATAATAATAGATACGTTCAATTAATAAAAAACTTGGCTTCGGTTGTATATCCTAAGACAAAATATTTTCCGCCGATCGTGTGCCTTCTAATATGATTAATTTAAAATTCCAAACTTTTGAATAAGTCTACAATAATTTCAAAAAAAAAACTATCAAAATTTGGATATTAATAGTATCATCATAAAAAATTAATGGAAACATCGATCATTTTTTGGTACCGACTTAGTGTACATACATAGATATGTAATTATCTATTACTAGTTTTGAAGGGGTCTACATTTTTAATCAAAAAAATCAATATCGATTCCATATTTAGTAGAAATTTACAAATATTGTTGTTAATGTTATTTTTATCCATAAAATATTAAATATTTTGTTTAATTATTTAAAGAACATACATACTTAATTGAAGAAAGAAAGTGTGAAGGACAGAATGGAAGAAAATAAAAGAAAAGCAAAACAAGTTAACATTACATGATATAAGTAGTTAGTAATTTTAAAAGTTAATATACATACAATTAAAAAATAAAAATAAATAAAATGTGAAAACTATTAAAATTATTATTTTAATTTAAGACAGTCGCCAATATATAATTACAAAAAAAAAAACAAATATTTATTTTAATAAATGTGTTCTGTATAAACAAATATACTATATGTATTAATAAGACATAACAAAATAGAAATTTGCAATCAATGCATAAAGGATATTTCGATACCACCAAAAAACCAGTACCAAGTACGCAATGCAATTCTATAAATACATACTTATTTATATTCATTAAACAACAACAAATATTTTGTCAGGATACGTGGCCCTATTATATTTGATTTAAACGTTTAATTTGTTAATTTGTGAAGTCTTAAGACAATGTATGAATTTATCGATATATTCTTTAAACATTGATTACTATTGATATTGAGTTATTATACAAATAAATTAAAAAAAACGACAAAGTAAAAAAACAACCAAACATGTTTATATTGACCACATGAAATTTAAAAAAAAAAAGCAAATAACAAATCTTTCATATACATGAATTAATAATTTTAAGTTTAACAAAAAACCTCATTAAAAATTTAAAATACTACAAATTTAAAAGGAAAAATTTAAATAATTTAATATAATCATAAATAAAATTTAAATGTAAATCATTGTTCCAAAACATAAATAAAAAATGTCACTTTTACTAAAAATAAAAACCAAATACAAAGAATAATTTAAAAATAATTGATGGAAACTAACAAACAAAAGCAAATAATAACAAATTTAACTTAAAATAAAATTAAAATAAATAAAATAAAATGGAATAAATTAAAAATTGTTGTGGTAGATACTGAAGCAAAAATAAAAATGCAATAAATGTATTCATAAATATTTTTAAATGTCTTTTCAATTATCAATTCAGTTGTCAACGAACTTTTAAAAGCAAGGATTTCGTGGATACAACTGCAGTTAGAGTTAAAGAGAATTTAGATTTCTAAAACAAATTGTTTCAAATTTAAGAGATCTTATAAATTTGTAGTTTGTTTAGTTAATACAACATTGCAAAATAGAAGAAGAAATCCTTTTAATATCCACAATCTCGTATTTAAAAAAAAAACATATTAACAATTCTTATCAACAATTTGGTAATCCCGCAAAATCCTAAATATTTGCAAATTTTAGCGAATGTAATATTGAATACGTACAAAAACAATTAAGAAAGCCAAGTCCGACTATATAATACCCTGCACCGAGTTTATAAACAATTTTTTCCAGATCTGGCCGTTATTTGATTTGCGTTGAACCAATCGTTATAAAATTAATGGTATATGTACATATAAAAAACTTATTTGTGCTGGATACCAGCATTTTTAATGTTAGTTAAAGTAATTTAGTTAGTTATTTTATATGTAAAGTGATCTTCGGAAGTAAAAGACTTGAAAACTAACAAAAAAGGAAGTACGTAAGCATTAAACATATTCGAGACAGCAGGCTAACGACTACAATATGTCAAAAATAAAATAAAAATTGACGACAGCAGGCAACACGACTGCAGGTTGTTGTCAATGCTGATTTTTTCGTCGCTGTCAAATCAAACTAAAGCATTAAACACATTCGAGACAGCAGGCTACACGACTACACGAGTGCAAATGCCTCTGGGTACTTATGCAACCCTGTAGCCAGCTACTTAATTATTTTGAAAACGACAGCTACATAGCCAACAGCTGATCCCGAAATCTGACGTTTTAATAAAAAAAATAAATTTGTTCTTCGAAGTTTTTAAATAACATAATGGCTGAAGAGAATTTTGATTATTTTATAGAAGCTATTACTAAAATACAACCAAGAAGTAAATAAAAACATTAAAAATAATAAATCTTTAAACAATAAAACACATACAAACTTTAATCAAGCAAAACAATGAAAATATAAACAGCTGTTGCAGTAATCCATTTATATTTCAGTGGTGCCACCTTAGGCTTTTATTTTTTCAAAGTAGCGTTTTATATGAAACATGAAAAACATATGTACATGATTCCAGACATGCTAATAAACTTCACTCATTTTTATTAATATAAAATATAATATTATTAATATAATATTATTGATACATTTAACAACTCTTGATGCATAAATGATCATAACTTTTTAAGTATGTATTTTGCTTTTTATTTTATTTAATTTGCTTTACACATTTTGCTATATGGTCAACACTGTTTTTGTTTTGTCGCCAACAAAAATAGAAATTAGTTGAATTTGACAGCGACAAAAAAATTAGCATGGACAACAAGCTGTAATCGTGTTGCCTGCTGTCGTCAATATAGCCACTCTCATATAAACGTTGTTTTTGACATATTGTAATCGGTAACCTGCTGTCTCGAATGTGTTTAATACTTAATTTCTATTTTTGTTCGCGACAAAACAAAAACAGTGTTGACCATATAGCAAAATGTGTAAAGCAGTGTTTTGTTTGATTAAAGTTTGTGTTTTATTGTTTAAGATTTATTATTTTTAATGTTTTTATTTTCTTTTTGTTGTATTTTAGTAATAGCTTCTATAAAATCAAAAAAATTCTCTTCAGCCATTATGTTATTTAAAAACTTCGAAGAATAAATTTATTTTTTATTAAAACGTCAGATTTGGGGTCGTCGTCAAAATAATTGCTGTAGTCAAAATAATTGTTCGTATATAAACGTGTTTATTGTGTTTTTGAAGTATTGTAGGCTACCGACTACAATATGTTAAAAATAACATCCATACCTAAATACCGACTGAAAGCGGAACGTATTTTTACGCTGAGCATTAAGCTATGTGTCCACGATCGTCAGTTATTACAACGTTGTCAGAAAAATGTGCAGAAATTGTCTAACAACCGTGTAAACTTAAAATTTTTGTCTTCCAACGTTGTAAGAAAAAGCATTTTCAGTACATTGGAAGACAATAATATTGTCACACATCTAACAATCGTGTAAACACACAATTTTGGCATTGTCAGTGTTTTAAGACAATTGTCAAACACTTTTCATTGTTATATGTGCAAAGTTTATGCATCTGCCAATGGCAGCATTGTCATAGAAATTATTTCTAAATGCAACTCTGTATATACATAAATAAACAAACAAGTGTGTATTAATAAAATTTTTCAAAAAAGTGGAAGAAAATTAAAGAAAATAAAAAATGGATAGCGACATATTTTTTGATGAATCCTGTTTAATAGAGTGCAGATAAAATGGTTCGTGGTAGCACCACGGTACCAACTGTGTTTAAAATGTATCAAAAAAGTACAATTGTACCATGTTTGCCGTCAGTGTGTGTTATATGGTGTTCACAGATGCATTTCTAATTGACATTTTTTTAATTAACGCCTAATTGAATTCAATTATCCATACAAAATTTCAATTAAGACAATTGCTTCATTAAAAGTTAATTGTTCTAATAATTGTTAAAATTAATAATACAACCCTGTGACTAGTAATAACTAAAATGGCAGTTGTTTCGCTTTTAAATTAATAAAGAATATTTTTAGGCTGAAAATTATAATATTAGAACCAAATACAGTGCACTCGGGAAAACGTCAACTAATTAAAACCTCGGGTGTTGACGTTTAACAAATTGTTGACGTTTTAAAAAAAATCTGTTATTTTTTTTCTGCTGTTTTTTTCTTTCCAACACTTGGAAGAGAGACTTCTCTCTATTTATTTCATAAAATTTTAGAGTAGGTATTGTAAAAAAAAGGGTTGAGGTTTTAGGATGTTGAAGTAAACGAGCGTTGACTTTTTCCCGAGTGCACTGTAAATGTATTCTTTTTTGTCAGCTGCTATCAAACCCTAATTAAATTAGTATTAAGTGTTCACATAAACTTTTTAATTAACCAATAATTGACTTAATTAAAGATGCATTTGTAAACACCATATTACATATAAAGTAAATCGTTTTTTGTTACACGCTGCAAAAATATAAAAAAAGTGTAAATTCTTGATTAATACTGACATATGCATAAAATGCTTATAAATATTGTTATTGAAATGAAATTCAACTAAAATAAATAGAAATTACGGTACAATATTTTATGAAGTTCGCCCATAATGGGTGATTTGGTGATGGGTATATAAGATTCGGCTCAGCCGAATATAAACTCTTACTTGTTTTTTTTTTTTTTTTTTTTGTATTATTTTTTGCTACTGAAACTAATTTTAATTAAATGTGAAGCTTATTATGTCATACAAATATTAAATTACAATAGTCTCATGACAAGAGATTTAAAGAGTAATTTTATTACATAATACTGTATATGTTTTTCTGAGAAGTAGATTTTGAATACAATATTTTTTCAGTGTACATTATATTAGAAGATACATTGAGTATCAACTGTGAAAAGTATACATCTATGCATGGTGCAACTATTCTCGGTTAGTGCACTAGCACAGCTTTGTTTACAATTTACTTATGTCAAAAGTAATACTTTTTCAAGTGTTTTTGACAGTACTACATTATTTGACACAAACAAAATGCTTGTTGTTTCTGTTTTGTGTTTTATTTGTTGTCAATTTGCTCTCACCTTGTATAGTTGCACCATGAATGCTTTCGTGGCTCTACAAAAATCACAACTCGTCCATTTTAATATCGCTCCCAGTGGCATCAACAACGTAAGTGTGATTTACAAAAAGCTATGTATTAAAAAGTAATTAACAGGAATAGTGAAAAGAGTATTAAATTAAAATCGAACAAATTTTGTTCATTTGTGTAATTTAAAACAAAGGACAAAATCTAATATTTCTTTTGAAACCCATACAAATTCCTGCCACGTGCAATAATGATGTTAGTGAGGTTATGTCCAGTACATGTGTATAATTTTTTTTACTTTGTTTCTTCAGGTTCCGTAACTCTCAACACGTTAAAATGTCGGGAGGCTTAGATATTTTGTCCCTCAAAGAGGAAGACGTTACCAAGATGTTGGTAGCCACCACCCACTTGGGTTCTGAAACTGTCAACTTCCAGATGGAACAGTACGTGCACAAGCGTCGTCCCGATGGTGTCAACATCATCAATTTAGGAAAAACCTGGGAAAAATTGGTTTTGGCAGCTCGTGCTATTGCCGCCATCGAACATCCCCAAGATGTAAGTTGAAAAACCAAAAAAAAAAAAAAAAACTAAAATTCTAGTGATGAATATTCTACTTATCTTTCGGGTCTGAAATTTAATGATGTCAACATCAAATCTGATACAATCAGCCTTATTAGTTTCTTAACTAAATTTTGTGAAGAAACAACTAATTTTATGTTTCTTTTATATTGCAGGTTTTCGTCATTTCTTCCCGTCCCATTGGCCAACGTGCTGTATTGAAATTCGCCAAGTACACTGACACTACCCCCATTGCTGGCCGTTTCACTCCTGGTGCTTTCACCAATCAGATTCAGTCTGCTTTCCGTGAACCCCGTTTGTTGGTTGTTACCGATCCCTTAACCGATCATCAACCCATCATGGAAGCTTCTTACGTCAATGTCCCCGTTATTGCTTTTACCAATACCGATTCTCCTCTTCGTTACATCGATATTGCCATCCCCTGCAACAACAAATCTCCTCATTCCATCGGTTTGATATGGTGGTTGTTGTCTCGTGAAGTTCTTCGTCTTCGCGGCACCATCTCACGCAGTGTTGAGTGGCCCGTTGTTGTCGATTTGTTCTTCTACCGTGATCCCGAGGAGGCTGAGAAGGAGGAAGCTGCTGCAAAGGAGCTCATGCCTGCTCCCAAGGTCGAGGAAGTCATTGATCATCCCGTCGAAGAAACCACTAACTGGGCTGAAGAAGTTGCTGCTGAAGCTGTAGGCGGTACTGAAGATTGGAATGATGATACCGTCAAATCCTCATGGGGTAATGATGCCAACTTCTAAGACATTAATGTTGATTTCTTATTCAAAATATTGACCGAAATAAAAAGAAAGTTTTATTTCTACACACCTGAATTATTTGTTAGTTAAATTTTTTTATTTGAAAAATAAAAATAGGAGTTGTAGTGATTTATATACTTAGACCGATGCATTACCGCAGCAATATTCTGTAAAGTTTACATATCGCGAAGATCTGTAAAATATGAAGTTTGACAGTCATAAGTGGCGAATTACTTTTTATGTATGGAGTTTGACATTGGGCCTGGGGCCAAATTACTGCATTCGATATCGAGCAAAATTTATCGTAATTTTCTTATTTGAGATTATGGCATTCGATATAGAGCAAGAAATTTAGTACATTTTTTTCGATACGACGAATGCGGTAATTTGGCCCCTGTTCGAAAATGCATCACTGCATTTGATGCGCATATGTGATTAGTTTGCGATGCTGATGCGCAGCCGAACAATAAATGAATTGTTTACAATTACGAACGCGGGAATATTAAAAATGGCGAAATTAATAATATTTTTATTTCTTGACTTCGATGAAACCAAAAATGTTTTAAAACTGTGCATCGGCAATATAAAAGGCGCTTGAAATATAAAAAAGGCAGGTATTATAAAAACTGTGTTCCAAAAGCAGACAAATCCCGAAAGTAATTAAATATGTTAATATTATAAAGCAATATCTTCCATGTCCAAACGGACTCACCAATAGTTTGGAGAATTTTGCATCATTTTCTATTCTAAAAAAAAGTACCTATACAAAATTTATTAAAAAATGTACCTATACAATGCATCAGCTATTTTTGTGATGCTTATTTGCTGTTTTTTTGCGCATCATCTTCTTCAGTGATGCATTTTAGAACACATTGCATTTGCAGTGATGCAACCTTTTGCTTTTCCGAACGTACTGCGCATCAATTGCAGTGCAGTGATACATTTTCGAACAGGCCCATTCTTCAAAAACCCAGATGTGGAGTTGTTCGGAAATACATCAATGCAATTTGTAGTGTATTTCAATCGAAAGCAAAAGCGTTCAAAATACAATGTAAAAAGTATACAATTTTCGAATCGAAATACGCAATAACCCCCTGGTTCGATATTGTACTAAATCTGGGGGGTTATGGTGTATTTTGATTCGAAAAGAAAATCGTTCGAATTTTTATACTTTTGAAAAGAAAATCAACAGACAATTCCGAAATTACAAAATTATAATCGTTAAATTAAACTTTCATTTAAATTTCCCATACAGCCACAGATAGAAAAAATAAATCATTCCGAAAAAAGTTTTCGTTTTACTTTTGCTATAGAGGCAAAATACGGAATTAATTCCACTTCCGAACGAAATTAAATTCAGTGACATGGATGATGTTCTCATACTTTTTTTGTAAAAATAATTTATTTTGTTAATAATTATTTAGTATTGTTAATATATATACCAGTATATTTTAATATTGTATACATTTTTTCCATCTTGAGATAATTTATACATAAATAATGCAAATATTGTATAATGTTATTCCTAAACTATCAAGGCGACAAATTTGAACATTGTTACGTTGCAATTGTTAACATTTTATAAAGAAATCAAACATAAAATTATGAAATAGATATAATTAAGGAAATAATAATACCTGCTTTGTTATAAGTATGTATGTAAACTAGCTATGTACATATATTTATTTATTTCAAGTAATATATTTTAGAAACTTTAGGACAGCTTTGTTTTTTAATTTGGTAGGATTAATTTAATTGGAAGGTTCGATCAGAAATACATACCTTATGTATGTTTGCGTCGAACCCAGCTAGCAATTGGAATATTGTTTTTGATAATATCAGCAAAATGATTCTTTTAAGATTGCCTTAAATGACCAAAAACTGATTAATCAGTTTGTCGATAAAAAAAGACTCATTTAAATGTTTAGAAAGCGACTAATTTGAAGAATAAAAACAAATCTGCTGAATGTGCGGAATTATAATTTAATCACATAGATGTTCATAATATGTCGCAAAAGTTCAGAAAACCGAGTCATAAAAGACTCTTTCAGAAACGTTGCGGCTAGGGTACCATTTTCTCCCGACAAAACATTCATTTTCGACTTAAAAGCGAGAGCATAAGTGATTATTTTAATCGCGCGGGGGAGTCAAAGACTCATATTTGATTAAAAATTTAAAAAAATGCTAGCTGGGAATAACATTATTAATTCTGACAATAATAAAAATGATTAAGTTTAATACATATGTATGTATATATGTATGTACATTAATTCTGCATAATACAAATTGTCATTTCAAGTTCTTAAATTTGTGCACAAAATTATGAACAAATTTTAGTAACAATCAATTATTTTGGGATTAATATCCGATATTTGTGTCTGAATTAGTTTCAATCAAGTCCTTTTACAAATTGTATCAATTTACTTCATAAACCAAATGCCACACAGTGGGGGAATCTGGAAAAAAGGGAAATAAATCTGTAATTTCTAAACGGTAAGTCCAATTGCAATAAAATTTTACATGCCTAGAGAGGAATTGCTGTTAATAAACAAAAAAATATTAAGAGAAAATTGAGAATACAGTGAACTCGCAGAAACGTGAACTAATTTGTACCGAGGGTGTTCACGTTTTCGATATTGTTCACGTTTTAGATTGAAATTTGTTTATAACATTTTCAGTTTCTTATCTTTTATTTAATTTAAAATAAAGTATGTACGTTATTTTTTTTACCTATGAAACATATTTTAATGCTACATTTTGTAAGTTCCTGCCATATTTTAATATACTACTCGTACATAGCTACTATGGTTTGCAAAAGGGGTTCTAAGATACTGATTTCTAAATTATGTTATTGAATTCATCAAAAATAGAGTTTAGCTGAATTTAAACTAATATAATTATAAATTTGTTTATTTAGTTTTTATTGAAAGGGAGCAACGATAACTACAAAAAAAGCTACTTATCATGCAACAAAAGTTCTTTACAACAAACAAACTACGAAATTCTTCTGCGGGGAATCCCAAAACTTTAAAATAAGCTATAAAATTGAATTTTAACGTTCGATAAAAAGTTCACGTTTTAGAGCCTTCAGCCTATGTTCACGTTTTAGAGTAGTCTATGTAAAAAAGAAATATGTTCACGTTTTTGGGTAGTTCATGTTACTGGATGTTCACGTTTCTGCGAGTTCACTGTATTTGGATCCGCTATTAGCAAAAACTCATACTAACCACGAAATTTTCTACATATCACAAAGTTTTATTTTTAACACTCGAATAGTAGAGTTTATACATATAATCTTTGAAATCAGATCAGAAAAGAGGTGGTGCCCCACTATGGGGACTGCTGGCACCGCTCCTGGTTTGACCATGAGATCCAAATTTACAACTAAAACTCGACAACACTTCCTCTCTAGCCATGTGAAATTTTATTGCTTTATTTTCCTTTTTCCAAATTCCCCCACTGTGCACCATGCTAAGCTACAAAATCCTTTCCTTTCTTATATAGTGTTAGATATGGAACTAGTTTTGTGTCAGCTCCATTTTCTCTTTTATATTTTTAGACAAATGCTTGCTGTCGAACTACACTTTTGTTGTGAGTTGGTTGGTTTTAAACGGATTTGGTTTTTTAGATTTTTTGGCAAACATTTGGTAGGATCAGAAATTTTCCATTGGCAACCCTGTTTAGGGTTTATTGAATTTAGGTATTTACATATGTATCGTTAATAAAAAATTACAAATTATGTAATACAGTTAGACCAAATATTCGGTTAGGAATTGGGCAACAATCGGCTTAATAAAGGATAAACAAGTTTTAAATATATATTAAATAAATTTAACCGACTTGTATTTTATTGGTAAATATGCTGAATGAGAATTTGTTCCTCTTGCGAGTAAAAAATTGTTTTATAAAATTCTTTTATTCGAAGTTGCCTTCTAGTTAAATATAAAAAATTTTTAATTTGAAATTTATTTTTGTATATTTCCATTATATGTTCTACATTAGCTTTCCGTTGGAAAGCATAAATGTAAAATCATACAGAAATATACAAAGAGACACTAGCAAAATGTAATGCATTTTCTGGCCTGCTGAAATGGAAATAATGGAAATATACAAAAATAAATTTCAAATTAAAAATTTTTTATATTTAACTAGAAGGCAACTTCGAATAAAAGAATTTTATAAAACAATTTTTTACTCGCAAGAGGAACAAATTCTCTTAAAAAAGTTAAATATAAACATTTTTTAAAATAAACAATATTAGACATAAAGAATGCTGATGACGGCTTCAGCAGGCCAGAAAACGTTACATTTTGCTAGTGTCTCTTTGTATATTTCTGTATGATTTTACATTTATGCTTTCCAACGGAAAGCTAATGTAGAACATATAATGGAAATATACAAAAATAAATTTCAAATTAAAAATTTTTTATATTTAACTAGAAGGCAACTTCGAATAAAAGAATTTTATTGGTAAATATGTAAAAAACTAATAGATATTTAAAAAGTATACAAAAAACACAAGGTTGAAATGTGGTCTAAAACTAATACATATTACATATTAGGTTATTTCGGAAATTATATACATATTTGAATTTTTTTTTGTTTCGGATTTGGTCGAATATTAGGTTAGGTTTCGGCCTGAAAAAACGATTCGGTCGAAATTTAAAAATCAACCGAACTAGGAATTATTATTTGTTAAACTTGTATTTATGATTATTCACCCTTATTCTGTTTGGCGTCGTCGATACAAGACGACATCGTTTGTTGTAAATCCGTATTCTCGTTGTCAATATTGCTATTTATCGATGTAACTTGAATTAACGTCGATGTTGCCTTTCATTTTGTCGACAGTCTTTTTAGTATCGTGTTGTATTCTTTTGTGTACAAAGAAGAATTTGAAAAAAAAAATTAAATAGTAAAAAATTTATAATTAAAAAATATGTAAAAAAAAATTAAAATTACAAATACAAATCAATTTGAAAAGCTGGTGGAAGAACTAAAAAAAATCTGGCTTAATTATTCGGTTTTAGTGACATTTTTCAAATCATTTTCAAAATTGTATCAGTTTAAAATTTAAATTCAAATAAAATTTTTTTATTTTCGAGTTTGTAATATATTTAGCTACATATGTCTTGAAAACTACATTTATTTATTAGACGATATATGTATATGTATATCAAATGATAGGTATTTAAAAGACCTTTCCAACAATGTAAACATGACCTATTTATGTGGCCCATTTATAGGTCAATTTCGAAAAATAATTTTTTGACCCAATATTTTTTTTTAAATCTAAAAAATATGAGTAAGTAAAGACATTAAGATTTAATTTGAGATATAATATAACCGTATAGGTAATATAGATCCAAAGACAAGAAATTTTTACTGTGCGAAGCCGGTGTTTTGTATACCATAGAGTAGAAAATCTCATCTTGTTTTCTTCTTCGCTGGAATCCGAATTAAAAAAACATTTTATTTTAACAATCATCCGAATAAAAAAAAAACATTTTATTTTAATAATATACATACATATGTATTAAAAAAATGTTTATATTAATTCACAAAGTTTTGTTTGTACCCATAAACAAAACGAATCAGCTTACTCAAATATTAGATATGTGTGTAGTATGTATCGATAATAAAACAACGTCGATACAATACTGATAGGGAATAACAAATTTGTATTAATGTAGTGTTGTATTAATGTAGTGACTCAAAATTGACGACGACGCCAAACAGAATAAGGGTGATTAAATACATAAAAGAACTTGTGAAATAGTAAATACATACAGCACAATCATGAATAAAAATTCCGCGGGAGTTTTTTTTCCTTTTCCCATTTTTCCTAATCAAATTCAATGTTAAAAAAATAAAAAGGGAAAAAACTCCCGCGGATTTTTTATTCATGATTGGGCTGATAGTGTCTTTAAACCAAAAAAAAAAAAGGGAGGGAGCGGAAATTATTACATTTTATAAAAACCTAAATATTTAATAAACTCTCCAACGTAATTAAGTGTAAAAAAATTGTCAATGTTTCTGTTAAAATAACTTTTTTTTTTTAATTTTTCACGTTAGTAAATACATAAATTTGTTTAATAAAATAATTGAAAATAATTAGGTAATAAAAAAGCTGAAAATTTAAAAAAATAAATACATGAACTTATTCAGATTTAATAACAACAGAAACTGAATATATTTATAATATAAATTTTGTAAAAAAAAACAAATAAAATTAATTGAGAGTGTAATTAGTATATTTTATTTATAGACGTACTCTATCAAAATCAACTTGATTCTAAGAAACATATAAAAATTAAAACAATTTTTACATAAACGCAAAATTTCCCTTTTCAACATATTGCAAACAGAATCAATCTTAAAAAAGAGGTGTTAGTACAAGTAGTTAAAAAAAATAAAAATTATAATGATAATGATAATTGTAATTTTAAACTTGTGGATATTACATATATCTTGATATTGTTGTGTGGGTCTGAATGTGTTGGGTGTTTGCGATCGATCTAAAAGTGTATTTGTTTGTATTGTTATTGTTATACGATTTCGAAATATTAATTAACTGTTATACATCCAAATAAAATTTTTAGAGATAAATACTATCTACAACAATGCACAATTTTTCATACATTTTGTTGTTGTTGTTGTTGATGTACACAGATTTTTTATGAAAAAAAAGCAAAAATTCAAATATTCGACTCGTTGTTTTTACAATTAAAACTATTTGTAAGTAACAAAAAAAATTTGCAAAATTCTTGTTTTCTTTTTAAATTTTTCTTTTGAATAAAATTTTTTTCTCATATAAAAATGTCTTAATTTTTAAAGGGATTTGGTCGTGCTTTAAATGTAGCAGCTTTTCTTAATTCCTTAATGCGTTCTTTTTCAAGTTTTTTACGCTCTTCTTCCTCCTGAAAAGAAAAATATATATTAGTAAATAAAATGTTTTTACATATCGATAGCTTAGTCCACGGTGTAACTATACAAGGTGAGTGCAGTAGCACAGCTGACTGACTTTGTTTACAATTTGCATATATCAAAAGTAATATTTTTTCCAAGTGTTTTTGACAGTAGTACATTATTTTACACATATAAAATGACTGTTGTTTCTGTATTGTGTTGTATTTGTTGCCAATTTTCAATCACCTTGCATAATTACACCATGGCTTAGTCTAAAGTCAGTACATATTGAGATATAGAATTTTAAAGAAAAAAATTTGTTGAGATAATGAAAGTTTCTATTAAAATAATAATATTTTGTGAAATATTCTTCAAAATAGATGTATGTATTCAGTTTTGTGAATTTAAAGCAACCGAAATTTTTTAAAATAAGTGTATACAGTAGACGCTCGTAAACTAGAACTCTGGGATATTCGAATTCTTCGGAAATTATAATTAACGTTTTTAGCACACTACATGCTCTAAAATTAGAACCGTCAGTTCTAATTTCCGAGAGCGTTTTTATTTTTGGTTTGTTTTCAGCACTGAAAAATTGTTTTTATGGTTTTTATTTGGCTTCCACACATTAAAAAAGGGGAATTCCATGTTACTAACATATGTAATTTTTATTGTCAGTGAATTTTTGTTCATTATTGTGTGAAATTTGAAACGCGTAGTCATATTTCGGCAGCGTTAAGTTGAAATTTTTATACATATGTATAGTATACGTATTTTTAAAATACGTTTTTTTCTTTAATCTGTGATGAATTTTAATAATATTGTATAAATTAAAAAATCTCGGCAGTGTTTCTTTTTTGTGCATTTTCTAAACGAAGATGCACTTTTATGTTGCTTTTTATTTGAAAAAAAAAAACCTTTGGAAATTAGTATTTTTCGAAAATTAGAATTACCCCAGGAACTAAGTGGTTCTAATTTACAAGCGTGTACTGTATTTCACAATCTTATAAAATATGTGCGACAATGTAAACTGAGCCGAAGCGGATTTAATTTAAAAGGAAATAAGATCGACTTTACTCGATTACAAAAGTATTTCTTCAACTGCCTCAATTTAACAGGAAAGAAATATGTATGTTATATTCCGTATGAAATGGCTTCGATTCTATCAGCCATGTCACAGAATTTAATTCCGTTCGGAAGTGGAATTGATTCCGTTTTTTGCTTCTATAGAAAAAGCAAAACCAAAAATTTTTTCGGAATTAAACCACTTTTAGTTTGCTATGTGGAATTGTAATTTTATGAATTTCTAGATTTCATTCCGAAAAAATTCTTCGTTTTACCTTTTCTATAAAATCAAAAAACGGAATCAATTCCACTTCCGAACGGAATTAAATTCTGTGACATGGCTGTATATTTGTTACTACACCAAGAAAGAATTAATCGGCCCTTTTCTGTAAATCGAATCGTTTTTAAAAACTAGAAATTTCTAAAACCGAATAAATCGGTTTTTGGTGTTCTGCAAATTACTCGTATTGATATGATTCAAAATTAAGTTCGAATCCCAGCCAAGAAATTATCAAAAAAATTTTTAATAATAAAAAATTTATCAAGTTGTAAAACAATTCCTACTTCAGTAAAAGTAATTTAATGCAAAATTAAATTTAATGAACTCGAGCCTAACTAAAATTTATCAAGAAGTAAAAATTAACAGTTCGATTATGAAATTAATAATTATTCTATAAAAATAGCTAGGGCACAAGCCATAACGTTTACATGTTGTACAAAAGTGTACAAAAAACATAATAAACAAAAACAAATGTATTCAAGTTTTCGAGACAAAGTCTCGACATGAATACGAAAAAACTGAAGAAAAGAAAAAAACAACTAGGTATGAATAGAAATTAATAAAGAATGATAATTACAGCAAAAACTTCGAACTACCAGAACTAACACTGGTTAAAGGATTGATGTTTGTCTGTTGGCTGACCGGCACCGCAGTGGTACAGGTGGTAGAACGCGAAGAATTCTGATGAGAGAAAGTGGGATTTCTCGAAACATATGTAAATTCAACAACCCAGGTTCGATCCCCAGTCAAGAAAAATTATCAGACATTTTTTAATAATAAATTTTTCAAGTTGTAATTCCTAACTTCAGTAAAAATAATTTAATGAAAATTAAATTTAATGAACTCGAGCCTAACTAAAATTTATCAAGAAGTATATGTAGAAGTTTTAGGGTTTTTTAAAATTCAAATATATTAAAATGCATGTAATTTTAATAGAATAAATAAAAAAGACTTCGTATTTTATATTGCACTTGTTTTTTGTTATTTTTGTAGTCATTTATTAAAATAATTACACATTCGATTTCCTTTCGACTAGGTTTGTTTACTTGTGTATCAAAACGAGAAAAATTATGTGAATTCGGTTTACAGAACACCAAAAAATGTGAATTCGTTTTAAAACGAGAAATTTACTCGGATTCAGTTTACAGAACAGGGCCGAATATATTATTGTTCATATTGAATGATGGGAATTGTTTGTGCAATTTATTGTCTTGTATTATTTTTTTAATTATTTTACTTGTTTTTCCTTTGTAGGTTTACTATTGGGTGGTATTATTGATTCCATACAGAAAGAAAAACGCAAAATGGAAAAATACCGCAGCCACGGAATGAATAATATCGAATAATGCTTCCGCACAAAAATCGCGGAACGGAACGAATAAATCGACCCATTATCAAAAGTATAGTTTGTTTACTTTTGCCACGATATTTGGATCTACGCTCCGGTAATTATTACTTGGCCAAAAATTATCAACCAAGCGATAACTGCATCAGCAAACAAATTTTTTCCAGGAAAAAAACTCTCGACAACAGAGTAACTGTTACCATACCAAAACAATATGGAAAGCAGTACAAAACAGTATTAAATGAATATATGTATGTATGTATGTATACAAGCAAAATAAATAACAACGGCTTAGTCACCCAACATTATGTGTTTCTAAACTAAGTTCAAATGCACTCTTCAGTAAATGTATGTAAAGCTGTACAGCGCACTGAGAACTCCGAGTTACGCGTGTAAAATTACATATATTTACAATCATTGAATGTGATTATTGTTAATCAACACACAAAACAAAAATAAATTGCTCACTCGGAATTAGTCATCTGTTTTTTTCGATAGGGATATTTACTGAACAATGAAAAAATAATGCTGCCAAAATCGTTGATTATGAATACGGATTGCCATTGATTATTAAAGTGTTATTTAATATTATAACACTTGTTGAAGTATTTGAAAACCGTTTGGAATATAAACCCAAACTCAAAAGAAAATCTATGTATGTACATATGTACATAATATATTGATAATACACTACAGAAAAATAAAATATTATTTGTGTCATATTCATACATGATTATCTTTATTATTGATTAGAAGTTAAAGAAAATAAGAATTGGGCAATACATTTGTCAAATTATACTATATTTTTTTTTAATACACAATACTTCTGTTAACAATAATTTAATTTATTTATTTTTCCGAAATTGTCAAACCTAATTTCTATGTCGCTGCAAATATGTAACTTTGAAGTAATATAGGTATACAAAACTTAGCAAAAGGTCGTAGTTTTTTGTTATTTCTGAATAATAGATTTCATTGAATTTATATTTAAAAAGGGTACTTTAACAATTTAAAACTTATTTAAAAAATATTAAAATTTATATTTAATATAGAAAATAGTTCCACATAACTGGCGTGCAAAACCGAGTGCATCGTTCACAACACCAAAATGTTGTGCTGTCTCGACTACAACATCAAAATACTTAAGGTATGGTCACATTTGGCACAAATTTGTTTGACGTTGTTTACTCTTACAAGAGTTTTGCAAGATCAAACAGCATCAAATAAATTAAAACTAAATGTGCTTTGGCCTAAATAAGAAAAGTTGTTTTAAATAAATAAACGAGTTCAAATATATGTGGTTATATACGTGGTTACGTTTTTTCGGCAAATATTTGCCTAGTGTGACCGTACCTTTTGTGTTGCGAACGGTAATCAGGGTCTAAAAAAAATGCACAAAAGAAAACTCCGAACTTACGCCAGATAAGAATTTTTAAATGTCTTGTGTATAACGGTCAATTTATTATTATTAAAAACAAGGGTTTATGGAGACCATACTAAGGGCCCGATTATCGTTCACAACACTAAAATGTTGTGTTGTCTCGACTACAACACAACATATATTTTTCATACGATTAAGCTGATAAGTGTTATGAATCGTAATCACAGTTTACAACATCGAAATACTGAAGCTATGTATAGACTAGTGAATGGTAAATCGACTTCGATTATGGTCGTTAATCGATTATTGCCTTCAAAAATCGATTATTTTGTGGTCGATTTTACACTACCCACTTTATACTGAAATCGATTTTTGTTGTCGATTATTCGAAAACTCAACCTGTAAAACTGAAAGCTCGGGTTTTTTGGAAGTCGGTGTGCAAAACAATAAAAGTAAAATTTAGTTAAAAGTGAAAAAATTAACCAAGACACGTTTGCCAATATTTTAAAAAAAATGTATAACGGAAAAAAGGCATCTGAAAAAATCTCATAAGATTTAAAAAATAAAATTTATTAAACAGAAATATGTAAAACATATTGTTTTAAGTGCGCCTTTTTAAAATAAAACAATTAAATAAAATTGCATGTTTTATTTTTTCAACAAAAACAAGTTGTAAACATTTTTGATTTTTTAGTTTAAGAAAAAAAAAATTATAAAAAAATCGTAATCGACCAAAAAAAATCGATTTTTATGTTCGATCGTTGATCGAATAACCGAAAATCGATTATTAACATTTCATATCATTCACTAGTATAGAAAGAAGGTCGTCAGATATTACAACGTTGTCAGATCTAGCAGTGTACTGACATTGAAAAATTGTTAGCAAAAGGTAACTTTTCAATGCTTTTTCTTACAACTTTGGAAGACAAAAATTTTAAGTTTACACGGTTGTTAGACATTTTCTGAAAAATTTTCTGACGTAAGATCTGACAACCGTGTATCTGTACCTTTAGTGTTGTGAACGGTAATCGGGGCCTAAGAAAAACACTTTTTAATGGATTCTGGAAAACGTGCAAAACTGAGTTGAGTTACTTTATGTTTTTATATTGATTTTTTTTGTTTTTGTTTCGTATCATTACTTTCAATATTATATTTTTTTGCTAACGCAATAAAGAGTAAAGTATTTTTACAAAACTGCTTTCGTTATTTATCATTTTGACCTTTTAAGTAAAATCATATTGAACATGCATCGCTTTTGCACGCCAGTGTAAATACAAATAAAATTGGCTTAAAAACAATATAATAAAATTTTAATGTATCTAGTTATTAATTTATCTATGTTTCGAAAAATCAGTTTATCTGAGAAACATTTCATTTAATACCATGGGTTAATCTCTATCTTAAATACGATTTGATATTAAAGACGATTTGATATGGAAGCAAAAAAGCATTTAAATAAATAACGACTAAAAAAATTAAAAATAAACGACAAAAATTAAGAGAATACACAACTAAACAGGTTGGTACATAATACAGTTAAATTATTTCTGTATTCAAAGTATATATGACTGCATGTGTGCATTAGTATCTGAAGAAACAAAAAATCGATAAGATTATCAGTAAATATCTTACGAGTCAGCGAAATCATATTTTATTCTAACTGCTTCATTGAGAAGGGATTTCTTATTATTTATTCAATGAAAATTACAAGTATAATTTTTGAAGACAACTTTAAGAGATAATCATTTTCTATTTTTGTTTTTACATTTTCATTATGTAGATATTTAATATATTTTTAGCACTTACCACTTCTTTAAGAAATAACAGTAGATTTTAGTCATTCTAAACATCGTCATCGTCGATAGACGAAATATGCATACGGCAATCTTATACATGGTTACAAATTTAAAAATAAAAATATAAATTATTTGCTATAATAACAACTGATTTTTTTAATAACATTTGAATAAGGATTCTTTTTCATTTCGATTTCTTAACCACCCACTCCCAACTTTTCTCCAATTTTTGCAAATATCAGTTATTGGGAGAGTGACTAGAATTCAGCTGAGTAGCTGAGGAGGTCGTTTCATGCTTTGTAGAATCATTAGCTGATAAGATGCTGGTATCACCATAAAATTTAGGTTGATCATGTTGTTCGGTGCCAGCACCGTTCGTCTCTTCATCGGAATCATCATCGCCCGATGATTCGGCGTTATTGGCGTGTGAGTCATTGTTTGATTGGTTGTTGACAGCAGAGTGAATTTTGGACGATTCCTGTTTAACAGCTTTGCTGAGACGTTCATAACAAGAGGTACAAACTCGTTGCGGTTTGGAGCTTTGCTGTGGCAATAAGAATTTCTTAGATGAGCATGGACCACACACCACTGCCCCGCAGTTGCGACAATGATGACGTCGCACAATCATTGTAAATTGAGTTTTCTTGCAGTGCATGCAAACAGTTGCCTCAGCATCTGGTACCCAGACGGCAGCATGGTTTTCTACAGGTTTCTTACCAGATTTGCGAAGTAAATCTTCTACACACTTATTGATATGAGCCATCCATTCCTGTTTTTCTGTAGCTGTTGCAGCGCATACTACAAACGATTTTGTTGTTGTGCGTATCAGCCAACCGTTGCGATATTGTACACAGTCATCAATGTTCTCCAGTGAGACTTCTTCCAAAGGCATTATGTGTTGTTTATTGTATTTCTTCTTTCCAATGACAATATTGCCATAGACCAAAATATCATTAAAAAGGAAGAACTGCCTAGACTTAGGTCGTTTTCGGCACATTTTTGTTAATACGCCCTCGCCAACTAATACCCGTCCTGGTATAGCTAAAGGCACACCCGAACTACCAAAACAATTTTCCACCATAGCTATACGCCTGGAATTTGCTTCCGAATTCACCAAACGATCAACCATTTTTTGATTTCGATTTTATTGCAGCTATAGTTTGTTTTCTTTGTATTTTTTCTAAATTATATTCAGTTTTCAAATTTTTTATATGCGTTTATTTAAGATCAACAGCAACAAAAGCAAACAATATCGTTTTTATTAATGCATAAAAAGAAAACGATTTCACGTACTTTTTTGTCTTCCCTTTTGAGCTCTTTCTTTTGAACGGAAGTGACTGCAAGTTTTTTCTTATATTTTTTACAATATCTGTTTTTTTTAATCAAAAATCACTTTTTTATTACACACTCTGGAGGGATCTTAATTATGTATTTATTATTGAAATAATCTTTAAAAATAAATTTATGATTTGTAAATCGCTTTGTGCAATACAATAAAAAAAAATCACTCATGAAATGGGGAGAGTCTGTTGATTGTCAAATAGTGATGCTAAAGTAATGAGTATTTGAATGTAGACTACTTAGTACTGACTGATTTTTTGAGTATTCGATACACAAAAGTACTTACTCAGTACTTTCAGAGTTACATTTTTTAACAGATACTATAAACATACTCACCACCCCTATCGTGATTAAAAATTTCACATGAAATTTGTTCCCTTTTATTTTTTAACATTGAATTCATGGTGCACCTATACAAGGCAAGTGCAAATCGACAACAAATACAACACAAAACAGAAACAACAGACATTTTGTTTGTGTAAAATAATGTACTACTGTCAAAAATACTTTTGACATAAGTAAATTGTAAACAAAGTCAGTCAGCTGTTCTACTGCACTCACCTTGTATAGTTGCACCATGATTGAATTTTAATAGGAAAATGTGAAAAGGGAACAAATTTCATGTGGAATTTTTATTCACGATAGGGGTGACTATCGGCCATGTCACAAAATTTAATTTCGTTCGGAAGTGGAAATAATCCCGTATTTTGTTTCTATAGAAAATGCCAAACGAAAATTTTTTTTCGGAATGAAACCACTATTAATTTGCTATGTGGAATTGTAATTTTAAGAATTTCTAGATTTCATTCCGAAAAAAAGTTTCGTTTTACTTTTTCTATAGAAGCAAAATACGGAATTAATTCCACTTCCGAACGGAATTAAGTTCTGTGACATGGCTGTATATTTTTGGACGTTCATGTTTGGAAGTACATTTTAATGCATTTATAATCTAATTTTTAAATTTTTGTAGCCCAATATCTTTATATTTTATATGCAAAAAGTTTTTCAATACAGAAATATTACGAAAAAATTGACTTCTAAAACTCATTCGTTTTCGATATCGATTTCCATCACATGCCTAATGAAAAAACAAGTAAGAAAGACCGACCATATAATACCCTACACCTAGTATATTTAATATAAAAAAGTTTTTCAGAAATGGGCGTTATTTGCGAGATATCACCTATTTTGGACCAAAATTCAGTGTCATGTTTTCTGTGAATATAAATATTATATGTGTTAAACTTTATCTCGATATAAATACTTTTAAAAGATTTATGGAAATTAAAGTGAATTACGGAGAGGGTCTTATATGGGAGTTTCGACTAATTATGGACCGACCATTACAAAATTAGGTGTCATTATTTCTGTATATAAGAAACTTATTTGTGTCGAATTTTATTTGATTACCAACATTTTTAAGAAATTTATGCTCTTTAAAGTGATTTTCGAAAGTGGGCCTTATATGGGAGCTACGACTAATTATGGACCGATCTTCACGAAATTTGTAGATGTGCTTTAGCTTCATTTATTACTCATCTGCGGTAAATTTTGTTTGCATACTTGCATAATTCAAAGATTTATCACCGGTAAACCCCAATTTCGGGAGGACATTTGTATGGGGGCTAGGTGAAATAATGGACCAATTTCCACCAGTTTCAATCCCATCCATCCTTGGGCCGAAAAAATATCATGCACCAAATTTTATCGAAATATCTTCAAAATTGCGACCTGTACTCTGCGCACAAGCTTTACATGGACAGCCAGCCAGACGGACGGACGGACGGACATCGTTAAATCGACTCAGAAAGTGATTCTGAGTCGATCGGTATACTTTAAGGTAGATGTTGGACCAATATTTCTGGGCGTTACAAACATCAGCACAAATCCAATATACCCTCCCCACTCTGGTGGTGTAGGGTATAAATATATTGTAGTACATATTTATTTATTATATCAATATATAAAAAACAAATTTTATGTGGAATTTTTATTCACGATAGGGGTGACTATATTTTTAGACGTTCATGTTTAAATGAAAAAAATATTGTAGTATTTATTTAGTATATCAATATATAAAAAATTTAAGGCTTAAATCAAGACCGTGACTTCTATACCTAAAAATGCAAAAATTTTTGTCCGCATTCTTATGGTTTACGAGTTATTCACCTTTAAAGTTTTGATATATAACTGTAAATATCTACTATACCAGCAGATAAATATGAGTACTGAATTTATGTTTTTTCATATTGAGTTTTCTTACAACAGTGTATGATATCTAGAAAATTAACCCATTTAATAATAATTTATGTTATATACAATTTTATACAGAACTTTTCAAGCTTTTATTTGAAATATGTATGTATACTATTTATTCCTAGGTCTTTAAATATGGCAGTTATGTAAAGTTAAAAATGATTAATTTAAAAAATATGTACATACTTTTTTAAACAATTTACCATAAATTTAAAAAAAAACTCAGTATGAAAAAACATAAATTCAGTTTTAATCTCACAATGGGTTAATGGATTACATCATATTATATATCATTCAAAAGGCCTTTCCGATTACTTTCAAACGGTCTGGTATTGTAGATATTCACAGTTATATATCAACACTTTATAGGTCAATAAAGTTTTTTGGTATAGAAGTTAATGGCTATCATCTGTAAAAAATATGTTAAAATCGAAGCTAGTGTTACGATCTTAATGAGTTCCTATTATTATTTAACTAAGAAATGCCATGTATTGTATTAATATTAAGTTAATACTTGAAAAGTATTAAATAAAAACGAAATAAACATAAGTAATTATGTGAACCAATATTGTCAAAGTATTATTTGTATTAAGATGTATTAATATAACGTACTCAATATCTTTCTGTGTGATCACTAAAGCTTAGGAATTATTCTCGAAAAGTACTGTCTTTTGACAATAATATTGATTATTTGTCAAATAGAATTTGGATTTCGTTATGGAACGTGTCGTACGGGTGTTTGTTTTATTTTAGTTTGGGCAAAAAATAATAATAAAAAATAATATGAGATAAATAGATACACTTTTTTTTTGGTGAATTCGTAGTTTAAAGAAAAAAATCCATTGATACAAATTTATCATAACAGACTGACGAGAATGCTCGAATTGATTTCTTTCGTAAACGTATTTAATTCGAATTTTTCGATCCGCGAATTAAATAAATAAATTTTACGAAAAAAAAAATTAAATATAATTAAAACACCAGACTTTGACAACATCCCATATCCATTGTTAAAACAACTGCCTAATAAAACCCTATCTATACAATTTACAATTTAATTTTTACAACTGGTATAATTCCGCAAAGTTTGAAAACAGCAACAATAATCCCCATTATGAAACCTAACAAGGATATTACAGAAATTGAAAAATACAGGTCCCCATTATCTGTAATACTTTTTCAAATTGCCACTAACCAACTAAACAAAATTATATCCTATAATAAATTTTTCAAACATATTATATATGCGGATGATTTATTCATAATATACAAACATAAGTTAAACTCGAATATCCAACAGGAAATAAACACCTTATTCCTTCCTATAAGTGAGTGGTGCAACACAACTGGTGGAAAAATCGCATTCGATAAAACTAAATATTTACACATATGCAAGAAAAGATCATTTAATACTACCAATATTGTTATCCAAGGAAAACAAATTAGTAAGATAGAATCATTAAAAATTCTTGGCTTAATTTTCAACAGCAATTTCACCTGGTCTTCGCATTTAGATCATATTAAAAAAACGCTATCAAAACGTATTAATATATTGAAATGCATAACTAGTAAAAATGGTAACTCCCATCCCAAAACATCATTAAATATTGTTCGCAGTGTCATCTTGTCAACTATAGAATATGGCTTAAACTTGGCGCTCTAAAAACTACTCCTAGAAATTTATTTGCTGATGCCGAAATATCCACAATTGACCAAAGGTATACAACGCTTACTACAAATTTAATAATTAAAATTATGTTCCCATCAGGACCAACATCTTATTTGTCGATTATCAAACCTGCTATCACAAGCCCCAATGCGCATTCCTTCAACGATCTACAACTCACTTAAATTCGCCTCCGATATGGATTTGAACTTAAAACAGCAAAAAGCTTATACACCCACTGAACCACCATGGAAATTGAAAAAGGATAGTTTTATTTCGGATCTTATTAACCTATCTAAAGAATCTACATCCAATCATATAATCATAGAAATTCTTTTAACTTACAAAAATTGTAAGAAGTTCCAAAACTCAAAAACAAACTATTCTACAACATTTGCAGTAATAGATAAAACATTAAAAATAGAATTCCTGGCTAGCTTAAATAGTGAATGTTCAATTTTTACTGCAGAATCTATTACACCCTCAATAAATATAAAAATCTCCGTTGTAAATATATTATTTGTTCAGACTCAAAATCTACAATAACTGCCATCCAAAACATAAAAAATAAAAATACAACTACATATCTCAAAAATAAGAGATATCCTAATAAAATACCCCACCAAATTTAAAATAATGTGGATTCCGGGCCATTCTGATATTAAAGGAAAGACATTAGTTTCTTCTGCACCAATTTTTTCATATGTCTCATCAAATAAGTGCGATATCAAAAGAACAATTTCAACATCAATTAAAAAAGCTGAAATCGAAGAATGGGACTACCAACACATATACAAAATATTCAACCCAGATAAAACTCCACCAATATATCCTAATGAATCAAAAAGAAGTGATCTTCAAAAATTTATTAGATTAAGATTAGGACATACCCGCTTAACTGTATAACATTTGTTTAATAACACTAACCAAAACCATTGCCAACTTTGTAATACAACAACAACTCTAAACACAAAACATTTAATTTTCTTATGTAATTTTAAAACAAACTCAAATAAATCTTTTCGGAAAAATTTGCCTAGTAGATCTCCTAAAAACTGTAAATATAGAAAACATAAAGACTGTAATGTTACTATTAAAATACTGTAATATATACAATCTTATTTAACAAATATTAGGTCAAAATCCTTAGTTGTTAGTACCTATGTAAAATTATTTTGTATTCATAATTTATTATGATTATAAATTATTATAAATAAATAAATAAATTTAAAAGTAAAGCTGATTTTCAGAAATATGCTCTATATACGAGCTATGACCTATTATTGTAGGATCATCCAAAAATGTAGTGGCATGACTTCTGTGCATATTGATATTATTTGTGTTAAATTTTAACTCGATATAAACACTTATAAAGGGTTTATATCTGTTAAAGTGATTCGAAAAGGGGATCTTAAATGAGAGATATGATTAATTATGGATCGACCGTTATATTTCTGTATATGTACATACATATATAAAACTTATTTGTGTTCAATTTTATGTGGATACTAGCATTATTAAGAGATTTGTGGTTGTTAAAGTGATTTTGGGAAGTCAAAAAAGAATCAAAATTGGGCCAAATGATTTTTGTATATGAAACAGGCTTATGTTGAATATGATTTGAATACCAACATTGTTACAACATTGCTCTTTAAATTGATTTTCAGCATATATGGGAGCTATGGTCAATTATGGACCGATCTGCACAAAATTTGCGGATGAGATAAAGGCTTCATGTACAACTTATTTCTAGAGAAATTTGTTGGGATACTTGCATTAATCAAACAAGGGGACTAGGTGAAATAATGGAATGATTTCAATCAGTCTCAATTCCAAGCCTCCTTGGGCCAATAAATTATCATGTACCAAATATTATCGAAATATCAAAATTGAGACCTGTATTCTGCGCACTAACAAAAATAATTTATTACATTTTTACATTTTAACATATTATAATTAAAAAACCCAAGAAATGCTCGTTTTTCACGTCATAGCTTATTTTATGCAGGCACGTATGGGTTTATAAAATTTGAAATTAAAACTGACAATTAAACGATTTATTTGTGATTTATTGCGATAGCTATTATTATATACAACAGATTTAAGGCGATTTGGCATAGATGCAACCAGTTTTTGGGTAATGCTCGACTAAATATTGCGACCTCTCGGTCAGTAGCGCTTTTTCAAAATCGTTTTTGTTAGAAATTTTGTGTTTTTTATGATCATAAATTTTCGATAACCATAAATTTTCGATAACTCTTATATCATTTAAGAACTTCATTCCAAAAACATTTTCAAATATTTCATTAATATGAATATTATTAGATTCAAACGATGCAGTCAAGTTTATATTGTGGAATTAATTATACTTATTGTAATTATATGAACATAAAAATAAAGGGGGGTCACTCTCTATTGCGATGCGAAAGCAAATTCGATGCGTAGGTGTATCAATTTGTACGCTTATCGCATCGCAATAGAGATCGCATCGCAATAGAGAGTAACCCCCAAGGTTTTTCACCCATTCATTTGCACGAGTTCACAGGTCGATGATTTATAAAATCTTTGTTAAATCATCGACCTGTGAACTCGTGCAAATGAAAACTCGTACACTTTATAAATATTTACAACAAATATTAGTATAAGCCTGTACTATGAAATGTTGCAAAATCTTAATGTGCTTACAATTTCTACCTGTTTTTGTTTTTCTTCCAGAGACTTCTGTTTGATTTTATCGTAATGTATTAATGTAATGTAATGTAATGTATTAGTCCGTATTTATAAAGTGTACGAGTTTTCATTTGCACGAGTTCACAGGTCGATGATTTATAAAATCTTTGTTAAATCATCGACCTGTGAACTCGTGCAAATGAAAACTCGTACACTTTATAAATATTTACAACAAATATTAGTATAAGCCTGTACTATGAAATGTTGCAAAATCTTAATGTGCTTACAATTTCTACCTGTTTTTGTTTTTCTTCCAGAGACTTCTGTTTGATTTTATCGTAATGTTTACGTTCTTGAAGCCGTTTCTCCATATGCAAATTAAATGGGCACATTTGAACAACCATATGCTTTTTTTCGGGAATAAAAGGCTTCTCTTTTAAAACTGTAGGGGGCCGTGGCTCAATTTTAGGCGTTTGATTCTTTTGTTTCCATTCCTCCAACTACAAAAATTAATCAATGACACAAATTATTAAACATTAATGATTACATTGTAAACAAAATTTACATTACTCAATTACCCTTTTTCTGCGTTTCTCTTCTGCTTCACGAGAATTTTTCAGCACTTTTGGTGTTACGGCTACTGTAATAGCATGAGCCGGTTTACGTTTTTGTAACAATTCGTGGTAATGATTAAAGTTAGGTGCTGGACGAGAACGAAATTCCCTCAGTTTACGATCCTCTTCCGCTCTGCGACGTGCTGCTTCTTCACGATTGCGTTGGTAGATATCTTTAACTAGATATGCTTGTGGTGGTGGCATGGTTTTTGAAATGGCACCTTTTGGTACCATAGCTTGGGAATATATCGTTTTCTTTGTTGACCATTCGCAGGCCAAATTGCCAGCAGCTTTAAGACATGGCTCCTGTCCGACTTGCGGTTCTTTCTTCACATCAACCGGTGATGCTGCGCCCTCTACATTCTCCACTTTTACAATGTTCGCAGACGAATTTGATACTTTAGTTTCTACATTTTCTTTATCATCCGGCGATTGGCTATTGGACTGAATATTTTCTTTGTCATTTAACAATTGATACATTGTAGAATCATTTATTTTAGTTTTCACTAAAATTAATAAAAAAAATATATATATGAATAAATATTATTTTACCACGCGATTTAACACCCTTACCCATTTGTTGTTGCAGGACCTCCATTTCATTTAATCTTTCATGTTCATAATGTTTCTTTGCTTTAAAAGAAATAAAACAAATACAATCCAATTTTACTTAACGGTTTATTGAACAATTTTCCATGTTATTCCACACAATTTGCCAAATTGCTTTTCGTACTTACCAAAAAAATTTTGGGAATCGTCCAGTTGGTTGTTGCCTACATTAATATCATCCCAGTCAAAGTTATGTTGCCCTTGCTGCAATTTTATATCTACAAAAGCCATTTCATAAACTATACAGTTTTTGTGTTATTTTTACCGAAATAACTTTAAAAATTGTCAGGAAGATGCGGCGCGGTATTTTTGAAAAGTCAGTTGAAAACAAAACGCAATGAAAAAAAATGAAGAATGCATGAAAAAAGTGTTCCTTGACGCAGTGTGTAGAAATAAGATGGATATATAGTCCAACTATTGTTTAAATTTGACAACTGCTTGAAAATAGAGTTACCATATCATCCCAAAATCTTTAGCGATTATAAAATAAAAGATTTTTTTTATCTTAGCGGTTTGTACATAACAGTTTTTCTACCTATGGATTGGTTGAAATTAGTCCATTATTTTACCTAGCCCCTATACAAATGCTCCCCGAAGTATTTATGATTTATCAGATATCCACACAAATCTCGGTATCAAAATAATATTCAACATATATATGTTTCATATATACATGTATGTACACAAATCAATTGGCCCAATTTTATGATCATCGGGTGCATTATTAGCCGCAGCTCTTATATAAGGCTCACTTCCAAAAGAACCTTAACGACCAAAAAACTTAAAAAAATTTGGTGTATCCAAATAAAGTTCAACACAAAACCAAGTTTCACAATATAGACGGTATAATATATATAACGGTCTGTCATTGCTCCGATAACATTGTGAAACAAACAACTATACAATTGATATATTTTAAATCTGTAAAAGCCAAATTATTGCTAGAGGCGTGTGCAACAATTAAGTAACAATAAAATTTAAAAAAAAATTCGAACTAACATAAACAAACGCCGCGATCCGGATCTTCTAATTTAGCCCCTATTTCACCCCTCACTCTCAGAATCAACCTAACTTTTGCTAACCTGAATTTGTTCCACAGTGTAATTAATGCAAAATCAACAGAAATAACGAGGTATTTTTGTGTTTGCTTTCATGTTTGTAATGTCAAAAATACTTGCTATTGTTTACAAACATTCTTGCAGAAAAAAATAAATACTTATATGTATATCCACGAATGATAATGTTTTCTTCATTCTTGATGTATATCTACAATACATAACGAACATGACTAAAAAAAACAGCTGACTCTTTCTTTAACACCACCTTGTATAGTTATTTCACCATGATCCCATAACATTAACATGTAATATTTTTTAGCATCAACGAAAAAAGACATCCCACTGAATATAAAAAGCTTTCCGTGCAACAAATTATCAGAAATTCCAGATGTTTTTTACCTGATTTTATGATGAGCCGCTTAACTTTTTCAGAATCTGGTCACGCTGTTTATTGACTGCCATTTTTATGGCCGTTGCTACACGTACAGAGATGCTTTCTAGCGTTTTTGGTTAATATGTCACGATATTCAAAATTTTATTAATTTTGTTCGAAATTTATAACTAGAGAAGATGGCAGCACCTGTAGGTAGGTAGGTAGGTACGAAGGCTGGTGTGAGTCACCTCACACCTTCACCCAGAGACCAATATGGCCCATTGCGATGCCTTGATAGAGGAAGTAGTAGAAATGTATAGAGTAAAGAGAAGAAGAGGAGGAGGAATGTTAGAATATAAAGAAGAGAAGAAGAAGAAGACCTGACCAAATCCTACTCGGACGTATGTCCTCCATTTCTGAGACCCGCACTCCGTATATTGGCACGTAACCAGGCCATTCCCATTACGAATCCTATCAGACTCTCAAGCCTACAGCTCGAGACATCCCCTAATTCGCCCAAGAATCTATTACCCAGCCATCTCATTCTACTGCCCTGTAACCTGGGGCAGTGGCACAGAATGTGCTCAACTGTCTCCAGTTCTTCCGGGTCCTCGCATAGTCTGCACATATCCGACAATTCGGATCCCATTCTCACCGCCATCCTGCCTATCATGCAGTGGCCCGTGATGATGCCAATCATGGTCCTAACGCAGATCCTACTTCTGCCCAACAGCAGTTCCGACTCAGACCTCCTAAGCACCTGTTAAATGACACGAAATTTTCAAAAATTCCCATATTTTTTTTTTTAATAAAGTACGTTAATGAGCCGGTTTTCTTTTTAACAAAAAGAGCCAGCCCCCCCAGAGCTGCCAGTATTTTTTAGAGCTTATCCCCAATTTTGGATTTGTCATCCCCTAAAATCCCCAAACTTACTTTTTTTGATTTATTTTTTTCTCCCAGCCAAGAAAAATATCCAAATTAAAAATTTTTTCAAGTTGTACTACCTACCTTCAGTAAAAAAAATTGTTTGCAAATTTCATCCTTTTTTTTAAGTTTAAAAAAAACCCCCGGTTTTCAAATTCACAAAATCTGGCAGCTTTTGTTGTTTGTTCGATTCCACAAAAATCGCTAAAAAAAAACACAACACAAAAAAGTCGACCGACCCTCTTGCACAGAAATTTTTTTCTGCCATGTGGTGAATTTAAAAAAGGGGGTGAAAAAATCGTAGTGAGTATAAAAAATCGTGGTGAGTATAAAAATAGTGGAGAGTTTTTATAAATTCACCACAACTACCGTTATTCGAACATTTTCAAGGTCATTTCAAATTGGTCACCCTAAAAGCAGGCAATGGATGTGCAATAAGAAATTCACCACAAATATACCGTTATTCGAAATTGTTCAAGCTCATTGAAAATTTGTCATCCTAAAAGTAGTATTTCTTTTTTTACAGTTTTACAATGTGGTTGCTTGCTGACTAATGTTCACAAATAAAGAAAGCAAGAAAGGACTTTTTAGATCATGTCGTTTTTTTATCATATACAAACAAACAACATAAAATTAAAAGAACTTTTTTAGAGTAAAAAAAACAAGTAAGAGTGCTATATTCGGCTATGCCGAATTATATACTCACCTTTGTTGTTGTGGATGCAATTCTTCTATAATTATACAGAGTTTTTCTGATGTTCACGCAAGCCTGTTGTTTGTTACACTTTAAAAACATACTCATGTAATTTCAAACCTTTTTTTTGCCAATCTTCGCGTTCCCAAGAAACATTATGATTTTTTAATAAAATTAGTATTTGCAGCCATTTTAAACAGTAAAAATATATTTTTTTAAAATATTTCTTCTAATAAAATCCCCTAAAGTTGTTGTCATCCCCAACAAATCTTCGGACCCCCAAGAGGAAATTTTTATCCCAAATCACGAAAAAAAATCCCCTAAACTGACAACGCTGAGCCCCCCACACAACGGACGATGATGACGTGCGACGAAATGAAGAGACAGAGAGAGACAACTCACACGACCGATGCAAGCAGCAAAAAATCAGGAGCGCAGCCAGCCACACACACACACACACACACAACAACAGTGTTGCCAGAAAGGGAATTTTAAAATATGCTAAAACTTGAAAAACTAAGTGCTAAAATGTTCTACAGAAGAAAAAATAAGTGCTAAATATTTTCAATGTAACAATACAATTTTTATTTTAAATGTTTCTAATTTTGTTCATAACAATTGCTGACTTGTTTTAATAGATTACATTTCATATATTAATTAAAAAATTTCCGTGTTATTAACTTATTTATTACACCGAAAAAAATTTAGTGGAAAAATAAAAGTTATTTTTTATTTCTCCAAAAGTATATTTTGGAGTAAAATAGAAAATTATTTTCGAAAAAAAAAATTATTTTTATCAAGCAAATTATGCTAAAAAGCATTTAGCATAATTTTTAAAAATTTCAATGCATTTTCGAGAAATAAAATGCTAAATCTAGCACTGAAAGTGCTAAAATGGCAACACTGCACAGCAAGAAAAAAGGGAGGACGGACGAAAAAGAAAAAAAGGCCCCCCGCAGAAAATTTTTTTGCTCATGTGGTGAATTAAAAAAGTGGTGAAAATCGTGGTGAGTATAAAAAAGCGTCTTGAGTTTCTAGAAATTCACCACAAAAACCGTTTATTGCTCACTCCCCAGCAAACCATATGAGTCCGAAAAGAGTCTTTTCTGACACCTTTTTCGGAGCGTTAACGCTCTTTATGAGCCCAAAAAACAATCATAATTGTCCGAAAACCTTCAGAAAAGAGGGTCATTGCGTTCGAAAATGGTCCGTCAGAAAGAGCTCTTAGATAATGTCAGAAAAGAGGCTTTTATGAGGTTTTTGTTGTTCTCTGTGTAATCTTGTTTTTATCATTCTTGTGTGTTTTTTTTTTGTTCAAAGCACAAATAACAGGACAACAACGCTTTGGTATACACAAAATTAAGTGGAATTTCTGAGTCATACTGCGTGCCGACTCAGGACAGAAACAAGCAAATTTTTCTTTCGCTCCGAAAATGGTCTTTAGTTGGACTCTTTTCTGACTCCTTTTTTCTGAGCGCTCCGAAAATGATCTTTTGTTGGACTCTTTTCTGACTCTTTTTTCGGAGCGCTCCGAAAATGGTATGCTGGGTCATAACTGGTGTATAAATAAACAAATGTTTAAATATAGAAAAAAAACATTGAAATAATTTTCAATAAATTTGTGAAAATATAATAAATATTTTCTGTATTAAATAATGTCTATTACTAAATATAAAAACTAATATTAAATTGTGTAATTAATATTTAACATTAAAATCGCGAAATTACAACGTAAGTTATATTTTATTAAATAAGTTTTAAGTTACAAATTATCAACTACTTTCAGATTTTTAAATATGAGGGGTGGAAGTAAAAGAAATTTAAGAAGATTACTAAGAAAAGAAAAGGCTATTTACTTGCAAATTTTGATTAAGAATCCTAGTCGGGATGAAAGTAAAACGAGTAATGTAAGATTGATCACAGGACATAGTGCGTCAGGACAAGAAAACATTATAATGGAAGAGATTGAAAGAGTTAATTATGAGGAGGAACAAGAAGAGTGCGAAAAAGGGAAGACTTTAAGTGAAAAACTAGGTGTTTGGATTACAAAAATCGTTCAAGTCGAGATAATTTTGAGGAATTATTACATATACTTAGGGAAAGAAAATCTAAGTGTTCCAAAAAGTGCAAAGTATTTTCAAATTAAAAAACAGCCATTATGTTTCAAAGAGGTTTTTCCTGGACAATAATATTACCATATGGGTATTGTAAATCAATCAATTGACAAAGGTTTCAAAATTTATCCATTATTTAAAACTTCGTCTACTCTCAATTATGGCCAATTTTGATGAAAATCCAAAACATTAGTAATGTTGTTGGAATACATATACATATATGTATGTATGTATAGGGAAAAGGAAGCCGAAAAATAGTTAGTTAGCTTTTTAAATGAACTGGCGGATGAATTGGAAATATTGACTCATAATGGTATTTTAATTGAAAATAAAATAATCACTTTTCGAAAAAGGCCATTATATGTGAAGCACCTGCGATGGCATTTGTATGCGGCATTGCCGGTCATACCTCTTTTCGTGGTTGCAGTAAATGTTGTCAAATCGGCATAAAAGAATAACGTTGTCATGTATTCCATAGAGTCATCACATCTAATTCTTCATTTCTCGAAAGTAATGCACCACAATAAAGAATACCACGAACATATAAAACTCCTTTTGAAAAAATAAATATTAAGATGGTGAGTCAAGTACTTCTAGAATCTAGATCCAATGCACCTTGTTGATCTCTGAGTAATGAGAAAAATATTAATATGTACGACTAATTTCAAAGTCAACAAAAAAAGCAAAACAAATATCAAATTATTTCACTTTCCTACAACAATATGTATTTCTCTAAAAAATTTTTGTCCTCGTCTTAGGACACTGGATGAAATACTCAATTGGAAGGCAACAGAATTTCGTAAATTTTTATTATACACCGGTGCAGTTGTTCTTAAAGGCCAAATTCATGATGATTTTTTTATGAATTTATTTTACTCCATTGTGCATATCGTCTCCTTTCTTGCCCAAGGACGTGTATAAGATGTGTAGATATGCACAAAAATGTTGGAATTATGTATGTATATTATGTACGCGTATGTATGTATATACATATACACATACTATACATATGTTATATTCATTCTCAAGGATAAATTTGGCGCAAATTAGTGAAACACAACATTTTATCATCGTAAAAAGCTTTTGCAAAGCTTAATATTATATAAAGCTTTCACCAACCAGTTGATGTTTCTGCGTCGTTAGTTCGACACACGATTTATAATAATAAACAGCTGAAATTAAATTGAGTTTTATTTTAACAGTCAGTCCGTCGCAACACGCCGCAAAGAAAAATCGTTGGTAGGTGGTTTTTGTTTCGTAATTTGACAACATAAAAACGTTACAAAGTTATCTTGAAGTGCTGTTGTTGTATATTTTTTTGTTGATAAGGACAAAACACAGAATAGGGTGTAGTTTTATTATTATTAATGGTTTACTGCCAATTTAGAAAATAAAATTTCTGTAATACCTATAATTATTTTGATTGAGTTGGTGATTTATTTCATAGATTAAGACATTTATTTATTTGTTAAATAACTATTGTTGGACTTCTTGATTGCTAAAATTGAAACTTCAAAAATAACTTTATTTCTCTTTAATCAAAACAATTGAAATTACAAAGTTAGATACATACACGTTGATACACGTAAAAAACTGTCTTGTATTATTTAAGTATGTATATACGAGTACAATATATACATATGCATTCGTGTGTGTGTGTGTACATGCAAGTGATTAGTAAATAAAAGATGCTGTCCCATTAAATAGAGTGTAAGTCGACAATGTATTTATAATTGAGGCATGATCATCTACACTATGATGATGTTTAATTAGAAAGCCCATTTTAATTATTGGGATTTGTTAAGTTAATGAGGGTTAACTGAAAGGACAAGTTAGTATAAATTATAATATTAATACCTATAATAAATTAATAGGTGTACATATTATTTATGGGTACATAAATACATACATACATACAATTTTTTTAATTTCAAGATGAAAATAAAAATAATTTATAAATTTGTTAATTTATGAAACATTTAATTTATGGACAATGTTTTTTCACTTTTTTTTTGTATAACTACAAAAAATAATGTATATAAAGTTTGACATAACGAACATGACTAAAAAAAAACAGCTGGCGTTTCAACACCACCTTGTAGTTATTTCACCATGGTTCAAATGATGTAGAAAGAATATGAAACCAAAAGCAGACAATGAATAAAAAAACGGTAAATTACACCAAAAGCATTGAGTACACTAGAACAAACATAAAAAACGTAAAAATGTAAACAGAAGTGTTATTAAATAATATCATTTATTTTTCCAAATGTGAATTAAAAAAAAATTTATTTTTGCATACATACTCGTCCATTCATACATACATTTTTTATGTTCATTAAAAATGCAAAAGTTTCGTAGCAAGTTTGTCTACGAGTTATTCAAACATGTTTTGAATGTTCCAAAATAGTTTTGATGTTCTACTTCAGCCTTGTTCTATTGTAATATTGTTTTGTTGTACATACTTGTGTTCTCTTCTTCAATGTTTTGATCGTGAAACAAAACAAATATTTTCGGAAGTGTGTTTTGCAATCAGCAAGTAATACATACACACTAATTGCAATTTCATGAAATGCTTGTAAGAAATTTTTGTTGTGTTTTCCAGCATACCATTCTAGGAGCGCTCCGAAAAAAGGAGTCAAAAAAGAGTCCAACTAAAGAGCATTTTCGGAGCGAAAGAAAAATTTGCTTGTTACTGTCCTGAGTCGGCACGCAGTATGACTCAGAAATTCCACTTAATTATGTGTGTGTACCAAAGCGTTGTTGTCCTGTTATTTGTGCTTTGAACAACAAAACAAAAACATAGCTGTACCACACAAGAATGACAAAAACAAGATTACACAAAGCCCAAAAAAAAAACCTCATAAAAGACTCTTTTTCTGACATTATCTAAGAGCTCTTTCTGACGGACCATTTTCGAATGTAATGGCCCTATTTTCTGAAGGTTTTCGGAGAGCGTTAACGCTCCGAAAAAGGTGTCAGAAAAGACTGTTTTCGGACTCATATGGCTTGCTGGGTCGTGCCACACTTTAATATGCATGTACATATATTATGTACCTATACATGGTGAGTGCAGTAGCACAGCTGACTGACTTTGTTTACAATTTACTTACATACATATGTATGTATGTGAAAAGTAATACTTTTTCAAGTGGTTTTGTCTACTCGAAAATTCGAAAAAAAGATTAAAAAAGAAAGTTGCCTTACATAATAACATCTTGCCTGTCAGTTGCGGCCTATTGGCAACCCCAACTCCAGTTTGGTTGCTATACAAAATCGACCCATTAAGTTTCTTTTTTGTGCAAAAGTCAATAACCTTACCAGCAGTCTGATTTTATCGTTGGTTAAATTCTGTTCAGTTTGTACGACAATCCTAAACATATCATATATATTTGCACACATACATACATACAGGCACATTATGGTGATAACTTTAAGCAAATATCCAACATACCATTAGCAAAACCTTGTAGAGCGTGAAATACGTTTAGAAATTATTATGATATTATTTTTCCCATTCGTAAAATAAGGTCATGGTTACAAACCAAACACGATGAAATTTTGTATTAATACATACCTATTTGTTCTAAATAAGTTCAATTAACATTTTGCTCTAAACTTAGACCTCAAAATACCATAGCACACATATTATTGCTTATTATGATAAACTATGTTTTAGTCATATTTTGCTCCGATTTATTAATTATTTTTTTAGGTTTTATTGTAATTTACTTGTGAATACATTACTATATCGTTTTATATATTTTGATTTAAGTATAATAAATACCCTGAAGGAAACCTGGAGATAAGTGTCTTCAAGTCACCACTTTTTTTGGTGACGGTTTGACGACATTGTCAACAGCATTGTCACAATGGTTATTATTATACAATTATCCTTTTTCAATTGTGAGCCCCGATAGACTAGGTGATACTGTGCCGGACAATCATTCGGGTTGCGGGTTCGATTCTTGCCAAAAACTGGGTGTTTTCGAATTTATTTTTTAGCATTTTATTTTTTTTAATAAAACTCCAAAAATTAGCAAAAAATGCAGTTTTGTTTTCTATTTCAGAAAAGTACGAAAAGTGTAGACAATTAGGTCCCAAAAGAACTACTTTGTCAATAGTACCTATGTATGTCAGTAGTGGATTTTCAATGACACGCACATGTTAAATGTCTATAGTAATTAGCATTGTCTGGGGTATACTAAGTCACTAGTACTGGTGACTGTGTCAATAGTAAATCAGTACAGTTCCACTATTGACATTTCCTGCAGGGTAATTTTAATATATGTATACATGTATGTACAATACATATGTATGTAATAAAAGTTAAAAAAAGCAATAATTATTGCTGCTTTTAAAAATGAAGAAACATTTTCTCACAAAATTCATTAATATTTATTATCAAAACAATATTGCGCATAAATTTATGCATGCATGCAAGTACATACATATGTATGTATGAAGTGTGTGTGAATTTTAAGGTCCAAAAAAATTAATAAGTGTTCAAATAAATTTCGCAGAGAATAATTTTAATAAACTTTATGAATTGAAATGAATGAAGGTAACATATTATGATGAAAAGCTTTTGAACTAGTAAAGGATCAATTTAGTGACACATTTTATTTACTGTAATTATTTTTTTTACATTAATTAAAAAATAGGTTTGTCATCAGTGGCGCCTGCATCATTTTGGTATACATATACTGTTAACATACATAATCTGTTTTACGAATGTATAAATAAACTTCTTATTCAAAAAGAAAAGTTTGCCAACTTGTGGCAGTCATCATCATAACATCGGAATTATCATTATGTCATTGGCAAACAATATTGAATATGATTATTTAATGAAATTTCTGGCATTGGGCGATTCAGGAGTAGGAAAGACAAGTTTTCTTTATCAATACACAGATGGACAATTTCATTCGCAATTTATCTCAACAGTTGGTATTGATTTCCGTGAAAAAAGAGTGGTAAGTAAAAATTACACCTAATTGTTGACATTACATATTTCATTATCAATTTGTCGCTCATACGTCAAGATGATTCAGTGAAAAATATACGTACATATGTATGTATGTACAGTGGTGGCCATATAATTAGAAACGATGCGTTGATATAATAAGATCGATGTGTAGCTTCTTTAAAGACCTACACTGTAAATTGTTTTTACTGTTATTCAATAAGTAAACAATCAACATTGTTGTTGATGCGCAACGCGTTAAGTTCTAAGTTAAATTAAAAAAAATATAAAAATATTAGTTTCACAATTGTTTTGTTGCTGGCCATGTAATTAGAAACGCGCATTTTTCTTCAACTTTTAAACTTTTTTAAATATTAGTGACAAAGTGATATCATGACAAAGATCCACGTTACTGGAATAGAGTTCTCTGGAGTGACGAATCTAAGTTTAACTCCTCAAAATAAAGCATTAGATCCAGGTACACTGTTAAAACAGTAAACTACGGTGACGTGTCTATTATGGTCTGAGGTGCCTTTTCTTGGCGTGGTATGGGTCCAATTGCACGTGTTCAGGGAATAATGGATCAGCATCAATATAAAAACATGAAAATGTAAGTTCCGGTTTACATTATGAAATTTTTGTCGCTGCGATTCTTGCTTTGTAGGCGAGAGCGGTGAGTCGTATTAAAATATGCATGTACGACACATCTCACACTTTACGTTGGCTTTTGGATCAAAATATTGATTTTCTTGACTGGCCACCTCAAAGTCCTGTGGGCTGATTATGGCAGTCGTGATCGAAATTGTTTTCGAATCGAAATTTATTTCGACAGTGCAAAATTTTCTAATGATGGTACTCGATACGAATCGATTCTTTGCTTCAGTGTTGTAAAAAACTTAAATAAGTACGTATTACAACACTGAATAAAATAAAAGAAAATGTGAACAAAAAAAAAAAAAAAAAAACAGTCGTAATTCAGCTCTGGGTAGAGAAAGAACTCGCGCGTCATTGCCATTATCTTTTAAGGGTAATCAGGCCGTCCTTGTTTCGCTGCCTTCGAGAGTCTTGCGACTCACTCGCATTGGTTAATGTTTGGCGTCGTATAACTGTACCGCGTTACAGTTTCTTGAAGTTGCATTAACCACATGCTATATTTTGGTTTTATAACCTATAAGTTTGTCGTGGTGGAGTACCAAACAAAACTCATTTTTGATATTGGTGGGGACCATTAAAACTCAGGAGTGGAGTTCGGGAAGTCCGGTTTCCCATACGAAGGTAGACATCGAGTGCCATTTTACATATTTCAATTACATTCATTATTTCAACGTTTTAATTAATTTCTAATAACATTTCTATCTCCTTATCAAATTCACTCTTCAAATAAAAGGGCAATATCAACAGATATTCATATCACTGCGACAAAAAGCTTTGTCTGTTACTTTAACCAGATTTAAAATGACAACTATTTGTTTAAGTAAAACAAATTATTCATCTTTTGAGGTTTTAACCCATCTTTGCATAATGGTGGAAATTTTCTTCATAACATTGAATTCATATGCATTCTTTTATTTCTAGATAGTATTAAGCTAATGATGTAACATTGCATAATGATGGAAATTTCCATATTGTTTTTTTTTGCTAAATTTATACTATAAATATGTATATACAAGGTGCCGTAAAAGTAATCCTCCTATCAGAAAATGCTAAATATTTTGCGATTGACCCCTAATGTCAGTTTTGTTTTGACATTTGTGTAGTAAACACATGCGAAATACACGTTAATAAACAATGTTACGCTACACTGCTCCAGAACGCGGAATATTGCTGACTATTTATTTGACCAATAATCGGTCGGTGACTTTTTCAAAAATAATCATGAGTGATGAGGCCCATTTCCATCTTAGCGGGTACGTAAATAAACAAAATTTACGCTTCTGGGGCACTGAAAATCCGTGTGTAACCCACGAAGAGCCATTACACCCGCTCAAAGTCACTGTATGGTGTGCTGTTTTTGCTGGAGGAGTCATCGGACCTTTTTTCTTCGAAGATGTCGCGGGCCAAACGGTTACTGTGAATGGTGAGCGCTACAGAGCAATGATCAACGAGTTCTTTTTGCCGCAACTTGATGGATTGGGATTGGAAAACATGTGGTTCCAACGGCACACACTGCACGTGCCACAACCGAGATGCTGAAGAATGCATTTCCCGGGCGCCTAATCTCCCGTTTTGGCGATTTTCAGTGGCCAGCTAGATCGCCTGATTTGACCGCTCCAGACTTCTTTTTGTGGGGCTTTTTGAAGTCGCCTCAGACTCTTGCAGCTCTTAAAGACAATATCCGTCAAGAATGTGAGGACCTATCGCCGGAAGTTTTGGCCAAAGTGGAAAATGCCATAAAAAGGGCTCAAATGACAATCAACTGTGGCGGCGGCCATTTACATGACATCATATTCTCGACTTGTTTCCTTTTGCGCCACCTTGTACAAAGATTTTTAAACCATTTTTCCTTTAATTTTGAACATGGATTTGGTTAGTACACCAATAAATTAAAGTTTTTTATATAGGAACTAGCTAAACCCGGTTTGCTTCGCTAACCCCCCCATCGTTATAAAATAAAATAAAACGTATAATGTATTTATTACAATGCTTTAGGATATACAATATTTTTATTTTGCCCATCAGGAGCATACACATATACACGGGATATTAACCTTGAGTTTTGTTAACAGTCATCGCAAACGCTAACCGAACAGGAAAAAAATGTTAAAAATCGAATGGTAAATCTGTTGGTAGCATTGGAATACGTAGCAAAAGTACATCTGTACCTTTATTTTATCCTGTTATAATGGTCGCTTCTACTAAATTATTTCTTAGTTTTTTTTACCTGAAGTCGAGTGACATTGCAAAGCCGTGGTGGTCGATATTACGCAGTAAAATAATTGGCACTCCAATTTTAAGTTGTAGCACATGTGGTGGAAAGCCTGGCACATCGAGTGAATTTAAGAACTCAACAGGATAATTAACGGTCTTACGGGTTGCTTGATTGATTTGACGCATTTCAAAGTGATATCCATCTTCTTCATATTTAAAAATAATAGGATACTGAAGCGCGTCATATGAGCGATGCATTTCAGTGGGCGAGGCCATGCCCATTTGTCCACTTACATAGTCAAGAATTTATTATTTCGTAAGAATATCCTATTGTGAACATTTAATGACGATCGGTCCAGTAGTTAAGACTATATTACCATTTTTAATTTTCCTAAAAAAGGGCATGGTCCCACCCACTTTTCTCCTGGTACGTATTCCTAATTACGTCAATACCATATTTTCCACATATCATTGACGTAGGTCAAAAACTGCCCAAAATATGGCGATTTAAATTTTTGGGTTATATGGGCGGTGCCACCCCAGTTTGTACAATCTAAACTTCATATAGCCTATTATTCCTTCCAGAGTCACAGTAACATCAAAATTGGCCCAGCCGTTTTGGAGTCCATACGTTACATACATACATACATCCTATTTTATATACCTACATAGATAGATATAGATTTCCATATTTCAAAAACTGTAGTGAACATTACTTTTTACATTACTTCTAAGTTTAGAGTGCATGTATTTTTTTCTTTAGTAACTATGCTTGTGTAAAAATACATTGTATATGTGATTTAATAGTTTCTTCTTTTTTCAAGCAATAAGGTCAATTGCATTTTATATACAAATATTTTATTTTATTTATATATATTAATATATTATATTATTAATATTAACATATTTAGTTCGTTTATTTGACCTTTTCTAATATTTAATAGTTTCTTCTTTTTTCAAGCAAATTTGTATATAAAATGCAATTGACCTTATTGCTTGAAAAAAGAAGAAACTATTAAATATTAGAAAAGGTTAAATAAACGAACTAAATATGTGATTTAATATTATAAACTTGAATAGTTGTTCTTAAATTAATTTTGATTCCATATAAAACGAATGTGTATACAACAACAAAACTTACAGGACGAATTGAATTAAATAAAATAATATATTTTATTCAAATAAACACTTTTGAATGAAGCTAAAGAAGAAAGTGATTTAATAGAATGGACTTTTAGTAAATTAAGCTTAAGAATTAATTAACTAATTGCAAGTGTAAGTAGTTTAATTCTATTATTGAATTCATATTTTAACATCGAAATAAGTATTGATTGATTTACACAGAATTCGCCACACTAATACAATTTAAGTTCCATCCTCAAATGCCGTTTCATTCGATGCCGCAAGTGGCGTATAAAACCTTGCACGTACAGTATGAACTTTAAATTGTTTGAAGTTTCGAACAAAATATACTTACATATGTAGATGTCATCTAGTTTGGTATTTCCACTAATATATCTATTCATAATTTTAGACATCCAAGAAACACCTACACAACTGATAATATCAGTGGATTTATCCACGACAATTATTGTTGCAGTTCCCAAATGAAGAGCGCTTAACCGTCATAGACCATAATAGCGTCATTACACATGGCTTGCGGTATAATCGGTATCATACCGTCATAGACCATAATAGCGTCATTACACATGGCTTGCGGTATAATCGGTATCGACGAGCCGGAACTATTCCAAAAAGATTGTCTCGACTTCTGAGTACTCATCCGGCATAAGTTCACATGGGCTACTGTTAATTCTTCTTCAACTGTGCAAGTTTTGTTAACATGTACATATATGTTGAATAGTTGAGTTCCAGAGTTTCTGGTAAGACCAACACTAGCAAACCAATACGCACCGCAGAGAAACAGCAAATGATTCAACATTTTTGACTGTAGATGGACAACCGAACAGTTCAACTTCTTTAAAAGGCTCTATAAGAGCTGTCTGTCTCTTCGCTAAAAATATATGCCCCAGCACCGCGATAAAAGAATAAATCGAAATCAAAGTCAGACTTACATGCATTGCATCCAGTCATTTCAACAATTATTAAAAAATTCCTCCCCGATGTAAATTAATTCAGTTCGTGCTTTCATTAAACGGCCTGCTATCAAGTAGCATTCGATTAATTTGTTAGGATCATGTCTTAAAATTTCACGAATCTTGCATGTGCACAGGTTTTCCTCATCCGCGTTGACAACTAGAAATTTAGTACGTTCGTCAGATGGTTAGTTCCTGAAATGCCATTTTAATTAACTAGCTGCTTTTAATCTACATTACCGATGAACGTACAAATTAGAGAATATTCGAGAATCATTATATAATTATATTTTTATATAATAAATGTCTATATGTCGATTGAAAACCATGAAACCATAGATTTCTTTTATGTATGTACATATGTATATACAAACATGTTTTTGCTTAATTCGAGATTCGAAATTGAATTAAAGTTGACTAAAATTTTAAAAATTATGATAGGTTCCAAGCGTCTGAAGCATTAAATTTCGAATATATGTTCTTCCTTCCCCGCATGGATCTACTAAGAAGGGCCATTTTGACAACTATTTACAGCCACGTTTATGTTTCGCTATTAAGTTTTTATTATAGTAGGTTCTAGACAAGTGTGTAGTATAAGTAGCCTCAAACTTTAACTTTCTGTATCATCATTGATAAAAAAATAACTTTGAAATAATCACCCTTATCGTGAATAAAAATTCCACATGAATTTTGTTCCCTTTTATTTTTTTAACATTGAATTTTAATAGGAAAAGTGTGAAAAGGGAACAAATTTAATGTGGAATTTTTATTCACGATAGGGGTGTATCATTTTATAGGGTTTTTGGTCGAAATACATAAGTACACAAATTCTACGTTGGTCTTTCGCTATGGATTACCATTTATATTTCCTTATATTTATATTTCTAGCTCTATACTTCCAGAGGTCGTAATCATCGCATACATTTGCAGCTGTGGGATACAGCGGGCCAAGAAAGATTTAGATCCCTTACTACGGCTTTTTATAGAGATGCCATGGGCTTTCTATTGATTTTTGATTTAACCAATGAAAAATCATTTTTGGAAATTACAAACTGGTTGGAACAACTGCGAATACATGCCTATTCCGAAGATCCGGATGTTGTATTATGTGGCAACAAGTGTGATTTGGATACATATCGTGTCATATCTCAGGAACAAGTGTCTGCATTTGCCGACCGCTACAACCTACCATATATCGAAACTAGTGCGAGTACGGGCTATAACATTCGTCAAGCTGTCGAATTACTCGTTGGCCGAGTAATGGATCGTATGGAGAATTCTGTAGAAAATTTCGAACTAACTCGTTTAATGACTCAAACTCGTTTAACAAGTTTTAAAACATTGAAATTGGCCCTTCAAAAAGATGAAAATACCGTGCCCGACGCACTTCCGGCAAAAAACACTTGTGGTTGTTAATAATACTACTACTAATTAAAAGCTTTTTGAAATAAATGTATGTCTTCATGATCTCGATCTTTCTTATATCTTTGGTATATTGAAAACCTCCAGAAAACGAACATACTTTGGTAACTCTAAGAGGGAAATTTTTTCAATAATTTCGAAAAGCAAATCGTACGATTTTTTCTATTACATTGAATTTCGAAACTGTTTTCCTTCAAACCGAATTAAACAATAATTTCCAAGGCTATGAAGACTCTTATACCTATACTATTTACAACAATATATCATTACTAACACTATTTACATATGTACAAACGTACCACTAGAATGGAAAATTATTAAAATTAAGTAGATGTCCAAAATACAAAACAAACTCATTTTCATGAAAGATGATATTCTATTGCATTGAGTATTAAATCATTTAAAGAACTAAATGTATTATAGTTAACGTTTTTTACTCTTACAAGAGTTTTGTAAGACCTAATATCATTAAATAAAATAAAACTAAACATCTGCTGTTTGTCCGCAGCAAGATACATTTTTAAAATAAACGAAAAATTAAAATATATTTTATTTAGTGGTTACGTATTTTTGATGAATTATTTGCCATGCAATAAGACTTGACGCATTATATTTTTCAAATTATATTAAAATAAAATAGAGGTACATATATACATATGTATCATTGTGATTTTTGATACATATGAAAATATGTATGATCGGTGCTGGTCGATTAAAGTTCAATACATACAATAATTGTTTGTTTAATATTAAGAATACTAGTTATGCTGCTGTTTAATGCAATAATGTTATTTCATTGCAATGTGTTGTGGTTTTCCAATTAGGAAACAAAAAATGTTGTATACAAATTTGCTCTAAATATGTATAATAAATATTAACGTTTTACATATCGTCGCTGCGAATACAAATAGAAATCTTTTGTTGATCATCTTATTATACAATGTGTGTAGTTTCAAAGAAGTTATACAAAAACCCCGTTTTTATGTATTTGGAAGCTTAATACTTAGCTGAATATTGTTCTGTCAAAGTGTTAATGCAGATTTGTCAAGAACTAAACTCAAGAAATTCATAATTGAAAATTTGATTTAAATTAATATGGAAACTTAAAAATGCTTTTATTCTTGGTGTTATCTTTATACAATAACATTATTAGTTCCAAATTTATCAAAATTATTCACATTCATATAAAAATATAAACTATTATTTAACAGCGCCGATATGTAATATTATATCTATGTATTTGTATTATATGAATTTATATGTAATTTTTATTAATTTGTAAGTGTTCTATATATACTCGTTAAAATTAAAACAAAATTAAATAATTTATTTAAATAAAATGTTTCTGTTATTTATATAAAACTAAAATAATTTACTACACATAGTTATAAATATATTTATAACTAAAATATAGTATACGGGCGTTTTCCTTTCACTCGAGTTGCGTTCCGTGATCCATTTGTTGTAATAGTGGACATCAGCGTAGACTCCTACAGATTATGTTGTTTTATTAAAATTATTGAAAAAGTGTTCATTTGTATATGTTTACCTGGATATCCTGGCTGTGCACACCCTGATCCCCATGATACTACACCAATTAATGTGTTATTAAACACTAATGGCCCTCCGGAGTCTCCTTGACAGGAGTCGGTACCTCCTAAAATGAAACCTGCACATATCATACCATCTAATAAACCACTGCCATACGAAATTGAACAGACGTTTTTTAATATCGTTGTTACATTTGCAACACGTAATATTGGCGATAAAGACCCCTATAATACGAAATAGTTTTAATTTTGATGTGTCAATCAAAATAAACCTATGATTTGTTTGTATGAGTAAGCTTATAAAAATACTACAAATAAATGCTGGTAATTTTGATATCAATATCAAAACCCGTTAATTTTATTCGTAGTACTGAGCAATTATAGACTATTTTAAAATAAATATGCATTCGTTGAATTATTTACATATTATTATCTTACCCGTTCTGTTTTACCCCATCCGGATACTTGACATGATATTCCTGCTGGTGTGGACGTATTTGCCAAGGCTAATGGAGCGATCGTCAGGTGTGTTTTATTTACAGGTAAGCCTGTTATTAAAAACATTAAGCCAATATCGTCGCGCATAGTAGCCATGCTGAAGGTATTCATATATTCTAAAGACTTGACTTGGGAGACAATAGTGCCATTAACGCGTTGATAACGATTTAGGGTACCCATAACAACAATGAATTCATGCGCTTTACGGTAACGCTTTTTATCAGCACTACAAGAAACCATTAACAAAAAATCAACATTTTAACAAACATAAATTTAAAATACATAGATAAATCACACTGTTTACTTCACTTACTCGTAAAGGCAGTGTGCGGCAGTTAAGACTTTATTGTGTCCGACAAGAGCACCTCCACATATGTGGCCATTACCGAAGGTAGTATCGTAACGTTTCAGTCTCACGGAAACTTGAAATTTTGCATGTTCAACAGTAGCTTCCGTGCCGTTAATAATTCGTGGTGATGGCGTCCCCGTTGATGAGGGAGTAACTATGAGACATACTACAGAGATAGAGAAAATATGTTGTTAAATTTTATCAATTATTCATTAAAGGTTTTTTTCAAAAACAAATGTTAATTTTGATAGTGAGTGCAGATATGATAAAGATTTTATATGTCCACAAAGTAATAAATAAAGTACATGAAATTAAAAGTTAAAGTTTATTACTTTCTCAAAACTGCATTTTAATGAAATACTAATGAAGCAATTTTATTATACTACTAGTGTACAACACAGGAAAGAGGAAATTTGAATTTGGAATTATCAACCATTTTACAATTTGGCTAATTAAAATGTTTATGAAAGTAACAATTTGTGATTTGTCGGTGTTCAGCTGATATAAAACAATGCTTGTACATAAAAGTAATACATATATGTATGTAGACATTATATATTATTTAAATGTGATGTTAAATTTGGAATATTTTTCAAATATAATTATTTTTTATTCTAAAATATTTAACGAAGACGAAGAGATTTTATACGATATTTTTTTTTTTGGTCTACAGATTTACACATACTTGCAATAATTAAATATATGATTTTTAAATTCGATTCTAAAGTGCTCAACATAGTTAATATTATGTATTGTTTTTATTTCGAAACTTTTAATTTGAATTACTTTTTGCTTCTTCGATTGATCGTTTGTTTATTCACACAGTTCTTTTTTCATTCACAACTTTTCTTTTTGACGAATTCTTTTTAACTGAAAACAAAGTTATTATACAATACAACTTTAACAACAATGAGTGTATTGATAAATCAAAAACTAATCAATTGCAAAATGAAGAAACAACGTAAATAATTGATAAAGTATTCTTAAAGGAAAAGATAATTTTAAATCTTATCATTATTTTGCTAAAAACCAAATAAAAAGAAATATGAAGAGAACATTATTTTAATATTGAAAAAGCATTTATGTTTTATTTATTTTTAAAAATAAATTTGGATTTTATTTTGTTGTCTACATTATTATAATAATAATCAAATATAAAATGTTTAAAAATATTCGAGAGTTTACTCGTATAAAAGGACGGCAAATGTATGATTAGTATAAGAGAATGAATATAAAATATTACGATACAATACGATATGTACTTGAACAAAAATACTTAAATATTAACTACCATTCTAAGGCACTTATTGATTTTAATTAAACTAACAGCCGCATTCGAATTGATAACTCCGTGTGCTAACTAATGACTAATGTGTAACTTCCACTTACGGAAATAAAATCACTCGTTTGTTAGCACACGGTTTTCTCATTCTGAATTGGGGCGATAAAAAATAAGTATTAAAGGAGAAAATAAAACAATAAAAAATGTTTTAAAGAAAATGGACGGTATTCCGAAAGATTAGGAATTTTTTAAATTAAATATTTCATATAAAAAAGTTAAATAAATGGAATGTTGTTTATATTGAAGCATCTGTGAAAGAGTGTTCTATATATAACCATGTAAACTTCTTGATTGACTCTGGTGATGTCTGGGTGGTTGATAGCCCGGTTCTTGCATTTCCATTTGCATGACCAAATTTTTCTGTTCACCCCTCATTTCATATGCCTCACGGGCTTCACGATGTAGTATTAAAGCGGCTAATCCCAGCAAAATAAAAGTTACTACAGCCAATGCATACGACCATCCCAAAACATTAAACTTAGGGTACATTAACCAATCGCGGCGATAGGCACAGCCTCCAAATATACATACAGCCAAAAACATGAACAATGCTTGAAAAGGCAAAACAAAATAAATTAAGAATATAAATTCGAAAATAGACTCTCTCATTAAAAATTATTTATTTTTGAGCTTAAGGTCAATTTCTATTTTATTTATTTCAATATTTCGCTACAACAATCTGTAGCATCTTTTTTTTATCTATTAGTTTACTACTTATATGTTATTACGGCTGGGGAGCCATAAAATGTTTTCTTTATTTTTTCTTCTTTCTTTTATACGATAATTAATATGTATTCTCATTTCAATTTATATTGTATTATTATTAATTGTTTAAGTATTCATTAATAAATCATTATGGAATGTATACTATGTAATATTGTTATTCTGGCAATCTAGGCTTAATATTACGAAATGAATAAAATAAAATAAATAAATAAATAAAATTTATTGACAAATTCACAAAATAATTATTTAATAATAAAAAAAATAAATAAAAAAAGAAATTGGCCTTAAGCTTAAAACAAAATAATTTTTAATAAAAATATAAAGGTCGAACAATTAATAAAATAATAGACTCTCTCACTTACAAGAAACAGCAGTGCACAAGTATGAAATACGGATGAGCAACCATTCATATTGCAGAACAGCTTTTAATGGCATTCGAATTAAAGTTAAGGCCAAAATTACCAAAACAATAAAAATAAGTATAAAAGATAAAGTAACAAAGGCCTGAACGCACATCAGCCAACCGGGCAAAAGCCACTCTCGTATAACATAATACTCCTGAAATTATAAGAAAACGAATGCTCTCACATATATATAAGATAGCTTATAGATAATATAAACGTGGCAAATGTGTAGAGTCCGACACAAACCATTTTTTAGGCCGAAGCCGAACTCAATATTTGGTCAAAAAATCCTTTATACAATTTTTGGATTCGGTATTAGGCTAAATTTTGACAGAAAAGTTGGTCTTTGTCAAGATATTTTAATTAATCAAGTAAAATAAGGTTGTAGAAAAAAAAAACGAACAAAACTATTCAAAATAAAATATTAAAATAACAGATATAAAAATATGAAATATTTTGTAAAATTAGGAAAAAGGGACTGCTTCTTTTGTTAAATTTTCTTACATTTTTTATGCTCAACTAAGAAATATTTATATTTAAAACTGTAATTATTTATTTTACTATTATTTACTTACATATTTGGAAAACTTTTTATGTTAATATTTTTTTCTGTTAATATTCCGTTTCTTTAAAATTATTCTTTATAACCGATCAAAAAGTTTTCTAAAGTACATATAATCATATATATTGCAAGTGTAGTTTTTTATTCACAATTTTAATAAATTGTATCATATTGTTTGTGTATTATATGAAAAATAGTCCCATAACTCCTAAACTAAAAGTACGATCAAAAAAGCATACCCATTGTTTTAGCACAAATTTGTTTAACGTTGTTTACTCTTTCAAGTGGTTTGCAAGATAAAACAGCGTCAAATAAATTAAAACTAAATATTTTTTGTGCTTTGACCTAAATAAGAAGTTTTTTTTTTAATAAACGAGTTCATTTATACATATGTTATTTAGTGGTTTCGGCAAATATTTGCCAAGTGTGACCGTATGTTAAGACAGAACCGATAACAATTTTAACGTTTTTATGTTTATAATATCAAGACATGATGGGTCAAAAGATATGCCTACATAATATTATCTTTAAGAAAAACAAACACTATGGTGTTCTATATGCATTATAAACACCTTTTCTGAGGAGTCAATAATAATTAAATTAATATTTATATAATGTACCTACCTATGCATATATGTTACACATAGTAGATATAGTTACACCATGAATGTATGTAGGTATAGAATCGTTTGTAAATCATAATAATATACATACATAAGTATGTACATATGTATATCATCCTAACATACAAGATATACATATAAAATACAACCCAATACTTACATGACTGAAAATATTATGACATCCTGTAAATTTGCGCTGAAACTGATAGTTGGGATAAGTATAATCCTTAAAGCAATATTGCCATAAACCCATATTTTTAAAGCTGCTACGTGTTTCTTCGTATGATTCAATCCAATACGGTGAACAGAAAGACATCATCATAAAGAAATAACCCACAAATGTAATAGTAGCTCCAAATACTACGCCGTCTTTAAAATGTTAATAAAAAATCATGTCAAATGTCAGCAAAGTCTCAGGGAACCAACAAAGTAGGTGTTGGTTGTCACACTTTAATTGTTCGTTTTGTATTTTTTCATTCATCATACTCACTTGTGGCACGCGGATAATCATCGTTCTTTTCAGTTGCATTGTCTGCTGTGTCAGTCGACGGCTGTTTTCGAAAGTTATGCATTTCTTCAGTACTTTATATTACAATATCCAAGTTTAATTTGTAATTTTAAAAACAACTAATAAAACTACAAAACAATCAAGTCGATGAATGATGGATGCACAAAAAAAAAGCGTCAAGAAATGTCAAGTAGAAAAACAACACCCTAAGAAGAGTTGCCAAGTTTCTAACTATATCAGTTAAGAGATACAGCGTTGAAAAAATTCGTGTTGAATAAAAATTGTGATGAATAACAAATAAATTTCACCACAAAATCCGTTATATCAAATTGATATTTGTCATTCTAAAGAAAGTCAGGCAGAGTGTTTTCTTGTTTTGATTTTTATAGGTGGGTTTTTGAGTTAGCGCACAAAAGAACTTATTACTAAACAAGTAAGAGTGATATATTTGGCTATGCCGAATCTTATATACCCTTCACCTTTGTTGTGGATGCATAATTATTTTATATACATATATATATGTATTATATTGTTACGTTTTTTCCTTTTAAAAAGGGTGGTTTATTTTTTTTAATATATAATATATTTATTGAAATTTTAGTTACCAACAATTTTAAGTTGGTCTCAGCGTCACTTGGACATAATTGAGACGAGTTGGCAAAATAAATATTACAATGAATTCCTCTTAAGATTATTACAATTTAAAAATATATATAAAAAAGGGAATAGATTATATGTCTGTATATAAACCGGATTCTTTTTAATTGCAAAATAAAAGCGTCAAGTGGTTTGAAGAAAATTTATTTTATTTATTTTTCTTTATTTATTTAAATGTACACAAAAACAATTAAAAATGAACACTCTGTCTTTTTACACACTTATATTATGGTTTAAGAACACACTTAAAGTTTTAGAACACTTTGATGTTTACACAACAATGACTCACAAAAAACTGATTGATTTGATTGGCCCTGAGTCGATTTAACGATGTCTGTCCATCCGTCTGGCTGTTCATGTAAAGCTTGTACGCAGAGTACAGGTCGCGATTTTGAAGATATTTCAACAAAATTTGGTATCTTTTTAGCCAAGACGGATGGAATTGAAACTGGTTGAAATCGCCCCACTTCCGAAAATAACTTTAAAGTGCATAAATAATATGATAGAATTTTATGGTGATCGGTCCATAATTAGTCGTAGCTCCCATATAAGGCTCTCTTCCGAAAATCACTTTAAAAAGCATAACTCTTTTAAAAATGTCGGTATTCAAATAATATTGAATACAAATATGTTTCCTATATCGGTCCATAATTAGTCGTAGCTCCTATATAAGACCCACTTCCGAAAATCACTTTAACGACCATAAATCTCTTAAAATTGTTGTTATCCTAATAAGAATTAACAAAAATAAGTTTCATATATACAGAAATTATGACACCTAATTTTATAATGGTCGGTCGATAATTACTCAAGACTCTCATATAAGACCCTCTTCGTAATTCACTTTAACCTCCATAAATCTTTTAAAAGTATTTATATCGAGATAAAGAGTAACGTATGTACATAATATTTATATTCACGGAAGTCATGACTCTAAATTTTTGGATGATCGGTCCATAACAGGTAATATCTCTCATAAAGAGCCCATTTCTGAAAAACTGTTTTATACATATACTGGGTGTAGGGTTGGGCTTGACCGACTATACTTTCTTACTTGTTTATTTCATCTTTTAAGGGAATGTCTTTGGCGATTTTCTGAAAGCGAATATAATAGCTTGAGTTTTACAATTGTTAACTTTAATTTTCCAGTTATCGAAAATTAATTCAAAAGAATGCAGGATATTCTTTTGATAATTGCATTAGAAACTTTGCCACAAGAGATATAAGTCCTGACGTCAGCGTAGAACGCTGCTTCATGGTTCTTCGAATAATCATATTAGAGGTGTATATTGTGTAAAGAGTAGGAGATAGTACAGAACATTGCGGTAATCCTGCTGGTATTTGTCTCTCACTAGAGAATACGCTGTTAACGCATAGGACAAACGCGTTAAAAAGCTTTTTATAATTTGTTAAGTTTAAACAATAAGCCATCATGTCATATGGAATCGAAAGCTTTTTCGATATTAAGAAACACGACTCCAGTACTCATTCGATTTCGCTTGTTATTTTTAATAAAGTTAACTACTCTCATCGACTGGTGTACAGTGGAGTGCCCCTTGCGGAATCCGAACTGCTGGCGATTAATTATATTATTCTGGGTTGAAAAATCTAAAAATCTTTTAGGAATTATTTTTTTAAAAACCTTATCTAATAAGCTTAAAATACTGACTGGCCTGTAGCTCGAGGGCAGTTTGACATCTTTTCTGGCTTATTAATAGGAATGACCTTAGCCTTTTTAAAATTAAGTGGACAATATCCATTATTAAGACAAAAATTAAATAACACTCAAAGTTTCAAAAAAGTAGTTTGGCATTTTTTTTAGTATTATACTATTTATTTCATCCAAACCCGGTAGGCTACCGACTATACAGGGGAATCGATTGTACTAAATTGTGAACTTGTCCGGATATGTGGCAAGATATTGGAACTTGGTCACACTGCAATAAGTTAGGCGGTTGGACGGGGGATACAAAAATGTCAAAACGTTTGTAATCAGAAGTATAATAGATGTAATAATTTGATTGAATGCAGTGACTGATAGTGCATTTTCCAGTGTATTGTTAGATGCACAGTTCCAATAAATATGTTGTGCATTTAAATCCCCAAATATAAAAAAGTCCCTTGAAGTGGAAGATAATAAATCTAAATCGGATTTAAAATTAACAAAGTAATACGGATTATAGGCTGCAGTAAAAACCACAGGACGTTTATTTATTTTTATTTGTATGGATATATTTTCCATTACACGCGTTTTGGTCTTTAGTAATAACTAGTGTTCTACACAAATACCTTATTTTCAAGATATCTCTTTTAGACACCTGTTGCCGGTCGAACTCACCATATAAAGAGCATCATCTGCATTTTTTGTTATTACTTCTTTAATATTTAAAGGCTTAATGTTATGAGAGTTGATAAATTCTTCATTGATAATACTAATATCAAGAAGACCAAATAACACCATTTTAAAACTTTTCGAATCTTTGATTTCATGTGTATAGAAATTAAACTTCCTGTCCTTAAGTATCTTGAGCGCTTTTTCATAATGGGCTAATGGCTTTGACATTATCTTCGTTCCAACCGACATTTTCTTGAACGTAAATTTTCCGCCAATCATTCCGAAAACAGATGAGAAACTATGAGTAGAATCCATAATTATGGGTGGTACTTTTTCTTTTATATGTAGTTAACTCTTCTTCTTCCTCATCATCAGACATTAGTCTGTTTGAATTGGTACTAGGTTCATCTAATGTTTTATACACCTAAAATTTGGGGTTATTGCCCCAATCTTTTTTTTTAGTAAACATTGCCACACACCAGAAAATTAAATAAGTTATAACCAAATAATCATATAAACAATGTGCTGAAAATCGGCATTAGACTGCAAAGTTCGAAGGTCGATTAAGAAAAAAATTCGAACTAACATAAACAAACGCCGTGATACGGGTCTTCTAATTTGGCCTCTATTTTCACCCCTCACTCTGAGAATCGACCTAACTTTTGCTAACCACAGTGCTATTGTAAATTCTGACAACGTCAGTTGTGAATTGTATATGATATAATTTATAATTTGTACAAACATGACGATAGTAAGTAACTAAGTAAAGCGTTTTTCAACAAGGACGCTACAAAAGTAGACCGATAGTTCAGTAAGGTTTGCCTTTTCATGATGGAAAGATATACGAGCCAACAACGCGTCGAAATTATTAAAAGTTACTACCGAAATTCGGAGTCAGTGGCCTCAACGTTAAGAGCGCTACGTCCAATTTATGTTCGTCATAATCGTCCTACCAGATCAACAATTGAGCGTCTAGTGGAAAAATTTGAATCCACAGGCACAGTACAAAATGTTCCCGTGCCAGTGAGACAAAGAAGTGCCCGCAGTATCGAGAATATTGCTGCCGCTGAGGCTTCAGTTGAAGAAAGCCCAAATGTGTCTCTCACTTGTCGTTCTCAAGCGTTGGGCATCTCTGTGACGTCGTTGTGACGAATTTTGCGAAAAGATCTTGGCGTACATCCTTACAAGATCAAATTGACGCAAGAACTGAAGCCGCTTGACCACCAGAAGCTTCGTATGTTCGTGAATTGGGCTGAGCAACTACTTGAAAATGATTCGGATTTGCATCGAAAAATCATCTTCAGCGATGAAGCTCATTTCTGGCTGAATGGTTTCGTTAATAAACAAAATATGCGTTATTGGTCAGATAGCAATCCACACGTACTCCATGAGTCATCATTACATCCCGAACAAATTACGGTTTGGTGCGGTTTATGGGCCGGCGGCGTCATTGGGTCATACTTCTTCCGTGATGATCAAGACCGTCACGTTACTGTGAATGGGAATCGCCACCGTTCAATGATAACAGAATATTTTTGGCCCCAATTGGATGATATGGACGTGGTTCCAACAGGACGGCGCCACAAGTCACACAGCCAATGTCACAATCAATTTATTGGAAATAAAGTTTGGAGAACGTGTTATCTCACGAAATGGTCCAGTCAATTGGCCGACTCGGTCGTGCGATTTGACGCCGTTAGACTATTTCCTGTGGGGATACGTCAAGTCTATGGTCTATGCCAACAAGCCAGCGACGATTGATTAACTTCGTACGAATATCGAACGTGAAATTGCAGCAGTATCGGCCGATTTATGTTTGAAAACCGTCGAAAATTGGGTTCAGCTTCTGGACTTCTGCAAGAGAAATCAAGTTCCATACATAATGATATCCAAAACCGTTTTTGTTTTATTTAAAAAAACTTTTGTAGCGCTCTTATTGAAAAACCCGATATGAATAATAAGTGTTTTATTTCCTTGACCGAAAGGACACGTTGGATGTTAGTTGCACATCATCGATTTGAATTAGAGTATGAAGAAATTTTCACAAGAAAATAAAATTAAAAACAAAATTCCAATTAAAAGCATTTATTTTATATAGATATTTTATAACAACAACAATATACATATATATATACATACATACATAAGTGAGATTTCATTAACTTTCTTCCATTTTCTTTACTAGCAAATAATTACTTTTATCATCAATTTGATGATGTTCTAATTGTTTCACATAGGCTAGAAAGCATGTCCATAATAAACTACAGACACTAACGAAAGGAACTCGATTACGTTCTGGTATTATAGAGAAGTTGATGGTAGCCACAATCGGCCATATAGATGCACCAATCTAATAAGAAGACAAACAAAACAATATTAATTAGCTGGGACATGCAAAAACAACTTTATGCGACTGAGGGGAGGAATTACACTTGCCTTATAGGTAGGCAGAAACTTTTTGCTCACTTCAGCTGCAGCCTCCCCTACTGTCTTCAATTCCAACAAGCTCATGAAGAAATAAAAGCACGCCATGGCAGCAGGAGTATACGATATAGTCTCAACAGCCGCTTTCACTATTGCTGTTTTCAAGGATGTCTGCGGCCACATAGCTGAAGAAATCTTTGAATTTTTTTAAATTAAAAAAAAAAACATTTTTGTAAAATGTTTCCTCTGATATTAAAATTTAATTAAATTTAAAAAATAAAACGCAAAAACGCTGTAGAGAGAGAATTTTTTACCTTAAACCAGCCGTATATTGTAGGTGCTACAAAAAAGCCACCATAAAGACTAAAACGTAGAACACGCCACCAATCGTAATTTCCTGAAACAATGAAATGCTGAGGAGCTTTATAAAAAATCATCAGTAAAACATACCCCATCGTTTTCCCTCAAATGTTTGCTGTATTAAACTGCTCGTTGGCCATATAAAACTGTAGGAAACCATACCCCTTACTATTGGATAATTGGTTATTAATACTTTGAAATTCTGTAAGAGCACAGACATGTTTACACCACCTCTTCTTTGTTGCGCTAGAATAAGGAAATAATTTTTGTTGTTTTTATAAAAACCCTTATAAAATTAACTAAACAGAAGCAGTAACAAACATTGACCTTGATTCGACGTTCGAATAAGAGGGCGGGTAGTAGAGTTTTTTGCCTAAACGAATGTTATCAAAACCTTCAGTGAAAACGGTATCGTATGTAGGCCAATAATGTTTGGTTGGCGGTGTAAGTTATTGAAAGCTGATTTCAACGCTGCAAATGGTTTTTATAAAAACCTTTCGTTAACTGTAATAGATCATCATAACGGTAGCGAATACGTATTTGCGAACATGTTGGTGGAACACAAACATTGCTTTTTATTGGCGCTCCTTTTATGTGTGGCCATTAAGTATTCCGTGGGATTCCAAAGTAAAATTGTAAATGGCTCAATGGCTTTGCCTGGCGAATTTCCATTTATGGTAAGATTTGCATGCACATTTATGTTATTTGATTGTTTCACAAAAACGCTCTAAAGGTTTCTCTGAGAAGGGCATCGTCAGGACATCATTCCTGCGGTGCTTCGCTCCTAAACCGTGTCTGGGTTTTGACAGCAGCTCATTGTGTGGTAAAAGCAAAGCCGAGTCAAATTAATGTCCAATACGGTAGCATTAAATTGGATCAAAATTCAACAGACCTAGCCAATGTATCAGAAATATTTGTCCATGAGGGCTATGAACCAGCTAATCAATACATACATGACATTGCTTTGTTAAGGCTCGATAAACCGGTGAATGTCGAGATAGATTTTGTTGGCATTACACTGCCCGAATTAAATGCCACCACTAGCAACCAAACACCGGTCACTTTAATCGGTTGGGGCTTGAATGCGGTAAGCGGGTGTTGAAATATCAGAGGAATATCAAACCATAATTTTTAAAATCATTTAATCCGATTTTAGACTGGCGGAGTAGTGCAGCAGTTCTTGCAAAAAGTTGATTTGAAAATATTCGATGATGACGAATGTAGTATCAGGCATGGTGTACAAATGCATTCAACCACTATTTGTGCCGGTGTGCCAGAGGGTGGTAAAGGACAATGTAGTGGTGATTCGGGTGGTCCCTTAATTTTAAACGGTACTCAAGTTGGCATTGTTTCGTGGTCTCGTAAACCTTGTACAAGACCTCCATTCCCAGGGGTTTTTACGGAGGTATCCGCCTACGTTGGATGGATTGTGGAAACCGTTCTCGATGCCGAAGACGATGAAGATGAAAATTTCGAAGGACTTGGACAAATATTGAGTGGAAATTTAATAATAGTTCGTGCTAAAAATCCTCTAAATGTGAAAAATTTAAATAAATGATATGTATAGGTACATACATACTACATATGAATTTGTGTTTTACTATAATTATGTATATAAAACTAATAAATGTTCTACAGGTTTTTAAATTATTTTGTAATTAGAAACGTTTTATTGCAGGTATCTTTACGTTTAACAAAATCCAAAAGACATTTCTGTGCTGGAACCGTAATTAACATCAATTGGATTTTAACAGCCGCTCACTGCTTTACTTACATTCAAAGAACAGAGGAATTCTTGATTCAGTACAACTCTTCGCAACTTAATCCCAGCCAGCCGCAATATGCAATTGCCTCCAATGTAATACAACACGAGGGATATAATCCAACTATAGCAATACATGATATAGCGCTGGTAAGAATAAAGGATTCAATAAATTTTACTACAAATTTACGCGAAGTACAACTAGCTAATGGTTACAACAGCAGCTATGAAAACATCCCAGGATATTTACTAGGATGGGGCTTAAATGGGGTGATTAATCTATCAACTAATACACATCTTTAATATGAACGAATAGTTTCATTAATTATCTCACTTTCAGACTGACGGCGTTCTGGCTAGTCAATTAGAACGAGTAAATTTGGAAATAATTTCGTTAGACGAGTGTCGTAAGAGGCTAAAATCATTTATACATAACTCAAACATGTGTGCTCTGGGATTTCAGAAAGGTCAGTGTTCCGGAGACTCAGGTGGTCCATTGTTACATGAAAATAAGCAGATTGGTTTAGTATCATGGAGCTTAAAACCCTGTGCTTCTAAACCAGGAGTTTTTACAAATTTATCGTATTATATCGAGTGGATAAAAGAAACAATAATACACCAAATCAAATAAATGCACTTTATTATAATTATAACACATTTTATCGTACGTACTATGTATAACACACAAATTTCATTATTTTTACACTACTACAACCTAAAATTGATCTAACTATCAGTACGCGGAATTTTATTGTTCAATTGTGTTTTCCCGATGTGATTTGTGCTGATCGGATAGTTCCTTTCTTTTCATATAGGCTAGAAATGTGGTCCACATTAAACTGCAAATACTTACAAATACAAGACGGTTTTTTTCTGGTATAATAGAAAAATTTATTGTCTGTAAAATCGGCCATATGCATATACCCACCTTAAAAAGTAAAAAAAAAGTTTACAAAATACATAATTATAGATACATCGAAAATCATAAACCAAATACCACTGATGTTTTCTTACTTTAAATGTTGGTAAAAATTTATCTTTTGTTTCCTCGACAGCCTCCGATAAAGATTTCATTTCCAATAAAGACATTCCCATGAAAAAACTGGCACAAGCAAATGGACCATACGACATTTGCTCAATAGCGGCCTAAAAAGTCACACACTTACTTTAGTAATGCTATTTATATAAGTAACTAGAATTACACAAATTTGTAACCGCTTTTACCTTTACCAGAGCAGTTTTCAAACTCATTTGTGGCCACATCGCTGAAGTTATTCTAAACCAACCATATAATGATGGCGCTACGTACAGAGATCCAAATAAACTAAATCTTAACATTCGCATGTAGTCATAGGTTTCTTGAATTAGAATTTAAAAATGATAAATGTATGTAATGCTGTTAGATTTGCGTTTGTGTCATTTAGGATTTGTATACTTACTAAAGTTTCTACCCTCAAGGGTTTGTTGTATTAAACTTCCGGTGGGCCATAAGATCGCATAAGATATTGAACCTCTGATCAATGGGTGAGTGGTGGTAAAAGCTCGCCATTGTGTTCTTATAAAGTTAAATGTTAAAGGCATCGTTCTATTTGTTGTTTTTAATACACTTTAAAATACCCATTAATTTTAATTTTGTTAAAACCAAGAAGTACAATTTCTGAACTAATTATTATTTTACATTAGCAATTTTATTATGTGGGTTACAAATAATTAAATCGTTTGAGAATTAACAAAATTATAGGAATAAGAACTGTTCCGAACTAAATGCGTGACCAATCTCCATTTTTTTTTTACCTTATAATTGCTAAAAATTGTGTTTTGCTCGAAATAAAAATTGAATGTACGGCATAATTTTCAAAGGTATTTAATTAACATAATTATTTTTTTATAAATCCTTAAAAAATTTAATTCATTAAAAAATCTTAAAAGGTTTAAAATTGTATGAAGAAAGTACCCCTTTTCGTTGCCGATGTGCAAACATTATCCAAGTAGGACAAAAATTCATATCAGAACATTTACGAAACTTATAAAAAATATAAAATAAAATTTAAACAATTTTTTAGTTGATTTAATTAAATTTGTTAATCGAAACTCAAAAATCTCTATGTTCTATGTGTTATTTATTAATTCAAAAAATATGTTTGTTTACAAAATTCTATAAATAAAACATGTATCAATATACTTTTTTTTTTTTTTTTAAATTTTATTCATAAAAAATTCATTTACAAAGTAGTGCTTCAGCGCCATATAGGCTTTAAAGAGGCAAGTTGGCATTATAATATACAATTTCTGCTAACAAAATATACAAAGTTAATGTTGAAGAAAACCGAAAAAAAAACAAATAGTTAGATAAAAAAAAGAAGTTTTGAGATAGATTTTACATCAAAAGTTCTTCAAGATTTTCAAATAAATATTTTTTCAAATCACTTTTAAATAACGAAATTCTTTAAATGTTGAGCTAAATTATTATATTCGCGACTACCCATGTATTCTATGCGTTGCTTAGTTGTTTCAAATCGACATAATGATACAGCCAAGTTCATGTGCTAAATGTTTGCTGAATTCGTGAAAAAGCAATGGTATGATGACCAATATTGTGAATGCATTTAAAGACATATAGGAGCAGATGTAGCTTATTTATTCCAAATATTGGTAATATAGTTTTATATACGTCTCGGTATAATGCTGTGGTTAAAAACATTAAAGGAAGATTTATATCCATACAAAATTGCCAAATAATTAAAATGGCTTTGAATTAAAGCATTCTAGATCATCCGTTTTGTATTTTCACCAAACTTGTTTTTGAATTTGTACAGTATACCTATAGCCTGAGAATATTTAGATTTAACATGTTGAATATGTAGACTCCATGAGAGATTATTTTGCAAGTAGGTACCCAGAAACTTTATGGACGTAGACTCTACTATTTCTTTTCCATCTACAAATACACTAAATGTGTTATTTCGTTGACTGGTTGGTTTAAATCTTACCATCTGCGTTTTATTGGCGTTCAATAAAAGTTTATTTATTCTTGTAAATTCTAAAATTAGTGCAGCATCTCGTTCAATATAAGCTTTGGCAACTGTTTCATGATTGTAAGGATAAAAAATACATATATCGTCAGCATATATAAAAAGTTTCCCCGTAAGGCCAAGGTTCTTAATGTCATTTAGGTAAATGCTAAACAGTAGAGGGTCCAGAACACTACCTTGCGGGACTCCATGCTCAACAATTTTAAAAGAGCTCTTGTGTGAATTTATCTGAGCAAACTGTTTTCGGTTCGATAAATAACTTTCAAGTACATTAAGATCTTTACCAGCAAATCCATAAAAACTTAACTTTTGCAGCAAGATGCGATGATCAATAATATCAAAAGCCTTCGTTAAATCAAAAAACACACCAATTACACCACTGTGACCTTCGTCAAGTCCCTTACAGATAAAGTTGGTAACATTAACCACTGCTTCTTCGGTACCACAGCCTTTTCTAAAACCATACTGGAACTCATTTAATAAATTGTTATTTTCCATAAAGGATGAAATTTGTTCATACAAAATTCGTTCAAAAACATTATCAATAACGAGTAAAACTGCAATTGGTCGAAATTGATCAACGGTATTAGCATGAATCATCTTTGGAATAGGAATGACTTTGTGAATCTTCAATATGTCTGGATATGATCCCAAGCTAATTATGCTGTTGAATATGTTCACTAGATAATGAACAAGCATGTTCTTACTTTCTTTAATTATTTTAGAAGAAACTTTATCATGACCTGAACTTTTGTGTAATTTCAGGTTTTGTATAGTATTGAGAACCTCTTCAGGTGTTGTGTAGCTAAATTGAAATCTTATAGTATTTTGAACTAACGTTGTTAAGGAGTTAAACGAATCTGAAGATAGTTGCTCTATTTGACACCTTAAATCTTCGGCTGATTTTATAAAATAGTTATTAAATATTTCTGCTTTGCGCAAATCACAAGTAATAAGCTGACTATTTTCATCTCTAATGTTTATAGATTGTTTTGAACCTCTACCAAGAGTTTCATTTATAAATTTCCAGCTTTTTCTGGGATCATGCTGAATCTCCTTTAAATTATTATCGTAGTAACTGTTCATAGAGTCTTTGTATGCTTTTTTAATTATGTTACTGATTCTTCTTAGTCTCTCATTCAATTCTTATTAGAACATCTTCTTCGTTGTTTCAAAAGTTTGTGTTTATATTCTATAATTTTTAGCAAATTTCCATTAACCCACGGCGTGATTTCTTTCTTTAATAATTTTCTTTCTAATATTTCTCGAGAAGAGTTTGATATAGCCTCTTGTAAGCAGGATACTAAAGCTGACGTGTCATCTGAAGAATTACCTGATTGCAATATTCTGGGTAAATTACTATGAATGTATAGTTTTACTTTGTTGTAATTACAATAACCATTAATATATGTATGTATAAATATCTGACGACTACATGTAGGTTTACAACATTAAGATCATCTCTACTTCTATTGAAGCAAAATAAAAAGAAGAAATCTAAAAGTACGGTCACACTTGGCAAATTTTTGCCGAAAAAGACGTAACCGCTAAATAAAATATTTTTGAACTTGTTTATTTATTAAAAAATACTCGTTTCTTTAGGACAGGATACAACAAATACATATTTAGTTTTATTTTATTTTTCAAAAAGCCAAAATCAGATTCCTAGGGCAGTTTACATAGAAAGAAAAAGGTATATTACTTTGTAGTACATGAATACCTAATTTATTGTGTGTTAAAGTTTAGTGCTTAAGCTGGAGGTCCACAACTCGCGTTTTAGCGTCAACGCGTTAATAGCTTTCTAAACGTTTTAAGCGTCAAGTATTTCAAGTTACATGTGCAGATTTTTCGCGTCAATCATTTATGTACTTTCGGAGGTGATGCCGTAAGCCCAACTAATTTTGTTTTTATATGAAGTTTTTTTTATCGCTTTGTTTGTCAATTTCATATAAAAAATGTTTTTTAGCTGTCATTTTTTTAGTGACATCACCTTTAAAATAAATTTGCTTTTCATTTGTCAATGTCAGCTGTTTGACGCTTGCGACGCTTTCAAAAATAGAAAGTAAACAAACTTTTCGCTTTTCAAGCGCCATTAGTTAACCATTGGTAAACTAAAATACTATCTATTGTTAAACTATTACTTGTTACTCTTATGGCAAACTAAGCATTGCGAATAATGAATCATTAGTTAAGCCTTTGCCATTAGCTAACTAAAGACTGTGAATTTAGTCATAAGTGTGTAACTTAAAACGTACGACTACATTGATTCTACTTTTTTGACAGTTGCTTAGAACGCGAGAAACGCGTAAACGCTTGGTATGGACTTTCAACTTTAATGTTACATTCTGCAAAAATATAAACAAAAGGCAGTTCTGAAAGAAAAAAATAAATATAAAACTTGATTATCTTCTATCGCGTGACACCTCTGTATACTTTGTGGTTCAAAGTCGCATACGTGGGACTTGTTTGTTTTTTATTTGTCAAGTATTGTAGTTATCAATCTAACGTCTAAATTTTATTTTCTTAGACAATTATGGATTTTAAAATATGAAGAAGGTAAACACAAAAAATTTAAAAATTTATTCTTTCTCATGTTATTACTTTTAGAAAGAATGTTTTATAAATAATGCGAATACATACTTCAATGCTTCATCTAAATTTGCAAAGCGATATTAGTTTACAAACACTTAATTTCATTAATTTCAAGATAAAAATGTAAAAATATCCTATTAAAAATTTATGTTCGCAAAATTGTAAAAGCAAAATAATTTTGCAATAAAAAATGACTTGACTTTTTAATTTTAAAATTGAATTTCTTTGCAGGCTGAACAACAGCGAAGAACTTGATGGGATAACGAATTTCGTGATTGAACATGTTTTTCCATTTTCTTTGTATTTTGTTTTATACATTTCCGTCCGGTATTTCTCGATTGTAGTAAGTAAGTAGTATTTCAATAATAAAAGCATATTACGAATTATTTAAATGGGTACGGATGTTTTAAATTGTTCGAGTACACAAACGCCTATTTAATAACTTCATTAAACAACTACATATGTATGTAGGTTTCTGTTAAAGAATTTACTAATTAATGAATCGTATTTTATTAAGAATTTCTGATGATATGCCTAAATCTCCTTGTTTTTCATTCCATTTCTCATTCACCAATAAAGCAGCAGACTTATCGACGCCACCACACTTTGTCTAATTAATCTAGCAAAAAACATCTCGATAGTCATCCACAAGACATCGTATTTATTTATTATACCCCACTTATTCATATATGTACATACATATATGTATGTATATGTAAGTGTATGTATTATTATAGAATCTATTTTTAAATAATTTCACAAAAACTACGAGTGTCTTTCTTTCTTGCAGGAAATAAACGAAATTAATTTCAAGTTCAAGGTCACAATTTTTGCATAAAACAAGGTCAATATTTCGGAAAATCGTTTATTACAATAACTATTTTTAACAAATTGTATTCATGTACATATTTGAATTACCTTTTGTCTATTTATTTATTTATTTTGTATTATACACATTTAAATTATTTAATTTGTACAACTATATTGAAAAATACTTTTAAACACTATTTTGAATTCTTTTCCACTGATCTAAATGCTAGAATAGTTGAGCGTGCACTAAATTGAATTTAATCGAAAATGTTTACTCAGATGTAATAGTATAATGTGTATATGTACTACATACATATATACATAATGTAGTTTTGTTAGTGGGCATGCAAAAACGTCATACATTTTTAAAAATTTCTAAAAGGAAAAACAACAATTAACGAATGAATCTCTTTTTATATTCAGAAAATTATACATATTTTTTATGTGTTTATACTACAATGAATATGCAAAAATTTGAATTTTCTTAATCTTTAATTACATCATTTATTACACCATTAATTATTACAATTAATAATAGTGATGTTAATAGTAAATTTTGTATTCAACATTGTTGTCAAAAACTTTCTTTTTTCATTTCCGCTATTTTTCGTTGCTGGATAGAGATAAAGCAACAAACAATTCGTTTTTGATTTTTATGCCACACTTATAAAGAAGAGAATTTGTACAACAGTAAAGATTAAAAGATAATAGAATTTTGGAACAAAATGGTAGCTTATCTGGATTAAAAAAAGTTTTATTATATTCTTTAGTTAAGTTTTAGTCGTTTTGAAAAGTGTCTGTCTGCAGCATTAACAAATAATTTTTATAAAATTACTGAGGCAATTTTTAATAATTTGGTATTAAATACATATGTACATATATGATGTACATAGTTACCCTGAAGGAAACCTGTCTACTATTTTTTTGACTGTTTGGCGACATTATCAACAAAGGTGGCACAATGCTTATTATTAAGTAATTATTTTTTTAATTGGGTCAGCCGATACAGTAGGCGATAGTGTGCCGGGCTATCATTCAGAGGATTGCGGGTTCGATTCCCGCCAAAAACTCTGGGTGTTTTCTAATTTATTTTTAATTAGGAAAAACCTTTTAGTATTTTATTTTTTTTAAATAATACATACTCTAAAAGTTAGCAAAAAATGCAGTTTCGTTTTCTATTTCAGAGTGTAGACTAAAGTGGTCCCAAAAGAACTACTTAGTCAGTATTGACGTAGTCTACTGGTAGATTTCGTAGGACAAGCCTGTGCTAAATGTCAATAGTAGATATCATTAGTATGGGTATAATTCGTCAGTAGTAATGGTGACATCGTCAATAGGTAATCAGTATAATTTTACTACTGACATTTTCTGCAGGGTATGTCAATTAAGATTCAAAGTGTACGTACGTTTTGTGCAATTAAACATATGTACATATGTATGTATATTTACTTTGTGTTATAAATATCGGGTTTTCTAATAGCTACTTGACAACTCTGAATTTAAATTGTGAACGCACTATTTCACTGATCATCTAATTGTTGCTTTCTTTTTTTTCAGTAAACTTAACATTTTCGTTATGGTAAAGTACACGAAGGAACAACGTTTGGAAATTATAAAAATGTACTACCGAAATTCGGAGTCGGTGACCGCAACTTTAAGAGCGTTAACTCCAATTTTCGGTCGTAATTATCGCCCTAGTAGACAAGCAATAACAAGTTTAGTGCAAAAATTTGAGTCTACATATTCATTGTGTGATGCTGTCGTGCCAGTGAGACAACGGCCTGGTCGAAGTTCCGAAAATATCGCTGCCGTTCAGGCGTCCGTAGCAAACGATTCAAATCAGTCGATTCCGCGGCGTTCTCAAGAACTGGGCATCCCCAAGACCACTTTATGGCGAATTTTGCGTAAGGATCTGGGTTTACACCCATACAAGATTAAGCTGACTCAAGAATTGAAGCCGATGGACCATTTGAGTCGACGTACGTTCTCCGATTGGGCTCTGGAGAAGATGCACCAAGATGATGAATTTCATCGCAAAATCATCTTCAGTGACGAAGCTCATTTTTGGCTCAATGGGTTCGTCAATAAGCAAAATATGCGTTATTGGTCTGCTGAAAATCCACATGTGCTTCACGAATCACCACTTCATCCACAAAAAATTACTGTTTGGTGCGCTTTGCATGCCGGCGGCGTCATTGGGCCATATTTTTTCGTCGACAATAACGATCGTCACGTTACTGTGAATGGCGATCGTTATCGCGCAATGATTAGCGATTATTTTTGGCCCGAATTGGAACACATGGACTTGGATGACATGTGGTTTCAACAAGACGGTGCCACAAGCCACACAGCACACGTTACAATCGATTTACTGAAGAGTAAAAAAAAGTTGTCAAGTCCTTATTGGAAAACCCTATATATTTATTGGCGTAGGAGTAAAGCTGTGTTCACATTATCACCCCTATCGTGAATAAAAATTCCACATTAAATTTGTTCCCTTTTATTTTTTTTACCCTACACCACAATAATGGGGAGGGTATATTGGATTTGTGCTGATGTTTGTAACGCCCCTAAATATTGGTCCAACACCTTTACATGGCTGGCTGTCCATGTAAAGCTTGTGCGCAGAGTACAGGTCGCAATTTTGAAGATATTTCGATAAAATTTGGTACGTGATATTTTTTCGGCCCAAGGATGGATGGGATTGAAACTGGTGGAAATCGGTCTATTATTTCACCTAGCCCCCATACAAATGTCCTCCCGAAATTGGGGTTTTCCGGTCATAAATCTTTGAATTATGCAAGTATGCAAACAAAATTTACCACAAATGAGTAGTAAATGAAGCTAACGCACATCTACAAATTTCTTGAAGATCGGTCCATAATTAGTCGTAGCTCCCATATAAGGACCACTTCCGAAAATCACTTAAACGAGCATAACTCTTTTAAAAATGTGGGTATCCAAATAATATTGAACACAAATATGTTTCGTACATATACATATAATATGGTAGAATTTTATGACGATCGGTCCATAATTAGTTGTAGCTCCCATATAAGGTCCACTTCCGAAAAACATTTTAAAGAGCATAACTCACTCAAAAATGTTGGTATCCAAATAAAATTTAACACAAATATATTTAATATGTATACTAATAATACGGTACAATTTTATTATGATCGGTCCATAATTAGTCGTAGCTCCCATGTAAGGCCCACTTCCGAAAATCACTATAAAGAGCATAAATTTCTTAAAAAATGTTGGTAATCAAATAAAATTCGACACAAATAAGTTTCTTATATACAGAAATAATGACACCTAATTTTGTAATGGTCGGTCAATAATTAGTCGAAACTCCCATATAAGACCCTCTCCGTAATTCACTTTAATTTCCATAAATCTTTTAAAAGTATTTATATCGAGATAATGTTTAACACATATAATATTTATATTCACAGAAATCATGACACTGAATTTTGGTCCAAAATAGGTGATATCTCGCAATTAACGCCCATTTTTTATATTTACATATACTAGGTGTAGGGTATTATATGGTCGGGCTTGACCGACTATACTTTCTTACTTGTTTAACATTGAATTTAAATAGGAAAAATGTGAAAAGGGAACAAATTTCATGTGGAATTTTTATTCACAATAGGGGTGTATGTGTATTTGTCATGTGGAATGTCACTTTTCTACCCATATGTGATTTCAAGTGTATGTCAAAATTTGACATACATACATATGTACTTACTTTTGTTAACTCCTTTTTAATTTTTCCCTTCATTTTCAATAATAAATTTGTGTAGTTTTTTTTGTATTTTTGTTTTACTATTAGGTATAAATTATATTTATTAAAATTTCAATTAATTTTTGCTGCCACAAAATTTTGGTTATAAAAAACAGGTGATGTCAGACGGTTTGCCACTTGAAAATAGTAGAACTCGTTCTAAATACAAAAATATCATATGTATTGTACACAGAGAAATAACACATGATATTGTTTGAAGGTGTTCAGACTATATGTACAAATTTGACATGCGAAAAAGTGACAGTCCATATGGCAAATACACTTAATGTGAACATAGCTTAAATAAATACACTTTGTTTTGAAAAGAATTAAATTCGGATAATATAAAAAATAAAATATGCATATTTAACAAGGAACATTGAAAACGTTTTGGAGAATTCTACAAACTAAGGAATTCAAGTGGTAAGTCAGTTAATAAATAAGAAGACGTTTTAATCAAGTTTAATTTCAGGAGGCTAAATTAAATTAATTTTTTATTTTAATAAATATTACTATGTATTACTCAGGGATAAATACTTTTTTGTGATAGTAAAAAAATAATCTGTATTACTGGCACTGTCGCCGACTATGCACAATTGTAATTTTATCTTTAATGATATTTTACACGATTTTACGACACACTTTTGGCAAATTATCATATAAAAGTGTGTTTTACATCTTTAACATAAAATATTGTAATAATATGCGATAACCCTATTTTATACAATATTATTTATATAGATACATATTTAATTAATTAATTACTTTGATAGATAGTCGAAAAGTACAATTATTCGAACTATTTTTAAAGAGAACATCAATTTTCATTGCCAAAAGTACAGCTGAAGTAGCGTTAAGCTATGTATAGACGGTTGTCAGATCATACAATGTTGTCAGATCTAGCAATGTGCTACATTGAAAAATTGTTAGCAAAAGGTAAATTGTCAATGCTTTTTCTTACAACGTTGGAAGACAAAAATTTTAAGTTCACACGATGGTTAGACATTTTCTGAAAAATTTTCGGACAACGATCTACAACCGTCTATACAAAGCTTTAGGAGACCACGTTTTTTGTTTTCGAAACAAATAATTTGTGTTCATAACAATTAAAAAAACAGTTCTATTGAATAATTATTTTTTTATTTTCGCTTTATTTAATTATCTAGACAATTATTAGCACCTTTAGTAAAAGTAATTATGTAAATAAAAAATAGTAATTAAAATATATAAGAATGCAAAATGTTTCAGATTGACAACATGGTCTGCTATAATCATTATATTGAAGCACTCATATTGCTATTTTACGTCTGGCAGCGCTAGATGTTAATGGCAGACAGCGTTGTCAGTTTAGGGGATTTATCCCCAAATTGAGGATTTTTTTTCGTGATTTGGGATAAAAATTTCCTCTTGGGGATTCGGGGATTTGTTGGGGATGACATCACAATTTTAGGAAATTTCTAAAAATGTGTGTTATTATTTATAGAAGAAGTACCTATGTAAATATTTAAAAAAAAGTATATTTTTTACTGTTTAAAATGGCTGCAAATACTAATTTTATTAAAAAAAAATCATAATGCTTCTTGAGAACGCGAAGATTCGGCAAAATGTTTGAAAAAAAAGCAAATTTATTTGAAAATTCACCATAAAATACACAATTCATTTTACTAAAATTTTAAAAAACAAAAACAATTTGCAATAATTATATTTTGAAGAAATACGAGTATATTTTTAAAGTGTAACGCTTGCGTTGTACGCGTTTTTTCAATAATGAATAATTACTACCAAAACAAAAATACGTAACAAAATGCAATATGAATTATTGGAAGCATTTCTCAGAATAAACACATACTTTAAAAATAATTCAATTTGTTGTGAGAAATTTAATCCATCTGCTGAAATGCTAAAGCTTTTTAATACAAGCAATCTGATTAATCAGAAGATTTTTATTCTGAAGTTTTGGAAATGCTAAACTCTGGTAAATAATTTTTTATACTTCTAGGTATATAGGTATTCAATTATGTGTAATTCTTTCTTTACAAGATTTATAATTACAAATCGAATTAGTTTGAATATTAATATACATATGTAGCTATCGATAAAAATTAATTTTACTAAATAAATATGTTATTTTTTAAATAAATAAAAATTTTACAAAAAAAAAAAAAAAAATTAAATAAAAAAAAAATCAGTTTGGGGATTTTTCGGGATGACAAATCCAAAATTGGGGATAAGCTCTAAAAAAAAATACTGGCAGCACTGATGGCAAAGTAAAATACATAATTTGGGTGTTTTTCCCTGTCTGGAAGATTAAAATCGCTAATTTGTCCTGGCATCTCGTTCCGACAGCAGACAAGGTCGTTTGTGGACTAATATTTTTTTATTTTTATGACTTGTAGCTCTGTTCGATGAAAGATTCCCAACTTCTTAGCAATTTCGCGGTCTGAGTAATTATTATTTGTAATATCCATCACTTGGTTTTCTAAAAAGTCTGAAATTTTTCTCATTTTTATTAAGAGCACGCGATAAGCTAAAAGCTTGCAAAAAAAAAAATTATCAACAATTTGAAAAATTTACCCTAAACTTCGCATTTGCTTTAATAATTAATGAATTTCAATTTATTTTCATTTTCATTATTGTTTTATTTATTTAACATTTTAAATAAAAACCATTATTATTTTTAAAAATTTAAGAGTTTATTCGGTTTTTAAGTCATAGATATAAAAATCTTCCATGTGTGCTCGATACTGTATATACCTATGCAAAGAAAAAAAAATTGACATAACGAACATAACTAAAAAAAACAGCTGGCTTTTCAACATCACCTGTAAAGTGATTTCATCATGGCCATGTTATTATACGTGTGCCAAGATAGTGTCGACAAGATATTGTCGATTTTAGGAATTTAAAAACCGGGAAGGTCAAATAAAATACACAAATATTGGGCATTTTCATGTAAGCTTCTACAATATAATCTGAAGTGTCCCAGCCAAAAACGATACAGATTTTAAAAGTAGACACCTTAAGCAACAAAATAAGCGAACCGTGCAAAAAATCGTAGGAGCCGTTTCTCCAAAAATGAGTGCGTCCATATTGGTTACAAAAATCGTTTTTGATTTATTAAAGAAAATTCCTCTAAATTTTTTGCTATTTACGATTGCTCTGACCACTAAATTTGCCAAAATTAAATTTTTTTAACCCCAAACGATTTTCAATCGTGCTAAATGGAATAAAATCAACTTTTAAAATATGTATCTTTTTCGACTGTGACACTTCAGAGTTCCCTGTAACAAAAAGAAAAAAAAAGTTGCCCATATATATTTATATTTCCACCATTATGCAAAGAAGGCTTAAAACCTCAAGAGATGAAGAATTTGTTTTACTTAATCAAATAGTTGTTATTTTAAATCCGGTTAAAGTTACATACAAAGCTCTTTTCAATCGTGCTAAATGGAATAAAATCGACTTTTAAAATATGTATCGTTTTCGACTGGGACACTTCAGAGTTCCCTGTAATTAATCAGAAACGATTTTTGTGACCAATATGGACGCACTCATTTTATTTTGCCGATATTTGACTTTCCCGGTTTTTAAATTCCTAAAATCAATGATATCTTGTCGACGCTATCTTGGCACACGTAGTATTTTTTGTTTGTAGCATTTTTTAATATAGTATTTACATCCATACATAAATATATGTATGTAAATATAGTATTTAACTTGCATCGATTTATTTATGTGTTTTTAAAAGTTTTTTATATGTAATTTATTTTCTTTAATGAACGTGGTGGAAAAGATTTGTTAGATAATAAAATTATAACATCCACCTGATGACAACAAATTATTATTTTGCACTTACATATGCATGTATGTTTCAAATTGGTCCAGAAATTGCAGTTCTTGACATTAATAAACTTACATGTATTTATTCTCGTTACATATAAATATTAAAATTTATTTCGTAATATTAAATTCTATAATAATAACAATAAAAAATAGTTTTTCAATCACATTTTTTGTTTCAACGCAAACATTATTATCGGACAATCAGAAATTTTGCACTGAACTATTAAGCAAAAAAGCTTTGTTATTAAATGAATAAACGTACATTGTAGCCAGATACTTATATTTTTCCATTAAATGGGATTTCATTATCTGTGTGGATTTTTATATCAACTTTAATATAGGTATTACATTTTTATTATTTTTTAACTATTTAACAAAATACATATTTTGGGCTTTGTTATAACCAACCATAGAGTCGAGAAAATTTAATTTTAAATAAAAGTGTGCATAAACTATATCAACACATGAAGTGTGACATGTATACCATTTTCAATAAATTTGTGGGTGAATAAATATATGGCAGCACGGCTTAAATATTTTATACAATAAAAGCTTTTCTTCTCAAAAGCATTTTTACTGAGAACTTTGTAGTATGCATGGTGAAATTATAGATATGTATATAATTTTATGGTAGTATGCAGTGATGGAAAAATAAACCGTCAACAAAAAGAGTACTCTTTTCAACATTTTGGTACTTTTTAGGAAACATATATTTTTATTTAAAAATAATTAAAAAATAAAATTAATTCAGTTTAATAAAAAAAACCTATTATAACAACAAACTAAAAATTAACTCATTTTTATGTAAAAATATATGTTTCAAAAATTTGTATTTGTTGTGGGTTAAGATAATAAACATATGAGCATGTCTGCATTTTGTTAGTGTTAATGCCATATCATTAATAGATCTTTCACTAATATGTTTGAAGTTTTCAAAATCAGATGATACACAAAAAATCTCAAACAAGAAATGAGAATTACAAAAATGTACGAAACATAAGAAATTTATCAAAATAGTACCACAAACAACTTTAATTCTTTATGCATCTGTTTACTTTTGTAGATTAGCTGTTCCCACATTATAAGAATAGTAACGCTGGATTTTTAAACAATCAACAAAGAGTACTAAATATAATGTGGTATTTTTATTGTGAAAAAGCACTGAAAATAGTACATTAGTATTGAATTTTCCTTCACTGGTAGTATGTATATTTTTGTATAGTTCGAGAAGCATTGTTTACTAATTACATATTAATAATTACGTTTGCTGCACTTAATGGATAAATCTGTCCTGATAGCCAGTCACACTCACTCAGCTGTAGACAATATTTTCTTGCATTTAAAATACCACAAGTTGCCTTTCTTATGTTTAGGTTATTTGGCTCGTGTTAATAGTCAATTAAAGGATCATAGTGAAACTATTTTAACTGCGAATTGTAAAACGGAAGCTGAACTATCGAAATTGTATGATTCTTATCAAATTGAAGGAGTCGCCTGTTCGGGTTCAGCGTATGCCATATTTCTACATCGCCCCTTTGATTTCTGCATAGTAGATGAAGCCACGCAGATTATGTAGCCAACAGTTTTGATGCCCTTATTCTTTTAGGAGCGTTTTATATTGGTAGGAGATCCTGATCAATTGTCGCCCTTGATACGTTCACCTCAGGCCAAATAAAAAGGTGTTGATAAGTCGCTATTTCAAAGTTTGGATTGTGAAGAAGCTTCCTCGATCTTAACATTGCAATATCGTATGAATAAAACCATTACCAAATTGGCCAATGAATTGACTTATCAAGGTTCACTGCAATTTGGTTCCAATGAAGTTAAGTCTGCCCCTTAATATAGCTTTTGTCAAGGAGAAATGGCTGCAGCGTGTCTTACAAACTCATGTAGATCAATTAGTGTTTCTATTGGACACTCTTGACTGTTCGGAAAGATCTTATAATTTTGCCAAAACCAAACACAGTGCTACTTGTTCCGTGATAGAAATCACCTTTAATGAAGAACAATTACCCGCAGAAGCTTTAACAAAACCACCCACAAAAGCTTCAAAACGTCTATTGAAATTACCAACTACTGTGAGGCTGCCATAGTTTTTTCGTGTAGTTACAGCTCTCTTAAATTGCCAATGTGATCCACAACGTATAGGTGTCGTGGCCCCGTACAGGGCTCAAGTAAAACTTTTAAAATATTTGGCCCAACAATATCATCCATTTTATCAGAATTCAAGTAAGGAAAATAAAAAAACTTTAGATTTCTCTTTGGTCCAAGTAAATACTGTTGATCAGTATCAAGGTAGAGGTAAAGATATTATTATATATTCCTGTTCTCGCACCGCTTGTACCACTATAGAACGTAATCGTGATGAAGAGATTTTAGAGGATAAACGACATTTTACGGTGGCCATTACGCGTTCCAAACATAAACTCATTGTGGTGGGTGATGCTGCATGCATACAACAATATACACCTTTTCAAACTTTACTAAAGCATACACATACCTACCTATTAGGTTTCTGCAAATTAAAATTGGAAGATGAGAAATTAGGTTTCCAGTGGTCCTCGGTAATGGACGATTTCTCTAAGGTTATTAATGCTGTTTAGGAAAAAGGTTTGTAGTTACTATGCAGCTATGCATTAAGTTTATTTAATTTTTAACTCTAAATTACATATTTGATAAAATAATTATTTTGTTTCTGATAATTTTTTTTTTCAATTGTAGGTAAGCAAATACATTTTCAACTTATATAAAGCAAAGTAACAAGATTAAAATCAAGATACTAAATGTAGGAAAGAATACTAACTGAATATTATTAGAAAACTAACATTAACTGGAAATTAATTATCAAGAAATTCTTAAAATGGTTGTTTATGTTAATTATTTCAAGTGAGTATTTCTAGCATGATATCTATATTTAAAGGAAAAAAATTAGCAGGATTGAAAAAAAAACTATTCTGAATTGAATATTTAGTGATATTAAAAATATTACTTTAAACGTTTTTAAAGATGTAATATGTATGCATACAAATATAAATGTTTTATCTTTTAATAAGAAATTTTGATGATATTTAGATTTATTTTTTACAGCACGATTTGTCGAAATCATAATTAATAAATTATGATATAATATTGTTGTTGTTGCAACAGCAGTAATTGCTGAGTTGACAGCCCTTGGCCGAGTGATCTCGGGCCATTCCGGTGCGTAGAACCGGCTGTCGTGGGAAATAATATTGTTGTTGTTCTTGCTGGGTTGACAGCTGTTGGCAGGAGGTTGTATTTAATACATATTTGAACTCACCTTGTATAGTTACACCAAAATTGCTTTAGCTTTTCCATAGTCCGCTTGCACACTCTTCAATTCTGACTCGTCAAGACGAGTATTTTTGGATGAGAAGGGAAAAGTGAATAAAAGGGTTAAAAACTTGACGGTACTAGTCAACATCCTTATTTGCTTTTGTTTTTTTTCTTTCATGCACAAAAACTGGTCAGCTAAAACTGAAGAGTGTGAAACAGGACATGCAAATATGCACTATATACTTTCCTTAACTTCATAAAATGACTAATGTGACAACTTACAACCGAATGTACACACATTGTCTTTATTAAGATTCTATTATATCTATTGCTTATTTATTTCACTCGATTTTTTAATAGTTTTATATTGTTCTCGAAAAATAAAATCTTGATATTTTTTTGCAACACCTGCACAGCACAGCGATTGCTCCGGATTGTCCCGATAGCATTTTATTAAATCTTGCCTCAAGTCTGCAATAGTTTCATTAACATCGTCCACCCATGCCAGTGGCTTTCCAATCATCGTCTCAATTTTTTCGACAGATTTGTCAAATTGATATTCCTCTAATTCATTGTATTTCCTTTGAAATACTTCTTTGGCCTGTGTCCAATTGTGGGGTATTTCTTGTACTGAACCATCTGTTTGTGTCTTTTTTTGTTGGCTTTCTATACATTTGTCACATTCTGTATTATTTTGCGTTTTATCTTCTCCTTCCACCAGTCGTGAGACCACTGAAGGTGTAACTTGTATTGCTAAACCACGTTGAGGGTTTTCTATGCGCACAGTTTGCGGATTAGAATTATTGGCTCCCATTTGTGTGTTTTTTCTTTCCTATGTAATAATGATTTTGACATTTGGGGAATAATTTAATTTTAAATAATTTTTATCAAAAGAATGTAAGGTTTTTTTTTACTATTATCTACATACATAATTGTGTTCATCTTCTTTATAAGTATATATACATAATTCTACTGTACGTGTGTTGTGACTGAACTCCTCCTAAACGGCTGGACCGATTTGCATAAATGTTTTTGTATGCGTTTGGGTGGCGCCCTGGGTGGTTTAGATTTACAATTCGGTCCAATTAAACAAAGGGGCGTGGTACCTCCCATACAAACCACAAATTAAAAATCTATTATTTCTGCTCCTGATAACGGTATTTGAACAAAATTTGGTACGTCGGTTTGGTGTGCATTTTTTAATGATCCCTTCAGACTCACCCATTCCATTCAGACGTCTGCAATTTCCCATTCGCTTGGCATTTGCCATGACTATTAATAAGTCACAAGGACAAACTATGTCGATTTCTGGGTTAGATCTAGAAAATCCGGTCTTTTCACATGGCCAATAAAAATAAAATTTGAAGGCAAAGCAACGTTTGCCGGGTCAGCTAGTGTAATATATATAAATAAGTAGTTATGACGAATGTATTTACATATATACACAAACATAAATATATGAACATAGACATATAATTTTTCTCGCATTATTATCTCAAATAAAACATTTTGAAAGTCCAGACCGCAGACATTTGGCGCCTAATGCTGAACTTTCATATGCTTAGTTTTCCCATTTGTTTGTCATGATGATTATTATCACTAGAAAAATATACAATTTGTGGTGGACACCAGAAAGAATTTTATAAATGGATTCTCATTCTCTCCAAAACCCCCAATAAATATGAAAATGCTTTTAACATAGTTTTGCACAAAGTATATTTATTTATTTGTATGATGTTCTGATTTCTTTGCGTCTTAATTTGGTTTCTGTTTTCGCTTCCTTCGTTTTGCAAAAAAAAAAGCCATTAGGAAGTGTCCATTAATATTAATAAATATTGATGTGTTGTGCTATTTTCTATTTTGTCGATTCTAAACGATTTATAGAATAGATATGCACATACATATGTACATACATGTGTATGCATACATAGGTTTGATAATGGATCTGTGTTCTTATATTTGATATGTACGTATGTATGTATGTATGTATGTGTGCAGTTCATTCTGTTTATGAATTAAAATTATACGTAATAACCGAAAATATGTATATTTCTAATAAATTGTTTTATAATATTTTGCTTTGTCTGTTATTTTTCTAAAAATCGGGTGGAGTATCGATGATGATACATCAAACGGAAATCCACTACTTTTAAATTACATTAGCTTCTTGCTTTTTTCTCTTTGATCACTATTAATAAGATTAAAAAAAAAACTATAAATACTAATTAACCTTTTTTAAGAAGCTTATGATGTTAAATTATATTATGTGCTCCTACCCAGCATACCATTTTAGGAGCGCTCCGAAAAAGGAGTCAAAAAAAAGTAAAACAAAAGAGCATTTTCGGAACGAATGAACAATTTGCATGTTACTGTCCTGAGTCGGCACGGAGTATGACTCAGAAATTCCACTTAATTATGTGTGTACCAAAGCGTTGTTGTCCTGTTATTTGGGCTTTGAACAAAAAATAAAAGACTCTTCTGACATTATCTAAGAGTTTTTTTAGAGCCCAAAAAAACCCTCATAAAAGACTTCTTTCTGACATTATCTAAGAGCTCTTTAAGAGCTAAAAAAACCCTCATAAAAGACTCTTTTTTGACATTCTATACGAGCTTTTTCTGACGGACCATTTTCGAATGTAATGACCCTCTTTTCTGAAGATTTTCGGAGCAATTATGATTGTTTTTTGGGCTCATAAAGAGCGTTAACGCTCCGAAAAAGGTGTCAGAAAAGACTGTTTTTCAGACTCATATGGCTTGCTGGGTAATAACTAGTAAATTTTGTTACATTAGGATTGTCTAAAGCTTAAAACCATCATATTATATGTATTTATAATTGGTCAAATTAGTAGTAAATGATGTACATGTAGGGCATACACATTTGATCGTCATCAAAAATGAAACTCGATTTTCAATCTGGAACTGTTTTCAAAGTTTCGATTTAATATAAGTGCCATTATTAATTAATAAATAATTTATATAATAACATCAAATATAGTAATCATACATTATTAAATTATTTTTTTATGTAACATAGAATGAAAAGATTTTTGTGCGAATCAATATAAATTGATTATATTTTATTTAGTAATTATGTTTTTTAAGAATTAAATTATTAAAAATAATTATAAAGTTAATAATTAATAATTATTAAGTCAATTGCGAAATTTTATATATTCAATAACAATATTGTTTCCAAAAACAATAGAAGAATAAATGCATACTTGGTATGCATTCAGCGTTACATTAATATATACATACATACGTATATGTACTTATGTTTACCAACAACAATATTTAAATAAATATAAATATGTAATTAAGAATATATCCACTCCGGTTCACTTATTTAAAGGCACTAAAAATTCCATATTCAGCAGCCTGTATCTTCTGCAATTTTTAACCAATTGCAGACTTTTAAAATAGAAATGGAAGCTAAACATCTTGAGATATAAAAAAAATCATGCAGTAGTGGGTTTTTAACTAAAGAACTTTTTTTTTTTTAGCAAAGTCAAAAAATTTGCTTTTTTTTTGGTTCACTTGAATAAAGGCACTTTATTATTTTTAAAGTAAGCGATGATTTTTTGTAGCGAGCGTTTGTTTATTACAATTTATTACATCTTAATCATTTTACGAGTCTTATGGCCGAATTCTCGGTCATTAGTTAACATTGGCAAACTAAAATACTAACTATTGTTTAACTATTATTTGTTATTCTTATAGCAAACTAAGCATTGCGAATAAATAATCATTAGTTAAGCCTTTGTCATTAGCTAGCTAACTAAAGACTGTAAATTTAGTCATTAATTATTTTACGAGGCAAAACAAAAAATTTTAAATCTATCAGAAAAAACTAAAATCGATGTTTACCGTTCTGAAGGATATTCTAACCGTGCAATAGCTAAAAAATTGGACGAAGTCCAACAGTTGTCAACAATTACATCAAGGACCCCGAAGGGTATGGCAAAAATTTTGGCTTAAGTCGGTTTTAGTGACTTTTATCAGATCACTATCAAAATTTTATCACTAATAGAATTTTAAATTCTGGTTAAAATAAAAAAAAAATTGGGGCGGTCACGAGTGGGCGTGGCTCCAAAGTTTGTAATATATTTAGCTATATCTTGAAAACTACATTTTTTTATTAGACGATATACATATATATCAAATGATAGGTATTTTAAAGACCTTTCCAACGATATGTAACATGACCTATTAATATGGACCACCTATAGATAAATTTCGCAAAATTATTTTTTGATCCGAAATTTTTTTTAAATCTAAAAAATCCGGGAAAAAAGTCTATATGAGTAAGTAGATAAATTACAATATTTTCAAATCAAGAAATTAAGCTTTAATTTAAGATATAACATGACCATGTATCGTAATATAAATCCAAAGATATTAAAGAAAGATTATGACATTTCACCATAAAAAATACAATCTGTACTATGCGAAGCCGGTGTTCTGTATAAGAGAACGGTTTGATTGCATAATTTTATGCTTTCGAATGCAATCACAAAATGTAAGCATGTTGTTGTCAATTCACATCATTTGAGAAAAGCAATACATGACACCATTCAAAAAAATGAAGTATGACGAATAACATGCATTGCATTGCATGTCTTCTGTTAATGTCACCTAATATTCTTAAAAGCAACGAATGCTACGAATGTTTGTAATGCTTATTGAATGAAAAGTTCAAATTTTACCTTTGAGTTCTTTTTAATGGTATTAAAAACACCGTTGTTTACTTTTTGCAATTGTGTGCTGCATTATTTGTAGTACTAAAAATCTTATTAGTAGGCCAAAACTATACACAAATACATTAATTACTCCAATAAGTCAACGAATTCTGAACGAATGGTGCGAATGTTTTTAGTTTTTTAATGTATCATCATTTCATTTCGTTGCTTGATATACAAAGACATTATAAAAATGAATACGAAAAAGGCACTCAACAAAAACAATATATGCATTACATGGCACCATCAATAGTTGATGTTGTCGAGTGACTGCATGGCAAAATCAACGAATGTTCTCTGTTCTGTATACCATAGAGAAGAAAATCCTTCCGCCCGGCCGGAATTGCAAAGTGCAAAAATGACTGGTGCAAACTATAAAACGTTATTGGAATCAGCTTTATCGGAGTTGAGTGAACTAGTTGGTCCCATATTTTGGAAACATTATCGAAAATGTCTGGGGTTGGTTATCTCGTAAGGTCTATGAAGGAGGTAGACAATTTGATGACAAACAGTCACTAATTCAGGCCATTAAGGATGCTTGAAATCAAATATCGTTGGATTACATACATTCTCTTTATCTGGCAATAAAAGGCAGTATATTTGAAGTTATTAAACCCATTGTACCCATTACTAATTTCTTAAATAAAGTAAAATAAATTTAAAAAAAAACAAGAAAAATTCAAGTGAACCAAAAAAATAGCAAATTTTTTTACTTTTTTTTTATAAATTGCTCAAAAAAAGTTCTTTATGATGATTTTTTTTATATCTCAAGATGTTTAGCTTCCATTTCTATTTTAAAATTCTGCAATTGGTTAAAAATTGCAGAATATACAGGCTGCTGAATATGGAATTTTTAGTGCCTTTAAATAAGTGAACCGGAGTGTACATACATATTAATGTAAATATTATTTATTTAAATAATTAATAGATAACATTTAATTATGTACTCCCTGTGCAATTAATCAAACACCCACTTTGGATTTTTATAGGATTTTTGTCATTTTACTTTGAATATGCACACAAATCAACCAGATTGCTGATTAAGTTTTTCTTTTTTATTGTAGGTATAAACCTAATAAAATAGTAGTAGGTATGTACCAGTAAATGGTTATTCAATATTTAATATGAATTCCATTTGTAATGAATTTAAACTTGTACTAGGCTTAAAATTCCAATTTGTATGTATGTATATTTTCAAATGAAGAGGTTTTAACAATTTCTACTTTGTTTTTAATTAAACAAACTAGTTCATTGATCTCCATGCACATGTGGCATTATTAATACATATTTTGATTGATACATTTGTATTAAAAAAATAAACATTCTAGATTAACCCCCTTATTCAAAAACGATTATTAAATTTAACAAACGTTTATTAAGCAAATTTTTGTATGCAAATCTGTCTTAATAAACGATTGTTAAATTTAATAATCGTTTTTGAATAAGGGGGTAAATTTTCAACTTTGGCAGTTAGGTTTTTTGGCTTTTTCTTCAATCTAGCTAGACTTGTTGGAAACGATTTTTTTTAGCTTATTTTGGTACTAAACTATTAAATTAATTAACAACGACATGTGTACGTATTTTGGTTTTTGTTTTATAGTTCAGACAATATTAACCAATTTGGAGGTGTCGTATAGCTGTTCCGACATAGTAAAAATGGTATTAACTTGTTATATGACAATCGATCGTTACTGATCGCGAATACGTAATTATGTTTACCAAACTCAATGCAACAACTACGATAAATTTAACAAATTTGCATTGTATGTTTCTTGTTGTTATTGCTTTTCTGTAGAAGCAACAAACATTTAGTACGTGCAGGTGTATAGTATATTTAGTAATAAAAAAATCTAAATAAATAATTAAATATCAACATACATATGTATATGTATAGAGTATTTGTATTTATACGCCACCCTAATACTACAAATATAAAGAATAACTTCATATAATAAACTAATGCTACAAAACTAATAACATTTAAAACTCTCATTGTAACTCTTTAACTGTAATTATCATACAATCAATTTTGAATAAAGATAAATGAATTTGTTTAGTTAGTATGCATCTGCAGCTACTCGTGTTTGATTCATTCTCACGACATTACATATTGGCGACGAGGATCAAAAATAAAAATTATTGTTAATAAATTTGTATATACATATTTATAAATAAAATAAATAAATAAAAAAAAAAAAAAAAAAAAAAAAAAAAAAAGAATGCCTCCAAAAATGGAGACACAACAAAATATTGCTCCAGTGACTGTGTTTCAAACATCCAACATACAAGAATTCAATTCAAGTTTGGAATCATGGAATGTATGGAAGGAAAGATTAGAAATTCATTTTTGTGAAATTAACTGCATTGATGAAAACGTGAGAAAATCTATTTTGTTAAAATCAATTGGAGCTGTTCCCTACCAAGTTTTACATAGTTTGTGCAGTCCATCTTCTCCTGTGTCAAAATCATTCGATGAATTGTGCGAAATTCTAGACTCCCACTTTACACCACCAACAATTGTTTTTAGTGAGCGAAAAAAATTTCATGATTCAACAAAGCGGGAAGGTGAAAATGTTGCAGAATGGTACGCCCGAGTGAAAACATTGGCACTTAATTGCAAGTTTGGAAATAGTTTGGAAGCATTTGTTCTAAATCAATTTGTAATGGGTTTGCCAATTCATATTTTTGAAAGAATTTGTGAAGAAGATGAAAAACTTACACTCCAAAGTGCACTAAAAAAGGCGATGATTATAGAGACGAAGAGCTTGACTAAAGAGGTGAAGGAGGAAACAACAGTTAATTTTGTCAAAAGGCAAAAAAATTTTCAAAAAAACAAAGAAGCCAAAAGAAGTAATGGTGATAACGTTGACAGAGCTGGTAGCAGAGGCAGTTGTGGTAGCAGCGGCAGCAGAAATAATGGAAGAGTTGACAGGGGCAGTTGTGAAAAAAATTCTTCATGCTCTCATTGCGGTTGGAGAAATCATAATTCTCAATCTTGTAAATACAAGAACAGCAAATGCCATTCGTGTGGTAGAATTGGCCATCTGTCATCAGTATGTCGTGACAAGAAAAGAAGTGTTAATTATGTATCTAATGATAATCATGATAACGATCATAATAAAGATTTATTTAATTATTCTATTTTTAGTGTGTCTGAGGGAAATTCTAGTGATGTGTATTCTCTACCTGTCATCATAGATGGAATCAAACTTAATGCTGTTTGCGATACAGGTGCTCCGTGTACGCTGTTGCCTATTTCATTTTATGAAGAACATAACATCATGAAGAAATTTCGATCTTGTACGGTTCCGTACGTTGATTACAGTGGTGATAAATTGAAACTGATCGGTGAATATGATGCAACGGTAACTTTTGAAGGTATCACAAAATCTGTTGTTGTTGTTGTTGTGGATACTTCAAATCCACCTTTACTTGGTCGGTCGTTTTTACGTTCATTTAATTTTGAGCTCATGCAAATAAACAATATTAATCAAACCAATTCGTACGCTGCAATAGTAGAACAACTAAAAAGTGAGTTTAGCGAAGTTTTTGAGGATAAATTGGGTGAGTTTAACATCAATAAGGTTTCTTTAAAAGTCAGTGAAGGTGTTACACCTATATTTTGCAAGCCAAGGCCATTGCCACTTGCATGGAAGGACAGAATTGAGAAACAATTACGCGATTTAATCGAAGCAGATGTTTTGGAACCTGTTGATAATTCGGATTGGGGTACTCCGCTAGTGCCAGTTTTAAAGAATAATGGTGACATAAGAATTTGTGGCGATTTTAAAGTAACTATAAATAGATTTTTAATAGATTATAAATACCCTTTACCAAGGATTGATGAAATATTTGCGTCGTTAGGTGGAGGAGAAGTTTTTACCAAGCTCGACTTATCCAATGCGTACAATCAACTCGTTCTGGATGAAGAATCGCAACTACTTTGTGCTTTAAGTACCCACATCGGGACATTAAAAGTGAAACGCTTACCGTTTGGGGTTAAAACAGCTGCTGCTATATTCCAGAAAACAATGGAGAATGTCTTAAGAGGAATTCCAAATGTAGTCGTGTATCAAGACGACATCACCGTCACAGGTAAAAACGTGCAGGAACACATCAAAACGTTAAGAATGGTACTAAATAAATTGCAATCTGCTGGATTAAAATTAAACATAAAGAAATCAGTTTTCTTTCAACAGAAAATTTCATATCTTGGTTTTGATATTGATAAAAATGGATTAAGTAAGAATAACGATAGAGTATCCAGTATAATTTCTGCGCCCGTTCCAAATGATATATCGGAATTAAGAGCTTTTGTTGGTATGGCGAATTATTACTCAAAATTTATCAATAAATTTTCAAATATCATGTCTCCACTATACCGTTTATTAAGCAAAGATGTACCTTTTATATGGTCGAAAGATTGTCAAGCGGCATATGATACAATTAAAGATGCAGTAATTTCGGACCAAGTCTTGGTTCACTTTAACCCGCAATTACCACTGGTGTTAACCACCGATGCTTCTAACAGCGCCGTGGGAGGGATTTTATCGCACATATTTTCCGACGGTAAAAGGCCGATAGCCTTTATATCTAGGGCACTGTCCACATCTGAAAAGAACTACAGTACTCTGGAAAAAGAAGCGTTAGCGATTGTGTTTTGTGTCACAAAACTTAAGCAGTATCTACTGGGAAATAATTTTATATTGAGAACTGACCATCGCCCGTTACTTACAATATTTGGTAGCAACAAAGGTTTACCAAGCATGGCTTCGGCTCGCATGCAGCGTTGGGCAGTCATATTATCCGGTTTTGAGTATTCTATTGAATTCATTAAAGGAAGCCTAAACGAAGCTGATAGCATATCTAGAATGCCACAATGTAAATTTGGTAATGAAATTACAGAAAACTCATACATAAATTTCATTGAAAATGAAAATCAATTCAATTTGAGCTTCAAAAATATCGCATCTGAGACTAGACGAGATCCAATTTTATCTAAAGTTGCAGAATGTATTTTAAGTGGAACGTTATACAATTTGAAAGATGAACGTTTTGCGCCGTATCGTGAAAAGTATACCCAACTCACTGTTGAATATGGCTGCATATTATGGGGGTTCAGAACAGTAATACCCGAAAAATTCAAAACTAAAATACTGAATGAATTACATTCTTCACATTTAGGCATAGTTAAAACTAAAGCTCTTGCCAGATCGTATATATGGTGGCATGGACTTGACAAGGATATAGAAAATTTAATTAAAAATTGTATGTCATGTCAAAAATTGCAGTCTAGTCCTGAAAGAAGCACTTTAATACCATGGACACCAACTGGATCGGTTTGGAGTAGAATCCATATCGACTTTGCTGGTCCAATTAAAAACTTTTATTTTCTAATTGTCATCGACTCCTTCTCAAAATTTGTTGAAATTTTTAAAACCAAAGAGATGACAACAAACTTTGTAATTGGAAGATTGAGAGAAATGTTTTCACGTTATGGATTGGTGGATACACTGGTAAGCGACAACGGTCGTCAATTTACTTCAAGTGAATTTCAAAATTTTTTATCCTTAAATGGAATCAGCCATATTTTAACAGCACCTGGCCATCCTTCCACCAATGGTCAAGCCGAAAATTTTGTCAAGACATTCAAGAAGTCTATTTTAGCAAATTTAGATCAAAACAAGGAAGCCAGTTTGGATCAAATATTGTGTAGATTTTTGATGGATTATCGCAATATGACCCACTGTAGTACAGGAGAATCTCCAGCAAAAATATTCTTTGGCAGACTACTTAAAACTCGTTTCAGTAACCTTAAGCCACCAACTACACAAGAAAGTATTGTCCGTTCTCAACACAACAACGTTATGAACCACAAGGGAAATCGTAATGAAATTTTCAAACAGGGTCAAAACGTTATGGTGCGTGATTATCGAAATCCAAATAAACCTACTTGGACTCATGCAATTATTAAGAAACAACTTGGACCTCAATCATATTCCTGCATTTTGTCGCATAACAATTATGTGATTAAACGTCACCTTGACCAGATCAGAAATCAATCTACTGTACAACAACAACCCGACGAAACAAATGTACAAACATTACCAAACAACAAAACCACCTCACCAGTAGAGCAAGACGAGCAGTCACAGGTAGATGTTTTACGTACTAGAAGGGAACTCAGGCCACGAGAAGGAGGTAGAGTAGTAAAAAAATCAAACTCGAATTTAAATTTATCAGATTTAGAGATTGATTAATATTTTTATAACTTAAATATATTTTTTTTTTTTGAATTTTCTTTTAAAACTTATTTTATATTGTAGCAACAGCTTTAGTAGGAGCATATAGAGTATTTGTATTTATACGCCACCCTAATACTACAAATATAAAGAATAACTTCATATAATAAACTAATGCTACAAAACTAATAACATTTAAAACTCTCATTGTAACTCTTTAACTGTAATTATCATACAATCAATTTTGAATAAAGATAAATGAATTTGTTTAGTTAGTATGCATCTGCAGCTACTCGTGTTTGATTCATTCTCACGACATTACAATATGTATGTATAGATATATACATATCGCACCCTAAATACAAAAGGGTCACAACTCAAAATTTTCCAAAACTGATTTTTTTCCATAAATTATTTCAGAGTACACATCTCTAACTACTGCAACAATTTCTTTCACATCACTATGTATCTTCTTTAATTGGAAAAATAAATTTATGTCTATTTTTATGTCAAGTGTGTTGCTTGTGCACGATGAACAGTGTTTTGTCTCTCCTGAACATTTTAGTATTTTCAGTTGTGACCCTTTTGTATTTAGGGTGCGATATGTAAATATATTAACAAAATTAAAAAAACTCATTGAATATTCAATGAAATGCATTCAAATAAAAAAACTATAAAAGGTGTAAACTATAAAACAATTTGTTTACATAATCAAGAATTATTAAAAGGCAATACAGAAAAAAATGGTATTTTTGTCGTAAATTATTTTTTCTCTAAAGCGGTTGTTTTAAAAAAACTACATACATACATACATACATATGTACATATGTATATCAGAATATTTTAAACTAACTCACTTGTCATCAATTCAAGTCTTGTATTGGAAATAAAACTCAATGTATGTATGTAAATTTATTGTACATTCAAATTAAATTTAAAAAGTTATAATTCTCAAATACATACATACATACGAGTACATACATGTACATATATATTTATTAAGTGATGCAATTAAATTCCTATACTATTCTTACAATACATACATATGTATGTACTCGTATGTACATACATACATACATATGTGCATATTGTATATATTTTTTAGTATTTGTAGAAAATAATACTGAAAGATAAACATCCAGAAATTACAATCGAATTCTGTGGCTGGTTGATTTTACTTTAGACATGCATTTACAATAAAGAAAAGACAGAAATAAAATACTAAAAAATGGTTGCAAAAATATTTTATAAATGTCTCAAAATAATCTTTTAAATCGGCCTATAAATTCATATACGAAAATCTGGGATTTACAGACAATAAATTTAAGAACATATGTATGTATGTATGTTTATACATATATGTATGTATGTACATATATAATACAATTTATTTTATAAATTTTATTATGCAAGAGTTGCAATATTTACATACATATATACATACATACTTATTCAATTAGATCAGAATTCCAATAAACCTTATGGTAGTTAAAGACTGGGTGTTTCGTGTCAATATGCCTTTCATGTTTAAACAACATAAAAGTTTAAACATTTCCACAGACAGAATTTCTTGCATTTGTAGAGGGTCATTTCGCTAACAGCAAGTTTGTGCAAAGACGCCAACTTAATAATAATGATTCAGTTTTAGTTGTTGATTTTGTTGTACAAATTAGTTTAATATCGAAAAGCCTCCGTCTTTCATCTTTCGCGCAATTCGTACCACTTTTCATAGTCATGGTTTATTTTCATTTCTTTTAATTCTAAAATGTGCATTAAGGAAATATTATTTGAAATGTTCGTTTGTAATGGGGCGCCTTTTTTCAATTGGCATTTAAGCAAATAGCAAGCAAGACATTTTATAGCTTATTTAACCACCAACACAATACTCTGCACTCATTTGTGGCTAGTTGTTTTCACTGAGAAATAATACTTATTCATAACTACCCTGCAGCTATGGGTTGAAGACTATTGCACGGTGAATTAAACAAGCGATGTGTCCCATTCACAAATTCTCAAAAAAATTAATGGGAAAAACATTAAAAAACGTTATTATTAAATAAAAAATAATATTTTATTGTAATAAATAATAACTTAATTACCTAACAGTTTATTTTGACTAGCTGCTATCTATAAAACTGCAGGGTATTTACATATGGATCTGTGCATGTGAAAATGCTTTGTATAAGTAGTAGGGTATCCATTCGAATAATGATCGTTCGAATTAACGAAAAATTTCTTCGAATAATTATTCAAAATGAACAGTTTAGAATAACGAATAATTCGATTAATGTTATGAAGAATAATCGAATAAAACGAATAAATATGTTTATGTTAATTTGTCGTTTCTGTTTTAAAATTTTCATAATTTTATATTTAAAAGGTCAAAATTTAACACTATTTAAAAAAATTTAATTTTATTTACAAAACATTTAGATATGTACATAAGTATGTAGATATATAAATTAAATATAATTATTATTATCTATTATTTAAAGATTTTTTTCATAATGACACTTTTGAATTTCACAAGTTTATAAGTAGAATTTATTATAAACGCAAATTAAATAAGATTTTTCAATCTCTTAATATGAGTGACCCTACCTATATTAGCTCCTTATACAGATATACATACTATATATGTAAATGTTATTGCAATAAGTTTCGAAACAGATATTTTAAAGTCCATTTTGGGGAAATTTTATATTAAGCAACACTACATATTTGGCAATTATTGATGGCTTCAAAGAAAGTGATTCAATATCCCTGATTGCATGCAAAATAATATGAGATGAATCAAATGTGAAATATAGTAAGATGCTTTTGGAAACAAGAGGATATTACTAAAACATATCAATGCAATGAATTCAAATACCTATAATACACAAGAATATATTATAAATAAAATAAATGGAATCATAATAGACCGCAGTGTCATCATTGCAACCTAAGAAGATGAAGATGAAGAAAGAATATATTAATTAAAATAAATATAATTGATATTATGTACTAAGGGTACGTTCACATTTGGCAAATGTTTGTCGAAAAAGACGTAACCACTAAATAACATATATTTTAACTCGGCCAAAGCACAGCAAATATTTTGCTTTTATTTATTTGATGCTGTTTGATCTTGCAAAACTCTTGTAAGATCAAACAACGTCAAACAAATTTGTGCTAAAACAAGTGGTTGAGCTTTTTGGAATAAATATTTGCCAACTGTGACCGTTACCTTAAAGGTGGCTTTAGACGATATTACTTTCTGTACGACTGAAAAAAAACTTGTTATTAAAATTTTTTGAATTATTCAAATATGTAATTCGATTAATTTTAAATATGTGGTCAAGTTATTCAAACAAGTTAAAATGTCTTATTCGAATTATTCGTTTTATTCGAACAAAAGAAAAATCGAATAATTTAGTTACCCTAATATGAAGTTAGTAGCCAGAAAGGAATCTGTGCTGCAATAAATAATGAAATTACACATGCATACATAAATGTATTTTTAAATATTTCTTAAATGAATGAATGTTTCGCATGCCGAAAGAATTTATGATGACGGTTTATGCTTTTAGTTTTTACTATCAAATCATTTTGGTATTTGGAATAATGTGTATTAAGGCTAATTTAAACATTAAGCACTATAATCTTAAAAAGTAACAATACAAATTTGCAAATAAATAATAAACTAGAATGTTTTGAAGAGGGTAAGATTTTAAGTATTAAATTCAATCTAGCAAAAACATTCACTGCAAAGTATTGGGTTAAATGCTAATAGAAGTAATTGACACATTACAATTATTTGCAATTGCTTCTTATGTAAATTTCTAAAAATACGCACATATGTATGTACAATATAAATTAGCTAATAAATAAATCATTTTTATGAAAAAGTATAAAAAAGCCTGCAATTGCTACTGACAAATGAGGATGTAATGATTCAAAAATATATTTTACTCAAAGTTTGGATTATTAAATTTACAATCTGCATTGTTATAGATTTACTATACAGACCTTGCATTTGTGTTAATTCTCAATTTCCTCTCACATTGTTTAATGCTTTAAAATGAGTCAATATTAAATTGACTCAATAAGAAATCTTTATCTACATATCTTGAGCTGCATACAAAGTATAAAATATGATCATATTGGAGATTAGATTATTTGAAAGGTAATCGTTTTAGATTATTATTCCAATTAAGGCGCCTTTAAATCGTGTTCATTTACTTTTATACATTTTGTTAGATGCATTTTCTGCAATGTCTTTCAAACACGACAACTTCCTCACAAGAAGTGAGAAAAAGTGAAGTGAAAAAATTGAACTAAATATTAGGGTTACCATTAATTTGGTTGGAGAGGCCGAAAACGAATTGTCCAACACCAATTTTTAAGTGTGCCAATATCACTTTCTGAGTGCAGTTCGTACGCTTTGTTATCCCTCTTTAATTTATGTAGTTAAATCTGTGAAATCAAATATTGTTGGCAGCCATGAACGAGTACGTTGCAATCACTTTGTCTAGCTGTTGTTGGTTTATTATTTAATAAAAAAAATAATAACTGATTTACTCAAACGTGTCACGAACTCAATATTGTTACGATATTGAAGCGTTAATAATGGTGTTTTTTTAAACGACCAACTAACTTACATTGCGGCCCATCTAATTCTGTTCAGGGATGTGTAGTGTGGTTTGTAGGCTGTTGTTTGTGGGTTCATTAATTCGTTTTTAACGTATATACATATATTGTTTTTTTTTTCGTAAATTAAACATGAATTTTAATAAATAAATGTTTTTGTGTGTATCCTCATAATTTCAATAATAATTTAAGCTAAATTTATGCCAAGGCGAAAAGAGTCAAAAGTCCTATATTTATACGAGGTGTGGCGTGGCGTTTGTCATTTTGCTTTGTTTCTTTTTCTTTAATTTGTATTTTTTTTTTGTAAACAGACTTTTAGTCTTCTTTTATTTTCCATAAAATGAAGGAGTGTTCTTTTGAATTTAATTTCAAATTTGTATTCTCGTATAAACACACACACAACTTACACATTCATTGTCCTCAAAATGTTGTTTTTTTTTTTAAATAAGTAATAAAATAATAACGCACTTTTTATCGTGTTGACCATTCTGCTGAAAAGTGTTTCCCTTAGACTTACTTCCACCGACACCAGAGTTCCCTAAAAAAGTTCTATACATTTATCTTCAATATATGCCAAAACGTAAAATATAATAGAATAATTAAGAAAACGGTACTTACATTAAACTGAATTGTTATATCCCCTCTAATCAGGTCTAGTAAATTGTGCTATATACATACTTACATATGTACTCGTATGTATACATCTGTTACGTTAAGGTATATATAGACGATCGTCAGATATTACAACGTTGTCCGAAAAATGTTCAGAAAATATCTAACAACCGTGTGACCTTAAAATTTTTGTCTTTCAACGTTGTAAGAAAAAGCATTTTCAGTACATTGGAAGACGCAAATATTGTCAGACATTTAACAATCGTGTAAACACACAATTTTGTCATTGTCATTGTTTTAAGACAATTGTCAAACACTTTTCATTGTCATGTGTGCAAAGTTTATGCATCTGTCAAAGGTAGCATTGTCATAGCAATGATTTCTAAATGCAACTCTAAATGCAAATAAACAAAAGCTATGTGTCTACGATCGTCAGATATTACAACGTTGTCCGAAAAATGTTCAGAAAATGCCTAACAACCGCGTAAACTTGAAATTTTTTCTTTCCAACGTTGTAAGAAAAAGCATTTTCAGTGCATTGGAAGACAAAAATATTGTCAGACATCTAACAATCGTGTAAACACACAATTTTGTTATTGTCATTATTTTAAGACAATTGTCATCTTTATGCATCTGCCAATGGCAGCATTGTCATAGAAATTATTTCTAAATGCAACTCTGTATATACATAAATAAACAAACAAGTGTGCATTGATAAAATTTTTGAAAAAAGTAGAATAAAATTAAAGAATTAAATTAAAGTGTGCATTAGGACATAAGCAAATAAAATGGTTCCAATTGCTCTTTTTTGTTCCATGACAATATTTAAAATTTTTAAACACACACACAGAGCTGCAAAACGAATTTGACAATGCCACACAACAATCTGAAAACCGTGTGAACTGACAATTTCGGTCGACAGATAAATTCATTGTGTGCAAATGAAATTGTTAGTTTTCTTACAGTCGTCTAAACTGACAATTTTACCATTGCTAGCACATTGCTAGATATGACAACGTTGTAATATTTGACGACAGTCTATACATAGCTTTATATATTTCAACCTATAGCTATAATATTCAATTAACATTGCATATTGTAGCGTGCCGGAAGGACTTTTTATTGCATGCTCACTTTTATTATGGTGGGTAAGGTTATGAATGAATGAACGAATGTATGTGTAACGTGCAGAATGTATAAAACAATGGCAAAAAATGTAATTACAATGTAAATAACGTTATCATTTGTTTTCGGTCGCCATTTCTGTAAAGTTCTAAGACAATTTAATTTGAATTAAATATGTAAATATATAAAAATTCGTGTTCGCTAAGTAAGTTTGATCAGACATGTTGTCTTCGAACCAAATATACATTTTTGTGTGGAAATAGGTTTGACCAACAAAATAATCAATCAAATAAAAGTTTTTTTTATGCAATCTATCAAATGTTTAATTACGAATTTGTTAGAGTTAACTTTGGATCTGGTTTTAACTAAGCGTTTCTCCATATTATAAATATATTCGCTCTGGAATTTCTTTTGAATTTTAAAAACACGTTCTGCAAAACAAATATTGGGAATGCCTTGATAAGACTTACAAATTTCACATCTGATGTAGAAGTCAGAAACACATGATGGTCCGAGGAATTTGCAGTTTGAAACATTTTTCAAGAAATTTTCTTTTTTATATCACATGTATTGATATTTATGAAACAAATTTCTCTTCGTTTTTTAGACGTGGATTCCAAATTTTAAGGTCTTGAAAACTTCGAAATTCAATTTCAAAATCAGTTAATATTAATATGTATCATCAATTTTCAAAGTTTTTAAACAAGTTTAAATGTCTGTTGCTTTTTAAATTGTTTCACTAAATACTTAAGAGCACATAAACACAAAAACTGTTTTTCAAATATGAATTGCCCTTTTTAATATATTTTCTGTGAAAATTCCAACCAAAGATACGGGTTCAGTGTATGAGAATTTGTCATCTTTTTGTGTATAATTAAAAGAGGTTTTCATAAACCAATTAAATAGTTTAGAACACGACACACAGTAAAGAACCCTTATTTCTACAGTTTCTATAGTTTAATTAACATCGGAAACTTTATTGGCCTAAGTGACTTATTTATGGCATTTTAAACACAGTTTTTACACACTCTAAATTGAAGAGCTCTTGACACAAACCAATCAATGTTTTGAGTCAAACCAATGTAATCATATCATGTTTCCATTAAGAAACTAAATAAATCTAAATATTTACATACATGTATCGTTTAAACAATATTTGAAGAAAACATCCTTCCATTACCTAAAGGAAGAAAGAAATATAGTTATCAGAGGTTGTCAAAAGGCAGGTGTCAAAGCATATGTTTCCTTATCATTTCCGATTTAAAAAATTAAAACCGAATATGATAAATTTTATTCTTATTCGTATATTGAGTGTAGAAAAAGCGATTGGCTCCTTATATCATTTACAAAGTCTATGTACAAATACATATGTGTATGGTTGGTTTATTTTGGTTTTACCATCTTATCTAAAACGACAATCGGCAGGTTATTCACTCCATGAGATAGACAACTGTGGCAAAGAGGGTTGTTTACTTGGATTTTAAAGGACTCCCATTGTGATATTCGTATATGAATAATGTAGAGATACTCGTACATCACATTATTAATTAATAGGAATAATTGCAGTATGTTTCAGCAAAAATAAAAATAATGGTACACGTGCTTATTGTTGGAAAAAGTAAATGAATGTACATACCGTACACACCTAAAGGCAACTAAATACATACATACATACTCGTATGTATGTATGAACATAGGTTTTACTACATATGAATTGATAAATAAATATTTTACTTCATTGTGGAGATTTCGAAGAGTTTCGGTTTTATTATTTAATTTATAAAGAATTGCCGCCCGTTGTTTTAGGTTTTTCTAAGATATTTTGATTTAAATAATATTAGAAACAAGAGAATATTTTTGCCATTTAATACTCATTCTCATTAAAAAGTATTTCTTAGAACAAAAAACTAAGAACGTAAAATAAAATTAAGAAATCTTATCATATTAAAACAGATTCTTAATTAGTCGTGATTTATCAGAATTTTACATATTTCATACATTCCATCCAGGTGCATTAATTCCAATTACATACGTTGTATTTAAGTATCTGACAAATTTGAAACTTTGAATAAATTTGAAAATATAAATATTTGAAAAATTTCATCATTAAAGGCAACTTAAGTTTATTTAATAAACAAATCAACAGTTCTCGTCATTGGATAATAAATTAATTATTTTCCTGATTATTTCGATTATAATGCATTTGTTTTTTTATTCTAACAATCCAAGATACATTTTAGTTAAACGTATTGGTAGTCATACACATCGTTTATCTATTAACCACTAAAAAATGTCTTTTATTTTTATTAATTATTTAAAAAAAGTTGCCTTTCCCAAATGGACTTGGGGAATAAATTTAACATTAAAGAACAATTATTATTCTACTTTATTAAATTATTTATATTTCGTTGTGCGGTGTGCTTGTTTGACATATTTGTTTAATGTTTAACCTTTATTCCTCCTATTGATTAGAAGAAAAAAAAAAACTATTTTTTCCCTCAACTAATCGATGTGGGAGTAATTGTGATTTATCATAAAAGAGATTCACACCACTGTTAAGAGGACTATTGTCCATTGAAAGGTCTATATTAAGATCAGCATTTTAATGTGATTTATTGAAGAAATCTAAGGTCTCGTAATTAAAACTATAATAAGGAACTACGTACTTATATATGTACATATGTATATGAGCTTATATGTAAAAGCAATATTTGTAAGTAGTACTTTTGTTGGTACTTCAATTGGTTATTCAATTCAAATCTATTACATTTTATTTATATTTAAAACTTTTCCTATTGTGATTCCGAATTTGGTGAAAAGCAACAACTCCTAGTCGTAAATTTAATTGCATTCACATTGGTTATTGTTATATTTTAATGTAAAATTTTCTTTTGTTCAAACGATATTTTTAATTTTGTTTTTAAGACATCATTGAATTTTCTGAAATTTATTTATATAATTATTTATTTTTCGTAGTGTGGTGTGTGTGTGTGACATATTTGTTTAATGTGAACCTGCTGAATTTTCTGAACTTAATTTTGAAAATACAGTAGAATCTCTAAAAAGTTAGCCTTTCAGTAAACTTTTCCGAGCGTATAATTTATTAAAAAAAAAACGGAACAGAATCCTATAAGATTGGTCAAGTTAGGATACCGATCTAAATTGTTATGTAATATTGTCTGGCAAGAAAACGTTCCGATCGAATATATTTTAAAGACATTCTGTTACTTAAATCAGTGTGGGATGAACTGTCTCAAAAAGTTCTGATAAAAGCGTGGAATAATATCAAAAAGTGGGATGCCGATGACTACGATATCGATGATGAAATTCCACTCTCTGAAATGATTAAGTCAAAAAGTGCAATTGTTGATGTCAAAGGTGGGGGATAATGTTAACATCAGCATTGATAAAATTGAGAATTGGAACAATGATCAAATTTCAGAAGATAATGTTGATTTCGAAGTACCCGATTGTGAAAATGACGGCCAATTATCGAGAGAGATGCTCAACAATCTAAAGTGTCTTTCTCGAAAGCAGTTGAAAGCATCAATACCCTGATAAAATAGTGTAAAAACATTAATGATGCAAATCAGGTGGAGGAATTTGTCAATATACGTACGAAAATGGTGCAGACGTATTACACAAAGGAAAAAGAAAACTAACAAGCCTTGACTGCTTCTTTAAGCCACTCCATAAAAATTAATATCTTTGGCGCACGAACTTTTAATCCAAAAAGTACATATAAAAATAAATTTATTTTTTTTAGTAATAAAACTAAATCAATAAATTAAAATATTAAGATATTATATCAAACTAAAAAGATGTTGATTTTTTTATTTATTTCCTCTTTCAATAAAAAACGCTTAAAAAAAGTTAATATTGTAGTTCGAAAAAGTTAACAGCCCTTGTAACATTTTGGATAACTTTTTCGAGATTCTACTGTATAAGCAAACATAATTAGAAACATGGTTTGTATTTGAAACAAAAATTTAAAAATTCTTATTCTTTTTTCCGAGCAAATGAACATTTTCCATAAAATTGATGCAATTAACTTATGACCATTAAAGATATTCATTGAAAGCTTATTAGTAAAGATTTACCATAAGATCATCAGTAGTTTGATTGTAAGAATTAAACAAGTAAGAGTGCTATATTCGGCTATGCCGAATCTTATATACCCTTCACTTTTGTTGTGGATGCATAATTATAACAATATAATATATGTATGTATATAACATATATTATATTGTTACGTTTTTACCTTTTAAAAACGGTGGTTTATTTCCTTTAAATAAACCGGATTCTTTTTAATTGCCAAATAAAAGCGTCAAGTAGTTTGAAGAAAATATAACGAATCTTTATTTATTTAAATGTACACAAACACAATTAAAAATGTCTTTTTAGTAGTGTTTTCAATATCGGTTAACCGATTAATCGAAAAACCGGGTTTTGGGCAAATTTACGGTTTTTAGGAAACCGGTTTGCTGATTATAAATAGCAAACTTCTCGGAAGCATGTCTGACAGAATGATTGAAGATTTGGATCCAGAAGATATCTGGAGACTTCAGAAAATTGATTTCAACAGACAAACAGACAGACGGACATGGCTTAATAGACTCCGCTATCTATAAGGATCCAGAATATATATACTTTATAGGGTCGGGAAATTATATTGTGGAAATTACAAACGCAATGACAAACTTATATATGTACATATACCCTTCTCATGAAGGTGAAGGATATAAAAAGATATTATTTTTTAAGTTATTTCATACATTCGGAAAAATAAAAAAAAGTGTAAACAAATTTAAATCTTGACGATTTCTGTGGATTTTGTGGAATTAATTAAACAAACAACAGTTTTGTGTGCGATTTAGCAATTTTTTATTATTTAAAGTAATTTTGAAGTTTATTAATTTTAGATTTTAAAAACGTCATTCATACCGGCTTTTAGTACTTGAAGAAATTATGTTTTTGTTTGTTCAATGTTGTTGTTGTTGTTGTTGTTGTTCTTATTGTTATTTGTAAACAAATCCTTTAGATAATAAACATTTTGGGGTTTGGTCGTGTCATGTACCATACAACCACACACATTATTTATATTTTCACTAAAAATATTGGCTTCCTGTTGTGTATCGTACTCGTACTTACATATAGCTATCAAAAAGTAGGCTGCAAACATGCAGCCAAACAGCACCATGGGAGCCAAAACAGACAACAACAATAGAAACAACAGTCAGAAAAACAAAAATAATATTAACGAAATAAAATGAAATAAAAAAATGGCATATGTTGTTGGCAGCTTTTGGTAGGCGTATCGTAACGTCCGTCGTTGTACTTTTATAAAAAAAATAAAATTAAAAAAAAAAAATAAAATAAAGAATGACAACTACAATGTTTATCGAAATTATTGTATTTATGGAAAGTTTATTTAAATAAATTAAGTATAAATCAAGTTGCACAACATAAAACACATGCTGAAATGAAGATAAACATTTGTCGACAGACACATTTAAACACGACTGACACAATTCAGTTCAAATTTTGGACTATGTTTCTTTGTTTTTTTTTTTGGTTATAATAAAATCAGATTTAAAGTGAAATGCTTAAGATAATTATTACAATGAAGTCATTCTGTCTGTATTAAGAATGTATTATAAATCAGATCAATGGTCAACAAAAAGAAACGTTTTTATATGTATGTCACATATATTTCATTACTCACACCGCATTTAACAATATCCTCATGAATAATGAAGAATAATTTTTATTTTATTTTTTTTTCGTGGTATGAAAAATACACACTGTTATTTCATTAATTAACACTTGCATGGGTATGTAGGGATTTATACAGATTCGAATATTTTTATCCACAAACATTTCTATTTATATGTCAATCAATGTCAAAACAATGAAAGAAGGACGGTCAAGTCGAGTCAAAGTAACATGTTCATTAGAAATCCATGAAATACCAACGATCGAATAAAGGAAATACCCAGCTTAACATACACATACATAAGTACATTCATGCGTACAGCTGATGACAGCTAATTGTAAACGTAAACGTTCTTAATTTTAAACTGTAGACTTTAAACTTTTTATCGATTTATCAGAATGAAAGAGTGTAAAGTGGAGGTTTTTACACAATCTGAAAGTTTGATTTATTTGCTTTATTTAATAATAAAGTTATCGTTTCTAATTAGTTAAAATCAGCTGTATTGCGTATATAATATGTACACTTATCATACTGGTATGTGCATAATAAAAAAGCATGCAATTATTCAAAATGCAATTGTTATTAAGTTGTAAACATGTTATTTAATCGTTTGTACTCCCGTACTTGCACTCGCAGTCATATGTTCAACATTCATAAAAGTTAACTTGAAATTTGCAGGAATAAATACAAATTTGAATTATTTATAAAATAAAAAAAAAATACATCAGCACTTCCGCTGACAATTCGTACTTTGGCAAAATAATGAAGCATGCTTTTGGTGACTCCATATATTATTGTATGTAAACTACCACTCACTGTACAAATTCGTATTAAGACATTTAGGCAGGCTGAAAAAAGGTTTAGCAATATTAAGCGCGTGGTTGACACGCGACTGCAGTATGGAATTAAAGTAAAACGCAAAAAATACTAAAGGGTGATTTTTTTTTAGCAACTTTGTTTTTTGGCTTACTGTTGAACATGTTCAGTTTGGTCTATAATAATTTAACCATGAATCGACAGAGAAACAAACAACGCTTGCATACATATATATTTTATTATCAAAATTCATGCTAGGTTAAGAAAGTGCATCGTGCACTTTTTCCATTGATATATTGAATATGTGTTCAGCGACGGAGCTGGTTGAATAGATACATATTATTTGGTGTGAAGAGCAGCAAAAATCATTGCAAAACTTCTAATGCAACCCGAAAAATGCACTGTTTGGTGTGGATTATGGGCCAGTGTCATCATTGGACCGTACTTTTTCAATAGCGAAACGTTACTGAAAATGGAAGAGCTGAACTTGACTGACATGTGGTTTCAACAAGACGATGCCACGTGCCACGCGGAACAATGGCCCAATAGAGAGGCGAGTTTGGTGAACAGTTAATTTACGCCGCCTAGATCGTGCGATTTAACGCTTTTAGACTTTTTTTTGTGGGATTATGTTAAGGCTCATATCTATAGGGACTAGCATGCAACGATTGACATCCAGTATGTCATATTAATTATTAATATTAAAGAATTTATTCGTGAGATAATGGCCGATATTTGAGGCATAGCCGCGGTCAACATTTACATGAAATCATCTTTAAACATTAAATTACATGCATATATATACACATATTTAGATCGTTCTCTAAATTGTATGTGCTTCTTTTTAATCAAAACCGAAAGCTCTTAACAAATCACTTTTTTAAACAAGAAACAAAAAACAAAAAACAACGATCATATTGAAAAATTTATTAAAACAAAAGGAACTCTAACTTGTAACAAAGAAGTAGTTGTGTTGTAGTTAAACAATCACATGACTTGATGACATGACATGCGGCAGTTTAAATCAATGAAGTTTTTGTTTATTTCTGAAATGTTCATATTAAGCGGTAATATGATATACATACTTATGTATGTATGTACATATTTATTCAATTATTTTATGTTGCTTTCATTTCTTTGTGTGACAAATGAAACGTAAAAATCTAAATTTGTATGCATGTCTATACATTACTATTTCATGTATGGTAACTACATACATTTGAAGAGGAAAAATAGGAAAAAAGGAAAAAATTGTGACATGACATCACTCAAAACACCTCTCATGTCATAGTGGACTCGAGAACATGTCAAAGAGTTTGTTGGTTTTGTTAGGCGACAATAGAGTTATTTGACCTGTGTGTTCTCCGCTGATTTTGATTCCAATAAATATTCACATGCACAAAAGATATACACGTGCCTCGTTGAAACCAGAGATGGAAAAGTTGATACTATGAAACCAAATAGTAAGTAATTTAAATGTTCTTATTTATAGACTCGAACCACTTCTTAGTATATATGTATATTAGTGTCTCGAAATAAAAGTTCGTGGTACACCATCGAATATGAAGTATTGTTGCAAGACAATTTCGAAATTTTTTTTTTTTTTTGCCGAAAGTAGAGTCGCCAAAGTACATTTTTTGTTATATCTTGGGCATTTATAGTCCGATCTCAAAGTGTGATATATCGATGTTTTTGTCTTGAGGAGATGTTATTATCTTGCATTTACCTTAAATATCCCGTTTTAGTATTTACTCACCAGATCTCAGTTCCTACCACCATAATGTACCACCATAATATCAGAAAATAAAAGCTCACAAAAAATCATTAAACTTTTGTAAAGGAAGTTTTTCGATAATTCCAACAGAACTATTGAAAAAATTAATTTTTGTTTTGTTATCTTTTTTAATTTTTTTGTCCATCAAATATATTGAATTTTTTGCTCTAATAGTTCCTAAGTTTTATTTTCCAAAATTTTTTTTGAATTTTTATAAAATTGTTCCACATATCTGGTTTGTTTGATAGAAACAGTTATACACCATTTTCAATTGTAATTCTAATTTTAGTTAAATTTTCATCATAGGTCGTCAAAATATCTTTACTTGAGCCATGTACATATGTGCAAGTTTCATGACAATTATACTGGGTCTCTAAATTAAATGTATTCCGTTAAATTTCGAATTATGTTTATACATTACATGTTTCCCGAGCGATAAATCTCAATTTCTAACGCTTTTCTGAAACATATTTGATTGTTTTAAAATATTTATAAAAATCGTTTGGATCATACATACATATAAATGATATTATGATATGTAATTGCTGAACTACTGGTTAGATGTCTTTGAAACATGGAACGTTCTGAATATTGTCCGCGAGGGTATGAGTTCTAAGCACAAATGGCGGTACAGTAGACCAAAGTTAACCGTCTTAAATGTGAACAAAATTTGTGACCTAATAACCTTAGCAAATATAAACCAAGTCTAAAAAAATTTTACATTACTGAGTTTTGTTAAGAAAGATAAAGAAAAATCATGCTGTATTTATTAAGATTTTAGCTTATAAATTTTCTGTCTAAAACTAAATTTCTAAAAAAAAAAATACATTGAAAATTCAAATAATTTTTTTATGAAATGGAAATTTGTTCAGTGTTCTCATTCTGTTAAGTCGTGAATAAGTATATCTGAGAACAATATTATTACGCTTCAAAGAATTAATTACCATTTATTTTATGATTTGCACCATTGTGTAATGTTTACTACTTTGATATTTCGAGCGACACTGTTAAAATCATTTACTAGGTACATACATACATATATTAATAAATTTCAAGTTAAGTGTTTTATTCTTGCAAACGTGACATAAACACTTTTGTTGAATTCACGTTCCATATTAAATGATTCTTGCATGTGTAGCGTACGATCTGCCAATTGCTTCTGGCGATGTCGAGATGAAGTCTAGAGTTTTGTTCAATTCTTGTGTTTGCGGCAAATTCAATGATTTTTTACAGTTCTGCTTTAATTCTGCATAAATTACGTGACAATTGCTGCACAAAAATCAGTAATTTTTGGAAGTAAAGTGAATGCAAAATAATAGTGATGTTTGTAATACATAGAAATCACACTCAAACAACAATTGACTTGAATTTGAAATTAACTTTAACTGATTAAGACATACAGATCCTGTGAATATCTGGAATTATGTTTACTAACTAACTTACTTACTTACTTAATTATTTAATTATGTATGTACATTCATATTTATCACATGTATGTATGAATGAGCAACGTATTTTTGGTCTCTTACAACTCATTGTGGTGTCACCATATTTACCTACTGAATTTTATTGCGCCGCCAATGTTTTGCTGATTCTGAACATTTTTTTTTGCTGATTATACATTTACGACAAATGATAAAACATATATGTACATACATTCATATGTACATACTATGTATATACAATATATACAATATAGTACGAGTATATTTGTCTCACAATTTTATTTTTGGACAAATATTTTTTTATTTTTTTTATCAAATCCGACAAACTTTGATTGATTAAAGTTTTGTAAATAAACTCAATGACTATTTCTTATTATTGTTTATTTGACCTTTTTTTATTAAGATTTTGGTAATTATTTAAGCTTTAGGTCTTTTTTATAAAAAGTTGAAATTTTATTTCAATATTTCGCTACTCTTTGAGTAGCTTCTTCAGGATAAAAATGTTTATATGTTAGAGATGTTACAGATGTCACTTTTGTACTATTGTAAAATTTTCCAAAATTGACTTTTTTCCATAAATTAATTCAGAGTACACATCTCTAACTACTGCAACAATTTCTTTCACATCACTATGTATCTTCTTTAACTGGAAAAATACAAATTTGTCTATTTTTATGTTAAGTGTGTTGCTTGTGCACGATGAACAGTGTTTTGTCTCTCCTGCAAATTTTAATATTTTAAGTTGTACCACTTATATACTATGTGTGCGATATGTACATATTTGAAAACTAAATTTTTTTGAATCAAAAAATATTTGAAATTAATTTGCATGTACATACATATTATCTTCTTGCTGGATAATGCTATTGATACAAAGAGTAGTACAACTACATATAATTAAATTACTTGGCACTGGAATTAAGGCTGGATCTAAACTTCTTTTCAACTTGAATTGAAGTAAAAAAGCTTTTTGTAAATTGTTGCTTGAAAAGAAGTCATAACACATTACTTTGTAATTAATGTTTTTAATGGTAATTTTACGAGAACACGATTTGCAATGAAAAATTACTCCTACCCCGAAATACCATAACTTAGTGGTATTAATATGCAGTATTAAGCACAGATATTTTTTCAATTACATACTCACTCACTCACCAAATATATGAATCACTTATTTTATTTTTATTCGGACAGTCATTATCTGTTTCAAGTCACTTACCCTCGTCTTCAAGTTGATGAAATGTAATAAAATAAAGTGAAATAATAAATTTCTTTTCAAAAATAAAGATACCACAAACTACATATGTATGTACTTAAAAAAAACTATGTACTACATATGTACATATGTATGTACTTATTTGTGCATTTAAACTTAAATACTGTGTACCTACATAAGTTTATATATTTTTACCCGATAGACATGTTTTAGTAAAACTAAAAACTATGTCAGGCAATCAAATGGAGTTTATAGTTTGTATGTACTCGTATGTATGTCTATGGAAAAAATTTATTGGACTTTAGCACTTGTCACAAGGTAATAACTAGGAGTGGTGCCGTTCAGTGCAGTGCAGTGCAGTGCAGTTCTGTTATTGTAAATATAGAAATGAAAATGTGGTTTGTCTAAATGGACTTGTTAAGTAGTTGAGAGAGTTTACAATTGTCTATTTGTTTTCATTGAAAGTCTTTAGGTTACCAAGTTGCTTCCTCTCAAAGACGATCAACGTGTAATAAAACTATTCTGTCTACAAATATGTACATTCTTATACTTTCATCTCCACATACATACTTCATACATACATATGTACACATATATTATGTAAGTAAGTATTTTGTTGACGTATGAATGTATGTATGTATGTATGTATAGTATAAATATGTATGTGTTTTAACTTTCCATTTAAAGACTTGTTGTTACTTACATACATAGATTGCTATTTATACTAAACGCTTTTATAGCTGTTGACCGCTTTCAGTTCAAGTGCATCGCCATCTCTGCCATCTTCGTTATTGTCATTTCTCGTCTAGATTGTGTTTTGTGTCTATATTTGCTTTTTGTCGGGCTTTTCCTACAAAGAGATTCGTCCGTACTACATATTTAAATATGTATTAAAGAAAAATTAAAAATTTATTGTTACTCGTAACGGAAATGTCTGGGTGTTAAAATGCGCATGCGCACGTTTCACAATTCATTTCTTTGTCTTGTTTTTACAGAAAAAAGAAGCTAACGATATGCAAACATATGAAGAAACTAGCAAGTGAATAAATCTTCACAGAACATACGAGTTCACAAGTCCATGAATACATTTGTCTTATGTCTTTGCTCATGAAAGAACAGTATTCATTTTTTCCAGCAATATTTAAAACTTCAATTTCAATGGAGTCATCTTTGAAAATTACTATATCAAGCTAAAATTGTTGTCTTGAATATTTGTTGCAAGTTTTCCATCGATTATATACATTTGGATACGTACATATACGTTGAACCTTCAAAAGGTCATTTCTATTATGGTTTTTGATTGCAACGTTATTTTTGCTCTCTTATGGCAACATTGCCGGTGCAACAATTTAACGAATTTTTTTTCACGTGTTTGTGGTTTTTAATCATCTTAAGTTTAGTTTTTATACCCTTCACCTTCATGAGAAGGGTATAGATAAGTTTGTCATTCCGTTTGTAATTTCCACAATATAATTTTCCGACCCTATAAAGTATATATATTCTGGATCCTTATCTGTCTGTCTGCTTGTTAAAATCAATTTTCTGAAGTCCCCAGATATCTTCGGGATCCAAATCTTCAATAATTCTGTCAAAAATGCTTTCGAGAAGTTTGCTATTTAAAATCATCAAAATCCGTCCATAAATAACGAAGATATGAGCAAAAATCTGAGATAACCTCTGAAAATTTCATCAAAAAAACTAATTGTATTAATATTATTACGAACAAATTCATCAACAGATGGCGTTGATCAAACAAAGTGAATTAATATTGTTACGAACAAATTCATCAACAGATGGTGTTGATCAAACAAAGTTTATTAATATTGTTACGAATAATTTCATCAACAGATGGCGTGTTTATCGACATAATTATGCATCCACAACAGAGGTGAAGGGTATATAAGATTCGGCATAGCCGAATATAGCACTCTTACTTATTTTTTTTATTTATCGTTCACTATCGTTTTCCTTTGTTATCACCTAATTATTGTACATATACATATGTATTTATTTTATTATTTGTTATATTTTTGTACCTATAATTATTTCGAATTTTAAATTGTTACACACATTTATTATTAAAAACCGTTAATTAAAAGGGTGTAATAGGTTTGAATATTGGACTTTTTGTATCTACAAGAAGAACATGAAATGCTTTCAAGATTATTTGTTAGATATTTGTAAGAAATTGACTTATAGTTGTTTTGAACTTTAATTTTGTTTGAAAAATTTTAATTTTTTGATATTTTTAAGTTAGACATTTTCAAGTGCTTGAATTTTTGGGTTCATTATTTTAATTTTCAAGTAACTAATAATAAGTCGATTTTTTGCTAAATTCATACACTGTGTTACATTACTATAATTACACTTAATGTTTGCTATTTGTTGTAAAGTTACAAACAGTTTTTAAAAACGTGTAACATTTTTTAAGAGTATGATGTCTTTCTATTTAAAATTTGGGATACCACTTTATTAATTCAAGAGAGATCTTTGTTAGTGTTTCATAACTATAATTACATTTTGGGATAAACAAAGAAAAATAATAGAAAAACAAAAGTATAACTATTCTTCTTATGCAATGTTCAATAATTTGCTATAAAATGCAAATAAGGTTTCGAACTGTTGCAAAAAAAAAAAAAAAATAAACTGGTCACTTGATGTAGTAACAAATTTTGCAAATAATCCGGATTATTATGGTAAAAATAAAAGTGGCGGTCAGAAAAAAGCCTTTGGAACGGGTCAATCGCAGAATTATAAACTGTGCCAGTAACACACTGAAGAGTTTTAGTGAGATTATTAATGAATGTGAGGTAAATTTGTCCAAATCAACCACAAGTAGACTGCTAAAAAAAAAACCAAGCTATTACTTCACAAAAGCTGTTGTCTGTGCTAGACTTTGCTAAACGAAACTTAAAAACTTACTTACTTTCCTATTAGTTGTACTATTTAAATATATATTTGTTTAAGGTAATTTTTTCCGATGATAAAACATTTAATCGTCATTGGTCCAGATGGTTTCAACAGCTATTGAAGAGACCTAAGAAATGAACCGATATTTTTTTTGGAAAATATTCTTTGACGGTTTGGGAGGCTTTTATGAATACTGTTTGCTTGATTTAGCGTTTCCAAGCACCAAATAAAATTCTTCCGATTACACAAAATTACTAAATGATAAATTTGTGTTATTTTTAGAAAATGGCAAAGAAAACCAATTTATTTGTGTGTATACTGAACGAAATTCGAATGTCTGGAAAGAATAACATAATTTTTCCTATAAAAACAGATTGATATAGACCAATTGCCGAATTGCCGCTTTATTTTCAGTACGTTGAAACAATAATTTTTTTATGGCTTCTCCTGCTTAAGGACCACCCGAATAGTTTGTGTTGTTGGTTTTTTGTTTTTGTTTGGCATATTAAGTATGTATGTATATATTTTCCAATCAATGTAGTTTTTTTTGTTTATTTTATATCCGTTGTGTTTTCTTCCTTTAAATTAATATGTAAATTAAACACGCCGTTAAATAACAAAATACTCTTTAATAAATTAGAAGTACATATCTATATAAAATGAAAAAGGGCGCGGTTACATAAGGGTTAAAAAGAGTTTCAGAGTTCCCACGGAGCAATATTAGAATAACTAATTTGTCAACGTTTTTGGAATATGTTTTTGAATTAGTTATTTGAAAATTATAAAAATGTGGAATATTTGAATATTGTTTGAAGTGGAAATTGGCGTAATCTGCAGAAATTTTCAAACAACCCTTTCAAAAAAAGATGAACTACGCCTGTTAGTTGAAAAGTATATACATACATATGTATACAAATACAATACAAATGTATACAAATTAATGTGTGTATGTATTTTGAAGCGCACCTTTGTGTTTTCTTTATTATATTTTATAATAAATGTTTATAAATCATTAAAACCAAAACGAATAATATGGATACAAATGAGTTCTTTGACGTTTTACCTTGGTACACAGGGGCGACTAATATGTAACTAGGTAAACGTAGAGTATCTGCGGCATATAGGAAAATGTTATGCTAATAGTCTTTCAATATAAACTTATGTATATATATACGTATGTATGTGTGTATGTAAGTGTGGGCTACTTTCTTTGCACGTTATTAAAATAACAACCGCATGAATACAATGAATACATTGGATTCCTTACTACCCTACCTTAGAGTACTTTATATAAATACACAAATAGATACAAAAACACACGTTCCTGGGGATCTATGAATGGATGTGTGTATGTGTGTGTGTGTGTGTGAGTGAGTATCTGAAGCCTTAAACGCATGTTGTCATAGTTAATGAGCCTGAGTTGGTTGACTGGCAGTGTTGTACTCTACTCGTAAGATGTTGATTATGAAGATGAACTGGAAAAGTGTTGTGTGAATAAATTAATAAAGAAGAAAAACACTATGTCTGTGAATACGAGTAGGAGTATGGATTTGTTTCGAGATACTTGTGCATGCATTGTGGAACATACATATGTAATGGGTGGTTAAATTTCAAGGGCTGATGTTGATTTTGAATAAAACACAAACTATTTAGGAAATTATTGTAATTTTATTTTATTATGATATATTGGTATTACTCAATTATGTATGGAACAAAATATCGGCCAAATGGGCGCCGCGACCACGGCGGCACACCTCCATCCGATGGTCCAAATTTTCGATGACCCTGAGGCATAATGGAGGTTCTATGCCGTTAATGTGCCGAATTATCTCATCCTTTAGCTCTTGAATTATTGTTGGCTTATCGACGTACACCTTTTCTTTCAAATAACCCCAAAGAAGAAAGTCCAACGGTGTCAAATCACATGATCTTGGCGGCCAATTGACATCGCCATTACGTGAGATAACACGGCCATTGAATTTGTTGCGCAAAAGAGCCATTGTTTCGTTAGCTGTGTGGCAAGTGGCACCGTCCTGCTGAAACCACATATCGTCCACATCCATAAAAAGTTCGTTATCATCTCACGATAGCGAACACCATTCACAGTAACTGCCTGACCGGCCTCATTTTGGAAAAAATACGGCCCGATGATGCCGCCAGCCTATAAACCGCACCAAACAGTCACTCTTTGTGGGTGCATTGGTTTTTCGACAATCACTCTTGGATTCTCATTCGCCCAAATGCGGCAATTCTGTTTATTGACGAATCCACTGAGGTGAAAATGTGCCTCATCGCTGAAGATGATTTTCTTCGAAAATTGATCATCCACTATGGCAACAGTGCCACCATTCTGCCCATTCACGACGTTTGGAATGGTCAAGAGGCTTTAGTTCTTGAGCCAATTGCACCTTGTAAGCGTGTAAATGCAAGTCTTTATGCATAATGTTCATCAACGACGAGCGTGAGAGGTGCAATTGTTGGGCACGACGATGAGTTGAGGTGGACGACTCTTCAGCCACACTATCGCAAACAGCAGCAATATTTTCTGCAGTACGAGCTGTACGAGCATGCACTGGTGTTCTCACATCGTCTACAGACCCGGTTTGCTCGAATTTTTCCACGATTTTTGCGATTGTACGCACATTTGGACGATCAAATTGACCAAAAAAATCACGAAGTGCACGATATGCATTTTGATTTGAACGCCCATTTTCATAATAAGTCTGGATAACTTTAACACGTTGCTGGATTGTGTATCTCTCCATGGTTCAAATTGAGTAAGTCTGAAATAGAGAAATGTCAAATAAAATTCGGAAAAAGCTTGGCGTTTAGGTGTGGTTCACATTCAACATCGGCCCTTACAATTTAACCACCCTTTATATGTTGAAAAACAAGTTTCTGTTAAAAGAAAGTAGAGTGTCTGTCCGTCCGTCTGTTTGTTTTTGTTGTTTGTGTATGTGGTTTTTCTTATGAGTGAGCATCGCATTCAGCTAAAATGCGGAAAATTGTTGAGTGAAACTCATTAAACCATGAACGATGGTTATGAAACCAAAGCAGCATTTAAATGACCGATTGGCTACCATCGATCAGATGAGTATCGACCAGGGGGCTAATTCTCGTATTCGTATGCGAATAAATTTTCATTCGAACGTTCGAATTTTTTAACATTTGGGATTACCTCATTCGATAGCGTATAAAATGTATCGAAATTTCTAATGATGGCATTCGATAAAGAACGCAAAGAAGCATTCGAAATAACGTTTTTTTTTTAGCAAACAGAAGAAAAAAAAAAAAAAAGAAAATGTTAGTAAAAAATTTGTTACTTACTTTAAAAAATATAATATTAATAATTTTATTACTTTTATTTGTTTCCTTATGCCATTAATGTTTTCAATCTCGTCAGAAAAGAAAAGACGATGAGTAAAAAAACATAACTGGATCCATTTTTAATTTAAAATAATTAAATTTTGCTCAAGTAATTTTTTCCAGAACCATGTGTTTTTTTTGTTCACATTTTCTTTTATTTTATTAAGGTTGTAATACGTACTTATTTAAGTTTTTTACAACACTGAAGCAATGAATCGATTCGATTCGTATCGAGTACCATCATTAGAAAATTTTGCACTGTCGAAATAAATTTCGATTCGAAAACAATTTCGATCACGACTGCCAGAATTAGCCCCCAGAACTCTGAAGGCATATATTACACACAAGAATATTCATTAAATTATTTATTAAAATAACTATCTAGCAGTCTTATAACTTTTTTCCAGAAAATATCCTAAAATTGGCTGATATAATAACATTAGTAAACAGAAAACTATCAAATATAATCATACTTAAAAATGTATGTTTTTATTTTCATTTTGCTACAATTCATGTTCCTCTTATGTAATTTTTAGTTAAAATGCAGCAAAATAATATCCCAGCAATCACGGAAAATTAACCGCCTGGCCCACGATGTCGAACGATAAGGTTCGCTTAGGTAAGACTTAAGACACATACTTTTTATCGTATCTATTTTTTAATCAATCAAGTTTGTTTATTCCACAATCAAGTTTGTGTCTTAAGTCTTATCTAAGTGAACCTTATCGTTCGACATCGTGGGCCAGGGGGTTAGTCTCCTGAAGAGAAAGGGTTAAAGGTATTGTTTTAGTGAAAAGTTTTCAAGTTCAAGATTCAAGAAAAAGATAAGTTCAATATTTTTTTTAATTTTTCTGAGATTTACAGATATGAATTTTTGCCCATTTTTTTATTTTTTTCAATTCAAAACTCCAATTTCAAATACATATTTAACATTCAACTCGTATGTAAGTACATAGGCAATTTATTTGTATGTCTTATTAAAAATTGTGAAGTTAAAGATCTGCTACTTTTAAATAGCTGTTTAAAAACTAAATTTGCGCCACTTTTGTGGGGATCATATTAAAAGTGATAAAACGCAATACAATGTTTTTTTTTATACATACATACATAGATATGACTTTATATTCATAATAGAACATACACATGTAACTGTGAGGTTAAACCTTGTCCTGTCAGTTGCTTTCGAAGTTGTTTTATGTTTTAAACACATTTGACACACTTGAAAACTCCCCTGCATGGTTCGCACGGACTCATATTCATGGTCCATGAGAACGTTGTTATTTTTATTTCGTTAAGCATGACTACCATTTTGGCACGTTCTTGTTGAAGTTCCCTGATTTCTTATGGCACTAGGAGAAGGCATAATAAATTTTCTCACTTACATGTCTTTTAGTCGAATCAACAGCAATGTGTCCAAATACAAAAAAATATTAAAAAAGAACACACACACAAAGTTCCCCTTCACAGTTTTATTTTATTATGAGTATGAGGGGATAATTAGGAGTTTAGTAGGTGTTTATTGACATCTCGTCTAAAAATTAAACGGAATAAATGTGTGAATACATTTTAGTGTGTGCTCACAGAGTATTTTCGTAAAGATCACAATCTTTGTCTTAATTGGAAAAATAATTATAAAACGATACAATAACAGCATTTTTTATTGGTTTCTCTTTTTACCAATAATTAAAATCAACTTATTTTATTTTTTTATTTTATTTATTTTGAAGTGCTGCCAAGCAAGAACGAGTATTTGTATTAAAAAAGGAACAAACAGGAAAAATCGACACATAAAATTGTCACAACTCAGTAAATTGTATAATAGATGTTCACACCTGGTCTGCCAGTCTATTAAATTTCCTTTAGAGTCATACCACAAATGTATCGAGTGTATACTCGTATTACTTAAATATTTGACACAAAAAGATCACAATTGCGTGCCAGAAGAGATGACGATGACAAAAACGACTAACTTGCAATGATCCATTCGCACTACATACAAGACGTAATTCCGCTTAAAAATTTAAAACTTTACTTACGTAAAATTTATACAGAATTGACATTTGACTTTAAATTGGGTTGCTACTGGTTGCAATTTCCAATAGTGCTGCTACTGTTCTTGCCTGTAGGTGTTACAATTCGTACTGCAAAGCTAATTGAAACGATATATTTGTAAGTATGCATGATACATACTTGTACATATGTATCGACATTTGTTTGCGTTCGATAATTACGCCCTAGTGGCGCCTATTAGGTTGCGTTTTTTTTTGTTGTGTTTTCCTTTGCTTTTGTCACATTCAGTCCAAATTCTGTTTGTTGCATTGCCACAGAATATAGGAAAGCCTCGTTATTATTGTGAGGTGATTGCGGTTTATTTTTTCTTGTTGTTTTCCTCTAAAACTTATTTTAAGGTTTGTCACTACAGACATTTAACAGAGTAATATCATGTACATATTTCTTATTCTCTGATGGCAACTCAGAAAATTTGTTTTAAGGTATGTTACATAAACATTGTAAACGATTGAAACAGACTTGGCTGTTTTGAAGCCATTCAGTTAGTGGGGACTGGAGTCAGTAACCGATTAATGACAGCAATTTCAATAAATGCATATTTCGTCTATCACTTCTTACGTCTAGAGACAGTATAATTAACAATAGTATTGATTCTTTTCATTATCTGATCATAATAATTAATTAGTTATAACATAAATATACTCGTACATATGTATCACTTACTTGCATGCATATTTAGTTTAGGTAATTATTTATGTATAAAAAGTGTTTAAATATGTATGTACGAGTATTTACTCGTATGTACCTACATACATATATACATATATTTTGTTGAACTAATGAGGCATGATCGTAAAGCAGATGGTGTTGCAATGCGTCAAATATAATTACTAAATTCATACTACATTCGTGTGTGTATTTGATCTATCTGACTATTCAACTCACTATCTGTTAGTCTGGTTGTCCCACTGTAGGTATAATATCATTTTACATAAATAGATAAGTGTGTGTACTTCGGCACATCTAATGGCTGAAAAATAAACTTAATCTCTTCATGCAAAACCTCAAATTATTTAACTACATAAATTATCTATTAATAACTAAAACATTCAAAACATAAAATGTGTGTTATATGAAACTATTTTAAGTTAAATTTGAACTCGTACATATTTGAAATTTACTACGTATTGAGGGAGGCTTGATATAAAAGCGAACCACAGTAATTACATCCAAAAACATTTTTGTTTTTTTGTTTTTTTTTTCTTTGTATTTATTTATGTATATATGTATGTATGTATATTTATATCTGCCGATACGAAACTTTAGATCGTTTACTCTTTAGGCATTGCATGTTGTTGCAACTGATTTAGGGTGATATTTTATCCATCAATTCTGATACACACCAGAAACTGTGGCCAGACACATTTGACACTTTAAGCTTAATTGTAAAATCTTGACTCTTGAAATGTGTTTTTTTTTTCTTTATTGATTTTCTTTCCGATCAGTGGTAACGAGTAATTGTAATAAATAATTTATTGATCATTATCATCAATATACGAGTACGAGTAAAGTATACATACAGTTCACTTACACTTGAGAAAGTAGAAAAGGAGAAAATTAATGAGATTGGATTTTAAATCTCAATATTAAGTGCATATGATTGGTATACGCATGTTAATAATTTTGATTGAATTTGTAAGGTTTTGTTTCTGTTTATTTTTAACAAATTAAATACATATGTATGTATGTATGTATATTGTTAAATTATTATTTTTTCATATCTTAAATGAAATAGGGCATTCTAATAATATCTGTATTTCTGGTTCATATATGTAGAAGTATCCCGAAATGTGTTCAATGCAATTTTCATTTAAATTTTGAACAACATTTTAAGTATATTTGGAGTTACTTCGAAAAAATCTAAATTAATCATATCGAAAATATAAGAAAACCCGCACGATGATTTTGTAAATTCTTACACCAAAACAAATTGAATACAAATGACAAAAATCTATATTTTTTAGTTTATATATGTATGTAAATAAGCTTTTAAATTATAAAGGAGGCTTTTAAATCCTTTGAATTTGTAAATGAAACAGGAACCACGTTCTCTTTAATTTCCTCACTCACACGAGAAGATCGTAAGTATCAATATACGATTGGAAATGCTAGATGTGGACAAAGCGTAAACGACTGTTGACAAATGTTGTTAACAACATGTTGCTGCTCTAACCAACGATGTTGTTGCCGTTATGCATAATCGTTATCTCTATTGTTCGTAGTTGCCAGATTTTACAATTAATAGAATTCTAACAAAATTTAAAATTTTCCTTTTTTTCCGCAAAATTTTATTGTTCATGGAATAATCTATGTATGTGACATTTAATATAATATAATATCTTGGTAAATCTGGAATCCCTAATGACTTTGTGTAGTTGTATAAGTAAGAGTTTTCCACATTTAATAAATAAAATTTCCAAATAGTATGCTTGGTAGTTAAAGAATATATTTTCCGAATCCAAAAATAATCGAATAATATAATAACAATAATAAATACGACTTATTACTCTTTCTTTTGTAGAAAAAGGTAGCTTACAGAACTTATTTCTCTCGTTCCAAAAATTAAAAATCCACTTCAAATTTTTCAAGTTGTTAAAGTCTATATAAACATTAGACATTTAATTCCGATATTTTAACTGCCGCCAAAATTTTATATGTATTATAACGGGTCCGCCATCTAACGTTTCTTTTCAACTAGTGCTTATTTCGAGAATGGTAACTCTTAGCTCATGTCTGATTTGATATGGTATACGCTTGAACAACGCTGGGAAATATTGTGACATTACTTTGAAAATCATGGTACTGTTGCAGAATGTGTGCGAAAATTGCGTACGGATTTCGGAAGAAGAGAAGCGTCAGCTCCGTATGTTCGTTATCTTGTGAAAAAAGTGAAAGAAACTGGCATCCTCATCGATAAACCAAAGCGTGAAAAGCCAAAAACAGTGCGTACACCCGAGAATATTGCTGCTGTGGCAAAAAGTGTGCGTGAAGCGCCATCAACATCAATTCACCGTCGTTCTCAAGAATTGAACATTTCGAAGACATCATTGTGACGAATTTTGCATAAAGGCCTTGGTATGACGCCATACAAAGTCCAATTGGTTCAGGAGGTGAAGCCAACCAATGCGTTTTTGCTTCGCTAAGTGGGCCTGCGATCGACGTACATAAGATGTCGATTTTGGCAAAAAAAATCATCTTTTCATATGAAGCTCATTTTGATTTTGGTCTAGAGGCATAATTAGGCCATTTTTCTTCGAAAATGAGCAAGGAGTGGCCGTTACAGTCAATGGCGATCGTTATCGGGCCATGTTGAACGAATTTTTGTTCACAAAAATTGAATAGGAGGATATTGGCAACATTTGGTTTCAACAGGACGGCGCTACGTGCCACACAGCCGAAGCTACACTCGATGTTTTGCGCCCTGTTTTTGAAGATCGCATTATCAGCCGCAGAGCTGATGTCGTTTGGCCACCTCGGGGTTGCGATATGACACCGTTGGACTAATATTTGTGGGGTGCCGTCAAAGATTAGTGTTACGCCGACAAGTCAGAGACAATTGACGCTTTAAAGGACAATATTCGTGAAGCACAAAATCGATAATGTGCTTAAAAATTGGACCGATAGTGTAGGCATGGCCAGCCGAGGCAGCCATTTGAATGAAATTATTTTCCATTATTAAACGGAAGGATTGCACTTTCAAATAAAAAAAGAAATTTGAGAAAATATTCAGTTGTTTTTTTATAGCATTTTCAAAAATAAAAAGTTATTTGGCGGACCCTTTTTTTATAAAAATATAAAATGTGACATATCCTGCAATAATTGCACTTACATTTTTAATTTAAATGGCTTTTAGAATTAATTATTTCGATGCTTTATTCGCCACTTTTTGTTTTACTAATTGTATATTAAAGAATTTGTTTATATGTATATTTCTTAAAAAGGTCATATTAATAAAATCCATAAAATTTACTTAAATTAAATATAGGTAGATTTAAAGAAGTTTATTCTATATGATTATAAATCATTATTAGTATAATTAAAAATCTTTTTATTTTATTAATTTGGCTTAAGGTCTCTTTTATTAAAAATATAAAAACTATTGTTCGTTTTTAATTTTTATTATATTTTATTTGTTTCCAATATTTCGACCAACTTTGTTGATCATCTTCAGGGAAGAAATATAATTTAATGTTTAATACAGTGTTGTCCGATGTTTCTTTCACTGACTGTTAGTATAATTTTATTTTTTCTATAATGTTTTGTTGTAATAAGTCTACAACTACATATTTTTAAAAAAAAAACTTTTAAATATAAAAATAAGTTATTAATTTTTTGTTTAAAAGTGACAAAATTATAACAGATTACTTTTTGGACATAACGAACAAAAACAAGTACTTTTTCTAGTAGATTTGTAAGTAGTTTTATTTAATATTGACGATTTCGTGACAATTTGAAAATTTATTTCGAGAATTTTGTTTTTGCTGAATTTTTGCTTTTTACCAAATTTATGTGGCAACTATACTTATGTTATAAAAATTATAGCACATTTATGTTGTTCGTACATTCAGTCATCCATCCATCGTTTGCATGCGAGGACTACAAGTTTCTTGCTAATCAAAATAAAATGTTGTTCGAAAATCTTGTATCTCAATGCTTCATACTAGGTACTTGTATTCGCACTATAACAACTGCCAACTGTTTTATTGGTAAGTAGTGCAAGTAAGTCTTTTGGCAAAAGTGTCGCCGCATAAACAATGTTTAAAATGTCGACTTGAAGTCGAAAAACTTGATGTTGCACACATAGTGATTACTGCATGCATGTTTAAACAGACTTTTACATAAATACATACATATTTACAGGCAAATCCCGGTTTAACGAATCTTACTTTAACGAAAATCCTATATAACATATAGCAAAGTTTTTAACATTAGCTACCATATCAAACGAATGTTTTATTCGTTATTTTTAACATTAACAAAATTTATTAAGAATTTATCAAAAACTCAAACTGATGGAATAGGAAACTCTTTATTAATCCAACATAATGCTTCAAGTCACCCTTGCTAAGAGGGTGCTGTAGCTTAATTGTTTAGCGCATTTGATCATTAAGCATGAGTTGGTATTTGTAGGCCGGGTTCGATTCCCAGCCGCTGTCACTCAAACAACATCAGTTTCTGATAATTATTAGTTTTATTTTCTATCCATCATAATTAATATTTATCACAGCGCCCTCCTTCGGTGGTATAGCATATAAACGCCACCGAAGAAAATAATTAAATAAAGGCTACAAAATCAAGCTTTAACATTAATGCGCCTACTCACCACCAGAGGCGCTGCAATTCTGTACTAAAAACAAACATAATGCGCAACTGCAGAGTTGTGATATAAAAAGCTTTCTTCTTTCAGCACCTTTTATTCTTCAACTATCCCCTTTCCAAAGAAAGTAACGCAAGTATATATAGGCATATTAATTGCTAAGTGTTACTTCTCTTAAAAAAAAAAAATTAGTAAAAACTACAAAAGTTTCAAAAATATGGACGATAACTAGGTTTCCTAATGTCACAATTTCATTCAAAGTTTTCAATTTAAAAAATTGGTCTGAGAACATATTATTCGTTATACCGGGATTTGCCTGTACGTATATGTAATTGTGGATGAAGAAACAGTTTTGGTGCATGCGGTTTGTTTTCTTTTAATCTACTCAAAAGTTATAGACATTGATATGTGGATCTCCCACACAAGTTTTCTTGATTATTATGTATTTTGAAAAATAAAATTAAATTTGAGTACTATTACGCTTGTGCTGCTGCATGACGGCCGATGTTGAGTGATGAATGAATGAATATGTTGCAAACACCGACATTTACATGTTATATCCTTGTGATGATCGTGGCTTGCCAGTAAAGTTAGTAAGTTGCACACTTGATTTAAATGCCTCGAAAAAGTTTACAATCTACAATTCATCCATTAAGCGGCACACAGTTTTTCTTACTACATAAATGTTCTTGGGGTCACAAATCGTCAACTAAATATTAAACGTTTATACGCTTCAAATATTCAGCAGACTGTCTATATGTAAGTGTGTAAGTAATACTATACATACATATTTTATTTAGGAACATTTTGGACGCATTTGTTAATAAGCAAATAAATATGAACATACGAGTATGTATGTTTTAATGTTGTGTGATTCCAGTTCCAGATCCATTCAATTATTTTTTTAATTTTTGTTTATTGATTTTGGGTTTTGTTTGAGTTTGAAATGCATATTTAGGAAATTATTATTTTCATCATTAAAAAGACCAGTTTATGAGTTAATGACATCTATTTTTGTATGTTTTTCTTTTGAAATCTCTTCACACTCACAAACATTTTTGTTGTTGTAGATGTGACTGTGTCCATTTGTTGGATGTTTTTGTATGTTTGAGCAACTGCGCCCGCGCTTTTAAAAACGCAATTTTTATTATTTCTACTCGTATTTGTATTTGTTTATCTTAACGAGTATGCGTCAAATGAGGGGAACTCGACAACATTTACGATGCAGCAACATTTGCATCATCCGCATCGAAAAACAATAAATACATACATTTTTTGTACGAGTTCAGAAACATATGGCAAAATTATTTTCATTATTTTCTACTGATTGTAAAACCTTAATACATATGTATGTATGTATGTATGTATGTACCTTATTTGTTTGGCTAGAAAATGCTTTTTGTTTCAAATGTAAAAATTAATTCCCTTTAGAATAATTTAGTTTTTGAATATCAACGCATCACCATGAAAACATTAACAAAGCATGTATGAATACAGGTATCCATACATACATATGTATATGTATGTATGTACATAAATACATAACTATGAATGTATATACCTACATATGTACATATTTATACATACATATATAAGTACTTATTTGTATATATATGTAATTGTGTAGGCGTTTAATTTGAAGTTGCATGGATGCAAATTAGGGTGGATCCAAAGAAATCATCATAAACTTAAAATTAAAGTTTAGATACTTAATTTTGATATTCAATTTCTAAAAATTGTAAGATAGTGTAATATAAACACTACATTATATTAGTTTTTGTAGTTTTCGACTGAAATTAGCATACTAAACATATGTAGATTAAGAGACCTAAATTTAGGTTTCGTGGAATTTGTCCGAAATTTTATTAAAATTAAAAACAAAAAAAAAAAAATGATGCAGATGCATTTGATATTTTCAATAACACCTCGTACTAAACTCGTTACAAATTTATGTAGTTTTGTATAACGGTTTGATAGCGATTTTATGGTCAACACAAGTACTGCATGTTTGTTTGCGCATGTGCAACAATACAAGTATTCGAAAGCAATTATTCAGGCATGGTACGTACCAGTTTATCAACACAGATACTGCCGCTACATGTGGATGTATGTCTATGTATAAATAATTTTTATTTTTTTGATTTTGTTTTGGCGGTTAATAAATAAACGCCTACATTTCAATAATTCAGTTTCTAGTTTTTGACATTTTCGATGGATTTTTAGCTTACAAATTTACTGTTTGTAACTTATTAGTGTCTCTGTTGATGGACATTTATTGTTTGCATTGTTTACATTGTTGTTTTTGTATTTGTTTCTATTGTTGCCACTAAGCTCTCAATATATTTAAAACATTAATTGGCTTTTACGAAATTGTATGTTTTATATTGACAGCGATTAAAAGTTTAACAGTTTTATGTATAATAAAAAATTGACATGAAGTTAGCATAGAGTTTAACTATAATGTGCAAAAAACTACGGTTAGCAAACTGCTAAACACTTGTTAGCGTGTTAAGCTAAGTGTCCACGATCGTCAGATATTATAACGTTGTCCGAAAAATTTTCAGAAAATGTCTAACAACCGCGTAAACTTAAAATTTTTGCCTTCCAACGTTGTAAGAAAAAGCATTTTCAGTACATTGGAAGACAAACATATTGTCAGACATCTAACAATCGTGTAAACACACAATTTTGTCATTGTGAAACACTTTTCATTGTTATATGTGAAAAGTTTATGCATCTGCCAATGGCAGCATTGTCATAGAAATTATTTCTAAATGCAACTCTGTATATACATAAATAAACAAACAAGCATTGATAAACTTTTTGGAAAAAGTAGAAGAAAATTAAAGAATTAAATTAAAGTGTGCATTATGACATAAGCAGATAAAATGGTTTCAATTGCTCTTTTTTGTTCCATGACAATATTTAAAATTTTTAAACACATACACAGAGCTGCAAAACGAATTTGACAATGCCACACAACAATATGACAACCGTGTGAACTGACAATTTCGGTTGACAGATAAATTCATTGTGTGACAATTGTGTGCAAATGAAATTGTTAGTTTTCTTACAGTCGTCTAAACTGACAATTTACCTTTTGCTAAAATTTTTTTAATGTCAGTACATTGTTAGCACATTGCTAGATATGACAACGTTGTAATATCTGACGATCGTGCACACATAGCTTTACCAAATACTGACCATCTTTTGATAAACAGCTGTTTTGCTGTTTTCATCCTGTTGCTAATTTGCCGATCTTTTCGTTTTTTCTAATTTATTTAATACCGGCACTTCCATTTTAAACTATAAACTATTTTTAACGCTTTGCAAATTTTTGTTTTGTTATGGAGAGAAAACAAACTTTTAATGTTAAATTCAGGGATGATATAAACAAAAATATTAATTTTAGTAGTGGCATCATTCATTTTCAGAGTTGATTTTTTTTTAAAGTTAGCAGACGTTTGACAATTGTTTTGCCAAGAAACTGCTAAGTCAAATCTATATTCTAGTTAGCAGCTAGTTGACCTTAGTTTATAAACAGTTACCAACTTTTTATTATGCAGAACGCAGTAAAATATTTAAATAAATAAAATTATAACAAGCGTTAGTTAATTGCTTTGCCGCTTACAGAAATTTTAAATCAACACAATTGCTGGATATTATAATCCAGATATAGATTATAATAGATATATGTAGTTATTCTACAATCGTACAATTTTAACCATGAAATTTGCCTGAAATTAGTAATCAATATTAACTCGTAAACGCACTTAAACGAGTAAAAATTACACAAAAATATATTTCACGATTTCAGATGTCAAGGTAAATAAAAATATTTGTTTAAACTTTAATTATACATAATTTGTTTGTTGAACCATTTTTATTAAAATTTGGAACGCTTGAAAGCGTCAAGAGGTTATATATTTTCCAAAACTTGAACCGGGCCCAAACGGCTAAACCGATTTTATTGAAAGTTGGAATCCAATGGGCTATATCCGTTTTTAAAGACTAGGACCAGGGATAAAAATGGAGAAAAAAGATAAAATTTTATCATTTTGCTCTTAAATAATGATTGATTTTGTTACTTTTATTTTAGCTTACTGTAGCCACCAAAATGTTTATTAGAAAAGTCCAAAGTTTACTTTCAAATGGGCAAAAACGGTAAAAAAGGGGAACTATTTGTTGAACTGAATACAAAAGCAATATTTAAATAATGGTTTCAGAAATGATACACATTTTTATTCGTATCGAAAAAAATTAAAACCCTTTATTGGAAAATTGTACTGAATTTATGATCTCTAAGCATTGAAGACCTTAATGTTTTTTGATGTCTCCATTATTTATGTAAATGATAGTCTAACAGGAGAAATTTACAGAACCTGTTAACCGGGATATCTCCCAATTTAAATCTAAATATATAGAGTTCTTTAGAAATTAGGATCTTAGAAATTATGGATTATAGATTAAAGAATGTTGACTATTTAAATTTGAAATGTAAGTTTACTAATTGTTAAACAATTTAGTTATCAATCTACGATTGGCAAAACAATCTATGATTGTTGTAAAAACACATAATGGTTAAATTAATGGTCACGTGTATGTGTTCAATAGAACAACATATGTATTTAGGAATACCAATAGGTTCACAAGTTTCCTACCAGAGATTTAAAACTCGATATCAACATAATTTGTTCAATTAATTTATTTTTCAAATGGTTAAAGAATTTGTTTTGAAAAAATGTTGCACTTTTTGTGACCAACCGAAAACAACATTTTCTATTTTTTTAAATAGGGCTGAAATATTTCGTAATTTTGAACTTATGTACTTTGGAAAAAATAATTTATTAGAAGAAAAACATTACAAAAAAAACATTTTATTGTTTCAAAGATACAATCCTGTGATATTTGCAATCTTGTAGATTATTGTTCCAATAGAAAATTCCATCATACACTAAATATTAAATTTCAATACTGTCAGGGTGCAAAAAGTACCAATACAAGTACTATTTTCAAATATTATTCGGTATCAAGAGAACATATAACGTAAAAATTAAATAATACACATTTATTGCATCAAACATAGTTGTTTGATTCAGTCCTAGTCTGACATACCAAATCCAAGTGCCACAAACAACATGTTGTAGCAAAAAAAATAAACACGATGAATGAACTTCAGTTTCACTTCAGCATTTGGACGTTTAACATTAAAACGCGCACGTATAGTACAAAAATTATACAAGATTAAAAGTAACGAAAGCGAATAAATAAAAAATTACATATTATTAAATAAAATTTATAAAAGATTATGTAGCGGGCTTATTTGTTTTTTATTTTCATCGATTGTGGCCTTGTATTAAACAAAAATTCATAATTACGTACATACATAGGTACCTATAATGAGTAAAAAAGTTTGTTCTAATTACAATTGAATAAATAAATTAATGGAATAAATTCATTTCTGTGAATGATAATAAATATTTAAGAAATATTAAAAAGTATGAAAAAATATATAGTATCTGCAATTTGAGTTTTTTTTTTTGAAAAAAAAAAACAAAGTGAAATAAGAAGATAACGAACTACTTTTGCTCCCCACCCATATACAATCTAACTAGGTATTTTCATATACATATGTATGTACATATGTATCTGGTATTTGTTGGTGGAGAGATAAAGAAAAGTTTAGTATATGAATGACGCCAAAATTTATTTTTACTATAAATTGATATTTAATAAAGAGTTTCCCTAGTTTTTATATGTGTAAAAAACGACCACGTGAAAGTGAATGAACGATCGAAAAAAGTTCAGTTGTAGTTTTTATGTTGTACCTACTTGATAACATAGGATAATATTGTATTATGATTTTCCTGCATTTTAATAAACAATTTAAATTGTATTTAAATTAAAATTAAGCAGAAAATTTCAAGTGTACAATTTGTTCTTGGTTTGGTTTTTAATATTTTCTCTATCCACGAGATACAAGATACACAAGTGCACTTAGTGTTTGGAATATTTATTGAATGCAGTGCTATTGCACTGTGTTTGTATGTGTTTAAGTGTAAGTGAGTGAGTGTGTACCTGTTGTGAGGTGTTAAACGTATTTTAGACGAAGGTTAAATGTTAGCCAAGGTTTAACAAAGAAATTACAATAATAAAAGAAAATGTAAAGTGTTTTTGTAAATGCATTTAGGTATAACTCAACTCAGATACTCGAATGTAAAAAGAAAACAAGTAAAGTATCAGTTAGGTACATACATACATACATACATTGAATATGCAACCAACCGACCGACCAAACAATTTTTAATATGTTCACAAGTAACGAGTAAGATATATTGTCGTTTGCGCTAAATCTACTTAAACGATCTCATTCGTGTTACGTTTTCCAAGTAAATGCAAAATACATACTACGAAAAGCTTTAAGCGTGTATGTCAATGCCAGCCAAACAGCAATAACAACAACAACTAAAACTACTAGGAATTCTTCGTCTACTTTAGCTTCTTTTTATTCATCTTCAAATACAACTTGGTGAAGTTTTTTTTTTTATATTTTAAATAAAATAATAAAACAAATCTAAACAACACCAACAAAAACTACAAAAAATAACAAAACAAAACGACCGGCCGTGATATCTTTAAGATACACCTTTTAAGAAATACATACTGAAAAATAACTTTAAAACAACAAATATTGTTGTTGTATTTTGTTTTTTTTTTCTCTTCATATAAATAAAAATAAGCACGTTTCAGTGAACACGAGAGTGAGAGAACAACGATTAGAGGAGAAAATCAGAAATTAAATTAACAACAATAATAACAAAAACAAAAAAGAAAATTAAAAAATAAAAAAAATAATAAAAATTTACTGAACTACAAACAACGTGACCACTGACCGGTTTTGGCGCTTATTTCATGTTTTCTGTTCTTCGGTTTATATATTTTTATACGTATTTCTGCCAAAGTAATTTTAAACAAAAATTTCCAACGCACACAATACGGTCTACAAACAAGGTCCTAAAATAAAACACACTTAAAGAATTTAAGAAAAGGCAACGGCAACGACTAAAACGTTAAATTAATTTTAGCGCCCCATTTTTAAAACGAAACAACAAAAACAAGCGATAAAAAATCTAAAAAATTATGAAGATCCAGTAAAGTATTTGTAAATATAAAATTAAGGTTGAATCAAATATACCTACACACCATTGCTTACAGCTGCAATTAACTCTTAAAAATGTCATTGTTTTCAACAACCTCTTGGAGTTTTTTTCTCGGACTTGTACTACTCCTGCATATCTACCCAACTTTTTCGTTCAATCTGGAGAATCGCCTGCCCATTGTGAAATTCAATGCGAATCCCTCATCGTACTTTGGTTATTCCATTGCTACACACACAGTTGGTGAATACAATTGGCCAAATAATACAAAATGGTAAATATTCTTCCTTTATGCCCCATTTTATGTTACGTCAGTTTAATTTTAAGAAACGAATTAGTCATCTATTTGCAAATTATTTTTAAGATGCAAAATAACTCCACTTAGTCATGCAATTACATTCTACCAATTAGATACATAGATACATATATTTTTTTTAAATCACAAATATTTGTTTGTTTTTATTAATAATCTTTTAGATAAAAGTCAAATGCTACTCGTATTTACTACTCCAATTATAGCAATTACGATTTTCAAGTTGTTTCATTTAATTTGTGAAAATTAGCGCAAAAGCAAAAAAAAAAAAAACAACAATAAATAAATTTTCATACCATATAGCAACAACTTGTTTATAATTTAAGCAAATATTTATTTTAAAAATAAGTTTACGAACGAAATTTAGCTTTGACTTTATACATAGTTACCTCAGTTATTTCCGCTAAAAAATATTTAAGTCAATATAATTATTGAAGAATTTTTCATTTCAGTTTTTGCAGTTTTTGAAATTAGTTATTGAAAAATTAGTGCTTACTCATATAACTAGACATATTTCTTTAGGAAGTCACTTAACTTTTCTGCAATCAAGGTTTACATCGAGAACTTTGACTAAACCTAAATGTTAATAATGAATAATTAAATATGTACATATGTATGTGTTAATACTTCATATTTATTTCCTGAGTCATTTTAGAAATTTCTGTACTTCCATATCTCTGCATATCCATGAGGATTTTATAAATTGTTTAATTAATCTATCACTCATAAACAGGACCAAGTGTGGCTAGAAAATAATGCAAAATCGGGTGTAGAATTAAAGAAAGATACAATATGTTATTGTAAGTCCCCGTTTACACAGGGAATCATCTGGAATTCTCTTTTGTATTTCCCTTCGCGGTCATACAGGGAAACATTGTTGTCGGAAACATTCCAGTTTATATTTGTTTTTTGACATTTGTCTAATTGCAGTGTTGTTTTTTTTTTTAATTTCTACTGTTTTTGATTTGCTAATGTAAGTATGTATATTTGATTTGTGAAATAAATAAATAAATTATAAAAGGTAAAATTTATAAATTTATTTATTTTATTTTACATTATTTATTTTTTTATTTTTATTCAAACAAAGTCAAATATAAAACATAGACAACAAAGCACGCCGAAAAGAAATAAAGCTAATGTCAAAAAGAAAAGCATATCTAAACAATAAGAATGAAAGCACAAAGCGTGCATCTGAGAACGGGAAACAAATTTGATATTCTTTTTCCCACCCGTCCCTCTCTACCAAACAAATTGGTTCCCTTCCAAATGTTTCCCGTTGTAAACGGGAACTATGCCAATTAAGCAGAATTTCTTTGTAAACATTTTTGAGTTTCAGTTAATTTGTTCAATTAGATTTTTGTATACTATATGTACATACCTTTTTGTTAATTAACGGAATAATAATTTTATTAACTTTAAATTACAGAATTCTGTTAATGGAGTAATTAAATTTATTAAGTAAAATTTTTTAGATTGACATATTTTCCATTGTGGTAAATTTTAATAATTCTAGTGTTTGTCAAACAAATCTCTTGCTACAAGCATAATTTCGTCGTAATATCGTAAATATATGCATAAATTATCTATTTTAAACATGTTCGCCAAGCATTGTATGTGAAATGAATTAAAATTTAACAAACTGAAAAATCGTTTAGAAGTGCACACATTTTAATGATCTTCAGTGTTTGACTCGTTATGATGCTCATGTATTTAGGCGTAGATTATTCGCATTGAAAAATATAATATTTTTAGGTTTCAAAATTTATTATCTAGTTCTGACAACTGTAATGGACAGGTGAACAGGAAAGATAGAAAATATCCTCGTTTATCACGTACACCGACAGTCGGACAATCACATAATTACGATACTACATGTAACAAGACGGGTATAAGACTGGTAGCAAAATAATCCACAAAAGAAAGATTCGAAAATAAGATAAATACTAAAAAAAAAAAAATTGAAAATATCTTAAAGAGTGGAAATTTGAGTGTCAAAAGAAAAAAGTCTCTGCACTTGTCATCAGTACATTTTAAAATTTTGCCATAAATTTAAGGAAGTTATAGATTTACAGGAAATACACTTTTATGTATAAAAGACAAAATATGGCGCCTGCTACAAAAACTGAGAGTTCTACACTTTTAATGTTCTATAAAATATTATATTATGTACATATTATGTAAATGAAGTAAGTGTGCAAATTCAAACTAAAGAAATGATGTAACATCGTTAGAAACAACAAACAACAGAGCACTTCTAAAATTAACAAGTTTATAACATATAATTTTCTTTCTCTTTTTTTTCTCATTTCATTGGAATTGCTTAAAAAATTCCATACATTTATTACAGTGCCAGAATAATATTTTATGACTTAATATTTACGTTATAAAAAAAAATTCAAAAAGAAATATATTGAAGAATTATAGATAACGTTGTACAGTACCCGAAAGCATATGAAATCAAAATAAAACTTAAAATATCTACACATGAAACCACATACAGACATGTACATATGTATGTATGTACATATGTATCATAAGTGTAGATTTTAGTACTTGTATATAGTGTATACAAATATGGGTAACCCTTTATTTCGCCAGTGACGTAATTCAAAGCAAACAAGATTGGTTTCTTTTTTTTTTTTTAAGAACTTCGGAATTTATATGAATATATTACGAAGTATTTTTAACAAAATCAAACAAATTGAAATACATATGTATATTTTATATCAGCCTTGTACACAGGTATAAACATTACTACTACTTTCAAACATACATACGAGTATGTACATATATACGTACATTAATGTATATCTATGTATAAAGTAAAGAATTATTTTATCGCAAAGATAACAAGCATTACATTTACACTCTCACTATCATTATGTAAATAATTTGTTTTTATTTAGCATTTTTTTGCTTTGTTTTTTTCTCTGATATAGAATATTGAACTCCACTCGTATAGATATAACAAGTTATAGTGCAATATTCAGCAGTGCCGAATCTTAAACACCTTCCATCAAAACATAATAAGAAATACAAAAAATTACACTGGTTATATGACTAGAATATTCTTATTCTGTGTTTTCTATTCCGTCTTAGTTTCAAAGACAATTTTACGAACAATATAATTTATTTTAAATGTTTAAAAATTTTATCTAATTTTGATCATTTATAATTGATGTAGTTACCAAGTCTTTACAGAGTTTGCCTGATTATCATAATAATCTTGGGTGTAATTAACCAATTTTTTAAATTATAAGAACTCTTTTCCATATTCAAAACAAGTTAAGAAGCAGAGTACAGAAAAGGTTCTTTTGGTTGAACAGTAAATTGACATCTCACGTCGAATATCGGTATATTTAAGATACATATTAGTGAATTCCGGAAGTGGACCTTGTATGGATGATATAGTTAAATATGGACCGATATTCTCAAAATCTAGCTGTTTGATTTTGGCATTTTGGCGTGTATGTAAATGATCTGTGTAAAATTTTGGATTGCGGTGCCGTTATTTATAAGAGATTTATAAGTATTGAATTGATTTTCGGAAGACGGCTTTATATGGGGGATACGGTCAAATATGGACCTAAATTCACAAAATTCTGTAGAATGATTTTTGTGTATATGTAAATGATCTATATAAAGTTTTGAGGCGGTACCGATATTTATAACATATGTATGTCCATATATATAAACATATATATGACACATTTTAACCTGTTAACAATATTTACACCAGTTTTATCAGTATTTAAGTGAATTTTGGAAGTGGTCTATGGTCAAACATGGAACGAACTAAACAAAAATCATGGTGTAAAACAATTTTTTTAGTAAAAATAATTTAATGAACTCGAGCCCGACTAAATAAATATCAGAAAATTTAAAATTAACAGTTGAAATAAAAAACATAATAATTGTAAACAAAATTTCGTTTTGCAGTTTCTTTTTGCATCAAACTTATTTTTACTAAATTTTGTATTGATATTCCAATTTTATAGGCATTTATTTATCATTGAGCCATATTTCGGCAAGATATTTGTATGGGGCCATGAGAAATCATCACACTTTCTTTTTTTATCATAAAAATAACGTGTACAAAATTTCATTCACAAAGTTTCATACGGAATGACAATCGTAATATACCCTCATTCACCACTTGTGGTGGTGGAGGGTATAAAAATATATACTACAGAGATACTCGTAATTGATGATTAAGCATCTGACATAATATTGTAAATATTGACACATTTTTAATAACACGCTTATTTTACCTTATGGTATAATAAAATTATATTGTTCATACATGTACGAGTATTAAACATTTTCGGGAACTCACTTTATATTAAAAAGTTTAATTATAAATCATTTTAGACTTTGAAAAGAAATGCAAATAATATTTGACTCGCTGTGCTTACAATACACACAGATATGGTGTTTAAATGACACTTAAAATATCATTGGATTTTGGCTGCGACTAAATAGAAGGTCGGAAGGTCCAATTTTCAATCACTTTTTTCAGCATTGCTACCAGTATCTAATGAATTACGACTTCTTACTTCACACTATCCAGTTTTTAGGAGAAGGATTAAACTTGGTTTGTTAGTAGTTTAGTTAAACTTTAATAACATTCAAACTTTTTTTAATCCACCTACTCGTTTTTCAGTGGTAGTTTAAGAAACGTCAAATTATTTGATGTTACCATATTTTACACATAATAAAAATATGGCATCGTTAAAAATTTCTTATATAAATGTGGTAGCATTATAAAATTTCTCTAAAACATAAACAAATAAAAGCGGCAACAGAAAAAAAACATTGTAAATCAAAGCAGCAAAAGAAAAAACCAACCCATCATCATATATGTAAATGAAAATGGTTTGGACGAGCTCTTAATGTCCCGGGTTTTCTTAATATAGTTCTATTTAAATTATTATATATTTCCGAATGACTATAATCCTCATCATCTGAGGAAAAATCCATTTTATTATAATTTATTTTATGTTATAAGGTAAAACTTAAAACAATCAGCTCTTTTATTTTATAGTACTTTTAAACAGCTGATATGTTTTGACAAATATGAATCGAGTTTAAACGCCCATTCTTGAAGGGTTAAACGCCAATTAAAACAAAGTAAACTATATCCTAAAAACTTAATTTGAAGTTTAAACTAAGTTAAAACAATAAACATGGTTGAACTACATTCTAAAAACTGGCTCTTAACATGTACAAGGAGGCGTTTAATGATGAAGGTTTTAAAAAGTGTGTGATAATTGTGATAATATAATGATGATCAAAGTGGAGGCGATTAGACGGGAAATAAACGACGTGTGTTTATCAGGACCTTTAAGACTAGTAGTAGTTAAGTAGTGTCTTAAAGAGTTCAGTAAAATATTATTATTTTATTTATACCAAATTGAAACAGAAAGTAGGTTAATAGAGCGCATAATAATATACATACATACATATGTATGTATCCACACCTGTTACCATTATCAGTAATTTTGTTAAAGATACACTTTGTTATCAAACATTTATTTGTTTTAGGGGGAGGAGTCTAAAACCTCATTTTTTGATGCAGTTCAATAACATTGTATTCATTCATATACGAGTATGTATTTATGTACATACATATGTATATGAATTTGAGTTTATGTAAAATATTTATTTGCAGGAGTACACGCACGTTAAACCACAAAACAATATTAAGTATTTTGTGAAAATCTAAAAAAAAAATACAACTTTACGAGTATGCAGACAAAACAAATGATAAATAATTTGAAAATAGTGCTGTTGTGTTTTGAACCGTTAAAAATTGATGTTTTGCCAGTATCCAAAATGTCTAGACGAACAATGTTTGTGTAAAAAACTTTCATTAATTTCCCCAAAACTTTTCAAATTTATTTGGTTTTATGATTTTCTTATTGTTGTTTCGTTAAATGTCGTATAACAGACAAACAAACAACATGATATTTGCGCTGCCAATTTCATTCTTCATGTCTTCATGGATTTTAGGATTTTAAATTTGATTATTTTGCAGATTTTATTGTCTTGAATGCGAACTTTAAATTTCAATTCTGTCTCCGGACAAAGCACATTCAACGGGTTCCGCGATAATCGTTTGAAAGTTAGGAAAACAAATTTTGTATTTTTTAAAAGAAATTAGTTGCTCATAAAGTTTTATTGTCAGAAAACAACTTTGTGTGATTAAGTTGAATATTTTCAAAAGTTGTACATTGTTTAATTTCCCATTATACATGAATGATTCATGTTCTAATATTATTTTTTCATTTTCTATTTTCCAAATGTGTTTTACTATGGTTTATTATTTTTACGGCAGTTAGTCTTTGGTTTCTAAGATTTGATCAGTAATGTTATTAAATAACACTTCTTCTTGCTGAAGCCTTTATAATGTTTTGCTATTGACTTTGATAAATTTTAGAAAAATTCATTAAAAAACAATTCCTATTATAATAAATTACCAGTTATTTTTTAACGTCATGGAATGTATGTATGTGTCATGAATAAATAATAGAAAATGTTAATAGTCTAAGATATTTGCATGTACATATACACATATGTATGTATGTATGTACATTCATACATACATTTCAATAAATAATTAATGATCTAATGAAGTATTAAATAATATAATATTTAACATCTAAAATCAAATACTGGTTTATGAAATTCTAAATAATAGTATGCCTCGCATACGCTAATTACACGACAATTCTGGAATTAATGGTGGTTTTTTCATGTTTTGTACTCAGCCGTCATTCGTATAAATTATTAATTATACATTTATTTGATTGCTTTAAAAAATCATAATTAATAAAAAAAAAATTATTGTAAATAATGTTTGTATACTTAGGGTGTAGTTGTGATCAATATTTTTTAGATCATTAGAGGTTTGTTTTTGAGATTTTACAATATTACATCTTACACCATGTCAATGACATTTCGAATTCTCTTTAAAACTTTCCGATTAGATAAAAACTAACCTCAAATGTAGTCTAATCATCATTTATGGACTTTTTATTGCATACAATTAAAGAGCTTGCCTTAAATGCATTCTTAATTCAATTAAAAATCTACCAAATTTATTTACAAAACACTTTCACAATTTTCAAATTGAAACAGACAAATTATACTCTTGCATGAAACAGATCATGAAATGCAAAGAACTTTCTTTAAAGTGTTACAAATGAATGTTTGTTTCGTTAAAGTAAGAAATTCTTATCATTCAAAACTTGGCCAACTATGTAATAAATAAATAAATAAATAGGAATACTAAATGTTACTAAATTTGTATTACCACTTTCAAAATACAGTCAAACTCAACGACTCTGAACAAAATGATGTAACAACTTGAAACCAATAAATATCAACACGATAGAAAGAGCCAAAGAACGAACAAATTGTGAATGAACATTTTAGAATAAAATCGAAATGAAAACGATTTGTTGTTGTCATTCTCTCTGTTTTCCCCATTTTTTCGGTTGGGTGAATGCTTTTTTAATTTAAATTTTTGAAATGCTTTAAAGAAAAAACTTTATTGAAATTCTTTTGTCCAAAAAAAGGTGAAAGAATGACAAATGTTACGTTATGTATTTATTGACACAAATGTTCATTGAGTCGTATTTGAATATTACGAGTATAATACTGAAGTTTCTTACCAAATAAAAAAAATTGTATTTTGGTTAAAGTAACATATGGATTTGGTATTAAAAACACGTTTTTGTTAAGGTAATTAAATTGAAATTATTTTTTTTTTTTGTTTTCATTTTTCACAATAAACTCGTAAAATGTTGAGAATATGGTGTTTTAGTCTTTAATGATTTAAATCGATAATTTATTATATTGAAATTGAATTGAATGATGAAAGTAAAATATCGAACAAGTGGTAAAGGGTTTCCACGATCGTCATATATTACAACGTTGTCCGAAAAATGTTCAGAAAATGTCTAACAACTGTGTAAACTTCCAACGTTGTAAGAAAAAGCATTTTCAGCACATTGGAAGACAGAAATATTGTCAGACATCACACAATTTTGTCATTGTTTTAAGACAATTGTCAAACACTATTGTTTATCATATGTGCAAAGTTTATGCATCTGCCAATGGCAGCATTGACATAGAAATTATTTCTAAATGCAACTCTGTATATACATAAATAAACAAACAAGCATTGATAAACTTTTTGGAAAAAGTAGAAGAAAATTAAAGAATTAAACTAAAGTGTGCATTATGACATAAGCAGATAAAATGGTTCCAATTGCTCTTTTTTGTTCCATGACAATATTTAAAATTTTAAACACACACACAGAGCTGCAAAACGAATTTGACAATGCCACACAACAATCTGACAACCGTGTGAACTGACAATTTCGGTTGACAGATAAATTCATTGTGTGACAATTGTGTGCAAATGAAATTGTTAGTTTTCTTACAGTCCTCTAAACTGACAATTTACCTTTTGCTCAAGTTTTTCAATGTCAGTACATTGCTAGCACATTTCTGACGATCGTGGACACATAGCTTAAACATTCTATACTATTACAAGAAGACACGAAAAACAAAAGCAGAACAAAACCATTTTATATAAACAATAGATTTTAATAACAAACTTAGAACTACTTCTAATTTTTTTTTTCAAAATTGTGTTAAACATTGCTTTTCATCATATTTCAATAGTTTTTATGTGTCCAAGATATAGAGTTTTAATCATATATTTTAAAAATGTATAACCAAAAATACATAGATACTCGCACTCGTACTGGTACATACATACATGACTACGAAATGGAGTTGAAAAGTTTCGCATAACAAATTATGACCACAAGCAACATTTTTTAAACGAAGCTCAAAAAACAAGATGGTAATTGGAAAAGGTATTTAACAAATTTTTAGTACAAGTTTAAATATTTTACATTTCGTTCTCATAAGCGTACATCACATTAACACACACATCAGTGCAACATATCCCAGCGAAATTGGTCTTCATAAAAACAATTATCTATGTAAGAGTTTTGGAAGTTCTGGCGCATGCTTGTAATTAGGTACACTTGAACCTCGATTATCCGTGATGGTCGGGACCGGTAGCATTCTGGATAATCGATTTTCCCGGTTAATTGAGGAATAATTTTGAGTAGTTTTTTTTTAATAATTTTCTTTATTAATTAATGGACTTTGTTGTACATATTTATATAATAACCACTTCAAGTGTTGTATGTACATACACATGTACATGTTGAAATAATATATGTAAAAAAAATAAAAAGAAAACAATAAACTATTCATAAAGATTTCAAGTTTATTAATTTCTTACTGACTAATCGTATGCAAATATGGGAATTCCCCTTTTTCGTTTTGTTCACATTTTGTTTTTTCAAAAGTAATCAAAAATATATGCTTATAATCCCGGATAATAGAGGTAATCACGGTTAATCAATGAAAAAAAATTAAACCGGTGCAAAACAAAAAAAAATTCTGCTTCTTTCCCGGATAATTGATGTTCCCGGTTAATCGAATAACTGATAACCCAGGTCCAACTGTAGTAGATTTGGCTTTAAAAATTAAAGTTAAACTATTGTAAATATATTTTGTTTTCAAAATATAATTTGTGTTATTTTATAAAAAGTTTTTGTAATTAAGTTAACCATTTTTGCTGGGTTGAGAAACAAGTACATTTGTATATTTTGTTGTATGTAAAACATGTTTGGAGAAATTATAAGAAATTCATCACCTTCAGCCATAATAATTTGTTTAAATGTCAGACCGTAACAAAACTGGTGATGAAAATTGTTGAACATTACAATAATTTTCTGACAATAAGAAACTCAAGTAATCGACCAAACCTTGTTTTCTGTGAAAATGTAGAACATGTACGCGAAGAGCAAATAATCAATTTTATACTCCATTTACAGAACATATACATACATATATGTATATGTATGTATACGAGTATGTACTAATAGACATTACAGCTAAATTACCAAATACTCTTAACTAAAATTGTTCTGATGGAAATCGAAAACGAATCAGTTTTGGAGATACATTTTTATGCATTTATGATCTCATTTTTATAATTTGTTCAAGATTCTCTTTAGTAGCCCAATATCTTTATATTTTATATGGTAAACGTTTTTCAATACAGAAATATTACGAAAAAATTGACTTCTAAAACTCATACGTTTTCGTTTTCGATTTCCATCACATGCCTGATTATTTACACTAAGCTCCATATATGAAAATTATACATATCTCTTTTAAATATTTGAAATAAAATTCTAAGATTTTAGATTTCTATGACTGAAAGAAAGGACTTTCATACTCTCTCTCCTGGTGGAAGCATATACCAGAAACTAAAGTATCCGTAACTGCACTAAGTGACTTTAATGTCGCTAGTACTGCTGGCAAATTCTACTACTTTCCATTACTTTGGGTACTCAATACTACTCGATACTTTTAACGGATTTTTTGAAATTGTAATGCATTGAAGTAGTTTCTTCAAAAAATAAAAATAGATCTTCAACTTTTTCAACTTTTATTATTAAATCAAAAATAAATGTAAAGCTAACTTTTAATTCAACGTTAACAACAACTTAAGAAATAATAGCCAGCTTTTTTTTCCGCGGTTGGTTTAATTTTGTAGCTTACACATTGTTGTCTTTTTATACAGTGATGTATTTTTATGCACTATTTTACCCAATCAACTTGCTTAAAAATACAACTCAGAAAGCATCGAATAACTACTTTTGAGTTTTGAGTATCCAAAGAAAAGGGCAAATACTCGATACTCGGTACCCATTACTCAATACTTTGCCAGCACTAGTCGCTAGTACCCTATTGCTCTTGTCTTGTCTGGTCTTGTAATATAAGTTTACAACACGTTTATGCGAAATTTTGCCCGAATTTAATGTGTATCACTATGGTTACAGTACTGTAAATATGTATTAATGGACGAGTACTCACTCGTTTTGTTTAATTCGAAAATATTATACACAGACTGCAATGAATGACGACCTTAAAAATCTTAAGCACTTTCAAGTATTTTAAGCTCTTTTGTTATTTTTCTTTTGTCATTTTATGTGTTGGATTATTAAAAAATTATTAAATATATTTATACATAATTTTGTTTGGTAGCATGATAAGCTATTATTTCATGTTTATAGATGAAGATGATGATTATTATTTTGTTGTTACTAATAGTGATGATGATGCTGAGCTAAACTTTTGTTTAACATCTAGGGTAAAAATTATTGCTACTTAATTAATGAATGAGGCATCAAATTTTCAATTCGGTAATGTTTGTGAGTGTTTAAGCTTAAGCTTAAGGGGTCTCCACATTTGTAATGTTTTCGATTAGTTTTTAATTTTTAATTTTGGGGCCAAAGTTGACATTAAGTAAACACAATTTTTAGTTTCAACACTAATGTTTATGTTACAAAATTTGTTCTTTAGTTGGTTGACACGGTTGCCTGCTGCATGCAAGCATTCAAGTAAAATCTTTTGGTTCTGTTTTGGAAAAAAATTGTTTTTAATCATTGAAACAATTTTTCAGTTTTAAGCCGTTAATGTTAATGAATTCAATTTTTATAAATGATTTAAAGAACGAAATATTGAGAAATATTATAATAAAGTCAGTAGAAAAAAATATTACAAATGCAATAAATGACTAAAGAGGCAAATACTTATGATTGCCATAATTTATTTATTAATAGAATATGTAACAAGTATCTAGTTTAAAATTATGTTGTAAAATAGATTTTCGATTCAGAACTAAATATTTATTTCCCATAGTGCAATGCTTATTTAAATACAACAAAACAACGCTATAAACAAATGGTGACAATCATTACGAACGATATTGTTGACAATATAGTTGTCTTTGTAGTCTCGAAGACAGTTAACACAAAAATATAAATATAAAAAATAAAAATGATTAAACGCGACCCTTTGAAATAATAAATAAGCACTATGTATATCTCTCTTGTAATATTAGAGTAAATGTATTCTTAGGACGTAGTGATTGTTGGTGTATAGTTTATTTAAAAACCACTTAAAAAACAATGAAACCCATCCAGAAGAAGAAGAAGGGCAGTCAAACAACCGAAGCAATTGTAGTTTGTATGTGGAGAGGATGAAGGAGAAGCAGAAGGAATATATGTATCTACCACACATGTTGTTGTGATTTAAATATGAATAAATAAATAATGGATTGAATTCAAAAGAGAACAAACACTGAAGTATCATATCACATCAAACAACAACAATCAAATACATACTTACATACATATACAGGTAACGAATTAAACCAAAAAGTAAAAGAAGAAAAAGGTACCCTATAGATATCTAGAATCATCATCTTTCTACCTACTTCATGTAGGTCGCGTTGCTTTGTTTTTGTAAATATTTTTTTTTTAAACTCTACCGAGCATTTAAATACATAATATCTTAAAATTTAACATTTAAATCTAGAAACCAAAGGACTCGAATTTCGCGTGGTTGTACCATCTCAGTCATTTAATACAACATGCTTATACGAATGCGTAGCATCTCTTGAATTCCATTAAAATCCAAAGAATAACATAGCGGATGACTGTCAATAAATACGAGTACAAGTTTTAAGACGTACGCATGTAGACCCATAGATAAATTGTCTTGGCGTATGAGTAAAAGTGTTTATTTTTAATAAAATCTATTTCATAAAACATGATTGTTTACTTAAAGAAGTACATAAATTTTGTCAAGAAAAAGGAGACTTGTACTCATACACTGGGTTTTAAGGTGTTATTCATATTACATACTTGTATTGCACTTTTAAAACTTTTATTTTTTAACATTTTCAACAAATGCCACCACACAAATTAGGGTTCGCAAAAGTATACATACTCGTACATATATACATATGTATGTACTAATCAGGTTGGCTTATGAAATGTGTGGTCTTTCAATACCTTATGGTCCAACACCTACATATGTACATACATACATACATATGTAAAATTCAGCTTTAGTATAAAGCACTGAAATCAGACTAAACATTTTGGATTTAGTTATAAAGCTTCGAATTATGGTTTTAGGTGACTTTTTTTCATATATGTAATTCTAAATAAATTTTTAAAGTTTTAATTGTTTTCAACACTTTATATGCAACTTTTAAAATTACAATAGTTATTTGAACAAATGGATACCTACTATAAAAATTAGTACTTTTTATGACCGATAGTAATTTTGTTTTTAATATTTTCTAAGTACATATTTAATAAACGAGTATGAATAGAGTTTTTTATATGCCGGAACCAATATCTTTTAGACGTATGAAACTATAAATCGTGGAATTTCTTAATTTTGTTTATTTTGTGTCGACAAGTGTTTTGTTTCCAGTGATTTTATTATGATTAACACGTGCTACTGCATCATAAAATATACATTTTTATTTGTAGTAAATATTTTACAAAAATGAAAAAGAACACTAAAACAACAGTTGTGATTTAAATCGTGATTTTAACTTGAAATTTAATTAATATGTTAAACATTACTTTACTACACATAACATACATAGATACATACTCGTATGAATAGGACACCCATCCATACATAATATCAGCAGTTACCATAACGATTATAATATCAAGTTAGTGCTCGGCTGTGCCGAATTTGAATTATAATGAGATTTACACAAACTACATTGGTATTAATTACCATTGCAATCGTTTGTGCAATTTAAAAATTATATACATCCGAATTATGAATAACAATTCCCCGGGAGTTTTTTCTCTTTTCCCATATTCTAAACAAACTTCGAAAATGTGAAACTCTTCCCCCGGAAATGTGATAACAAATTTTTTAAATAATTCCGCCAAAAAATTGCAAGGGAATTGTGCTCAAAAATGTAAGTACATATCTTAATTTTTTTATTAAAAAATAAATATCGTAGTATTGTTGGCTTATTTTCAGGTTAAAAATTACAAATAAGAAACAATCGCAGATTCTTTTGAGCGAAATGCAAGCTTATCCAGCTATTGATTGCGGAACGTTCAAAGGAAGTAAGGAGGAGTTAAACCGATTTTGGCGCAATTTGGAGGCGGAGTTGAACTTAGCAGGGCCACCATCAAAAAATGTTTCAGAATTGAAAAAAGTATGATTTAGACAATTTTTCCTTGATGGCATTCAAGAATGTTGAGTGTGCAATATATTTTTCATGTATGGTCTGCTCAAAAAAAGTATGTTCGACAGAAGGCCGCCCAAAACCTGAAACACACTAAAGGAACTGGTGGAGGGCCGAATATGGAGCAGAAGTTTTCTGCAAATGAAGAGGCCATATAAAATTTGATTGGGATGAAGGAGTCCGTTGAAGGAGTAGCCAACAAGTTTGGATTAGGAAGTTCTTGTTCTAAAAGAGAACAATAAAGTTGTAGTGCAAGAATTTTTAGTGGACGACAATATTGATTTAAATGACAGTTTTAAAGAGATTCCATCTCAGCCACCAGCAAAAAAAAAAAATCAAAAATATACCTACTGAACTGCCCGCACAAATTTTCATGCCGACGCCCTTGCAGATAAAATCTGTATCCACAAAAATATTTTGGAAACGATAAAATAGCAGCATTAGAGCACAAAAAAAATTATCGGTCATTAGAACGTCTTTATGATTTGAAGAAAGAGGATTTAAAAGAGAAAAATGGCATAATGTGGTAGTGAAGAAGTTACGGCTAAGAGAAGTGGAAAGTAAAATTGAAAAAAAAAAACAAAAACTTATAGAAATAGAAACTTAAAATATAAATATTAGGTATAAGAAATTAAATGCGATAAATATTTAACTATTAATTTGAACTCGTTTACGTGAAGAGATTTATGAGTATTTAAGTGACTTTCTAAATTGGCTTTATATGGGGAATATGGTCAAATATGGACTAAAATTCACAAAAATCTGTAGTATGATTTTTGTATATGTAAGTATATATATGATCTGTATAAAGTTTTGGATCGATACCGATATTCATAAAGATTAATGTCTTTTCTAGATGTTGTCTTTATTTGGCAGCCGACCATCATAAAATTCGCTACATCAATTTATATATGTATTATATATATATTTATATATTTTATAACATGAAACTTATTTTTGATAAATTCTGCATTGATATTGCCGGGTTATAGACATTTATGTACCATTGAGTCATATTTAGGAAAGAAAATTGCATAGATATCATGTACCGATTCTTAATATTTTTATCACAGTTTGTGCTTTTATCATAGAATTAACGTGTATCATGGTATTATCTGCAATGGATTTAAACAAAATAACAAAAAATTGTGAAAAATATCAAGTATGGAGGATGTCTCACATTTTATACCATAAATCTGGTTCTAATATACTGATTTGTCTGATTTTCAAAACCAAACTTTCTGACAAAATAGAAAAACTTTTCTCCTTGTTTATTTGTGTACTGCGGACATGAGAGTGTTTTACACAGACGGACAAAGCTTAAATATACTTTGTTGGGTCGCAGATGAATATTTATCAATGTTACACTCGGAATGACAAACATACATACATATATACGTTTCCCCATTCATGCACTACTCGTGGTGGTGGAGAGTATAAAAAGACACATTAATAAATCACTCGCAAGTATTTTCTTTAAGTCAATCACATGGTTAGATATTAAAATAAGTAAATAAAAAGGAAACACATACCTACATACTAATAAATTCAATCACAAAAAAACTCGTATGGACACAGATACTCAAATCCACACGAGCCTAAAACCCTTATCATTCCTTATAAATTGTCCCCAAAAGGCATAAATAAATTGTTTTCCGTCTTTTCCACTGTGAGCTATACATACATATATACTATACACACATGTACCTACATACATACATACGACTACAAATGTACCCATGTATGTAAATGTAAGTGCTTAATTATAAACAAACACGATGACTGACAACAACAAACAACAAAAATGTTATTAAAAATTATGCGTAACCTCTTACAATTAACGCATATTCATACAGTAGCTACAATCAAAAGAGCACTTGATTTCAAAAATGAAAAAAAAAAAAACAGTAAACGATGTGGTCTGTAAATTTAAGTCTAAAATATTTTTGACAATTCAATCATCATCATGTTTTAATGTTGTTCATACATACATATGTTAATTTATTTTAATGTTCTGATATTGCTACTCTTATTGCCAATACTGTGGTTACATTAGCAAGCATACAGCCAGGCTGGCAGGCAGGCATAAATATATTTAAAGTACTTTACAGCCAGACCCATTAATAAATACGTTGAAAACACACCCGCATTTTTGGCACAAAAACTTTAAAATAAAAATGTGAATATTTGTTCTTACAATTCTTGTTGGCACCCCGAATGCGGGAAAGTTTTTAAATACTATTCAGTAAACGCTTCAAAAAGTATTACCAATTATTTGAAATAAATAAATTTCAATATAAACATTTGTGTACATGCCAAAAATAAAATATATTTATTTTAGTTTAAATTAAACCAAAATGTCATTGTTTCAAAAAAGAAATACGTAATTCGTTCTAAATATTTGTTAGAATATATCAATGTCTAATTGTTACATAATTGCTTGAAATTTCTTAATTCGGTATAAATTCGTATAAAGTTTTTGAGAAAACTGGTAAACAACTGCAGGGTTAGGGTTTCTAAATTCCAATGAAAACCCAACCTAAAAAATAGGAGTACATTTGCTGATTTTAAGTAGAATAAATGGTTTATTTTATATATACGTATATAAATACATTCATATCTACGTATATATATAAAAATGAATGTTTGTATGTATGTATGTCCTTTATAGACTCCTAAACTATGCATCTGATCATGTGATAATCTTTGGTACGACCACGCCTACTCTGGCGCCCACTTTTTTAAATTGATTAATTTCTTCTGCATGGATTTTTACAGATTTACTTCAAACAATTTGTATACACATTTTAGAAAAGTGGGTGGGGCCAAGCCCCTTTTTAGGATAAATTAAAAATCGTAATATAGTCTTAACTACTGGGTCATTAAATTTTCACAATAGGATATTCTTACAAAATGATAAATTCTTAACTATATAAAGTTGTGAGTGAACAAAGAGGCGTAAAACCGCTCATATAACCAAAAAATTAAATCGCCATATTTTGGGCATTTTTTTTACCTACGTCGATGATATTGGGGTGCCCTGATAGACTAGGCGATAGTGTGCCGGACTATCAGTCAGAGGGTTGCGGATTCGATTCCCGCCAAAGACTCTGTGTGTTTTCTGCAGACAAGCCAAAAAGCTTCGCAGTAAAAAAAAAAATTTTTGCTACATAGTTGTGAGTAAACAAAGGGGCGTGGCCTCGCCCATATAACCCAAAATTTAAAATCGTCATATCTTGGGCATTTTTTGAGCAAAAGCAGCAGTATTTGCTATATATGGTATTGGCATGAATAGAAATACGGGGTAGCGAAGCACATCGGGTTCAGCTAGTATATTATAAAATTTCCTGGAAATCCCGGCAATATTGTTTTCTTATGTAGAAACCCTAATGCAAGTTTCATATGGCTGTGTGTATGGTATTTATGACGCCTTATTTCTTAGTCAATGGTTTATTTTTCTGGGGTCTGTATTTCTTGTTCGAGTATCTCGTTGAAACTCTGTATTTAACTGGTTTTGTTTTAGGTTTATGTCTCTGTTTTCCAAATTTGTAAAATGTTAAGTGTTTTGAAAAGAAACACCAGCTTTTATGAAATTCATTAAATTGGAATTGATTCGATTGTGTGGGTTGCTGTTTTTGTTTGTTTTTTACTTCCATTAATAATTTCAAATATTTATTAAAATATTTGAAAATTGCGTGAACCAGCACCTGTATGAAATATTTATTATTATTTGAAGTTATTTTGTAGGTAGCATCAAAATAAATTCTTAAATTCTACTTTCAAGGTCCTAAATAAACTTTATACATTCCCATAATTACCTTTATATGTATGTATGTATGTATCTATGTATGTATATGTACTCGTAAGCAGGTTTAGTAAATATTTAAATACATAATATTATGAGTTAAATAATAGAAAGTTAATAATGTCTTCTATATCACAACTTTTTCATATTTTAAACTGTGTGTATTCATGTACATATGTACATACATATGTATGTATGCTAATCTCTTTGGCACGAGCAGCATCTACATACATACGTATGTACATATATCTATAAGAAGAAAATAAAACAATTAATGATGTATTCTGTTTAAATAAAATTATTTAGTTCGTTTATTCGACCTTTTCCAATATTCTATAATTTCTTTTTCCAAGCAATAAGGTCACTTAAATTCTATATAAAAAAGTTTTATATATTTATATATATTTATTTTCAATATTTCGCTATCTCAATGGATAGCTTCTTCAATATATATATATTTTTTTGATATTTATATAAAATTTAAGTAACCTTATTGCTTGAAAAAAGAAATTATAAAACAATTTGAAATAACTTCAGTACAGAATTTAGTATATGATAATATGCTTCAATTATTCTGAAACCGATAACAAAATAATTTGTTAGTTTTTATTTTGCAAGGCTGAAAATTAATTTATCCGTATGAATTTTATAAAATGAACATGTGTTTTATTTTAAACTAGTTCGACCAGCAATCTACATGCATGTACATACATACATATGTATATATGTACATGCATTTTTAAAAGTTTCATACAAAGTTTTTGCTTAAAACGAAACACATGTTAAAAATTAAAAAAGTTTAATAGTTGTTATATTATTTTTTATTATTATGAAACATTTTGTTTATGAATTGCAATGTTAATTTCCGCTTACTAGCATCTGATTCTTCTAAAATAAACGAGGGCTTATCGCAAGTTATTAATTTTTATAGTGAAAAAAAACAACAACAACAACATACGAGTAACCCTGAATGCAGTAAATATTTAATAGTTTTTGTGGATTGTTGATTGTTGTTTGAATTTTTGAATTATTTATTGATGTGTTGAATTTCATTTCCGTTTGGGTGCAAACGAATTGAATATTTTAAAAACACGAAGAAGAAAGACACACATACATAAATAAATTCCCTTACACATGTGCGCACAGTAAAATAAATTCTCTTAGGAATTTCATGAATGTTTTTGTGTTATTTTGCAATTGACCTCGAATACTCTTGTTTTAGTTGTTGCTTCTGGTGTCACCAAGTCCTTTGTCATGTTCAAATTTTTAAAGGTTCTTACGGAGAGCGTGTAACGATCGTTCTGTCTATCTGACAGTTGGTTCTATCTATCTGGCTATCGGTTGGTTGAGTTGTTCATTTGGTGTGTAATACGAAATAGACATTCACATAAATTATTTCAATTTGTTTAATCCTATTTTTTTTATGTTGATGTAGAAATTTGTAGCAAATTCTGTTTGTGCTTCCAAGTTTGTGTATGTGTGTCAAAATATTTAAATATCATACACTATTAGTAGCACATGTAAAATGAACAGTAGGCCTGCTCTTAAAACAATATAATAATTATCTTGGACGTGACTAATTTTGTTTTTTAGTATCTAGAAAATGAATAATAAATTTTAATATTGTACTTAATTAATTGTAATATAATGATACAAAGCTTTGTAATTATTTTGCAAACTGTATAATTTAACAAGTAAGAGTGATATATTCGGCTATGCTGAATCTTATATACCCTTCACCTTTGTTGTGGATGTCTATTAATATTATATACATACATACATACATACATATACATATATATATTATATTGTTACGTTTTTACCTTTTAAAACGGTGGTTTATTTCCTTTAAATAAACCGGATTCTTTTTAATTGCAAAATAAAAGCGTCAAGCAACGAGTCTTTATTTATTTAAATGTACACAAACCCAATTAAAAAAATTAACACACTGTCTTTTTACACACTTATATTACGGTTTAAGAACACACTTAAAGTTTTCGAACACTTTGTTGTTAAACACGCCATCTGTTGATGAATTTGTTAGTAACAATATTAATACACTTTGTGTGATCAACGCCGTCTGTTGATGAGTTTATTAGTTTTTGTTGATGAACTTTTCAGAGGTTGTCTCGGATTTTTGCTTATATCTCCGTTATTTATGGACGGATTTTGCTGATTTTAAATAGCAAACTTTTCGAAAGCATGTCTGACAGAATTATTGAAAATTTGGATCCCGAAGATATCTGGGGACTTCAGAAAATTGATTTCAACAGTCAGACAGACAGACGGACATGGCTTAATAGACTCTGCTATCTGTATGGATCCAGAATATATATACTTTATAGGGTCGGAAAATTATATTGTGGAAATTACAAACGGAATGACAAACTGATACATATATACCCTTCCCATGAAGGTGAATGGTATAAAAACAAAGAATGCCAATGATTTTTACTGAAAACTACAGTTTTTGGATAAAATCATCAGAAATCATCAAAATCGAATTAATGCTGTGCTTTTCAAATGTTCAAATGTACTGACAACAGTAAAATTGTACTTAATTTATAATTCCTGAGTTGTAATTTTTAAATTTACAACATTTTACAAAAGCTTTTTTTTTCAAAATTTCCCCTATAATGAGGGGCAGATATACTAACTAACATATGGAATATTGATGTTGCATCTAAATTATACGTAAAACATAAATTTGTAATATATACGTACATTCTATGTAGTAGATGGATGTGTGTATGTTTTAGTTGATTTTGTTATTTGTACGCTTGTTTGCAACGAACAATTTTTCACAGTGATTTATTGACATGTTGAGCCGAACGGCCGGCCGGCCTCTTTTAAGCACTTTCAATAAAATTTCAAAAGTTTTTTAAATATTTAATGAAATTTCGTTCCTAAAAGTGCCTACAATATTCATATTAACTACATAGTATTAGTAATACTATGTTAATGTGTATTTATTTTACGCAATTTGTATTTGAATTTTTTATACCCTACACCACCAGAGTGGGGAGGGTATATTGGATTTGTGTTGATGTTTGTAACGCCCAGAAATATTTGTGCAACACCCACCTTAAAGTATACCGATCGACTCAGAATCACTTTCTGAGTCGATTTAAAGCTTGTGCGCAAAGTACAGGTCGCAATTTTGAAGATATTTCGATAAAATTTGATACGTGATATTTTTTTGGCCCAAGGATGGATGCGATTGAAACTGGTGAAAATCGTTCCATTATTTCACCTGGCCCCCATACAAATGTCCTCCCGAAATTGGGGTTTACTGATCATAAATCTTTGAATTATGCAAGTATCCAAACAAATTTCATCACAAATGCGTGGTAAATGAAGCCAAATAACATCTACAAATGTTGTTCAGATCGTAGCTCCGAAAATCACTTTAACGAGCATAACGCACTAAAAAATGTTGGCATTGAAATAATATTTAACGCAAATATATTTCATATGTATACAAATAATACGGTCTAATTTTATGATGATCGGTTCATAATTAGTCGTAGCTCCCATAAAAGGCCCACTTCCGAAAATCACTTTAACGATCATAAATTTATTTGACACAAATAAGTTTCTTTTATACAGAAATAATGACACCTAATTTTATAATGGTCGGTCCATAATTAGTCGAAACTCCCATATAAGACCCTCTTCGTAATTAAATTTAAGCTCCATAAATCTTTTAAAAGTAAAAGGTAAAATTTAACATATATTATATTTATATTCATAGACATGATGACACTAAATTTTTGAATGATCGGTCCACAATAGGTTATATCTCCCATATAACGCCCATTTCTGAAAAACTGTTTTGTACATAAATATACTGGGTGTAGGGTATTATATGGTCAGGCTTGACCGATTATACTTTCCTACTTGTTTTTTTTTTTAATTTTAATCCATCTATAGACAATACGTTGTATATATTTACATTAATTTTACGCCATGTTGCAAAATACTAATTTATTTATTATTCTTTTAATGCTTGGCGCTTCTTCTAGTTAATTTCAACAAATTCATTGTTGGGAATTCTCTAGACGTTAATATTCATTCAATACATATGTATGCATGAAATTTACAATTATAAAAATTATTATCTACATGTGTATTAAAAATTTATACTCGTATGCATTTTATGAACTCGTACTTCTTCTACCAGTAGTTCCCGCAATAGATGGTAGTTTGTCTATTAAAGTTTAATTTACTTTTTATGAACAATAAATTACATGAAATGTGTTTTTTAAGGAACTTTACATGGCCATCAACTCATCAAGATATTTATTCATTTTCAACTTCTTGCAGAAAAACTACTTTTCAGCATGTGTTTGGTGATAACGAAAAAAGACAATTTATTTCAAACATATTTATTAAATTCATTTAAATGCATACCTGTTATAAATAAGCCTGTATATTAGACTATGATGACTAATTTATATCCAATAATAAAATATCTATTTACTAAACAACAATAATTTCTATTAAGTGTCTACCTTTACTTCTAATATACGAGTATTAAATATATTGTTCCTTAAACTTTGTACAATTTCTCAAGTGTCTCTTTTACGAGTATGTACTTGATTTTCCATTTGCCATTAACTGTTCATCTTCATACGAGTATGTATGTAATATGTAAGTAATGTAAGTAACATGACACATATACACATGTAACCCACGAAGAGCCATTACACCCGCTCAAAGTCACTGTATGGTGTGCTGTTTTCGCTGGAGGAGTCATCGGACCTTTTTCTTCGAAGACGTCGCTGGCCAAACGGTGAGCTCTACAGAGCAATGATCAACGAGTTGTTTTTGCCGCAACTTGATGAATTGGGATTGGAAAACATGTGGTTCCAACAGGACGGTGCAACGGCACACACTGCACGTGCCACAACCGATATACTGAAGGATGCATTTCCCGGGCGCCTAATCTCCCGTTTTGGCGATTTGCACTGGCCAGCAAGATCGCCTAATTTGACCGCTCCGCTTTTTGAAGTCGCGGCGGCCATTTACATGACATGATATTCTCGACTTGATGTAAAAAAATTTAAAGACCAAATAAAAATAATCCACAAGAAGAATCAAAGTTTTTCATTTTTTTTTAATTACAGCCAAAAAACATCGGAAGTTTACTTTTGCGCCACCTTGTATAAAAACATAGAGAGAAACACATTTAAGTTTCAATATTTGTAAATATAATGATTCTGTTGGCTGTTATTGGTCTTTCGCTCTAGTTTTTAAATTTTATGGATTTCCTTATTGCTGCACAAACTTATTGTCAGTCATAAAGTTTATTTGCTTCAGCAAAACATAAATAGCATTTGTATTAATTGCAATGGGATGAGAGTGAATAAAATCGATAATTTAGTGAGAGTGAAGTTACGTATTTGAAAGTTTGAAAAATTGGTTAAATATACCACAATATACATTTTCATGGAGATTGTTCGATTGTTGACAATATATCTACACGCTAATATTTATTAAAATAAATTTGGAATTTTATTAAACAGCAATTACACTATCAAATTTGTTAAGGATCGGCCCATTATTGGCCATAGCTTCAATACATGAAAAACCTCTCAAAAATAATTTTTGGCTTATAGAGTTATTGCAGTAATATTGACATTCTCTGACATTCGTTTGTTTTATACATGAATCTAGGGTCTTCGTTCTACCTTCTACCAAATTAATTATTAACTTAACCCTAGCAGTTCTAACTAAGTGACCCAAACTACTGAATTATAGGTAACATTAAGTTCACCTATAGTTACTAGAGCTGTGTCGTCCATGAACGAACGGGTTAAAATGAACGGATCACCTCATTGAACGGAATGAGCCGGTCATTTAACAAACCGGTTTTCGTTCAATAGTGCACGGATCAATTTCGTTCAGCTGCTGTTTATCAAAAGACAAGAAGAAAATCACATCCAATAAGGGTTGTATTCATTCGTTCAAAGTGAACGATTGAACGAATTGAATCAACGAATCAGTCTTGGATAAATGAACGAAAATGACCGGTCACTGAAATGAACAACCGGGCACAACTCTAATAGTTACATAAATATCTTTTAACAGTTATTAAAACATGTGCATGACCTAGGCGACTATTAATTGACTATTCCGTGTTACAAAAGATTAATGTTACTACACCTTAGATTACTTAGGGGCACTAAAGTGACTATTGTCGTTTTTACTAGAATACCTGGGATGTATAAAGTAGCACTTAACTTATCTTATCTCTGCATTGCAAATATTACTTATTTATGTGTTAAATTACCTAAAAATATACAACTCTCAGCCAAGTAATGGTAAATGATTGTCTTTAGTTGTCAATGGAAAACTGCATTGACTTTAAAAATTTAAAAATAAACAGTTAATATAATTAACATGTATTACTTAGACCAATGTCATTATTTCTGGCACAATTGATCAAAGCATTTTTTCTTTTGTATTAAGCATAGAATTTAGAAGACTGTATTATAAATATGCAGTATACAAACATGTTATTCATATGTATTTATAATTAGACTTTTTAGAGGAGTTGAGGGACAGAACTCCTAAATGATGCTGCTACATTTAAACTACATATTTATATGTATAAATACATGTACCTACAACAATATTCATGCTATTAATCAACACATTTTATAGAAAATTATGAAAATATGGAAAGATAATAACTTAAGACTCAAGTAGAGAGATTCCATAAATGTATCTAATGAAAAAATAATAATTTATACTGTTGTTTAATGTACCTTTTTAACTGCAGAACTATAAATAATTAAAGACGTAACCACTAAATAAAATATATTTGAACTAGTTTATTTAAAAAAAAGACACACAACAAATATTTAGTTTTATTTTATTTGATGCTGTTTAATCTTACAAAACCCCTGTAAGAGTAAACAACATCAAACAAATTTGTGCTAAAATAAGTGGTTACGCTTTTTTGAGTAAATATTTGCCAAGTGTGACCGTACCTTAAGAACTCATTACATTTTGAACTGTACACACAATTTACATAATGTTTAATTGAAAGTGTATTATTTGAAAAAAATTGCTACTTCCGAAATGTTAAATGTTTATTTCAGAACATGTATGCATGTATGTACATATGCATTAATATAAACCTGCACAAAAAAAAAATCATGTTTTTTTTTTCAATTAAACCTCTTATTGATTTTAAAATAATTTTCAATTAAAATTTTAATTGATTCAATTACTTTTTCTGATATTTTCAATTAAATCTCACATTTTTTTTAATTGATACTATCATTTTGTTTACAGGTCCGATTTCAATAAAATTTTTAATTGATTCCACAAATATTTTAATTGAAACTCATTTTTATTTTTTTCTGTGTGTGAAGTGAAAATCAAAAGACGCTTAATTTTGAGTGTGTAATTTAGTTAAACTTTAGATAATCATCCCTATCGTGAATAAAAATTCCACATGCAATTTGTTCCCTTTTCACATTTTTCCTATTAAAATTCAATGTTAAAAAACTAAAAGGGAACAAATTTCATGTGGAATTTTTATTCACGATAGGGGTGAATGTAAAATTACTATAATAATGTTTTTTTTTTTCAGATTTCATAAATGGCCATAAAAATGTTATGCATGTTTAGATTTTGATGGTATTTTTATGTAAATTTTCTGCAGTTTCCCATGTCTTGAGTATGAATATGAGTCGTTATTTTTTGTTTGTCCAGTTTGTTGCTCTGTAGTTACAGTCCGGCTAATTAACTCCTTTTTAAGTAAGTTTGAAATATAAACTTTAGTATGCTGACAGTTTTCGCACTTATCTGTATTTGGCATCTGCCAGTACTACCAAAATAGACATTTAACTAACTTAACATGGCATTGTTGACAAAAAATATAAAATATAAAATAAAAATAAATAAATGGCCAAAAATTGTTGTTATTTGAATACAATTTAAAACGGGGAAGTATTGCCAATTTATATTTCTTGAAATATAAAAGTGTATAAAATTGTGCAAAGGAAACATTTAAATTAATGTTGGTGCTAAAATTGTCCAAATTGGTCATTACAAGTTATGTATTATGATAATGGAGATGTGCACGTGAAGACTCCTCATTCATCGTAAACTTACTTACTTACAACATACATATTTAAATCTTGTGTCACCACAAATAAAATCGAGTTTTATTTGCCATTTTAATTGAACACATTACAACCGTTTGTTATTGCAGTTAAATATGACTGGCGGTCGTAGTTGTGGCAGTGTTGGATGGCTTGTTGGCACAGATGTTTGTTCGTAAGCATGATTTACAAATGAATAATGTTGCATGAATAACTAACTAGTATAACACTCAAGAAGAGAAGAAAAAACTCTGATGGCACATCAAAGATAACTTTTAACAAACTTAATGCTTTTAAATCTTAACAGAATTACATGCAGATACATATAAAAAGTAAACGAGTTAGTTGGATGGCAAACTACATAGAAATCAATATAACGCAAATACTCTCATATCGTACAAGTATTTTTGAATATTGACAACAATGCCAGAGAATTGTATTATTTTTCGAATTCTTGAACAAAAACAGATAGATAATCATTTAAAGGTGAGGTTTAGGTGTAAAAAGGATCACTTTTTGTCTGCCTTACCAAACTACTTTAAAAAGACAGTCATAACTATCTATGTATATCATTCTATTGTTTTGTTTTTTCAAGACTATAAAAAATACAATTTAAAATAGTGACACTCCTTAATTTAATGTTTCTAAGTAATTACGTCGTTAGTAGATTAATTCTAAGTAGGTAAGATGATACTTAATGAATATTAAATAAATATTTACATTTTTATTTAGGAATTTAAAATTAAATATCAGTTATGAAAAAGCTTCAGATAAAAATGTCTTAAAGATGTCTTAATACAATTTATGGCAAGTTATTTACTTGTTATTTAATTCATATTTAACATATTGTTTAGTTAAACATTAAACATTAGACATGAAACTTTGCTGTCATTGTCATACTTTGTTCTCAAAATAGAAAATGGATACATTCTTGTAAATTATTGTAATTTTTCAAATGAAAAATAATATAAATATTTATATTTTTGATTCTTTTACATGAATGAATATGGAACATGGATTATAAAACATGTTAAGCTCTTTTCTTCTGTTGTGTAGTATGGCCAGCTATTTCTAGTGATTTTTCTTCGTTGACATTCGTGTTGTTTACAGTTAAATAATCAATCATATTCGGCACCTAGTGGGTACACCTACATCCCGAAGTCTATCTTATATTGCAATTTGTGTGATTTTTCGCTCAGTAATATTATTATTTATTAAATAATCGCTAAATCAAACGCCAACAATTTAAACTTGGCAACATTGCATATTGTTCATAAGATATCATTAAACTCATTTTGGGTATTGGTCGACTTAATATGTGCTGAAAATAGCAAATAAAATAAAAAAAAAATATTGTTTCTACACACGTGTCAAATATCTAATTGGAATATTCCTCGTTTCCCTCTGCCCCTATAAATTTTCTGTACCATTAACTTATAATGCAATTAACCATTGGAACGCACATTTATTGCTGTGGACATAAGGTCACTCAACCATGCTACTAATCGTTCTCAACAGATTAGAGAGAGTTTTTATTTTTTTATTTTAAAAGAATTCTCGTTTAAATGTAAAGTAAGAAAAGAGTACTAAAAGAGTATTGACCAAATGCTATGAAATTAATGGTAACAACAAGTACAGTAGAACCAGGCTGCTCTTCCATTAACACAAATATATACAGATGTTGTTCAGAGTCTTGCCTGTTGCCCCGATACCTAAGATTTTACTGTATTTGAGTAATCGCATTTAACCATATTTGTACAGGGTCCAATTACAATTGCATTGTTAAATAATGTTTGGGTGTGTATGTGTGTGTGTGTGTGTGTATGCAAGAGTGTGTGCAAAAATCACAACTGGATCAGTTTCTATTTTTGAGGGTGTTACTTTGTTGGGCATTTACCATTTGGTTCCAGTTTCAAAACAATATTTTCGGCAGCTGTTATAGCCATTGTTTTTAAAGGTTTTATTTTATCTTTAATTTTAAATCTTGTAAAATAAAAACAACTGTTTGTATATTTAATTGTCCATTATAGAAATCTTCTCAACGTCCATTTCCATTAAACTCTATTGCATTTAGTTGAATTCATCGTGTGATGGCATTTTCTTTTTTATTGTTAAAACAAAATTCAAAAAAATGCACATATGTATCTATTTTGGATATAAATATGTATTTAGTAAACAATCAATCGAGAGTATTAAAATTAAAAAAATGGTATATATGTTTGTATGTTTTTTAATAATAGGACTTTATATTTTATTTATAAAGTAGGTTTGAAGTGTGCTTTTAATCAAAATTTTCATACAAAATTTTCTTAAAGTACATTTGAAGTCTACTTTAATTTTTTATGAATATGGGGGTAAACTATTAAACTGAAGACTTTAAGACTTAAAGTATTATCAATATTAATTTTTTTAAAAAAATAAACTTACATCCAATACAAACAGTCACGTGATTTGTCTTTAACACAAATGGAAAAAGGAAGTAATTCTTGAAGAAACTTATACACATATGTAAATATTTGACACAAAACAATAACTTAACTTAATTTAATTTATAAATTTTCATTCGAATTCTTATTCTGAATCTGTATAAACTTCATGAAATAACAAGCGGCTTTGTTTTTTTATTATTCTCATTCATTTTTACCACTTTCGAATTAAGTTTGTGGCAAAAACAGAATTAGTCAGTAACAATAAAAATTAAACTCAAATATACCACGATTATACCTTTCTTTCTTCTTTCTTTTATATTCGTCATTACGCGCATTATCGAGCTTTATTTTCTCTCGATATTTCCGTGCTCTTTCACTAGTCGTTAATTTTGTTGTTTTACTCTTGAAAATTAAAAAATAAAATCAAAATTAAGCATTTTAAGCTATGAAGCAATATATTTCAAAAGTGATGCTCATGAAATATTTGCCTATTTTGGATTTCTTTCGTAGGCAATTTATTTCTCAAATTCACAAATTATAAAAAAATGAGTTGAAACCACGTAAACAATGATTGTCAACTTCAGTTGTTTACACTTAATATATTCACTTTTAAAAAAACTAGCGTGACGCTCAAGAAATTTTATCGCGCCCTTACCATGGTGTTCACAAAAACTACGCAAATGCAAACTTTTTTTGTAAATAATTTTTTTTTTTTTTGCTTTTTCACATTTGTAATAATTAAAGTTTGTACTTTCCTTATGTTATTTACTTTATTTAAACTTGAAATTGAAAACTAGTAATATTACTTGATTTATAAAAAAAGTGACGCTCAATGCAAATTGATTAATTAAATTTTGACGTCTATAATAAATCAAAACACAAGAAAGAAACACAATAATTCGAATGCTTTTATTAAATGTTGCATATTCACTTTTTTCTTGATTTTATTTTATTTTGTTTACTAAAAATTCTAACGGGGGAAACAAAGCTTTTGTATGGAAGCAGTTAGAGGGAGAAACAAAACACCATCTGAATAAACAAAAAAACAAACATACAAATTAGAGAATTACATTTTTTTTGTTACATATTCCTCGCTAATCACTCTCATATTTTTGTTTTGTTTTTTACCGAAAATAGTAGTGTAAAGTGTGGAGACCAAAAATTGCGTTTTTTTTATTGACCCATATACATGCAACATGCATTCAACTAATCTAGTGGAGAGCTTTAAAAATCTCACTATCAAGTGACTTAACTTTTGGTACGATTTGTGTAGTACAGGCCTCTAAGGAATGTAAATTTTTAACATTATTCTCTTGGTTTGGCTTGACTTAAAGCAACTTTTCATCAATCGTGTAAATAAACACGATGTGGTTCGGTTCTGGGGGAGCAATTATAGGAATTTGTTGGTTAAATTTTAGCGATGACACTTGTAAATCTTTTGTCTGTTAATAGAAAAAGACACTAATTGACAATTTTGTTGGATTGAATAATATTTCATTTGAAAAACCAAAAAAAAAAAAAACTTGTTGATGGCCAAATCTGGTCATACCTATGTATATAAAATAACTTCATAGATTTCCCTCTCGTATAGCTGTAGTGTTTTTGTAAACAATTTTGGATTAAAATTATCGCTGCAGATACTTTTATTACTTTTTTAAAAGCACAAAATCTAGAAGTTTAAATCGAATAAGAAGAACGCCAATCTAATATTAATAATTGGCTGGATAGATGAATAATTATTTTTGACATATACACTTACTATGCATAACTATGTATGTACTCGTATGTATTTAGCTAAGAACATGTTCTATGGTATAATGGTATAACAAAGTAAATATAACAGATAGATTTAGTGGCACACATTCATACAATTATCACTCTATAATTGTTAATATAAAACCAACCAACAAGCACCGGCCAAAAAATGTTTAATTTTCAAAATTTGTACATTTTGTTCGTAGATTTAAAGCAATGGATACAAAAATCAATTCAAAATATGTATTTCATTTAGCAGTTTTTAAATGAGACGTTTTTGCCGCATTGAGGCAAGTTGCTCGTACGATTGTAATTTCATACTTTGTGCGATCAGATGCACTGATTGATGTCTAATAGATCATGACAGACAGATGTAATTATATATCATTCACTTATTACTATTTGCAAAACGGTTTCAAACGAATATTTCATCAGTATTCAATTTCAACTCACTGATCAAAGATTATAATGTGGTAAAATGCTTTTATACGATTTTTTATTATTTTAAATTTATGTACATATGTATGTATATACTCGTATGTATGTATGTATGTATGTAATCATATGTATATCTTTTGTACTTGTTGGTTGGTTTGAAGTTTTTTAAATTCATCAATAATTGCAAATACTTAATTTTAATAAAATAATTCATGAAAGTTTTTACTTTGAATCTTTAAACTTCAACAATTGTGTATTAATTGGTTTATCATCGACCTTTTAAAGGAGCCTCTTAATTAAACAAAATAACCATTTAAGGTCTCTATATGACATACAATGCACATACTCTTAGCAAATGTGTTTTTGTGTTTGTGAAGGGGCACAAAAATTCGCACGTTACCATTTGTGGCATTATAAATAAGTCTTTTATAAACAATACAAACAAGTCCTTCCTTGGTACAGATTGATTTATTTACTTGAAGGCGTTCAGAATTGTCTATAAAATACCAAAAAATAAAATATATATATACATATGTATATGTATATGGGTATATAAGCATATAAAATAAAAAATTAGGGTGGTATTTACTAGATTTTTAAATTTACTTGTTTTGCTATTATTTGTTTATACGAGTACATATGTATGTATGTATTATATTGAAATGTATATAATGAAGGAGTAACTTTTATTACTTTTTTGGAAGAACAAAATCCAGAAGTTTGCATCAAATAAAGAAAAAACGTCAATCTAATAATAATAATAATAATTGACTGGATATATGAATAATTATTCTTGCGAATATAGTTTAAATTCATAAATAAAATAATATTGTTAGCAAAACGAGACCAAAGTGTAGTATACATATGAAGAATGCATTGCAAAGTCATCCATCTATCGTAAATTGTCGTTCAGCTTAAATAAAAACAATGATAAAAATGCACTAACGAGAACAGGATTCCCCAAACAGTTTACATTCATTACCTGTACTCGTAAACCGCTGAAAAGAAGCAAACAAATGCCAACTCATAAGTCGGAAACTAATCACAATGACAATTGCATTGAACTAATACCACATCCACCTAATGTACAGTATTTACACATATAATATGGCGAAAATGCTGAGCCCTTTTAAGTTTGTAGATTTTATCCTATTAGAAATCAGCACTGTTATACTGGGGATATCTGTAACCATATACTTGGATACGTGGATAATGCCTACGAAACAGATATCAAAATAACAAGGAGTTTCTACCTACAATACATACATATGTGCACATACATACTGACCTGCATAAATGATCAAAAACTTAACAAAAAGCAAGAGTAAGAGTTAATATTCGGCTGTGCCGAATCTTATATACCCACCACCTATACATACATACATATATGTATCAGTAGTGTTATCTACCAGATCGTTATAAAATATTTACGAATTTTTTGGCTATTCTCGGAAAATGTACCTTATATGGGAGCTATGGACAATTTTGGACTGACCATCACAAAATCCAATAGTAATTTTTTTACTTACATGATCTCTGTAAACTTTCAGTTCGATATTGATATTTATGAAATATTAACGTAGGTTAATGTGTTTCTCGAAAGTGGTCCCGATATGGATTATTTGTGTCGAATTTCAACTTAATAGTGATTTATATAAGAGATTTATGAATATTTAATTTATTTTTAAAATTTAAAGTTATGGACAAATTTGGACTGATACAAACGAACTAATGCAAAATATTGCTTTATGATTTCGCTAAGCATTAAAATAATTTTTTCTGAATTTTGTATGAATACTGCCTTTCTATAGACATTCGTTTTTTTGCAAAAATTAGCAACAAAAAAAAATAACTGAAAAATATCGAAGTTGTCTTAAACTTTGATCGAAAACTGGCATGAAACAAATAATGTTTGGGAAATATTTTATTGTTCAAAGTCTTTTTTTTTGAAGCTGTTGTGCATTTAACATACGGACAGATGGACATGACATGACTAAATCGTCTTAAAATCGAATAAGGATCCTGGGCCCTGGATCCTTTTTGGTGCTACGACCAATGTTTCGATGTGATACAAACGGAATAAAAAACTTAATATACCCCCATCTTTTTGTTGATGGGTATAACAACACTTTCCTGCTTCCAATGATCCTACGTACCCTGCAGGTCTTGGAACAAGTTCCGCTACAAAAAGGTACTATTGCCCTGTAGGGAATGCCAATAGTGAAATTGTAGTGATTAACTATAGACATTGTCAGTACTACTACTGACCAGATGTACCCAGCCAATGTAATCTTCTATTGACATTTATTATTAGCTTATCAAGGAAAATCTACCAGTAGACTGCGTCAATGCTGACTAAGTAGTTCTTTTGGGACCACTTTTGTCTACACTCTGAAATAGAAAATGAAACTGCATTTTTTGCTAACTATTGAAGTTTTATTAAAAAAAATAAAATACAAAAGGCTTTCCTTTGGAGGGAATCGAACCCACAACCCTCTAAATGATAGTCCGGCACTTTATCGGGGCACACAATTGAAAGAATAATTGTTTAATAATAATCTTTATGCCGTCTTTGTTGACAATGTCGCCAAACAGTCACCATAATAGTAGACAAAGTGGTGACTTGAAGACACTTGAAGACAGATTTCCTTCAGGGTGGTAACTCATCAACCATTAACGATATCAGTCGTTATGTGTGCTGGATTAAATACAATTTTCGAAGTTCCGGGTATATTAGATCTATTCCTGAATATAAACGGCTGACATTTAAACATTTTATAATTCTTGTATTTAAAATCTCTGCTACTATCTTGGTCTTTTAATAATACGCCATCTTCTTGGTGTTTTGTTTGATTTTGTTTTCATCGAATTATTGTAGGTTTTGAATTTGTAAAGGATTGTGCGACATAAAATTTAATTAGAAAAGTAACTTGTGTCAACGATCATATTAAGCCCGATATGCAGTTATGATAAAGTTCGAAATTGCTACCTTTAAAACAGCAGGGTACTTATACAATACTTCATAAACACAACCACTCACATACATACATCCCAGCAAGCCATATGAGTCCGAAAAAAGTCTTTTCTGACACCTTTTGCGGAGCGTTCATGCTCTTTATGAGCCCACAAAAACAATCATTATTGCTCCGAAAACCTTCAGAAAAGAGGGTCATTACATTCGAAAATAGTCCGTCAGAAAGAGCTCTTAGATAATGTCCGAAAAGAGTCTTTTATGAGGGTTTTTTGGGCTCTGAAAGAGCTCTTACATCATGTCAGAAAAGAGTCATTACAATTTTAAATACAAAAAATTAAAAGTTTGCATTTTTTATAATTGTTTTTACTTAAACAAAAAGGTAATTCATTTACAATTAAACTAAATTAGAAATGGAAAAATTTAAATAAATTGTATTTACAGTAAAAAAAATAAAATTGAATTCATTTAAATTAAGTATATAAAAATGGAAGAAAAAGTTAATTTTATAAGCAAATTTTTCTTTCGCTCCGAAAATACTTTTTAGTTGGACTTTTTTCTGACTTCATTTTCGGAGCGCTTCGAAAATGCTCTTAAGTTGGACGCTTTTCTGACTCCTTTTTCGGAGCGCCCCTAGAATGGTGTGGTGGGATGTAGGTACATATGTACATATATATGTATGTATATATTTATGCATTACGGGATAAGAATTTTATTTCAAAACTCTACTTGTGTGCATTTTTACCTTTTTCTTCACTAATTGGCAAAAAATACCATTTATGGTATGAAAGCATTAAAGCGCGAGTTCGGAACAAAATAAAACAGAAAATGTAGGAACAAAAAACTAATGAGACAACAATGATAACAAATGTCTCGAGATCATAGGAGACCATACTGACATTGACAATGGTTAACTGAATGTGGAGATACTTTTACGTGAATATATTCATTGTATCCATATTGCACTTACTACCACTAACTCCAGCCATCTTGCATTGCCTCACCATGAATATTATTTGCTCCCACATAACTAGTGTTGCCACAATTTTATTCAATGTTATAATCAAGATCTGTTGAAATAAATCGAATTTTAGAATGTTTAGAGCAGTAGTTAGCAACTGCAAGTCATTAGCAATTTGTTGCAGGTTCCTACATTCAATTTACATTATTTACATAAAATTTAATAACATTTTCTGCATTAAATTTCTGTCGTCTTTTTTCAACTATTAAAAACAATTATACAAATTTATGGAAAAATAAACTGGCAACCTTCTATTCATACGGGTACATAAGTGAAGTTTCATAGCATATTGTTGAACACTTTTTATAGCCAACCACTAAAAATATGTAATATGTGGTACCAAAAACAATATATATTCCAGATTCTTGTAAGATTCTAAGACGATTTATCCATGAAGGCACGATAGGGATTCGAAAAAAAGTCTAAGAACAATGAAATTTTTCCCAAACATTCTTTGTTTCACAGAAGCATTTGGTATTGAGAATGGGTAAAATCGATATACTAGGACCCGAGTTGTATAAAAAAGTTTCAGACTTTATATATAACCATCATAATAGTGATGGTAAGAATCGGTCCACGATTTCTCATAGCCCCCATACAAATGTCTTGCCGGAATTTGACTCTATGGTACATACATAAATGCCTACAAAACTAGATCAAAAATAAGTTGCATACTAAGGGAAATCATAAAACGATATTTTGTAACCATAGCCCCCATATAAGAACTACAGTTGACCCTCGGTTAACGAACGCCTCGCCTAAAAAAAATCTTTCGCTTAACGAACAAAGTTTCGTATACCTACCAACGCAAAATGGGAAATATGTACCGAATTGCGCGAAAAACTTCCTGGCAGGAACTTTGGCCCGAGCGCTTTGCCATATGCGCATCTGAGGGGCTCCACGCAGTGTCCACGGAGCCAGTAACCAACGAAATTATATAGATGGGCCTAGAAGTAAATAACAATGATATCGATGAGCTTGTGGCAGGAGAATTTATCAACCGAGAAGGTTACAGAAGAACAACAACCGTCTACATTAAAAAGCATCACCCCAATCAGACAGTGGCTAAACGCGCAACAGATTTATTCAATGATAATGCTGTGTCGCATTTTCAACAAATTTTGAAGCGTCGCCAAAAACAAACGACTCTAGACAGTTTTTTGTTAAAGAAGAACTATGTATGCGTCCAGGTATCATACAAAATTACTTTTTTTTGTAATTTTTTCGTTTTTTCCATTGCAGATTGTCTCATTTGTCCTATATTCAGTTCCTTAAAAATGGTGATTAATATATGTTATATTACTTTCAGAAAATATTGATATTGAAATATCTTAGTGTGTACTTTTTCCGACTTGGAACGCATTATTTTATTTTGCACTGATATTTATGGAAATAATGGTTTTGCTTAAAGATCGTTTCGCATAACGATAATGCTTCTGGAACGAATTGTGTTCGTTAACAGAGGGCCCACTGTACTTCCTTATCACTATCAAGATGAAATTCGACACAAATAATCCACATGTATAGATTACACTACTAATATATAGTCGTACATATTTAAGTGGTGGGTATAAAAGATTCGGCACAGCCGAGTATTAGCTCTTACTTGTTTATACATAAAACTAAAAATTATAACGTATATTTCCTACGACTGGCAAACAGCAAAGGCATCAACAGTATAAATACGAAAAATGTTTTGTTGGATTTAAATAAACGCACTTACAAAAAATGCAATTAGTGCGTTAGATGAGTAATTTGAAAGCAATAATAAGAATGTGAACATTTCTAATTTAGTAGATGTTGATTTACATATTTATTTCTATTTATTTATAATGTATTTGTAGGGCAGATACTTTCTGCAATTTAAACGAAAATATGTATTGTGTAAATGTAATTATTATAATATTAATAGAGAAAGTGTATTCTTTTACATAAAAATAATAGATATTCATCAAATCAATTTTAATATGTTTACTTCGATGTTTTACTCGATCAAATACACTCTATAACAGAGACTGAAAATAAGTTAAAACTGCTACTATGTTAGAAAAAAAATACACATGTTATTTTCGGGTCATATTTTGACCCCACATTTTTTTTTTAAGCAAATTTAAATTTGTACATTTCAAAAATATTTTTAAGGCTTGTGATCAATGCAATATATCGTCGTTAGAGTGATTGTGTGTCGGTGTGACGGACAAACACGTTTTTTTTTTTGCAAGTTATGCAATGTTAAATATGATTTGGGCCATCAAAAGACCCTAAACGTAGTAGCAGGGTTAAGTGAAAATAGGTTTTCTGTGTTAAATAACGGAAATAATCAAGATGAGTGATTTATAATTAAATTTTTTCTTAAAGGTCAGGTTATAACTTTTATTTTCGAACTTTAAAAATAAATGACAAAAGTTAGTTTTTGTTGTTAATAATTGTATGTAAAATTTAAAATTTCACAAAAAATCGAAAATTTTACAAAAAAAAAAAACTTAAAGTTTAGAAAAAAATCTTAAATTTTAGAACAAAATAAAAAAAAATGACTTAAAATTATTTAAAAAAAAACGTAAATTTTGCAAAAACTTTAAAAACAATATATAAATCAATATTTGTTATTTTTGGATAATATGGGACGAGTTATTTTCGATTTTTGCTCTGTAATTATGTAATAATTTAAATTAAATTCGATTGTTGAATCAAGCAACAAGCATCCAAACATTTGTACGACATTATTTTCTTATAAATAATTTTAAACCAAAACTTACGTTTTCATTTTGAAAACTACAAATTAAAATTAGCATAACACTTTAAAACTGGCCCTTAATACTTAATTGTTGTTAGTTGTTATTGTTGTAGTTGTTGTTGTTATGTATTATTATTATCATTTGAAATTATACTAGTTAACTATAATTCATATTTAAATCAAATGCGATTTTATTTTAAATACCAACTAACAACAGACAAATGTTTCCTAAAACAACTTCTAAAGGAACTTCCTTCTTTGTATGGCAAACTAAAAATAAGAATAATTAAAAAGTTTTGTAATTTTAGTTATAGTAACGATTTATTTATGTTACTTTACGTATACTCACTCGTATGTGTTAAAAGCCATTGAAAATAGTTTATGTTCCTCTTTGTCATATCGGGAAAACTTGATATTGTGATATCTATATGTAGTAATATTGCTTTTGCTATAAATATGGCGTAAAAAACTTGTTTTAAATTTGGATTATTACATCGATGGTGCAAACTAACAAACATCCTGTTCTCATACCTGAGCTAACATACATTTAATGCCAAAGACATTCATTCGTATGTTAAAGACGAAGAAAAATAAGAATGCGGTCTTTGAACTCTCTTCTAAATATGTTGTCATTGTAGAATTTGTTATAAAAATTGTTAAACGTATCTTTATAATGTGCAATCCTTAAATTACGTTATATGATCAGGTTGTTCATAAAATAATCGTATTCATACTTCATAAGAAATGTCACACCTACTTTTTCTATCTTTATGCATCTGACACTAAAGCTATCCATCCCCTCTTTGTTATTTTGTATGTATGTATGTATGTATGTAGTTTACCAATACGTTTCAAGATCTTGGAAATGTGTCTTCAAATAATTTACTGTTTAGAAAAGAAATGGATGCAGTTGCCGATTGTCAAAGAGTAAACTTCTGGATTCATTGAACAATTGGGTTAAAAGCAATATATGGCGGATATAAATTACAATTTAAATAAAAATTTAAGTTTACTAAAACAAACAGCCAGATTAATTGTTTATAGCAAAAAAAAAATGAACTGCATAGATATAATATATTCGTGCGATTTAAAAGAAATTCATAAACTTTTGAGCTGACAAAGTTTCAAAGTTCAAAACTCCTATTAAAAATACAAAACAAAAATTTTCAAAAAATATGTCTCGATTATTATTAAGTATTCAAATGAAAAGTACCTATTTAATAATCAAAAGTCCCTAGCCGAATTTGACAGCATTAATAAACATAATGATAATCTTTGCTTTACGTATGTATTTCTTTAAATGTTTACGAATACACTCGTACATATATTGCATTAACTGCCAGCAAAAACAAACAATTACAAAAAAAAAAACAAATATTTAACGTGTAGTTAGTACCTAATACTAATTTTGTATTTGTACTAGTTGTACCAAATATTTTCAGTAAATCAAATTAATTTACAAAGTGATTGATTTTAATAAATTTTGTCTGAAGTATAAAAAGAAACCATTTCTTGTTGTTTTCGAAACGGTGGAATGAACGAAGTATAATAAGGTGCTGCAAGTTCTAGGCTCAAAAAATGTTTTTAATATCCTCTAACGGAAAACAAATGTTTTTAATTCGTTTCATAATATTTCTGGAATAATGAAGCCATTTTATTTAAAAATAAAATTCATTCTAATTCTGCCGAAATTGTTTTTTCTTAGTTTTGTCAAGAGCTCAAACATTTATGAAAACTTATTGTATTCATATTTTTGACTCCACAAAATTGGGGTCACACTAATAAGTAGATATATGAATATTTATTTCTCGGTTAAAGTCCATCTTAGCAATTTATTTACTTAAGATATGGTCACACATTGCAAATGTTTACTCAAAAAAGCGTAACCTCTTGTTTTGGCACATGTTTGTTTGGCGTTGTTTACTTTTACAAGAGCTTTGCAAGATCAAACAGCATCAAATAAAATAAGAGTGAATATTTGTTTTGTCTTGTTCTAAATAAACGAAGTTTTTTTTAAGAAATAAATGAGTTCAAAATGTATATTTTATTTAGTGGTTACGTCTTTTTCGGCAAATACTTGTCAAGTGTGATCGTACCTTACTCTTTTGTTTCATGTACTTATTTACACTTATGCATGCGTACACGTATTAATGTTAATACTCGTCGTATTTCGTTGCAAATGTTATTAACATGACTTTGACTTTTTGTAGACATACATATGTATGTATGAGGAAATATGTAAGTAAGTTTAAGAGTATGTATCTATGTTTATATACAGACATACATATGTATGTGTTTGAGAATAAGTACTGCGAAAAAGTAATATTTTTCATTGGCATTAGTTGCAATTTCATTTCTGTGGTAAATCGTTTGTTGTTTTAGTAGCATCTGCAGCAGCAACAAAGCACCAGAAGAAGAAGAAGAAGCAACGGCAGCATCATCGTCAGCTTCGTCAACTACATTGTCATTATCTTTATTTGCCGTTGCTGCTGCTGATGCTTATGCAGCTCCAATGTTTGTTTATTTGACTGGAGGCTATTTGTCTTGGCAAATTCTTTTATTTATAACGATGCTGTGTAGTTATGTATGTCTCGTTGTTGCTTATTCATTTAAAATTTTTATTTTGCATATTTTCAATTAATATTTTTTGCAATAAAGTTTACCACCATATGACACTATATGTATGTATGTATGCACATAGATACTATAGTATTTGTAAACAATTTAACACGAAAATTTCGAGTTTCTTTAGAGAACAAATATTGCTGAGCAACCATCTTATTTTCTTAAAACATGCAACATATGCAACTATAGTATGACGAGCGATAAGTACTGCTCTTGTAAATATTTGGTATTATTTTGAGAAATTTCGAATGAAGCATTACCCTGAATTTAAGTACATATTAGCATGATCTTCAATTATAGAAATTGTTATTAATAGTTTTTAATTCAAAACCAAATCATACGAGATTTTTTTTTTAAAGAGAAGTAACACTCAGGTAATTAATATGCCCCTATATACTATAATTGCGCTACTTTCTTTGGAAAGGGGATATATTGAAGAAGTAATGGTGGTGAAGGAAGAAAGGTTTTTTATATTACAACTCTGCAATTACGCATTCTGTTTGTTTTTAGTGCAGCATTACAGCGTCTCTGGTGGTGAGTAGGCGCATTATTTTTGAAAGCTTGATTGATTGATAAAGACTATTTAATTATTTTACTTCGGTGGCGTTTGAATGCTTTACCACCGAAGGAGGGCGCTGTGATAAATATTAGTCATGATAGATAGAAAACTAATAATTATCAGAAACTGATGTTGTTTGAGTGGCAGCGGTTGGGAATCGAACCCGGGCTGCAAATACCAACTCATGCTTAATTATCAAATGCGCTAACCAATTAAACTACAGCACCCTCACAACGAGTTGTATGTTGTATTTAATTCACTTTAAAATATATTTTATGCCAAATTTGTTTGTATAAATTACCAGCTATTGTCACAGCCGACTACTTGCACCACATACGATATTCACAGCTTATCGCCAAAAATTCGAGAGTTAACTATATTAGTCAAAATTTGAATACATACTTTGAAAAAACTCATACGAAGCATACTAACATCTTTCTTTATCCAATTTCAATTCAGTAAAATTATTTGATTTCCTAATTTTATGAAGGCAGATGATTCATTGGGAACTTGGAAATAAAATTTCTCGGCGCATGCAGCAATAGTTTTTCAATTATCGAAGTATTCTTAATTTGAACTAAAAAATTACACATGTACATACATACATATGTGCGTGTTGCTTGCAAATTACGGATGTAATCTGACAACATTTTTTAGCAAATGTCATGTTACTGGCAGCATGAAGATTTCTTTGTCGTCCTTTTTGTAGCCTTCTACACAACAGCTGGCTAGTTGGTCTTAATAACACTTTTCATTGTTTACTTTTTATATTGAGAAGTTCAATTTACCTTCATTTCTACTTGGAATCTGTTTCGGTTAAATCTACTTGATTTACATACATACATACTTATATGTATGAATATTTGTTTCCTGGAGCAATTTTATTGGAATTTATTGCTTTCCACAATTTATTGTAATTTATGCAATTAACTGAAAATACTCGTACTTTGTTCTTTTTCTTGTTTGTTGGTTGATTGCTGCATCTTGAAATTGCTTTTCTTATACATACTCGTATTTTTCTTCCCAAAGTTGCGTTAAGCAATCCAAAGGGATCTTTAAAAGACAGATAATTGAATGCACATGCAAACTTTTTGAATATCATATCATATACAATCACGTATGTAAATGTGTATGTATGTACTGCACATTCACTTAAATATGTAATTGGTAACATCAATTTTAAAAATTCCACTTAGATTAACAATTGTTTTTATTTTCCATATGTATGTGCATATACATACATACATATATATATATATATATATATATATTTGTAGTTGTTGTGTAAAGAGATATTTAAAATATTTTTTAGCAAAATTATTGAATAGAGTTGTAAATAAAGTCTCTTGTAATTATTGAAAAAGTATTCGTTATTTTTGAAATTTATTAATAATGAAATATTCAATTTTAATTTGTTCACTACTTGAACTTTTAAATATCCGATATTTATTAAGTGTTAATATGTTTAATACCTTTGTGTTGATTTGAATTTAAACAAGAGTTAATTTTAAATATTAGACATTTTTTGTTCAAGAAAAACTTGTAACCGTTAAAACCGTTAACTTTCCAATATCTTGTTACAAATTTTGCGTGGGATTTCCTGTATATGAATGAATGTATCGAATATACCAAACAGAATATCCAGAATAACCTACGTACCCAAGAGAAAGCTGTTAATACTTTTACACACCATCATATATACACATAGTTACATAGATACATACATACATATGCACATAGATACATATTTTAGGTTTACCAGTTGCATTGATGACATACTTTTAAGTATTCTAGTTATTTGCTTTGTTTTTATTTCATTTTAAACTCTGTGGGCCATTAATTTTGTTCAATTTTGTTTGAATTCAAATTAGCGAGTAAATTGAAATTATGTATTTAATTTGTTAATTCAAATGGCAAAAGCTTCTGAATGATAAAAATTCGTATTTAATTCTGTTTTGCCTGGTTGCATTTTTGAAATTCCCAAAATGTTTTGTTTCACTTGAACAAAATAAAATACGAACAAATAAGGTGGGGTTTTTGAATTTAAGGTGGAGCATTTATAATTGAAAATAAATTCACATTTTTATGCAAACAATTATTTAAATTGTCTTAAGTATCGATTTTATAGAATTTTGGCTTTGATTTATGCTTATGTGCTATTTTATTTTTATTTTTATATCCTACACCACCATGGGTATATTGGATTTGTGCTGATGTTTGTAACGCCCATAATCACTTTCTAAGTCGAAACTTGGTACGTGATATTTTATCGGACCAAGCACCGTTGGGATTGAAATTGGTTGAAATCGGTTCATTATTTCACATATACCCCATACAAATGTCATCCCGAAATAGTGATTTTCAATCATAAACGTATGGTTTATGCTCGTGTTCAAACAAAGTCCACCACAAATAAGTTCTATAACTCTCTTAAAAATGTTGGTATCCAAAGATTATTCAACTCAAATATGTTTCAAATATACACAAATAATTCGTCCCAATTTTATGATGATCAGTCTATAATTAATCGTAGCTCCCATATAAAGCCCATTTCCGAAAATCACTTTAACGACCATAAATCTCTTAGAAATGTCGATATCCAAATAAAATTCGACACAAGTATGTTTCATATATACCGAAATCCTGACACTTAATTTTATAATGCTCGGTCCATAATTAGTCAAAGATACCCAAAGACCCCTTTCGAAAATCATTTTGTATTAATCTTTTAAAAGTGTTTATATCGAGATAAAATTTAACACACAAAATATTTACGAAAGTCATGCTACTAAATATTTGGATAATCGGTCCATAATAGGTCAGAGTTCCCATGTAAAGCCAATTTCTAAAAAAATGTTTTTACACATATACTGGGTGTAGAGTATTATATGGTCGGGCTTGACCGATTAAACTTTCTTACTTGCTTTTATTTAAATTTTTTCAAATCAAAGCGGTCGGTTTCATCGAAATCATAATGTAGTAAGAGAGGTAGCCAGCCACCTATCTATTGTATTGTAAGCAGATTCAATATTTTTATCTTCTATTGTATTGAAATAAAATAGAAATCTAGACATACAAAAGAGTATTTTAAAATTGAAATACAAAATGTTGACCATCTCTATGTCTGTCTTGTATTATATAATGTTATTGATTTAAATGAAAAGTTGTTTAAATTATATTCCATGCTCAGTTGAACGACACAGTATATTTGTTACGAAATGAATCAGAAATTTTATGATTGTTAAAATTCGTTTTAATAGTTTTATCTTGAAACGTAAAATACTTGCAAAATACAAAAACAGCTCGTAAGCAATAGTTGGTAGTATTTAAAAAATCAATTAAATCAATCAAAACATATTTGTTTTTATAATTGATAATAAACAATGTGTGTAATGGGAAAATCCAAAAAAAATTGTAACAATCACATTTTTTGTTTTATTAATTTCTACCTCAAATGGCAGGACATAAATTTATATGCTTTTTGGAAACTCCACTTATTTTTTTCGGGTTATTTTAATTGCTCTTGGAATTTTTTAGATCTATTATTAATTGCAAAAAAAAAAATAAAAATAAATTTGTTTACTTGTATTTCACAATTTGTATGTAAAAATGAGTAGACAAAATTGTTTTGCGATACACTGTATGTAAATACACATACTTTTATTATGCATATTAATGTAAAGCAACAAACTGAACATATAAATCATACATATCGGGTATTTGCGTCAGTCATATATCATATATCCTAAATTTGTGATTTTTATGAACTGATTACTACAAACCATTTCCCTTAATACATTTTTCACTGTAGTACTCAATTTGTTTTTTTTTTTTTAATGAAAATAAGCAAATAAACAATAAATTCATAAAAATTAGATTACGATTAATTCGATGTGTGTTGGTGGGTAAACTTTTCTTTAAATAAAATATAGTGCATTTAAAACAATTGACACACATTTTCTTCAGGTAAATAATACTTATATAATGTTTTATTTCTGCAAACACGCGATTTGGATAAAAGTTATTTAATAAATAATATACATAATTAAATATCTCGTTGAAAGCAATCAAAGCCATTTTTACATGATATTTTCAGTAATCAAAGCCATTTTTACATGATATTTTCAGTAATAAAAGCCATTTTTACATGATATTTTCAGTAATGACAGTTCTATGCAATTTACTCGTAATAATAAAAATATTTTCAAGTATATTGTATTAAAATTCTACAAATGATGTAAGTGAGAGATTATGAGTAAAACCAAAGTTTGCTTTCAAGTCTAAAAAAATGTCTGTATATAACAAAAGTATTTAAAACATTGTTATTCACTCCGAGAAAGGTGTTTAACCAATTAAAAACTATCAAAATAATAGTACTGAAGTTCAGAATAATGGGCGTCAATACCAATCTGAACTTAAAAAAACATGACTGCCGTGAGTACATTTTAATATTTCAGACCGAAGGAAATACAACCAATCATGTTTAAAGCTACGAATTTTCAATAATTGAGCATTTTGTTTCATAACAACGCGCCCCACGCTTTTCTTTAAGGGATGTGTGAGATTTTTTTCATTTTGATTTAAAAGTTTATGTTGTTTGAAATGTTTTATTTTTTGACTTCTAGTCGATTTTTTTTAGTATTCATATTTATTTTGTGTTCACAACTGATCAATATATTAAGGTAAAGAAAAGCGTTTCTTAAAAAAATTTATGATAAATTTCGCAGTCTCTCCATCTCTACCAATGCTTTAATATTGCACGGTTTAGACCCTGTTAATTTTTCGCATTGTAAGCCGATACGTAAGCCGTCTAATGATCGTACACGGCTCAATGCAACGTAAGCCTGTCCTTCTGCAAATAGTTTTGGTCCCAAATCAATAACAGCATGATCGACAGTCGAACCTTGCATTTTGTGTTGAAGCCCATGAAATTTTTTTTTTGCGATCGGAACCCGTTAAAATCAGCCAAAATTGTTGTTTTTAAATTCTTTTATTTAGCTTCACTTCGGAAAATCAAATCTTGTAACGGATTTTATCCTGGTGAATGCCTGCAAAGTTTTATCCATTTGCATTGAGTAGAAGGCAGTCAAAAAAGAATTTTAGCAAAAAAAAAACATTTTGGCGCCCCCCCCCCCCCCCCCCGATTTTATCCTGGCTACACCCATATATTCGTGTATTGTCATCGGGAATATGTATGCCTGCAAAGTTTCATCCATTTGCATTGAGTAAAAGGCAGTTAAATTAACGTTACAAGATTTGATTTTCTGAAGTGAAAGTAAAGAAAAGGTTTTAATTTAATAAAAAGAGTGGGTGTTTTCGTTAAATGTGGCTTATATGTATGTATGTACATACATTTATTTACTAGACGTATGAAAATTGCATAAATTTGTATTTATGAACTCGTGTGTAACCATTTCTATTTTATTTTTATACTTTTTACATTATTTTACATCAGTTTTCGATTAGTTTGTAAATGTAAATCATTTTTTAAAAATTACACAATAATTAAAATTGCCCAAAGAAAAGAAATCTTTGGTGGTTATAAATCTTCTATCATCTTCCTCCTTTTTGGTTGACTTGGGGCATATTTATGGACACTAATGGTTTTGTGATATACGAAAGCAGTGTAAAACGAACGATCTAGTTTACTGATATATGTACATATGTATGTATTTTCTGCTGGTCTGAACAGATTTAATAACAGGCAGCAACATTAAACTCTAAAGAATTTTAAATTGCAAATTGATACATTCTTAAAATATAAAACACTAGATCGGTCGTTATTGGCGCCACTAAACAAATACGTATCTATATAAGTATATGTACGTTGACTTCTGGAATATCAAGTTTTTTTTTTATCTAATTTTCGGAAAACAAGAAATGTATACAAATCATAAAATATTTTAAATAGTTTTTGTTTATTTTTGTCTTAATTTACAACAATTAAGCTTTTATTTGCTTCGTATTCAATGTGCTGAGATAAAATATCGCACAATTATTTGTTCGTGCACAATTGGAGTCGTTTTTTTTTTTTATTATTTAGCATTTAAAACAGAAACCTCGTGCTGCATGTCTGAGATGGAAAAAAACGAAAAAAGTTACCTGATGATATTGTGCATTTGCAATTATCGCCCGATCTTGCCTTGGTACGCTACACGGCTGCAGCAGATAGACGCTAATGTTGTTGGTGCTGATAGTGAAGTTATAAATAACTTCAGTAAACATTTGGTGGCACGGTTTTTTTTTCATTTCGTTTAGTTTTCTTGTCTTTTTGCTTGTATGCAAAGTCTCCTTGAAGCAGTTGAACATCGCACAAACGCCCCCAAAAATTACAATATACCGAGAAGAAAGAAAAACTAAATAAAAATAACTGCACTCTGGGTTTAATAAACAAAATAAAACGAGCCGTGAATAAGAGAGCAAAGCAACCAAATCAGATACGAGTAGTTTTGTTAGTTTTGTAAAATGCATCATGTTTCATAAACATTGAGGTGATTGCAGCAATAGCCTTGACTGTAATGTAAAGCGGTTTTGTTGCACTGTAATAAGTTTTATCAGCAAGCGTGCCATTAACAAAACTGCGTTTTTCAACAAATGAAAAACAATATTTTTAGGAATTAAACATCATGTTGTTTTAAATGCTTTTTAAATTTATTATTTACTTATTTGTTTCTTTGTTTACATTAGATGCATTAGATACATCGTACATCGTACATCATAGAAGTTAGAGCTGCAAAGAGTTGTATTTAAATTTAATGTTTTCTCTGTTTATTTATTTAGATGTTGTTTTTATCTTACAAAAGTTATCAACAAAATCGAAATGCATAAATAAACTTAGAATTGCTTGTTTAAGGCTACTTTCTGTTTGCATAAAAACCTCAACTCATTTCGTTCAAACAAGCATTTTCAATACTAATTACACATTTAAACAAAGTAATATGATGTAACACACAAGAATTTAATAATTACATATTAAAAAAATATAACACTGTGCTACAAAACAGAATACATATTTTCTTTCGATACATGTGCGAATGCCTGTATCTACTGTTAAAAACTTATGTTTGTTTAGAAATATTAAATATTGATTTATTTAAATTTAAATTGATGACAAATTAGACCATATTACTGCAAACATACGAGTATATACATATGTACATAAATATTTTGTTGTTTTTAACAATATCTACATTGTACGTAATGGAGTGGTAAAAATGTAGTATGTTACAAGGTTTCTGCAGTCTTACAAGGAATTTAAAGTTGCCAAAAAGTATTTTAAAATTAAAATACATACATATGTATATACAAATATAAAATGGCAAATAAGTCAATAGAATTATACGAACAAAATTAGAAAATCTCAAACTGATTCACTCACTATTACGATTAGATCTGAATGTTGGCATTGGCAGTACAAGTTAAGAGGTTAAATATCGTAAATATTTGTTTAAAAGCAAATATCGCACCCTAAATACAAAAGGGTCACAACTCAAAATACTAACATTTTCAGGAGAGACAAAAAACTTCATCGTGCATAAACAACACACTTGATATAAAAATAGACATAAATTTATTTGTCCAGTTAAACAAAATAATGATGTGAAAGAAATTGTTGCAGTAGTTAGAGATGTGTACTCTGAATTAATTTATGGAAAAAAGTCAGTTTTGGAAAATTTTGAGTTGTTACCCTTTTGTATTTAGGGTGCGATATGTATGTATGTATTTGATTGTGACGATGATTCTCTTTTACATTTTTTTTACGTATACATCATGGAAATTTTATTAAAATTAATAAAATGATGGGGGTTACTAGAAATGTCATCAAAAATTATATTCATGGCATTATAGACAACCGAAATGTGTACCAAGAGGTGATTTTGTATTTGGTTAAAAAACTTTCATCAAGAAACCCTGGCATTATTCCAAACTCGGAATAAATGGAACAAACATACGAGTATATACAAACATACACATACATAGATAATTGGAAATATGTTGATGTTTGTTTTTTTTTTTTTCATTTAGAAACTTGTGGTTGCACATGGTAAACTGGAGCTTAAATACTCTACAAGAAGGAACATTTTAAACGAGAAAAGTCATATATGGAAGCCAAATCAATTTCAAATGAACTCAAAATGAAATAGAGACAATCAGTTTTAGTTATAATACATACCTACAATAGATACATATTTACATACACATACAAATGGGAAAATGTTTTAGATATAAATGTAAAGAAATATCGATATAAGTATCGATATAATGTATGTACATTATCTACTTACAGATCTATATACACAAGATAAAGACAAAAAACTTATATTGCAACCGCAGACACTCTGGAGCCTTTATTTATTGTCAATAAAATGAGGAAAATAGAGAAAATATGCAATTTTGTTAAATCAATTGCAACAACAAATCCACCAACTCGATTAGAATTAAGCGGGTGTATACGAGTGTATATATGTATGCAAGTACGGGGCTCCAAGTGGAGGTACCAAGTTTGTGCGGAGAGAAACTTTAATTTCTTTAAAAATACAATGCCCAGAAATGCAATATGTACATACAAATGAAATACTATTTACAAGATGCATCACTAAGTCCACAAAGCAAGAACAATAACAATAACGTGTTGACAACTATTATTTCCAATTTTTGAGTATTTTTTGTTTTATTTCCTTCGCGGTGTTTTCAAGTGTAGTTGCACGAATATTTACTAAACTTAACATAAGTGATTGACTTGAACACCACACCAGCAATTTTCCTTAAATGGTGACTTACTTATGTAGACAACAAAATCTACGTTAATGCAAGTCTAACAATACGAAAACTGCAAAAAATACCTCTATATACATACATATGTATATACTCGTATGTGTGTATATAGATATAAGATACAACATAGTAAGCACTGAATCTTATTGTCGATGCATTTATTTATTATGTATTTTTAAACCGTAGCTACGTACCGGCAGACAGGCGGATGGACGGACGTTTTTGCGTATGCATAAGCAGACATGTACATATATATTCATTCATTCATTCATTCATTGAGTTTAGAGTAGAGTTGAAATTTTGTCATTCATTGTTTTATTTTTCTATTTTTTATATACATAGATTTTATTTGAGTTCAGTTACTTATAATTCACTTTACAACATTCATAGGAATTATTTGTGTTAGACAAAATTTAATGTAATTTTAAGTTCATATGCGATTTATTTAGTATTTAAACATTTGTTTATGACGAACATACATACATACTATGTATGTTAAATTCATATCATTGGAAGTACAAAAAAAAGTTAAAATTTTCCAAAAGCTCGAACATAAAGAAATCGAACTAAAGTTATGTATTGAAGATCGTCAACGTTGTCCGAAAAATGTTTAGAAAATGTCTAACAACCGTGTGAACTTAAAATTTTTGTCTTCCAACCTTACAAGTACATTGCAAGACAAAAATATTGTCAGACATCTAACAATCGTGTAAACACACAATTTTGTCATTGTCAAAATATATGTGAAAAGTTTATGCATCTGCCAATGGCAGCATTGCCATAGAAATTATTTCTAAATACAACTCTGTATATACATAAATAAACAAACAAGTGTGCATTAATAAAATTTTTGAAAAAAGTGGAAGAAAATTAAAGAATTAAATAAAAGAAAATAAAAAATAGATAGCGACATATCCTTTGATGAATCCTGTTTCATAGAGTGCAGATAAAATGGTTTCAAATTCTCTTTTTTGTTCCATGACAATATTTAAAAATTTTAAACACACACACAACCCTGCAAAACGAATTTGACAATGCCACACAACAATCTGTCAACCGTGTGAACTGACAATTTCGGTTGACAGATAAATTCATTGTGTGAGAATTGTGTGCCAATGAAATTGTTAGGTTTCTTACAGTCGTCTAAACTGACAATTTACCTTTTGCTAACAGTTTTTCAATGTCAGTACATTGCTAGATCTGACAACGTTCTAATATTTGACGATCGTCTATACATAGCTTAATAGAAACAGAACACTGGTAACGCATGAACATTTTGTCCAGTAGTTGTATTATCAAATTATCACTTTATTAATATCAGTACACTACTGCAAATATTGAAATAAATAAACAAGCTTTAATTTTGATATTATTTAGTTTCGCTGATAACCCACAGATCTTTTGATTACGGTGGGTTTCGGCAGTTGCTATGAATGCAATGCCTATAATTGCATTATCTCGAATATATGAATATATATGTACAAAAATCGCACTACTTTAATTTGTTGTGGCATTCAAAACTTAACATCTATATGATAATATTGTTAGAGGTTCTGCAACGTTGACATCTATGTATGTATATACAAATCGTGAGATGCAACCGATAATATTGAAAACCTTTCCTGCTTTTCGTTTTTGACGCTGCTTTAAAAGCTCAATATTATAAAAAAGTAGAGTTGTATGTTGAGCATATCGGCCCGCAAGCTTGTTCTTCACCACTACTTATAACAGTGTTTCTTGTATATATAATGTCAACGTATAAGTAATATGAGCGTTACTCATACGTAACAGAGTCCTCAAAATCACATGGTTTACGAGTTTGTCAATTATTAAATTTAACATTAGTTGCAACATGCATACATACATTTTTTGTATCAAAAATGTTTTGGACAATGCATGTGTATTTCTTAAAAATATATATATGCATATTAAAGATTGAGAAAAGCTGATATAGTTTTATATAGCGGAGTAGAAAAATTATTTAGTTCTTTTATTCGACCTTTTTTCAATATTCTATAATTTCTTTTTTTTAACAATTAGGTCACTTTTAATATTTATAGAAAATAGAAAAATATTAATTAAGGAGTATTGTAGGAATAATTAGAGATTTTTCAAGTCTATATTAATAAAAGAAAGTGTTTGTTCGTAATCGGTAAAATTAATAACTACTACACCAAATTAGAGAATAATTTACATATAAGTTTTATGGGTCGTGGCAAGTGTTTGGGTTACGTTTTGTTTTTGTCCATTAAAAAACCGCTTAACCAATTGTTATGCAAATTGAAGGACATTTAATCCGTATGTGAAAATTACTATAGGCCATTTGGTAGTTTTTAAATAACAATGATTTAAAATCAGGGAAAAAATAGGTAGGAACTCATGCACCGGAAAAGTATCTTAAATAAAACTCGTTTGCAAATATAAATTAGTGTTACAATATTGTGTCCATCAATCGTTGAGTCGTTATTCATCAGCATGAGAATTATTCTTTCGCAACCATGTATATGGAAATAACGCTAATCATTTAAGCACGATTTACATCATCGTTCTATTAGCAACTTTATGTAAAATCTACAATAACAAAGAGCATTATTGATGCATATTAAGAGGCATGCACATACATACATATATACAATATTTTTACACATGCATATGTATGTGTACGTCTATTTGTAAATACATACTCGTATATCAGTGCAATATTTCTCTTAAGGGCGGCATATTAAATTTACACAATACTTCATGACTGAATAATAAACAATCAGTGTGTGGGATCCAACTAAGTACAGGCAAAGAAAACTACAACAACAATGCAAATAAACAAATTTATTGTTGGAACTTTGCCTTAAAGGAATAACAAATAGTCGTTACACATGGTTGTTAAACACACATACAAACACATGCCATTTGTTACAGTGACGAGCAAAAAAAAAACAAACATACACTAACGTCCTTTATGATTCTACACTAAATTTAGTTTAAATACATTTTGCGCATTACTACAGCCATTTTTTTTTATATATTTATTGTTAAAGTTTAGTTATTGAAAAACGAAATTCATACAAATCAAATTCCATTTAAAAAGGAAGTTCTTTTTTCCAAGTCATTGTGTCTAAAATAAAAAAACGCCTAAAAATATTACCTCTTAGTCTGATAATATTTTGATAACAACAGCATTGTTTGCCAATTCAATTAGGAAAATATCGTATTTGTCGTATTTATTTATATTTTAGGGTGAAAAACGCCAAACTTTACCTTGTTATGTAGTGAAGGAAATGGGCTTGTTTGGAAATATTATTAACGCAACAATTTTATAATAATAATAATTTTACTAAATATACTACATACACTTTTACGATTCAAGATTTTTCGCTAAGACTTTAAAGTCGTAAAGTGATAAATCTGCAATAAACGCCTAATTTGCATTTGCACAATGTTTGAAAATAGATACTCGTAAAGAAGAAAATTTAATTACCCGTTACCACGTTTTCTTTTTCAATTATACCAGGGAAATAAGGGAAAAAGCCATGGCAGCCAACACATTTGAAAACTTTTCAAATTGTAAGCGTTCAACAAACCTGAACATCAACGGTAAAACTTACTTAAACATGTCTCCATTCCAGGTGGGTGGCACCTACACATTAAAACATGACGGTTGAAATAATTAGAAATTCATACGAAAATTATTTTTCGTTATATGCAAAAGTTTAATTTTAGTTTGTATTATTTTTTGTAACTTGGCAAAGTAAGTGGCAAATGTGAAAAGCGACATGCAGAGTACGAGTAAATAGATATTTCCAAAATTTGTATAGATTTCATTAAAACAACAAATAAAGAAAATATTTTCTCTGAATTTATTTTCATTGAAAGTTAACAAAACGTTTCCTTACAACAGTTAAAATGTTACTTAGCAATTTGAATTACTTATTCCTAACTTATGTACGAGTACGAACGATGGAATTGATGGAAAGATATGTAGAAAAAAAAACACAAAAGTGTTACTGAAGTAGGCAAACTTGATTTAATGATGGCCAAAGATTGACTTAAAGTCATGATGGCTGTTGTTTAAAGCCTGCATTAACTAAACAACGATTTGTAAATGTTAAAGACCTACAGGTCAATAAATATGCATTGTTCTGCACCTACTGATTTTTTCGTCTTCTCTAAAAGATTCCTCTTCGCAAAGTTCTGTGTGTATGTTTTATTTCTCAACAGAATACTGAGCTTAATTTTAGGGAAAAAAGCCCACGTTTTAACACGATTGTATTTTAGTGTTTGCAATTATTCGTTACTTGTTAAGCAAACATCTTTATGTCAGCATCGAAACTTGAGGAGAATAATCGATTACTCTAATGATATACACGCAACTAACTTATACATTAATAAATTTTTAACCAAAGTTTAGCCCTTAAGGTTGCCATGGCAATCAGTTTTCAAATATCTTTTGCTAATGCACTTTCTAACGTTTTTGGTTTTCATTTTATTGTATTTGTACTCCTTGTGGTATATGTATGTTGTGTACTCACAGATACCAGTAGTTTGGTCAATTTACCCATCACATCATTAGAACTAACAATCAGTGTTCGAACATTCTTTAAGCTTTTCTTTTACTCTGTTGGTTTATGGTAGTTTTTTTGTACTTTTGAGAAGTTCAGTTCATGTCACGTTTGTGTAAATCAGTTTTAGTGTTTGCGTTGGTTTATTTTATTGCTCCTTTTGTCAGATTTAAGGTATGATTATGAGTTCAACGTGTTGTTAGTATTAGTAGTGTTGGCTTAAAGTAAAGTTTTGCGTGAGTGATTACGACTACAGTTACATATACATACATATGTATGTGCATTGTAGTTGTACATACAATGCAAATAACGATGACTTTGCAAATTGATTCTAATATGTATTAATATTGTTAATTTTTTAAATTGCAACTAATTCTAGGCACTTAATCATAGAATACTCAGTCGTAAATAGATCACAGGTATTTTAATATAGGTACATATTTATTTATAGTGATATTGCCCACAAAAGTGTTGCTGAAGTTAATGTGAAACATTGGCATGTAAAGTAATTTATAATCGAAATGAAACTCCAAAAAGTTATTTAATCGTCCGCTTGCTTGTAGTCTGTACAAGCATTTTTAGGCGTCAACCAACCACATTTTCAGCATATACGAGTAGAAGAAACAAAAACAACAGACGCCATAAATGTAACCATGATATTTGTATATAAAATGTTGTTGAAAATAATACTGCATTTTTCGCTATACAAACATACATATGGGTATAAGAATGTGAAATATGTAATATGCTTTTACTTTACTTCTAGATACATACATATATCGAACTCTTGACATTTTTTCTATTTCTATCAATTAAGAATTGATCAAACCATTTCCAAACTGTTAATTAAATGTCTATTATAATTGAAGTAAAAGTTATTTACTGTTGACACTGTTGCTCACAACTACAAATTTCATTCGAACGCCAATTTGACACACACTGTACATAAACTTGTGATTTTTTAAATGCTCTTTATTCCATTCAAATGGTTAGGAATTCCCTTTTTAATTTCTGTCTGACAATTGAGTGGCATACGCTCAATGTTGTTTGGCAACTGTCAAAAGTGCATTGTCCACTCATGCTCTCACATTAAAAGTACCAACCATACGCCCAAAATCAAACCCCAACAAATACAGAAACGAAACTCGTTTGAGTTTATGCAAGTGTTTTTAATTTTTATCAAAAAAAAAAAAATATTTATGTATATAAATGTACATATGTATATATGTATGTATATACGCTTATTTATTTGGGTTTATCTTAATAGTTTCAAGTGGGTTTTTTGGTTTTATTTTAGCTTTTTAAGTATAAGACGAAAATGTAATAAAAATATACATACGTACATATTTTTCGAGTACATACACAATTATACTCGTACACATACATATATACATACTTGTATTATTGTTAAAACGCATTTATTACTCTGCTAATTATTTATTTTTTTTTTTATATTAATATTTTTAGGCTTCTGGTTGGCGCTCCTTTAGACAAGAATTTACAGCCTGGTACCAATCACTCCGGTGCTTTATACAAATGTCCCATAACCCAAAACCTGGATGATTGTGAACAGATAATTACTGATGGACGAAGATGTAAGTATTTTTGTAAATTTGAATTTAATTTAAGAGATTTAATTACATAATAAATTTATTTGTAATTTAATAAGATAAAATTGTCTTGAACTTGTGTGGAAAGAACCCAGAAACCTTATGTTTATTGTTAAAGTTGAACGGAATTGTAAATTTCGAATCATTCGGTTTACTTTGTATGAAAATATTTTAAATTCAATGTTACTTAACATACGAGTATCTGTAGTGTTTAAGAAAAAATACTTTTTAACAATTTATTTAGTAGGTCTGAATAAATTTTAAAAATTCTTAACAACCAGATACACAAAGAGATATTTGGTTTTTGGTCTCACTTTCTGTCCTCTCTGTCTCAAGTTGAATCGAATTTAGGTGAAGGATTTATTTAAGAATTTTACTTTAATTGGTTTGGAATATGAATACATACATATGTTAACGTATGAGTATATAAATTTACAAATGTATGTGTACGAGTATATGTATACATACATATGTATGTATCTATGTTGCAATAATACTAAAAACAAAACAAAACAGTTGACTTAATATTAATTAATAAAATAAAAACTATGTACTACTACCTACTAAGATTTTTTGTGAATAAAGCTCGAATACAGAGGTTGCTTTTAAATAAAATATTTAATACAAATTTAGTTAGTTTTTTTTTTCAACGTTAAAATCATTTTGTGAATAATCTTTTTGTTCTTTTAGTAATAAAAATACATAGTTACCAACATATAATTTTATTTATTTATAAATTTATACCAATTTATTTAATATTAATGTTTAAGTAGTTAGAAGTGTTTTTTTTTCGTTTATTTTTTTGCTTTAGAACCCCTTCCTTTGAAAATTATGTAAAAACCAACCCTTAATGTAACCAACCACATACATATACAATTAATTTTTTGTTAGTATAGTATTTGTGACTAAATTTATAAAAATTGTAGGTAGTTTCTATACTTTTTGATTATATGTAATTTATTATTATGTATGTATGTGTAAATAATACAAATAAAAGTATTTTTTACAATTGTATTCGTTTACTTCTTTCTCAATTATATCTGAAGTGGATTTTAGCAAAATGTTTTAAAATTCCAAAATATTTAAATAAATTGTTAATTATATTTTTAAATTGGCTGCAACGCTCAGAGTAATTATTAAAAAGATTTAACTTGGCCTAAATTTTGCTAAAATTGCTTAAAAAAATTTTTTTAATTACTGTTACTTAAATTCTGAACCATATTATTTCATGTTGTTTTTCTTTTTTTTTTTCTTTTTGGTTTTTATTTTGATTTTATATTAATTTTTTTATATGAAAACTTCTACATACAAAACAATACTTGGTATTTAATGGATCTCTTCATACAATTAATTACAAACAATTGCTACAAAAATACTAAAATCGCTAAATATAATAAAATATAATAAAACAAAACAAAAATGTCGTTTTGATAACGAACATAAAAACAAAATGTGATCTAAAATTTATTCTAAAAATTCGTAGCGCCTGAAGGAGTCTATGAACCTAGTAAGTGGTATGGGTGCTTTATTTGTTTTTCATAATTAACTCCGAATAATAATTTAAACAATGTTTATATATGTATTTTTCAGTTCTTAACTTGCTACGCACTTTCAAATTATTTTAATTAACTAAATTAAGCATGATTTATTATTGTTAATAATTATTATCAATTTCTGCCAATTTGTAATTAATTTTTTAACAACTGTAGTGCCTACTTAATACTTTTTGTAACTAATTTTTTTTGTAAACATTTATGTACATATGCATGTATGTTGATTCTAGAATCTAGACACACATGAGAAATAATTACATTTATTTTTAAATTCATTTTGATTTGTCACATTTTTGTGGAATGATGCCAAATAATATACAAACTGCAGTAGATGTATGTATGTATGTAGATGCATAACTATGCAACTAGTGCACATTTCTGCTCTGATTCTTAAATAGCAACTATGGAACAAATTTTAAAAACACATATTTTTATTTTATTTATATAGAGTATAAATGAATGCATATACAAGTACATTAGACCTGCCTTTAAAAAAAGAATTATCCTTGTCTGTGTAGGTCTTATTGTCTTCTTTAGTAGCTAAACTAACTGTTGCAAAATACAGTTTTAAAACTGGAAAAAGAATGTTGCTTTTGTGATTTATTAAAAAAAATATTTACTTAAATATGTAATACGTTTCGTATTGAATAGTATCTTCTAAAGAACCGCGTACAGGAGAGGGCAAATATGCTTATCGGTGGCAGTAGGGTATCCAACTATGTTGATTCATTGGAGCATTGTCGCAATGCGGGTTGTGTTTCACTGTTCTATCGATACTATAATGGAATGTGTTCTGCTGAAATTAGGGAACTTTGTTTGCGTACTACACGTTCTTCATTCAGGGCCCATCCATTCATGGTCGACTGGATAGTGGATTGTACAACACATTACAGGAAAAATTCGTTCTTTAGCCGTACTGTCCGTATGTGGAATAAACTACCAGCAGAAGTGTTTCCTGCCACTTTTAATATAAGAAAATTGAAATCAAATGTTCACAAACACTACTCCCTCTATCCTCCCTCCCATAACCTATTTTCATAGGTCCAACACAATGCATTGCATTAGTAGGGCTCGTCCCCTGAGTGCTGGTCCAAGCATATTGTCTCTTCTAAAGAAAGTTATCTTCCCAACAGCGTTATTATACATATTATTAGGGTGATTAATTTAGAACTTATTTTTAAAAATAAAATCGCTCTAACTTACATGTATGTACATATATGCGAATCCACATTAATGAATATTTCACACATTGCATTCATAGTTTGCATTGCGTAAAGAATGTAAACATTTACATGAATATGAATTAAATGATTGAGTTTATTTTACTGTCATTACTTAGTGAACCTGATCAAAGGATGAACAATTTAATTTTTGGGAACTCGTCGTCTCCTTAAATAAACTAAATATTATTTACAGTTTTATGTTTTAGAATTTTCTAATCAGGCTTTTAAGGTCTGTATTTTCATTTAAATAAAAGACAATTTATTTAATTTTTCCTTTTTTCCAACGTTTCACTGGGATATTTCCAGCATCTTCAGGGAATGATTTTTTTTTATTAATAAATTATCTTTAGTTACATTTCACATTTAATTTTCAAAAACAATATTTGTTTTATAACGTACATATAACACGACATAAAACACATAATTAATTTAAAAATATATATGTAATTGCAAAAATAAATAAAATTTGTTCCTCTTTCCTCCTTTCTTATAAACACTTCGTATCATTTATTTAATTTAGTTGGGAACTTTGACACCTTATTTTTATTTCATATTATAAATGAGGCCACCTTAATGTACATACAGCTACCAGAATTAGGGTACATTAGCGCATAACCAAAATTAATTTTATTTTAAAATTATCATCGGTAAATAAAACCAATAATTTGAGTGAAATTTAACATGCGGTTTCTTCTTGTTATATAAAAAAACACATGTCGATTTGTTTGTATGTTACTACAAATAAATTATACATATAAATTACATACATATGTATGTACATATCTACTTATATACATACATACATATTTATGTTTGATACTTATGAGCGAATTACTGATGGGCTCCATTAGATATTTTCAAATATTATTTCCCAATATACAAACATACTCGTATTTATTTATACATATACTCGTATGTAGGTATCGTATTGTTGGGAATGTAGTGAACTCATCCAGTTCATGAGTAAGCTGTGTAAACAACTAAATACAGTTTATAAATTTTCAATTTAAATGCGCACACAAAATATGCAAAACTTAAACTCTACGTTAAAACAGCAACAATCACACCAAAACACACCAAAACACACCATCATTGTAAGTCATTCGTACCCCCGCTTATTTCATTCGAAAAGATACTCGTATGTTGTTTTTCATACACAAACGAGGCAATAATAACCCAGCAAGCCATATGAGTCCGAAAAGAGTCTTTTCTGACACCTTTTTCGGAGTGTTAACGCTCTTTATGAGCCCAAAAAACAATCATAATTGCTCGAAAACCTTCAGAAAAGAGGGTCATTACGTTCGAAAATGGTCCGTCAGAAAGAGCTCTTAGATAATGTCAGAAAAGAGGCTTTTATGAGGAGTTTTTTGGGCTCGTAAAGAGCTCTTAGATAATGTCAGTAAAGAGTCTTTTATGAGGTTTTTTTTTGGGCTTTGTGTAATCTTGTTTTTATTATTCTTGTGTGGTACATATGTTTTTTTTTTTTTGTTCAAAGCCCAAATAACAGGACAACAACGGTTTGGTACACACATAATTAAGTGGAATTTATGAGTCATACTGCGTGCCGACTCAGGACAGTAATAAGCAAATTTTTCTTTCGCTCCGGAAATGATCCTTAGTTGGACTCTTTTCTGACTCCTTTTTCGGAGCGCTCCGAAAATGCTCCTTAGTTGGACTCTTTTCTGACTCCTTTTTCGGAGCGCTCCTAGAATGGTATGCTGGGAAGTATTTTAGAGCTTGTACATACATATACATACATATGTACATATAGCAAGTTTGTACCAATTTATGTTTGTATGAATTAAGTACTTCATGTACATGCATATCGAAAACATTACACAAGTAGATACACTCACATACATACATATATTTCTTATATTGCATATGAGTACGAGTGGATACAAAAATGCAATTCAACAGTTGTCGCTTCTGGGTGCACACAAAACGCTATTAATTTTTTGCACATTAATTTCTGAAGTTGCTATCTATCTATACACAGACAAAAATTGATGAGATGGTTGTGGATTCAGTATAATAAACAATCGAATGTAGTATTCGGATTTTACAAAAGTTTTTATTTTGAATATACCAAATGCTTTCTTCTTCATTGCAAATACGTTTTTTGCCACTCAGCCGATTTCTGAAACTTATTCGGTCGAGTGTTTCATGTCTAAAGGTAAGGGTCACACTTGGCAAATATTTACTCATAAATCATAAGTCCCGGATCACACAATGCAACTTTTGCTGCTCAACTTTTGAGTTTTTGGGTGAGAGGGGAAAAAAGAGAGAGAGAGAGAGGGGACCACTCTTCTTTCCCCTATCACCAACAAACTCAAAAGTTGAGCAGCAAAATGCAACTTTTGTGATCCGGGACTAACCACTAGTTTTATCACAAATTTCTTGACGTTGTTTACTCTTACAAAAGTTTTGCAAGATCGAACAGCATCATATAAATGAAAACTAAATATTTGTTGTTTTGCTTTGGCCTAAAGTTTCTTTAAATTAATAAACAAGTTCAAATGTACGAGTCTGTTATTTAGTGGTTACGTCTTTTTCGAAATTTTCCAAATGTGACCGTACCTTAAGAGTAGGTTTTTAATGTGATTGGTACCTATAGAAGAAAGAAAAAACATTTTATTTTCTAAAGTTGGGCCATTTTGTAATTAATAATATTGCAAGTGTGTAAATGGAGTATGTGTCATTTTAAAAATCATACAATGCAGAAGTGACAGCTTTCTGCTGTCTGCTGGATTTATTTGCAAAAATGTATAAATATTTTGCTATGTAAGCTCTTAATTTGATATGCAAAAAAAAAAAACAAAAAAAAAAACTATTCAATTGCGAGTTCATGTTACTGTGTCGTCTACATATCTACACTAATGGCACACATTTTAAACTTCATACTTATGTACATATATTCTTTAGTACACATTTACAATTATGTACACAAATTATATTGTACATATTTGTTGCAAATTTAACCTTCGTAAGTTAAACAATTAAAAACAAAATAAATTTTTTATTATACGAGTAAGAAGCAAAAAAGAAACACATTTTTTTGTTTAAATAAGTGCAAAGTGATCATGCATTAAACAGGCAATATTCTCCAAGTCTTTTTTCTGCAAACTGCCACAATTCTGCCTTGGCATTGAACAAAATGAGACACATTTAGTGAAACAAACAAAAGGGATCCAACACAAAAATATAAAAATTAAATAAACAAAACATCGTATTATTCAGAGCGAATTGTTACACCAAAGTCATTAAAGCTTTCGTTTTTGGATCCACAATATGCTTTTGATGGGTTTATGTGTGTTGGGCAGTAGTTTATGTTCTTGCTCTGGGTGTCATCTTTCATGGAATTCTTGGTTGAAATGTTGAACAACAAAGCATTTATTTATATGTACATACATTCATGTTTATTGCTTGGGCTTGGGTTTTTTGAAGATGACTTTTCCAGTATCATGAATATGATTTTATCTTTTAAGTCTTGTCTGTGCTAAATTCGCTTTTTAAGAAAATAAATACATAAGTTATTAAGTCGCAAATAAGGATAAGTAATAATAGATTTATTAAAAAATAGCAAATATTTCGGAAAAATGAAAATAAAAAAAATATTTAAATAATACTCGTATAAACTCGTAAATCGGTAAACTCAACTTTTGAAAACCATCTGGATTTTTAAAGTTTGTATACCAATATAATTTGCCATAAGCTCAATTCTTAATAAGCATCAATTGAATTGAAACCAAACCCATGCATGGTGCAGCAATTTTCTTAAAAGCATTAAAACGAAATTTTTCTTGCACCATTTGTTTGCACCATTATTTAGTGCAGACAAAATAACCAACTTTTGATGTTTAATGCGTTTAGCAAAAAATTAACGAGTCGCATAGTTTAAAGGATAAGCTTTTATATTTGTTTGCCAGAATCGACCAACAATTTTTTATTATTTAAGATTTGTATTCTGGGATGTGTAACCGCATTTCGATTTTAAAAATGAAAAATCATTCATGTTTCAGTCAAGTATTTAATTTCAAGTATTTGTAATTATATTGTTATCAATTAATTATAATAAAAGATTTGTTCGATCGTTCTTATCCATTATCCCTTTTAAGGATCAATAAAAATTAATTAAAAACATCATTATAAACATAAGTTGAAAAGGCTTAGTTCAATACTAAATGACTTGAATACTAAATATGGCTACATTTGATTACGATTTGACATGTTTGCAACTCAGATGAGAACTTTAATAGCAAATAGACAGCTTTTTAGTAATTAATATTTAAATTTTGACATGCATACAATCCGTATACTACATGTGTATGTGTATTATCTATCAATTTATAAATTTACTTACTTACTTACTTACTTACTTACTTACTTACTTACTTACTTACTTACTTACTTACTTACTTACTTACTTACTTACTTACTTACTTACTTACTTACTTACTTACTTACTTACTTACTTACTTACTTACTTACTTACTTACTTACTTACTTACTTACTTACTTACTTACTTACTTACTTACTTACTTACTTACTTACTTACTTACTTACTTACTTACTTACTTACTTACTTACTTACTTACTTACTTACTTACTTACTTACTTACTTACTTACTTACTTACTTACTTACTTACTTACTTACTTACTTACTTACTTACTTACTTACTTACTTACTTACTTACTTACTTACTTACTTACTTACTTACTTACTTACTTACTTACTTACTTACTTACTTACTTACTTACTTACTTACTTACTTACTTACTTACTTACTTACTTACTTACTTACTTACTTACTTACTTACTTACTTACTTACTTACTTACTTACTTACTTACTTACTTACTTACTTACTTACTTACTTACTTACTTACTTACTTACTTACTTACTTACTTACTTACTTACTTACTTACTTACTTACTTACTTACTTACTTACTTACTTACTTACTTACTTACTTACTTACTTACTTACTTACTTACTTACTTACTTACTTACTTACTTACTTACTTACTTACTTACTTACTTACTTACTTACTTACTTACTTACTTACTTACTTACTTACTTACTTACTTACTTACTTACTTACTTACTTACTTACTTACTTACTTACTTACTTACTTACTTACTTACTTACTTACTTACTTACTTACTTACTTACTTACTTACTTACTTACTTACTTACTTACTTACTTACTTACTTACTTACTTACTTACTTACTTACTTACTTACTTACTTACTTACTTACTTACTTACTTACTTACTTACTTACTTACTTACTTACTTACTTACTTACTTACTTACTTACTTACTTACTTACTTACTTACTTACTTACTTACTTACTTACTTACTTACTTACTTACTTACTTACTTACTTACTTACTTACTTACTTACTTACTTACTTACTTACTTACTTACTTACTTACTTACTTACTTACTTACTTACTTACTTACTTACTTACTTACTTACTTACTTACTTACTTACTTACTTACTTACTTACTTACTTACTTACTTACTTACTTACTTACTTACTTACTTACTTACTTACTTACTTACTTACTTACTTACTTACTTACTTACTTACTTACTTACTTACTTACTTACTTACTTACTTACTTACTTACTTACTTACTTACTTACTTACTTACTTACTTACTTACTTACTTACTTACTTACTTACTTACTTACTTACTTACTTACTTACTTACTTACTTACTTACTTACTTACTTACTTACTTACTTACTTACTTACTTACTTACTTACTTACTTACTTACTTACTTACTTACTTACTTACTTACTTACTTACTTACTTACTTACTTACTTACTTACTTACTTACTTACTTACTTACTTACTTACTTACTTACTTACTTACTTACTTACTTACTATTAACATTTATACCCGATAAATTCACAAAACTTTGCACCTGCGTACTTCAAACAAACAATCAATCCCATAGATTAGAAAAATGTATTTATGTAAATAATTATTATGAATGTATTTTATTTATTTTTTGTTTATGCACATTTTACATTAATTGTAATTCTACACTAAATGTCACTCATATGCACAAAAACACATCCCTACACAAACATGCACGTACACACATGCAGAAAACACACATATGCACACACACATATGTACATATGTATGACGTATTAATAATATTTTAAACAAACAATCAAACAAATAAAAAATAAAAAAAAATTATAACATATTTATATGAAATACATTTTAAAATTGTATAATTGAGCATATGTACTTACATCCATATTATTATTATTATTATTATTATGTTTGAACAGACGTATAGATTATACGTAATAACTTAATTTAATTTAATTGTCTTTTTAATCATCAATGTTGTGTAAATGTTATAATAAATTCAACATACATATCGCACCCTAAATACAAAAGGGTCACAACTCAAAATTTTCCAAAACTGACTTTTTTCCATAAATTAATTCAGAGTACACATCTCTAACTACTGCAACAATTTCTTTCACATCATTATTTTGTTTAACTGGACAAATAAATTTATGTCTATTTTTATGTCAAGTGTGTTGCTTATGAAGTTTTGTGTGCACGATGAAGTTTTTTTGTCTCTCCTGAAAATGTTAGTATTTTCAGTTGTGACCCTTTTGTATTTAGGGTGCGATATATTGATTTTTTTTAATGAATTTACTGCTGTACTTGTTAATATTTCTAATAACCAAATGTTTGTGTTTTATCCTTCAAATTGAAAATAGCTTTCGATAGTGATGATATTGAGGAATTGACCGAACCATCGTATGATGAAATCAAGGAGGACCAATGGCTGGGTGTTACAGTTCGCAGTCAGGGTTTGGGCGGCAAGGTATGTGTTGATGTTTATTAGTTCAGTAATACTTCCATTAAACATATGTACATATGTATTTCTACACTGTGCTGCAACGAAGAATTACTGAGATATGTAGGTCTAGTTGAGAACTTCATTTAATAATTTTAAATATTTTAGTAATTGTTCAAGCTTAATAATTTGGTTTAAAATTACAATTACTTTAATAAATATTCTTAAAATTATATTTATAAATGAAAATGTTTTAGGATTTGTTATAGGTAAGTGTGTAAAGTACTCAACCAGGCCAACAACCTTAGTATAGTTTCGATCGGCGTTTTTATAAAATTTTGTTATTTTGTAATGTAGTGTTATGGATGCTTTTACGATTGAACGGATTTTAACGTCTATTTATGTATTTTTATTTGTTTCATTGTTTAATTTATCAGGTTTTAGTTTGTGCCCATCGCTACATAACAAAAGTGCGAGAAAATCGATATGGCCAAGGTCTCTGTTATGTTTTAACCAATGAATTGAGCTACGATGAAGTGTATGAACCATGTAAAGGCAGAACTGTTCAAAGGTTTGTGTACAATATTGAAAATTTAAGCTAACAAATGATATACATAAGTATGTATACGTGTATGTATGTATGTATGTATGTATATACACACGTACAAATGTGTAATAACCCTGCAAATAACGCGACTAGTCCAAACATGCATGTAAAGAGTAGACCAAAGAGGAGTAGGAGTACTCCAAAACTACTCCAAATATATGAAAAAAGGTGGCCAATTTAACATTGCGGTGTCCTAGGATTGGACAATATAACCAATCGGAGTAGTCCCAAAACTACTCCGTGCTTCTACTCCATGGAGTACTCAAGAGGGTTAGTTTTAAACAACAACAACTCAATATCCAATCGTGTTAACACGAAATCATGTCGTTTAACTGCAAGCTCTTGTTTAACTATGACATGGTCCATGACTGCATTACATTGGACCATGTTGTAAGTAGTCCATTTCATCTAAAATGGATCACGTAGGCCAATGTTATTTGCAGGGAACTAATAGCTGCATATTCGCATGTTTATTTTACTATATGTAATTCTAAAGATGTTTTATTTTGAGAATAAGTACTAATATTTGTATTTTTGCATTATGTTTTTGTGAATTCTTCTAGAGCTCATGAAGATTATGGTTTTTGTCAGGTGGGTACTTCGGGGGCCTTGTTGGACGACAACACTATGGTATTGGGTACTCCCGGTCCATTCACATGGCGGGGGACTGTGTTTGTAACGGAAATTGGAGGCGAATATTTGGAACGTGATAAAAATATGTATTATGGTGATCATTCGGACACATCTTCGCCGGTCGATAAGTACAGTTATCTGGGTATGGCAGTGACCGGTGGCCGTTATTTTGGCGAACGGATGTCGTATGCTGCTGGAGCACCTCGTTCAAATGGCCACGGTCAAGTTATAATATTTGATAAGGACAATAGAAATCCCATACCAGTGCACATGATCATTGAAGGTGAGCAATTTGCTTCCAGTTTTGGATACGAGTTGACTACGGCTGATATTAACGGTGATCAGAAACCCGATCTTATAGTAGCAGCTCCATTCTACTTCAACAAAAGTGAAGGTGGTGCTGTGTACATCTATCAAAATGCCAAAGATAATCTGCCATATAAGTCAACGCTGAAGTTGACTGGATCATTTGAAAGTCGTTTTGGTTTGGCTTTAGCCAATATCGGCGATATAAATAAAGACAATTGTGAAGACTTGGCTGTCGGTGCACCATACGAGGATGACGGAGTTGTTTACATTTATTTGGGAAGTAGAAATGGTTTAAATAGCAAACCATCCCAACGCATTCAGTCAAGTGATTTGGGCCTTTTACCCAAGCCCATTAAAACATTTGGTAGTTCAATAACAGGTGGTACCGATTTAGATGGAAATTCTTATCCAGATATTGTTGTAGGAGCATACAATTCTTCTGCAGTAGTTGCATTGCTGTCACGTCCAATTATTAGTATACAAACTAAATGGAGAAGCAATGAAATGAAAAATATTGATCCTACTAAACCAGGCTGCATAACAGATGCCTTCACCAATCTGACCTGTTTCACATTTGAAGCCTGCTGCTCGATTGATCCTTATGAACAGGCATCGGCCAATAAAGATCTTAAGCTTTTGTACACTGTAGAGGCCGAAACTTTTGCACCTAATAAAAAATTTTCTCGTGTATTTTTTGATCGTGATAACAAGAGAAGCAATGTTATCAAACGAGAAGTTAGTGTCCTTACGGATGGACGACTTTCCTGTCAAAGAGTTACTGGGTATATTAAAGAAAACACGCGAGATATTCAAAGTCCCATTAAGTTGAGATTAAATTATACTTTGGTGGAATCAAAACTGCCGGACTCGGGACTGAAATCCTTAAACCCGATACTAGATCAAACCCAGGCTAATATAGAGTTTGAGGGTACATTCCAGAAAGATTGTGGAGATGATGACGTTTGTGAGAGTAACTTGCAACTGAATGCCGAAATTGATTTAAATATGGAGAGTGAGTACTAACTCTTAAATAGTTAATGATAATTAAAAAAAATGTTTTGCTCATACATACATACATATCTTTTATTTCAGATGAAAACTATGCACTGATTTTGGGTGAACAAGAAGAAATCCGTGTCAATATCAATGTATCCAATTCAGCAGATTCCGCCTACGAGACACAAGTATTCATTGTGCACCAAAAGAGTGTGTCTTATATAGCTGCCCTTAAAACGGTAAGTCTGTCAAGTTTACAACTGAGTGAAAAATTGTTTTTATCGTTTGCATCACGTCATTTAGAGCACCGCCATCTGCAATCGCTACAACGAAACTGTTGTTGCCTGTAGTCTTGGTAATCCCATGCGAAGAGGTACAGCCGCACAAGTTTCAATACGTTTTGATCCCAGCGGATTAGAACTAGACGAGCGTCAACTAACTTTTAATATTTTCGCTAACACGACTTCCAAAATGATTGATGAACGAAAACCCGAAGTTAAATTAGATGTTCATGTTGTGAAGAGAGCAGAATTAAGTTTGCAGGGTTGGGCTAGACCAGAACAGAGTTTCTATAGTGGTGAAGTTAAACTCGATAATTCCATGATGCAGATGGAAGATGTTGGATCTCAACTAATACATACGTATCAGGTGAGTTTTTAGTGAGAATTTCTTCGGGCAACTTAATAATGATCAATTAATTATTATTCTTTAGATCTATAATGAAGGACCTTGGAAGGCCCCGAAAGTACAGTTGACCATTTATTGGCCTTATCAGGTGTTTAGTGAGAAAGATAAACGAGATAAATGGCTTTTCTATTTGGAAGAAATGCCAGTTATTGAGAATGTGCGTCAAGGAGAATGTTTTGTGCCAACAGAATATATCAACCCGCTTAAGCTAACAACCAAATCAAAATCCAACCACATTGTTGATGATCTTCTCTTAGGACCAGCTCCCTATATGATGAGACCAATGAATAAGTCCCACTTTGGCCATCGAACTTTCATGGAAAAGTCTTCGTACAGCAAACATGTTAACACCGAGGAAACATCATCATCAAATCGTTTAAGAAGAGACACGTTAACCAGAATCATACGACCGGAACGATTTATGGATATAAGGGACCATAAAAATAAGAAACGAGATATAGTCGAATTGGACTGTAATAAGGCCACAGCAAATTGTATTAAAATACAGTGTGAAATATACAATATGCCACCAAATACTGAAGTCTATGTGTATGTTAAAGCGAGACTCTGGAATTCAACACTTGTCTCCGAACACCCAAGAGCGGATGCAGTAAGGATTATATCGACAGCTCATGTACAAATTCCTCTTGAATTCCGAGTCGAACAAACTCAGACAGCCGAACCCCTCCTGGTAAGTAAAAAATAGTTTGATCTAATCGAATCGTTATACATCTGGCAGAAGTTTTTAAAGAGTAATAATAAATATTATGAGTTTCTGCATTATTAAACATTCACAAACAAACATTCATATAATTTCATGTATATTGTAGGTGGAGACAAGAGCGTATCCAGAATTAATAGATCAACAAAGAGATACTTCACTGCCTTTATGGATTATAATTCTAGCCATTATTGGAGGACTGCTGGTCTTGGCCCTCTTCACCTATGCCATGTGGAAGTGTGGATTCTTTAAAAGAAGAAGACCAGATCCTACATTAAGTGGTAATTTGGAAAAAATTAATGAAGAAAAGCCTTTTTTAAATGCTAAAAACAATCAACGGGTTTTCTAACAACAAGGGACTGTTGGGTGGGACCTATTGCAACAACAAAAACACTCAACGCCTAAGCCACCCAAAAAATGCTTTGGCAAAACTACTACTACTGCTAGTGATACTACTAATGATTATGAGAATAATTTTAACCAAAACAATAACAACAACAGCACTAATAACAACAACAACAACAACAACAACTACTACTACAATATTTGTGATACAAACATTGATGAATCCGGCGTCATTGATTGGGGCACTTTGCGCTAAATACATTTCAACTCATAGAAAACAAAACAATAAAACATACATACATACATACATACATACATACATAGATAATTTAAGGAGGAAGAAGGAATCACAAAAAATTCATTAATTTCAGTGCCATTTTTATCTAAAGTTTTTTTACTTCATTATTCAATAATATTGTAATATTTTATTCATTTAATTAATTACTATCAGTTAATCTAGTTTAGTATTTTGTAAATTAGTAGTAGCACAAAACAAAACTAATTTAAAAAAAAAACTGTGTATAGGAATTAAATTAAATTTGAAGCACATATTGATATTGTGACTTAATAGCGGCAGCTTGATATTTTTATAGTACGAAATTTGTTTGTTTTTAGATAAAAATATATTTACACATCCAACATTGTATTTAAACTGCTTTACGAAAGCAATGTCTTAATGCTTCGATCTATTCCGATTGTGTTTCTAAATTAATTAATAAAATTAATTTTAACTTTATTCAAACTTCTAAAGTTGTAGATATTTTATAGTTTTTCTATTTTAATCATAAACATTTTAATCCAAACTGCCCTGTTATATTAATTTCAATATACTTATGTATTTTTATAATGCTATGAAATGTTATTCGAATTCATCTAATTTAGAAAATTAGTAATATGTTGTTAATCAAATGTAGTTAATTATCTTTAAGTTCCGAAACAAAATACAAATTTAAGACAAAACAACTCAACAATTTAAACAATTTAATATAGTTTATCAAAAATTTTCAAACAAATTTCGCACGGATGCAAAAACAAATTTTAAGAAAGAATTGTACATTAACTCGAAACTAAATAATATTTTATAGTATTTTTATATAAAAATGTCTGTCCAATACACATTCAAGTATACATACATATATACAAATTAAGATATATTGTGATCAAACAAAAAATTAAATAATAGTAGTAACATATATAAATATAAATTAATATGTATACAATTTATTAGTACAAAGTACATTGATTGTGAAAGTGTACTTTCGAAAATGTAAAAAAGTAGTTCGTTATCCAAATTCGTATGAAACACTTTCGACTTACAATGCATGAAACATTCAACTTTGAATACTTTAATTTTCATTGTTTGCTACTAGATTAGTTTAAAATTTCGATTTTATCCGAATTGAATATTTTCTTGTATAAGCAACACACACACTAAAATATTGTCTTGTCTCGACTACAACACAACATGCATTTATTTGAGATTAAGCCGATAAGTGTTGTGAATCGTAATCGCTGTTTACAACATATACAACATCAAAATATGTACTTAGTGTTGTGAACGGTGTATTCGGCTAAGTAGATTAATGCACCAATAACTTTCAAGTGTTAAACCAAATTTTGAGAATTTGTTCCTTTTTCGGGTTTTTTGGGTTTGACAAATTATTTAGAAGTTAATACAAAATACAATGAATATTATATACATACATATTTAATTTGACCTGCCTTAATAAAATTCTCCTGATTGAGTCTTAATTTAATTTTTAATATTTTACAGAAATTAAATATATTACAACTTTTAATTGATTTCCTGAAGAGGTTCCTTTTGTCCGATTGGCTCCAAATTATATATATGTAGCTATATTTTTAGGAACTAACAAGCAAATTACACCCATCCATACCAAATTTTTAAATATAGGTCTACAGTAAATTGTAAATTTACATGTGTACATATTCAGTTAAATTTAAATATATATGTATACAATTTTTAAAAACAAATTTAAATGTCATCAAATTTTTGATGACACAAAAAGAAGACTATATTACAAAATAAATTTAAAGTAGCAGGCATTTGTTGTGTATCCTACAGAATAATGAACTAAAAACAATTTATTCTTAAGTCAGAAATTTGAAATGCTTATTGTAAATATATTAATCTTAAGTACATAAAATAAATGTGTTTTTTACATTTTAATGTGTAATTATTTATTGAGAAGAATTGATTTACTTAATTTAAAAGCACCTTCTTTGTTGCTATTTTAATCTACTTTTTTTACATAAATAAGCTATATGTAAACTAAAATGTTGTTTTTTTTTAATTAAGCACTGATTTAATTGTAATATAATTTAAAAATATAGTGTTTTACTTTGACATGGTAAAAACGAAATATACAAATAAATTTATTTAATAAAATGATATTGCATTTTATATTTCGAATTCTTATTATACCCACCTCATTCACAAACAGTTTTAAGTAAAAGTTAAAAAATAAAAAACTAACCTGTTTATGGGTTCATAAATTTAAATTTTTTATAAAACCGGTTTTCTACCAGAATTATTTCATTGGATGTTTAACAATATATATAAATACATATTAATAAAAATCTATTTATGTAAGACGAGAAGGATTCAATGAATTAATATTTCTCTTATTGTATTTTACTAAATCATCAGTCAGTAAGATTTGAAACTCCTAAACTTCTTGAATTATATGGAATTTCAATACATCTTCATTATATATAATTGATTTAAAATTATTATAAAATATGCAAGTTAGTGTCGAGTATTAATATGAATTTTTTTAATTTCAAAACTATTCTAAGAATTGCATTATCAAGTAGTTAAAAACGAGTTTTTCGGTTAATCGATTTATAAATTATGATGTCTTACGACTGTTTGTCTTACGATTTCCAAACCCATTGGTGTGTTTGTTATTAAAAATCAGCGATATCGCTCCAGAAATTTTAGAGTTATGTGTAAAAGAAAATTTATTTTCAAGACGCAAATATCAGAAAAACAACAAAACAACATAAGCAAAACACAGTAAAAACTGTTAAACCAAAATATCGATCGATGTTCACAAATCCAGTATATGTACTAGTGATGCCAATCCCGAAATCCCCGGATTTTTTAAGACAAATCCCGAAAACTAGTATTTGTACAAAGTCATTAAAAAAATTTAAATTTTAAAACGTTTGTCGAAGAAATAAAGGTGTAGGAATTAAAGTTAATTTTGGATTGCCAAACTCGAATGCACTATGTGTGTTTTTGGAATTTGGAAATTCCTATATAAAAATCTTTAATTGATTTAACCCTTCTTTGCATGAATCTTTCTTTATTCGTGAAAAAAATTCATGTTCAAAATTAAAGAAAAAATGGTTAAAAAAAAGTCTTAGTATGATGAATCTTAATGTGATGAAATTTAGCAAAAAGACAATGTTATGGAAATTTCCCACATCATACAATGTTAGAAATTTCCACCTTTATGCAAAGAAGAGTTAAAACCTCAAGAGATGAAGAATTTGTTTTACTTGAACAAATAGCTGTCATTTTAAATCCGGTTAGAGTAACAGACAAATCTGTTTGTTTATGCAGAGAGATATCTAAAAGTGACATGGTGAAATCTCTTCTTAAAAGAAACCTAAAAAGAATGACGATTTACTCAACACTTTTAAATTAAAAAAAAAAACAAAATTTCAGAATGAATTTGATAGATAGAAATGACGAAAAACATTTTCAGCTTCATATGTATATTGGTAACAAAATTAAATCGAGATTCTCTTTTATTTTTAAGAAGCTTTATCGATCGATACTATTGCTTTTAAATTAATGCATATAGAAATTTAAGGCGAAATGACACATTATTTTTCTTTGTTTATAATTTATTTACGATGTGTTTTTGATAGTAGTAAATTATTTCACGCAAACAAAATACCTGTTGTTTCTGTATTATGCTGTATTTGTTGCCGATTTGCACTCACCTTGCATAGTTGCACCATGCCAATTTGTTATATCAAACAAAAATCCCGATATCCCGATTCCGGGATTTATTTATGAAATCCCGAATCCCGGGAGTTGAAAAACCGGTCCCGTTTGGCATATGTACACCATGTATATAGACAGCATCGAAAATTATTTTAAGATTGGAAGTTATTTGACGAGTTATTTACATTTGCTATCGGTTTGAATTTTATATAATTGAAAAGCTAATACAAATATGTCACCTATCGTTAACTTAGTGTGTGCCAAGTCGCTTTCACTTTTTTAAAACGCAATGTTTGATATCTGTAGTCGGGTTGATATTCAATTACGAAATTATATATTTCCTTTTTTTGTGAAAATTAAATGACTTATAAACATACATATTATACCAACTCAATACCATTCGACTGAGATAACAAATTAAAAAAATTATTTTATTACTTATGATACCACAAAATGAAAGTGTTGTAAAATGTAATTCAAATCTCAATTTTCAAACAAATTCATTGTTCTGAGCCAAAATTTCATTATATATTCTAGGTCAATCTTAAGAACTAACTGGTATTGAAAAATATCTAGAGTTCGACCGAATATTTGGTTTCTGATTAGGCCAAAATGGTATAGTGAAATTTTAATTGTAAATTTTTAGTAATATTAACCCGTAGATATAGTTAGATATATGTACATACATATGTCAATTTATCTAGTAAATAATAAATACGAAGAATTAAATGCCGACCTTAAACTATTTTATCAATATAAAACAAACGAATTTTGGGCGAAAAAATTAAATTTTCCTGATTGCGCCAATCGAATATTAATTATATAACTAAAATTGTAGCATATGCTGCAGAAACATTTTTATCTGTAGGAAAACTATGAAAAATATACATATGTATGTTAAGGAGATCGAGGTTATGAATGGTAATAATTCGATACAGCCGAATTACCACCCTGTTTATTCGTTAGGTAATCTGCTAGTTCAAGTCCAATAACCAACCTAATATATTAAGTAAAAAGGAAACAAGAAAATTGTGTATAGATAGAAACTAGCTAGAATATTTAAACTGGGAATGTTCGAAAACTAACACCAACTAATAAAATCAATTTTGTATTCCATCCCATTAATAATTTTCGATAAAAACTTGTTTTGTTGTTTTAAACAAAATAATATTTGAATTATTACTAATTTTTCGAGCTTGAGGTCTTTTTTTTAAATATAAAAAACTTTTTATCTTTTATTTAAATCCAATATTTTTTATATTTAAAAAAAAGACCTCAAGCTCGAAAAATTAGTAATAATTGAAATAATAAAGGTCGAATAAAAATACATATTTTTAAAATAATATTTGTATTGATGGTGTAAGTACATGTGTTATAAATAAAGGAGAATTTCAATTTACACCTTCGGAGTGTAGATCTTATAAAACACATAGAAAACGTTAATTATAACATTATAAAATTATAAGCAATATTTTTCTGGAGAGAACATTAAAAGTTTTGAATTTATTTTTCGTTATGGTATTACTGGTACGAAATATAGTTAAATTATTAAGAAGAAGCAAAGTTGTATAACAACAACAGAATTTCTGTCTGTTCTTTTTGGGTTCTTATATATTTATGGTAGAATTTTCTCAATCTTTGTTTTTATTAATACAGAAAATTTGAGAATGGCTTGTTTGACAAGCATCTTTCGATTTTCTGCTCCATCCATCGTATTAATTAGTAAAGACTTTCGGCATTTGAGGAACGTGGTTTTTTAAGTTTTTCCATATTTTTAATTACAATATCATGTAGTGATGAATAACGATTCCGTACTTCGCAAACTACTAGCCACAGACTTAAATACTCCTTTTCGTCCAATTCAACGACTGCACGTCTATAATCGTCAATATGAGGATATTTAGCCACTTTTGAGACAACTTTAGCTCTTGATAGAAAATAGCGGGATATTTGATCGAAAAATGCAGCCGCTTCAGATTCCACTGTTTGAATTTCTGCCAAGGTATCCTCTTGGATTGAAACGCCGAAATTATTGCCGTCTTCAATTTTAGGTATCATAAATGAAATCCACATCTTGAGGAGATTTGCTATTAAAAATACATACACGTCAAAATAATAATTTTTTTTCTATAAATTTGTATATTGAAAACTCACAGTCTTCCACCAATTTGCGTATAATCGGTTTAACGATTTTAATCATCTCACATAACGGCGCATTGCAGAGAACACTACCACTTGGCAAATACATAACTTTCGTGCCGGGATTTATTGGATTGTCAGTACGTGGCCTCTTGGCTGTTGGTTCGTCAGCATCACCCCCATCTCCTCCAGATGCGGCTTTGCTTTCATTAGCACCATTGTTACTGACAACAATTGGATCTGGGATTGGAATGTTTAAGTCTTGGTGAACTTCCGTAAAGTTACGTTCACTAAACATGGAAGTATCCAAAAGCTCATTGAGTTCAACAATTTTTTCTGGGAAGCCTTGAATTATTAATTGCTCCGCCTTTTTAATTAAAGAATCTTTATATTCCTGAACCTGCAATGAAAAATATATTTTATTAAACTAAGATATATGGAATGAATTATTTAACCACCAGTACATACTTTGGCAACTGTATCACTCGGCATTTTGCGTTACTTTTTCTTTCGTTGTGTTGGAATATGTTGTTTTTATATTGCTGCTATAGTCTAATAGAACTTTTTGAGTTAAAAACTGTATAAGAACTGAACTGAACAAGTTTTAAAAATATACTTTTTCAGTTTTTCGGTTATATGTATAAATTTCGTATAAAAATTTCCGCTTTTTCCGTTTTTTTGGAAGCGTGCTTGCAACTAAATTGACAGCTGCGCTAGAAACGTCAAAACGCATATGAAAAAAACAAACGGCAAATATTTAACAGAGTTGCAAATAATACTCAATAATTTTTTATCAAATTAAAAAAAATTTAATTTTTTTACCATGCTGTTGTTTCATATACGATTATAAGCTAATAAAATAACAAATAACGTATTTTACATGTTTCATCAAAAATTTAAATTGTTTCCTTTTTCCAATCAGAAAATAAGAAACAAAACTGAGTTGTAAGCAGGGCTACCAGATGACTTTCCGAAAAAATCGCGATAAAAAATAAATAGTCCTTTCAAATTTTAAAATCGTCAAAAAATCGGAAAAAATAAAAGATAAAACAAGTTTATTATACTTTTTACTCTATATAATATCAAAATACATAAATAAATAAGAAATCAGGAAAAGATGTTATTAGTTATATATTAGTTATTAGTTATATATATATAATAGTTTTTTTTTTATTACAAAAAAATATCTGAATATAAGTAACCATACATTAATTCAGTTTACAATGTCGCATTATGGCCAGTTTTTAACTTAAAAATTAAAGCGTGTTTAAACTTAAGTTCTGTTTAAATACCAAATTCATTTTTATAGATCATATTTAAATAAAACTTAAATCACTGACTACGTCCATATAAATACAACTTAAGTTTTTAATACTACCATATGATTTTGACAGTTCTGCAAATTATGAAAATTATGCATTGAAGTTTTTTTTATTATTTGATAAAAATATTCAATAAATAAACTCGCCGCGAATAAAAACATTGTGCTTATTATTATCAATGGCGCATATTCAGAAATCGTAACTAAAGTCGAAACTTATTAAACAGCAACATGAATGATGCAGCATTTGTCCATTTAGTTTACAACAATTTGTAAACTAAATATGAATTCAGCTGTTAAATGAAGAAGTTGTTTATATTTTTTGTCATTTAATAGTGCTACCATATTTTTTTGTTAAACATATTGAGTTTTATTTATTTTCAAAGAAATTATTTTTGAATTTATTTATCCTTCTTGAAATTAAATAATTAAATAAAAAAATAATAGTTGTGTTTAAAAGAAGACAGAACAAATTTGGTATTTGGCAAATTGTAGTATTTGTATTTTTATTTGAAAATTTTGTTGGAGAACATTTTGATAATTAAAATAAACAGTTCAAAAAATCGTAAAAATGGCCGATTGTATTTAAATCTATTTTCTTTCTACCATCTCATATATCAATAATCGTCACATCAGGCAGCTATGGTGATGATGAGTTTTTGTTCGTTTGTGTATCTGTCTCTCTCCTCCTCCTCTATTTTTTATTAATTTATTTATTATTTATTTTATTAAATATTTATTATTTTCTATTCCCTATTGATTAAATAATCTAAAATATTCCATCCAAAATAACCATTCGCCTTGTCAAAACGCAACCCTGTTTTTAAAAGTACGGTAACTAACAACTTTACGCCAGCAGTCAATAGAGGGCGCACCTTTTTTAGAGATCGAAAATAATAAAAATGAAAAATATAATAAAAATGAGTTTTGAACATAGATATTTTCAAGTACTTAATAATACTTACTGCTGATTCTGTGAACAATTGGTCCAATTAACTCCATTGTTTCAGGTTAGTACTTCTGTTCATAAATGGTTCTATTATTATGAATAACATTGTACAAATAAATAATGTTTTGTTAAAAAAAAATTTTATAATTTCTCTAGTTTTAGATGATGCATGTTACTTACCGTTAATCCTGCGACGACTGGCTTTATTTTAATTTCGAAATTCTAGAAATGATTTAATACTTTTTCAAATTTCTTTTATATTAAAACATTAATAATTTAATTTTTTTAATTTATGTTTATTTAAAATACAAAAATTTATTGCAATAAAGTTTTGAACGAGCACACAATAAAATAACAGGTTGTCTGTCTTATTCATCAAATTTATAAATCAGTAATGTGATGGAAATCGAAAACGAATCAGTTTTGGAAATACATTTTAACGCATTTAGAATATAATTTAAAAATTTTTGTTTTAAGATTCTCTTTAGTAGCCCAATATCTTTATATTTTATGTGATAAAAACTCATTTGTTTTCGATTTCCATGACATGCCTGATAAATTTTTATTTTTCTAATTAATTTTGGGACAGAAAATGGAGATAAAAAATAATTTTGAAAAGAACAAATGCAGTTACTGTTAACCACATTTACACATTTTTTGCATCTTCCCTTCCAAGTCCTAAATTTTAAAGAATTGCTATATTTGATAGAATTTAAAAATTGTATATTATTTTCAAAATATAGACTTTTAGTTTATTTATCAAAAAATATAGCTTAAACATTTATTTGTTTTTTGTCGTATAAAAAATATTTAGTTTTCCATAAAGAAAACAGATTTAAAAAACATAAATTTAACAAGACACTTTCTTTTATGGTTATTCTAAAGTAATTTTTTAAAGACTTATTTCAAATTGTCATAAAATAGTTGTTTGTTTTTTTATTTGAAGGTATTTTTAAAACGTATTAAAATTTCTTGAACATCTATGTTCTGCTCTATACTCAGGTTAAAAATATATTATTAATATATTAGTATAATAATTGTTGTTGCTGTAGCAGCTATAGTAAATAGATTTATGCCCTTATTCATAAAAACTTACAACAGGTTTATAAGACGTTTATAAAGCAAATTCTGTATGGAAATTTGCTTTGAAATTATAAACCTGTAATTGTTCCTATATCGAATTCAATTGCAATTCCTTGGCTAATCGACACTCAGAAAGTGATTCTGAGTCGATCGGTATACTTTAAGGTGGGTGATGGACTAATATTTATGGGCGCCCAATATACCCTCCCCAATATGGTGGTGTAGGGTATAACAACACAAAAAATCATCTTTTTATAAAATTAGTTAAGAAAAAAAGCACCGCTATTTTTTGTCAGGATTGAAAATAAAAATAATTAATTAAAATAAAAATAATTAATTAATAATATTAAAAACTAAATTTAATGAATAAAAAACAACAAACACAGTTTTTTAAGTGTTTTAGTAGGATTTAATGTAAATTAAGAAGAGTCAGTCATTCATTTTCATCTCCTAAATTACCGTTTTTCTCTACAACATATTCGTGTGTCAGACAGAAAGTGTCTACCTACCAAAGAGCCAACCAACCTCCTTAATTTGTTAAGGAAGAAAGAAAAGAAGAATAAATAAAATTAAGTCTCATTTTAGTGTGTCATTTTTATGTTTTAAAAATGTTTTCATGGTAATAAAGATTTTGCCAAAAAAAATTTATATGTTTATAAAAGAAAGAAGGAGAAAGAACTTTCAAAAGGAAACGTGTCAGAAATTAAAAAAAGTCGTTAGAATTCGTTAGAATTTTTTTAATGTATGTGATGATAAATTGGTATACTCGTATATGTATGTAGATACAGTGGCTCCAACCCATATTCGGACAAAAGTTTGATTGATTTAAATATAATCTGAACAAAGACAAAATATACTTAAGGTACTGTTTTTTAGGCTTTATTTACCCTATCTAAACCTACTTATATTAAATAATAATAACAAAAACAAAAAAAAAAACTCTAACGATTTAAGAGAAAAAATTAAAAGAACTGAAATTTTTGCGCTGGACGAATAATCGGACAAAGCGTTAACATTTAATATGTTGTAGCATATCCTTTGTTGTCTAGAACGATCTTTAAGCATTTGGTTTCACCAAGTTATGACAAACTTCCGATTCTATGGACTTCCAAATTCTAACAAAGCCTCCTTTAGCTGACCTAATGTGCTGAACTTATTTTGATACACTCTTCTGGCCAATTCCTCCCAAAGATGCTCAATTACATTGAGATCTGGGCTTTGTGCAGGGGTTTAGATCAGTTTGGGGCAGTTATCTAAGCTACCAAAGCTTTAAGTGCAAAGCAACGTTGTTCTTGATTCCCAATTTCTCTGCACTTCACATTTTGCTTCAAAATATCGAGGTAGACAAATTTGTCCATTTTACCATCTAGAAAATGCCATTTACCTACACCAGCACTCGACATGCAGCCTCAAACCATGACAGAGCCTCCTTCGTACTTAACTGTGGCTTTTGTATTTTTTTGTTTAAATTCGCTGTTTGGTTTATGCCACACAAATTGCTTACCGTCTGAAGCATGCTAGTTAAACTTGTTTTTGTCTGTAAACGAAACCTTAAAATAATGTAAACTTTAAATGGAAACATTTTTTTAGATGATTTACCGCCAAATTACCTGGTTTTAAGTAAATACTCTTTGGCGAACTTTATCTACGATGAACTGTAGACGAACAACCAGGGTTATAGTCCCAGTGAAGCCCTAAAAAATGTTATTAAAAAATTCAGATAGAAGCACATACTTAAAATAGAAACCGAAATAATTGAAACAAAGTACCAAATATGTACTAAAATTAGCCCATTTTTAAAAATTAGTACTGCAGTTCCGAATAGCATATTGTGAGTTAAATGCTTATTTTATCTTTATTAGTTCGTTAATTAAAAAATTTCTTTTACTATTAATCGTTGATCTCTTTCTAAAAAGTTTTGTATAGAATTTATTAAATTAAAAAAAAAATACATATGTAACTACATATTTAGTACAAACAAGGAATACAAACAAATTTGTTTAGTTTAATTTTTATTTTTGTTTCCTAAAAACACTGAACTGCAGAGGACTGTTTTATTGTTATATTTATAATACAAAAATATTATACCTTTTATGTAAAATTAATTCAATAAGCATTTTAAATAAGAAAGAAATTCTAAACTTGGTGAATTTTTTTTAAAATTGGACAAAGGGGCGTGGTACCTCCCATACAAACCACAAATTAAAAATCTATTATTTCTGCTCCTAGTAACGGCAAATATGGGCGGGATTTGATAAAAACGCAGAGGTACAAATCTTCTTTATGTATGTATAATAATTTTTTGCATACGTTTGCCACCTTGGATGGTTTAAATTCACAAACCAGCCCGGCAGATGGCGCTGCAGTCGGTATCTAGGTTATTCAACTACACTGCCCCTTTTCAAAAATTGCACTGGTGGACTTTCTTATTATAATAGACCGATTGGCATGAAACCTTTCCAATAAAAATAAAATTTGAAGGCAAAGCAACGTTTGCCGGGTCAGCTAGTCGTTTATAAATTTAAAAATTGAATTCATTCATTCAATTCAAAACAAAGCCGAAATTGGAGTCCCAGCTTTATCGATATATTACTTTTATATGAAGAAGAAATTTACGTTTTGTTCGACTTGTTCGAGATATCATCGATCTTATATAATTGGAGTTGATAAAATTCAAATCAGATTTTTATCGTTTAAAATCGTTCGACATCCAGAAATAGGCCAAAGGTATATACAAATTAATTTTGTTGGTTAGTATAATGTCTTTAGATTAAGTGAAATTAACATTTTCAAAATACATTTGTATTTTTAATTTATCAAGTTATTTTTCAAAATCAAGCTGGAATGAATTTGTCCAGATATTTGAAATCTGTTACAACGCTATAATATCAATCTGTCTGTGGATCAGTTCACTGTTCACTTCTCATTTATTTTCAACTTCCTAAAAGAGGATAAATTACTACTAACAACTTGCATTTTCTTTTATTCTTCCATTTACAGTTCCTTCCTTCCAGCCATTAATTTCATTCTTAAAAAAGTTATAAAACCCAACCAACTGATTGCTTGCTTGCTTGCTTGCTGAGTATAATAAGTAAAACAAACGGAATGAATTACATATGTACATACATATGTACATTAAAAAATCACTCTGATGACCCAAATAAAATTACATTTCCCTTTTATATCTTGAGAGGGATTTGTACTTTAATATTAAGATTGGAGAATATTAGTGCGCCTGGGTCGTTTGCTTCTAATAAATCGGTACAATATTTTATTGAACCTACTACATATATACATATGTATATATGTATGTATGTATTATATACATATGTATGTTTGTATGTGAACGCCTGGAGGAGGAGCTTGAACAAGCATTTTTTTTACAAAGAAAGTAAACTTTTATTATGGTTTAGGATTCAATTGATGCCATCTTATGTGCATAATTTTATCATCCATACATTCTCTATCTTTTTTCCTTTCCTTCCTTACGTTTGTATTTGCTGTGATAAAGTTTGTATTCTTAGTGTAAATTTTTTATGATGTTTGTTTTTGATCGTTAAAAAATGCTTATTTATGTTTAAGTTTTATATTTCTTTACATTACCTATCACACGCTTATATATACATACATATGTATGTATGCATGTATGTATGTAGTATGTGTTTAACGGCTTGGAATTCAGCAGGATTGATTATTTTGTTGATGGTTTTATGAGCTTTCAAAAGATTTTACTACATACTTATTACATTAAAGTTATTATTTTTATTTCATTATTTATGTTGTTGTCATTAATTAACATTTAGACGAACAATGTAAAATTAAACAATGTCTTAAAATATATGTAGAAAATAAGCATTTTTGTTTCAAGAATTAAAGATTTTATTTCATAAACTAAAACTTATTTGTAGTGTAAAATGATTGATTGTAAAATAATGTAAAAAATGCAGCTCAAAACAACAGTACGTGCTGGAAGGGAGATTGATTGACTGATTCCTTCATATATTATTATATATATTATTATTCATATATATTATTATTCACATATTATTTAATATTTACCATATCTATATTTTCAGATTGCTCTTTTAAAAATAAAATCCATAAATATACTCGTATACATACATATCGTCACCAGAAATGCCCAAAGACGTAACCCTCAAAAAATCAAAATTTTTAATTGAATCTGGAACACAAGGCTAAAATAAAATGCTCCTAAAAATTTTAAGCTTCTACGTTCCAAACTAACGATTTTATTCAAGAAATGGAAAAAGACGTAACAGCATTTAAACGTTTTCATAAAACACAAAATACCTAAAGCTGGAGGTCCACAACTCGCGTTTTGGCGTCAACGCGTTTTAAGCGTCAGGCATTTCAAGTTACATGCGAAGATTTTTTGCGTCAATATTTTTTTTTTATATGTATGTACTTTTGGGGGTGATGCCGTATGCCCAGCTGATTTTGTTTTATATAAAGTTTTTTATTCGTTTTTTTTTTTGTCAAACTCATATAAAAAATGTTATTTCAACTGTCATTTTTTCTGGTGATATCATCTTTAAAATAAATTTGCTTTGCATTTGTCAAAGTCAGCTCTGACGCGTTGAAAAGTAGTAAGTAAATGAACTATTCGCGTTTCAAGCGTCAGCGCATCCTACGCTTTTGAGTATGTAACTTAACTCATACAACTACATTGATTCTACTTTTTTGACAGTTGCTTAAAACGCGTAGACGCTTGGTGTGGACCTCCAGCTTAACGCACATTTTTTTACAGAAATAAGTTTGACAAGATGTGAAGAAATCTCGATTTTCAATTAAACAGTTTTCATTTTATAAGATTTTATAATGTTTTTTGCTTCTCCTGTAAAATTATGATAATGAGGGTTCCGTCTTTGGGTATTTTAGGTGACGATATGTATATACATATATGTATGTATGTATATTATTTGAAATGATTTGTATTTATTTTGTGTTTATATATTTATTTTATTTATATAATTTGTATGTAAGTAAGTAAAATATAATTTTATATGTATGTATGTATATTATAGTAAATACTCAATGTATGATATTTTAAACAAAATTTTTTGATCTTATACGTAAATTAATAAATACTCGTATAATATGGTTCATTAATTTTTTACAGTTTATTTAAGATAAATTGTATAAACATTGTACAAACTACACAACTTAATAATATTCGAAATTTTTGTTTATCTTGTTAATTTGTTTAGACAAGTTTAGACAATCTAAATAGAATTTTGTGCTACATACAGTGTCGATTAAAATTTAAATAAATACATTTTTAGTAACTTTCTTTGAGTTAAAACAAATATATACAAAAAAAAAAAAAAAAAACAAAACTTGTAGGAGTGATTAGGCGTCATTTACAATTAATGTGTGGCGAAATTTGTTTGGATACGCGCATAAATATAATATTTATATTTATGGCCTATAAAACCCTATTTCGAGAAGACATTTGTATGGTGGCTTGATAAAATAATGAACCGATTTCAACCAAATTCAATTCCAACCGTCTTTGGACCAAAACAAAAGTGTCATATTAAATTTTATCAAAATTGCGACCTGTACTCTGCGCAGATGGTTTACATGGACTGTCTGCCAGCCAGACGGACGAACAGACGGATATCATTTAATCGACTCTGAAAGTAATGCTCGGTATACTTTAAGGCGGGTGTTAGAGTAATATTTTGTGGTGTTACAAATATCAGTACAAATCCAATATACCCTCCCTACTATGGCGGTGTATCAACTTCAGGGAAAAATTTACAAAATTCACAAATATTTTTTACAACAATAAAATATGTATTTATTTTTTTCTGATTTACATAAATAAAAATTCGGATATAATCAAAATAACAAAAAGGTCGAACAATAATGTTTAACAATCTTGAAATTAAAAACCAATTGTACTATAGACACAAATATGTATGTATGTATATTTTAACAGACAAGATACATATGAATTAAAAATTTATATATGTATTTGTATTTGATTGATTGTATTTGATTTGAAAATATAAATTTTAAATTAATATTTTAATCTGTATGTGATAAACAATATTTTCGCTCTGAAAAGCAACTTTTTTTAATAAAATTTATTATACTTCCATATACTCGTATAAGAGCAAATGTCGCCGCAATTTGTCACAGGAAATTTTTTTTATTTTTTATCCATCAAACAATGTAATAAATAAATAATGTAATAAAAGACGACAGACAGAAGAAGTAAATATTTGTTTATATTTATAATACTTATTTACGAAAAATGTTTCAACCGACACTGTATGATGCACTTGTTATATTTTTTTATTTATTTATTTATTTATTTGCATTTTTAATTTTTTTGATCATAAATAGTTTTGTAAAAGTTTTGTTTCTTTGTATATGTTTGTTAGTAGTAAAGCTTTTTTCCATTGTCTTGAGCACTGTTCCTTAATAAAAAATAATGAAATGTTTTACATTAAGAGAAGCAGTGCTGTTTACAAAATAATAATTATTCCAAAATTATGATCTATTTGTTTTAATTATTTATTCTCAATATGTATTTATTATGAGTATGTATATAGTAGTATGTTATATAATAAATTGATTTATTTATATATATACGATAATGTATGTATGTATGTATGTACATATGTATGTATGTATGTATGTATATGCACGAATTTTTCGTACATTTTACAAAAAAAAAAAACAAAAATAAAAGTAAGATTGATTGATCCCTTAATAAATTTAAACAAATTAAAAATCAATCTATTAGATCATCATAACATCATTAATAAGTAAAGAATGTAAATGAACTTTACCTATTTAATTATAATATTTTATATATATATAAAATATATTTGAAAACATGAGTATAAATATTATTTATATTATATTATATTTTTTATTTATATTATATGGTAGATCCTTAATTTTTTTATTGAAGAAATAATCATTAATATTAAAATATTAAAATAATTCGAGTAAATGTTAATAGTTAAATAATTTTATTTATAATATTTGGTATGTATATTTGTGTATAATAAATATAGTATATTTATATAGTAATTGATCCACAGGTTTGTTATTATTATTACATACATATGTATGTATGTATATAATTAATATCTATGTAAGCAAAAGTATCTACTACGTACATATGTATTTTACTATATACATATATTATAAGTAAATAGTTATTACATACTCGTACATAACGAAAAATTATGCACGTAGAAATGTAAAAAAAAAAATATTCGATAAATAAATGTTCTTCTTCGGATGCATCTATCTTTATTATGCTTATTATTTATATATCTTCTTACTTAATCTTAATTGAATAAAAAAAAATCATTTCTAAAGATAACAACTACAACTACTAAGATTTTAAAACATATTCATAATTAAGTAAGTATGTAATATGTAGTATATTCTTGAGTATGGATAGTTTAAGAGAGTACGAGTATATGTATGTATATGTAAAGAACTAAATAATTAATTAATATGTATAGTATTTGTATTTAGAGTAATTTAAATAAATGAAATAGTATTCATGTTAACAATTTTTAATTTTAAAGATTTTATAAAAAGGTAGTAGTAGTTAAGTAATTAATTAATACAGTAGTAGAAAAAGAGGTAATAAAGATAATAAATTATATGTGTATATGTATTTTTAGTAGAAATATATTTATATGTATGTAATTGAGCCTTTTAATAATTAGGTTTATTTTTGATTTATTTAAAAACGTGTTCTTTGTAAGTAATGGTAGCTAATTGGTAAGACTTTCTTTTGCAGTTAGAGTGAATGAATGAATACCTTAATAATTAACAACAATGTGCTCCCGTATTATTAAAATTTTCCCAAATAAATCACATCGAATAGCAGTTGCACTTTCTTTCATACTTGCTCAGCTGTTTCATCCAGGATCATCGAATGTAAATCCATGGCAGAGCGGGTTTTTCGTGGTGGCTTTGGCATTAGAAATTGATTTGGGCTTGGACCTACAAATACTGAGTTCTGTCGCGGTCTAGAGTATGCCGAGTAGCCTAAAAATTAAACAAATATATTCTATATTTAATAAGGTGTTATAACAAATATACATAAAGCAAATATACGATATTTATGTAACAAAAAACTGCTAAATACTTTGGAATTACAAATATACTATATACTTATTTATAAATATTTAAGAGAAGTTAAAATAAAAAATTAAAATAAATAACCTCTTATAAAATTCGGTTTTTTACTGTCAAGAACTACAGTATGACTCCGCTTTAACATGCCTGTATAATTGATCAAAAATATGGACCCGATTTAGTCTATACCAATCCTATAGCTGCATTTTTATTAACAACAGATATAGCTAAATCCGGCTAAAACTTTCTTCTAATAAGAGGAAAAATAAGTTTTTAAAAAGGCGTTATATACGTCTAATGTTATGTACATATATTTAATAGTTTTTTTGTTTTTTATAAAGTACATGAAACCAAAAATAACTTGCATCCGTAATAAATGGTAGTAGTAAAAGGTGACATGTAAAATAATAATTCACAAAACATTGTTTGAGTAATAATCGTCTGATTTTAAAAATAATTCACAAATGTTGTAAGTAATTTGTGATTTAAACTTTAAAAAAAAGTACAATACAACTCGTACTAAATATAAGTCGTGAATTGTACAATAAATAGCGTAATGTTTTAACCAAATAACTACCCAGCACACCATTCTAGGAGCGCTCCGAAAAATAAGTCAGGAAAGAGTCCAACAAAAGAGCAGAAAAGAATCCAACAAAAGAGCATTTTCGGAGCGAAAGAAAAATTTGCTTGTTACTGTCCTGAGTCGGCACGCAGTATGACTTAGAAATTCCACTTTTTGTCCTGTTATTTGTGCTTTGAACAAAAAAAAGAAAAAAAAACAGCTGTACCACACAAGAATGATAAAAACAAGATTACACAGAGCCCAAAAAAACCCTCATAAAAGACTCTTTTCTGACATTATCTAAGACCATTTTCGAATGTAATGACCCTCTTTTCTGAAGGTTTCCGAAAAAAGTGTCAGAAAAGACTCTTTTCGGACTCATATGGCTTGCTAGGTAGTTTTTTTTAGTTGACAATAGGTTACAATAAATAATAATAATATTTCCCGTTGGAAAATTATTTTTTAATTATATCATAATTATAATTGATTATTGAACAATTTATTTTTTTTTAAATAAATTACGAAAATAAATAAAACCAGAAACTACCGAGCAAAATGTGCGAAATTCAATATTTTCAATTCTTAGAACTGACAATATGGTGCATTTATTTTTTATTTTCCTCCTTTGTAATTGCTATAAATTCACAAAAAAAATAACTTTTCTTATACGAGTTTACCCTGTATTCACTTAAATGTACTGTGGATATGTGCAACACAAAAATTTTTATGTACATTAGGCTATATATAACCTTTTTTTATAATTTTTGATAACATGAACAAATTTTACTTCTGTATTTTGTATGAAAACAATTTATACGAGTCGGTACATTTTTTTGAACTTTCTAAAAAGGTTTTTGTTTTAAATAAAAGAGTCGAAAGAAATGTTTTCTTATATAACACAATATTGACTGACGACCAACGTGTGGAGATACTATAGTCATTATGTGTTATTATATTCCTAATGTACATACGAGTACATATGTGCATTTTAACGTATGTGTGTGTGTGTATGTGTATGTAAGTAAGTATAAATGTATATCCGTTAAGTTTCCGCTTACTTCAACAAACACTCTTCAAATAATGTTAAAAGTTAAAGGAAAAGGATGTGGAATAATACCCATTTGTAAAAACATACATCCATACAACTTTATACATACATACATATGTACATATGTACTCGTATGTATGCAAAAATGTACAATATTCATTCACATGTGCTTGAAAAGACCAAAATAACAGCAAACAATTTGATAAGAATCAAGTTTAAGTAGAAAATCTTATAATACATAACGCCACTTAATTATACATTATACTATACACTGGAAGAAAACTAAATATGTATCTGATTTTGTTAAAAAATAGTTTTTAATGTTCTAACCGTATCTTGGCCATTTGTGGAACAAACTATAAAGCTACATATGTATATGTACATATAATAAAGTATTTTTTGACAGATGTGTTTACAGAAATGAAGATTCTTGATAGATATTTGTTTTGTTCATAACTCAAAAGTAAAAAAATTAAATTTAATTCTTTTAAATAAAAGCCTCTGATTTAGTTTTTAGAAATGTTTTTTTTATACCCTACACCCCCATAGTGGGGAGGGCATATTGAATTTGTGCTGATGTTTGTAACGCTCAGAAATATTGGTCCAACGCCCACCTTAAAGTATATGGATCGGCTCAGAATCACTTTCTGAGTCGATCTAACGATGTCCGTCCGTCTGGCTGGCTGGCTGTCCATGTAAAGCTTGTGCGCAGAGTACAGGACGCAATTTTGAAGATATTTCGATAAAATTTGGTACGTGATATTTTTTCGGCCCAAAGATGAATGTGATTGAAACTGGTGAAAATCGGTCCATTATTTCACCTGGCTCCCATACAAATGTCTTCTAAAATTGGGGTTTACCGATCAAATCACATATACAAATTTTGTGCATATCGGTCCATAATTAGTCGAAACTCCCATATAAGACCCTCTCAGTAATTCAATTTAAGCTCCATAAATCGTTTAAAAGTATTTATATCGAGATAAAGTTTAACACATATAATATTTATATTCACAGAAATCATGACACATGACAAATTTTTGGATGATCGGTCCATAATAGGTCATATTTCCAATATAGCGCACATTTCTAAAAAACTGTTTTATAGGTAGGGTATTATATGGTCGGGCTTGACCGACTATACTTTCTTACTTGTTTTTAATTTATTTTCATTTATTGCTAACAAGAAAAAAAACCTAAAATATTTAAACAATGAAAAGAACCGAATGAATATTTTTGATTTATACATTTATTTTAGGATGTCATTTGAGGTAAATGTTTGCTGCGTGTGCAAATAGAGTTATACTCGTCTGCGTTGTTAAAATTCCAGTAACTAATTGTAAAACAGTACTACTCGTATCTCTATTTTCCTATGATGAACATAACAATTGCATGAGTTAGTTAGTTGGGACTTAAGTCAAATACTTCTTTCCTTATGAATTAAAATTAATTCTTTTAATGTTTGTCTTTTTTTTCTTTTTGTTCTTTATAAATAAAAGTTCTTTATAAATAAATATGTATTGTGTTCTTTATAACTTTATATAGCAAATATGTATAATACTATTTGCAAAGATTATTTTTATTCCACTTAATGTGCTGCCTAACAGTAAGTAAAAATTAATTAAAAACAAACTTAAGCTATTCGTCGTTGTCTTTTTAAGTAATGATGTATGAGTGAGTGTAATTAAATAGAAATTATCTTACATAAGTATGTAAGTACATATTGTATGCATATATACATACATATGTACATACTATATATATCAAGTAAATCTCTAAATATGAACTATTGATTATCTTAAGATGGATTCTACGAGTAATTTCATTAATTGTTTTAGCGTGTAAGCAAAAATTATTTAAACTGACCTTCAACAATACATATACATACATATTTTTGTAAAAAAATGCACAAAGAACTATGTATTGAGTTTGCATGAATTTAAGGTGGGTTATACATATAGACTAATATTTTTGAATGTTACAAGCAATAGCAGAAACGTATAATAACTGACTACATCTACCTTTAACGAGCCTAATGAATGCAGTTTTCTAGAGACGGCAAAATATGTAAGTAATATTTGCTTGCAATTTCTCCTCAAATTATGCATCAATTTATATTTTGTAACACCTGTCATTAATGTTGGTACAACATGCAACCATGCTATCTGAACTTATGAAATTTTTTTGTTTCTACATGCTACTTTGATATAATAAATGAATGAAGTCTGAAAAAATTTAAATATTTTGCAGTATTTATACCCTACACCCCCATAGTGGGGAGGCTATATTGAATTTGTGCTGATGTTTGTAACGCTTATAAATATTGGTCTAACACCAATGCACAAGCTTATGTAAAGCACAGGTCGCAATTTGAAGATATGGGTTTGAAACCGGTGAACATTGAACCATTATTTCACCTGGCCTCCAGACAAATGTCAGCCAGAAATAGAGGTTTAATTATTTTATTTATGCAAGTATCCAAACAAACACCTTTATTTTGTAAGGCGTTGGCGTAAAACGACACCTTGCATTGTCATAGTAAAACGCCAAATTTTTCATACGCCAACGCCTTACACAATAAGGGTGAAATTTCACCACAAATGAGTGGTAAATGAAGCCAAATCACATCTACAAATCAGGTCGGTCCATAATTGATCACAGCTCCCATATAACCCCACTTTAGAAAATTACTTTATAAAGCATAACTCTCTTAAAAATGTTTGTATCAAAATAATATATTTCATATATACAAAAATCATTCGACCAAATTTTATGATGACCGGTTCACAATTAGTCATAGCTCCCATATAAGGCCTACTTCCGAAAATCACTTTAACGACCGTAAAGTTCTTAAAAATGTTGGTATGCAAATAATATTCGACACAAATTAATTTTATATATACAGAAATGATGACAGCTAATTTTAAAATTGTTGGTCCATAATTAGTCGAAACTCCCATATAAGACGCTCTCCGTAATTCAAAAAATTTATAATGTACATACAGTAATTTCCGCTAAATTGATTTTCCGAAAATGCATAGCTTTTGGATCAATTAACCGAAATGTATATTGCGAATTTTTGTATTAAGCGGGTAAATCAATAAAGCGGGGGTCAATTAAGCGGAAACTACTGTATATGAAATCTACTATTCGAGCACAAAAAAAAAAATACATAATATAACTATCTCTTCAAGTTTACGAGATATTCGCATATGAAAATTAGTTATCTCCTAATTAATTTGACACGTAAAAATGATAATATAAAAATATTATATATCAATAGATAGGAAATTGTATCTATTTTTTAAAAATATATAAAAATTTTGACAACTAAGAAACTCATGAAAGACTTTTTTGGAAAGCAGGGCAACAAATTGAAATAAATATTTTATTTATAAAAATTTTTTAACAAAATTTTATATTTATTCGGACAGTTTTGTGCAAAATACTAAAGTGGAAACTGTTGAAAATATTACTCTCCATAATATTATAAACCTGAGACCAAACATACATTGTATTTATATTAATATTATTATCATAGTTGTTTTGCATTTTATATAACTATTGAACCATGGTGCAAATATGCAAGGTGAGTGCAGTAGCCCAGCTGACTGACTTTGTTTACAATTTACTTATGTCAAAAGTAATACTTTTTCAAGTATTTTTGACAGTAGTATCTACATTATTTTACACAAACAAAATGCCTGTTGTTTCTGTTTTGTGTTGTATTTGTTGTCGATTTGCACTCACCTTGTATAGTTGCACCATATATTGAACATTTTAAGTTTTCATTCATAAAACTTTAAATCGTTTAGAAACTTTTTCTGGTTTCTAATTCATTTTTAACAGAAACAAAATTTCAGAAATTGTTTACAATTTCCAAAAAGTTTTGAAAAAAATCCCAAAATAAAAAGAATGCAGAATACCTATATTTTGAATTACTGGTCTGCTCGGTAAAAAAGTTTTCTATTTTTTTTTCATATCAAATATTTTCTTTAAAATTGAATTTCTTTGAAATTTCTTAAATAATGTAAATAGAATATATATTCTTTTTTTTTGAAAGAAAATTACTTTTGCCTCTATGATGATTTTTAAATAATTCTTTTTTTACAAACTGTTATTAAACAAAAAAAAAAAAATATTTAAAAAAATGGAAATATTTGGATCCGATATTATCAAAAAATCCCTAGTCTGATTTTAGTGGCTACAAAAGTTAAAAATTTGATATTTATATGCGAATATCTTGTAAACTATAGGATATAATATATGTATGTATTTAAAAAAATGTATTAAACAAAAATAGAAAACTAAGCGAAAACTAAAAACAATTTAGTATGATAATCAACTGAACGCAGAATTTAAACTTAAATTCTTAAATTGGGTATATACAAAAACGTAATCAAAACAAGTAAGACAGTATAGTCGGTCAAGACCGACCATATAATACCCAACACCCAGTATATGTATAAAACAGTTTTTCAGAAATGGGCGTTATATGGGAGATGTAACCTATTGTGGACCGATCATCCAAAAATTTATTGTCATGATTTCTGTGAATATAAATATTATATGTGTTAAACTTTATCTCGATAATATAATATAAAATTAGATGTCGTTATTTATGTATATAAGAAACTTATTTGTGTCAAATTTTATTTGGATACCAAAATTTTTTAGAAATTTATGATCGTTAAAGTGATTTTCGGAAGTGGGCATTATATGGGAGGTACGAGTAATTTTGGACCGATCTGCACACAACTTATTGATTCATTTACCACTCATTTGTGATTAAATTTGTTTGGGTACTTGCATAATTCAAACATTTATGATCGGTAAACCCCAATTTCGGGAAGACATTTGTATGGGATCCAGATGAAATAATGGACCGATTTTCACCAGTTTCAATCACATTCATCTTTGGGCCGAAAAAATATCACGTACCAAATTTTATCGAAATATCTTCAAATTGCGACCTGCACTCTGCGCACAAGCTTTAAGGTAGAATTAGCCGAACGTCCACGTATCCCTACTGTAACCTCTCGTACTGTAAGCACGTTTGTGCGATTATAGATTATAGAAAACGTGCCGTACGACAAACAAAAAAATATAAATAACACATGGTACAACTATATTGTATTTTGTATGTATCTAATTGTTTGTTTTATACATCAGTTTAAATTATATATTTTAAAACTCAATTAATCTCGATTATAATGGATTCGGAGGATTTATTTACTGATTTAATGTTTTTACAATTACTAAATACCTATGTCCAGGAAAAAAACAAAACACACAATAAATAAACAGTCAGCTGTTCGAAACAGTAATTGTCATTGTAAAGTTTCTTTTCGTACATGCTTGCTTGAAAAAGTACCAAAATGGCATTAATAGGAGTAAAATTATGTGTGTGTGTGTGTGCGCATTTACATACATAATCTAGAACTTTGATAGTTATTTAATTTAAAAATTTAATTGAATAAATATTGACTAATACATAGTTATGTGTATGTATGCATTAAATTTGTTATATTTGTATGTGTATTATATAAAACGTGTTGCTAAATTTCCACAAACATTATTATTAAAGAAAAGTACCAAAAAATAGGGCGAATTTATTATTACGTAAGAACGTAAGAAATTTCTCTTTTATACAGGTTGAGACGCTCCGTTAACGTGATATTAATATTCAGTAAGCATTTACATTGATTTCAAATAACAAAACGGGATCAGCTGTTTCGTTACAGTACAGTACGGGACGTAGACGTTCGGCTAATTCTACCTTTACATAGACAGCCAGACAGTCAGACGGACGGACGGACGGACATGATATACTTTAAGGTGGGTGTTGGACCAATATTTCCGGGCGTTGCAAACATCAGCACAAATCCAATATATCCTCCCCACTATGGTGGTGTAGGGTATAATGAAAATCAAAAACAGAAGTTGTGTGGGGAAAAGGATGTGTAAATATTTGTTGATTGTGAAATATAAGGTGTTATAATGTATGCATTCCATGGAACATTCAATGTAGGCATATTCATGTACATACATACATACATAAATATGTATGAGTACGAACGCAAATCCTTAAATGTAAAAAAGTGTGAAATGTGTAAAAATTTACCTTTAGAGTATATCGTTGGATTATATGCAGCAAATTGACATGATGGCATATTTACATTGGTAACAAAACCCATTGACATTCGAGAAACAGACGAGCGCTGAAAAGATAAATTAATTTGGATGAAAGTAAAATACATTAAAATTCTACTTTAAAATAGTTAAGTTTTTTCATTCGATCGTTGTTAATTTATTTACCTGATGAGGTATTGGATCAATATCGGACAAAGGGCAGGAAGTTCGATGTTGTTGTTGAAATTTCGGTTGATACGGCTCTAACATGCGTATTTTACCCCAACGGTTAAAGAATAAAACAATAGCACCAACCCATAGCATTAATACTAAGCCAACTATTAAAATCTCTTCTGTTCGTACAATAATTTTTGGACCTTAAATGAGAAAAACAAACCTCAACTACATACTTTGGATATCTTAAACTTATTATATTTGAGTAAAAGATAAAAAATTGTTATTCAAAAATAAATATTTAATTAATAATCTAAAACAAAAAAAGTTAAATTATTTTTATGTGACAAACACTAGAAAATAAAATACTACTAAAAAGACAAATATTTGGTGCCGTCAAGAAAACCTGGATGATTTAATATTTAAAAATTGAATACGTTTGATGTTTCCGTTCCTTTGTTTTCTAAAGGATATTCTTTTGGTTTGATAATCCAATACACACAAATCAAATATACATTCGCGTATGTATTGACGACTGTATTCCACTTGAAAATTTATGTTTAAACAGATTGTCACACAAACAAACTTCGTTTTGCCATCGCTCCTTGCAAATACATACATATGCTTTTTCTTTAAAATCAAATTCAAAATTTATCAATATTTCATAAAACAAATGTTATGTATGAGTTTTGGTTTGATGAATTTCAAAGCTCTTTTAACCATTTAATTAAGTGTATGTTATTAACAATTATAAGAAATTATGTAGCATTTTACCTTGTGTTACCATATTTGTGGTATTTATTGTCACTGTGCTGGAAATATCTTCCCGGCTGTTGATATAATCTGAACTTACAGGAGAGGTTGATGAGGCCTCTTCGATTTCTACTATAAAATTTGTACCTTGCAAACCAGAGCCCCATTCTAAAATAAAACAAATTGTTTAAAGGATATAAAGCACACTACATGGCATGATAAAATTACCTTCTGAAACTCCTGGTGATGATACTACTCCCGGTAATATTTTCTCCAGTTTGATAACTGTAATGTACGCATTTAAAATAAAATGTTTAATAATGGCAGCTTTTGTACAAAAAATTAGATTTTTTTCTAATCGAAATAAAATCAAAATTCTGATCTGAAAATTTTATAGAATAGAATATGAGTTTGAGATTTTTTAATCAATTTTTTTATCATTCGAATTTAATGAAAAATCTAAGAAAATCTGAGAGTTTATTTTGGAATTTAAATTCACATTAATATGCTGTAGCTTAATTGGTTAGCGCATTTGATCATTAAGCATAAATTGGTGTTTGTAGCCCGGGTTCGATTCCCAGCCGCTGCCACTCAAACAACATCAGTTTCTGATAATTATTAGTTTTCTATCTATCATGACTAATATTTACAGCATTGAAACGCCACCGGAGTAAAATAATTAAATAAAGACTACAAAATCAAGCTTTCAAAAATAATGCGCCTACTCACCACCAGAGGCGCTGCAATGCTGCACTAAAAACAAACATAATGCGTAATTGCAGAGTTGTGATATAAAAAAGCTTTCTTCCTTCTTCACCACCTTTACTTCTTCAATCTATCCCCTTTCCAAAGAAAGTAGCGCAATTATATATAGGCATATTAATTAATTGCCTGAGTGTTACTTCTCTTTAAAAAAAATATTATTAAGCTATAACTGTTAATATTGTTGTACCTTACGTAATTATTACTACAATACGAGACGAGTATGCATATGTTTCAGACTTGTCCTTAAAAATATATTTGCTCTGAACGATGCAAAGTCCACTCTTAATATCTGATTCACTTAAATTAGTTGGCATCACAGATATTTAGTGACTGATTTATTGTGGAAACTATCAAACCAACTATTGATTATTCCAATCATTCTATGTGTAAATAAACAAAACTGAGTTATGCGGAAATTATGTATGGTAACAAATCAGAATGAAATACTTAATGTACTTACTAATCATAAAACGTTTAAGCGAAAGTTGACGAAATCAAACAATATTTGCTTAAATTTAAAATAAATATTTTACAAAATTAAAACATATGTATCGCCGCGAGTGGTTGGTTTGTCATTTTGGAATGTACTCATAAACAACGGTTTTCAAATGGGAGACGTGAAGATTTTAAAATTTAAAATGCTCTCAAACAAAGTAAATACTTATTAAGTTTTCAAATTGACAAATTTTAATGATGCCTATTTCCAGCAAAGTCTGTGAGTCCTCAATTACATGTCTGTATTGGTCCCCTGCACGTCATTAGTTACTACATCTAAGTTTCTATATTTAGAAGCTGCAAAAAATACTCGTATAACAAAATCAATTTAAATAAAAATTAATTATACAACCAAGCAAGACTCAGAAAGAAGGAAATCGGAAGACCGGTCATTAGTAATATTGTTAATTTGCTTCTGTATAAATACATATTTATGTATATATACATGTTTATGTATGTATGTATGTATGTATGTATATATACGTACCCTACAAAATATTTCAGCATGACTTGGTCTTATTATAACATTTTTATACCCTTCACCTTCATGAGAAGGGTATATATAAGTTTGTCATTCCGTTTGTAATTTCCACAATATAATTTTCCGACCCTATAAAGTATATATATTCTGGATTCTTATAGATAGCGGAGTCTATTAAGCCATGCTCGTCTGTCTGTCTATCTGTTGAAATCAATTTTCTGAAGTCTCCAGATATCTTCGGGATCAATAATTCTGTCAGACATGCTTTCGAGAAGTTTGCTATTTAAAATCAGCAAAACCCATCCATAAATAACGAAGATATGAGCAAAAATTCGAGACAACCTCTGAAAATTTCATAAAAAAAACTAATAAACTCATCAACAGATGGCGTTCATCGCACAAAATGTATTAATATTGTTACGAACAAATTCATCAACAGATGGCGTGTTTATCGACATAATTATGCATAATATAATTATGTATCCACAACAAAGGTGAAGGGTATATAAGATTCGGCATAGCCGAATATAGCACTCTTACTTGTTCTATCTCATACAGATAATACTACATAATACTTTACGAAAATGTTACTGGTTCTCTTTAAAATATTTGTTGTTTTGATTTGAAACAAAAAAAGTCAAATTTTTAAATTCATTCAGTTTTTTTTTTGTGTTTTTTTTTTGTTTTCAAAATATGAGAGGAATCGTTTTCAGTATCCTACTGTTTTTCTTTACTTCTATTTATTTACCCAATATATGTATACATATGTATGTACGAGTATGTATATTTTTCATTTATCCTTCTTTCCCCTGGTAGTTGTTTGTATTTTTTCTGTTCCCTCTTCCCTTTCTTTATCTATTGTTTTTACCTAATATGTATTGTGTTATGATGATCTATCTACTTCAAGTATATTTACAAGTGTTTTTCTATTGTGATGTTCTTTTTTCTGTTTGTTTTTACTTCATTACGAACTTTATTACATTGACTACTTTTTCGTAGAATTCGCGAATTTTATTGCCGCGGGTTACCGATACAACAAGAAACAACGCTTAATGTAAGTATGTATACGAGTATTGTAGTGAGACACTCACTCACTCTTTACTGTAGATTGGTAGATTTTTTTGGGTTGCTTGCATTATTTTGTTTCAGTCTGTAGGGATTTATATTTTTTTTGTTATTCTTTGTTTTCAAAATGTTTTTATTCTCGTTGAATATTCAATTATTTATTTCTTTATGAATAGTTGGTTGATTTATGGTCAGTGTTAATGTCCTTGGGGCAATTTTTCCATTCTGTAAGAGCAATTTATATTTTAATAATGATTGTTTTATACATACATACATACCTACATATATGTACATATATATGTATATGTATGTAGGTATATCCAAAACTTAAATTTATATAGAATTACATGTTCGTAATATAACAAATGTTTAATTTTAATACAGGTACATTTTAGGTACATACATACATACATATGTACATACGAGTATAATAAAGATGAAAATAATTATGTATATTATTGAAGCATTACTTTATTTATACAGATTAATCTAATTTTTATTGTTCTAATATAAACTGATAACATTCTCATTAAGGGAAAGAAAAACATATTTATAGGGATACATTGTAAAAGTAGAATTTCATACATATATTTTAGAGATATTTTATATATAAAATGTGTTAAACCGGTGACCTGAAATATTGAATATTTTTTATTGATTATTCCATGTTGTTTGTAATTGTTGATGCCAAATTTTACGATAAAAATAATAACACACAGAAAAAACTACAAACAAATACTTCACGGCTATACAACTTTTTTATATACGAGTATATAGGTATGTACATGCACATTCATTGATCCATGCATAGACATTAGACCAACCCTTTAAAACATAGATTAGGTTTGGATTTTGGATTTAGAAGACAAGACGTATTTATGTATTTAAAACGTTTAAAATATATTATTTAAATACCTAAATTTTGGAAGAAACCGAAAAAAGTACCATTTCGTAGTTTTAAGTCCATTTCGAAACGGATTTTAGTTATCCGATTGGCCCCAAATTAAGCAAATCTATTTTTAGAAAAAAATTCATAATATATTTACAAATATTTATGAGACATTACAGCAAACCAGAAATTTCCACTGGAAACAAACAATAGAGAAATTATGACAGCAATAATCGATTACTTTTATCATTGATCTTTATGCCACTCGCTGTTAACAAGGTCAAAAGTAATTACTCCTACTGTCTCATTTCACGACTTGTAATTACATGCACTTTCATATACTAACTGTACATAAAAAATACATATGTACATGTATATAAGTTGGGTATTAGGGCGAGCCTGTATCAGAAATAAAAACTCAAGCTTGTTTAGAAAAAGATTTTTAGAAAAAATTTAACATAGTACACAAAATCCGGTTAAAATATAAAGTTGAGAAAAATATTTTATTTTTTTCAAAAATCACGTAATAACCACTATTTTAAAACTGTGCGGCATTTGTTATTTCATAGAAATTGGCTGATTCCTAATGCATACACATCGAAATATTACAAAACGTATTATGTCGCCTTAAGTTAAATTTCATATTAACACGCACACACAGCCTAACAACAAAATAAGTTTTTTTTTTTTTTTTTTTTGGTAGGTAGGTATATTAATTTATTTTTTCACATTTTAAATTTACAATTGTAAAACATCAGCGCCTTAAATGCATTAACAGAGACGAGTTGGCAAAAAATACTATTTATAAAAAATAAATAAATATGTATGTATATGTATATACAATTAATACATACTAAATATAATAATATAATAAATAAAAAAAATTCAAATTACATACATATATTGAAATGAATTGTTAATTAAGCAGTTCTTCTAAGTGTTCAGATAAATAACATCTCATTATTATTTTAAAAATTAAATTTCTTTTTTCAGTTTTCAGATTGTGTGGTAAATTGTTGAATTCACGACTACCTACATACATATTCAATGATATTAATGCTCTGAGAAATTTTTTTCTTAATGTGTTGAATTTTATTATGTATTTGAATTAAGGTTACTCAACGCTCAAATGTTTGACAGAAGTTTGTTCCATTCCCGTCAATAATCACATTAAAGTTTAAATTAGACTGTATGCTTTGACAGCTAGTTTCATTCATATACGGGTAAATTAAGCAAATATCATCTGCATACATAACTAGTCTTCCAGATAAATTATATGTATGTATGTATGTATAGTAAAAAAATAAGGGCCTCAGAACACTCCCCTGTGGTACTTTATATTCTATTGCACGTATGTTCGTCAATTTGTACAAGTGGCTTTCGATTTTCTAAATAATTTTTGAGTGGAAATAATTCCTGAGCATAAATGCAGCAATATCTAAATTTCTGTGTCGCAGAATTTTGTATCCTTCAGCTAAACTTTTACATATAGAATTTCCAACATTAACAGTTGCTTTTTCAGTTTCGCATCCATTCCTAGATCCAAACTGGAACTCGTTCAATATATTTTGATTTTGCAAATAGCATGCAATATGTATATAATTTTCCCGAAAACATTATTAATTAGTAATACTGCTGTAGGTCTAAACAAGTATGTAGATATCAGACACATTTTGTTCTTTTGGAATTGGTACAACTTTATGCATTTTTAAAATAATATATCCAGAAGCCTTTATTAATCATGTTATTAAAAATATTAACTAGAAATGACATTATTTCATTGTTGCAATTTCAAAGCATTTCGGGAGAAAATTTATCATGACCTGGAGTTTTGCCTGGTATTAGATTTATTATTATATTGTATATTTCTTCAAAAGTGCTGAATTCTCATTCAAATCGTTCACAAGGTTGAACTCTACGACTCTCTACTAGCTTTTTTAAAAACTCTACTTACTTATTGTTTTTAGTCTTCTTTGTAAATTAAAATTGTTTGGTTTTCTTCTTCTCATAGATATTTGCAGCTTATTCTTGTAATTAATCAGATTTAATAAAACTTTCTTTGTCCTAGTGTAATTTTATTGTTTATTTTCTTTTCAATTGTAGAATGTTGTGATATTAGAAAAATATTGATTTATTATATATGTACGAGTACATACATACATACGAGTATATATATATGTATGTACATTTAAAGGTGCTATCAGACGGGATGTATTTTACATATGTACTGTCAAATTTTTCATCTGTAAAAGTTGTACACATGGTGAAGCTTTGCATGTGTAATATACATGTGGGAATACATATGTAATTTTTTCGATTACCCTGCCTTTACACATGCAAGTACTTGCATGCGAGTGCTGTGTACGTATTATATACGAAAACTTATTCGAAAAACTCGAGTAGCTCTGCAAGTGAAAAAATGTGAGTGTATTAGTAAAAAAATGTAAGTGTATTGAGATTTTCGAACTTGCACTTGCATGTGTAAATGCCGGGTTAGAACACGCTCTATTTTCCTGTGACAAACATAAACAAAACAGCTGGTTTGATTTGTAACAAAATTGTTTAAAAAATATATTGTAAAGAAAATGAATAATGAACATGGAAAAATAAGTAGTTTTCGATTTTTAATAAATTAAATTATGTTTATTATATTTATTGCAGTTAGATTGGCCAAAAGAAGCAATTCTTGAAATTTATACACATTAAAAAGTCAGCTTTTGTTTACATTTATAGGTTATGTCATACGGGTAAAACATAAGCAGCTGTGATAGCAAACATTATGAATCGTATGTAAAATAGAAATTTTGACAAACATACGGAATTACATATGGGTAAGAAAAGTGACAGTACATATGTAAAATACATCCCGTCTGATAGCACCTTAAGGAATAATAATCAATATTTTATATACATATGTACATATATTAAATGAATAATTGCCACAAAAGAAATTATGAAGGAGGAAAACAATTTGAGACGATAGAATCCTTAAAGGATGCAATAACGGAAGCAAGGAGTTCAATTTCGCTAAATTACTTAGATTCATTATACCAGTCGATGCCAAATCGTATTTTTGAGGTTAACTTTAAAAATCTCAATACTAACTGAAATCTAGAAGATAATCGGCCCTGTTCTGTAAACCGAATCCGAGTAAATTTCTCGTTTTAAAACGAATTCACATTTTTTTATGTTCTGTAAACCGAATTCACATGATTTTTCTCGTTTTGAAACCGAGTAAACAAACCTAGTCGAAAGGAAATGAAATGTGTAATTATTTTAATGAATGACCACAAAAAAAAACAAGTGCAATATAAAATATAAAGTCTTTTTATTTATTCTATTAAAATTACATGCATTTTAATATATTTGAATTTTAAAAAAATATATTTTAAAAGCATCCTAATCTTTAAGAGTGACAAAATAGTTCTATGAAAAAAACACTTTTTTTATAGAGAATATAAAAGGCATTTGAATAAAAAACACTCTTGTAATAATAGTAAACATTATACATTAAATTTTTATGATAAACACTTTATAACTAAATTAAATTTTAATTCAAAAAAACTTATTTAAAATAAAATAATTGCGTAAATCACAAGTATTTTGCAAAAACACAATTTATTTTTAACATGGCGATCACCATTTTTTCTTATATCTTTCTTTTTATTTACAAATTGTGAATTTTTTTAATCAACAACTGACTTTGACGTTTAACTAAAAATTCGAACCTAATTTCAAATCATATCAATACGATTTATTCGGTTTTAGAAATTTCTCGTTTTTAAAAACCTAAAAAAAAACCTAAAATTTAAAAATAAATTACAGTTTGCTTAGTTTTAAAATATGTAAATGTATAATTTTAATAAACCAAAATATGTATGTATGTATGTATATTTTTTCTTTCTTCAGGAAACTAAAGCAAACACCTTTTGCAAAAATGTATTTTTTCTGGACTTTAGTTTAAAAGATATATGTACTTAATATATATGTATATAGTTTAAAAAATGTGATTCCTTTTTCAAAAGGCAGGCAGTATATACATAGATAAAATTAAACACTACAATAAATATATTTTGGTTGATTCCTCATCAGTTGGATTAGATTGATTTCTTGGATAACTAGATCTCCTAGTAGTTGCTTCTAATAGTAATTCAGAACCTTCTTGATCGTTTCTTATAATTTTTGGCTTAGATAATTCACTTGTTTACGAAAATTCGTGCAGCAACTGAATAGACAGCTCTGTAACCAACAGTCTTTAATAATTTAGCACATTTAAGCAAATTAAAAAACAATTATTAAGTAAAAAAAAAAATCCGTGGTATTTTCATTTTCATAATTTCATTGATTTTAGGGCTGCGACGGACCTTTACTCATTTCGATTTATCTTTTTTTTGGAGTTCTCCATACAAAATTGGTTTATAAACCTCTTATAAACCTGTTGTAAGTTTTATGAATGTTTTGTTAACACAGCTGTTTTTTGTAACAGCTGATATAATTTTTGTTTAACTTTATAAAAACTTTCAAATTTTATACCCATAATTTTAAAATAGAACTTTTGTTTTTTCCGTGCTGTAATATTGAAAAAAAAAGTTTAAAACTTTTTTAAAATTCAATTTCAAACCAAATTTATAGAGATTTTTAAACTTTTGAACAAATGTAACCCAAACGTAACATGTTTAGAAAACTGTGATTTTTGACTTAAGTTGTATTAATGCTTTTCCACATACTCGTACATACATACATATGTATGTATGTACTATTTATGTATGGCTGTATAGAAATAAAAGCAAATGTTTGTGGGAGTAACATCTAACTTTCTACGCACAAACGAGCACACAGACAGATAAATGCACACATACATATGTGTTTGTCTAACCACATTTTATTGGTAATAGGTGCATTGAACGACTAGGTATTTCACTTGGAATAAATAATTAATTAAATTCAAAAGCTGTATATTCTTGCTTGTATAAATGACCCAGTATATTTTCGTACATACAAATAGAAAGAAAGAAGTCAATTGTTCTCTGTATAGTACGTACAACAACAATTTGGGAGAAATTTAAAATACTTGTGCCTGTAACTTTGGCAAATAATAACTGTGTCAAATGTAATAGATCTGTTTAATGATTTGTATTAAAAAGCAGATATTAATAGTGAATTTTAAAATGTATATTTGCGAAAAACAAAAAGCCTACTCTAGATATTGAAATGTCGCACAAAAAATTCTATACTTTAGTTGAGATCAGTTATTTAAACATTTCCCATTTAATATTTCCTTGTTCTCTATACGTAGTCAACGTTCACTATATAGTATATACATACATATTCACATGAAGCAATAAATTACACATGCATACATACATTCATACATACATATATACAAAAGTATCAGCGTTGTCAACTTTGAAATTTCAAAACGCACCAAAATGGAGAAAAAATACGCGACGTTTAAAAAAAAACGCACCAAGTTTAGAATTTTTTTTTATTGAAAATGTTTATTAAATTCATTTTATATTTTTTTGATTTCCTAAATTCCATGTAAAACTTTTTAAAAAGAGATCAACGATTAATAGTAATAGTAATAATAGTAAAATTCTTTTTTTAATTAACGAACTAATAAATATAAAATAAGCATTTGTCAACACAAAATTAAACTGACAATATGCTCTTCGGAACTTAAGTACTAATTTCAGTATATATTTGGTACTTTTTTTTAATTATTTTTGTTTTCTATTTTAAGCACTTCTATTTGAATTTTTTTCAATAAAATTTGTAAGGGCTCCACCAAGACCCTGGTTGTTCTTCTACAGTTCAAATCCGGCTATACAAGAATTTTTATAGACATGTTTAAAATGTTAATTTTATTTTCAAACAAAGATTTTCATCCTATTCACCTTTGACAATAACCTTAATGTGACGAATTTGGTAGTATGTATTTATTTATTACACATTCGTATTTAAAATACATTTAATGGGGTCCTTTTTCATCGTATATATTTCATGATAATGAATTATTAAAAACCTGCAATCAACAATGAGTAAAAAGAAAGATTTTATCACATTATCGGCAAAATTAAAAAACGCACCGAAATTAAAAAAAAAAATGGTGCAAAACGCCCCAAGTTGACAACACTGATAAGTATGAATGTAGTTTTTATCATTCTCAATGTGAAAAGTTTGGGAGCAAATTTGGTAATAATGTAGTAATAAATAAAAAATGAAAAAGAAAAATTTTCTTTCACATAAGATTTCATTGTTATAGGTACACATACACATATCGTCAGCTAAAATGCGAAATTACACAACTATACACAGAGAAAACAGATTCATAACGACAAAAATTTCAAGTAATTATTAACAAAATCGCATTATTTTCACAGCTTTTAGGTTAAAAAATTTTAAATTATTTTTTCATTGTAAGTAACGATATACAAACATTTATTTATATCTATGTTAGTATGTAACCGTATACATGTTATAATATAGTTGCTAACATTGTTTACTTCCTACATACATATATACCTACTTCTTTAACTTATTTTTGGAAAGCACTCATAGTCAGTCGTACATATTGGTTGGGCTATACACATTAGGCTGTACCGTCCTTGAATGACAAAAATAGTTTTTTGAGCTACACTTTCGCAAGAGGTATTAAAATTTGCGTAATTTTACACAGATTGCGGAAAAAGTAATAAAAGTGGATTTACATGCCATCTTAACAAACCTAAGCCCTATGCTATGTTAAAAAAAGAAAAACATTGAGAGGCCTCTGTTACCAGTTTAACACATCTTTCCACAGCTTGTGTGTGACAAGGAAAGTCATCAATTTCCAAACTGTTATCTTTTGCCATGATTTGAAGGTCCTCATTGGAAATATGCCGAAGAACCAGCGATGCTGTAAACCTACACTCGTGCCATATAATAATTTCGGAAGTTAATTTTTGGTGGTTTAATACTCTGTATTTAGTGCTACTTTCAGTTTCTCTAGCTTTGATTATTTTTTGCAATGCCAGCTCCCGAATGTGGTCTCTATCATCAAACAGCATACTGACAAGTAGATTTTCCAGATGAGCAAAAACGCATTTCTTTCGATAACAGAATCCACAACTGATCTGATATTTTCGGGGAAAAAACGGGAGTACATAATAAGGTGAAAAATATGTTTTGCTCCTTCTTTAAAAGACGGGTTTTGTTTGATTAGGAATCAAATCGGAGCGTATACTTTAACAACGTAATTGACAAGCAATTGCAAATTTTCTGAAGCATTAAGGGTACTTACGTAAACTCTGATTAGACGATTAGCTAAGATAAGCCATCTCGAGTGCGCAATTTTTCCAGGTTTACGGTTTGTCAGCTTAGGACTACAATAACCAGTTTGTACGGCTTTACATATCTCATAAAGAAATTTTTGATCCGTACTTAGTTGATCGACCACATTTTTCGGCAAGTCAGGCAAATTACCAGCCACCGCACAAAACGACACCGTTGATTTATTACCACAAGTAGGTAATTGTTTTCCAATAAGTCCACAATATTCTCTATGTCCCGAAGTGCAACCATCTAAAGTCAAGAATAAATGACGAAGGGGTAACTCATTGGCATGAAGCATACAAACACATCATTGTAGCGGTCTCTTTAAATACTCCTCCAAAAATTTAATAACGCCACCCTTCCAACCGGTATTAGTTGCAGTTCCGTCACATCCAATGCAAATCAAGTCGCAGTGCCGCGACTTGGCGTTGTGTGACCCAAAAAACTTGATTCAGGTTCTGCTAAAATTGAGATGTGTTCTTCTAAAATTTCTTTGCGATGGTAACGATCTCCAATTTTCTCATTTATCAAAGTCTTGTCTTTTCGTCCATCAAAGTAAATGCTTTTAATAACAATACCTCCAAAATCTTTTGAATTTTCTTTCCGGACTTTTGATACAGCTCTGTGTGTTTTGTTTTTATCAATTACCAGAGATAAATTTTCGGTAGAAATTAAGCCGAAGTTAGCCAAAACCGCAGAAGCAACAGCAGCAGCAGAACGAGTCGATAAACCGCATCTATCACAGACCTTAGCAACTGTTGGCAACGGCAATGTATTCCGAGTCGTCGTTGAAGTCGAAGGTGTTTCTCTCGAAAGTGTGTTAGTTAGAGATACCTCCGTTATTGTATACGTTTCTTCTAAATTTTCACACAGTGAAACTTCATCACAAATTTCTGGAACAGAATCGGTTTCTTGAGTGGAAAGCTCTTTTTTTACTGCCCCTATGGAATGTTCAGTTTTTCTCTGCTTTCGTTTTATTATTCGAGCTGTTTCTTTTTTATCAACTCCACGTATAACCATTTTTCCGTAATTTCTTTGATCCAACAAGAAACCTCTTTCATTGATTGGAACTTTCTTAGGTTTTAAACAAGTACAACATTCAAATGAAGTGCATTTGCAAGCAGCAATGTCGAAAAGCTTCTCAGATACCTCCAAAAAACACTGTAGTTTGTTTTCGAAACCATTTTTTCGTTTGCTTTTGGGGTATCTTTTCAAATGGAGGTACTTTTCGAAATAGGATTTGAGTAACTGAATAACTCGTTCCTTTGTTACGATTGGAATGGAAGCTTTGGTCCAAATATTGTCAATCTCTTCAAAAACAATCGCATATATGCATATCGGAATTTTATGGATCTTTTCCATTATACTTTAATTTCATGTTGTGTTTGACAAATAAAATATATTTAAGGACGTCTCTTATAGTTGGTAGCTGCCGATCATCAAGTTCCTTATATGGTCCCAATATAACACACGTTGTTGCACTACGACTCGCCCTCATTTTTTTAAATCGCAAACACCACACTTAAGACTGTAACTATTGCAACTGACTTATGTATTATAAATTACATAGTTTAGTTTTTGTTTTCTTTTTTTGGGAAACCCCCCATTTACGTATTGTGATTTTAGTAAACATAACAGGTGATTTTGAAGTGTTGCCAGACTTCTGTATTTTAAGGAGTAACGGTGGCTATACACTACGTGTTTTTGCTTATGTATTTTGAAGTTTACAACTCACATATATTTCTTTATGTCTGTCAAAATTGGTTATTTTACATAAGGGTTTTAATTTTTGGTCACCAACTTGTATGTACAATTACACGTGACATCGCCATGATTATTTACAACAGCTGATACGCTTAAATATTAAATATTATTCTTTTTTCACACATAAATTACCATGACGTTTCTTTAAAAAATGCGTTAAAACCGCTGCAAACATTTTTGGGAGCGTCACTTAACTGCCGTCGTCAAAAATATTGATTTAAGGTTTTTCGTTTTTTAATATACAAGATGTGGAGCTTTTATAAAAAATTTTTAAATAATTTATATCATTGTTATTAAATTATCAAAATGGGATAAAAAAAATATTTAATTTATCACTTATGCAAATACTTCATACGGCCGGCTAATGATAGCGCAGATTTAACCGTCGACAAATCTTTTCGCCTGGCATATACATTTGAAAGCATGTGTATGAACATAAGAAAATAGAGCGTGTTCTAATCGAAAAATTACATATGTACTTCCACATGTATTTTACACAAGCAGAGTTTTTGAGGTCACCAACTACATGTTTTTACTCCCTTATGTAAAATTTGACATATACAATGTAAAAAACACGTAGTGTATATGCACCTTAAGCCGTGACTATAAAATGAACTTAAAAACGGGTTCGTAATAAAAATTAGTTCGCTATAAGCGTAATAATTGGTGTATAATTTGAAAGTGAGTGTCTTAGGTCCGGAAAAAATTTTTTTTTTGCATTTTTTTTTTTATAAATTAAATTCTTATAAACGGTGTACATTATAAACGAACTCCACTGTGTCTAGCAAATTCGTAGTCGCCGGTAGAGTGTTGTTATACATAGTCGTGGCATATTTAGTTTAGGTATCGAAATTAAGAATAGCGAAATATAATCATGAAAAAACCTACTTTTTAAAACTTGGAAGATTGGTAGAGACCTAAAGATATAGTTTCATTTTATTTTTAAAATCATTTTGGTAATCTACGTTCAATTTCGCAAATTCTAGGAAATCTAAAAAAAAATTCGGGACAGCCTAATACACATGCATTGCTATTTTTATTGATGGTCCTTCCAAAATGTCAGATGTTTATAATATCGTACATCCTGCATTTTTTATAATATTTGACATTAAATTAGTTAAATTTTTTAGAGACACTTACTACGTTTTCATAATAATAGTATACTAACACTATTTCGATCTTCTTTACTTCTGAAAATTTAAGACAATAATTATATTGACATACATATGCATGTATTCATATTATATAAGTAATTTTTATTATTCGAATTTTAAATACGTATGTAAAGAATATTTTAAAAATTATTAGAATATTTTTGATATCTTGTGGGAAAGATAATTCAGTTATAATTCCATTATAATTAGGTACGATGAATAATATTCCATAAAATTATTTTAGCAAACACTGAAATGTTTTTTTTTTTTTTTTATTTCTTTTGAAAACACATTTTAAAACTTTAATGCCAATGTGTGACGAATTAACATCATCCGATTTAACTTACATTTTGAATGTTGGTGTATTATATATACACATGTATACATATCAAGAGTCATTTTTCAAAATACATGCCAAAAAACTTTAAAGGTGGATTCACCCATATGTTTCGAACAAAAATTTTGTCCGGAGAAAAAAAACTGCGAACGATTTTTTAGGAAAATCAAAGCTACTATATGTAAACAAAATCTATTAGTTTTACAAGTGGTAATACTGCCGTCATTAATTTATTTTTCTTTGGGTTTTAAGTGTCAGAAAACACATATTAAATTATTGTAAAATATTATATTGTATAATAAATATTTTTCAAAAACAATTTACAAAGTTTTTAAAAAATAAATGAAATGAATAATTTAATTTCACAAATACCACATTTTTGTCCAGACAGCAAAAAATATTTGCTCTCTTTCAAAAAAGAGAGCCGTCAGACTTCGTATGTCAAATTTTGTCCTAACAAATATTTAACGTTGCTATTAAACACATTCTAGAATCTAGATAACAATTCAAACAATATACATATGTACATCATTTCTTAATGATTGGTAATAATGGTGATAGATCCTAAAGTAAAGTCCATTAATTCAAATAACAGACTAATAGTATTTTTATAACATGAACATCAAAGGCTTGTTTACGCCTTTTTACTTCAAAGTACATACATGTATGTACTTAAACGAGTATAAATAATACTACAAATATTAGGGTGTCTGCAAATGATTTAAAATTATAATATAAAAAGTAATTGCAATTAGTAGGTAGGTATCATTAATATTAAAAATTTTTATAATACACAATTCTAGTTCAGAAAGTGATATTAACATACAATACTTGAATATTTTATACGTATTGGTGTAAATTTAACACCTCTAATAATATGTTGAAATTATTGACATGGGGTTGGCATCTAAGATGTGTGCAAAATATACTATAGTTACGTCAATATATGTTAATGGAAAGTTAGTGTATGTACGAATATGTATCTGATATGAAAATAAACAAGAACATACAAAATAAAGGACTAAAAAAAAAATAGTTTTATTGACCACTTTTTTTACACATACATAGATAGCTATGATTTTGCAAGACAAGACATTCTCCCTCCATCTATGTATGTTTCTATGTTTAAAATTACTATTTTAATTATTTTAAGAAATAATAAATGTATCTTAAGGCGAACACGATTTACTATTATTTACTGTTAAGCATAATCCTGCGCTTAAAAATATAAGAAAAAGTTTTTTCTTAGTATATGATTTGAAAAAATGTCATCCAAAATTAGTTTTAATTATTTTCTGAAACATTTTTTTAAATAACTTCATTTTTGAAGCAATCAGAAAAAGAAACTTTACTGACATAATTCAATTGAACTTAAATTTTATATAAGTTTGAACAAACTGAAAATGTATTTTTAAAGGCAAGTCTAATGTTTCAGTAGGGTTTTAAATGAATTTTTGCCTTTTAACTTCTATTTGATAAACGTCTGAAAGCAACTGTATTTAGTAAATACAAAATATTTGATAGTATGAAAGTATTTTTAGTGGACCAAACTAAATATTTGGTCATCATGTAATTACTCGTGCAGCACCGCATATCTGCTACATTTCTGTAAATGATCATTGTGGATAGAGCTTAACATGTATTTATTTAATATGCGTCTAAAATTATACAAGTAAGTAAATAATATAACAATGTGGAAAAGTACAACAATAAAAAAAAATTGTATCACCAACATTAATATTTTCATTTATATTTATTCTACTATTAATGTGCTACATTATTACTGACGCACTCACTTCTTTTAATTTGTTTAAATTCTCAAATCTTGAATCAAGTGAATTAAAATTAGTTTTTTATGCATATTTACATATGTTTACATTTCTGAGCACATTAACCTTCAATTACTATTATTTTGATTTCTATTACAGATGTTTTGTGAAGTATGTGTGTAAGGTGGATGGATCAACATTCTTCCGAGAATTGTCATCCTTTCACCCTAACCAACACTTTTCCTAGTTTCAACAAAATATAGTTCCAATATACATACATATATGCATATGTACATACTATGTACATGACAAGGTTTAGCTGAGTGCTAAGAGGGAAGACACACAAAAATTATGTTCAATAAATGAAAATTAACCAACACCTAAAAAACCCGAAACATGAGAAACCATATAAAGGACACTATATCTTTTTTTGTACCCGGCGTTGACAGGGGGTTTATTATGTTTTATTTCTGACTGCTGATCATTTTATATTTCGAATTAATAATTAATATTCCTAAAGCTATTAGATTGCCAATCTACGATTTGAAAACTTTATATATTTCTAAATTAATAAATAGGAGTAGCAAGCAATACTAAATGTAAAATTATATGTATCCAGGAACGCCGCACAGTGACTCAGAATCGTTTTTCATTGGCCAAAAATCTATAACTTTGAATCGATGGAGATATTTTAGTAATTTTTTTTGAAATTTTCTACAGTTTTAATTTCACTTCATTTAATTTCATTAAAATTGGTTCAGTAGTTGATGAGAAAGTTAAGATCAAAGTTAAACTTTTGAATTTTTGTAGCATGTAGTATGAAATTGTTGAATCTGATTTTATTATAAAAAAGGCACAAGGAGATAAAAAAAAAATTTTTAATAATACCCAGGATAATTTGTGATTTGTGATAAAGTGATACCTATATCAGTTCTAGAATAGGTTCCATTATTATTATTATTATATTTTTTTGATTTAAATAACAATTTTTATTTTTTACTTAAATAACAATAAATGCAAATTAAATTTTATAATTCTTTCGGTTGGAAAATTGCCTGCGAATATTCCATATTGAGTTTTGTTCTCTAGCAGCCCTTTTGCTTCTTCATCTGAGTCCCCATGTTCTATTGTCCATTGCCAATAATATATTAAATAGATCTTCATTTGTTAAATTTCGTGATGTTTATCTGCTATTGTATATATTGATTCATATGGTTCCAAGTTGTAACAAAGGGTCGTGCTATTGTGCTCTCTATAAAATCTGTGATCTTTATTTCTTTTTTCCTAAGCTTCCTCTGATAGATCTTCAAGTGGTAATAAATTTTGCTTAATTACGTCCTCTTCATGATGAAGAATTTCGTGAACTGTTGCAGACATTTTTCGCCAATGATATTTGGTATTATATATTCCTTGGGATAATCACAAAATTTTGTAGCATCAATTTGTTCATTGCACGGAAGTAGTTCAATAATTGTTTTAAACCTGTTATTTCAGATGATTTTTCGGGAGCAGAAAAGAACATGCCTTGTTGTATTCCCATCGTTCGTATTGCCTGATTCTTGTTTTGGTTGATCTATATGTAATTAATTCATATTTGAGAAATTCATTCCGAACATGTTTCTTTTTTATTTCTTAACTTCTTATTTCTTATTGATTCTGTAGGGCCAAAATCCAAATCATAACTAAGTTTTAGTATGTCCTCCATAAACCGTATTCTTGTATGTAGCGGCGATAATCCAAATTCATATGCATCAGTATTATCTAATGCTTTTTCCGGGACTTGATTTAGGTTGCTTGATGCGGTTTGGCATATTTTGCAGCTGACAGAAGACCTTGTCTCAGTCAAAGCCTGGCCTACTTTCCCATGTATCATCGTTAATTGGTATCTTACTTCAAATGTCAGGCTGTAGTGTTGCCATTTGGGCCCTTATATCACTGACTTGTTTTTTAATGGTATCATGAGTTTCTATTTTTTTTTCTTTTTTTTATTTGTACTTTTTTTTTTCCTTAGGCCTAACAATAAGTATTCAAATCTTAAAACTAAAAATTAAATCTAATTATACTCTAACAGAGCATTAATTTGTTATTGGCTGATAAGCTCTACGAAGCCTCGACTGCGTCTGGCTCTGAGCTAGAATTCTAGCAAGCGGATCCGGGTGGGTTTGTAGCTTTTTGATGTAGTTCTCGTTTTTTTTTTAAATTCAAATTTAATTGGTCTGCAGTAGTTTGTAGAAGATGATGTGCGATTTTTTTAAATATACTTTATTTGCATGGTACTAGTCTAAGCCTCCGAGTAATCAAGATATTTTATCAATCGCAATGCTACAAACGACACCATGAACATATGTATCTGTGTCTGAAATATTTTTACATGCGGATTGCTTGTATTGTTTTTGTGCAGAAGATCCATCACATCCCCATTTGCAAAAATGAGTTAACTTGCAGTTTTCATATTTCTTCAAATCATTTTCTGTATACGATTTTATGATTAAGTAGATTTTAAAGTTTTACCTCTGCCGAAATTGGTGTGATTCTAATAGCCCATCTTAGCAGCAGATTTCAAATCCAAAAATAATGCTAACACATCTTCATTTGAGAATTGTTGAATACCACTGGCTACTTTTATCCATTTCTTATATAAATAACATCATATTGTGTACCCAGGTAATATATACAGATATAATAAAAGAATTCATAAAAAAACTAATATAAAATAGATACCTAGCACAACTTACATACACATATTTGAGTCTTATGAATAGGTAAAATAAGTTGAATAATTTAATTCAAATGAAAAAATTGTTCTACAGGCGGGTCCAGAATTAGAATTAATTTTAAAGTAGATACAGATAATGTTGCTCAAACTTATAGACACTTAATTTGTAAAAACACAAAAACTAAAAACTATAATATTTTTCATATTAATATTTTTGTTTGTGTAATATTTAAATTTTGACAATTACTGTTATATTTTGAAAAATATTTTTATTGTTATTAATTTTAAATTTTGTTATTTTTTCCCGAAATATCGGAATAAATATTATATAAAAATAAAAACAATATTAGACCTTTATCTCAAAAATATAAATATAATTGTTTAACAAAATAGTATTGATTATATGAAAAAGGTTTTTGGTTTTTTTTATAATAGCAACGCAATTGGCTTATCTCCGTAATACGTCTATCACTAATTACGTTCGCGATCAAACTCCCTTAAAATATTTGTTTTTAACAGCATACAACGTCCAAAATTGCAAATATATTGACCTAATATTTTGGCTATCTTAGTTTTAATATGTTTGTTATTGAATGTCATTATAATTTTGGAAATCAGTTACAACAAAAAGTTAGACTTTTCTTAGCCACCGTGCGATGGTTACAAAGAGATAGTGCATTTATATGTAATTAATACTGCAATTTGTATACAAATATTTGGCCATATGTTCTTGATGATGGTGACTGATTGGGGGCGAACGGGCTGATAGACGGTAATGAAATTGTTGTAATATCTGCAACAGGGGAAATTACAAGTCACACAAAATGATGGAGGCATAACTTGTTACTGTCGGCACATCTAGGATTAACACATGTTGTATGTTTGCTTGTTTGACAAGTTCAAAGTAAATATAAGATGCAATTTGTTAGTACATACGTTCTTTTACTTGACAACTATATAACTAAGTACAAATTGCATTTGAATTTAGATCCTAAATGAACCTGAACCATTGTAGTGACATGATGAACATCACTGACTAATTACAAAAAGGCGACTCAATAGTGCAAATTACTAAAATTAACTCTAAGTAAATGCATAACACCATATGGAATATCTTAACGATGGCATTTCCCAGTGCTTTTCCAACATCACTGAATGGAATTCCGTTTCATGAAGTTTTCACACATGTGTGTGAAATTTTCGGCAACAGATCAAACAAGTGTAACAAACCAGAGCAATTGTAAAAGACAGTGTTTGTGGGTAAAGAACACTCTTTAAGTTATTAGTTATTAGCACAGTAGTGACCAAATTCTTGTTTCCTTTCGAGAGTTTCAAATTTAAATAACTCGAAAGGTGACCAGTTTCAAAATTTACTTTAGCATGGTTTCGAAAATGTGTGAAATTCAAATTTTCGCACATACATACATATGTGCATGCAAAAATGTTTCAACTCGAACTTGATCAACAGGTAAAACATAAACATACATACACACACTTTAGCACGAGTCATTTTCAATAGCGTGGCTTGTGTGATCATAGAATTAAGAGAAAGAAGTACGCAAATGCTCGCCTTTTGACATCTTGTTTTGCTTGTCTTTACAGTTGAGCAAGCCCACTCTTACTTCGCGCTTGTTATTGAAAGACATGATTTATTGGTTTATTGCAAAGGATTGGTAGGCAAAATGTTTCCATTTCTCTTGATGAATGGATCAAACATACATACATTTTTGCGATGTAAAACAACATATACATATGTATGTATGTATAATTACTTTGAATATTTCCTCTTTTTGCATACATTTTCTATGGTTACATCTAACTCGAACGGCAAAATTCTACTTAAGCCTTGACTAAACAGATGTTACAAAAAGGAAACTTAGGATACTTTATTTTATTTTTCAGCTATAGGTACCTATATGTACAAACATATGTACATAATTTCGCGGAATAAATATTTTTTTTGACATTTTGACAATAATCTATTGTACATTTGTTTGGTTTCCTTTAAAAAAATTGAAGAATAAAAGAATAAAATTGAAATATAGTTTATTTGACCTTTTTTATTATTAATATTTAAGTATGTAATTGTTCAAGCTCAAGGTATTTTTTAAAGACTTGAAAAAAAAACCTAAAATATTCATAAATAACTATAAAATTTGTATGTGCAGAGATGGCTTCTTGTCAACACATTTTGAAAATGTCTCTACTTCATTGTTGCACAAAAATATTGCGATACTAAGATCATACATACCTAAACATGATTTTCCAAGAGCAACGAACGCAATTTAGTAAAAGTAAACAAACCATTAGATTATTTTCTTCTTCGCTGAACGAATAGTTAATGTTTTTGACAGAAAAACCACCAGCATATTTAATTTATTTCCTCTGTTCGTTCAACAGTTTTTAGGCTAAAGGCAAACAAAACCGACGAAGCTGTTTAATCAGAAAATTTGGATAATTAGTTGGAAATTAGTGGTAGCTAAAGGCAACGAGTGTATTATTGTTAAGCGTCTATGAAACCGGGTTAATAACCATTTATACCACTGATGTTTTGCCCTTAACGAAGTATTCTAATAAAAAAAAAAAACAAATCTATTTTCTATCGAGGCGAATCTTTGACAATTTTTGTTAGTTTGTTTCGTATACGAGGGGTAACATATGTATGGTTTTTTATGCAATTTCCAATATATCGTCGTGCGGGAGTTTATGTGCTCTATGTGCCAAAAATGCATTTTGAGAAAATCGATCTTGAAGTTTTAACATAATTTTTCTAAAAAAAAACTATACGATAGAATTTTGAGATTTTTACACAATATATTTGTTTTGAAAAGAAGATTCTGATTAACGTTTTTTTTATTTCTCGACAATATCTATAACGGGATATTTTCTAACGGTATTAAAACTCCTGTTTGCTCCATACGCCACCTTAACAAAGATATAAAACACAAGTAAAATTTTTGTAAAAAAAATAATATATTCATTAGATAAAAGCCAAAAATTAAAACTATTCACAAAGTTGATACAAAACATATTAAAATTATTATAACAAAATTAACAAAGTATTAAATTAAGATTAATTTAAATGACTCAGATAATAATTTTTGTCTATTTCAGATATGAAATTAAATAACAATTTTTGATCGGAAATTTTTTCGTTTTTAAAGTTTTTCTTTCTTTTTAACAATATCTAAGACTACTTTGAAAATAGTTAACGTTGTTGCTAATTGGTTTCGGCAACCTTTTCTTAATATTTTTTCGAACTTAAAATAGAGCTGCAAGATTGAGTTTTTATATGATATTGCAAAAAAAAATATTTTTAGTATATTGAAGAAGTTTTATTTTAGTAAATGGAACAATAGAAAAATGGTAAAATTCCTAAAATCTGAGAATTGCATTTCAATAAATTTAAGTTTTATTTTATTTGTTTGAAAATTTTTCAAATAATTAAGGAGGGACAAAATACTGTGGATTTCCAAAGGTTTCAGATATTTGTCTAAGGCACTGTGAACGCAATCGACCTCTTAGATTTGTGAATGCCCAGGCTCAGAAAAGTTTTGGATAATACTTTTAATCTGTTAAAATTTGTTAAAATTTTTTTACGTTACTCTTTCCCTCTCTTAATGAGAAAGAGAGAGTATACTTTACAACAGAACAAGAGTATACTTTACAAAAGAAAAAAATCTTGCAAATTCTTTATAATAGACAAATATTTATATTCAGCACTAACTGAACGTAGAGCAAAATGGCAATCAAAAATCAATTTCAACATTTTACATTGAAATTTTGTTCTATACAACACTGAATGGCATATAGAGCAAAATAGCACAAAAATATTTCGATTTGAAGGATATAGAACAAAATAGACACTAGTTATCTCAGAAACTGGACAAAATAGCCAAAAACGGATTGCAGATTTGAAAAATTTGAGGTCGAAAACCTAAAGTGGCCTCATTAACTCGATATGTATAAAATGGCGGATAGAGCACATAAACTCCCGCACGACGATATGTATGTATTTTCGAAACGCTTACATTCGAATGTATATACAAGGTGGCGCAAAAGTAATCCTCCTATCAGAAAATGCTATAAATTTTGCGCGACTTGATGAATTGGGATTGGAAAACATGTGGTTCCAACAGGACGGTGCAACGGCACACACTGCACGTGCCACAACCGATATGCTGAAGGATGCATTTCCCGGGCGCCTAATCTCCCGTTTTGGCGATTTGCACTGGCCAGCAAGATCGACTGATTGGAAGTTTACTTTTGCGCCACCTTGTACATACATATACATATTTCATAAATCTATTTATGTAAATAACTGTAAAAGTTTTTACTGTAAAACATGATTTCTAAAATTCCAGCTCAAACGTCTACATTTACAATCAATTTAATTAAATATATATAATTTTCCAACATAATATAACCTTTTCGTGATATTGTCCGAATAGTATTAGATTAGTTTTTTTTTTTCATTTATTTAAATTAACATACATTTTAAAAGGTAATAAAATATGTAGTTGTGTACATAGACATACATACATATTGCATTTAAAGAAGCACACTCATTCTAAAAGGAATTTAATGGCATTTTTACACTCAAACGATTAATATTAGAGTGTATCGAGGAAACATTAAAAAATATGTTACATTTTATCAATATGCAATTACGACTAACTATCTACTTACGATTTCTTTATTCCTTTTTATTGTTCAATGTTATGAGTCATTCAAAGACTGAGAAATATATAAGAAACAATCAAAGCAGACATTCATTTGGTTAAGAATTCGCTGATTATTTGAAAAAAAAAAACAAGTAAAAGTGATTTTTGGTTATTCTTTATTTAAGGAAAATTCACGAGTACAATATGGACAATAAGGAATTCCCTTAATCGTCGTTAATTGCTACAAAATGGCTCAAAGCTTTGCAAATTTGCTTGAAAATACGTATGTTTGTTTGTATATCTTCCGAATTAAAATACTCGTAGTTTAATCTGTTCAAAAACAAATACACTTTGTTAGGGCAAAATGTTTGCAAGGGGCAGGGCAATCAATTTTTTTAGAGTAAAATATGTTTGATTATTTTATAATTTAATTCTGAAAACTATATGAATGAATGAAAAAAGGAAAAAGTTCATTCGATTTGATTCCTGAAATATATTTTATATTTTACTTGTGTACATTTATTGATATACATACATAGTTACATATGTAGTAGGTACATATGTACAAATTAATTAAAATAATTTTCGAGTGCTTGACTGAGACTGAAGACTAAGTCACTCATTCTTTATTTTAATAAAGTTTCTTTTGCTTACTTAACAATAATTATCTTTTGTTTTATTTTATAAAGAATAATACAAATACGCATACGTGACGATTTCAAAGAAAAGCCACTAATGAACGAGTTTCTTTCTAGAACAGTTTTTGAAAATTGTTGCCTCTTTATAAATAGTTCCGAAGGCGACATTTAAAAAAATGTTATTAATTAAATAACAGTTCAACAGTTGCAAAGAATTGGTAAGTTCTTCAAAATGAAACAATTTGTTATGGGTTTTTCATAGTGTTGTTGTTGTTATTGTTGTTATTGTAACAGTAGTAATTGCTGAGTTAACAGCCCTTGACCGAGTGATCTCGTGTCATTCCGGTGCGTAGAACTGGCTGTTGTGTTTTCAGTGTGTTTCATAGTGTGCTGTACTTTGCTTCATATTTCATATTGTTTTGGAAATAAATTCGTAATAATTATTTTTAATTAATTACATATATAGAATAATTTGTCAGCAAAGGGTTTTTTGACCTTTTTTATAAAATCAAATTTATTGAGTTTGAATTTGAATTTTAAACTAACGAGTTTTTTTTTTAAAGAAAATACATATTTCATAAAAATGATAAATGAAAAACACTTGATATAATTCGTATAGAATTAACTAATTGATATGACAGCTGCGTGATAATTTGATGAAGCGCATGCGTTTGGACAAAAATGTCATTCGTTACACTGCCGTTGTAGTTGTTTTCAAATAAAACAATACTTTTTTATGACCTTGTTGGAAGTCTATTCATAGGCGTTTAGATAGCGCTCAGTTGTCGCTTGTTTCACTTTTTCGATGAATCAAACGAGACTTGAAAACAAATTCAAAGGCAAAGCCAATTTCTATCTTTGCAGATTAAACACGTTCCACAAATATGCTTGTCTTCAGCAAACAATGTCATAAATCAACTGAAGCTGAAATGAAAACATTTGTCAAAACAACACGAAAACATTTCAACAAGAAATTAAAAATTTCGAAACAGAAAATAACAGATATTATAATAAAGTCATAAAATTTCATTTAACAAAAACTCGTAGATATGAAAGTCTTTTTGTCACATTACATTCACTGGCGGTATTATACGGTTTGTAAGAAAAACATTTCACATTCAAACAACAAAAGAAAATAAAAATAGGACGAAGAACTCATCTCATCTTTTTTTTTTCAGTTTTTACTACAATTAACTAAGATAGAGAAAAAGAGAGAGAAAGAGAGAGAGAGAAAGAGAGAGAGAGAGTAGAATAGAACCAATAATCAAACGACCTTCAATGCGATAATGTACGATAGGATGACTTTGGCAATACAATATCTTAAGGTCATTACTAGTAATAAAGGTAATTTTCTTCCTCATTCCCAACATATGTGCATATGTAGTTGTTTTCTATAGTTGGTAAAACTGTGCAGTTAAAAACAACGCAGTTAACACAAATGCCATCTAAATTTCACGCTTCAATATTATGTTGTAGGTTTTGCTTTGCAATTTACTTCTATTTGAATATTTTTGGTAGCAACACACAACGCGGCACACACCTGATGCAGGACAGTCACAACTCAAAACTATTCTTTAACTTGAAATAATTTAATTTTCTTTTCTATAAATAATATTCGGCAGACGTAACTGAGATTAAAAAAAAATATTTAAAAAAAAAAATACTAAAATTTCTTGAAATTGTATTTTGGAGTTGTTGTTATTATGATTATGTTGTTATGACAGTTTTGCATAAAACGTGTAACATTCATAATCTAATATTTTTAGCTTTTATCTCATGTACATGTAGTCAACATTTTAAAAATCCGTTTATATGTAGTGGTTTTATTAATTTCCTTTTTATTATCCTCATTTTTAGTTGCATCGGTCACTTCATTCATTCAGATACCGAACATATGTTGCCAAAGGCAACAAAAACCAAGCATTGTACCTGTCCTTTAATTATCCTTGACATACTTGTGTGAGTCATACTTCAAGTATAGCCATTTGAAGATTTAAGTATATTTAACATGTGTCATTTCCTTCCTAATTACCCAAAATATGTAAGTTCGTTTGTTTACGTTTACCAATTAATACCCATAATTAGCCAGCACAATTAAGTTGTAATTTTTGTTCAATGACATTCCAAAAACAAAAATAAAAACCCTATTATAGCTTTATGTAAATTAATAATTTTCAAAGAAAGCAAAACTTAATTAAAGAACTGAATCCAGTGATTTTTCAAATACGATGCTGGTCACTTATTCTACACTGAAGCGAAAATGTGACCATTAAAAATATACATATATACATACATACATGTTTTTTCTTTAAATGAACATCTTTAACTGCATTAGTTAGTTTTAGGTTGAAAGTTTTAAAATTGTAAACCATTGCTACAAACATTTTATGACATTTACATCTGTACAAGTGATTTTCTGAATTGGAAGCTATATTTGCACTAGGTGAAATAATGTACCGATCAGAGCCAATTTAAATACTTGCTAAAATTCGTGGCAAATAATGAAGGACATGTGCCAAATCAATAAGAATTTGTTTTCAAAATTCCAAGCATATTTTGACTACAAGGAACGTTACAAACATCAACACATTTTAATAATAAAATATAATATAGGATGTATATAGAAAATTCAATATCAACAAAAATAATCTGCGTTTAACATTCATGAACTTTTTGCATTTAATTTGACACAAAAAAGCATTAATTAAAAAACAAATTTAGCGTCACACTCTACATAATATCAATCCCTAAAAGTGAAAAATAATAAAATTAACCAACAATAATCGCATATTAGATATATTTCGCTTTTTAATGCAAATCAATAATTTAGGATTGTTTACATAATCTGTTGAAATTTTGAAATACATTGGTGATTACAACTTTATTATGTATCAAAGTCGAGTTTCAATAAAAATGTTTACGTATGCATGCAGTAATCTGATTTGCACGATATATGTAACAAAAATAATAATAAAGAACAAATTGAAATCCCACAAATACCACAACATAATGTACCGCACCTCAACTCAACTCATCTCATCTCATCAACACTACAAATACTCTAAAACAATAATTTAAACAATGACACAATGTTTCTGTTTACACAGCAATTAAAAGCAAATAAAAATACATATTATGAAAACGTATATAACTATATATATATATATAAAAATACATATTTATATACACGTAATATATAAAAATAGGAATGTTAAATATTCAAAAGAAACCAATCGAAAATTTTGTAATTATATACATACATACATACATATACATACATACATATTTGTATATACGAGTATGAGATTAAGTAAATGGATATAATAGAGGTGATGATGCACTTTGCATAAGTTTTAAATGATAAATGAATAAAGCAAATGGGCGTATGTATATAGACACCACCTGAACCCATATACTCTCACACATTGCACATACAGTTTTCAAAATATGTGGAAGAAAAAATTCAAAACGACAGGAAATGGTAAATATGTACTCGTAATTAAGCAGATTTTCGAAATGCAGAAGTTACAAAAAGACTATTCATATATACATATGTATGTATGTATATGTAGGTAAATAATGGTAGATATAGTAGAGAGAGAGAGAGAGAGAGAAAGAGAGATAGAAAGAGAGTGAGAAAGAGTAAATGATTTTCTTAGCCATAAATTGTCACAGCGGGTTTCAAAATCCCTTATGTTGATCCAGGACGAAAAATAAATTTACGAGAAATTTTTGCAAATTGTAGTCATAAATTTTCAAGTTTTTTTGAGTAAAACGCAGAAAAGAAGAAGAATTTTTAAAACAGGGGATTAGAAGGATTTATCGTTTATGGGTATTTTGCATCGTTAAAAGCGAACTCGTGATTTACCTGCGCTAATAACATTAAACCTGCGCACAGGCATAAATTTGTGACATTTTGCCTATAAATTTCTAGGAAAATACGCGAAAAACTACACGCTGTCTATTGAGGTATATATATAACAGTGAGGCACACTGAAGGATCATACTCAGTTAGCAATCGATACTCGTCAAGTAAACATCGTCGTATTTGCAAAAGTAAAATAAAAACTAACATTATTTAAAATGGGTTGCTGTTCAAGTGCTCTCGCCAACGATAGTGATAAATTCAATATTCTAAAGGAATACTATGCCGCTTCATCTTATCGGAAACGTGATTCCAAGAAGAGTTATTTCTCCCACATTAGTAACGGATCAAGTTCAGGCGTTTCCAGTGCTTGCACATCACAAACCCGTATTTTAAGTCATTGCAGTCCTATGTCAGCAACAATTCAAGTACCGAACACACTTAAAGCTAAAACTCGTAATATTACTTTTAACCAGAAAGATGTTCCAACTGCCTTTGAGATGTTGTCGATTTGCGATGACTTTGGAGAAGGAGCAATAATGAAACAACAAAAAGAGAATAGATCATTTGGTTATTATTCAGAGTCGATGTCCAACTTTAGTACAGTTTCAACGCCATCCAACTCTTGTCTTAGACGTACTCAGGACACCAGCAAGCTTGCCGAATCACCACTAGAATCTTTGACACCAACTCCCAATGACTTGGAAATGGAAATGTACATGATCTCTCAATCACAGGGTTTGATGCAAAAAACTTCTTCCCCCATTTTTCAACATAAGTATATAACATTCCATACTGTGACTGCAGCCTCTCCACCCTCACATTCATATCACAAGTGGGCCAACTACTTACAAACCACCCCCACTTACATGGTGCACAATGTTACCGATATTCCTGAAGCGATTGCAGGCCATTTCAGCCCCTTAGACTTTCCAGCCTTCACAGATTTGGATGAGATGGAGAGTGCAGCCAAAAGATTCAAAGTAGACACTCCTTTGGCCAACAAAGATGAAGAAAATTATGTATTTTATCAGAAACAAATACCCATACCTTCGAACATAACTCACACAATAACGACGGATTTGTAAGTGTTAAAGTTACTCACAATCTAAATAGACGACAAATGTCATCATTAAACTTCCGCCTGGTTACGGAAGTAATGCTTTCTAGAAAAGGTGCCACCAACTATCACTTTCTAGCAACAGGTGTGCTGAAAGCTATTTCATTGTCTAAAAAGTCTCTCCTTTCTGAAGCATGAAAACTTTTCCAAATATTTATATATTTATTCTGCAATAAGTTGTTTGGTTTCAACGTCCAACAAAACTTATCGAAATAAAACAGCGTAATAACTACTCTCATCACATCAGAAGTGCCTACCTAGCATTTTCAAATATTGGAAAGACGATAGCATGATGAAGCCAATTAATGGGACAAAGAAAACTGTATCGAAACTGTATCATGATTTACAATTTTTAATTAAACTAAATTATATTAAAAACAATTAGATAGATATTAAGAATCAATCATCAGAATCAAAAATAATTATCGTTATGTATTTCTCTTTATTTAGTCTATAAAAAGCATCAGGTTATTTGTTCATCTCTTTAATTCCTTTTTAATATTACTGCACTGTAATATAATTATACTCGTAAACATTAATAAAAATCTATTATCCTCATTTCTGTCGCAGATAAGTTATTCATGTCATTTACGTTTAAACAGATTTAGTCTAAATTTTGTATGAATTTTAATGACAGCATTTCATAAAAGAAATAAACTGAAATGTTTCACGGAAGCAAAATCATTAATGAAATACTTCATAATTAGTTTCCATTAAAGCAGTCTAGGTAATGAAATTAATTACTTAGCAAAAGTTTCATTAAGTTTAATTTCAATTACATCTACTTTTAATTTTGTTCAACATTAATTTAATAATATTTTAGTAATTGTTTAAGCTTAACGTCCTTTTAAATAAAATTTTATTTTTTCTTTTCAATAATTCGCTACGTCTTTGTGTAACATCTTCAGGAAAAGTTTTTTTATTTTATTAATTTGAAATTATTTGTCATAGGAAAAAGTATATGAAAAATGTTTTAACATAATAAAATAATTTATAACAAGTAGCAAATATTTGTAAGTTGTGTTATTTTTTATGTAAAAAATTCTTTTAGTTGTAGGTAGGTACATTAATTATTTGTAACATTTCCAAGATACGAGTATAACGATGTTTGTAGTTATTTTCAGTGTTTAATACCGATACATTTACTTCTGATAAAATAAATAAAATTATTCCTCATTGTAATCCTGTAGTTACAGCATCAGTGTGTAATCCTTGAAATGTTTCTTCTCGTGAAACATCTCGTCATCATTGGTAAACAGTTAAAAAAGTAATAATAAGTTTGGAATGTGGTGATTTTATTTACTACAATGAGAAGATAACCCAGTTTTTGGTAAAATAATACGAGTATTGTCTGATTGGTCTGATTTATGTCCAGCAATTCTCGTTTTTTCCGTGGTACCTATATATACTTTATTACAATTTTCTTTATCATTTCCGCCACATATATTTATCAGTATCGAATATTTTTGATCTCCTCAATCGTTCTGATATATCCGAAATTAAAATTATTGATTTGTAAATTTTCCAAAATAAATCATTTACATATTTGGTCACTACTCTTGGTTTTCTACTTAATTTTTCTATACACGCGTCTAATAACTTCTCCATTTCATCATTTTTATTCAAATGACGAAAATGCAAATACTTGGATGGATATTACTTCTTTCGAATTAAAAGCAGTTCTGAAGATTTAAAAATGAAACACAAAACTGAATTACCTTTTTAGCAACACATAAAAAACAAAAACCTAGAGTTTAAAATCATGATCATTGTGTTAAATAATTAAAAAAATTATAATTAAATCCAATGGAAATGTGAAATTCGATATATAAATTTTTTTAATATACCATATATATATATATATTAATATACCAATACATACGAGTATGTACATACATATGTATAAAATAAAAAGTTTTAGTTGATTTAAAAAAGCAATAATAAAATCAAAAATGTTTCATGAAAGTTTTTTTTATAATTGGTGACCCCGAGTTCTTTACGCATGTTATTTAAATTCAAATAAAAAATATGTTTCCAAGATGCCAAAAAATTCATAACATGAAGGCGCAGCAAAACCTTTTGCAATTACATACACAGTAAATCTTTGCATACCACGATTTTGAAAGGAAAATCCAGCCATTTGGTTTGTTCAATTCGAGGCTTAATCTGAGAACCATAACGTGATTAATAAAAATTGCAAATATTTTTCAATTTTGCCGAAATTAGATTGAGAAGTTCTCTTTTAAAATTTTGCAACCAGTATAGCTTGAGAAGCTACATATATAAAAAACGCAGTGAAAGATCAACAAATAGCTAGAAATCGCCATTCTTCACGTTCTAAATCCCGTAGATGATCACGTAAATCTTCTCGCAACTCACCACAACAGATATTTTATTATAATCGTAAGTTTGGAAAATGTTACTAAAATTATCATAACGTTTAGAAGACGGGGGTTAGCGAATTATTTTGGCGTGCTATTGTTCTCAGATATTTATTTTACATAAAATCAAGATTATGTTGTGGGCAGATAACAAATTCATTGTATAGGTGATATACTGGAAATATCGATTTAAAAATTTCTTATGTTATTCTATTGTTATAACAAAATGGCTGCCAGTTAAAAAAGTGTTGCCAACTTAAATTTCTATACATCTAAAAAACATCAGATATTGATTCAAAAAAACAAATTTCTTTGTCCATTTTAATAAAAAAAAAACCAAGCAAGTATTCACTTTATTTTTTACCGGTTCTTCATAACCAATTACAAATGGGTATATCTAAAAAACATGGCTCAAAGTAGCACATTTGTCATCGCGATGTATCTTACATGTCAATAACTTTGAAACGTTTTGAATATTAAGTTTATATATACACACATATATGTTATATAAGTATGTAGTCGTCAGTAATTTTTTCCCACCACCAAAAAGATGGGATTAATTGATTTGCCATTCCATTTGTAACACCTCGAAGTACAAGTCATACACCCAGAGAAAAGTCGCATTTTAAAATCTTAAAAAATTTAGCAACTTTATGGTTTACCACGTTAATTCAACATTGAGCAGCTTTGATAGTATGAAAAACAACATTAAATGAACAATAAACACTTTCGATATTTGTATTTTTCTCTAAAATAAAAATATTTTTGTTAAATTGAAAGCGTTCAACATTGCATTAAGAACAAACTTTTTTGGTGTCATAATCAATTTCGTATTAACAATGACAGCTGCAAATCAAAAACTTTTCAATTTCAATTTAAAAATGCTAAAACATGAGTTTAAAGGAAAATGTTTTTAAGTTCACAAAGTTTCAATTTAGATACACTTTTGAACTTATAATGTGCGTTGTTAAACATATCTTCTTGGTGAAGCAACAATAAATTAACATTCACCCATGCTTATATCAATAACGCAATGTTGATTGGAGATTGTTAATATTCCATTCAAATTAGTGATACTTTAATTCAAAGTTGTATCACCTTATAATAATGTTGCACTTTTTCGAAGCAAGATGGTAACACTGTTAAAAAGTATAAACAAAATAAATAAAATTTGTAAGCTGCAGTTTGTGAAAAAAGTGAACAAAAAAATAATTGAATGGACAATTTAGAGATTCTAGAGGATATAGTGGTTGGTGGTGATGAAATCATAATAAGTGCAGAAGAATTTCCAGATACAAATGGCCAAATAATTTATACTGAAGAAAATGAGGCCACTTGCTCAGTCGATGAAGACTTGGAAAAATGAAAATGCATTTGTTAAATGATTTTAATCTAATGCAACTATTTCCGATATTAAAGGGTAAGTAATTACGTTTAGATATATATTTAAGCCCTCTATGATGATTATGTTTTTATTTCATATAGCTGCTAATGTGACATATAGGGAGTTTGCAATATATTCAAAAAGACATTTGGGACTTAGAATAGAATTCAGGGAGAAATTATATTATTTTTGTGGCGTAAAAAGGAATTAAGAGTTTTATAATTTCCATATATCTTAAAGAGTATATTTTTAATTATTCCTTTTATTGTAGTTTGGAATTGATGATGAAACCATTTCAAATTCCAATAAAGTCCAAGACTGGCCAAAATGAAAGACTTATATTCGACCAAAAATGTAATTATAAAATGATATAAAATGGATTTAATAATTTATTTTCAATAAAATGTTTAAAAAATAAAATTAATTGGCATTTTTAATTAAAAACATCAAAGTTAGTATAAGCAAATATGAGCAAAATGAACCACTGTACCACTGCAGTAGCATTATTAATTACACCATTAAAATATAAATGCGCTTTGTTGATTCGTACATTTTTAACTTTGATTTAAAAATGTTTATATTTGGAAATAATGTAGAATATTTTTTTATTAAAGGTTGGTTGCTGACTTTTAAGTTAAAAATGCCAATATTTAATTTGAGAATGGTCAATATTAAAATAAGTAGGAGCAATTTTAAGTTAGAGTTGCTGTAACTTTGATATGGGATCTAAGTTGTTTTTACAATGGACGTTGTTACATTTCTTATGTTATTCTGTTGTTATGACAAAATGGCTGCCAGTTAAAAAAGTGTTGACAACTTAAATTTCTATACATCTAAAAAACATTGGATATTGATTCAAAAAAACAAATTTCTTTGTCCATTTTAATAAAAAAAAACCAAGCAAGTATTCACTGTATTTTTTTACCGGTTCTTCATAACCAATTACAAATGGGTATATCTAAAAAACATGGCTCAAAGTAGCACATTTGTCATCGCGATGTATCTTACATGTCAATAACTTTGAAACGTTTTGAATATTAAGTTTATATATACACACATATATGTTATATAAGTATGTAGTCGTCAGTAATATTTTCCCACCACCAAAAAGATGGGATTAATTGATTTGTCATTCCATTTGTAACACCTCGAAGTATTTGATATGGGATCTAAGTTGTTTTTACAATGGACGTTGTTACATTTATAATTTTCCACCTTGGCGAGTTTTCGTTGCGTTTTTTTTTATTGATTTAAAGTGGTTTTTGTTGATTTCATGTGTTTTTTTCTCTGGGTGTAGACCCACAAAAGTATATGTATGTATATATTCTACGTTCTTATAGCATTCTAAGACAATGTGAAATTGTCCGCCATTGTTCTATTAGACTTTTCAACGGTTTTATTGCCTTTTTCATTACAACTGTCGCCTTTTCTAAATGTGGATTTTCAAATAAATAAACTGAAATAAGAAATATCGGATTTTTAAACGATATTTTTTGTAATGAAATAGATGCAATAATTGTTTAAAACTTCAATAAAAAAAACCATTTATATTACAATTCTGTAATTATATAATTTTAGGGGGAAAAAAACTCATTGTATATTAACATAAGTTCATTTCGTCAGCCATTGAAAAATGATGTATGTCACTTACTTTACGTCTTAAAATATTATAATTATTACTGCCATTTTAACAAATCAATGAGATTCGATACAATAGGCTTAGAATTTAGTTAGAACTTTAAAGCAATCACTTATTTACTTTTTACGAAATATTAAGCCTACTTAAGATGATTTAGGAATGGTCAAATAATTTAAAAAGATGGCTTCGCTAAATGAGAAAATAAAAATAATATCTGAAATTGAATCGCTCAGAGCATTATGCACTTAAAATGCATTGTGTTATAAATCAGATCGTCAGTCGCACCTACAGAATAAATAGTAAATCTTTCTTTATCCTTGTATGTATTCGGAAAACAATATACATACATATTAGGAAATTCTTAACAATAATTATAAAGTATTACAAGCATTTACGTGAGATGTACAAATAACAACAATTGTATATGAAATTCTTCAAATTACGTATGTACATATGTATGAATATGTTACAAGCAAAAATCACTTAGGAGATATCGAAATAAATCCAGTTTATGCGATTTTCAATAACAACTATCAAATGTATGTGATGATGCAAGTAAGGAAGTTGTGCTATTTGTTTAATTAGATTCGAGAGGAAGCGGAAAAACCCTGATGTGACAGAAGACAAACTAGCTGAGATACACATATTAAAAGCATGTTATCTCCTGTGAAAAGGTAAAGCTTAATCCATATCTTATAATCGTTGAAAAGACAGTTTAGTATTTAACTATGTATGTATGTCCATCTGTTTATCCATTCTATTGTATGAATGGTTTTCGGTGTGTTTTGTACTGTTGGTCTTACAGGCCACCGTTATTGTTGAGTTGTGGTTAAGTGGCATTTCCTGCGGTTACATTGCCACCTTAATCCCTTGTGTGTTGTAAATTTACACAAACCAAATGCTTCCCATATGTCATGCTGTACGAGTATGTGTTCAATACTAAACGAACGTTCCATAAGGATTATATCCTAAATCTATAGATTTATCTGTCTTTTCATTAATCACGGTGATTATGAATTATAAAAGAGGAAATTTTACAATCCATATGCATATATGATTTAAAAACATCATTGTTTGGTTTTCTCTGACTAAAAGAATGTAACGAATGAAAATGCATTTAGAATGATTTCAAATTTGTTAAATACACTCCATAAACAAACTACTTCAAGTCGAGTGCCAATTTTCAATTCTGAAGTAGATGTCCTCAAGTTGTTTCTCTCTTAATGCTCTAATTTGCACATGCTTATGTCTTTTTGAAGTATTTCAATCTACAAGAGATTGAAGAAAAAAACAATTTTGGACAATCTGTTGTTCTTTAAATTGGTCTAGTTGTTGTTATTGTTTTAGATATTATTTATGAATTGATTGTTAAATGCTCTGATTGTTGATCATTGTGATGGGAAGTGTGGGATTAGAAATCTGCTGCTGACCAATATAGAAAAGCGGATCTTATGAGGGATTAAAACAAGTGCACATCTTTCAAATTTAGTCACTGCTTAATAACCTTATTGTTTAAATTTATTTAAAAATTCTTAAGTACAGTTGTGTTCCATTAAATATTGAATACAAAACTTAACATCAAATACTGAATACATATATTGTATATAAGCAATTTCATGAACTTTCAAGCAAACACACAACAAATTATATTTTCATTAGTTTTCCTGACAAAGCGAATCAAAGAAATATTTATATGTATAGTACAAGTATACTTGTTCATATGTATTTTATATACATATGTACATACAGTCGATCAATTAAGTTTAGGCACACCATGTTTTCTAAGAGAAATCTGTCAATAATTTTGCTACTTCTTAACTTGAAACAATAATTCTGATATCGTTTTAAAAATGTATCGTTTTATTGACCATCCAACACGAAAAATATTTTATATGACTTTCAAATAAACAGCATGTGTTGGATTCAAAACAATCTAAAGAAACATAAAAATAATACTTGTATAGAATACTTATACGATATTTAACAACATTGGGAATTAGTATGACTCTACCAACTATCCAAATGTACAGATGTGGTACAATTTAAGAGAAATTCCATCCGCCCTACTTGCCTGATATATTATTATTGTATTTCATTCTCATTAACATAACTGAAAGAGAAGCCATCAATAAATACTCGTCTATGACATGGACATGGTATTAAATACAGAATCCTATGACGTATGATAGGAAAGTAATTAAAATTATATAAATTTAGTGGAAATCCAATCCTGTCTCTGATTAGCGCTAGAGAAATAGGTAATGCACTCGCCCTAAACGTGTTAGTTAAAAAGCTAAAAAATACGACCGAAAGAGAGCTTATGGAAAGCTGTTTCGGTGCAGAAAAATGAATTTAATTCTGCTAGTGTCTAAAAATATTAAAATTATTTATTGTATGCAATTGAAGAAATTTAATTTTCTTTCCGGAATTAATTATTAATTTCATTAAAAGATTAAAAAATTAGCATGATGATTTATATTTAATGTAATAAAAATCACGTCACGTACACATCTCTAATTCTAACAATTTAGTGAGGACATGAACCATACTAAAGATCTATTTTACAATAACTCACCGTCAGATGTCTATCTACACAACGAAATGTTATGAATTTAATATTTAAACACTTTTATTTACTTTTATTTTACTTTTATTTTTACTTTATTATTATCTACGAGTACTGGCTGAATGAAGGTAGTTTTTATTTTATAAAATCTTACCCTGACACCATTTAATCTTTTGTTTTATTTTTATAAACAATTTAATAAAGAAGTATAATACATATACTAAAATAACAAATATATGCTTATACTTATGTATGTATGTATGTACGAGTATTAGAGTGTGACCCCTTATTCTTGACAATACTTGCTTGCATTAATACCAACTAAAATTGCAATAAAAATGTGCATATTAAAAGTGTATGTCTGTATGTATATATTGAGATCTTTGTATATACGAGTATGTATACCTACATATACATTACTTAAATATAAACATACATATGAATCGTCAAAGTTCTTAATAATAAAAAATTTACTCAAATATATTTGACACAAATTTAATAACACAGTGATACAAAATCGAACTTTCCGAATAGGAATGAGATGAGACTAATGACAAATGAAAGTTGGCATTATCCATACCAAAACCGTCAAAGGTTTTTTATTCAGTGAGATATTTGTTTATATGCAGGAATGATCATTGAAAATTTGATAAAATAATGCTTATTTATTTTTATTATCCTGGAAAGGTATTTTACCTTTTTTTGTTCTTGTATAAAAAACAATTTATGAATTTATGTTGAAACTGCCGAATCTTGGTTATTTTGATGTATAATTTATACGATGTATGTATGTTCAAATGGAAATGCACAATAATATGGTATGTACATACATATATGCATTATACACATTATGTATTTTATTAACGACATTTACATTGGCGGGTAAAAATCTTAAAACTATCGCAAAATAGTTTAATTTGAAGATGTCAAGCATCTATTAAGCTTAAAATTAATTGCTTGCTATTTTCTAAATGTTGTCTACAATTTAAATCAACTCTTTATATTCCCATTGATCAACTTTCACATTTTTTATTAATTTGTTTGCATCCAACAAACATTTAGTATTAAAGAGCTTTTAATCAAGCAAAGACCAGAAATTTAAACCACTGTCCCGCACAAAATGTTGTGTTTTTTTACAACTGCTCACTTTCCCCAACTTGTATTCCATTAAACCACAAAACTATAAAGTTTTCTCATTAAGTGTACAATATTTATACGAGTACAAACTTTAGAATACATACTTGCATAAAGAAAGGCTAACTTTATTTTTTTTTTAAATCAACTTAAATTTGTAAAACGGAACATGGTCTACGCATTACAATCCCAGCAAAAATTGAAGCTTTACTGCAAGCATTTTTGTAAGGGAGAAAATATTAATTTAAATTAATTTAAATACCTGCTAACAGAAGGTATGATTTTTATATATTGAATTCCCACTTGGAAGCATGGCTCGCAGTACAACCTGCTTCCTCTTAAGCAATTAGAAAACGCTCAATAATCCATGATTTCTTATAGCTCCCATATAAATGTCTTCCCGGAATATGGCTCTATGATGCATAAATGCCTGTCCAAAAACAGTACCTATACAAAACTCAGCAAATATTAGTTTCACGTTAACCACAAAACGATATTTTGTTTGAATCGGGCCATATCTGACCATAGCCCCCATATAAACTCTACTTCCGAAAATAACTTAAATGCTCATAAATCTCTTATAAAAATCACTATCAAGTTTAAACTTGATATAAACTATCGTACCGGATTTTATGCTGATACGTAAATCTCTTAAACACATCATTATCAAGTTGAAATTCGTCAGAAATAATCCAAATACAAATATATAAAGCATAGTAACCAACTTTATGGTAATCAGCTCATAATAGATTATTGGGACCACTTCCGAAAAACACATTATTCTTCGTAAATATTTTATAAATATCGATATCGAACTGAAACTTTTCACCGATCAGTTGTATGTAAGTAAACATCGTTATCAATACAAAATGTTACACAAATTTTTTTCAAGTATGTAGATCAAGTATACTTGATCACACTACTGATAGATACATATATGGGTGGTGGGTATATACGATTAAATATTCATTTGACAATTAAAGAACCGTAATGGAAATCATTTTGTCATATAAGAGATACAGTGAACAACAAATATTTTTTTAACATCCGTCTTTAAATTACGATCATTGAATTTAATGATTCTATAATTGCTTGTGGCTGTTAAACATCGCGATTTTGTAATTACTTTGTCAGCTATAGTTGTTGTATCAAAAATTGATATTTGAAACAAATGTGAAGTACGGAAGATAATTAAAGCATTTTTACATTTCGAATGTGAATTCAGTATTACAAATAATATTATAATTTTGGATAGAAATTATAAAATTTTTTTTTTTCATTAGGTAAATTTATAAAGACAAGAATATTTTTTACTGAAATAATTAGTAAAGTCATAGTGGATTATAAAGATGCTTACCTCTATATTCTACCAAAAAGATGTGAAGTTAATCCCGTATACTCGTACAAGTAAATCTCTACTGAACAAAATACTCAACCATTCGAACGTTACACGGAAGGGAATATTAGTGAATGCATCTCTAGGGATATGATTGCATTAATACCATAAATCTATTACCAACCATCATCTTCTCTAGTTGTAACCATTGACATTTCTGTATATATATTTATATTTTTTACAAATTATTTTTTTTTTTTTTGTAGTGACTTTAATTTTTCTCTCAAAATGCTCAATGATTTTGTTTTTATAAAAAATAAACATTTAAAACTATTTAAACAAAATTTTAGTTAAAAAATGTTGTGCATAAACAATATTATATAAAAAATTGTTCACAGTATAAAATCTTTCTAATTTAGAATACATTATACAAATTTTTTGGTTAAAGCAACTTTTTTTTAAAATTAATATAATTTATATACATACATACTTAAATATTTGTCAGCAGTGTTCTGGGTCAAAATTAATAATATTAATCATAAATATTAATAAAACCAACTAATTGTAATAATAATAATAAGAAAATATGATTTAATTTTCAAACAACAAAGTTTAAGAAATAATTTTTTTGAGAGAAAAAAAAAAAAAGAAAAATTATTTCTGTGTTGTTTGAAAATTATTAAATTGGAAATCACTTTAGCACTTTTGGATAGTTTTGTTTTATTTTATTTTATATTGATGTCTTCGAAGTAAACTGAAGATTTAAATAATTTTTTTTTTTGTTTTTCGCATATTCAGCACATCGATATTAATCATTTAAGTGGTATTTGTTCTACAGGACACTTTACTATACATACATATGCAGATATTTTAAATATATATGTATTATGAATAAAAATAAATAAGAATTACTTAGAAATTAGTGAGAGAAATTAAATCTAGAAATTTATATCAGATTGAAAGAATGTGAAAAGATTTAGACATGTCATTGTTTCAATTTTGGAATCATGACCTATCACTAAAGCCATTTACCATAAGTGATTATGGAGACTGACCCTATTTAATGTACATATTAATATATGTACATGCATACATACATAAATATTGATGTTAATTCAACATGAATGTAAAACTATGGTACGACGCTGTAGAATATAAAATATTGCATTTAAGTTGAAAAGTAAATTTAAACTAGGGCAAGGTCGTAAGAATGAAAAAAAAGAAAGCGGAAAAAGTGCTGTTCAAAAATGTGAAAGTGTCAATGCACTGATTTTGTTTTTGTTTCTTTTACTCTTGTGGAAAAATGATGAAACACAAATCAGAATTGAAAATCATATGATAATTAATTGCATATGTAGGTATATGTTAAAAATTCTAAAATAAACTCTAATAATATTTCATATCTATTTGCTGTATATACCTACTATCTGCCGTATTTATAAAAAATTAAAGTAGACTTCAAATGTACTTTAAGAAAATTTTGTATGAAAATTTTATCTAAAAGCACACTTCAAGCCTACTTTATTTTTTATAAATATACCCTAAAGGAAACCTGGGGACAAGTGTCTCCAAGTCACCACTTTTGTCTACTATTTTGGTGACGGTTTGGCGACATTGTCCACAGCATTGTCACAATGGTTATTATTATACATTTTTTTTTTTAATTGTGAGCCACGATAGACTAGGCGATAGTGTGCCGGATTATCATTCAGAGGGTTGCGAGGTTGTAGACAATTTGGTCCTAAAAGAACTACCTTGTCAATAGTAACTATGTCAGTAGTGGATTTAAATGTCTATAGTAATTAGCATTGTCTGGGGTATACTAAGTCACTAGTACTGGTGACTGTGTCAATAGTAAATCAGTACAGTTTCACTATTGACATTTCCTGCAGAGTATGTATATATGTATGTATATACATATGTATATGTTGTATGTACAATTTTCACAGAATCAAAACAATTTTAACACAAGGAATCGTAACAACTTAAGAATAGCCTTTTGCTTAAGTGAAACAACAAAGCAACGTGTCGAACACTCTGGTTGTAGAGAATATAATAACTTGCCTACTAGTATTAAATGCGTATCAAGACTTTCACAATTTAAATCTTCTTTAAAAAACTTTTTACATCAAACTGTTGATGAGCTTCTGATCTAATATAATTGCTCAAATTTATTTTGATTCTAAATTATATTTTATTTACATAAATTAAATTTATTTTTTATTATATATTATTATTTAATTAAATTAAATTAATTAAATTTTTATATTGTAAATTTTTTTGTCACTAAAGTTCGCGGAAATTTTATGTTCTGCTTTCATTTTGAACTACTAGTAGGTACAGATTGAAGATCTATAAAGAACATGTGAGAGTGTTTATAACTACATACATACATATGGGTATATAATTATTATACAGATACTGTTGTTGTGTCATTAAATCTGTATTTTTCTCAGAACGGTGAATGAAAGTATCTGTATCGCATGTGTGTACGAAAAATTACCCAGCATATTTTGCATAATTCATTCATTTATTCAAATATTTCCATATGCATTTTCATTCATTCGTACCGACAGATGCTAAGTACTCACGTACACATCGATACATTGATACATACATACATACATAGGTATGTACGTGCGTACGTACGGAGGTGACAGTGCGTGCGTTAATTAGTTTTTTTTTTTCAATTATAATTAATTTAGATAAGAGGCTATAATTTTATTTATAGATTGTTTGCATTTTAATATTGTGTTGTAGTATTTGTTTATTTGTTTTTGGTTAATTGGGGGTTAATAGGTATTACTCGTAAACAAAGTGTAAAATTTCATGCAATGCCAAATGTAAAGAAAATATACAAAATTTCTAATGGGAAATTTTTCTAGTTCATATGATTTTTAAATGCTTCACTAGGAATTTTTAACAAGTTTGTGTATGTGTATCTATCAAAAACAAATATGTATGTACCTACCTATTTATTATTTGTTTTAAATGTGTTGTGTATAACAAAAATGCCAAATTATTTATTATTTATCAAAGAATTTTTCAAATCATCAGAAGCAATTAAAAAGGAGTTATTTATTTTTTTTTTTCATTTTAATTCAACTTTGATTTAAAATAAAACAAAAATTTGTTTTGATTCTGATTGCTCTAAGACAATTCATGTTTAACTACCTTCCGAGGGCGATTCGGAAATTTGTTAACCTAGAACAGAAACAGAAAAAATGCAAGTTTTTTGAAAAGTTCCTTTTCGATCTGACAACACCTTCATATAGAAACAGACGCATCCGCGATTTTTTTACAATGGAAAAATTAGTAATTCGTGGTCAAGAAATTTATAATGATCTGGTGAATCTGTTTGGTGAAAGTGCTCCTTCATATGCAACAGTAAACAATTGGGTTGCTGAATTTAAATGTGGTCGTACAAGCATCGAAGATGAACCACGAGTGGACGTCCAAAAACAGCAACAGCAACAGAAATTGTAGCCAAAGTGCATGATATGATATTAACCCGGTCATTAGTTGAGTATTAAAAAACCGGTTTTTTCCGTTTAGTTATTAAGACCGTCTACAGACTGTCTTCCTTGTTTTTGTCCTGGAGCTTTCCAGGAGAATTTTTTTTTGAATTGGAACTGAAGTTCGTAATTTGCTGATGAAATACATGCTAGAACAAACATTTATTTCTGCAATTTGAACGTACATATTTTCAATTTCAGGTATTTAAGGGTTTAATGATCGACGAATAAAAGTGCGTGAAATAGCAAATATCATGGACATCTCAAATGATCGAGTCCATTTAATTTTGCATGAAGAACTATAGATGAAAAAGCTTTCTGCAAGATGGGTGCCGCATTTGTTAACAGTCGACCAAAAACGCATAAGAATGAAGATTTCGCAATTTTGTTTGGATCGTTTTAAAAAATATAAAATGGATTTTAAGCGTCGTTTCATAACTGTTGATAAGACATGTCTCCACTACTATACTCCAGAGACAAAAGAACAATACAAGCAATTGACTGAAGCTGGAGGAAGTGGCCCAAAGAAGGCAAAAACAATTCCATCGGCTGGTAAAGTTATGGCAACGGTTTTTGGGACTTTTACCTGTTCCCAAATCCAAAAAAAATTCCTAGCTGGCAAGCGTTTTACCTCAAATGAAGATGCAATTACAATTGTAAACCACTATTTTGAAGGCCTCGAGGAAAACTATTTTAATCAAGTAATAGAATTGCTAAATAAGCGTTGGACTAAGTACATTGAAGTTTCAGGAGATTATATTGAGAGATTATATAAAAAGTTTCCGAACCGCCCTTGTATATTAGAAATGTAAAACATAAAATTAGTGAATAATTTTCCACATTTTTACTATTGGTTGTTAAATTAGGTTTTATCCTGGGATCTATTGCGTAGATTTCAAATTGCCACAAATAATCTCACACATATTGAACTCACAACAAAAATCAAACAAAATCAGACTTGTTGAAGATATTTTGCATTTGTTTTTGCATTGAAGTTAATGTGGCAGCCAGGTAATGAAATTCAAAGTCAAATTGGAATTCAAAGTAACTTATGTATCTTTGTTTTTGAATAATTAATATTTGCAAACTATTAAATGGATGTTGTATGATTGATAACCAAATATGTGTGTACTTGTACTATAAAATCGGAGACGACTGTCTTACATTTCAATGTCCAATTATTTCTGCAGCATTTAATTTCCATAGACATGAAGATAATTGTTTTCAATGTCGTCATTATTATTAGTTTTATCCTTTTGGCACAAATAGTTTGCTGATTTGACGAACAAACGTCAGATACAAGTACGTAAATAAAATACATAAATACGAAACAGAAAACGGAGCAGATTATTGCAATCCCTATGTACGAGTGCATGAAGCAAGAACACATGCAGTGAAAATTTGTATCCTGTCTGTTGTAATACTTTTTTCTTTCCAGTTTTATTTTTATGTATATTTGTCATGGTTATTTTTGGAATTCATTTGTATTGCGTTCACAAACTCAACACTTGATTCATGAGGAATTTAAATCACTGCAATCGATATCTACAACAGCATCAGACAGACCAGACAAACATACATTTATTTATTTGGAACAGGAAGAAATTGGGTTCTGTAAACCACTACAAGTTTATTAGATGGAATAAAATTAACAGTTTTTTTTTTCTCAACATATTGAAATTGTGTTTTATATTAGTCGAAAAATAAACTAACACATTATGCTGTTAAATATTTACAAAATTTTTTAACTTAAGAGGAAAAATATTTTATTGGGTTATGAAGGGAGGAATACTACTGAAGGACATTCAACACATACATACATTTATTATCACATTACTTTTAGTAGTTTTCTTAAACAACATTTGACATTTAAAATACAATACAAGTAAATTTCCCTTTTTAAGACCTTGAACGAATAACACTTCTAACAACACTGAGCTACAATAAATTTTAGCCTTAATCCTTTCAATGCGAAACATTGATGGAAAAAAGTCTAAACTTCTCGCACATAAATATTAAACTCGATACAACGATATAAAGTTCATTTTTATTTTGAGTTGGGATAATTGAGGCTAAAGAAAGATGACTTTTCTAGTTTTAGTTGCACAGTGTTGTACCCATACTTACAATTGTAAGTACTTAGAATATTATGTAAATATATTGCAACGTTTATTGTAAAACCGAAATACTTTGAATTGATTTGGTTAAATTTTTTCGAAATTTTTCCACCTATTTTGTTTTGATTTTAATTGTAATTTTATTAAGCTGAAGGTCAGAATTTAAATTTATTATGATTTCCAATATTTCGCTATCCCACTGTTAATTTTGTAAATATTTTTCCTGAAGTTGAAGATAATAAATAGAAATTCTGACCTCAAACTTAAACAAAAAAACTAATTTTAAACTTGGAAATTTAATTTATATATGAAAAATGGTAGGAATAATCAGTGTTAAATAAAGAGTCCGCCAAATAACTTTTTTTTTTTTTGAACATTTTCTCAAATTTTTTTTTATTTGAAAGTACAATCCTTCCGGTTAATAATGGAAAATAATTTCATTGCAGCTGTATTTCAACAATGGCTTCACGAATATTGTCCTTTAAAGCGTCAATTGTCTCTGACTTGTCGGCGTAACACTTATCTTTGACGGCACCCCACAAATATTAGTCCAACATCAGCTCTGCGGCTGATAATGCGATCTTCAAAAACAGGGCGCAAAACATCGAGTGTAGCTTCGGCTGTATGGCACGTAGCGCCGTCCTGTTGAAACCAAATGTTGCCAATATCCTCCTCTTCAATTTTTGTGAACAAAAATTCGTTCAACATGGCCCGATAACGATCGCCATTGACTGTAACGGCCATTCCTTGCTCATTTACAAAGAACAAATGGCCCAATTATGCCTCTAGACCAAAATCAGATCAAAATGAGCTTCATCTGAAAAGATGATTTTTTTTGGCAAAATCGGCATCTTCTGTAAGTCGATCGCAGGCCCACTTAGCGAAGCGAAAACGTATTGGATGGTCAGCTGGCTTCAACTCCTGAACCAATTGGACTTTGTATGGCGTCATACTAAGACCTTTATGCAAAATTCGTCTCAATGATGTCTCCGAAATGTTCAATTGTTGAGAACGATATTAACATATATTAATTAAAATCGCAAAATCTTGTTCCAAATGGCAAACAGTGTAGTAGACACAAATGTTATAGCGATCAAGAGCCAAAATCTAGAAAGCCAAGACTTATTTACAGAAGTTCTCATCCGACATATTTGCAATGGCTTTGCAAACTTGCAGTACATTGCATTTAATTGTCCGAAATTTGTACCAATAGCAAAGAGAACAGAAGAGGAATGAATGTAGAAATTAAATTAGAGAAAATAATGGATGAAGATCTAATGCAAATACAAATTTTTAGATTTTTTCTTATGGCTATTGATTAACTGTGGATGTTAACCAATTTTTTTTTCGTCTTTAGGTGATTTCGCTAAATTAATCCATTCATCGTTTGTCAATTATATGCACTACTCGTATGTTTCTAGTGCTTGCCAGTACCCACATTGAAATAATGTTTTCTAGGGTATGTTGGATGTTTTTTAAATATCTACTAGTTTTCTTATACATTTTACTATAAAATATAAATCCTTTTTTTTTGTATTCAAAAATCCTTTAAAATTCCATAATCTATGTTTTTTTTTTCTTCTAACCACCTTAATATCGGAATCTTTTATGTTTTCCAAACAATTTAATATGAATGTTGTATGTTTTTCTTTTAATAAAATTTATTTTAAATATAACTTAAATTGTATCACAACTGCTTAGATATCCATAGAGACTTACTGCCGTATTTATAAAAAATAAAGTATGCTTGAAGTGTGCTTTAAGACAAAATTTTCATAAAAAATTTTCTTAAAGTACACTTGAAGTCTACTTTAATTTTTTATAAATACGGCAGTTAATAATTAAATAGTGCATATAGAAAACTTAATTCAAGATGGACTTAAAATCTTAAAATAAAAAAAAAAAAAAAAAAAAAGTTAATCTTAATTAATCCATTCATTTTGCTCAGTTTCAAATATATAAGGAATCCATTTTAGTGTCGTGGTATGATTCCAAATTTTGTATGCCACGGAAAAGTTTTTCGATAATTATCGTTTGTTTGTTTTGCGACAACTTGGAGAGCAGATTTAATGGTGTCAAAGTGTATTTCGGCTGTATATCAGTATTTGAATTGATGCTTGGAATTGTGTTGGTCATTACAACTGCTGGCGATGGTTGATGATGGATAAATTGGTGTTGTAATTGATTTTTACAGTAAGCATGCAGTTTGCGATCAGCATGTGGAGTGTCATCTAGCGAAGGCAGTTGTAAAGCTTTGTTTTTGTATTGTTTGTGTTTCGTGCCACTTAGTTGAGTTTGTATTTCAATACGGACTGGCTTTAAATTAGTGTATGATGGAAATCCTTTTGGTGTAATGTGACCGCTAATGGCGGAGGTCATGTCGTGAACTCTTTTCTTCATGCGTCTCAAATGGATCTGTTTAACTGCTTCAGTTTTGTCCCGTGGACATTCGAATGAGTTCTTCCACAACAAATAGGTTGGATCAATGTCGATTTTTTTCGTAGAAGGCAACAACGAGGATAAATCTTCAAAGGAAGAACATCTTGGCATAGGTTTTAAAACAATTCCGTTTTTATTTGACTTCTGGGGTTTCTTTGCCTGCAGAGGTGTAGGTAATTTTTGACGTCTCATACTCATGTGCTGGCACGTACGTTTCATTAGACCAGGAATATTATTGTTAGCATCTTGTCCTAATGCTGGAACACATTGTGCTGTATGAATGTTTCCCATTTTCGTTAGTTTTATTCGCAAGGCTCCTTGTGTTGATTATTATGAATACAAATGAATACTGCATAAAGTTCTTAAAATCTACAGACTATTTATACGTACCACACTACATATATATACATCTCAATTCAGGTACACCGTCAAAAGGCCTCAAAATCATCAAATGTCTGTTCAACATATGTATGTAGTACACTTTGACAACCTATGTATGTATTTCACTCGACATACAAAACGGCGCTCAGGTAAAATTGTATGTAAATTAAACACTACAATGTTCATCATTATTAGCACACAAGATCTTTATTCTTATTAGATTCTCAAATTCGAGAACATTCATTACCTAAAGAGAGAAATACGGGGAGGCAATCGTCCTTCGCAATAATTTTAAGGTGACTTGACGTAATTAATCCTTTCAACGTTTGTCAATACTTTCGGCGAATGAAATAGGGATTTTTCTTCTGTTTTCCCGTTTATCGTACCAAATGTGATGGTTAAAGCGCCAGTGTCTATTGTCGCACCTTGGTAAATACGCTGAATTAGCGTAAATTACGCAAAACTTCCCCGCACCTTTTTTCTTTGCACGTTTCTGTTGTTTCCATTTATACTTAATGCTTAATCTCTTACAATATTGTATTTATATTATATAGTATGTAGTTCTTAGATGTATAGAAGTATAAGTTGGCAGGACTTTTTTACTGTTTACTTTCAAAACTAAGTGAAAACTAAAAACACTTTAATGAGCTTCTTATGATCTATATATGTATGTACATTAGGGTGGCCCCAAAATAAAGTTGCGAATGTTTCCGACTAATATGAAAATTTGATTCATTTTACGACTACGTTTCTCAATTTTTTTTGTCCTGGAGTCAATATTTGGTGAGCTGGATCAAAGGATAAAAAAGTCCTTTTTAGAGGTTTTTTGATATTTTTCACATTTCTTCCAAAGGAACTATTTGGTAGCATATGAAAGGTCTTTGAGAGGCGCATTTAATGGGTTATCAAAAATTAAAAACGTAGTCAGTGAAAACGCAAAGTTATTCCATGCCAAAATTAAGGAAAAGTCGGGTGGTTCCACGCTAGCAATGGTTGAGTTGCAAACTCTACAAAAATACATGGAATCCGAAGACTCAAAATATGTGGTGAAAACTGTCAAATAAGATTGATTCTATTAGAGCAGTCTTGCAAAAACTAAATTGCCGATCTAAATTTGGAAAAGGAGCAGGTATACAATGCTGATGAATCTGGCCTATTTTGGAAGCTTTTGCGCGATAGAACTCTTGTGAGCTCTAAAGAAACCTTAGGGCCGGAACATAAAATCAGTAATGAAGGAATAACTTTTCTTGTGAAATTAATGGTTATTTGGAAATCATCAAATCCTCGTTGATTCAAACATATTACGGATATACCTGTTGTCTACAAAGGTAATAAAAGCGCTTGGATGACAATGGCCTTGTTTGAAGAATGGTTCCACAGACCATTTGTTCCAGAGGTAAGTCAATTGTTGGTCCTAAAAAATGTCCTTTTATTAATTTAAAACTTCTTAAATCTGTAGGTGAAAGAGTTCCTTCGTAGAAAAAATCTTTCCGAAAGAGCTCTTTTACTTATTGATAATGCTCCATGCCATAACGAGTTAAGTAGTAATGATGCTGAAATTTCCGTAATGTGCCTTCTTCTAAACTGTACTGCGCTTATACAGCCTATGGACCAGAATTTTATAAGGCTTACGAAGCTAAAATACAAAAAAAAGCCCATTTAGTCACATTGTTCGTCGTGGAAAAACAATAGACGAATCTTTGCGAAACATCGCCTTAAAAGACGGAATATGTTTCTTAGCTAATGCGTGGAATGCCCTTAATGAGTCTTCAATTCGGTCATCATTTTAAAAACTGTTTAATAAATCATCCAACTGGGATAATAAAGATGTCATTCCTCTTTCAGAGTTAAGTTTACAGCTAGCTGACGATGCATTCAATATTCAATCCATTGCAACTTTGCTTCAAGAAGTAGAACCATTGATGACCTTACTGATGCTGAAGAAACCACCGGTGACGTGGTACTCAATACGAAGCAAGTTACCTCGGAGGAGACTATATCAGCATTCAATATTTGCTTAGAATGGGCGGAGCAAAACAATGCTTCATTAGACGATATTATGATGCTCCACAGACCTAGAAGCAGTGTAGTACTAAACAAGCGACTTTGTACAAAACAAACAAAAATTTTAAATTTCTTTAATTCCACATCAAATGTGTATCTACTGTTATACGAACGCGTTGAACTAAAGTGTTTTGAATTGAAATATTAAACTTAGGTTTTAAATTTTTATTTTGTATAGGAAATTAATACTAGGTACTTGCGACAACCTCGAAACTTGCACCGAGCCCAGTTTTCATTACGTGCAAGAATCGAGTTTCTACTGTAATTTAAATTTTCAATTTTTTAAGGGCAGTTCTATGTATGTATGTGTATAGTGTATTGTAAAATTTGTTTGCTATGCTTTTTATCTGTTTTTCATTAATTCATAAAATTGTTAAAAACAGGTAAAATTATTTTTTTGTATTGTTGTAAAATGGAAAGAAAAACCTTAATTGTAACAATATCTATACATACATATTTGTTTAGTTCTTGTTGCATTTTACTATTTTGCATAACAACAATTTTGTGATACACTGTATGTATATTGCAATAAATATAATACTCAGCAATTTCGTATTACATATTACTTTCTCTCATTCCTACTATTTGGATAAAATCATTATGTCGTTCGTATGTACTTCCATGATACGGATTAAATCAACTAAAATTAACATATTATGAGTTACACTATGTCTCTATCTATGTGTGTTAGTTAACTTGTGTAAATACGAAAAGACTGTGGCAACATTTGTACTCAAGTATGGATATTAAATTCAAATGATAAAACTGTATTTTATTAAAATTTGTCTAAACACACCCAAACAGATACATATGAATGTATGTACGAATGTTTGAATATTAGGGGTATAGCAATTTTTAAAAAATATATTTAATTCCGAATCAAAATGTACTTAAGTAAGTGAAGTGACAACAATAAATAGCTGTTTCATATTGTATAATTTTTGTATATATTTTAAAGTTAAATATTGTCATTAAGCAAAATAAACACTAATATCAAAATCACTTACATATGTAATATCTACAATTTAAACAAAAATATTTGAAACAATACCATAATGGACCATCGTTAAAAGGTTTATAATCAATGGGTGGTAGATCGCAAACTATGATGCTAAATGCCTTAACATTTCATGTGATTTACAGAATGTAGAATATATTCAAAAAATATATATGTATCTTAAATTTTATTTTGGATCGTTAAAAGGAAAACTTCGTTCAATAAAATCTAAAGGTTTTTCTTTTTATCCATAGGTTTCATTATCTGTATCTTTTTTCTACCCTTCACCTTCATGAGAGAGGTATATATAAGTTTGTCATTCCGTTTGTAATTTCCACAATATAATTTTCCGACCCTATAAAGTATATATATTCTGGATCCTTATAGATAGCGGAGTCTATTAAGCCATGTCCGTCTGTCTGTTGATTTTCTGTCAATTTTCTGAAGTCCCCAGATATCTTCGGGATCCAAATCTTTAATAATTCTGTCAGACATGCTTTCGAGAAGTTTGCAAAATCCGTCCATAAATAACGAAGATATGAGCAAAAATCCGAGACAACCTCTGAAAATTTCATCTATCAAACAAAGTGTATTAATATAATATATAAATATGTATGTATATAATATAATTATGCATCCACAACAAAGGTGAAGGGTATATAAGTTTACTTGTTCTTTATGTAATTGTAAGAAATAAAGTACAGAATTGTGAAATACAGAAAGGCTAATACCAAATTCAAACAACTTCTTCAACATATGCAAGTACATATTATTTTGAAAATTTTTCGTTTTATGCAACGTATTATACGTATTTTTGTATTTATGTATATCAAACATATCCATGCGCATATTAACATCCAGTACGTGCTGTCATTTGATAATAATTTAAATAATTTCACAAATTGTTTCCCATTTGTAGGCATACAAAACATGTCTCCCAAATTCTAAATATATTTATGTACTCGTACATACATACATACATACATATGTATGTAAGTATTTAAGGATCTGTGAATGACTGAATGAATTGTTGTATATTGTTGGCGTGGGTGTATAAATAAGGGAATAATTTTCATATTTATTTTAGAAATGCGTGATTTCATTAAAATAAACACACAGAAAAACTAGCAATTGAAAACTGATGATTGTTTGAGTATGTATGTGCGTATGTGTGTTAGTTTACAAATGTCAAAAAAATTATTTTACGTACATACTTGGTATATTTGACATAAAACAAATATGGTGCTGGCTCAATTATCATTATTACGATTATGGTCATATTTTTTTTTATCACATTCAAACGAAATTCATGCAACCATCCATATGTATGGATTTGTTTCATGAAATCAACATTTTAACCGATGCAAATATTTCCAATGTCTATACATTACCTACCTATATACATACATATGTATGTGGTATACAAACAAACAATCGAACTTAAGAATTTTGTACATATGTATGTACATGTATATTCCTTGCACAAAAAATATATGTACATATTTTGCATTAACGTTAAGGTACGGTCATACTTGGCAAATATTTGCCGAAAAAGACGTAACCATTAAATAACATACATATATTTGAACACAACAAATATTTAGTTTTAATTTATTTAAACAGCGTCAAACATATTTGTGCTAAAATAAGTGGTTACGCTTTTTTTGAGTAAATATTTGACAAATGTGACCGTGCCTTTAATTGAATTGTATATTTTAAAACACTACGAGTATTTCATAAATTCGTGATCATTGATATTTCCCATTCGCATACATATGTATGTACATTTACTTTTTAAACAAACAAAAAAAAAGTGTTATAAGTATCTAATAATCTCAACACGTATGTATGTATTTTCAATAAGTTTCTTAACTTTTAGCTCTATGGAGTGAATTCACTTTTCATCATAGAAGGGAATACAAAACGTACATAACAGAACTAAGAACCTACAATTTGTATTGCTATTTTTTTTTTTTTTTGTTGAAAATTTAAACCAAGAGAAAAATTTTTATTTGACCGACCATTTTACATACATACATATGTATGTACATACTGGTATGTATGTACATATGTAGTCAGAATCATAAATGTAAATGTTTAAAAAAAAAACAAATTGTAAACAAAATGTAAACATTCATGGCTGCCTTTATTTAATTTTATACAATTTTATAGTCTTCTAATCAAATTTGTTAAATTTGTGTTTAAACTAAACAATTTCACATTCATAATACACTTTTTTGAATTTTATACAATTTTATAATCTCCTCAAATTACGGTGTTTTGTTTTTTTTTGTGGGAAAACAGATACTGAAATCCTTTTTTATTATCGTGTTTAAGATTCTCTAAGGTCGTGACATTGCATAATTTATGGCTTCATAAAAAAATTATTGTTTTAAATTTAAACATAAAAATGTAGGCCTCTACGAGAAATATGAAAAATAGAACAAGAATGGAAAATGAATGTTTAAACGCTTTAACAAGTATTTTGCCTTAAAGCGGAAAATGAAAACAACGCAAAGGGAAATATAATATTTATACAATTTTGTTTTTATAGTGGATTCCTTTATAAGAAGAAAGAGTTTTCCTCTTTAAAACGCAAAATAAATACGAGTAGCTAAAAAGTTAATTCTTAAATAACATGACACCTTACATTTGGAATAATTTCAAAAATGTCTTTTGCAATTTTAACAATTTTGGTTTGCGTTTCCACAAAGCGAAAATAATTTAAATCCTTATAGTTTCTGAGAACAATTTAAAATTTTACAAACACACTAACAAATGATTTTTATTTTATTTCACTATGCTAAGGAGATGCTAAGCACTACATACTCGTCGTACATATTCATACATAGTTACTAGTTACTGAAACAGCTTAAAACTCGGAAAAAAATGCAGCTCCCCACCATTGGCTATAGAATAAACTTTCATGTTACAGGAAAAAAAAAATTAAACAATATTAAAAATACTATAAAGTATTACAAAAAAAAAACAAACACACAAGTTTTACCATTACAGGTGCACAATTAAAATCAATAGGTAATCTGTAGGGATTTTTCGGGATTAATAAATCTTGAAAACTATCTAGTATTTGATTACAAAGTCATCAACAAAAATTTAAATTTAAAAAAGTATGTCGAAAAAATTATCTGGAACGCACTATTTGATGTGTCTACAGTTTTTGGAATTTGGAAATTCCTATATAAAAAGCTTTAATTGATTTAACCCATGATTGGATGATTGTTTTTCTTTATTGGTGAAATAAATCAATTTGATATAATTTATGTTCACAATTAAAGGAAGAATTGTTAAATATTCTTAGTATGATAAATGTGATTAAATGATGAAATTTAGCAAAAAAAAAAAACAATAGATGGTAATATCCATAATCATGCAATGTTATATCATTAGCTTAGTACTTAAAAGAATTAAAAAAGGGCATTCAATGTTATAATGGATATTTGCACCATTATGAAAAGAAGGGTTAAAACCTCAAGAGATGAAAAATTAGTTTTACTTAAGCAAATACAAGGTGGCACAAAAGTAATCCTCCTTTCAGAAAATGCTATAAATTTTGCAATTGGCTCCTAATGACAGTTCTGTTTTGACATTTGTGTAGTAAACACATACGAAATACACGTTAATAAACAATGTTACGCTACACTGCCCCAGAACGCGGATTATTGCTGACTATTTATTTAGCCAATAATCGGTCGGTGACTTTGGCACAATGTGAACTTCGTCGTCTAACATACGATTTCTTTTTGTGGGGCTTTTTGAAGTCGCGGGTTTATGTCAACAAGCCTCAGACTCTTGCAGCTCTTAAAGACAATATCCATCAAGAATGTGAGGACCTATCGCCGGAAGTTTTGGCCAAAGTGATGGAAAATGCCATAAAAAGGGCTCAAATGACAATCAACTGTGGCGGCGGCCATTTACATGACATCATATTCTCGACTTGTTGTAAAAAAAAATTAAAAGACCAAATAAAAATAATAATAATAAAAATAAATCAAAGTTTAGTTCGTTTATTTGACCTCTTTTTTAATATTTAATAGTTTCTTTTAACAAGCAATATTTTGAGCATAATTAATTAATAATTCAAAAATTGTATTATCCCTGAGGAAGATGGATAGAAGATGTGATAGCGAAATATTGGAAATAAATATATAAAAATAAATCAAATATTTTTATATAAAATTAAAATGACCTAATTGCTTGTTAAAAGAAACTATATAAATATATAAATCAAAGTTTTTAATTTTTTTTAATTACAGCCAAAAAACATGGGAAGTTTACTTTTGCGCCACCTTGTACTTGTCAGTTTAATGTAACATACTTTACAAAGCCCTTTGTCGCAGTAATATGTATGAATTTCTGCTGATGTTGCAGTTTGGCCTTTTCGGAAATGTATCACTACGCTGCATCTGATGAGAATCTGTTATTAATTTGCGATGCTGATGCCCATTGTTAAGGCATCAGCTGTGTCACTGTTACGTTTTAGAACACAATACATTTGCAGTGATGCCAACTGTGTCTTTTCCGAACGTACTGCGCATCAGATGCAGCACAGTGACGTATTTTCGAAAAGCACATTTTATTTATGCTCAAAGAGATATCAAAAAGTGATCTGGTGAAATCTCTCCTTAAAAACCCAAGAAAGAGGGATGATTTACTCAAAACTTTTTAATTTTTGAAAAAAAAAACCAAAATTGAAGAGTGAATTTGATAATGAGAAAGAAATGTTTGTTATTAGAAATGAATTAAAAATGTTGATTGCGAAACGAGTGAAATAAAAAATGTAATTGAAATACTCGTATGTATGTAAAAGCCCCCACAACACCTAATAATGTCTCTAATAACCCTCTTTCGGAGGGTGAGAGAGGATTGCTTACGCAATCAGAATACAAGAATTTGCTAATAATTTTGTCTACAAACGATGTAAACAATATTTTTCGTCAGCTTCATACATTAAATCAAGATTCTCTTTACTATATTTCAGATACCTAAATATTTTTAAGAAGCTTTATCGATCGGTAATATTCTGTTGCTTTAAAATTAATATAGAAATTAAAGGCGAAATGACATATTATTTTTGTCAATCTATTTTTGTTATTATGTTTTTTTTATTTATTAATGGTTTATAAACTTTATTTTATCAATTTAAAATTTTTTGTTTTCAAACTTATATATTTTGAGCATAAGTAACTTTTTTGAAATGAATTCTTATTATTAATAAACCAATTTGTTTTAATATGAAAGAAAAATCCCGAAAAATCCCGTATCCCGATATTTTAAAAACCTGTCACGCTTGGCATCCCTTGTTAATCTGCAACAGCAACTAGATTTTCGCTTTAAAATATGTATATTAATTGCTTAGTGTCATGTTGTTTATAATTATTTATTAAAAATTAAAAAGAAAACAAAATTTCCCGAAAGTAAAATGTTTATAGACTTAGCAAGTATTATCTATCATTGATCTTCTTTAGATGAGCAAATATTTAAAATAAAATTATAAACAAAGACCTTGTTCCCATTGAGCTTAAATTTGAGAGACAAATACATACGAGTGAGAAAGAAGTCTTGTGCTTTGCAATTGTGATAAATAAAATGTGATTGTGCAAAGTGTTTCAAATATGTATTTATACATACATAGGTACATATATATGTATGTATATACATATGTAGTTCTACATAAATAATTAATATATACATACATATACATATATTTATGCTTTACAGCTAATAATGCTGTTAAAGAAATCATAATTTTTAATTTTTGTGTTTAGAACGAAAAAAGCTCAAAAAATCCATTCAACTTGTACATAATGCCAAATGACAAAAAAGTGGCCGACTAGCCGTCTGGTGTGGCATGTTCAAAGCGATCATCATAAAATAATTTTACTTTTGAAGAGAAAATCCAATTCAAAGTGTATATTGTATGTATACATATTTAATTTCGACGCTTTATTGGCGATTTGAAATATGTACATATATGTAAGTTTGAAGACTCTTTCATAAATTTGGTTGAAGTCTGTTAACTAAAGTCGACACACATGTGACCAATGGCCGATATCACACAACGTGGCAATCTGAAATTATTGCTTAACCAAAGTCAGAAAATTATTTATACAATTTCATTTCACATATGTACATTAAATGGGTTCATGTGTGTTTGAAAATTCCTATGTAAATAGTTCGTTAAGATTATATGTATGAATAAATTAAAGTTTTCTTCAAATAGTAATTAACTTAAACGTATGTATATTTTATTGTAAAAATTTATGTGAATGTGTGTCTTATATGATTTTTTTGAACAACGCAATATACTATGTATGAAAAATATTATAAATATTGACAATAATTAGTGTGAAAATCATAAGATTTCATGCCACATTTTACTTAGTATGCATAACATTTCTTTCGAATTCTTTCGTGTTTATATCTATGTATGTACATACATATACTCAATTTAATATGCAACAAAATTAATTTATAAGATTCTACACAGCCAAATTAAAATTAAATACGGTCATAAATTTTGTATGCTAGCAGTACTAACCTTGATAGAATTAGGCATTTCAAAGTTATCGGGAATAAAATTTTTGTCCATTTTAAATACCCAAAATTGTTGATCCACAGATAATATCCCAAGATAAAGTACATATTTTTGAGCCAGTTTATACAAATTTTGATCTTTAGTTGTTCATTGATAAAATTCCGTGACCCGTAATCCTGATTACTAATTTTTGTTCTTAAGCTAGATTTACACGATTGAAATTTTCTTCAAAATTGCTCTTCAAAATGCTTCAAACTCGTGTTAACAGCAAAATTTCTTCAAAATTCATTTATTTAATAACTATTTGAAGCATTTTGAAGAGCAATTTTGAAGAAAATTTCAATCGTGTAAATCTAACTTTACATATTTACTATCATCAGTATATCATTAACACGCTTCATTTGATTGGAAATCATAAAAGAAATATACTTAATGGTTACATTTTTTGGTCAAATTAAATCAAACAGTACAATTTGTTTATTCACCCCAACAATCAAATAAAAATATACATATGTACTATTTTCACACCTTACAACATCAGCCCCATGTTTCACAACACAATTTCTTACAAGTAGACAAACAAGTTTAGTATATCAACAGTGCAAATACAAAAAAAAAAACTTTGAGCATAAAAAACGAAAATAAGAATTGTACTTGTGAAAAACAAACAAAAATTTACACATAATTGAAGTTGACAAATATAAAAACAACAAAAATTAAAACCCAAACATACATACAAACATAAAAGAACATATGATAAAAATCAAACAAATTATATGCATTTACATGCATATAAATCTAAATAATTATGTACATACGTTTTTTTTATCAACGAACATTTCCTCTTTAAAGAATCCCATGCACACTTCAACATTCTAGTTAAAACCCCGTGTACTTTACTGCCCCCATAGTAATGATATAAAAATTTAAGAGTTAAAAAATCACAAAAGATATGCTCACATTTTGTGCAGGTGCAAGTCCGCCGCAAGCCCATTCATGTTCCAAATAAAGAATTTGACAATAAGAAATACATACATACATACATATTGTGATTTTCCAGATATGTACATACATACATACATATCATATATGTATATCACATCCCTACTAGCATTTGGAAGATCGTTTTATCAAAAATCACCTAACTAGTCTTCCTCGAGTACTTTTGACGTTCAAAAACTGATTAATCACTTGCGCGCTTGAAAAAAGACTCGAAAATGATTCGTGCTTACGCTTAAAAAGTAATTTATTGAAAATACAATAACAAAACCGAAAATTGATCATACAGGTGTTTGAAATATAGGGTGGTTAAATTGTAAGGGCCGATGTTGAATGTGAACCACACCTAAACGCCAAGCTTTTTTCCGAATTTTATTTCACATTTCTCTATTTCAGACTTACTCAATTTGAACCATGGAGAGATACACAATTCAACAACGTGTTAAAGTTATCCAGACTTATTATGAAAATGGGCGTTCAAATCAAAATTCATATCGTGCACTTCGTGATGTTTTTGGTCAATTTGATCGTCCAAATGTGCGTACAATCGCAAAAATCATGGAAAAATTCGAGCAAACCGGGTCTGTAGAAGATGTGAGAACACCAGTGCATGCTCGTACAGCTCGTACTGCAGAAAATATTGCTGCTGTTCGCGATAGTGTGGCTGAAGAGCCGTCCACCTCAACTCGTCGTCGTGCCCAACAATTGCACCTCTCACGCTCGTCGTTGATGAACATTATGCTTAAAGACTTGCATTTACACGCTTACAAGGTGCAATTGGCTCAAAAACTAAAGCCTCTTGACCATTCCAAACGTCGTGAATGGGCAGAATCGTGGCAAGAAATGGCAACAGTGGATGATCAATTTTCGAAGAAAATCATCTTCAGCATTTTCATCTCAGTGGATTCGTCAATAAACAGAATTGCCGCATTTGGGTGAATGAGAATCCAAGAGTGATTGTCGAAAAACCAATGCACCCACAAAGAGTGACTGTTTGGTGCGGTTTATGGGCTGGCGGCATCATCGGGCCGTATTTTTTCCAAAATGAGGCCGGTCAGGCAGTTACTGTGAATGGTGTTCGCTATCGTGAGATGATAACGAACTTTTTATGGCCCGAATTGGAAGATATGGATGTGGACGATATGTGGTTTCAGCAGGACGGTGCCACTTGCCACACAGCTAACGAAACAATAGCTCTTTTGCGCAACAAATTCAATGGCCATGTTATCTCACGTAATAGCGATGTCAATTGGCCGCCAAGATCATGTGATTTGACACCGTTGGACTTTTTTCTTTGGGGTTATTTGAAAGAAAAGGTGTACGTCGATAAGCCAGCAACAATTCAAGAGCTAAAGGATGAGATAATTCGGCACATTAACGGCATAGAACCTTCATTATGTCTCAGGGTCATCGAAAATTTGGACCATCGGATGGAGGTGTGCCGCCGTGGTCGCGGCGCTCATTTGGCCGATATTTTATTCCATACATAATTGAGTAATACCAATATATGAAAATAAAATAAAATTACAATAATTTCCTAAACAGTTTGTGTTTTATTCAAAATCAACATCGGCCCTTGAAATTTAACCACCCGTTATAACTGTTTTGAAATTATTTATGAATAATATTTTGCTCATCTAGATGATGAAATGTTGATTTTAATTCTGTTATTTTTTTATTTCTAACCTACCCCGGCTCATTCAAATACCTAAATGGAAAGACAAACATATTCCTTTGAAGATTGATGAAATTATGCTAATTTTTGATAAAGACATACATACCTAGAAATCAATGGTTGAAAGGACGTATAGTAAAAGTTTTCCTACAAAGGATGGTTCAATTCGTTTTGCTGAAATCAAAACTTACAAAGGCATTACACGTCGACCTACATACATATCTCTAAATTAGCAAATTAAACATTAGAAAAATTTGAATCAGGTTGATTTGCAGGGGGGAGAATGTTAGGGTTTTGAATTTACTTTACATAAAAATACTTTGTTCAAAAACTTTTAAAAAAATTTTTTTCAAATACTCGCAAGAGAAATAATTCTCATTTGTTCAAAAACTAAATTTGAAAAATGTATACATAGCTTTAGAAATATAATTTGTTTGTTTTATTTTTTCATTGATTCAAAAATAAATAATTGTTTTTGGTACAAAAATTGAGTTTTCTATAAATCAAATAAATAAAAAAGTTTTATGTCTACGTGACTCGTTAGACAACAGTTACTTTTTCAAACCCCTACACAGAATAATGTATTTAACTCTGGAGAGTTTCAGTACATACCAACTAGTCGGGCTTGACCGACTTGTAAGTAAAAAATCAAATCAATTGTTTTTTTTTTCGTTTAAACAAAATAATTTTTTTCTAGTGCAAAATGTTTATGTTCCTCATACCGATAACCTTCAGAATCTTGTACTTCAATTGCTCGAAGAAGTTAAATCATTGAAGTCGGAAATCTCTGATATGAAAAAATATATTAAAGAATTGAAGGACGGAAATAAGCGATCATTAACCAAATTGACTGAAGAGGTCATCGCAATTAGCTAATTCCCATCACAAATTCAAATGCACAGATAAAGATGTGAACGCTGTGCTACAAAAGCATTTTGTACATGCGAAGGACCGGGTGAATAAGAGACAACATCCAAATTAAATTTCATTTATAAAGATATTTTTATAACTTTTTTAACTGTATTTTTTTTTTTTTTGTAAATATTTGTATTATTATTTATTATAAAATTTAATAAAGTAATTAAAAATATTTCTTTTTTTTTTAATTGATTACAAATATCTCAAAAAAGACTTGCAAACGATTAGAAATAGGACTGAAAAATGATTTGAAAAAGACTCTTAGTCGATTAAAAATATGACTAAAAAATGAGCCGAAAAAGACTCGCAAACAATCAGAAATACAGCTCGAAAAAGACTTGCAAATCATTAAAAATATGAGTCACAAATGTGTCGAAACCAATCAGATAATCGTGTAATAAAAGACTCCTCAAGAAAAGTCACGGGTAGGTAACCACTTTCGCCCGAGAAAACACTCATTTATGATCAGAAAATGAGCTCATATATTCCTATTTTAATCGCACAGAAGAATCATAAACGACTCGAATATGATCAATTTTTTCATAAAATACTAGCTGGGATATGATAAATAATATTCACATGTTATTAATGTTTGTTAATATCACATAATTTCTTCCAAACCATTCATGATTCCAAATTTATTCATTTAACATTTGTATTATTCAAGATATGTACATATTGTATACGAATTTCAGTACTTCCTTTGTATAGGCTGTGCTTGCTTATTTTTTTAAGATATAGTTGGTAATAATATTGTTACTCATACGAAATTCGAATATGAGATATGTATGTGGGCGGATCCACATCCATATTCCAAATACAACAACTACTACATATTGATACTCATACGAAATAAGAAGATTTTTCTTCAAGATATAATAATTTTAGTATTTGCTTAATATGTGGGGAGCCACTCCAGCTCTTGATAGTTCGCCTAATTTTCACCCACATATTCATGTAGACATTAAAGTCTACATTTATATGGAATGTGTCACGCCCACTATTTCTAATGCGACTATTTTCGACCTAAATATTCACATTGACTCAAAATGTTATATTTTTCTAGATACATATACGATTTTTTCATATAAGCCTAATATTTCTAATAAGCCATTTTTCTTCAAATGGTTATATGAATGTCAAAATAGTCCGTACAAATTTTGAAGATATTTGGATAAAATTTAGTACGTGATATTTTTTCGGCCCAAGGATGGATGGGATTTAAACTGGTGGAAATCGGTCCATTATTTCACCTGGCCCCCATACAAATGTCCTCCCGAAATTGGGGTTTACTGATCATAAATCTTTGAATTATCCAAACAAATTTCATCACAAATTCGTGGTAAATGAAGCCAAATAACATCTACAAATTTTGTGCAGATCGCTCCATAATTAGTCGTAGCTCCCATATAAGGCCCACTTCCGAAAATCACTTTAAAGAGCATAACTCACTCTAAAATGTTGGTATCCAAATAGTATTTAACACAAATATATTTCATATGTATACAAACAATACGGTACAATTTTCTTGCGATAGGTCCATAATTACTCGTAGCTCCCATATAAGGCCCACTTTCGAAATTCATTTTAACGATCATAAATTTCTTAAAAATGTTGGTATCCAAATAAAATTTGAGACAAATAAGTTTCTTTTATACGGAAATAATGAGACCTAATTTTATAATGGTCGGTCCATAGTTAGTCGAAACTCCCATATAAAACCCTCTCCGTAATTCAGTTTAAGCTCCATAAATCTTTTAAAAGTTCAACATACATAATATTCATCGACATCATGACACTAAATTTTTGGTTATATCTCCCATTTCTGAAGAACTGTTTTATACATATACTGGGTGTATATAGTCGGGCTTGACCGACTATACTTTCTTACTTATTTTTATATATGTACATAGATTCATATATATAGTATGTAGATAATATTGATTATAAAATTTAATAATTTGTGATTTTATTACGTGACTACATTTTGAAACGTGGCACAGATACTCAATGTATTTAAATATTTCAAAACGTTAGTGTCAAAAAGAATTCATCCCCAGTTTACCTAACAGGTCAAAAAACTCTATAGTATTAGAAAAATATAAAAAATGATAATAGAAAAAAAAAAAACAAAACCAGAACGGAATAGAAATGAAAAAATGCAAAACATATTTTTAAAAAGGAAGGACAACAAACATTTACTTATATGTATTTATATTTATGTTAAAAAAATGTAAATGTTGACAAAGTTTGTTCATATTTTTAATTTTTGTTCTGCTATTATTATTTTTACCACAAAAAATATGGTGTTCCATCTCTTTATTTTTCCCTTTCATATCACACACACATACTCGTATACTCAACACAAATACCAACAAGGCAAAACAGTGTCCCTGAAAAGGTATGTGTAAATATATGCGTGTGAATGTACCCAGCATACCATTCTAGGAGCGCTCCGAAAAACAAGAGTCAGAAAAGAGTCCAACAAATGAGCATTTTCGGAGCGTTCCGAAAAAGGAGTCAGAAAAGAGTCCAACTAAAAAGTTTTTTCGGAGTGAAAGAAAAATTTGCTTAAAAAATTAATTTTTTTCCATTTTTATATATTTTATTTAAATGAATTCCATTTTATTTTTTTTTTACTGTAAATACAATTTATTTAATTTTTTCCATTTCTAATTTAGTTTGTTTGTAACTGAATTCCCTTTTTGTTTAAGTTTTAAGTAAAAACAAAAAATGTGAACTTTTAATTTTTTGTATTTAAAATTGCAATGACTCTTTTCTGACATTATCTAAGAGCTCTTTTTGACGGAACATTTTTGAAAGTAATGATCCTCTTTTCTGAAGGTATTCGGAGCAAAAATGATTGTTTTTTGGGCTCATAAAGAGCATGAACGCTCCGGAAAAGGTGTCAGAAAAGACTCCTTTCAGACTCATATGGCTTGCTGGGTATTAACATAAATTTACACAAATTACACACAAACATTCTCACCAATCCGAATTCAACAAATATTGTAATAAGAAATAAATAAAGTAAACCTAATTCTGTTTTTACACGGTTTAAAAATAAACTAATTCTACATTTTTTTATACGATTTTATTCCATTTAGCACAATTCACAATCTTTTGCGCTTAAATTCTTATCACAAATTTAGGGATAAACTTTATATAAACTTTGACTATTTGTAAACAAGTTTTTGACATTTTCAATTTCACCAGAACAGAGCAAAAAATAATCAGCTGGCGCTATGCTGTCACCTTGTAAATTAATTTCACCATGTTTGAACCCATTTTTTATTTAATTCATAAGTGTGAAAGAAGTAAACCCAACGCGATTTATTTATTTTTTCCACTTACATTTGCGATCTAGCACACTGTGCGGTGTATATAGAAACCAAAGTGGTTCATTATGATTACTTTTCTTTTATTGATTGTATTTTCCTGTATATAGTATTCTAAGTATTTCAATTCGATGAATTAATATTTTTTAGTAATATCTATCATTGTGCCCAAAAGTATCTTACTATAGATTTTGATAATTATTTACTGCTTTAGGTCTTTTTTATAAAAAAATTATATTTTATTTCAATATTTCGCTACTGTTTGAGTAGCTTCTGCAGGATAAAAATGTTTATAATATAATAAATTTAAAAAATTATTTGTCATAGAAAAAAAGGATATGAAAACTTTAACATAACAAAATATTAAAATAATTTATAACAAGTAGAAAATATTACTAATTATACAATATTTGTAAGTTGTGTTACTTTTTATGTATTAAATGTCTGTAAATTTGTGTTACATTTTCAGTATCTGTTTTGTAGTTGATCCTTTTAGTTGTAGGTATATTATTTATCTGTAACATCTCTAACATATAACGAGGTTTGTAGTTCTTTTCAGTGTTTAATACGGATGCATTTTCCAAGTTTGGATAGTGATTTAATTTACTACAAGGAGACGATAACGCAGTTTTTTGTAAAGTGAAAGAATCAACTTAATACTTAATATAGATTTTACCAATATTTGATTCTACCTACATATACAATTTCCAAACTAATTCACTACTTTTTTTGTTTTGTTACTAAATATCAAATATTTCATTTTAGAAATATAACTTATTTCAGTATAAATGTAGTACATAATACATACATGTTTGCAGAAGGAACTTTCACTGCACTCATTTATAGTGATTGAAAAACATTATAAAGTCACCCTGTATAAAACCATTTTAAACCAATTTGGACATATCGAATCCAATTGTGGGGAACTGCTAGTAATACCAGTATTGAACTTATGAACCAATCAAAAATTCTTAGGACCATGACGGGCGCACCATGGTACATAAGAAATGAAAACATCCACAGAGATCTAGAAGTACCATTGGTAAAGGATGAATTCAGAAGGGTCCGCCAGAACTACATCAAAAAGCTACAAACCCACCCGAATCCGCTTGCTAGAATTCTAGCTCAGAGCCAGACGGAGTCGAGGCTTCGTAGAGCTTAAAAGCCTATAAGAAATTAATGCTCTGTTAGAGTGTAATTAGATTTAATTTTTAGTTTTAAGATTTGAATACATATTGTTAGCAGGCCTAAGGAAATAAGGCAGATTCAATAAATAACAAAAAAAGTATAAAAAAAACTTTCGTTTATATTAAAAATGTTTGATACTGTAGTTTTTCAGTGGACGGATTTTTAGATTTTTTAAATTCAAAAATGTCATCATCAAAAAATTAAGTTTAATTAAGAAATATTAATAATTTATTTTATATACAGATGAAACTTAAACGGAATTGTGTTAAATTATTACTATTTAAATTTGAATTACAAAGTTATGAAAAATACTTAGAAGAAGCGATAAATTAACAGAAAAATATTTATTCGTTTTATTCGATTATTCTATATAAAATTAATCTAATTATTCGCTTTTCCAAAATGGCCATTTTCAAATTCTTCGAATAATTATTCCTAAAAATTTGTTCGATTATTCGAATGTACATACTTATATGTACACTTTTCGAAATAGTATATGGAATTTTGTAACTGTCATAAATTATTTCTAATACTATAAATCTTGTTTTCCGTGTTAAAGTTGGTTTAAGTGTTAAATTGGTAAAAGGCTATAAAAATAATTGTAAAATATTGACATTCATTTCTATTTGAAACAACAATGTGCTCAATTAAAGATGTTCTATTTATTAAATTAAATTTTGATTTCTTCGACCTTTTTTTTATAAAATAAAAAAGTATTTTCGAGCGCGAGGCCAAGGGATGTTCTATTTTTTTTTAATTGTTTATCAATTTTAGTCTTATTTATTCGACTATTTGTATCGAATGTATAATAAATTATAAAATAAAATGGCTCATAAAATGTAAGGTAAGTAGGCAGATTGTTCAGCTAAACAAAAGATAGAATAAACAAAATTAGAAATGTTGAATGTGGTTTAAAAATTACCATACAATGGAAACGATAATGATAATGAAAAACAAAATTATATTTACGGAAATTAAATAATGGAAAATATTTTTTAATGGAATTAAAAAAATATATATATGTATGTACATACAGTACAACCTCCCTAATCCGGACAGATATAGTTTCAGCTATTGTCCGGATTAGTGGATCGTCCGGACTACAATTGAAATAAAATTTAAAACCGAATACATACATATATGTGCATATATATAATTTATTTTTATTACCAAGAATTCATTTGTATTTAATTGATTTACAGTAAACATAAAGAAACATACTGAAGGTGACCAAAAATATTCATTTAGAAAAATAAGAATTTATTTTTGTTTGATTACACATACATACATATCTTTATGTAATTTGTCAGCTCTATTTTTAAATTTCTTTGGTTTGTTCAGCCCATAAAATAGCTTTTGCAAACAGTTCGGTTGCCTCTTTATTGGAGACTTTGTTTTCAGCTATCTCCGATCCCTCTAAAGTTATTCTATATTTTGGTTGGCAATTACTGATTCGACTATATCTTCATCCGAGAAAGCGTAAGTAAATTCATGTTTACCTCGTGCCCAAATATCTATGTTAGAGAGGCAGAAATAAGCGGAGGGGTTAAGAGTAGATAATGCAGAATAAATGCTATTCATATTCTGACATATTGGATATCTGGTTTTTAATTGAACGAGAGGTAGGCAGTCTTCATCTTGCTATTCCCTTTCGGCGGAAAGCTTTGACAGCAACTTGGACCAACTTTTATCAATGTTCGTTTTGGTAATATTTTGCCATGCAGAGTTTAGTAAGAAAACACTGCAAGAACACTTGTCCGGATTATAGAGGAAAAATTTATAAACTGTCCGAAAAATTTAAATGTCCGGATTACTGGATAGTCCGAATTAGCGAGTGTCCGGATTAGGGAGGTTGTACTTATATCATACAAAAAACACCCTTATGCATTTACACATACAGTAATTTTCGTTTATAACGAACCCGTTTAATATGAACTTTCGCCTAAAATGAACCAATTTTAAAAGTACGCGTTTTATTTCTAATAAACCATGAAATTTTTTTCGCTTATTACGAACCCGTTTTAAGCGAACTTTCGGTTACAATGAACTTTATTTGCACGTAAAACTTGTTTATTTTTCAGTTAAAACGAACCAAAATGTGGTGCTATGAACAAAAATTATATTTTTGGACTGGTAATTTGACTAAAACCAATGCCGTTTTACAGGCGAAAGCACAAGAATTTGGAGAAATGCTTAACTACTCCGAATTTAAGTGCAGCGAAAGTTGGATTGTTCGATTTAAAAGACGCCATAACATCAGTAGCGGAAAAAGAATTGGAGAGGCGGCTGAAGTCAATGTGGATGTGGTCAATGATTGGTAATAAGCAAACTAAAATGACTGATTTTTTTAAAAACTAATTTTTTATATTAAAATATCCTAATGTTTTAATAAATAGACTTACAGACTATAAAGCGAACTTCGTTTAAAACGAACCATTTTGCCCAGTCCCTTCAAGTTCGCTATAAGCGAAAAGTACTGTATATGTATGTACTCGTAGATACATAAATAGTAGTATATAACGAGAGTGTTTATATTGGATATTCATACATATATACATTAATATTTGTATACATTTTTTTGTTCAATATTGTTTTTTTTTTTTTTTTTTTTAATAAAATTGCTTTATACTACTTCTGAGCATATGGTTGAAGTTCTCATGTGAATTATTAATTATTTGACATTTTACGAAATGTTTGGATAGAAACGTTCTATGCCGATTTTTCTATACTAATTAAAAAGTTGTTTAAGGTGATTAAAAGTTGCTTGATTGTTTATTTTGTCTAACGTTGGTACATTCTGTTTGGTGTATTTAACACTAACAGATTAACTATTTAGTTAAAGATACTACCCAGAAGATAATACATGGGATTTTTTAAATGAATTTAAAATGAATTGAAAACCATTTCTTTAACTTTCCGAAAAAATTATTAATTTAGCAGACCTTTAATTAAGCCTTTTATGAAGCATTACTTGGTAACCTTCTAATTGCCCTTCTAAGGTAGGCTATCTATCAGGCATGTAACCAGTAGCAAGTAGGCAAGGTCTTGGTTGCCAATGACACGCCGTGTAAAATAGAAACGATTTTGCAATGCGGCTGAAAGTTGTTGTGACTGAAAAATAAGGCCTTCTGAAAGACCTTACATCATCATTTTCCCTCTGGGTATAGTGATTAAAATACATATGAAATGTATTTTTCACGATAGGTTTGTTGCACTAACTATTTACACATACTTCCGAGCAAGTGCAACCAGAACAATTTTTTGGAATGTTTCTTATAATATTTACCACATATAATTTACAAAAATAAATTTTATTGGGCCATCCTAGTGTGTTGTATATAGTAGTATAATTAAAAACTTAAAAGATTCTTTTGTTTAACATTTCTCACATCATATTTATTTTTCTTTTGTATTTTTTGTATTTATGTATTGTTAAATGACCGCCAGCTATTTCTCATTAAATATATACCATAACATTTAGAAAAATTCGTTTGTGTTTTTATTTCACTACGCCAAACGTCCATCTTATCAACTGACTTAGTTTATATGTAATTGCTAAAAAACATTAAACGTTATAAAACGGTCTACTACTTAATAATTTATCTACGATATAACTCCATCATTATTCCATGAAACTGTTAGAAAATGTCTTTTAATGTTAAAGATTTTTGCGCATCGGCAAATATTTAAATTGCTCAATATAATGAAGACATTAGTGCATTCTGCAGATGCTTTCCTGTAAAATTAATTTTTTGACTTTGAATATAAAGCCCCAAAATATAATTTATTGAAAAGTATGTATTTATATACAAACTTGTTTCTTATTTTCCTAATTGAAATCATTTGAAGATGTAAAACATATTCAACTTTTAAAAAGCTTCATAAAACCATTATACATATTATGTCTGTATAATGAAGGACAAACTGTTTTTATTGTAAGAGAAAGTAATTTCAGATAAAATTAAATTTCTATCAATTCCGTTAAAATCCTTCTGGATTAAGATGTCTTCATGTTTAAATGATTTAAATGGCCATCTTTACCAGTCCGCAAATTGTGGCATTTATTTTACATTACAATATACATTTATTTCATTTTGTCTCTTGTTACAAACAAACTAAGTTGTGTATTTTTACTTAATCTCATTTAATGGCTTTAATACTCTTAAATTAGATGACGCTATTTTGAAATTTTTGTTTTCATTCCGTCTTGGTATTGTCGTTTTGGGTTGGTTGGTTGATGCAACACCTACATACACTATATTCTGTGTATTCCCATCTCTTTAGAGAAAAGTTTTAAAACTCAGCTACATGGATTAATGTATTTTCTTTAAATTATTTAAATCATTAAATGTAAAGCCACATTCACAATAGTAGCAAACATTTTGTTAATTTGCTCCATTAATCATTCTTGCTCAAGATTTATTATAAACAGTGGATTTAAGAACTGATTAATTCCAGCTCTATTCGTTAAATTAAAAAATTGTAAACCAAACTATGTTCTTTGCGATCTAATAAATAAAACTAAGTGATGTAGCATTTTCTACAGAATATGTAAAGTATGTACATACATATGTATATAACCATTTAAAATTCTTAGTTCAATTTATGCAAACATTCGGTAAAATATGGCATACAAATTGAAACAAAATTTACCTGTAAACACAAATGAGAAATCGAAAGATATTTAACTGGTCGAAATTTTAAGCATAAATAAGGAAATACAAATAACTTTGCACAACCTATAGAAGCAGTACATAGTACCCAAAGGTTTCTAGGATCCTTTATGTATTTGATACACATCAACATTTTCTGATGATACTGTAATTCTAAGCATTCATGAAAACCCATACCGCTCTTTACAAAATCATATATTTGAATAAGAAATATGACTTACATACATATGTATGTATGTATGTATGTATGTATATACATTTTAATAAATATGTTCTTTATCTATTATCAATGCGTTTCTCAAATCACTTTCTCATATTCCACAATTCATTCACAAAGTAAGAAAGTATAGTCGGTCAAGCCCGACCATATAATACCCTACACCCAGTATATGTATAAAACAGTTTTTCAGAAATGGGCGTTATATGGGAGATATAACCTTTGTGGACCGATCATTTAAAAGTTTAGTGTCATGATGTCTGTGAATATAAATACTGTGTATGTTAAAATTTGTCTCGATATAAATACTTTTAAAAGATTTATGAAGGTTAAAGTTGATTACGGGGAGGGTCTTATATGGGAGTTTCGACTAATTATGGACCGATCATTATAAAATTAGGTGTCATCATTTCTGTATATTATTTGTGTCGAATTTTATTTAATTACCAACATTCTTAAGAAATTAATAATCGTTAAAGTGATTTTTGAAAGTGGGCCTTATACGACTAATTATAGACCGATCACAATAAAATTGTATCGTATTGTTTATATGCATATGAAATATATTTGCGTTTAATATTATTTGGATACCATCATTTTTGAAAGAGTTATGCTCTTTAAAGTAATTTTCGTAAGCGAGCCTTATATGGGAGCTACGACTAATTATGTACCGATCTGCACAAAATTTGTAGATGTGATTTGGCTTCATTTACCACTCATTTGTTTTGAAATTTGTTTGGATACTTGCATAATTAAAACATTTATGATCGGTATACCCCAATTTCGGGAGGACATTTGTATGGGGGCCAGGTGAAATAATGGACCGATTTTCACCAGTTTCAATCACATCCATCCTTGGGCCAAAAAAATATCACGTATCAAATTTTATCGAAATATCTTCAAAATTGCGACCTGTACTCTGCACACAAGCTTTACATGGACAGCCAGACGGACGGACGGACGGACATCGTTAAATCGACTCAGAAAGTGATACATACATATATAATATGCATAGGGGATTTGAATGCCAAATCGACAGTTCAATTCCAAACCATGCTATGTCTGTTTTTAATTTTTTTGCTTTTTTGAATGTAGTATTCAACTTAAATTCTGTCAAATTTTGGTTGTGATTGGCTAATCCAATCAATAGTTATAAACAAAAAATTGCTTAGCATATATGTATGTATGTAACTGAATGTTAAAAAATTTCAATTCCAAAATGGTGCAGGTGTATTGAAGCTATGTATAGACGATCGTCAGATATTACAACAACATAACATTATATGGAATTGACGTTTCTTTGTGTTTTGTTTACTATGTTTAGTTAGCAGGGGTTTTCCCTAACTTAACATGTTTTAGTTTGTACAAAGCTGTCAGCTGAAGAGGGACACAATTTTGTGTATTTTTAAAAATAAAATTAGTTGTCGTGCAAGGAAAATGCTGAAACTAACCAAAAATATATGTAAAGGTATTATTTATTAATATTTAATGTTAGAAGTGAAAATTAATCTATTATTTAAAAAAAAAAAAGAAGAACCGAAAACTAATAACTAATAACATGATACATTCATATAACAAGAAAAATATAGGTGAGTTAAAAAGTGAGTTAGGAATCTTTTAAAAATGTTTTAGAAATATAAATCAGTAAATCCGGTAACTATCCGGTTTGCCGGATATCCGGCCTAAATTTACTATTCGAACGGATACCGGATAATGAGCTACTATCCGGTATCTGGCCGGCCGGATATTTGCTTAGAATTATTTTAAGCAAATACATTTTTATTAAGTAACTAACAATAAAATAGCTTTTATTTAATGGTAAAAAAGTAAGAAAAAATTACAAATTATCTTTCAAAAACTTAAAAAACGTTGCTGAAAAATATATGTATAAACTAAAAACTTAAAAAACGTCCAATTAATAAAACGACTGACAGTAATACTCAAAATTAGGAAGACGTAGATTATGGTGAATAAAAACTAAATTTTCAGCGTTCGCAGACAATGAACGATTTCGCTTGTTTTCGTAAACCAAGCCAACTTCCGAAAAAAGGCTTTCGCTATAAACGCTACTACAAGGAGCTGAAAGGAACGTTTTGGCAAGCTTATTTAAAATTATATATTTTTTGAAGTTAAACGACCACCAAGCGTAAGGATCCTGACTGCGATCAATTCGAACTTCCTTCAAGAAAAATTCAATCTCGGTAGCAATTGGGTTCTTCTCATGATCCCGAGACTGAATGTTGTTTTCATCTGCCACTTTATTAAAACAATCCCAAAATGTTTCGTGAAATTCACGAGCTACATTTGAATCAGTTTCATTTAATCGTAACTGTTTAGGTCTTGTTATTCCAATAAAATAGTCTTTAATTTACTATCCGTCACATCTATAATATATATACATATATAGTATATGATTTCATTATATACATATTTAGTTATGATAGAATCATAGTCAAGGTGATACCTATTTTGCTGACAAGAAGAATTCTTAAATATTTTATTTATTAACAGATAATTTATATATTTATGTACCAAATAGATTTTCTAAAAAATTTAGTACAGAGTTTCAATAGTATACACAAGGTAATTCAGACAGGTCCCAATAACAAATTTCAGAAAATTATAAACTCTAAAAATAAAAAGAATTTTAGTTTTGTTATTTTCTTAAATTAGTTCTTTAATATTTTTAGCAACTGCAAGGGTGATTGAAATTAACTAAGTGAAACGTTTTAATAGTGAAAGTCTGGTTTTTTGTGTTCCAAATTATGTCTTACAATATAATTATATTTGGTTTTTACAATATTTGAATCAAACAATTATTTTAATATTAATAAGGATAATATTTTATACATATTTACAAGATTAATTGCAATGAAATATTTAAAAAGAAAAAATGAAAAGAAAAGAAAAAACTTTTTGCAAACGTAAAAGAAAAGAAAAAATAAATATAAATATTAATTTTTTAGATAACCACCAAAATTTTTTGGCATTCGTTTTTTGTATTAAACGTAAATCTTTGTTTGATATGATTGTACTGTATTTTATATTCAATTGCTCTAAATTGCAGTTAACCGCTTTAATATTAGCACGTCTATGGTTGTGGTAAAAGACCGGAGTGCCATTTACAGCTTGAATTATGCTTTTGCTATCCAGATAAAGGAAGGCTTCTGGGGGAACAAATTCCTTTTCTAATGATTTCATTAGAAATTCTTCGTTTGTATAATAAGGAGCCATTATAAAGTTATTTTCAAGCATTTAAATTGTTTAAAGCAACATGTACCAAACAGAAAAATAATTTGTTACTTTAAATTTTAATCATCATTTAATTAGAAAGTCAAAAACAAGAACAACAGCAATCATAAAAAGATAATTCCCCAGTTTACATGCGATTTGACATTTTAATTATCCTAATTATCGCTATGGGATTTCAAGATAATAAAATAAAAAATGGAAACAAATTTAAAAAAAAAAACAAGTAAGAAAGTATAGTTGGCCAAGCCCGACCATATAATACCCTACACCCAGTATATGTATAAAACAGTTTTTCAGAAATGGGCGTTATATTAGAGATATAACCTATTGTGGACCGATCATCCAAAAATTTAGTGTCATGATGTCTGTGAATATTTTATCTCGATATAGGTAAATATAGGTAAATACTTTCAAAAGATTTATGGAGCTTAAAGTAAATTACGGAGAGGGTCTTTTATAGAATTTCGACTAATTATGGACCGATCGTAATAAAGTTAGACCATATTATTTGCATACATATGAAATATATTTGCGTTAAATATTATTTGGATACCAACATTTTTGAGAGAGTTATGCTCTTTAAAGTGATTTTCGGAAGTGGGCATTATATGGGAGCTACGACTAATTATGGACCGATCTGTACAAAATTTGCAGATGTGATTTGTCTTCATTTACCACTCATTTGTGATGAAATTTGTTTGGATACTTGCATAATTCAAGGATTTATGATCAGTAAACCCCAATTTCGGGAGGACATTTGTATGAGGGCCAGGTGAAATAATGGACCGATTTACACCAGTTTCAATCCCATCCATCTTTGGGCCGAAAAAATATCACGTACCAAATTTTGTCTAAATATCTTCAAAATTGCGACCTGTACTCTGCACACAAGCTTTACATGGACAGCCAGCCAGACGGACGGACGGACGGACGGACATTAAATCGACTCAGAAAGTGATTCTAAGTCGATCCGTTTACTTTAAGGTGGGTATTAGACCAATATTTCTGGGCGTTACAAACATCAGCACAAATCCAATATACGCTCCCCACTATGGTGGTGTAGGGTATAAAAAAAAGACAAACTAAAAACACAGGAGGTAACCAAAAAAGTTCTCTAAATCACTGGCACTTACTATTTTGTATAATCAATTTTGATGGCCTTTTTTGGTTGATAATGAATGCGAAAACAAAAATAACAACAATTTATTTATTAACTTTAACTACCCGAGAAGTATGTACCTTCGATACTCTGCCTCTGACTAGCGTTCATGTATAAGTGTGCGCGTGTGCCTGTATAGACAATTAAGCTGAAAGATTTAAGTCTCACTAAAGATAATCAAGCATTTTAACAACTGGTCAAATAAATTCACCAAAGGCAACTTTAAATAAAATATGTACATATATGCTTTAATTGGCTATAAAATACTGAATTTACGTAGTAATTATTTTTTATATTTCAACCAATTAGTTTTGAAATATTGTGTGCTTAGCAGTATAATCACCACAAGCCAGGAAATAATCTCCTAGTGTACAAAAAAAATCCTCGAATTTTCCCTTGGTCACAGAAAATCGAGAAGGATATATACTGAGCTTAGAGTTAATTCACCAACTCCGCTTTCAAGTGGAACGGATGTTGCCTGTATATTGCCTGTACTATATATTGTATTCTTTAGAACAATTTTCTAGGGCATAATGTCTTGTTCTATTTCTAATAGGAATGCCGGTACCACCATGAGCTTTACCATCAGGATAATTTGTGAAACGGAAAGTGAATCTTGAAATAAAAATTATATCTATTGGCTAAATGCGTCTCGGAAATCAATATCAATATCGGCCCAAGGACGGATGGGATTGAAACCGGTGGAAATCGGTCCATTATTTCACCTGGCCGCCATACAAATGTCCTCCCGAAATATGAGTTTAACGATCATTTATGTTTGATTTATGCAAGTATCCAAACAAATTTCACCACAATTGAGTGGTAAATGAGTCCAAATGACAACTACAAATTTTGTGCAGATCGGTCCATAATTGATCATAGCTCCCATATATCATAAAAAAAATTAAATACATATGTAAGTGAATAATAATAATTCTATTGATATACAGAAATATCAGTTTATTAAACATAGGTATGTTATTTTGTAAACAAAATTAAACCGGAATAGTGTAAAATTATGACATTTTTCAAAATAAAAAGAGAAAAATCAAAAAATATATACATATGTATGTATGTACAACGTTTTATTCGAATATTCTTCATTAAATTATTGGAAAATGTCGGTTTTTAATTTCTTTCAATAATTTTTCGTAAAAAGTTATTCGATTATTCGAACGGATACCCTTGTAGATAACCAAGCAATGACACACAATCTGAAGTTACCTTAGTATACACCGTCGGTTTACATTAAAACACCATATACATATGTACATGTAAAAGTGACTCAAATGAAACGTCCATTAAATTAAAATAATTGGCTCATTGGCAGAAACTCTACGTTTAGTTCAGATTGGTGTAATCGGATTCATCTATGGGGAACGAACGGCCGCACTTAAATGATCGCAATTGCCCCGTGATAAAGTATAAAAAATTCGAATAAGCATAACGATCTATGTGGATTTTAGTTCAAAGCAAAGATTTCAATGGCAATTTTAACAGTTTGCAACGTAATTTAATAATTTGCGTATTCTGGCTTCAAACATATTTGTTGCTTACAGTGTGAACACATGTTAAAAAAGTTATTAACATTCTGAATACGGCTTAAGTAGTGGATTTATACATACATACATACATATTTATAAATATGTAATACATATTTACAATTCGCTTTCGCATTGACTAAACAGATTAACTGGCTGACTTACTGACATTCGCACCTTTACCAGTTTGTAGTACGCACATACATACTAGAGTTGTGCCCGGTCGTTCATTTTAGTGACCGGTCATTTTCGTTCATTTATCCAAGACTGATTCGTTCATTCAATTCGTTCAATCGTTCACTTTGAACGAATGAATGCAACCCTTATTGAATGTGATTTTCTTCTTGTCTTTGGTAAACAGCAGCTGAACGAAATTGATCCGTGCACTATTGAACGAAAACCGTTCAGTTAAATGACCGGCTCATTCCGTTCAATGAAGTGATCCGTTCATTTTAACCCGTTCGTTCATGAACGACACAGCTCTAGTGCATACAGTACGTATGTGTAATAACAAATGTACAAATTAATATAAACAAGACAAATAAATGTCTTCTCATACACTATTGTTTATTTTCATTTATTATAAACTTTGCATTTTCATTTCTTTACATATTTCAAATATTTATATAAAGATAAATTGAAATAAGATCATATTTTTTTTATATTTTAATTGTGTAGGCGGGTAAATTAAATATTAACGTTATTTTTTCTTCATTTTGAAATCGATCTGCATCAAAAGAAAAATAAAATAATACCAGTAATATTAGATTGCTATCATACGAGTAGAAAAGGTGAATTATATTTTACTGCCTCCAGGGATACAAAAATTATTGGCAACTTAATAGAAAGATTTCAAAATCATAAAAAAAACAAATAAACTAAATATACAACAACAAAATAGATTAGTATTAGAATTTACTGATTTCATGTATAATTTAATTTAGTAATTGTCTAGAGATGTATGACGGCATCAGGGGTAGGATATTTTATGTTTATAGAATCTACAATGAATAAGGAAGATTACTTCGACACCTAGTGTAGAATAATTAAAAATTGTGAAAGAGTGGTTGCTCCTCCGCAGCCCCAGTCCATAATCCTGATTTTAATTGAATAACTGTGAGAAAATATGGACAAAAAAGTTAGGCAAAGAAATATTTCTTGCAACGATAACCTACCTAAAGGCAGTAATTAATACAGGATGAATGTAAACAAATTTCGCCTGATTTCACTAAAAAAAAAACTCGTTTATTCTATGTGTAGAATATTGTCAGTTGTGATAAAGGCAAAGAACAACTAACAATATATTAAATACGATGTTTTATATAATTTAAATCAACCAAACAGATAGTTTTAGTATAGTATAAACTATTTTTTTAACAATATTACTTTGTATATGATTTTGCTAGCTAAATTTTTAAATTTTGGATCCATTCCACAAAAAGTCAGTACATTTGTATAGAAAAAAGTGATTCGATTTGCGTCGTTTCGGTTTGCGTCGCATTACCCATGTCCCTATTAACGACACAAATCGGGGCTCTAGTGTACATAATTGAAAACTACATTTAACATCTGCTTACTTACGAAACCACAGCTGGCGAAAAGCTCACAGCCATAAAGTAAACCGAGCATAATATACAGTTTTGCTAGTAGCATTCTAATATTTTGCGGGGTAAAATGTTGGGTTCGCCAGAGTGATCGAAGTTTTGCATACGTTTGACCTACAATAGCATTAATATGATTTGACCAAGTCAACCTATCATTGAAAACTATCCCAAGGTTTTTTGAATGTGACACAATTTCTATAGGTACGTTATTCAGAAGTATGTTAAGTTCGCAAATCTGTGCAGAACGCATTTAGATTTTTTTGATTGAGACAAAGCCCATTTGGCGTTGCCCAGCAATGTATTCTTGACAGATCGCTATTCAATTTGGCCACATATTCAGTTAAGTCATTAAGGGGAAATCCGAGTAAATATATTATAGATATGGATATCGAACCGATCAGTTATATGTATGTACCATAATTAGCCATAGCTCAAATATAAGATCCACGTCCGAGAATAACAGGAATACCCGTAAAATTCATGTAAACATCATTATTGAAATGAATTTCAACCAAAATGAGGCTCAAATACATAGAAATTGCACAATATTTTATAACGATCGCACCATAATAGGTGTGAGACAAATTAGTTTCAAGTATTAATAAATCACCCACATACATACATATGTACATACGTATAGCCGAATATAAACTTTTACTTGTTTTTCTTTTATTTCTAACATATATTTGAAATAAATTATATAAGTATTTATGTATGAGTTTAAACAAATTGATTAGTATTGATGTACACGTTCAAACCATTATACAAACATATATTTACGCCATCAAAGCATTCCCCTATCATCATTCCGATCATGGTCAGTGCGATAAGTTATCGGATAAATTTTAGAAACTTGCGTTAAAATTATCGCTTATTCATAAAAAAAAAACAACCCAAACAAGCAAGAGTTTATATTCGGCTCTTCCGAATCTTATACACCCAACACCAAATCAGCTATTATGGGGCAAACTTCATAAAATATTGTACAGTAATGTATATTTATTTTAGTTAGATGAAATTTAACTAAAATAATAATAACGATATTTATAAGAATTTTATGCATATATCGGTTAAAATCAAGAGTTTACACATTGTTTATATTTTTGCGGCGTGTAACATAAAGCGATTTACTTTAACACCAATAAGCCCTGTATTTTTGAAACGTCAAAATTGTCCCATCTGCATACTCTGTGGTTATTCTCGGATGTGAAGCTTGTCCGTAAACTTCCCAAAACGTATAGTTTTTGCACACAAAAATATAGCTTGGTATTTTTATTTTAAATTGTTTTCGTAAAAGTAAAAGATTTTAGTAATTGTTGAAGCTTAAGGTCTTTTTTATAATTTAAATTTTTATTTTCAATTTTTTGTGTAGCTTCTTCAAGAAAAAATTTTTTTCATTTTATAAATTTTAAATTTAAAAAAAAAATCATGACAAATAATTTGAAATTTTTAAAATTAAAAAACAAGTGCTGAACAGCAACTAAATTAAGTTTAATCTCTGAGATCACAACTAAGCAACAAAAGCATGCTCATTTTAGTAATCACACATGAACCTACACTTAGTGTCAGCTTATAGGGTACCAAGCACATGTGCTGGGAAATTTCAATTTCGACTTTACCTTAATATAATATTTCGAAATCCGAAAACCGAAAACGAAATGCCGATATGTCCACTGAATTGAAAATTTAAAGTTGAATAAATTGTTAGAGCTATCTGTCCATCAAATTTTATTTTGAGGATGGTAACAAAGACATTGATTGATATATATTCAGCTGGAAATGTGATAACGCTGACTGTATCACGTTACCAGGAGATGTTTTCAACTAAATGTTGGAGTATTATTGATGGTATATCATGGAAAGATCACTGCAATGTTGTTTTTAAGGGCGGTGCCATATGACACACAGTAACCGAAACATTCAATTTAATGGAAGCCAAATTACCCGATCGCATAATTTCACGAAATTCAATTTTCAATTGGCAGCCTTCATCATATCATATATCATTTAACACCAGTGAATTATTTTTTGGGGCTATGTTCAAGATAGAACCTATGCAGAACCAATGGAATCGATTACAGCCTTACAACTCAAAATGCGTGACATGATTAATTATACGATTCTTTCCAATACAATAAACATTTGAATGATTTTCATATACATAAATTAAAAATACCATTCTCAAATATGTATGTATGTATGTATGTATATAAATTTAAAGTATTATTTTTATTCGTTTTAAATGGTAATTTTCAAATTATTTACAAGAAATTGTTCGATTTTTCAAACGAACATAATTCAAATGAGTATGTACATATCTACTCGCATGTATATATGTACATACATATATACATAAGTAAACAGAAAATTATACGTAAGAATTTATAAAACAAAAAATTCGCTGCTTAAATAAAACTTTAGCGTAAAAGGAAATTATAGTTTTTCACTTGTTATCACATTACAACAGAACGCAACTGTACATACATAAGTAAGTATATGTATGTAAATGAAGGCTTATGTACATATTTATTCAAATATCAAATTAAAATAAATGTGTACATTGAGAATGAATAATGCAAAAGAATAATATCTGCGTGCTGGAAATATTCGATAGAGGCATTAGGACACGGAGCCTCTCTTGCTCTCAAATAGGGTTGTGTATGGTATAAATAAAGACTTTTAGAATTTTCATAATTATAAAAAGAATTATTTAATATTTAGTAAAAAAAACAAGTAAGAAAGTATAGTCGGTCAAACCCGACCATATTCTGATTCTGAGTCGATCGGTATACTTTAAGGTGGGTGTTGGACCAATATTTCTGGGCGTTATAAACATCAGCACAAATCCAATATACCCTCCCCACTATGGTGGTGTAGGGTATAAAAAATAGCGAAAGAATTTCGAAATTGTAGAGTCCCCATATGGTGGCGAAATATTGGCAAAAGATACGCTAGATACCTACATATTTGCCCCTTATTGATAGTGTTTTTACGGGTTAGAGGGATAGGATAATAAGGGTAAATTTAGTAAATAACAACTCCGAGGGATTTTCAGAAACGTTATAAACTTTATGTGTTTATTGAACTTCTTTAATTTGTTAGTGTAAATATTCAATTATTATATACATAGGTTTTAGGGTAAGTATACAGGGTAAGTTTATATACTTTTAAGTTTTAAGTTTAAGGGTTTAAGTTAATTTACAATATTATTAAATAAATTATAAATAAGTATATTTAACTTTTTACTGGCTTCACTGAATACACGTTTGCTCTTTAAATGTTTATTTGGATGTGTTGGGGGTGTGGGTCATGATTCATATCAGGGATGGGGATGTTTTTATTGTTCACTGAGGTGAACAGATAGCTTAAAAGAAATCATTGAAATTGATCACATAAAATACCCCTAATTCTGTTTTTATACGGTCTTTTTTCATACGGTTTTCATTTAACACGGTTTGAAAATAAACAAATTTAAAAATTGTTTACACGATTTTATTCCACTTAGCGTGATTCAAAATCTTTCGGGCTTAAATGTTTCTTTGATTACATTTAACTTTTGAGATATATGTTCATATCACAAATTTGGAGGAATTCACTTTTAGTGGATACAAGTATTACATTTATTTACATTTACATTTTACATTTTTTTAATAGCTGTGCTTGTGTGAGAACACATTGTACCTATGTATATATGTATGTATTGTATGTGGTTAAATATTATAAACCTGAATAGTTGTTCTTAAAAAATCCTTGTTTTTCACTAATTTCAATAGGTTTTAGAGATACGAGTAAGGAACCAATCACCTATTCCGCATACGATCAATATTTTTCTTTACACGGGGTTTTCCTGAAACCAATTACCGTGTAAAAACAGAATTAGGTGTACTTATGAGCTGAAACAAATGTCAAATATAGTACGAAACACGATGGTATGGTAATGGACCACTTTGTTATCTATAGGTATGTATATACACCGGTTCTTAATTAAACCGGTGTCATCCTTGTAACATAACCTAAAATGATGGTTAATAAGATGATAACGTTAAAATAGACAAAAAAAACTAAATTATTTAAATTTATATACATACGTAAGTGATTATATGTACGAATTGATGAAGGAAACAAAAGTGTTTATAGTAACAAACGTGTTGTCTTTTCTTTTAACTAAAATTTTTAAACTAAATACGTAACAAACAACGTAATATTTATTTCTATTGTATGTATGTACATATGTGTGTATTTTGCTGCGAAATTGAGATATATAAATGGGAAGAAAAACGATTTGAAATTAATTGTATGGAAATTGAAGAAAATTCCTCACAAAATCGCAAAAAAAAGAATACAAAAACCATATTGTAACAAACCATTTACCATCCTATTATTTTTATTATTTCGGCCTTTTGTTATGAACAAAGGGTAGTCAAACACAAAATAAGTGACCTTTTGTTACAATTCCAGTATATTTAAAAAAGATGTATAAAAAAAACAAAAACAATTATATTTTTATAGGGAACCAACAACCACAAACGCTATTAACCATACAATTATGGTAGACAAAAAAAAGTATTTGTACTTTCACTGTAATTTCGAAATTTTCGTAAATTCTTAAATAAAAAGCTTAAGGCTGCAATTATTATTTGACCCATCAACTGAATTCTTGATTTAAGAAAATAAAAATAAAAAAAAAAACTAAACTAAATGAAAATGTACATATGTGTGTATGTATGTATGTGTATGTGTAAGAAAAATCATGAAATGTCTATTATATTTATTAAGACTATGATAATAACAAACACCACGTTGTTTAGCATTATGCCAACAAAAGAAAAAAGCCTTTTTGTGCCTAAAGAACTACATACACATACACATACACATAAAAATAAAAAATAAGATACGATAAGAAACGTAAAGTAACCAACCACACAAGTCTTTGACAATTGACATATTAAACTCCTTATCCCTAACCTACAAAAAAGTGGCCAACTTCATTGTCATTTCTTTACGCATCTTTGCTCTTCTTTTCCTTTTTTTTTTACTGTTTATCATTTATACTGTCCTACCATTTCTTTATGTATTGACATTCGAATTATGTTTTTATACTTATCCAAACGATAAGTTACATTTAGGAAATTTGGGTGGTGTTAAGCATTCATTCATTGTTCACTCACATACATACATACATACATACATATGTATTTATATTTTTATAAATAAACTAAATTTACTATTGTTTAATGTTATAGTTCAATGTTATTCCTTGTCATTTAAGAATAAACAGAAAAATATATTAAGCATTATGTATACTTAGGTATAAAATGTGTAGCCCATTTGATCCGTAAATGTTACGAAACGAATATTGGTATCGACTTTAATAAGCGAATTTTATAATTTTCTAACAGTCTGTATTTATAAAATTAACGAGTTTCGTTTTGAAATTATAAAATTCGGTCAATAATTATTTAGTTCTTTTATTCGACCTTTTTTAATATTCTATAATTTGTGTTTTCAAGCAATTAGGTCACTTTTAATATTTATATAAAAATGTTTTATATATTTATATATTATGATTAAACGTGATTAAAATATGAAAGTTTTTGCCATTACATATTTAATTCAGAGAAATGTACAATTGCCTTTATTTAAACATGTAAATACAACAATCATAAAATATTCATTTGTTATCCCTTTAACGAACTCAAAACAAACACACAATAGGTACTTATTAATCGGGTTTAAATATGTTCAAATCAAATTAAAGAATATCTTTGTCCAGGAAGGCACGTGTTATCTGTCCATTGGGTATCAAGTTAGAGAAATATTTTTGGCAAACATAACTGAGAATGTATCTGAATTAATTATTAATTACTTCAACAAGTTTCTATAACAATGAACATAAAATTGTTGTTCTAACCGTAGACACATTTTACAATTGTTGACAATCACTAAGTCATCAAGATTGCAAAACAAAACAATAATTATTCATTTTTTACTCTTTAGAGTAAAAATACAAAATTGCAATTACCTACCGACAGTATTCGGATATGAAACTTAATTAGGTTCGTAATCCTTTTCAGGCCTAAATATGCTTTTGCAACACAGAAAAAGACGTATAAATTATTTCGCAAACTATGGAGATACATATGTATGTATCTCCAACAGCTTCGATGCAATAATTGGCAAGAAATTAGTTTTTTTATTTTATTTTTTTTATTTATTTATTAGGGGCACAAATGCCAATATGAAAAATATTTCTCTTTATTTTATTATTTTGTAGAGCTGTTGTCACATGTCAATGTCACTTTACTGAAACATCGTCGTCACACGTATGAAATGTGTAAAATTGCGGTTAGACGAAAGACAACAAACAATTAAAGAAAAAGAATAAAAATAATTCTTTAGTTAATTCACTTGATCATTGTATACGTTTATTGTGCGTTGTAAAAACTGGAGATACATATACAGTGTATCACACAACTAAATTTCCTGCTCATTTCCAAGAGAAATTTGTTTTTTCATTGAAATATAAAATTGTTAAATAAAGGTGAAAATATTTTTTTGCGGTTGATTGTGTAAATTGGGAAAATCCCAAAAAATTGTAACAATGTCCTTTTTTGTTTAGTTGTTGTTGCATTTCATTTTTGCATCACAAATTACAGGTCATAAAAGTAATTTGCATTTGGAAATCCCAGTCAATTTTGTTTGGTTCTTTTGGCGTTTTTTAATTGTTATTAATTGTTATTAGTAATTATTAGTAATAATTTTTTCCTTATTGTGCGCAGGTGTGAAGATCTTTGCGTCAAAAAGGCTGGAGGGAAAATAATTTAACATTTACGAGGAAACACATATTTTACAGCTACAAAACTAGGGCAAATAAATATGTTTAGTAGATGGTGTCAAACAGTTAGCAATTAAATAAATTGGTCTATAGTGGCGGAAGCGTTTAAAATTTACCACGAAATGGTTGTTCAAAATCGTTGAATGCAGTTGAGTAATGCCCATGCAAAATCGCTTTAACCGACATTTATCCCGACCAGAGATTAAGGACCAACTAAGAAGAACACCATGTAACAATGTAGAAACGAAAAAATGCACAGGCGTCTGGCAAGATAAAAACCATTGGTTTTGAAAATTAACAGATTGATGAGGTTATCATTCGCTGAGATCCATTAAAATACAAATTTTCCGTGTCGGCAATATGTTATATTCTACGACGAAAGCAAATGTAAAATTTTTGGTTCAGATGGTCGACGTAGGATCGACGAGAGATCTAGAGCAAAATAAAACCTTAAATATAATAATACAAAATCCACGGTTTATTATTATGGCGATTCTTTGGTGATATGGGGCTGCACATCTGGCAATGGAGTTGGTAATCTTGTATATGGATCTTCAAATAAATATTGTTATATTTAACAATATAAGACCCGAAATTCACAGTTTTAGATGTTAAAAATTAGCTCTTGTACAGTACCAAACACTAGCCATGTTCGAACCTGAGTCCCATAGAAACCGTAGAGTTATCGGTATAATATGTATATTCTTTTCTCGGTTATTTAATTCTTTTCCTTTCGGAATATTTAACACAAAGATCTTTACAGCCGAGAGCATATAGAAAAAATTATTACTAGTAACGATTGGAATATAAAATAAATAAAACAATTCCAAAATACTTTTGGGACCTTCAAATTATCACGCAAATTACTAAAATGAAACAATAACTATGTACATAAATAAAAAAAATTTAATTTTCGTTGTTTCCTATCTACATATTAAATAAATTCAATTGCAAAAAATAATTCATTTTTTTACTTGAGTTTTACAATTTTATGTATGGATGAAAAAACTAATTTCTCCTAAAAATGAGTAGGCAAAATAGTCTTGAGATACACTACTGTATCATTGCTGGTAACAATTTATTAAAAACTATACTAATAATTTCTATTGAATTTATCTACCTATAACACATCGTTATATAAAAGACAGCAATGAATAGACCTTAAAATTTTAAATGTTCTTTAATATTCAATTCACTAGATGTACTTATTTGGAATAACTTGAATATTGTGCAAACGATTTTTATTACTTACATCTTGTTAGCACATAAACATATTATGGATTTTTAGTGATTCAAAATCTCAGAGTCTATATACAATAAACAATAATTAATACTTAAAAAACAGCTCTTATTTTTTTGCTTTGTTATGCTGATATCGATCTATTAACATCTATAATAACTTATTCACTTATTAGTCTATAACACACTAATTTTGGAATCATTGTTGAGTGATAGATTTCTTTAAAAAAAATTTAATTATATTTTGGCAACTAATCTTTTAGTAAATAAAATCAAAAACTACATACATAGATACATATTTAAAAGTGTGAATAATATATTTTTAGACACATTTAAAATATATTATTAAATTTTAGCATGATAATACCATAGGGAGAACTCATGCGAGACAGCAATTTGATTTGACATCTCTGATTACAATGAACCAGAATTAATTTGTAATTAAATTATTTATCTTATCATAACATTAGGACTATAGACCCATATACATATTGAAATTAGCTGTCGACGCGTATCACTGTGAATTACGTTGTACAATTTTTTTTAATGAATTTTTGTTAGCTGAAGGTCCTGTCAGTCAAGCTAATGAGACCAATAATGATGTGATCTTTAAACACAGTCAATTCAATTCAGTCAACTACACCAATTCCCGAAAAAAAAATATGCAATCCATTTTGCTCATTTAATCTATTAAATGCATGATTGAAAAAAGAAGATTTAAAGCCGTTCTCTCTCGAAATAAAATTATTTGACATAAATGCAAAACAAATGAAAAATGCCGTTGCCACTCAAGGAAAACAGGAATAATATTTTTTGAGAATGACTATTAAATATATGTATGTATGTAATTTATAATACATATAAACAACTTTATAATATAAAGAAAACTGTATTAAATTAAATTTTATTCCGCATTGTTTAGTTATTGTAACATTTATTTGATGGAAATACAAACATTTTTCGGTGGTGGACTATTTACGAGGATGAATAATTTATAGACTAACCCCCTTATTCATAAAACTTGTCAAAGGTTTATAACAGGCTTATAAAGCAAAGTTTGTATGGATATTTGCTTTATTAGCCTGTTATAAACCCTTGATAAGTTTTTATGAATTAGACTGTTAATATATGTACTTAACTTCTGATTGGATGAAAAATTAAAGACGTAAATGCTTTTATAACTTAAAAACAATCTGATCAAAATTTACAAAAATCTTTAAACTGTATGGTATTTGCAACATCTTGATAAATCTCTCTGGTATTCTTGTTTTTTGAAAACGAATTTTGTAATTTGAGTATCAATTTCAGAAAATGTTTCCAAAAAATAAATGTAAACAAACAAGTAAGAGTGCTATATTCGGTTATGCCGAATCTTATATATCCTTCACCTTTGTTGTGGATGCATAATTATATTATATACATACATACATATATATATATTATATTGTTACGTTTTTACTTTTTAAAAAGGGTGGTTTATTTCCTTTATATAAACCGGATTCTTTTTAATTGCAAAATAAAAGCGTCAAGTAGTTTGAAGAAAATATAACGAGTCTTTATTTTATTATAAATGTACACAACCCCAATTAAAAAAAATGAACACCCTGTCTTTTTACACACTTATATTACGGATTAAGAACACACTTAAACAGTTTGTTTGATCAGCGCCATCTGTTTATGAAATTATTTGTAACAATATTAATACACTTTGTGTGATCAACGCCATCTGTTGATGAGTTTATTAGTTTTTTTGATGAAATTTTCAGAGGTTGTCTAGGATTTTTGCTCATATCTCCGTTATTTGTGGACGGATTTTGCTGATTTTAAATAGCAAACTTCTCGGAAGCATGTCTGATAGAATTATTGAAGATTTGGATCCCGAATATATCTGGGGACATCAGAAAATTGATTTCAACGGACAGACATGGCTTAATAGACTCCACTATCTATAAGGATCCAGAATATATATACTTTATAGGTTTGGAAAATTATATTGTGGAAATTACAAACGAAATGACAAATTATATATACCCTTCTCATGAAGGTTAAATGTATAAAACGTCGGATTCTAAAAAATAGTTATGGTAGCGTCTACGATTGACACACATATGTTTTTTTTAAATTTATTTTATTTAAAACCTTTTCTCTTACTTTTCTCAATGAAATTATTAATTTAGCAGATCTTTAATTACGCCTTCTGTTAGGCATAACTTGGTAGATCTACATATTGCCCTTCTCCAGTAGGGCTTCTATCAGGCATCTAACCAGTAGCGAATAGGCAAGGCCTTGATTGCCAATTGCACGCCGCGGCGTGTAAAATTGAAACGATTTTGCAATAAAAGTCGGCTCGAAATCCTTGTGACTACAAAATAAGGCCTTCTGGAAGGCCTCTTTACAGCATCTTCTTCCCGCTGGGAACTACTGGTTTGGTGATGAAAATATATGTACATATGTTACACAGTTACAAATCTGTATAAAGTAATTACATACATTACAAAAAATAATTAATACATATTTTCTAGGTCTTATGCAATTACACACATACATAGGTATATCGCAATTGTAATCGGTATGTTTCTGTTTAATTCATATACGATACACAAGTATGTGCATATGTATGTATGTATGTACATATGTATGTGATATGATATTCTTATATTAGAAAAGTGATATCCCTAACTGAAAGTATACAGGAATAAAGAAAAGCCAACATAATTTTACGCACTTTCTGTTTAATACGAAACGCAGTTACGACTATTTTATACACTAAATAAAATTAAATTAATGGCAGATTTTCATCCCCGTATGTTTTATGATTTAAGGAAATTACCATTTAATACATGAGTATGAGGTTGGACTATTTATTTGGATTTATATTATCACCAATTAGGTGATTCGCTCCAAAATTGGCCAACCTTTAATTTCGTAATTGATATAATTTTTAATGATATTTGACATGAATGACTTTCCCTTTCAGAAGTTTCATTCTATATTTTTCTTTGCGACCATAAAAATATGTTCGTTTTAACGATTAATTTGTTGTAACCATTTTGAAACTTTGGGAGTTCAAGATTAATTTATAATAACCAGAAATTATTTATAAAAATTGGGCCATGGAATATGTTTTAATCCATGCCGAAATGCCTTTCTGTAAAGGCCATATTTTACAATATTACAGGAGAGACAAAAAACAATCAAACTTTTTTTTGAATAAACATTTTTGAAATCTGTAAATGCAATTTGTTTTTGTATTTTTCTTTGTTTTTTATTTGCGTAAAAGCAAAATTAAAAAATAAGTATTTGCCGAGATATAAGCTTTTTGTGGACTTAGAGCTTTTTCTGTTGCTTAGTTTGTATGTTTTCATGGACTTAGATATTTTTCTTAAAACTTGTCCCTATATTTCTTACTTACTACAATGAAAGTGTACTTTTGTTGCTTTTTTATTGTTGTTATTTAAGAAGCTAATAATATGTAAAAAGTTAAAGTTTGTTTTGATTATTGTAAAAAACGAAACAGAATTTATTCAAAAATATGAATAACATTATTATTGTAATTTCAATTTCGATATTTGTATATATGTATGTACTTGTACATAACGAAAACAAAAATTATTCATTCTTATTTCATTGCTGTTATAAAAAAGTAATAATAATTTAAATTTTTAATGGATTTAAAAGTAAGATAACTGTCGATGACTATTTTTATTCGATGGCAAATCGTCATTAAATTTATGGTGTTTTATAGGCAAAATGGATTTTAGATATTGTAAGTCTTCGAACTTTCTAGTCTTTACTCATCACTACAAATCAACAACAACAAATGAGATAACTGTTTTTTTTTTTTTTTTTTTGTAATCGATGTATTGTGTTCAACTGCATCAAAATCTCAATTTCTAAAAATAGTGGACTTAGAGCCTTTACATGTTAAGCCAGCGATATAATAAAATTGTGTTAAGCATTGTTAAACACCAATTTTTCTTTTCGACTTTATAAAGACAAGTTTTCAAATTTCAAGAATTATTTTTTTTTTATTTTAATGTCTTTGGGATATCTAAAACAATATGAGAAATAAATTACTAAAAAAAATTAATACTTTTACAATTGCGGTATCAAATAAAAATCAAAATAGTCCATGTTAGCAGAACAACGTTTGCAAGTAATAAGTAAGTTTCATTATAAAGGGTGATTTTTTAGCTATTATCTTTTTGGCAACACTAGTTTAAACAGCTGACGCACGTTTCGTGTTTTGTTTCACTGTCAAACATCTTCAGTTTGGTCTATAATTTAACCATGAATCGTCTTACAAACAAACAACGCTTGCAAATTATTGAATTTTATTATCAAAATGCGTGCTCTGTTAAGAAAGTTCATCGCGCACTTGTTTACTGAAAAATTGTGTTCAGCGACGAAACTCATTTTTGGCTCAATGGGTACGTAAATAAGCAGAATTGTCGATTTTGGAGTGAATATCAGCCAGGAACATTTCAAGAGCTACCAATGCATCCAGAAAAAGTCACAGTTTGGTGCGGTTTATGGGCTGGTAGCATCATTGGACCGTACTTCTTCAAAGATGATGCGAATCGTAACTGTGAAGGATGAGCGCTACCGTGAGATGATATTTTTTTTTGCCCAAAATGCAAGAGCTTGACTTGCATAATATGTGGTTTCAACAAGACGGTGCCACATGCCACACAGCACGCGCAACAATGGACTTATTGAGAGTCGAGTTCGGTGAACATTTTATTTCACGTTCGGGACCGGTCAATTGGCCGCCTAGATCGTGCGATTTAACGCCTTTAGACCTTTTTTTGTGGGGCTATGTTAGAGCTCATGTCTATACAGACAAGCCCGCTTCAATTGACGCATTGGAAGACAACATTGAAGCATTTATTCGTGGGATACCGGCCGAAATGTTGGAAAGAGTATGCAAAAATTGGACTAAGCGGATGAACCATTTGAGGCGCAGTCAAGATCAACATTTGCATGAAATAATCTTCAAACATTAAATTATATGGACCGTACTATCGATTCAAATAAAGATTTCATGTATTTTTCTGAATTTTATGTGTTTTTTTTGAAAAACTTTCCTATAGCTTTAAAAAATCACCCTTTAAAATGTCTATAAAAAAAAAAAAAAAAAAAAAAAAACTTAAGAAGTATGTAGTTTTTTAAAATGAAAATGATTTGTTCTAAGTTTTATTTTTTCTGATATAACTGATATTATAATTTACTTACCATATAATATCAGTATTCTATTAAGCTAACAAACCTTAATTTGAATGCCAAAGAAAATCAAAGAAAACCTTTAATTTTTAATTAATAAAACAATAGTTTTAGCTCAAAGTAATCACAATCAAACAAATTTACTTGCAATAAAAGTACTCGTAAAATTAGTTTTGCTTGCCATTTTCAAGGAAAAGGTATGCCTTTAATTGAATTCTACTTATTTTATTTATATGACATAAATATGTATTTATTAATAAGTAGGTGGTTGGAAATTTACTTTTAAATGACGCATTCATAAGATAAGTATTATATTTGTAAGTGACAGATGACATAAACTCTGTTGAGGAAATCCCTTGCATAAAAAGCGATATACCAAAAGGAGTCTTGTTCAAAAAACCAAAAAGTGAGCCACCTTGGGTGGAATTTGTTTGAAAATATTTTCTTTAGATTAACAAGGAACTTATAAGTTACTTGAAAAATTATTTTTAAGTTATACAATAAATTTTAAAAACTACATACATACGCATATACTCGTACATATGCCACTCCATAGAAAATATTGTAAATAAAAAATTGTTTACAGCAAGGACCAACCTGATCATTCTGAATTAGATATTTTTTTTAAATTTAACTGCGGAAGTGGTAATAAATTTAAAACTGTTTTTAAAGTTTTTTGATTTGGTCTCTCTTGCGATCTACAAAAGTACCTGTTTTTATTTAATAATTTTTTTGATTAAAAATAATGTGTCTTACTAAAAATTTAACTAAACTAAAATGTTATCATAAATTTCTTGTAAAATTAAATTAATTTACCCCACGTCAGTGACTATGTTAAAACGTTTTACCTCCGTAGTTAAAAGTTAAGCCAGATTTTCTCAATTTGTTTGATACTTGTGGAATTTTCACTTGAAAATATCCATTTTTACCATAAGACTAAAATAATTTTAAAAAATTTTTAACAATTAAAACACATTAGAACCTAAACGAGGAGCCTTGAAAGAATTTGCCAAAAATAGTCTTTGCTAAATAAATGTCAAAAATCTGCTCACTATACATCACTAAACGAGTATGTATGTACATATTTTGCTCTCGATAACATTTCAATGTATGAATCTAGAATCTAGGTGAAATTTACACTAAATTTTAGGTACAAATAAATTGTCTTTGACATTTTCCTCTGGGGTTTTATTAGATCATTGGTTTTATAACATCGTTCTGTTATGTACTAGCAATATATTTCTCTGAAAGAAATATCTACAAAATTCACTTAAAAAAAGCACAACTTTTGAATAAACCCATGAAGTGAACAAAAGGCAATATTATTGTTTATGGCTTAATTAAATTTGTCATACAAATTCATACAGTTTCAACTTAAAAGCACAAACTTGTTTGCCAACACATTTTCTACACAGTAATATTTTTATATAAATATACATAATTTTAAGTAATAAGAAAATTATGTTCAACTTTTTCCTTCGGATGAAAAACAATTAATAACAAAGTATTTTAAAACAAATTTGTCAACTAATTGTATGCATAAATAATTTTTCGTGTTATTTTAATTGGTAAATTAATGACAAAAACATAATAGTAAATTTAACTTAAAATAATTTGAATAATCGATAGTAAATCTTATCTCATTTTTATTTTATAAAATCATATAAAATCATTCTAGTTTTTTATTTAATTCAAAAATTGCACTCAAAGTAGGATTTGCTAAGTTGTGACAAACACTATTGCACTAAATATATGTACAGTGGGGAGCTTAAATGAGTACATGTTTATAATTTGTGCATTTGTTATTTCGTAAAAATTAAAATAATAAAGAATATTAAAGTGATTATGTCATTTATTTTAAGTTTAATATTTAACAAAATAATTTATAATTCAAAACTAAAATCAATAAGTTATAAGAAAATGATTTTGCAAAATACGCAGATAGTACTCTTTCATCATTATTACTTTGATTTCTTGCAGTGGTCCACTGCTAACCATCGGATTGAAAACGATTAAATTTGGATTCGTATGACCAGTTATTTTGTAACACATTTCGAAAAGAAAATCGTTTGAGTTTGTATACTTTATAAAAATGTTTGCTTTCAAATTGAAATATACAACCCCCCAGATTACACGATTCCAGTCATCCAATGTCCAATTTCTAATATATTTCTAATAATAACAAACTAACGTTTTTTTTTTTTTTCAAAAGACACACGGGTTCAAAATTTAGTAAATTTTTTTGGTGCTACTTATTTATTTATTTCCCGAAAATTATTATTTTCTAATATTTATTGTAAATAATTTTGTTTAACAATAAACCTTAAAAAAAATACAAAGAACATTTTTTTAATTTTCTTTATTAGTTTTATTTTTTATGTAATAAAAAGTGCAAGTACTCATTTGTGCTCCGCACTGTATATATATATATAAATATATATATATATGTATATACATAGTGAATATAGTTTTCCATTATAATGTATTTACTTATAAGGATATAAGATAATGATATCGGGTTTGATTTAGCAACATGAATTAATCCAACAAAAAGTAAAACACTTACCTTCAAATTAATAAAATTCAAGTAATAAATCCAGATTCCTGAGTAAGATGATATTTGTCAGTTTATGTTGATACGGCTGAGTAAAAGAATAAAGAATAATAAGAAATAATAAGAAATCGTAGGGAAATATATTTATATTCAAATATACATGCATTAGATATACCTATGTATATATGTATATGTATATATATATATATATATATATGTGTGTGTGTATGTGTGTATACATACATATACAGTGCCGGCAAAAATAATAGCACTTTTGCACAAGAACATCTAAACTGGTCCGCTAGTAAATTGCGAAATATTTTATGGACGGACAAAAGTAAAATCAATTTATTTGATGGAAAAGGTTCTCTTTCATATGTTAGACGTCCCCTAAATGCAGAATACAATCCACATTTAAGGCGGTAAAGCATGGATGCTTTTCATATAACGGAGTGGGGCCAATATCTTGCATAAAATTAACAAGGGATCAACACGTTTACGCTGATATAATAATGTTATGCTTCCCTATGACATGGACGAAAATTCATATGTACAGTCGAATCCTGACTTCAGTGCTATTTTTTTACCGCAGCAGTATATCCAAGCCAACCGTTACAAAATAAATTTGCTTTGGGTGGATCTTATTTCTGCTTTAGTAGTTTTAACTAACTGTATAAAAAGGTATAAAACTTTAATTTCGAATCAAAAATTATAATAATGTTAAGTAAAAACTACTAATTTACGCAAATTTTACCAGTACATATTTATGTGTAGAAAATAGTTGTTTATACAATGTTGCATGCAAACAGTGGGTAAATATAATATGGGTTGAATATATTGCGTTGAAAAATTACAATAACTTGGTATTAAGCAAGAGAAAAGTTGTTATTCTTGTTTATACCTTGTTTTTTTACACTGAAGAACAAAATAAGACTAATCCAAGATCAATGTTTTTTAAGGGCAAGAAAAAAATGTACGTATATACATACTTACGCTTTTAGATATGTATGTATGTATGTATGTACATTTATTATAAGGTATTAATAAAATAAAAACACTTATTGTATGTACACAAATTGTGAAAATTCATCAGAATTCACGTACACTAGCACTTATATACGTATAAAATAAACAATTCAATAAAACAAATTATTGTGTTTATAATATTTATTTCTACATAGTACATACATACATACATATGTATGTATGTAATCTGATTTTTTGTGGATTTGTTAAATTTAAATTAAACTAACTGAACTCAACACATTATTTATACACATTGTGAACTTTTGAACTAAAATGTATCTTACATTTTACTTAAACATATGTTAGTGGATGTGGAACTAAGCATTTATTTACTGTTTATAATAAAAAGCTTTTTATATTATTTATAAATTGTTAACAATAATATCAAATCACTTTATAATTTTATACTACAGCAATATTTTTTTTTAAGTTTGCAAACTATAAAAATACAATAATTAAAATAGCTTTCAAATGTATCTACACAATTTTCTTTAGTCGCGTAAAAATGCTTCCCTGCCTTGTAACGCCTAATCCATCCGTTATGTTGGAATTCTCGTATCTAACTAAGCGCCAAATGCAATGTGCACGCACTTTTATTAAATGTAAAGAAATAATAAAAATTTCCCAGTTATTGGGGGTACTGGCTGTGAAAATATCCCAAAATAATACAAAATTAACCCCAAAACAATAGTGTTTTTTAAGCCAACAGCTGTTTTAGCGGCATATTACTTATCCAGAGCGCATGCGTTAAAATGCCATATTTCTTATGCATTATTTTCATTTTGCCTGTGATGGCGCCAAGACTTTTACTTTTTTGGATGCGTGCAATACGAAATACACATATTAATGGTGTTTTTTTTTCTTTTTATTTCAAAATTTATCCTGTCGTAAGTTATATAAGTTATTATAATATATTTATATATACCTATGTATGTATTTAAAATTAAATATGAATGTACATACTTATGTATATCGCCGTTACGACTACAAAAAGGTCACAATGTACATATTTTGAAATGCATAGACCATTTTAAAATCCAGTTTATAAAATAGGCTAACTATATTTTTTTAATATTTTAGGCTTCATTTAAATTATATATATATCTTCAGTCTTATTCAGAAAAAATTAAAGTAGACTTCAAATGTACTTTAAGAAAATTTTGTCTAAAAGCTACTTTATTTTTTATGAATGCGGCAGCTTATCTTTAATGCTTCTTTTGGCTTCATCTAGACCATACGTCGCTCTTCTGAGTAAAAAATCTTGTATTTGCTTTCGTCACTGATTATAACAGGTTTGTAATGAAGAAGCGCATGACCGTATGAATTATGGGCCGTCATTGAATATAACATATTAGCAAAACTCAAATTTATTATTTTTAAGGAGCTCAGAAAATGATAACCTCCTTTGTCCGTTAATTTGATATGGGAACTACATAACACATATCCTTTAAAAAAAATATATAATTTCCAAAACAAAAAAAACTTAAAAAATTAATAGGAATTTAACAAGAACAAAAAACTTTTGTGACGTGCAAATTGTGTCGCAAAATAATAGATGCAAAAAGAACTAAATTAAAATTAATATTGTTACAAATTTGATTGAATTTTCCTATTTTACACAATGTCTATTATCAATTGCAAACAAAAATTTTTACCAGTTTTTTTTTTAATTTTTGTATGTGAAAATAAATATGTAAATAGAATGAAAAATCTAAAAAAATTTGCTTTGTTTGAAGCTTTTGAAAGACCGATCATCTTACCACATTCAATGTTTTAGTTCAAATTTAATGACCTATGTTTAAAGACGCAACGGCTTTAAAAGCAACTTATTTTATAAATTTAACAAATTTTAACATTTTCAGTATTCTTAAAAAAATTATAGGTATTATAAAACATGGTTTTGGTTAACAAAAAGTTTTTTTCTCCTCTTTCTAGTCTAATTCATGTATTTGAATAAAATCCACAATATGTTCGCCGTCAAGAGCACAATTCTCGTCCTTGAATTTATGTTGTTCTATTGTAAGCTCGTCATTTATTTCTTGAATATCTTCTACCAAATCCATAACACTTGAAACATTATGATCATAATCTTCATCAGTAACCGTATCAATGTAATGATACAGTTCAGATTCCATCGCTCCATTGCGTTTGGCGCTACCATTGTTTTCGATTGATTTATCAGTGTCATTGTGTATGCTTTTGATATGGACCTTACTTGCATGACGCTGTAGCAAATGCATATAACTGAACTCAGCAGAACAGTCCGCACATTTAAATGGTTTTTCTTCTGCATGTATGCGCATGTGTGCCTTTAAGTTGCCTTTCTTTGCAAATGGTGCTTTACATATGGAGCAGATATGCTGGGGCACGTTGTCCAAGTGTAAAAGTTTATGTTCTTTTAAATGTGCCGTTTGTTTAAAACTTTTCAAACACAAATCGCACTGATATGGCCGATAATCATCATGTATGCGTTGATGTGTTGTAAGGGCAGCGATCGTCCGAAACTTTTTATTGCAAGATTCACATTCGTGTGGTTTTACATTTGTGTGAATAAGTAAATGATTTTTATAGGCAAACGATGACTTGAACAGCTTACCACAGTGTCCGCACTGGTTTTTATTAACTTTATCCGGTTTGGATCGTTTATAAGTTTTTGATATTACAGAATAACAATTGTGATGTTTTTTGCTATGAGCATACAAATAATCCCTGGTTTTAAAACTGGAAAAAAACATTTGAATTTCTTGATTTACAAAAAAAAAAAAATATGTATTATTTAAAATAAAAATAAAGAATAATTACAAAATTTACTATATAGCTCCATGGAAATGTGTATTTTGAAAATACTATTTTTTCACATAACGATTATTATGTGTTAACATACAAGTCAGAATAAAAATTATATAAGTCAAGGTACATATATTCAATACTGCTTGATATTAATGATAGTATCAATATAATAAGGCATAACATGATACTCATAGAAGGGTGTTTAGGATATATTTAATATTACACCTAATATTGTATATATTGTCACGAAAACAAAAATTTTGAAAAAGGTTTTCACAATAATTTTACCACTTTGAGGTATATTGATGTTTTAACTTGTGTACATTTTTTCCAAACTTTTATTGCTGTGTTTCAAAAATTCAAAATAAATATACATATACTAAACATACATACATACATGTGCATTTTCGATCCTTACCTTTGCGAACACAGTAAACATCTGTAATTTTTTTCATCAGAGTGTAGTTGCAAATGACGTTTTAAAACGTCGATACGAGAGAAGCTAACATTGCAAACGTTACATTCTAAATTTTTTTTTAATAAATGCACAGAACGTATGTGCCGATTAAGATTATATAAAACACGATAGCTTCGCTTACAATAAGAGCATTTATGAGTAGGTATCTCGATGTGAATTTCCTCGTGCCGTTTCAAACGAAAACGTGTTGGAAAGAATTTGCAACATTGAATGCATTGATAGCGTTCTTCTCCGTGTTGTTTTATATGTATACTATAGTCCTTCTTTTTATCAAAAACTTCATGGCATGTACTACAGGTAAGGGTGTTTACGTCTTTAAATATAATATCGACCAGATCATTTCCGAAATCATTACAAAAATCACTCGTTTTCGATTGAGACAACAAATCTATACTATAGTATTCGGAAGGCAGCGGCAGTTCAGAGGTTTCATTCTCCTCTAAATTATCCAGACTTGTGTTAATATTTACATCATCATTATAAACTAATATTTCAGTTGTTATAACATTTTGTCCCGTCTCTTTGTTATCTTTACTTCGAATTTGTGGCTTTAATGTTTGATGGTTATTTACATGTTCTGTAATGTCTTCATTTATAATACGCTTTGATTGAAGTTTCTTGCATGAAATATCCGTGCTTTGATTTTTTCCCACATTCCTTTTAAAACCCAATACTAGTTTGCAGCTGTCAACAGATTCATGTACATCTTTAATTTGATTACCATTCATTATTTCAAAGCTCTCATTAGAATGTTGAGATTGGTGTATTTTAAGTATTTCCACAGAACTAGATTTCAAAACAGAACTTTCTTGTGAAGCATGAATTTGTTCTCTTGTTATTTCCCGCCTTAAACGTTTTTGTGTAGCTTCACTTTGTTTTCTTAAGTGATAAGAGAGATCCAAATTTGTTACGCATTGTTGACATATAAATTTAGGCAATAAATCTTCAGGATATATCTATATTAAAAAAAGTTAAATTTATAACAATTTGATTAATAATTTACAACTCACAGTTATATTTGCGCATACGAGCAATTTCTCCATTATTTCGGTACCTTGAACCAAAATATTTTTTAATTTGTCTTTACCACCACAAATTCTGCATATCTTAAGATCCATTTCAAATAAGTACGTATTTATAAAATTTATTACTAAAATTCAATATCATTAAAAAAAAAATAATTGAAACAATGTTTACTAATCAGATGGCCAGTAAAAAATATTCACAATAACACCGGCCAACTATAACCAATGACGTGAAAACAAAACTGTTTAAAATCAACCGCAACAATATTTTGATAATTTCGATTATATCAAAAATGTTGCTAACAAGTAGTATGTTGATAAACATGCCGTATGTTGATAAAGATGTTGTATGTTGAAAAACATGATGTATGTTGAATCAGCCGTTAATTTTAAACTGAAATACTACTTCTTAACAATATGTATATTTATTATTAAAATTTTAATTAACATTACAGCATACAATGTCCAAACCATTTCCGTCATGAACTGAAGGTCCAAACGGATTCACACGTTTCAGTGGTTTCATGCCCTTTCGAAAGCCCTTAGCATATTCGGGGTGTTTACATTTCGGGAACTCAATTTTAAGTTGGCCTGGATGCAAACAATGGTGACGACAGAGAATAAATACATATGTTTTATTGGCGTTACTATCTTTGTTTCGAAATGCAGAATACTGATTAATTTTCGATAAATGCCAATAACGCCAACGGTGATGCCAAACTGTCGTTTTTATTTTGTTTTCAAACGATAACGCCAACGGGAAAAGCGCCGATTATTATATATCTGTAAATTTTAACTAAATCTGATTACGTTATCCCCATCGTCTCTGAAGTTTCAAAATAATTTTAAATTGAAATTTTTCCAGTTCTCAGATTTTTTAATTTCTGAAACAGTTGGAAGATGATCAGCCATTATGTGTCCCAGGTCTGAATTATAAAAAAAAAAATATTTTTTGAATTATTATTTTATGTTCAGAAAACGTAGTTGTGTATAATTTGCTAATGTATTTTAAAATAAAAACAAACCAGATCACAGCAACCCTTTGAGTTTTCTTTGGCATACATAGTTTTGCTTCGAAATTGAAGTCACTTTATATACGTGTGACAAGATACCGTCGATTTTAGGAATTTAGAATCCGGGAAGGTAAAATATCCGGGAAAGTAAAATATCCTATTATTAGGAATTTTAAAGTAAACGGAATCTTGCTAAAAATCGTGAGTAACAAATTGTTACGAAAATTTTGAATAAGTATTGAAAAGTTACTATATTTTCAATAAATCCGGGTTTTCCCTAATATAAATGTTCTCGCAATCGTAATTCAGCACTGTGTGGAGGAAGAACTCGAGCGTCATTGTCATTATCGCTTAAGAAAAATCAGGCCGTCCTATTTCCCCTGCCTTCGAGAGATTTGCGGCTCACTCTTGCATTGGTTCATGTCCAACTGTACCGCGTTATGTTTTTTCGAAATTTTGCATTGGCCACATTTCGTTTTGGTTTTTTAACCTATAAGTTTTTTTTAATACAATATTTAAACGTCTAGCTTCCTATAATAGGTCGGCTTAGGACTTACCTAAACCAATTTGAGTGATTCATGTAGTTTATAATTAAAAAAATAAATGTTCTCCGAAAAACTGATTTTTATTATGCATACTAAGATGAAATCAATATTTCATATTTCAAATATTTTTTAACGATAAATCTTTAAATTTTACAAAATTTGGAAAAAAAATTGAGCTAATTAAATTTATTTATGAACATTATATAAAATATTCATTGTTGGTGTTCCTTTTGATCCAAATCATGTTCAAACATATGTATCTTCAAGTCTTGTATACTTTTAAAGACTAGTTCAGGACAAGCAGAACATGCATATTGATGACATTCCGAGATATGTTCTTGATAAACTTCTGTAGATGAAAACTGCAATTCACAATCCAAACACTCTGTTATGTCATCATCATCCTTGTTTACATAGTGTATGCGCATGTGCCGCAATAAACTTTTTCTATAAAGTAGAATAATACCAGTCAAATACTTAGTTAAAACTTAAAGAACGTATTAAAAACTTACTTTAATGCATAACATTTAAAACATTTTCTACACTGAAACTTTTTTGCACGACTTGGCTCTGCTGCAGAAGATGCAGAAACATTTACAACTGCAGCATTAATGCATTCAGAATCAATAGGCTTTAATAAATTAGATCCACACTCATTTGCATTTTTTGTCCTTTTCATTGCAGGCCATTCTTGTTCAGCTTTTAATAATTCAACAACATTATCTACTTCTGAAGTTGCCGTGTGGACTTTCATATGTGTTTTAAATTCAGATTTTGTTTTGAATTTTCTTTGACATATAATACATGTAAACATTTCACTGCCATCCTCACCATGCTCTATAAGAACATGATGTTTTAAGATGTGAATCTAAACGAGAATAATTTTATTTAAATTATCATTTTTAATTTTTACGTATGTATTTTTTTTTTTATTTCTAATACCCTTAAAGCATCCTTCTGCCGGAAAGTGATTAAGCAATATTCACAATGGAATGGTTTTTCGCCTGTGTGACGGCGCATGTGGAATATTAAACTTTTACATTGCGTAAATCCGCGGTTGCAAACTTCACAAACATAAGGCCTCTCGCCAGTATGTGTGTACATGTGTTGTTTCAAAGTTGATTTTTGCGTAAAACTCTTTTTACATTCCGTACATGAAAAAGGCTTATTACCTTCATGTGATTGCATATGCCGATTTAAATTTGTTTTAGTACTGAAATCTCGACTGCATTTATTGCAATAAAAACGGTGCACATTTATTTCCGTTTTATAAAATAATTTTATACCTGTTTCCTGCTGTTCATTAATGACATCTATTTTAGATGAATGTGAACTTTCGTGCGTTTCTTCTTCTTCATTGGAATTATTTATATAATAGTCATTATCATTTTGTGGATTAGTACCTTCTGTGGAACTTTCATCAACATAAATACTTTGATATTGTATGGTATCATCTTGACTATTTAAAATCGTTTCGTAACCACGATTTTCTTCTTCTTCTTCCATTGCTAATTCTGCGGACTGTGAATGGATTTCTGATTCTTCATTTACATCCAACATATTAATGCTCGTGTAAGTTTGATTTTTCTCCAACGCATTATCATCTTCAACTTCATCATTGCAATGCTCTTTTTCTGCGTCTTCCTCATTAGCTTGATTTGAAATGTCCATCAAATGTGAATTGATTACGTAATCATTGTCATTATTATTAGAATGTATCAATAAAATGTCTTTAGTTGAACGATAGAATGTTTCATCTTTTTTGCAATTACTATAATCATCATCATTCGTTTTAATAATTTCTTTATTACATTTTGTCGTCTCGCCATCTAATTCCGACTTGCTTGTTTTCGTGTTTGTTTTTAGGGCAAGCAATTGTTTGCGCTTCTCACTTACATCTACTTCAGAAATAATATCTTCATGATGTTCGTTGCCTATAAGGGATATAAGATCATCCTCTGTAAGATGTTGTTCATTGATTGACTTCTTAATAGCTTTATTTTCCTGAGTAACTTCTTTAAATTCTGTGCTAATTTTTGCTAAAAAAATTTTTAAATTATTTTCAGATTCGTGTGCCGTTTTAATAAAAGTATATGCTACTTTTAATCGTGCTGTACATCTAGAACATATGGCTTTTGGCAAATTATCTTCTTCGGTAACCTAAAAATGTAATACAATTTCAAAATTTGTAATATCAATAATTTGTCATATCAACATCATTAGTTCTAGTGAAACGTAGTTAAGAATAAGAAGACAAGTCAGTATTTGCAAATTATAGCAAACATAATGCCTGCAATTATCAAAGAAAATATAAAATATTGTTAAAATTAACAAACATTTACAAAAACTTAATGAAATAACCTAATGAGATGTCACGCGACAAATAAGTCCATATCAAATAGAAATAAAAAGAGATACAACTCTTTCAATAAAATTTATGAAGGAAACTACTATGTAGCCATATAAACTCTACTTTTGGCCATAATGCGTTATTGGAATTAAATTCTGTGACATGGCTGATAGAATCCAGTTAAGTAGATCGAATGAGTTGCCATAGTCCTGCTTCAACACAAACTTAAAATATTTAAATAATATTTTAGAATTTTATGGAATAAAATAAAAGTTTTATAGTGTTGCAGAAATTTTTGTTTCCATAAAAATTAAAAACTGCATAAATTTTTCTAAAAAATCACTACAAAAAAGAATTTTCCCTACGTTTGGCAACACTGAGTATAAGTGACATTTATTAGGTTATCAAAAGTCTGTAAACTCCTTGTAAACAACAAAAACTTTACTCTTAATAAACATTTATGATTTCTGCAAGGAAATTATTTAATTCCACGTCTTGTCTGTTGTTAGCACATCAACTGCATTTTGCAGCATTACTGAGATATATTGTGTGCAATAAATCAACTGCATCCTCACACACTTCAGAAGAATCTCAAAAGAATATGAACGTCGATGATTTTAAATATAAATCGGGCACGAGTTCTGTTGCTTTCGTGACAGCTCCAGATGATAAAATTGCCAAAAAATTGGCTAAAGGATTGGTGGAACAAGGACTTGCTGCTTGTGTCAACATAATCCCAAACATACATTCAGTGTATGTATGGGAAGGCAAGCTCAATGAGGACAATGAATACTTGATGATGATAAAAACTCGCACAAGTCGCTTAGACGAATTAATAAAATGGGTGCGTGATAATCATCCATACAGTGTTGCAGAAGTAATTACACTACCAATAGAGCACGGAAATTTTCCATATATGAAATGGTTGTCTGAATCAGTGCCAACTAAAAAATAATTATCTACACTTAAAGTAAAGTATGTACCTATGTATATTATCATGTTGAAACTTTAATTGTTATAATAAAAATATAAAAATGATTTTCAAGTTTATTAAATATCTTTGTTACATATACAGTTTTTGTGTAAGAAATGCTATAAATATCTGTAAACATCTTATTGTTTTCAATGTAACTGACTATTTTTGAAAAAAAAAAACTTAATTGTGTGATACTTTATTAATTAGTTGTTCAGACAATATATATGTATACATATATGCACATATATGTAAGTAGAATGCTATATGAACATATAGAATGTTATATGAATTTTCCACAATCTATATATGACCTCTAAAAGAAATCAAATTTTAACAATTGAAGGTTCCAAGTGAACAAATTTAAGTATTTCAAACTGTTATATACCTACCCCCTTATTCATAAAACTTGTCAAAGGTTTATAACAGGCTTATAAAGCAAATTTTGTATGGATATTTGCTTTATAAGCCTGTTATAAACCCTTGATAAGTTTTTATGAATTAAACTGCTAGTATATTATCATGACTTCTTAAACCTACATAGGTATGTATATCGTTTGTTGTTTTTTATGTTAATTCGCATCTGTTTATTATTAAATCATAGACAAATGCCCAAGGTTTTATCGTTACTCCGAAATTACCCTTTTAACCCGAATACCATATATTTTGATTTTATTAAATTTTATAAATAATTTCAGTCAGACCGAAAAAATGCCGTTACCGAAAGAATACGTTCAGAAGCAATGTTTTATGTAATTTTTCATGTTTTAAAATTAAAAAAATCCTGTTCAGAAATCTTTTGGGTTGCGACAAATGCTATATAATTTTTCTTGAATTTTTCGATTTATATCAACATTTAAAATCAATATTAACATTTGTGAGTACTATGAACAATTTAGACTGAATGGCACACGACGTTGGAGATCAACCTCCCAATAGCAAGATCAGAAGTGCGATACAAAGGGCGAATGAGTCCAAAACCCCGGTAGTAATATGCGTTGATGAAAACTTGCACCACATTATATGGGGTATTAGTGATACCAATTTAAGAAGTGAGAATCTTTTCAACTTCATACTTAAAAGTAGTTCAGAAGTAGTAAATAGAGGTTCAGAACCGACTTTTATTGTTGCGAATAGAAACGAGGTTCTTGACTTGACGTTTGTGAGTGCTTCAGATAGTAGCATGATCTCTAATTGGAACGTCTCCAAAGACTGTTCCTTATCTGACCATCAGTACATTGACTTTACATTTAAAACCGAAAGAAGATTGATTGGGTGATGCAACATGACGCACTTACGAAACTTTTGACCAATCCAACGATTCATTGACATTGAAACTGCAGTTAAATTTCTGACCGAGTCGTTTCATTCTGCTACTTATCTGGCCTGCAGGTCTACGACATCCAAGGGTAAAAAAATAAGCATGCAAGAGGTACATGTCGTAAACTGTTTCATGAGGCAAAACTATTTAATGAGCTGGGTAACTGGACAGCCTACAAAACCTATTTAAATCATTTTACGAACCTAATAAGAAATGCGAAGAGAAAGGCTTGGAGGGACTTCTGTAGTGGCGTGGAAGGCTCAGCCGAGATGGACAGTAGGAGAATAAAGACAGTTGCGTATGCGGACGATGTTGTAGTGTTAATATCCGGTAAATATCTATATACAATATCAAGATGTATGGCGACAGCAATTAGCACACTGAGTAACTAGAGTATATCATGTGGACTATACGTAAACCCTTATAAAACCTGACTAGTACTCTTCACAAGGAGGTATAAAATTGATGAATTTATTCCGTCGAAATTGAATGGTATCAGACTAAAGATTTCGGAAAGTGCTAAATACTTGGGCATTATTCTAGATAGAAAACTATGGACTTTGACTTTGAACACAGAGAACAGCATCAATAAGGGTTCCACATAGAAATGCCGTTGAACGTGTATTTAGTAACTACACCATTCTTATTACAGGTGCGGTAAGAACAACGCCATCAAAAACACTATTTGCTATGATTAACTGGCTACTAGTGGATTTGATGGCAACTCGATTGGCTCTCAACTCAGCTGTGAGACTAAAGGCTGGTAACTCATGGTTTCAAAGAGACTATGGTGACTCTGCTAAAACGAGACACTATGAGGTTGCTCACAGCAATGTCGATTATTGCACACCGAAAACATTTTTCGATATGCGAATTTCGATATGGATCCCGAATAGGAACTTATGGTTATGGTTAGACTTTATTGCTGATGATTTAGCCTGGAAGCGTACAATGATGAGGCGATTGACCTTTTATTGGCATCACCATTACGAGTCTGAAAATATCTGTTCAAAACGAAATGTTTAGACTTGCTCAGAAAAAGTGGTCGAATGAAACCACTTGCTCTATTGCTAGGTCCATATGACCCGTATTTAATGTGGGAAGGACGAATTCATTGCTTAGCTTTCGTGGTAACCTAATTAGGCTTATTGTCAGGCAGGTCACTGTACTTTTGAAGCACACGCCAAAAGACTAGGTCTACAGTACTATTATTACTGTAGAAGCTGTCATAACGAGGAGGAAGAAAAAACAATCACTCATCTTCTCTGCCAATGTCCAGTCCTATCCACAAAAAGAAAATGTATATTGGTGGCACCATTCCATGTTTGGGGGAGCTATCAAGGATGAATCCAAAATGCATCTACACTTTCGTCAAGAAATCTGGATGGTTTGATAGGGAAACAACAAGTGCCAAGTGATGTGCATGTTGTCTACCAAATGGGTAACACAATGGACCCAAGTGAACTGTTTTATAAGAATGGCTGCCCATAGAACCTAACCTATGAACAATTTATGTGGTCTTTATATGTGATATGTATTTCTTAAATTTTTTTTATTTATATCATGTCTATAAACAATTTATGTTGTTAAGCTTTTATTTTGTGTTGCCTCTTTAAATCCAATAAAATAAAAAATTATTGTATTTTTTTATAAATTAGACCAATATATTTCAAACATCTTCTGTTCATCTTCAGGATCTGAATTGATTGAAAAATATATATAATATATAATATAATATATAATATAATAATAATATAATATATATATATATATATTTCAATCAATTCAGATCCTGAAGATGAACAGAAGATGTTTGAAATATATTGGTCTAATTTATGAAAAAATACAATAATTTTTTATTTTATTGGATTTAAAGAGGCAACACAAAATAAAAGCTTAATAATATAATTTGATCCAGCAATACAAAATATTAATCAATAATTTATGTTGTGTTTATCCACATTATTAAATGTTTCAAAACTAATATCTAGGAAATATGTATGTATGTTGCAACAAATGAATATAATCTGGCAACCCGTAATCCATAACTTTTGTACAAAATATGTATGTTGTAATAGAACTACAAACAATTTTTAAAATCTAGGCACAAAGTGTTCTTACCTCTAAATGGGTAGTGAACTCAAATTTCTGTAACAGATCCTTGTCGCTCCATAAATCACTGCTTTGCTCATTTTGCATACAAACGCGACACACATTTATATTAAAAAGAAAACTCATCTTTTAACACAATAAAAAGCTTGCGAACAACAAATGAAGAAAATAATAAAAACTAATATATGTATGTAATTTATAGTAATAGAATGGTTTAAATAGAACGAAACATGCGGAATGGAGAATTGTCAAAATATTGCTGTCAAAATAATAATATAATTGTATCCATGGTGTAACTATACAAGGTGAGTGCAAATCGGCAACACAATACAGAAACAACAGGCATTGTGTTTGTGTAAAATAGTGTCCTACTGTCAAAAACGCTTGAAAAAGTATTACTTTTGACATAAGTAAATTATAAACAAAGTCAGTCAGCTGTGCTACTGCACTCACCTTGTTTAGTTACACCATGATTGTATCGTTTTACAATATTTTTGTTCACTTTCTATGGATATATATTTATTTTCTGTTTATATTTTAAATGATGTTATCTTTGGAAAATTTGAGACAACATTGTCGTACCTGTTTGGCCAATTTAGAGATAACTTCTGAAGATCATACTACAAAATCTATTCGAACAAGTAAATACCCTGAGTTAGAGCACTTAATTCAAGTTTGCCTTGCGAGGACCACTGCAGGTGATGATAGTTTGTGTTACTATGCACCATTTTTGTGTCGCTCCTGTTTCGACAAATGGCTCGATTTTTTAAAACTCTATCAACTGTCTATTGTTGCTGATGAAAAAATAAGAAAGGTTTTGGAAAACGAAGTTCTTAAAACTGAAAACAAAAAAGATGAAGACAATTTCAAAAAGAAACTAAATAAAAACGTAAGTCCAAAATATTTTTAATTTTGAATAAACATAATTGCCAACTACATAAATTAAATATTAGTAAATAAAATTTATGTGTGCATATTCAATAATACTTATTTACGTTTAGCAATTTTCTTATTATTTCAGTTTGATGAATATATGAATATTGATAGCGAAGCCTTAGTTGATATCCACGAGGTAGAAAAATATGAATCAGATTCTCCATTTTATACGAATAGTCATTTAAATACGCCAATCAATGAAATTCAATTCAAAGAAACTCTTGTAGATGATCGCACCCAATTAAAACATGAAGAATTAGAAATAATAATTACAAAAGATAATAAAGATGATGATGTTCACAGCTCTTCCGATAATGCCGATGACATTGATTTTACACCCAGAAAGCCCCAAAATCAAAAACGTCCTAATATAAAAAATGCTCAAAAGAATAAGAGGACTAGAAAATCAGTGTGTAAGTTAAAGAAAACGCATAAAACTAGAACATCATTACTAAAATGTAACGAAAATCAAATACTTCCGGATATACAGAATGAATATAACACAGACATCGGCGATAATGAGTCAAAGAAAGTTCGATATCAATGCGAACCATGTAATAAATATTTTTGGGAGAAAAATAGGTACGATGGACATATGAAACAAGTACACGAGGGAATCAGACGTCCATACCAATGTCTACAATGTGATAAAGCATATAATCTGTACAAAACTCTTTTGCAGCATAAACGGGAGTGTCATAATGAAAAATCGCAGGAAATATTTAAATGTGACAAATGTGATAAAATATTTAAAACAGCAGTAATTCTCAAACAACACCTGACCAATAAGCATTCCGATCAGAAAGAGGCCATGCGTTCTATTTGTGAACAATGCGGATTTATTGCAGCACATCAATATTCATTGTCGCGTCATATTATAAACAAACATACTGAAACAACTCAGATAAAATGTGAACATTGTCCTAAAGTTTTCAAAACCGAATACTCACTTAAATATCATGTAATAGGTAATCACAATCCATCGAATATAAAGCCATTTAAGTGTCCCGAATGCCAAATGGGATTCACACGTAAAACGTTATTAAATCAACATAAGCGTACCCACATTAAATACACTGAGCGTATAAAATGCGATTTTGAAGGCTGTGAAGTGCGTTTTGTCAAACACGGCGATAAAACTCATCATATGCGATTGGTTCATTTAAAAGTTAAACAGCATATTTGTGATTTTTGTGGTGAGGCATTTGGCGCCATGCAAACACTTCGCCATCACCGATTCATACACACAGGAGAAAAACCTTATAAATGTAATGTTTGTGGTCAAGGATTTCGCCAACGCACGGCAATGAAAACACATCGAAAGATACATTTTGGGAAAGACAGAGAAAGGCAGGATCTAATTAATAATTTACCAGAAATTAACTTAAGCTTAATTAATACTTTAAACATATAAGAATCTGAAAGAAATATATATGTACAAATACAATGTACATATGTATGTATATATTTTTATTGTCTTTTAACATGGGTATTTTTTTAGCTCAAACAATTGTATCAACAACATCAAAAATGTACACCTGTATTCATAGAAAATTGAATGATTGCCCAGCGGGTAATGCTTATTTTTGCCTCGAGAAGATGTTCTAGATGGAGTTTGCATCACCTTCTAAAAAGTGGCATACAATTAAAGTTTGCATTTCAAAGGAAGGACAACAAATCATGATTTAAATATCAAATAGGAATGGTTTTATTGTCACTAAAAGAACAAACTGTATTTTGCTCACTTTGTAGTGTAAAGTATGCGCGAGGCAGTACTTTATATACAATAATTTAAACATTTTCATTAAATTCTTATGCTTAATTCATAAAGAATATTTTCCTGGCAGATTATTACCCTTTCATAGGGCATTACTTGGCAGGTCTGATTTACATACGCCCTTATTTTTATATAATTTTTTTGTTGTACCTTAACTAACATTTCAATGAGTTACAAACTAAATGATACCCTTATTTCGAAATCAAAATCGTTCGATAACTTAAAAACGACTTAAAAATTGCCCATCTGTTCTATAGAATCCCATGTATTTAACTATAGTTAAAACAAATAAGAATTATTTCTATTCACGAAGAGAATATGAACAAGTAAGAAAATATGTATATTGCATAATGGACCGACCGTTATAAAATTAGGTGGCATGATTTATGTACATATACCTATATGAGACTTATTTCTGTTGAATTTTATGGTTTGTATTCGATTAATATTTTTGAGTTTTATAAACATCAGTACAAATCTAACTTCCCTAATCATTATCGTGATGGAGGGTATAAAAACACCCGACATTCATTGGTTATGAATGTGAGCGGTGGTATAAATAAGAGATGCTGTTTTATTCCACATTGTTTCTTCTAGTCAGGAACTAGTAGTTTGTTATTTTTCTACACAATTTATTTGATTTTGACATTTCTACTAAAATTCGCTTTAGCGTTTGTAAACAAATAATACCGATTTTTTACGAAAAACGTATAAAAAATTAATTCTTCCATGTAAATTAGTAGTTATGATGATATTAACAAAAAATAACGCCAAGGAAAGGTGTCGCACTTGCTTGTGTAAGCTACTAAAAGATGAAGACAATTCGTACGATGGTCAGAATTCAGTCACATATTTTTCAAACAAGTTTGTCGATATCAACACAAATAAGCAATTACAAGAATTGCTGGAGAGGTATATATCCACAGAGTGTGGAGTGGATTTGTGCATTGATCAGTCATACCCACAATATGTATGCTTAGAATGCTTGAATCACTTGCAAACGTTTGAGACGTTTCGAAAAAAGGCATTGGATAGTGCTATAAAACTATACAAAGTCTTCAGCGGTAATTGTAGTCTACCACTAATAGAACTGAATGATGATGGACACGAATGTAAGGACAATAAAATGGAAAAAATGAATGATTGCGTTAAAGATGACATTTTCAATTTATTTGTAAGTTACTCAAAGTGATACATATGGGAAGTAGATTTGTACATATATTATGAAAATATGTTTCTTTTACTTTTAGTCGAAGGATTCTTTAATGGAGACTGAAGCAATAATTCTAGATGGCACCAATAATAATAACGATTTTAGTAGTATGGACCCAGATCCATTTCAAAATACACAAAATCAAAAGTATGTAAAAAAACCAAGAGCACGAAGAGCTAAAGCGAAAATGGATTCTGTTCCCAGTAGTAAAACAAAGAACAACAATTCTAAAAAATCGAATATGGCGGAAGAAAATAAATCCATAAATAAAAGACTTGAAAGGATAACGGCGTTACAGATAAAAAATAGAACAGAAAATTATCAGACGGAACAGGGAGACAGCGATGAAAATTTAGATTGGCATGAAAGTTCTTTTCAAGACCCAGATGATGATTCGTCCGATAATGAAGTACTAAGTATCAAAATTCAACATTCCGAAAGATCAGATAAAGAAAGAAAACAAAAACTAAGAAAATGCAATGTTAAATTCAATGAAGAGAACTCATTTTCGAATCATGAATTTAGGGTTGAATCACAGAAAACAGAAGAACAAACGAAACAAGACTTAAAAGAAAACAAATCCACCAGTTCAACATCTAGAAAAAGCATAGAGTTGGAAAAACAGCCTTTTAAAATTATTAAAGCCGAACTAGGTTCCGATGATGAAGCATCATCCGAAAGTGAGTTTCATAAAAATGCAAATATACTATCAAAGGTGACAAATACGGAAAAGAAAAAACGACATTATATTTTAAACAGTGGACGAAAAAAAGGTTTAGCAAACAAATATAAGTGTGACCAATGTCAACACAAGTTCGGTCATAAACTTACCCTGGAGGCACACGTCCGTAAAGTACATGAAGGCCAAAAAAAGGCTTTCAAATGCCAACTTTGCGATAAGGCGTACTCATTTGTGGGAGGTTTATCAACTCACATTAGGGATGTACATGAACGTAAACAAGACTCGTATGATTGCAATGTACCGGGATGTGATAAAAAATATAGCAACTTTATAACTTTACAACGTCATGTACGTTTTAAGCATCTCAATATGGAGGCAACGCATCAATACGTATGTGAACAATGTGGAGCAACATTTAAACAGAGTTCAAATTTACGTTATCATATGAAAACTCGCCACCCAACTGAAGAGGATCTGAAACGTAAAGAACTGCAGCCAAAAGATCGTTTGGAATGCGAGGAATGTAAAAAATCATTCCATTCTCAGTACACACTTAAGTATCACAAACTGCGAGTACATGCTGACGAAAAAAAATTCGAATGCAAAATATGTGGGCGTCGGGTGGCTAAACAATTTATGTTGGACTCCCACATGTTGGTTCACTCCGACCAGAAATTGGCCTGCAAGTTCTGTGGACGGGAGTTCGTTCGCAAGTATCAAGTGGAAGCACACATTAGAGCCGTACATCAAAAATTAAAACCATTCCAGTGCCCACATTGCAGTGAAAGCTTTGCCTCCCGAAAGACATTACGCCATCATATATATATACACACTGGTGAAAAACCCTACGTATGCGATATATGCGGTCAGGCCTATCGTCAGCCAACATGTTTGAAAAATCATCGTAAAATTCATAATAAACTTTGTGCAAATGATTCCGTGACTGTTGTAGCAGCTAATCGTAGTTTTATAAATAATTTTGTACAAAACAATGACACATTTACAAATGTAGAGGAAACTTTAGCATTAAATTAATTTCTTTGTAAAATGAAAAAAGTAAGAAATAAATAGTACTTTATGTATTTAGGTGCTGACTAGTTTTTATTTCATAATACATAAATATTATTTATGTACCTATAATGAAATAAATAATACTACATATTTATTAAATACGTATGTAACGAACTACCTGCCTACAAATTATACAAGTTAAATTTAAAATTTGTCAGGCATGTAATGTGATTATTTCCCTTATAATCATTGTTTACAATTCTTAATTTTAACCATAATTATATTTATAATAAAGTGCATGTACATGTAGGTAAAAAGTCTTAAAAAGCCTGCCTTCAAATTTTTCATAAATTGTTTTGCTAGTTTACATTAGAAACAAATTCTTTTAAAAATTTTCCATACATTGAAGGAAAATTTTATAATACAAAAGTATAATAAAATTGCGGTTAAGTTTTTTTAGCTTGTTTCATTTCTAGCTCAATATATGAATCTAAATCTTCCAGGGGTTTATAGTACATATGGACCAACTGTGAGCCAGCCATCATAGAAAGTAAAGCACACGACATAAACTTTAGATATTGACCCCATGATACACCAGCAGGCATCCTGACAAAGTGAACAATATAAATTTACGAAGCTTAAGTTGTGTCCGGATTATTGGTATGATGTAGTTTTTCTTCAACGTAGTTTTTAGCCTGGCGTTTTTTAAATGTACGATCTGAAAGAATTTTTATTAGTAAACTTTAATGCCATAAAATTATTTTCGTTTACAAAAATTCGTTTCTCCGACTGTCCAATTTATCATAGAGTATTCCAATGCAGCTCCCAAACAAAAAAATACTGGTAGAAATCGATATAGTCCGAAACGTTTTTTGCCCGGTATACAATCCAATATACCTTTGATGGTCGAGTTATATACTCTCATATCTAAAAATAATATAGTAAAAGTATATTTAAAACATGTGATGGTTATTTAATCTTAATAAGAGATTTTATATATTATTTAGACCTTTAAAAAATTAAATATTTTTATAAACTATGATTTTATAACTTGAAATTGTATGAGTAAGAAATGTAAAATAATATAATTTATACTAAAAAATACTTTAATGAACTTTAAGAATCTAATAATAAAAATGAAATATTTCTTTCCTTTCTCTTCTTCAACACAACGAAAATTCTTCTTCTTTTTAACAGACACAGGGATGGATAATGCAATACAATTGCAATATTCGAGTACTTTTATATATTTTAATAGCTAACATAGCGTCCCAACTACAATTAACTCTGATATAATATGAGAGATAACGCCGGCAGAATGTAAAAACTAATTTCTTTATATTAATATAATTCCCTATATTAATATACTTATGTTTGATTTAATTGTTGAAATATTCTGATTTTGTACTTTGCAATACAAATACTTTGTTTATAAATTTAGATTTTTTTGTTTTATAATCAATGTAGTTGTAGTTTTTTAACATAAAATATTATTTTGTCACTTATTAAAAATTGTTTATTGAATAAAGAACACATGTTGTATAAAATCCAGAAAATAGATTTGTTGTGTAATTATTTGGCCTTTAGCAAAAGATAGACTTCCAACATTAATAATTAATATATTAATTAATTATGTATTAATATATTTATTATTCTGTAAATAATTTACCTAATATTGGGTATGAATTTTATAAAAACCTGGAGTTTTGCATTTCAAGGTTGAAAGTGTAGATTTTATCTCAAATAATGATATGCATAGATACATAGTTCTGAGTCTTGAAGGACAAAAAGGCCATGTGTTTTTTCAAAAATATGACCACGAGGGAGTAATAATATTATAAATGTGAAAGTTTGTATGTTTGTGCATTTGTTAGTTTGTGACACAATCACGCTAAAACCGCTTAACAGATTTGGATGAAATTAAGTAGACGGAAAGCATATGGCCCAGATTAAAAACTTAAATTTATAGTACGTAATTAGTGAAAATGGTTAAAGTAAAGATAAGTGAAGACCTTAAAGTAAAAATAATAAATGATTTTAATTCCGGATTAAAACAAAAAACTATTTGTGATAAATATTCAATAAATAAATCAACAGTTTCGAAAATAATTAAGAAATTTTGTGAAACGGTTACTGTTAAAACTCTGCATTCAGGAGGAAGACCACGCAAGAGAGGATAAATTATAGCAAGGGAGTTAAAAAAAGGCCTGCAAATGACATCAACAGAAGTTAAAAATGTTTTTGGATTAAATATTAGCTCACGAACAGTTAGCCGTCGAGCTCGCGAGGCTGATCTCGGATGCTTTGGCCCTGTGAAAAAACCTCTGATATCTGAGAAAACCCGCGCAGCTCGTTTAAGATTTGCTAAAGATCATATTAAATGGTCTAGATAGAAATGGAAGACTTTCCTCTTCTCACATGAGTCTAAATATAATTTAAGGGGAAATGATGGAGAGTCCTTTGTGAGGCGGCCATAAAGGATATCCAACAAAATATTAAGTTTTGATAACTAGTCAACTATTTTTATTGAAGTAAAATTTTAGTTTCCATTGTTTTGTCAATATCCAAATATTGAATACTTTTACTTTCGCTTCATAATTTTCGATATATGATTTTTATGTTATTTAATTTTAGTAAATATATCAAAAACAATCTATAACATAAAATACTGAAACACTAGTTAGTTTTTTTCAAGAAATAATTTAGATTTGAGACCTCCAACAGTAAGGAAGTAAATTTTAAGAAAAGTTTCATTGTTTTGACGAGCACTGTATATTGAGTCTTTGGTACTAGTCAATTTAGATAGTAAATTTTATGGTATAGTAAATTTTAAATATTTATTATTTTCAATTGAAATTAAAATACTTTTTAATAGCTATTACATCTAATACATAAGAAAGTGTTATATTAAAGTGTAAATATTGACAAAAATATATGCCGTTGTTGTCTCTTCTTACGCCTGCATTTTATACTTTTCGAATTTTACGCAAAAACTGTTACTAATTATCAATAAAAAAAGAACAATATAAATATAAGTAGCTAAAAATATAATTTTAAAACAAATTTATTTTTTCTCCCCGCAACAGAAATCCTCACTTTGTTCCCCCTAGGATATTTAAATCTTTTTTCAGCAGGTCTTTTGTTGTTAGGATCACAGGCTATTGGAATAGTCTGCCATTAGAGTTGCGAATTTTTACGCACTCTAATAATGTTTTCAAAGTAAAACTTTTGCAATATTTTTCAGACCCTTTGTGATCTCTTCTATTAATGTGGTTCTTGTCCTAACTATCCCTAACTGGACCGTATTTCATTTGTCTCTTTTTTTTTATTAAATTTTGACATACTTATCTACACTTTTTTTTTATCACGGCTGGGGAGCTCATTTGATAGTATTGTAACATAAAATTTATTGAACATTTAACCTTGTTTTTATACTTAGGTTTATTGTATTACTATGTAATATTATTTTGGCCTAATTGACTTTTTATTACTGAATAGATAAATAAATAAAAATAACAAAGGAAGAAAGAATTTCACGGGGATTTTGTTACAAAAATGTCGTGCTCATTTTTAAATGCTGTATCGTATAAAAATATTTTTTTAATAGCAGCATATTTAATTGTCTTTGAAGAAATGTCGTTAGAAGTAATTAAAAAATGCAAAACACAAAAAATACTTAAAGTTCACCAGTCTAACAATAGGATCCAATAAGGCTAATCGATATTGAGTTCGATACTGGACCTGGGGCTGAAATGGGTTTCCAATACCATGAATTGTAACTTACTGCAATGAACAGATTTAAAATAAGAAAGCAGTGTATTGTAATTAACAATAAATTTTTAAACACAGTTCAGGTGAACTTACATACAAAAGACTGCGGCAAGCGTATGGACAATGTGCGACAGCGATGTCGACATTCACCAGTTGGTCTTAAAATAATAAATCGAGTACCCAGTGCTTGCTGGATGTAGACATGTGGGTATTCTGTGTCCGGTAGAGTATAAGATTGTGCTTGTGGTGTATCTATTGCCATATAGCGTTCTAAAGCCAAACTGTTTGGTAAATTTGATGGCCGAGCAATAAGCTTTCGAATAAGACGTGCTGGTAGCATGCGATTGCATCGCCATAAATTATGCGTTTCTGTTGTGACAGTTTGATTAAATTGATTGAAAAGTTCCACAAGATTGGTTACATCACGATTGGTAGAATGGACTCGGTACGCATCACGTTCAAAAATATCTTGATTACTTAAATACATATTGTAAACTTCTTGAAGTTCTATGGGGTCTTGATTAATCTGTAATTATAAATGTTATACACTTAAATTCCAACACAACAGGTTTACTTACCTTGAATACAAAAGGCACATACTCTGAAGGTATTGTTTTTTGAATAAAATGTTTTACTCCATCATTTTTTTTAATGTTTGTATTTCCGGTGTTCTCATTTTCAATTACTGATGTCAAATCTAACACAGAGTTGACATGTGAACAATGAGAACAACTTATGTCGTCAACTTGAAAAAACGGATTTCCCATTAAGCAAGATTCATCGTAAAGTTCGGTAAGGCGTGGAAAACGTTCAATCAATGGTAATGTCATTCGCCGCCACATACGCATACCAGGATAAACCATCGATCTTACACTTCTCTCCGCTACAGAAGATGAAGTTTCATGACGGTATACGAATATACAGAGTACTGCCAGCAGCAGGTAAAACAACCAATATAAAATTTGTCGCCTTCGATCCAATATATGAGTTAGTAGCTCTATTTTTAAGAACGTCATAAGTGAAGAATTGAAGTACCCTGTCGTTTCAGTTGATCCTCTTAGCGACGGCTCTATCGAATTACTGCTACGGTGTTGGAAGTAATGAAATAGCACAAAATTGTCAAAAACGAAAGGGCGTAGCTCGTACGATCTCTCCGCAAACGAACGAAGTTGTTTAAGTGCAGTGCTATACTTGGCCAATACTTGATGTCTCGTATTAAAATACGGCCGATAAAAGTTCACATCTATATTTTCCATTTTGCAATATACCAATGTGTGTATGTATATGTACGTTTACTGTTTCAATTGCTGAACAAAAGATCCCTTTGAATTAAATTGCAAGTTCTTTGTTTGTAATTCCTTATAAAGTTGTTTGTACCAGTTTTGCATTACTCTGTTTTGATTTAAAAAAAAATTGTAAAATGGTTCTTTTTATTATTTTTTTATCTAACATTAATATGGCAAACTAATTTTATGGATTTGGCACTTAACAGTTTTGCATCTGTTATAAATAATATTAAATATTTTATTGTTTGTTGCATAGATTAGTTAGTCTGTGGTTTGTTGCATTTCCTAAAAAATTTATAGAAATCGAACAATTCGGTAAAGGAATTAGCTGAGAAAAATTTGCTTTTTGTTTTGGTAATTCAATTCAATATACTAACAAAGGGTTGCCAAGCTAATTTTATTGCGAATGTAAAAAACATATCGTCGCGTGATATACTAATTTACTGCTTTTTAAAATCGGAAAACATTTTCACAAGAACTTTTTGTTTGTTTTTTATACATTTATCGACTAAGATCCGATATTTAACATGCATATAATTTGTATTTATACTACGTCCACACTATTTACCTTTTTGTTGGAAAAATATCAAAACCTTTTTTTAAATGCTGGTGTTTTGTATGAAATGCACATTTTGATCGTTTACATCGTAGTGTGAAAAAAGAATTGATTACGTTGTTCGAACAAGAAACAAATATTTAAATAATAATTGGTCATGATACTGAGAACAACTAGTCCAGGTGTCTTAGTAGGAATGAATGAATAAAAAATTAATTTGAATCAAAAATATTTAATTGTATGCGTTTTTGAAATAAACAGGTTTTGCTGACAAAAAAATTATATAAGATTACAACCTGTTACTGTTTATACATATTGATAATTAATTACTTGATTCATAGCTAATAAAAGCTGGTTTTGTTAAGTTAATGGGAGAACATGAACATGATTTGGAGTTTCTGTAAACGAAATATAAAACATAATAACAAAAAATATCTTAAAAATTATTTTTTGCTTTTATTCCCAACCATGTTTTACTATAACTAATAATATTTATCATTTCTAAACTCTTTGGAATCGATTATAGCCTTTTTGCTAGGATTCCATTCCATTTTTTGTTTTTGACTTAAACTAGGTTGGCGGAGAATTAATTCCTCAAATTGCCACGTTCGATTTAAGTAAGTGACAAGTCGACCTATACCTTCATATAGGAAGCTAGAACTGTATTAAGAAATCTTTAGCATGTGACTAATACACCACTTCGAAAAACCGTAACGTGGTACATTTAAACGACGTCAAGCATTAACCAATACATGAGTGAGACGCAACTCACACGAAGGCAGCGAAAAAGCCTTAAGTCCGCTTTCACATTTTTCAAATTCTGACTCGTCAAGGCAAGTATTTTTGGATGAGAAGGGAAAAGAAAATAAAAGGGTACAAACCTAACGGTAATAGTCAATTTTCTTATTTCCTTTTGTTTTTTTTCATGCATGTTGATTTGCATTAAAAAGTACGAAAATTGAATTGACGTGTGTGAATGAAATGCAAGTTCGAAAGAGAACTGAAGAAAAAATGGTCAGCTAAAACTGAAGAAAATGAAACAAGACTAAGCGATAATGACAATGACGCGCGAGTTCTTCATCCACACAGAGCTGAATTACGTCTGTATTCCATTCCTGGAAGTATTTTTTTGGGGCAATCGAACACACCTATATAAAAACGCTAAAAAGATACCAAAATACAACTATGTAAATAAGTGATACCTGATAAATGTCAATGTAAACAAGGACGGCAAGTCTACACGCGCAAAATGTTACTAAAGTCGACAAAAAATATTTCTTGGAAAAAAATTAGTGAAGAAATAAAATTAAACAGTTAAAATTAAATATCGGGTATATTTTAAGGATTAAATAAATAATTCCATAAAATTTTGTTAAAGTTTAAAATAAATCTATAAAAAAAAACAAATCTTTTAACTTACGGCGTATGTTTCATGCCAACGAACCAGCAGTCTTCAGTAAACATTTGTCTGGTTTTAGATCTGCGTTCGTTGATGTCGGAAAATTAGTTGTGAATGAAAAAAATAATTAAAAAATGAGAAATGAAATGGGTGCATAGTTTAAAGTTATAGATAAATATATGGTATTTGTTTTTTTATTGATTAATACTACATGAGTATAAATATATAAATCATCGGTTCTTATGAAATAAATATTTGTTTGTATTTTAAAACCAAAAATTTAAACGCTACCATGAGAAACTATTGGAACAAAATCATTGCTAAATGTTAAAAAGTGCAAAAGCAATAATAAAAACATCATGGTGATGATGAGGACAATGATAAAAAAAACACATTTTTAAAAGAGGGGGTAGGAAATACTTATAAAGAAATGAAAATTGTACTACGAAGTAAGACAAAAGGAATATAAAAAAGCTACCAAAAGCGGCGAAAATGGGCTGCCAGATTGTGTAAATAGAAAAAATAAACAAAAATGTCTACAAAAATAAAATGTGAATCAATACGTAAAACCTAAAACAAAAATAGAGCTAAAAGTTATTGAAAAAAAAAAGAAAATGTGATAATAAAATAATAAAAATGTGTTATATATATAAATAAAATGCAAAAAATATAAAATCGAATTCAAAACACACGGGACTAATCAGAAAATATTATTAATAACTTTATAATAATACTACTTCTCTGTTACTATTACTTCTAACAAGAACTTTCCGGTACAACCTGCATTGTGGTCGATTATATCTTCATACACAACTAAATATCCAAAAAAATCTAACTTTCTCTATTATTTTTTAATATTGTTTTTCAGTTTTTGTGTATTTGTTACTTTATTGCTTTTATTTACAAAATTTCAAGTTCTTTTAGTATTTTTTAAGGTTTTTAAATCTAGTTTCCAACACTGGCTTTGCTTAATAAATTCATTACTTCATAGCAATAAAATCTATTTATTTGTATAGGTATATTGATGGTTATGATTTTATAATCTTATAAGTTTAGCAAAAAATTAATAAATAATTGCATCAATCATAAATAGTACATACAAATTAATATCGTCATTGAGCCAATTTTTAAAGTTATGTTAATCGACGTCAGATAGGTATTTGTAATTCTTCAGAAATGAATGCATACAAAAATGTGTAGCATAGCTGTTTTTGAAGACTCTGCTACGATATGTACTAATGTATTAAACTTAAAAGATATACTTTACATTGATAAATCGATGTAAACATTGCAATCAAGAAATCTACTACAACAAAAATTATAAAAGTAAAATTATAAGATGTTTTTAATTTTAAATACCTATTTAATTTCTAATTTATTAATGCTTTCGAGTACTAGATATACGATTTTTTGTTCAACATTTATCCAAGTCGATGACTATTAGATTGTTAGTGTGAGAGTGTCTGTCGCTATAATAGTAAACAATAAATAAGAAGTAAAATAAATATAAAGATTTTAAAGCTCATTGACTTTATAGCATACAAATATAAATGATTTGATTCAAAAATAAACATATACCTATTCTGCGATAACTTTCATATATTATTTATTTAATGAAATTTGTTAGTGTCATTAACAAAAAACATATACATACATATGTATATATGTTTATATATGTATGTATGTGAATAAAGCATTACTTGTAACAATAAAATAAAATAATAAAATATATAAAATCTTTGAGATAAACGCTACAAACAATAATAAACTAACTATAATTATTATGCTAAAATATAAACTAAAGTACGTTTATTTATGTATGTACACAAGTGACTTGAAACGGTCACACTTGGCAAATTGGTATTTGCCGAAAAAGACGTAACCACTAAATAACATATATTTGAAACTTTTATTATTATTATTATTTATAACAATTTAATTCATTTTATTTTAAATTTTAATGGCTCTAATTCGTTTATTTATTTAAAAAAACATTTCTTATTTAGGTCAAAGCACAGCAAATATTAATTCTAACTTATTTGATGCTGTTTGATCTTGCAAAACTCTTGTAAGAGTAAACAACGTCAAACAAATTTGTGCTAAAACAAGTGGTTACGCTTTTTTGAGTAAATATTTGTCAAGTTTAAAAAACATAGAAGAAAAAATATTAAATTAATAACGAATAAAAGAATTTTTAAATATTGCTTAAAATAATATTCATATTTAATATAGTATATATGTATATATACCTATCTATTTATAGAAAATATATTGGTAGTAATATAATCTATAATATTTGGTGTTGTGGTCTTAAAAAAAATAAATAAAATGTTCATTTTCTAATTCATCACACAGATAATTAAATAGATAAATTTTGTAAAAACAACATAAAAATCTAAAACAAAATTGTTAATGCAGCAATGGCTTCAAGTTGGCGTTATGGCAAACGAATTAAATACCATGTCAAAGGTAAGACACGATATTACGTATTTTAAAATTTGTTTTTACTGTGGTGATAAATAAACCAGCCCGTTTTGTATAAAACAAATTAATTGAAAACCTAACATGATGTCGATTTCACGAAGAAATCTTCATTACTATCACTTAAAGAAAAAGTTAAACTGGTGTATCAATAGAAATCGATAGGTTAATAAAATATAACTCCTCATTGCTTTCAAAATAAAACTAATAAATAAAGATATACAATAGTCATAGTAGGTATCTTATTTATCTTTTTCTAAAGTTGGGGAAATGCGTTATGTCATGGTAAAATTGAAAATGTCAAAAAGTTGTTTACAAATAGTCAAAGTTTATATAAAAACGTTACAAAATTATTTTGTTTTTGAAAAATTTAATTTTTGTCGCCGTTTTATCTGCGTAAAATAGTTTAAAAATGTTAAAGAACTCTTTTATATTAAATAGTGTGTTTGTTTTTTTGAGTTGTTTTACTAAAAGTGTTAGTTTTTCTTTTGTAAGATAAATAAAGATTACTCTTTAAAAGTGATTTTTTTTTTGCTGTATAAAAATGCGTTGTTGCATCTTATGCCGTAAAAAAAGGAGTAGCTGTAAGTGGTCCCTTCTTTAGGGTTCCTCAAGAAAGGCAAGAGACGTTAATTCTTCATTGCGTACTAAAATAGTTCAAAGAAACATCTTTTTTGATGTTTCAAAATTGTTATACAATACCTATACATACATTAATTTTGAAAATAAAGAATTTTGCATGTTTTACTTTGCAAAATTACGTATTACTTGTATATTTAAATAAATATTATGCGTAACTTAAAAAAAAATTCTTTGAGAAAATAAAAGAACAAAAAAAAATCACAATTGTTTTCTGTTTTGATCCATGTTTGTATATTTGTTTTCTTTATTTTATGCCAGATGTTTTTGACAGTAACGAAAGTATTACACAAACAAAAATGCCTGTTGTTCTTGCCTTGTTGTAATTGTTGTAGCAATGCTGTCACCTGGTATTTAATTTCACCATGCGTTATATTGAAAAAATTTTATAATAGAAATATTGAAAAAATTTGGGTTGGAATGAGAATTTAATAGTGTACAAGCTGTCCATACCAGGAAAACGAACCGTTTTCTTATCTAAAATATAAAATATGACTTCGTTAGGATTCGCTACCTCGTTGTGTAGCGTCTTAAGGATTTTTTGTAAATGATGTGATATGCTCCGTTGTAAAATATTAGGTTATACATAATCTAATAATAATATGTGACAGTGAACTAACAGATGACAGTATAGGTCTAAGCTTTTACCTTGACATTTCGTTCATTAATATTAGGCACAAAAATTAATAACCAAATATTCCCAAAAAAGGATTCGTTAAAAAATTAATTATAACCGCTAAAATGTGCGGCTATGTTGGAGTTATATTTCGTTTCGTAAGAATTGTCAAAATAGCAGAGCACAAAGTCAAAAAACAAAAATAAAACTATTGACTGTAGCTTTCTTATGATTTTTCTTTACCTTAATATTTCTAGTGTAATTTGTGAAAATAAATAAATTTTATTTTGAATTAAATACCAGGCAAAATGAAAAATATTTAAACCTTCACAAATCGTTCGATTTTCATAAAATCCTAAAGATCCTAAAGAAAATCAAGTAAGAGTGCCGAATCTTAAATACCCTCCACCTAAACGTAATAAGAAATACAAAAACTACACTGGTTATAGGACTAAAATATCGTTGTTCTGTATTTTCTATTCAGTTTTAGTGCAAATTTAATTATTATTTCATATATTGTTTGAAAGACAATTTTACCACCAACATAATTTATGTTAAATATTTTGAAATTTTGTCTAATTTTCACCATTTGTAATTGATTTAATTACCAATTCTTAACATAATTTACAGAGTTTGTCTGATGTTCATAATAATCTTGAGTGTAATTTAACAGCGTATAAAAAAGGGAACAATTCAAAAAAAACTTCATCAAATAGGGCTTTTAGAGGAGATGCAAGCAAAAAAAATTGTTAGCGGTCTCGCCTATTTTCGAGGGGGCGGGCCCGTAAAGTTGAAAATATATAGGCCTATATCTCGGGAACTGCTGGGTGTATGATAATTTGTAATACGATATATATATATATATATATGATTATAAAATATGGACCGAATGTGGGTTAAATCCGAAAAGAATATTTTTTGACCAGAATTTATTTGTTTTTTTTTGGAAATTTTTATATGGCAGCTATGACAAATTACAGGCCGATCTTCTTAAATTTTGGAACAGTGATTTTCATGCATATGAGGATATTTCACGTCGAATTTCAACATAATAACGATATATTTAAGATATATATTAGTATTAACGTGGATTTCGGAAGTGGACCTTAAATGGGGGACATAGTCAAATATGGACCGATATTCTCAAAATCCTGCAGTTTGATTTAGGCATGTATGTAAATGATCCGTGTAAAATTTTGGATTGGTATCCTTATTTATAAGAGATTTATGAGTATTAAACTGATTTTCGGAAGAGGGCTTTATATGGGGCATACGGTTAAAAATAGACCGAAATTCACAAAATTTTGTGGGATGATTTTTGTATATATGTAAATGATTTGTGTAAAGTTTTGAGTCAGTACCGATATTTGTACAATATATGTATATAGGGATAAATGTATTTTTCAGATGTGGTCCTTGTATGGGAGCTATGACCAATTCTGGGCCGACCACCATAAAATTTAGCACAACAATTTATATGCCTATAAAGATTATTCATGCCAAATTTTAGCCGTTAAACATTATTTTTATCTGCTTTATACGTATTTAAGTAAATTTTGGAAGTGGACTTTATGTGGGGGTTTTGGTCAAACATAGACCGAACTAAAAAAATTTCGTTTTGCTATTTATTTTTGCATAAAACTTATTTTTGTTGAATTTTGTCTTGATATTCCAATGTTATAGGCATTTATGTATAATGGAGCAATATTTCGGGAAGATTTTTGTATGGGGGTTATGAGAAATTATGGAACGATTTATACTATTTTCCGAACACTTTCTTCTTTTATCATAAAAACAACGTATACAAACTTTCATGGTATTATCTGCAATATACTTCAAAATATTGCAATAAAATGGACAAAAAATATCAAATTTTTATGGAGGTTGTCTCACATATTGGTCCATAACTCTGGTTGCCCTAAACCGATTTTGCTGATTTGAAATAGCAAACTTCTCGAAAGCATTTCTGACAGAATTATTGAAAATTTGGATCCCGAAGATATCTGGTGACTTGACATGGCTTAATCGACTCCTCTATCTATAAGGATCCATAATATATATACTTTATAGGGTCGGAAAATTATATTGTGGAAATTACAAACGGAATGACAAACTTATATATACCCTTCTCATGAAGGTGAAGGGTATAATAAAGCTCAAAGCAACAAATTTTTAAAAGCAATTAAATTACTTTGAGTATGTCAAATAGAAGCAACGTCATTGAATGTAAACAAATAACAAAATTCGCCGACAACACCTCTCTTCTCATTTTAAGTTTTAATCTTTACAAAATCCGTAATGAAATAAAGATTAGTTTTTTTTAAATGTAAGCTCGAACCATGCATACACGGTATTGTTTTTGGTCAAAAACTCACGCACAAACATCGACGTGTGAGCTGGTGCGTTATCATGGTGCAAAACACATGATTGGTTTTTCCACATTTCTGTGCGTTTCTGACGAATTGCTTTGCGCAAACATAACATAACGCATAACTTTAAAGTAGTATTCCTTATTGACCGTACGGACTTGTGGCAAGAATTCATGATGTACCACGCCATTACAGTCGAAGAAAACAGTGAGCAAAACCTTCTGGACGTTTTCATTGGGATGATTGGGCTTTTGTTTCAATGTCATATCCATACACACATAATTCGTCACCAGTTATGACCTTTTTGAGGAAATCTGGATCGTCGTTGACGATGTTCAACAGTTTCTGAGCGATGTTTTTGTTTTTGCTCAAAATTTAGCAATTTTGGAACAATCTATGCTGCCGTACGTTTCATGCCTAAAATATCCGTAAAAATTGCTTGGCATAAACCGAACGATATGCCAACATCATCAGCAACCTCTCTGATAGTGTTTCGACGATTATCCAAAATCATTTTCTTCACTGCTTCAATGTTTTTATTGGTTGTTGACGTGCTCGGGCGACCTGGACGTCATTGACATCTTCTCGGCCTTTCTTAAACCGGTTATACCACAATTAAACTTGTGTCCTGCTCATAGTAGACTTGCCAAACGCCCCAGTTAAAATTTCAAATGTCCTTGCGCATTTTTTTTTTTTTTTTTTTTTTTTTTTTTTTTTTTACAACGTTGTCATATCTACCAATGTGCTAGCAATGTACTGACATTGAAAAATTTTTAGCAAAAGGTAAATTGTCAGTTTACACGACTGTAAGAAAACTAACAATTTCATTTGCACACAATTGTCACACAATAAATTTAGCTGCAACCGAAATTGTCAGTTCACACGGTTGTCAGATTGTTGTGTGGCATTGTCAAATTCGTTTTGCAGCTCTGTGTGTGTGTTTAAAAATTTTAAATATTGTCATGGAACAAAAAAGAGCAATTGGAACCATTTTATCTGCACTCTATTAAACAGAATTCATCAAAATATATGTCGCTATCCATTTTTATTTTCTTTAATTTAATTCTTTCATTTTCTTCCACTTTTTTGAAAAATTTTATTAATGCACACTTTAATTTAAGTCTTTAATTTTCTTCTACGTTTATCAAAAATTTTATTAATGCACACTTTATTTGAATTCTTTAATTTTCTTCCATTTTTTTCAAAAATTTTATTAATACACAATTCTTTGTTTATTTCTGTATATACAGAGTTGCATTTAGAAATAATTTCGATGACAATGCTGCCATTGGCAGATGCATAAACTTTGCACATATGACAATGAAAAGTATTTGATAATTGTCTTAAAATACTGACAATGCCAAAATTGTGTGTTTATACGATTGTTAGATGTGTGACAATATTTTTGTCTTCCAATGTACTGAAAATGCTTTTTCTTACAACGTTGGAAGACAAAAATTTTAAGTTTACACGGTTGTTAGACAATCACCCCTATCGTGAATAAAAATTCCACATGAAATTGGTTCCCTTTTATTTTTTAACATTAAATTTTAATAGGACAATGTGAAAAGGGAACAAATTTCATATGAAATTTTTATTCACGATAGGGGTGAATATCTGCACATTTTTCTGACAACGTTGTAATATCTGACGATCGTGGACGCATAGCTTAACCTTTTTATATGTCAAAAACAAACTGACAATCCAAAATGGCTTAATATTACTAACATATATAACAGACATGTGTACCAACATAACAGAAAAAAATACGAAAATCGAACATATGTACGTAACTCACGAAATTTGAAAATAACGATTATTTTTTTATCAGACCTCGTATGTATATTGTATATCTAATATTATCAAATATAAAAAATGCTAGTGGCAGTATTAAAAACTGTGATTTTTGCGCTTCTGTATTACAAAAAGTATAGTTAATAATACCGCTAATCTTCACCAAGCATTAAAACAAATCATACAACAAGACACTAATAAACAAGATTCAAAAATTACACCAACTTTAACATCAAAAACAACACGAGAAAGAAAAATAAAAAAAACTCTCTTTTAATAATTTACATTCTACCAAAACAAACCAAACACCGAGCTCAAACTTATTATTAATTTAAATAAAAAAAAAACAGCATCTTCACAGCATCAATAAAACATACACAATATCTAAATAGCATAATAGAGACATATGAACTAAATAATAAAATATAAATAAATATAAAAATTTACTTTCTTCTAATGATAGCTCATACAATACTTGTAGAATCAGCGGCAGGAGATCTGAAATGTACTCCTTACTTTCTACTTGGAGTATTAATGAATTTTTTTACATTTGAAATGGATATACAAAGTAATCCTCCTATCAGAAAATGCTATAAATTTTGCGATTGGCCCCTAATGTCAGTTCTGTTTTGACATTTGTGTAGTAAACACATACGAAATACACGTTAATAAACAATGTTACGCTACACTGCTCCAGAACGCGGAATATTGCTGACTATTTATTTGACCAATAATCGGTCGGTAACTTTGGGACAACGTGAATTACGTCGCAGATTTCCTGGCCGTCCAACGCCTACTGGTGAAACACTGCGACGTTTAGACGCTCGCCTCGAAGAGACTGGCACAACACGAGATGCTGCCAGGCGTGGCAGACCCCGGAGTAGCCGTTCTGCAGAGAATATTGCTGCTGTAGCCGAGGATGTCATGGAAGCGCCGTCGACATTGACCAGACGACGTGCCACGCAAATGGGTATCAGTCGACGGTCTTTACAGCGAATTTTGGTACAAGATTTGAAGATGTTTCCGTACAAAGTCCAGACGGTGCATCAGCTGTTAGCTGCTGACCGCCAATCGCGTCTAACATACGCTCAAGCCATCCTTAATCACCACCAAGAGAAAAATGATTTTTCATCAAAAATAATCATGAGTGATGAGACCCATTTCCATCTTAGCGGGTACGTAAATAAGCAAAATTTACGCTTCTGGGGCACTGAAATCCGCGTGTAACCCACGAAAAGCCATTACACCCGATCAAATTCACTGTATGGTGTGTTGTTTTCGCTGGAGGAGTCATCGGATCTTTTTTCTTCGAAGATGTCGCGGGCCAAACGGTTACTGTGTATGGTGAGCGCTACAGAGCAATGATCAACGAGTTCTTTTTGCCGTAACTTGATGAATTGGGATTGGAAAACATGTGGTTCCAACAGGACGGTGCAACGGCATACACTGCACGTGCCACAACCGATATGCTGAAGGATGCATTCCCCCGGCGCCTAATCTCCCATTTTGGCGATTTGCACTGGCCAGCAAGATCGCCTGATTTGACGGCTCCAGACTTCTTTTTGTGGGGCTTTTTGAAGTCGCGGGTTTATGTCAACAAGCCTCAGACTCTTGCAGCCCTTAAAGACAATATCCGTCAAGAATGTGAGGACCTATCGCCGGAAGTTTTGGCCAAAGTGATGGAAAATGCCATAAAAAGGGCTCAAATGACAATCAACTGTGGCCATTTACATGACATCATATTCTCGACTTGATGTAAAAAAAATTAAATTTTCATTTTTTTTTAATTACAGCCAAAAAACATCGGAAGTTTACTTTTGCGCCACCTTGTATATGTACATTTGTGGAATATAAATAGTTTTTACAAAGAACTTCATGAACTTCAACTACAAATTTTTGATAATTCACCAGATATTATTATTCTACGAGAAACACAGCATGGTACAATCCTATAAAATTAAGGGCTATATTGCATCGCTGTTTCTTTGCACTACGGTAATGGAATCAATACCTCTAATAAAATATGTTATATAGAACAAAACAACTCAACATTTTCAGATTCTATAGTTATTGCCAATCTTTAAGCTAAAACATAGTCAAATCAGTCCTGGGATGTTAATATCAACAATGAATTCTAAAGAAACTGTCAATATTACCACTAAATACGAACTAAACAAATCATCAACAATTTTGGAAGAAAACATTACATTATTTGAGATAAAATTTACACTTTCTACCCTGAAATAAAAAAACTAAGAAATAAAATTTCATACCCAATATTAAAACATCTACCGAATAATTAATTATTTCATTTACTAAAACTTTACACAAAAACTTTCAACAAAAATACAAATCTTGAAACTAAACAAAGATATCACCACGACCGAAGGTTACAGACAGTTTCATTAATAATCTAAAACAGTGTCCCGCAGAAAGAGAGCATTTGGTAATTGCATATGTATAGGTGACACTACACAGAAAGAAATAACATGTAAACCTCAATTAAAAATTCGTCTGTTATTTTGTATACATTTGTATCAAGGTTTAATATTTAGTAAAACATTTTTTCCAACTGACTATTAACTGCGCAATAAATACATATGTACCACTTTCATATTTATATGTAAAAATAATAAAAATATATAAACTATTAACCAACAAAATATATGCACTAGCTTCATGGTAGAAATATTTCTAGTAGTAATTCTAGTAGCAACCAGAACACAAAATGAAAATTTTTCATATGCAATATATTTACTCCTAGAACACATGCATACTTTTTATAGTTTACTACCGAACCATAAACCATGCTAAGAAATAGTAACTTGAAAAACCACTAACAGCCAGCAATATGCGAAATCCAAAAAAAAACAAACTAAACAACTATGGCACATGAAAAATAAAAACTGGCAAACATACGAAGTTGAAATATGTGTGTTTCTTAATTCGAATTCTAATATTTGTAACAGGTAAACAAAAAAAAAAATCAAATATGTAAGTAGCAGAGAAAAAAATGTGCAGCGAAAAATCTAATGTTACAAGGAATATTGTTTTCAAAAGATTATCTTAATTTAAATAATTCTCAGTGTTTTAATAAAGCAATTAAAAATGACTTATTAAAAAATGTCATACAAAAATGTACCAGAGTAAAGTCACATAATACCAAAATTAAATTAATTTTTTTTTTTATTAAATAATTACTTTATTTACATGTAAATAAAATAAAAATATTTAAAAAGTTAATAAAAAAATGTTTTTGGTATTTTTAACGTATTTTAACTTGAAAAGTTTTTTCTTTTTAACTTGACGATTTTGACGGCTTTTTTTTAAATTGACGATTTCTCCAAACAAATGTTGGCAGCACTGCTAGCGAGGAACTCTGATCTAAAACCTTAGAAAAAATTGTCGCAAAGAAATTACTAGGTTTCTACTCAAAAATAACTTTTAAGTGTATCTTATATAGACTATATTTCGGCATCATATCATATATCTATCGATTTAGAAAAGGCTTTCGATCGTATTGGCATACAGGCTATTGTCTCGCAACCTTAAATAATGAAAATTTGTAAAGAATATTTATATTTCGATTTCTAAAGAAAAGAAAATAAAGAAAATTACACAATTTTCTTAAAGTACATTTGAAGTCTACTTAAATTTTTTCTGAATAAGACTGTTAAAGTAAATAAATGCTTTTTCGTTGCTCCGTTATCTGTAATATTATTCCAAATTGCCACAAACAAAATAAATATATATAATATCCAACATTTTTTCAAACACCTCATACATATATGCAGATGATTTGTATTTATAATACATACAAACTAGACTATTAAAAAACTGACTTTTTTGGAATACCGGGTTTCGAATTAAGAAGTCATATTAATTTAGCAATTTTTATAATTATCAATTAAGCTGTTCACAAAGAGCATTGGATCTACTACATGCCAGTAGTATTTCCATAAACATATATTCAAAATAAGATTTTTCGGAGACCTCATAGGATATTTAAATTTTGATTTATAAAAGAAAATATGTCCTAATCACATAGAATAGGTCTTGGAAACGAAAACTTTTTATTTTTTTACAAACTGGCGAACAGTTTTTGCAACATATTTTAATTAGAATGAGATTTTCAATAATAAAATAAGAATATATTGTTGAAATGTGTAAAAACGGGCAAATCAAATACAGTTAGGCAAACTTGATATTTTTGACAGAAATTAAAAAAAAATATATATAAAACGGTTTATAGAATAATTTAAAAATATAAAATCGTCGAAACCTAACAGGTATCCGTTTGCGGTTATTGGATATGTACTCCAATACAAACACAATAAAAATGTAAAGATCCATGATGTAATTAATTGTTTATTTACAACATTAAATACTTGGTGTAAAAAGACTGCTGCAAAAATATATTTTAATAAAACTAAGCTCCTTCAAAAGACGCGGTTGAAGCTCCTAAAACAATACCAACACGCAGAGAAAAAACATAGTTGTGGTAAACATAATCTAAGAGCAACATATTATGATGAGATTTATGATTGTAGTCAAAACATATAATGATGAATATAAGTGCCATGAAATATCATATTATGATTAAATATCATCGTAATATTTCATTATAATATTTTCTTTTTAATCAAAATTTGATATTATAACATCATATTATAACCTAATATAATCATAAAATTGTTATACATGATCAAATTATGACCTAGGGTAACCATATTATAGTTTAAAGTAATCATATTATGATCTGAAGTAATCATATTATGATCTAAATTAATCATATTATGATCTAAAGTAATCATATTATGATCTAAAGTAATAATATTATGATCTAAAGTAATAATATTATGATCTAAAGTAATCATATTATGATCTAAAGTAATCATATTATGATCTAAAGTAATCATATTATGATAGTACTTTATCATAATATGTTAAAATAATATCATTTTATTTTTACTAGTTATCATATTATGATAGTATCAGTGGTACCAGTTGAAACATTGTTTAAAATGAAGACACAATTAAAACAAAAGATTATTTCTTTTATGTACACTTTATTATTTATTTATTACATTTATTATACACTATTTAGGTCTTTTACACGTCTTTTACATTTTTGTTTTTTGTAGTAAACTTTTAAATACGAATTGTTTTTTTTAATTATTGAAACATTTATATTCAAATAAATAATCCGATATCACGCAGACAACCTACTGAACTGATGAAAAAGTATTCTACAAATGGTTAAAACAAAATATTATTAAAATTAAACATTTTTTGTTCGCATTTTAAACATAATATAAGTACAAATATAGAAACTTATCATTTAATGGTTATTTGTAAGTTTAAATAGTTGTAAATAATATAATATGTTTAAATAATTATCATTCAATAGTTGTGGTAAACATTTAATAACAATAATTATGTTTCAGTGAATCATATTCAATTTTATAATTGCGATAAACATTAAAATGTTTATAGTAACTAAATTATCGTTAAAATCAAATTAAAATAACAATTATTTGTGTACCACAACAATATATTGTTACCAAAAACAAAGTGTAGTTGTCGTAACCATGTCCAACCATATTTTTTCTCTGCGTGAACGTAAGCTGTTATCGCCAACAACCCCATGCTATCCCTTTCAATATTCTTGACACTAAATTTAACTTCTAAACTGAACATTGACCACTGAATACAATTTGTACTATCTTCGCTGCTAAAGTGTTATTTATTCACACTTTAAGCAAATACATCGCTTTAAAATTCATAATTTGCTTATGGCCGAATTCTCGGTCATTAGTTAAATATTGGTAAACTAAAATACTAACTATTGCTTAACTATTACTTATTATTCTTATGGCAAACTAAGCATTGCGAATAAAGAATCATTAGTTAAGCCTTTGCCATTAGCTAACTAAAGACTGTGAATTTAGCCATTAGACTCCAAATCGGCCATTGCCGCAAAATAAAATCATTATTATGTCTAATATAAGAAATTTCCTAACAAAACATCACACAAAATTTAAACTTATGTTGATAACTGGTCATATATGCATCATAGGAAACACCAGCGGACAAAGCAGAAAAATTGGAAAAATTTATCAACACCATTATACAAATTTTAACCCCTTTATTCCAAAAGAAGCTCCAAGTTGTGATATTCAAATTTATAACCGTCTAAGATTAGGGCATACGTTGGTCACACATCAACATATTTTTAATGGATCTCTTCAAAACCAATGTCAATATGTTTACCTGAACTTTTAACAACAATCAACATTAAAAACATAAAATACATTTACTACATTTACTTCTGAAACACTGTAATTACATACATATATACAATTATATTTAAGCAAACAAACTTTAGGTCAAAAACTTTTGTTGTTAGTACATTTTATTTTTATATACTTACGTAATTAATTATGTTTATAAAACATGTAAATATATAAACAAATAAAAAGTTTATGTAAACAACACATAGACCATGGTGCAACTATACAAAGTGAGTGCAAATCGACAACAAATACAACACAAAACAGAAACCACAGGCATTTTGTTTGTGTAAAATAATGTACTACTGTCAAAAACACTTGAAAAAGTATTACTTTTGACATAAGTAAATTGTAAACAAAGTCAGTCAGCTGGGCTACTGCACTCACCTTGTATAGTTGCACCATGACATAGACTTTGAAGTTTAAAAACTGAAAGTTAAGTAAAATCTGAATTAAGTTTTACTTCACTTACTTCAATAATTGAAAATATGAAAAGTTTTCTTGGGCATCCGACAAACAAATTTTTTTAATAAATTAATTGTAAATATTCCATTTTGGAATCTAAATACATTGTATATAAATCTGCACTCATTTTTTTTTCTTACGGACCAATGTTGGCTCAAAAGTTTTAAATAATAATTTTAGCGTTTTTATACTTTCATATTTTTAAGGTATTACTTCTATGAGCAATATGAATATAACATACATAGTAAGTTTTTATTTATTCTAATTTAAATTTTAAAACAAGTACTAAATCGCATATGCTCTTTTTAAATATAGATAAATATGTATATAATGTTGTCTTTTAAATGGTGTTTATATCTGCATTATCTTAAAAGATAAATGGTTACTTATTTTACAAGTTTGTAAATTGTCGAAATTTCTTGTCTGTATCATTTAGCGTAGGTGGACGATGCTGAATCATTAAGTTACTTATGTTTTCGGTTGTTTATGGTTTTCTATAGTGAACAATCTTTCATAAGTACATAAAGGGTGATTTTTTAAAATCTATAGTAGAGTTTTTAAAAATGCATGAAATCTTTATTTGAATCGATAGTACGGTCCATATAATTTAATGCTTGAAAATTATTTCATGCAAATGTTGATCTTGACTGCGCCTCAAATGGTTCATCCGCTTAGTCCAATTTTGGCATACTCTTTCCAACATTTTGGCCGGTATCTCACGAATAAATGCTTCAATGTTGTCTTCCAATGCGTAAATTGAAGCGGGCTTGTCTATATAGACATGAGCTTTAACATAGCCCCAAATGTTCACCGAACTCGCCTCTCAATAAGTCCATTGTTGCGCGTGCTGTGTGGCATGTGGCACCGTCTTGTTGAAACCAAGATCTTGCATCTTGGCTGATATTCACTCCAAAATCGACAATTCTGCTTATTTACGTACCCATTGAGCCAAAAATGAGCTTCGTCGCTGAACATAATTTTTCGGTAAAAAAGTGCGCGATGAACTTTATTAACAGAGCACGCATTTTGATAATAAAATTCAATAATTTGCAAGCGTTGTTCGTTTGTAAGACGATTCATGGTTAAATTATAGACCAAACTGAAGATGTTTGACAGTGAAACAAAACACGAAATGTGCGTCAGCTGTTTAAACTAGTGTTGCCAAAAAGATAATAGCTAAAAAATCACCCTTTAGATACATATATATAAGTATATATGTATATATAAGTATATATATATATATATACATAAGTTAATTATTTATTGATGGTATTTAAATTTTTTTCCTAAATATACTTTTATTTTGATTTATTTGAGTACAATTATAAGGCGGACTTAGTCAATATCAATTGTATTGCGTACGTACGTACATAAATAACTAAATATGTATTATGTACATAACACATGTATGTATGTACATTAGTAATTATTATAGTTTGCCTAAAGAATTATTATATTTGTCAATGTTCTACTTACACATATGTATTTTAATGTTATTTTTAATAGTGATGATTTGGCTGATGATGATCTATACACCCACTAACAATACGTGACGTAGTATGCTTATTTGGTTTTCGGATTTGAGAAAAACAAAAACAATTATATTTTTGTTATTTTTTTCAAGCTAAAATGGCCTAAATTTATTCAATGTAAATAAAAATCCAATTTTATTTACAATATTTTCCCGACGTTTCGTCGATTGTTTGTCGACTTTTTCAAGGGATTGTCTATTTAAAAATTATAAAACAATAAAATAAATACAATAATGTAATACATAAACAATATAGACTTACAATATTAAATCTTTTTTAACACATTAAGAGGTCCTAGATGTATCGAGGAGTATATATAAAATAATTTTAATACTTAATATTTAAACTTTCAATGTATAACAGATCAAGTGTTTTAATAACGTTATTTTTTTCAAGCTAAAATGGCCTAAATTTATTCAATGTAAATATTAAATTCATCACTCTGGCCAAAGAAACAACTGCAAAATAAATTATATTTTTGTTTATTGTATCAGTTGATCAAAAATATCTTAAACTAAAATATTTTTCTAATAGAGATAAAAGAGGATACAATTATCATAAATGAAGAAATCATTTTCTCTCTTTAGATATTTCAGGATTGCTGATATTTCACCATATACTTCGTGTCGCAACGCATCAATGGTATAGCTCATATTTAAATGTAAGAAAATATATACATATTTCGAATATAAGTTGTAAAGCTATGTGTCCACGGTCGTCAGATATTACAACGTTGTCATATCTACCAATGTGCTAGCAATGTAGTGACATTGAAAAATTTTTAGCAAAAGGTAAATTGTCAGTTTACACGACTGTAAGAAAACTAGCAATTTCATTTGCACACAATTGTCACACAATGAATTTAGCTGTCAACCGAAATTGTCAGTTCACACCGTTGTCAGATTATTGTGTGGCATTGTCAAATTCGTTTTGCAGCTCTGTGTGTGTGTTTAAAAATGTTAAATATTGTCATGGAACAAAAAAGAGCAATTGGAACCATTTTATCAGCACTCTTAATAGATTCATCAAAAAATATGTCGCTATCCATTTTTTATTTTCTTTAATTTAATTCTTTAATTTTCTTCCACTTTTTTGAACAATTTTATTAATGCACACTTTATTTTAATTCTTTAATTTTCTTCCATTTTTTTCAAAAAATTTATTAATACACAATTGTTTGTTTATTTATGTATATACAGAGTTGCATTTAGAAATAATTTCGATGACAATGCTGCCATTGGCAGATGCATAAACTTTGCACATATGACAATGAAAAGTGTTTGACAATTGTCTTAAAATACTGACAATGCCAAAATTGTGTGTTTACACGATTGTTAGATGTGTGACAATATTTTTGTCTTCCAATGTACTGAAAATGCTTTTTCTTACAACGTTGGAAGACAAAAATTTTAAGTTTACACGGTTGTTAGACAATTTCTGCACATTTTTCTGACAACGTTGTAATATCTGACGATCGTGGACACATAGCTTAAGTAGATCAGAAAAGCACTACATTCATATGAAAATATTAGATTTTTTTTATCAAGGACCTAATTTTATAAAGAAATATTTTAATAGCTAGTATATCACATGCGTGCAATACCCACAACTAACACAAGATGAGAATTTTTAAGTGCCATACGTATAAACCGTAAAACCCTTGTAAAGCAAGATTTACACGATTGAAATTGTCTTCAAAATTGCTCTTCAAAATGCTTCAAACTCGTGTAAACAGCAAAAATTCTTCAAAATTTATTTATTTAATAGTTATTAGTAGTTATTAAATAAATAAATTTTAAAGAAATTTTACTGTTTACACGAGTTTGAAGCATTTTGAAGAACAATTTTGAAAAAAAATTCAATCGTGTAAATCTAGCTTAAGAGTAAACAACGTCAACCAATTTTTGTGGTAAAACAAGTGGTTACGTTTTTTACCTTTGCAATATTATATTTTTTTGCTAATAATTAGCTAATATTGCGCCAAATTTATTCTAACAGTGAATATCTGCCTTGTCGTATAAGATTTATTTTATGGGCTTGAAGTGGTATCTGACACTGTGACTTGTATTTGGCTAAACTTATTTGTTTAGTCAATGTTATTGTGCGCTATGCTTATAAAGTTCGAAGATGGATGCATATTTCTGAATATGTCAGTATGTACTTTTTTGGGATGTTGCTTTAGACACTTTGTTGATATTCGCAAATTAATGCTTTTCTATAGGGTTATTCGATCTGGGTTACCTTATAATCTCTGTTCTCAATTTTCCGTTTCTCACTCTACAAGAAATCCTCAGATTACTACTCCTAGGATCAAGTGCAGTATTTTTAAGCGTTCTTTTATTGTAAAAGTGGACAGAATCTAGAATTTCTTGCCTTTGGATCTTCGTATTTTTTCTTATTCTAACAATGCCTTTCGATTGAAACTTTTAATGCATTGTTCGGGTATTAGTTAAATCTTGCTATATTTTTCAGCATTCGCTATATTTTTTCTTTTTCTACTCTTAACATTAAAATTCGATGTTAAAAAAATAAAAGGGAACACATTTCATGTGGAATTTTTATTCACGATAGGGGTGATTACCAAAAATCGTATAAAAACGAAAGATAAAATATGGGCGCTATTATTGTTCACAACACTAAAATGTTGTGTTGTCTCGACTACAACATGCATTTTTCATACGATTAAGCCGATAAGGTGTTGTGAATCGTAATCGCAGCTTACAACATCAAAATACTTAGTGGTGTGAACGGTAATATAACTACTAAGTGTAGGCTTGATCGCCTATACTTTCTTACTTGTTTTTTTTTCTGTTGAAAAATTAATGATATAAAATATCAAATAAATTCAAAATTATTGTCAAAGCCAGCCAATATATTTTGTACTGTAAGCCAGAAATTATTTATGGTTAAGAAAAATAACCACCACAAGAGTGCCAGTTATGGCATATTTTGGTGTTATATACTCACAGATGGCGCAAGAAACTTGGAACGTATTAATGAAAAAATATATAGGTACATACATATGTATATATTTTATTAATTTAATATGTATCTCCAATACAAGGCTGCTTCCAGAGATATATAATATAGATTCGGAATCTACTAGTCCTAGGCTACTCCAACTCTGGCGGTGACCCGATTTATGTATTCTGTAAATGTCCGATATATCCACTTAAAAATTAGTTATTTTTCATATTTTTTCGCTGAAAAGCTGGCTGAACACTTGTACTATGGATATTCTGAAAATTATATTATATATGAAAAATTCATGCAAAATTAATTCGAAAATGACAGAGGGTAGAATGTAGATCTAAAATAATGATCTGAAATTTAAATCTTTAGTAGATTTAGTGCTAAAGACTAAATTGAAGTGATTCAACAAAATTAAAGTGATTTAATTGAAGTGTGCACATTAACTTCGAAAAAAACAACACAGGATGGTTTGGGATCCTAGAACAAAATATGTTAAATTAAGTAGTAATTCAGTAGTATAGTTACCAAGGCTATTTATTACATGGTCCGGTTCTTAATCTATTAGGGATTTTAGGTTAAAATACTTTTTGACTGTGAAAATCATTTTGAGTATTAAAACAGTAAACAGTAATCAGTGCTTGCAAACACATTGTACTTTAAAATATCACTCGTACATAAAAGGTATAAAGTATGTTTTTTGTATGTGCTTAAAGATTAATAAACAACATAAATGATGCGCAATAAGATAGTTTATATTTTTCAGTTCAACTTCAGATTATTATGTAGAGACATAATTAAATTTAACTTTACTTACTCTTTGTCGGTTTTATTTCTCTTCCTTTCTGTGATCTTTTCTTTTTGCAGAAAATGAGCCTGAATTTTTAAAAGTAATAAGAAAACGTTACGGTTTATTATTATTAGAGAAAGGTTAGTGCAATTTTTACTGTTTCTTTTACATAATTTATTTTGCATATGTTTAAATTAAGATACGAAATTAGTTTGAAATTAGTTTCCTTAATTTTTTAATTTGTAACTTATTCCGTTTTTGTTAAACGTATTCAATTCAATTAATTCTGAATCTCGTCAAAGATATTTTCTATACTATAATTGTGAACATACACTTTAGACATTTAAATTCTTTTAAAGGACCACCAGGTAACAAATGAGTGAGTTGAAGAAAAGTTACTAAGCCTAACTTGGTTATTTAAAATTAAAACTAACTATAACTAAACTTTAATAGTTTGTATTTGAATTGAATCACATTTTACACTATGAGTTTATCATTCCGTTTGTAATTTCTAAATATTTCTGGATCATTGTCGATATAACGATATGTATAAATATACATACATATATGTGGTAATATATCCGATATATTTATAATAGTTATGGATTGGAAATGAAATAGTAAAAAATCAGGCAATGAGTTTTATTTTTCAAACAAAAGCTATCATCACAAAATTTTTATTATTAAAATAAATTTGTAAGTGGATAAGAATTTTTATTAAATCTTTCCGAAAACTTTTAAATGAATAAAATTCATCAGGGGAAAAAGAGCAGCAATAATATAAAAAGTCCAAATTAACTGGAAATAAATGGCAACGAACCAGGAATTTATTTTTCTTTTTCTAAGATCTCTCAGATTAGGGAGACCAGAAATACGCAATTGCATGTGTTTAATTTTACGTTATAAAAGCTTATAAAGCTTAGCTTATTTATAGCATATTTTGCCTTTTTATATAAAAGTGTGTCCATATCCTAATTTTACATTTTAAATTTATATATTTTTTAAATTTAGTGCTTTAAAAGGTAAAAATTCTATGGAAAGTGCTTAGACAATGTGAATTCCAGTATCGACTACCAAATATATGAAAATGCGATTGTCATTGAATTCGAAATACTGCTACCTATCTTGTAAAAAATCAATCAATTGAAAAATTACTAAAAACTTTTACCAATTGTTTTGTTTTGTCTTAGATAAAGTATTAGTTAAAAACTCGCAGCACTTTTACCAAAAAATAATAGATTTTAAAATATTTAAAATCTACATCAAACAAAACATTTACGAAATCAGCTTCATTGTCGAAAAGTTGCTACATAATATTATACATTTTTGGTCTTTAAGATTCGCTATTTATTTCAACATGAATCACAGGTTTTTACCTGGATTTGCATTGGTTATAAGATGAAATTCTTGGGATTTAAGCCATTTTTAGACAAGTTAAGTGTAATGTCTTCAGCATTATATTTTAACTTTCTCATCACAACAGGTATATTTTCAGCCTGTGTGTTAAGGTAATTATTCTTACGCATAATGACATTTAGTAGTAGTGGGTCAACATCTAATAGGAAAAAAAGGGAAAAATTTCCCTTTGCATTTTTATACATTTTGCGAATAGCATTAAACAAGCCTTTTCTTATTGAAAAGATTAATACAGCACAATTCTTATTGCTTACATCGCTCTTAATTTTTATTTGATAGTACAAACACATTTGTGGTTTTTTGACATTTACGAATAAGAGAGTAAAACGAATTAAAATTACAATCAAGTGTGTACTCGTCTTATATTCCCCTCACCCCGATGTATAAAAGATAATCAGCTTAGCTTAAAGAATTGCTTCGTGCAAATTGCGACTTAGTTAAATATTAAATATTAAAATAATCGACTTGAAGTCCTAATGAGTATGTCATACTCCCTTGGTTTTATTTTTGATGAGCATTTTAAAATATTAGAGCTAATTATATACATACAAAATATGTACATACATACATATATACAAATTAATGTACATATGTATGTATATATTTGTCTGAAGTCAGTAAAATGGAGAAAATTTTTTGTAATATATGCAAACAATTCTAGGATGCATATTTATATGCGGTAAACTAGAGATTGTACTGTGGATATGCCATTTATTTTATTGTTATTCGTAATTTTAACAGTAATAAAATAATTTTTATTTGTAGCATAATATTACTTTTTTATAAAATATTTAGTTTTGTATTACAAACCTATTTTAGTTCTGCGGTTTCTTGCCATAAAATATTCAGATTAAAACTGCTAATATTTTTTATTAGAACGCATGCATCAATAAATTATTATAAATTAAATAATTTTTTCCGTGTTATAAAATATTATATTTACTAAAACTAGAGTTGAATCGGATTAACCATCAATTGTAAACATTTTAAAACACATACTACCGTATTTATAAAAAATTAAAGTAGACTTTAAGAAAATTTTGCATGAAAATTTTGTCTTAAAGCACACTTCAAGCCTACTTTATTTTTAATAAATACGGCAGATAATCCCTTATGTGTGAACGAAGATAAATATGTATGCCTAGTTAAATATGTTTTTGAAAAAATATAGCATGCGATAAAAAAGTATGTAATACACAAATTAGGCACATTTTCGCTGAAATTTAATACTTTTAATAAAATTTTCCAACAAAACACATTATTTGTATTACTTTTTAAATTTTAACTGTAATTAAATATGAAATGAATGTGCTGATAAAATTTTACTAATATAAAAACATACCTATAAGGTTGGTTATCGAAGAAAATATATTACATACTCTGAGTAATTCTTACCATATCGGGAAATAAAACCAAGTGGGGAATAAACATAACCAATAGTGCTATTGACCGGCACAAAGGGTTTTTCCGAATTGTATTTTTGAAAAATTATATTCATATCAAGAATATAACAAAGTCAATATTCTTATATATAAGTTCTCTGAGGGATGTGGTCACTATGACCAAATCCTACTATGTCAATGATTGAAACCTAGTGGAAAATGAAGGCCATCAATAGTGCTATTGAAGGCCATCAATAGTGCTATTTAAAGGGGTTTTTCAAATTGTATTTGTGAAAATTTATATTCATTCCTGAAAATGTGAATTTTTTTTTTTTATTTATTTATTTCAAAAATATGCTACAAGCCCATGGGGCCAAAATTAGCAGTACTACTAACAATTCAATAATCATTTCGCGATTGCATTTTTTATTTTTACAGTTTCACAAGATTCGGAGGACTATTATCGTTTGGATCCAAAAAAATCTGCCTCAGAGAATTGCTTCGATATTTATACTGCATTGTGCTGTCGCGAGACACGTGATACAAAGCGACTTTTCCTTCTCAATGGATTGGCCACATTATGTCAGCAGCAGGAACAGCAAAATAAAAAACAAATATTTTCAGTAAGAGGATCTGGTAGTGTTACTACTTCTGCAGCACCATTAACTACAGTAACCACTGTAGCGACATCTAGGAATGGTTTGGGTTTCTCTACAGAGGAATTACTCTATTGGTATGTTTTAAATTCATAAAATCAATTACTTATGCATGTCATTTTAAAAAAATACTATATTTAAAAAAAATTAAAAAATAACTTTTTATAATCACTTTTAAGCTTTAGTTTTTTTTATAAAAATGTTTATTTTACAATTTGTTTGGTATCGAAAATCGATGTTGAAAGTGTAGCGAATATAGCAATTACGAAATTTTATACAAAAAAGGGTTTTTGTAGTTTAATAGAACTCATTTAATAGCAAAATTCAAATATTGAAGTTTAGTTTAGTTTATTTTGATATTATTCAATATTTAATAAATAGTTAACATATTCAATTAAACCCTTAATTGATTTTATAGTATTTATTTAGATTAGGTAAAGACAATTTCAGAAATATAAAAATTCACCTATTATTCTTTTCGAGAACGATGTACTGGAGGGTTACTGTGTATTTCGATTCGAAAGCAAAAGCTTTAGAAATACAATATAAAAAGTATACACAATTCGAATGATTTTCTTTTCGAATCGAAGTACACAGTAATCCCCCCCCCCTGGTTTCGCTGATGAATGCCGTATAAGATTTGAAACACTTGGTTATCACTATGTAAATAGTTTGTTTTTTTAAATTATATTGACACCAATTTTTCTTTTTGTAAATTCAAGCTTAAGCGCATCTCTCATACATTCATTTACGCAAGTTCGAGCTGCAGCTTTACGTACCATTCGTTATGTTTTGAGCACAATTAAGGACGTCAAAGTATTTAATTCGATGCAATTGCCACACCTGCTATGCCGATCTATCGATTTGATGCTTAAGAATGATGATGAGCGGGTGCAAGCTTTGAAATTGGTGAGTTGAATGGGGTTTTTCTATAGATACATATATGTTATATATATAATATGTTATATTATATAATTAATTTCATTGTAGATAAGAAAAATGCTTGCAGTATCAGCAGAAAATATCAGCCCAGTTTTGGTACGTTGCTTGGTGTCCCTGGCGGACACGGGCATTGAGGAAAGTGATAATTTGCTAAGAGCCTGTCTAGCAACGCTCTGTGAGTGTGCTGTATTGAATCCAACATTACTTATCTGCTGTGGCGGAGTTACGTCAATAACACGTAATGTGTTGGAGTGCCATAATCCACGTATAGCAGAGAGTTTAAGTGGTGTACTATTGTATTTGCTGGAGTGGCCTCAAACTCGCAATATATCAGGTGTACGTTTGGATTGTCTGGCAGCCCCCTATTGCGACTTTACATATCGTCTAGGGATTATGGATAAAAATAAGTAAGTTGCGAATAAAGTTCCTATGTTTGTATATTCAATAAATATGGATAAATGTCTCTTGTTTTGACAGAGATGCTCGAGAGTTACGTTACACAAGTTGCCGGCTAGCATTGTTGTCTGTATTACGCAGTTGGACTGGGACCATTGAATTCTGTGATCCAAGTAAACCATCTGGTTTAAAAGCAATAGTTGACGCTTTATATTTAAATCAAATAGAAGTTAGAGTATGTATACGCATTTCTTTGTATATAGTTCTGGTTTAAATCATTAATATAAATATATTTTGCACAATTGTAGAAGGCAATACTAGAATTGCTATATGAACTATTAGGTCTTCCACAACCAATATGGACTGAAGATTATGTCGTAGCTTTGCAGGCGGTTGATCCGTCTGATTTCCAAGATAACTGGCTTTTGAGTAATGGATTCGTCGCCGCTGAGGGTCGCAGCATTTTACCAAGTTTAGCTGCTCGAATACCAAATATATGTGAACAACATTTAGCTTTACAATTGTACTGTTTTCTCGAGACTGGTCTTGTCAATGCTCTAGTAGAGGTTATTGTTTCAAGCGAAACTGCAGTGTCCATTGCCGCCACAGTTCTAATTGGAAAAATACTTCATTTAATGCATACACATCTTCCAGCCGATATATGTAGTACTAGCCCCGCTTTGCCGGCTTTAATATCACATGCAACCCAAGGAAATCAACGAGCAAGTGCAGCTATATCAGCATTGCAATGCTACCAAAAGATGCTAAGAAATAGACCGGCTTCAAGTAGTTTATTTTTAGATAGTATTATTCAGGAAGGCTGTAAGTATACATGATAACACAATGAAATTTTAATAACATATCTTTATTTATATTTTATTTTTGATTTAGCTCTTATACATACTAGACTTTTTAGACGAGAAATCAATGCCTTACCTTTTCCGTCCGGCTTGCAATCGCCACCATCAACACAAGCTAACACTGGCGTATCACCGTTACAGCCAATGGGCGGTACATTAGAGAGGACACGTCTGGATTCTGTGTCTTCGAGTGACGAGTCAAATTCACAGTCTTCGTCTACGAGAAGATCAAGTTTCCGTTTGAAATGCAAATTTTTACCTTTTCTTGAAAACATCAAGGTTAATCGCCTTATTAAAGACTCGAATGTTTTAAATGCTAAAGATGGCTCGGGATGGGATTGGGAAGTTGTATCAACTATAATAAGGGTAAAAATCATGTTTTATATTACTGATTTAGTATAATAAAGTATATGTTAACCTTTTAGTGTAATTTGATACGAAAATTGGAGGAGCCGAGTTTGCAGTTCCTTAAAATTCTTATCGGTTATTTCAAACCCAGTCACAATTATTTTTCTCACCAAGAACTAGTGCATGGAAAATCTTTACCAGTTTACGTAAAAGTTGGTTTAGATTTTATCGACTGGTTGCTGGCTATCAGTCCCTTTGAAAGCATTCGTTTATTAACTGATTTTTTTACGGATGTGGCCACCCAGTTGTTGGCTGTAACCACATCGAATCGTGCTCACGATTGTTTATTCAGTCCCCAACATATGAACAACACTATGTGCCAACAGTATTTTTTATTTATTGGACGTATGTGTCGTTCTCAGAAGGGCATCAGCATTTTAACAAATACAGCTGTATTTGAACAGTAAGCATTGTTTGCTCTGATATTCAGACATCACATCACATTACTAAACATTCCATAATTTTAGTCTTATTAATCTGGTTCGAAATACAGTGCACGTGTGCTATGTAAAGTTAATAGTTTCCGGTTTGGATTACACATTGGACTCGGTCACGCGCAAGGTATTGGAAAATGCATTAACTTCTGCGAAAACCCGTAGTGGTCGGCTATATGCTACCCAATTTTTAGTAGTTTTATTACGTTCCCGTATACCAAACTTTGAAGTTTGGGGTATACCATTGATTATACAACAAACGAAAGACCCTGATCGTAGTGTTGTGCTGGCAGCAATGGATGTTCTGGAAGAAGCTTGCCACGAAAAGGTATATTATACAGTCAATAAACATCTTAATATCGAATATTAATGTTGTTTGACTTATACTTTCAGTATTATCTCGAAGAAATTGTGAGTTTGTGGCCAAACTTAAAATCTCTTGGCGATATTGGTCGCATATTAATGGCACGGTATTATTCTCTATCGCGTGGTCTGAATCAACCAAAAGCGCGTATTAAAGAAGAAATTGAGTACTGGAAAAATGGTTACAATAAGAGGCGAGCGTGAAATCCCTTTAAATAGTTTATACAAAAGGGCTAGGCGTACTAGATGTGTTCACTCTAGTATATCCACCCTTTTGTGTGGCTGGCATATTATAAACAACTCTTTTAATAATCTTTTTTATTTCCCCCATTTATAATTTTTATACACAGATATGTGTTGCTGGTAGAAGCTGATACACATTCGAGTTTAACATTGCACATTCGTAATGAAGACGGATACTATAGTCGGCGAAATTGTAACACACGCCCAATAATTATTCCTCCAAATATGCCGGCTCATCTGTATGGCCAGATGGTGCAAACTACGCAGGGTACAACAGCATTAAGGAAATTTGGTGATTTGCCACAACTAATGGATATTGTATGTCGTGGAAAGTGTTCAGACGAATCTGAATGTCTTGAACTCAAAGCTGGCATATGGGCCGTTGCTCATGCTTCTACTCATTCGAATGGAATTGAATTTTTCTTAGAATCTGGAATGAGGTAATTTTAGGCATACATATATTTGCCTATAATTCTTATTAATTTACTTTAGGATGTATATGTATATCATTTATTTTATATATCATTTTAGAATTTATGATAAGATTGTATTTTTGGCAACAAAATGTGAGGTATATTCAATACGTGCCACTTGTTATAATGCTTTAGGTCTCATTGGCAGCACAAGTGCTGGAGCCAATGTTTTATTTAAATTAAGTAAGTATTTGGAGGAATTGGACATTAAAAGATGAACGCAGTGATAATGTTTTCTATCTCTGTCGTAGATTGGTTAAGTGTTAGGCATGATCGAAATACCTTATGGCCAGTTCACCAACCAGAAGACTGGATGTTGGGTAATTACACGCCCGTAAGACATCATTACGAAGATATGCCCCCGTATAACTACACCGGGTTGGATGATCAAATTGATGGTTCCTATTACACAGGCAGCTACTGGAATCTGCTTTTAAGTAGCACTAGCACTAACCGCGATGCTGTTGGGGTTGCTAGTGCCAGTTCAGAGGCTCAGGATGCCAATACTACCACCGATAGCATAAAGACATCGGGAGAAGAGGTTAGTGGAGATAATGTCTCACAACCTAATAAATTTAGTTCGCCACGAACTAAACTTGAGAAGACATCATCTTCAAAGCAGGTTGGATCAGCAAGTATTGGTCTCGGTGGGACAAGTGTAAGTGGTAGTGTCAGTGGAAATGTTTTACCCGCTTCTACTAAATCGAAGACATTGCCAGAAGGTTCCTACTTACGCCACGGCAAACATCAGCGTTCTCTGTCTGAGTCTAAAACTACCGATGTAATAAGTCTTTTGAGTTCCACAGGTACAGGTATTGTACCAGCGTCGAGTGCTGGATTTTATCACACACATCGAACTCGTTACAACTCATGTACGGATTCAAATACGTCTGGTGTAAGCAGTTGTGAATCTGTTACAGGAAGAGCAGCCGCAATGGGGTAAGTATCATGTTACTGTGTTTCGTCTATATGTCAAAAAATCTCTTGTTCTAATTAATTTAGGGAGTTTCAACAGTTTCCCTTGAGTCCAATACCAAGTATGTCCAATCTATTAGAAATTCCGTTGGGTCAATCCTCACTACTTCGACGTACTTCGCTGGTGGGAACATCTTATTTACAAAATGCCATAAGTCCAGTCGACATAAAGGGATATGCTCAGTTGCGCTCCCTGCGAAGACATTGTCGACCAGTTTTATCTGAATCGGCCGCCGAACTTTACGACATAGTTGATCGCATGGAATTACTATCGTTTGCTTCATTTAGACCACGAAAATCATCATTTGGAGATTCCCAGCGTAAAATAAAGGTTCGAAGTTTAGACCGCCAAACTTCTTTAAGAATGTATGCGTAAGTTTATGCCTTAATTTAGTGCAATAATGTAATGTCCAAATATTTCTACATTTTATAATATTTATGTAGACATTTAGATAACGAAGAACTGCAGGTACCATTGCCATCTTTAAATGCACCGAAATTTTTATCGCAAAATGACTTAAAGGGACCTTCTTATTCAGGTGAGTTTCCCCATTGGGCAATGAATGAACAAATATGAAGTAATCATTTACAATAATAATTTCTTTAGGTATAAGCCTACCGAAAAATCTATTAGAGATGTTCCCGACTCGCAATCTTTCACGAACATACGTTTCGCAAGATATTCAAGATCAAGACCTAATGGACGTTAATTTGCTGACATCTAAGCAACAATATCTAAATGATTCCCTTAATAATGAAGGTGGGGATGAATCATCGGTCATATCATCCCTTTCCGATGTGTCGTCGGTTAGTAAACGATCGAAATGGATAGGAGCCAAACATGGACGCAGTAACTGTCTGTACTGTTGCCGCCTCCGAAAGTCCCAACGCTCTCAAAATCAATCTCGTGCGGATGGTGGAGTTGGAGATATGTCGTCATCGACAACATTATGTGAAATGTATACAAATGCTTCCGCAGCATTAGTTGCAGCGGGAATACAGGCCACTGTGGCTTTGGCTAGAAAAGGTGGAGGAACAAACACTGCTGGAGGATCTAGTGGTGTCTCTTCGAATAAACAACCTTTGCATCAACATTATCATCCACAACAATTTAGTAATACTTCTTCAATTCTACTTTCGGAACTGCAAATTCATTCTCCTGAAAGTATTTTGAGCGAAGAAAGTTTGCCCGATAAACTGACGGCAAATATTCTTTATAACGTTCAACGATTAGCGAACCCCGTTAGTGCTAAACAATCTAAAATTGCATTATTAGAACTAAAACAAAAGCATCCCTCTTCATTTCAAGACATTTGCTTATATTCTGAAGTTTGCCGGACGTTGGGGCGTAGCAGTTACCGAATGAATGCAAGGCGTTTCTTACAGGAGTTGTTTTTGGATTTGGACTTCGATTCTTTCTATAATGAACCCTTGGATATAATTAGCAAAAAAGAAAGAGAATCGTTTAAAAGTTCTGAAAATAGAGAAAAGACTATTGTCCCAGACAAGTTGTCGTTGCTAAAGGAGCGAATGAAGAGAGATTTAAATACACCTGGTAACCGTATGGATAACAGTTCTGTAGATCCTCGAGCAGAATCAACACAATCTGCAACAACTGGAAGCAACAATGTGATAGTGATTGGGTCCCAAGCATTAAAGACACATATAAAGTCTCAACCTCTAGCTAGTGTCTATGAAGCGAGTTGTGAAAACTTACTTTTAGATCCATCACCTCGTCTTAAAAATTCATCAATTTCAGGAAAATCAATAAACTCAAAACAAAATTGTAAAAATTTTACCATTGCGCCGCCCCCAGCAGCACCGCCACCTTTACAGGAATACAATACAGAGCTACGAATAACATCGGATGACGATGATGAAGAGGAAAATGACAATGTCACCGAAGACGAACTTTCAGGCAACAGTAGTCATTTTCGTTCTCTCCAACGTCAAAAGCAACTACCTTCTGATGAAGTTGATGGCCACGCTGTGCGTTCATCATCATCAGTAAATAGTCTTAATCCTGCCTCCTCCTCCCATATAGCCCATCCAATACATTCGACCACTGTCTTTTTTTCTCAAAATAACTACTTACAGAGCGGAGGAGGTGTTACTACCCCCATCAGCAGTAGTAACTGCAGTGACCAAACTACTATGAGTAACCGTAGCAGTATATGTACTATAAGTCATCATCCTTTAAATAGCAACAACACCAATAGACATAACTCGACGCCCCTTACATCGCCCTCTCTGACTAAAACTATAGAGAATGAAAATACCAAATTTCGTAGAGGCCGTTTTTATACACTAGAATTGGATTTAAGTTGTACGAAAAATAAATTTCCCATTACCGATAGAACAAAGGCAAATATAAATTGTACTTTTGCTCCTAAGGCAGCCATAGAAAAAACACCAACAGAGCCGACTCCAGCGTCTTTGTTAACCACAATATCGCCCAGTAAGACAATAACAACGAATGCTAAACTACTAAGGCAGCACTCGTTGGGCTCTGACTCATCAGCCAACTACAAACTACCAGTTTCACGTTTGGCATATACGTCGTTACGTCAGACATTGCCGACATCAACATCACTGACGAATACTATTTCCACATCAAGCGACCCTAGTAATCCAAAGTATTTAATAACGAAAAGTTTAGCAGCGTCTTTAGCACAGCCTTTTGGAACATTGTATTGTGAAAAACGTTTGCAATCCTCTAAATCTGAAGCTGTGCTGATGCAGAATCCTTCATTTTCCACCATTGCTTCTGGTAGTCTACCATCAACTTCTAAGACTTGCACAGTTGATAGTAACAATGGTTCCAGCGAGGGTAACCCTCTGTATGCTACAGTCAGTAAAACAAGTACAATTTCACGCTCTTCATCGAATCATGAAGACAAAAAATAGCAAAAGCAATCATAAATATTTATTCTTCTATAATAGTTAATACTACTACAAAATATTCACCAAAATGTACACACATATAAATGAGTACATAATTTTCATCAATATTTACACGCGTACATATGCCAAAATTTGTTTTCTATTGTATGCATGTGCTGAAATTAACAGATCCACATTTTTATATAAACATATTACAATTCGGATTCATATTGTGTTTGTTTCTTACTCTATTAAAATTATAATAATTAGAGCTTCTCCGAAATTTATTAAAAAATACACATAAAAACATACATCGCTATAGACAGACATACTACACAATTCAGTATTAATTCTATTAGTGTCCTTTTGTGCTAAAGCATCCAGATAGTATGTATGAACATCATTTAAGTATGTATATAGCCGCAATATACCGTGACATATTTAGGACTTTTTTCATTCAAAGTCATTTTTAACTTTTAGCAACTGACTAATTACATATATAAAGTTTTTATAAATATCTCTGACATTATGTTTCTTTTGTTTGATTTTTATCCGCATAAGTATTTCTAGAGGTTATTCAAACCATTTGTTTGATATTATTTGATGTGGAAAAATAATGTGTAACGGTTATAAACATAAATAATATGTAAGATCGATGGCGTTGTTAAAAATAATTTCATATCCAGCCACTCGAATACTTTTTAAAAAATGCAACCGAACCTTTTCAGATCTAAAACGTTGTAGTAATATATACATACATACATACTATTTAAGCCTGTGTACATAATTTAGTATTATCAAAAAAGATAATTAATTAATTGGACTTTTCAAGCCAGATTTTTTTTAAATCCGATTACATTTTTATTTTTTGAAAAGTTGTAAAAAAAATAATTTTTAAAACAATAAAAATTATATTTAATGGAGTCTTTAAGTGACTTGAAAACTACACAATATTTTGTGTTAATATTACAACGATTTAATTGATAAAAGTATACTCTTTTGATTTTATAAACACAATTAATTTGATTGTCCTAAATGAAAATCTGTAGTCAAAATTATTATTTATACACACACACAAAAAGGATCATTTAATTGCTTGTATGATATGTAAATGCTGTGTGTTAGTGTTCAATGTTAATTATTTCGTCATTTAATTCGGATTAAATCTACAGAGAAATAATTCAGTTTTTAAGTTTCCGAATTTTCTTTTGTTTTTTTTTTAAGAAATTGCAAAAAAAAACTTATTAAGAACTCCTGAATCTTTAAAAAGTTTTATAGAACAAAAAATAATCTAAAAAAGTACGTATTACGTATCGACAATCCTTTGATCAAAGTCGAATGTATCAATTTTCGATTTATTTATAATTACTCTAAATAACAACATCCGTTAGCAATATTTACGATTCTCAATTTAGAAAACTATTAGTTAAAAATTACTAATATATTTTTCTTATCCTGAAATTTTAACTACTTATTCTGTTAAAATTTTTAACTTTTTCGAAATAAATCTTGGTAATTGCAGACAAAGTTGTAATTGTTAATGGGGACAAGAAGTATTAGTGGTCATACGATTAGTTATACACGATAGTTATGGTCAAGAACATTGACGATATAATTGTAAGTTTTTAAAAAAACTAATTATAAAATATAAACGTATTACTACTATAAAATACTATTTTGTCCAATTTACAATCTGTATTGTAACTAATGTTATTTTATTGATTTGTTTTGAAAAATTTACTTTGGAAAATATTTTGACGTACAACTATCCAACGTAGGTTGTGAATTGGACATTTTTATGTATTTATATTATTACATACAAACATTTTCACAGCCAAACTTCGATATTTGAAATTTTATTATTCGATTTCACGATATAATTCTATGTATGCATATATAATTCTTAATAACTTCTTTTATTTATTATCTTTTCATAGTGAGTTTTGAATTAAAACTAAAACCATATTTTAAGTTTTTGAAGCACACGGTTGTCCAATTCAAAGCAGTTCATATAAGTAGTATTTGTCGACTTTCATACTACTTTATGCTCGCATAAAAATTTAGTTTTTGAATTTTCAAACATAAATATATATATATATATTACGACAATTATACACATTTGTGTATGTGTGTTTGTGTGTTTACATTAAAGCACTAAATCATAAAACTATAAGTTTAGTATTTTATAAAATTGTGTCCTGTAAAGTCGCGTGGTGTTTTTTCAGGAGTTTGTTGTTGTTGGACATTCTATGAGGCACTATTTGTCAGACCTTCTATCAGGCATCTAACAAGTAGAGATTAGACAAGGACTTGTTTTTAATGACACGTCGTGTCAACTTTAATCGATTTTGAAAAGCGGCTTGTGTCTCTAAAAAAATCATTTAGAAAGGCAAGTAAGGAAGACTTTAATACATATTTTTCGCGCTGATTTGTTTCATATTTTATATTCTCTCTCTTACTATTAGAATTAACATAAAGAAGACAATGTTGATATTAATTAACAAAATTGTGTTTTTTTTTATTCACTTTTCTTGACGAACTTTTAGTAAGCACAATATAAGAAATACGATATAAGGCGACAAAACACAATACTCGTAATATTAAATTCACTAAATGCCAACATAGTATAATATGAAAGAAAGGCTGCTTTGAATTGGCCTAGTGATGATTGGAGTTTATTAAAATTAAGTATAGATGTATTTACATACATTAAGGACATGGTAGCACGCGAAGGACAATAATGTATTAATTACATTTGTTAATTGTTTGTTTTTGTAATCTATGTAATAGTATACCAAAGACGTGGGTACATTTATAATAGTAAGAACCAACGTGTTTAAAATATAAAAAGGACAAAAAGCACTTTTGAAGAGATTTTTCAACAAAATAAAAGATTTCACCACAAAAATATTCATGACTTATATAAAGTCGTTTATGCACATTAATACATACATACATATTGAAATATATAAACTACAAATTTTAATTAATAATCCAGTTATACATCTATTCTAGAGAAGATTGCAAAAATCTTTTATTCCTCTGTCATGTCTTTGTTGCAGAGTTGGGGTAGTGGTTATTGATATTAATGGATCAACTACTTTTGAACTTTCAAAAATTAGTATCAGCCCAATCATGAATAAAAATTCCGCGGTTATTTTCCCCCTTTTCCCATTTTTCCTAATCAAATCAAAAATAAATAAATAGTATTTTTATACTTAAAAGCTTTATAAAAAAAAAAAAAAAACAAAAAAAAAAAAAAAATTCAATGTTAAAAAAATAAAAAGGGAAAAAACTACCGCGGATTTTTTATTCATGATTGGGCTGTATATGTTATTTTTTATTACTGTTTCCATTGCTTTGATTTTATTATTTCATGTAGTATTTATTTTTAAATTTAGTGAATAATTTCTGTGCTCCACAAACATTGGTATTAGATTTCTTTTAAGCAATCAAATTCAGTTGCACTGTGGGTACTGTTAATTTAGTGCTCTACCCGCAACTCTATTTTATTGGAGTAGCAAATAGACACTTTTGGACACATCACAAAATATAAACAAATGAACACATTCTCATTCTTCTTGTACAAGCTTCAGAATGAGTTATTTAAGGGTAGAATATTTCTTCCAGCGAAGCAAATTTATAATATGTATGAGCTTTCATGGCTTCTTAATTTCATTTTAATTTAAGTTTTCTTAAAAAAACAATTAAAGTTATGTTACCTATTAATTTATAGTATTCTCGTATTATTTAAACCATAATTTTCGTAGTTTTAAACAGTTTAATTTAGGAATTAATGAATAGTAAAAAATACTTGAAGAACTATTTTCATAATTAAAAAATAATAAAATAAGACATAAAATATTTGTAAATTTATATATTGTTGTTTATAACAAAAGAAAATGTTTAATCGCGATAACTCGGCTAATTGTTTAGTTTTAGTTTTACGTATAAATAAACTACATATTTAATATCTATGAGTAAACCTAAATATGAAATCAATAATTTATTATACAAACTAAACACATAAAATAAATAAACAAACTATAAAATGAAAAACAAAATGCAAATAAAATAAACCGACTTAAAAATTATTAAAACAATGCAAATTTTGTTTCATTCAATTTAGAGGGAGATAAATGCAAGATATTGAAATAATTTCACATAGTTTCTAGTTGTTAAAAACCATTTATTGAATGTGCTCAAGCTATGGAATTGATACGAAACATTTTTAGATTAATTTAAATAAATGTAACTTAAGTGGTCGAAATTCACAAAACTTGTTAATAAAAATTTTAGAAAAACATATCGAGCAATTATATTTAGTAATCTCTGTTCTCAGAATATTCAGCATACAAACCATAAATTTTAATTTTCAAATATGTAATTACTATTTAATTTAATTATTTTGTTTAATTTCCACTTACAAAATATGTTTTTTTTTTTTTTAATTAATTTTAACATTTAGATGACGAATGTAATCAAATTGTTTACATTGATTGATGTGTTTTTGGCAATTCATTTCATACTGTATAAAATAAGTTGAATAAAATTTAATAAATAATTATAATTTCATAAAAGGAAATCACAAACGCTTGAACAACGGGTAGTTTTAAATTACTATCCCAGTACACTTCATACAAATTCTTACGTTTCATAATGCTTATATAATTTATTTATGATTTATAAGATGAGACCAAGATATAGTTAACATTTCCTGTTCGAATTAAACCAAATACTAGCCATACTGAACCAATATTTTCAATATCTTGAAATAAATGGAATAATTTATTAGATTTAAAGAGCGTAATACACCCAGAATACTAGTTTTTCTATGACAATTTAAAGTTTAAATTAATTTAAACCAGTAAAAATGCAAAAAAAAAACTTAATTAACATAAAATTAAAATCAATATTTTAAATGAAAATTCCTAACGAATAAGAGTAATAATAAACTCTATTTTGGTCTCTTGGCAAGTTATGTTTCTTAATATAGACGGTTTTGAATACTAATTTATTTACTTCATAATTTTTAATGCATCAAGAAAATGTGAAAACTAGAAAATGTTTTAATAGAAATAAAACACAATTTTTTTTATTGTATAAAATTTAATAATATTTTTATTTGATTGCTTATAAATATGTATAATATTATACACCTTGCAATATGCAAAATGTTATTTAATGTTAAATTTAATCTCATTCCAAACTATAAAAACGCTAGCTATGTATGAGCAAAACAAAATTAATGTACATATATGTATGTACTATGTATACATAGTATGTATTGGATAGGAAGGAGCATACTACATATATATTGCTTATATTTTATTGTTCTAGAACTTTATGAATTTTAATAGTTTTGCATCTAAAAGTGTAGGATAATGTGTAAATTAAATAACCCCCAATTAACACTTAATTAAGGAAAATATGAAATCAATTTAAAATTGTCAATATGTGAAAATAATAATACAATCATGTTCATGAACTTGAAATATAATATTAATGTATCTTATTACATATTGTTTTCATTCGTTGGGTTTTTCAATATGTGATACTAGTGCGAGTTTCACTTTTAGTAACTCTTAACTATGTATATTGTTACTGCCGTATTCATAAAAAATAAAGTAGGTTTGAAGTGTACTTTTAGACAAAATTTTCATACAAAATTTTCTTAAAGTACATTTGAAGTCTACTTTAATTTTTTCTGAATAAGACTGTTATTTTTTACAATTTCTAACTACATATCGGCCGGCCACTTAGTGCAAAATGGCTAGTATAGAATTATTCAGCAGATATTTTTTAATTAATTTAAACTTTTTGATAATATTTCAAATATTTTTCGCGACTGAGATTCTTTCTAAAAACGTTATTTTAATTTCAATTGAATTAAGTGAGCGATATGTATTGCGCTAAATGTATGTAGCTACTTAACTCTAATAAATAATTAATGATGACAAGTTTTGAGTGTTACGATACTTTCTTATTTAATAGTAATTTACCTATATAATAGAGTATCGAATAAAATCTACTTAATAAAACCTAATTTATTATATACTAATGGTGTATTTGTTGTATGAATGCATATTCGATTTGATTTTAAATTTGGAAGAACATTTTTTATATGTATGTATTTAAATAAAGAATATTATTATTATTATTTTTGTATGTTGAATAGAGATATTAACATCAGCCCAATCATGAATAAAAATTCCGTGGGAGTTTTTTTCCCTTTTCCCATTTTTCCTATTCAAATTCAATGTTAAAAAAATAAGAAGGGAAAAAACTCCCGCGGAATTTTTATTCATGATTGGACTGATGTTAACATCTCTATAAGAGTATAAGAGTATTATAAATTGCCTATCGTGGATTATTTTCAACTTAATGCAATGCCTAATACTATTCCTAATTAAATTATCAATCACTATTTATGTATATTATTTTTGTTGTTTTTAAGGAACTATTTTTATTAATTTAAAGATAAAGCGATAATTATGAATATTTTAGAAAATAATAAAAAAAAACCAGCTAATAAAGTTCACGAAGTAATGTAAGCAAATTAACGAAATATTTCCTTTAGTGTATTATGGATAAAAAATCGTTTAACTCCGTTACATGTTACATGGTTTGTGCAGATACATAAATGCTTTTAATTTTTGTACAAAATAATATAAGAACAACAAAGGCTTTTGAAATTTTTGAACACGAGTTTGTGCAAATTGTTTAACCCTCCACACACTTGTGTGTCTTTTTTGTCTTTCATTAAGATCGAAGGTGTTACAAACGTAAGTCTTTTTTGATTTAATTGTCGAATTAACTCTAGGGCCAAGCAAAATTGATACCAGTCATTTCATAAAATTTATTATTAAATGGCTTATAAAAGTCACGCAGTCTTTCAATTGCCGCTGTTTCAATATGAGGATGATTGCGCCCTTTAGTTTTACCCAAACAATGTGGCGTTGAACGTGCTTCTGATTTAAATAAACACGGAAATCCTTTAGTGGCGTTAAAATAAAAATGTTTTTCGGTCACAATTCTTTTCAATCCCAGGAAATCTTGGACTCTTCCAATTTCGTAGGCAGGATCCATAATCAAACGTTCGCCGCTAATGAAGAGTAGTTGTGAGAGCTGAAAGAATTGTAACCATTTCTCTAGATATCGGGCATAGACTCCAATTTTCACGGGCCCCCAGTTAGTATCGACAACTGCGTAACTTCCATTAACAAAGGCTAGTTCTTCAAAACGTTTCATATCAGTTTTTTTACTTGCAGCTTGTGTGTAGTCGGATATGGCTCGGGTAACAGGATCACGAACGACAACCAAAAGTCTATAAATTAAACACTTTGTAAAGTACAATTTTTTTTAAAGATTATAATCTAAAATAAAGATAGCTTTTATTTAATTAATTATACAAATGTCTTGTAAGACATATCATAATAAAACAAGATTGGACACCGATTCAAACGATATCATTATTTTATTTTATTAATTAGTAAAGGTATATATGTATATGTGTTTATTTAATACATGTAAAACATGTTCAGTTTGGTCTATAATTTAACCAATAATCGACTTACAAACGAACAACGCTTGCAGATTACTGAATTGTGATATCTGGTTGAATGAAAAAGCACTGCGTGGATTATGGGCCGAAGGCACCGTTTGACCGAACTTTGTCAAAGATGACGAAGGCGTTACTGGGAATGGCGAGCGCTATCGTGCGATAATTACAACTTTTTTCTGCTTTCAACAAGACGGTGCCACATGCCATATAGTACCTGAAACAATGCCCCAATTAAAAAGCAAGTTCGGTGAACAGTTTATTTCTCTTTCGGGCCTTTAGACTATTTTTTTGTGCGACTATGTTAAGGCTCATATCTATGGAGACGCACTAGAAGCTAATATTGAGAGTGTTTGCCAAAATTGGATCCAGCGTATGCCGCGTCAACATTTACATATTTTAACATTGAATTGCATGTGTACATATATACAATGTATATATTATACATAGATCGTTCTTTCGACTCAAATTAAGATTTCATATACTTATGTATTTCTCTAAATTTTATGTGTTTTTTTAATTCAAATCCGAAAGCTCTTAAAAATCTATCTCTCTTTATAAACCGAATAAATATATGTATATGGCCCCATATGAAAGTAGTTTTGTGACTGTAATTTAATAGAAACAAGTAAGAGTTTATATTCGGCTCTGCCGAATCTTATACACCCAACACCAAATCACCTATTATAGGGCAAACTTCATAAAATATTAAACCGTAATTTATATTTATGTTTATTTTAGTTAAATTTCATCTCAATAACGATATTTATAAGAATTTTATGCATATTCCAGTTATAATCAAGAATTAACACTTTGATTATATTTTTGCAGCGTTTGACATAAAGCGATTTACTTTAACACACAATAAATTAAGTACCAATAAGCCCTGTCTTTTTTAAACGTCAAAATTGTTCCATCTGCATACTCTGTGGTTATTCTCGGATGTGGAGCTTGCACGGGGGCTATGCGCAATTAGTCCTTAAAAGGGAACTATGACCTATTACGAGCCAATCATCATGAAATTCTGTACGACGTACACAGAAAAAAATAAAAATGAGTTTCAGTTAAAATATTTGTGGAATCAATTAAAAATTTAATTAAAATCGGACCTGTAAACAAAATGATAGTATCAATTAAAAAAAAATGTGAGATTTAATTGAAAATATCAGAAAAAGTAATTGAATCAATTAAAATTTTAATTGAAAATTATTTTAAAATCAATTAAAGGTTTAATTGAAAAAAAAACATGAATTTTTTTTCTGTGTACTGTATGTATATGCGAATTATTAGTGATGAAATTCAACGTAATAATGGTTTTTATAAGAGATTTGTGCGCATTTAAGTGATTTTTAAAGTGAACTTTATATGGGCACTTCTACTGCTAGTAAGAGATTTCTGCTCATTTTAGTGATTTTCGGAAGTGGTCTTTGTATGGGACTATGTCAAAATTATGGATCGATGCAACCAAAATATTGTTTTGAGATTTCACTTTGCATGAAACTTATTATTGTATAATTTTGTATGGATGCGGCTTTAATATAGACATTTATGTACCATAAAGCCACATTCCAGGAAGGGGGCTATGAGAAATCGTGGACCGAATTCTATCATTTTCAACAGGACTTGTACTTCTATAATAAAAATAAACTGATGTTATCAAAGAATGTTTGGTAAAACAACAGACGGACGGGCATGGCTAGATCGTCTTAGAATCTTATAAGGACTCAGAATATATAAACTTTTTGGTTCTACGACCATTATTTCGATGTTTTACTTTTTGGTGATGGGTATAAAAAGTAAACTAAACTCGTATTTTCTACTTACTTAGTATTTGCATTCATATGATGGACTCTTAAGGGCACTTCTTTGGTAACAAAGTAACTTGGCGTTTTTTCCATTGTTATTTGGCCTTCGATTGTATACGGCATGTGGTGCCGATACCAGTGCAACCCTTTTTGATAATGACGATCAAAGAAATGCACTTCACAACCAGCAGCACGAACATCAGGATGCAGCCGAATAAACTCCAGTAGAGCTCGAGTCCCGGACTTTTTAACGCCTATAATTAAAGTGTCTGGTAAATGGCGCGATGGCCTAGAACCTTGTTGGCGTAACAATCGATACTTTGGTGAACCATCCAAAATTGGTGGCGTTGAATCAAATGGTACTCCATACAACCCAGTCTTTGTCTTTGTTGAATTGTTTTCATTTTTTAATGGTGTATTTGCTATACTTGCATTTTGTGTTAACAATGGAGATGTGGCAAAAAGATTTCTAAATGGATTCTAAACACCAAAGACACGAAATAAATGTATGTATAAGTATTAATGTACATCTTTCACATACATACATACATATGTATGTACATAAGTATGTACATATAACAATATGTAATTTATAATTATTAATAATTAAAATTAAAACAGTGATTTTTTGTTACATTCTTTATGGTGCGTCCAAGACTCGTTATTAGACATGAATTAAATGTGTATGATACGTATATCAAGGATATGCAAATCAATATAGTAATCACTAGGCTGCGATTACTTAGGTTATTAAACCAATTAACAAACATTTTAAATTTTTTTTCAATTTAATTGACTTTTAATTTAATTATTTCATAAATACACTTTCACATTTTCACTTATCTTTCATTTGGCAAACTACATTTAACGTGAGTACGCGTTTTACTTTCATCTACTTTAGTCATATAAAAATTACATTTGTCCTTATACACTCCCTATTTCCTGAAATAAATTGAAACAAAAATAATAACAAAAGGCAAGAAAACAGAACTCAACTCTTTGTTTTATTCAAACGGTGCTCATACTTCCAAACAATAATTGAGTGAGAAACAAAAGTGGTCTAAAAAGCAATTGATAAAAAACGGGAAATAGCAAGAAATGCCGTTAGCTGTTTGTTTGTTCCCGCAAAAAAACCAAAAACAATTCACTCACACATACATATCCACATACTGTCTATCATTCGAACGCATACATACGAGTATGTAGGTGTGTATGTAATAAACAAAATTACTCTAAACTCTGCAAAAAAAAAAACGCAAGTTGTCCATACACGCATTCATGGACTACTCCACAATGGACCAGGATGACTCCAAACATAATCCATTTGTATGGAAAAAAACTAGTCCAATTAACATTACGATGTCCTAGAACTGGACCATATAATCCAGATTTGCATAACACGGAACTACTCCTTGTAACTACTTCAAATGTTTTACAACAACGATTACGGTCGTTAAAGCACGAATAATTGTCGTGTAACAAGAAGTTCTGCATTGAAAATGAAATTGTTAATGAATGAGTGCATTACATAGGACCATGATGTAGTCACTACATTTAAGTTACAATGTACCACGTATTCCACAGATTTTTGCAGGGAATTTTCAAAAGCAAATGCGATGTATTATTACAGATAGTTCTTTTATGCATATGTACACACATACATACATATGTATGTGTGCAAAATATTTAAAGCACAGAAATGTTGAATTTCATGCGCAATCTCTTTGATAATCAGTATTTTTCTTTTGCTGAGGCCCAGATGTTAAATTCTACATTTCATTCTTAACTTATATTCCTGTAAATTACATATACCGGTATTTTATAGATGGAGTTCTTTTATCTCTTTATCTTGTTTTGTTTATCATAAAAAACGTAATGAATTTAATTTCGCTCATTAATTATATCACATTAATTAATTACATTATATATACATACATACATACTATGTAAATTTTACATATATGTATATTGAATACATGCGTATTTATGTATGTAGGGAGTAGGTACATACATACATACATACGAGTACATATGAACATATCTACATATGTATACTATGTACTATTTTATGTGCAATATTCAAATAACCATTTTAAGAAACACATCTTTGTCGTATGTGGCGTATGATTATTAAAATACTGTATGTATTTAAATGAATAAAAGTTTTATAGAGAAGAACACGAATACCGAAACGAAAGGAAGAACATACTCATGAATACAAAAATTTATATTTTATTGTAAAACTAGCTGACACGGTCCGCGTTGCTGGCTCTAAGCAAACATTAGTGTGTTATTACCACGCGATTTAAATTGAGCTTTTAACGAAATTTACGGCCTTTAACTAAATATCCATAATAACTTACATATAGTGTAGATATGGGCTATATCAAAAAAGAAACGCATGTTTTTAAGGCAAATTGTAAATTATATTTCTTTATTACTTCATCTTAAGGCCAGCGGATAGACAATGTTTTTTTGTTTTTTTATTTGGTGTGAAAAACATGATTTTTCCAAAATTAAGCCAGCAATAGTCAATAATTGGCCTTGTGTATTATTGATGGTAATAGCAAAGGCAAGACGCAAAGGGAAGTGAAGCCGCTTGAATTGAAATGGTAAATCGTTGGAAATCATCGGAATTCGTGGAATAAGTACGTCTTTGCCTTTGAATCTGCCACCGATGATTGTTGCCTTGATTAAATTTGGTGAGCAGTTTTTGATGACCGATCTTGTTCCTTTGCCAAACTTGGGTGCGTTTAACTTGCGAATAAGAATTACCGGTGATCCAACCTTTAATGTGAGCACATGCGGTGGCATTTCGGGTGGTTCCAATGAATTCAAAAATTCAGTTGGAAAATTCACGGCTTGGTCTTTATCCATTACTGTTTGTTTTTGATTAATTTGTCTGGCAGTTTCAATTGAATTTGCTCACTGAACTTGTTGACATCATCATTTTTTGGTGCCAAAAGTGCACGTTCTTACAGACAATCCGAATTTTTGTAGAAGATTGTTAGACTTTTAAATACCTTGTCGAGAACGGCTTGAATATGTACCGTTATTTTTATCAGCGTTTGAAAAAAAAAACTCAAAAATGTGCACAAAATGTAGGTATTTTAAATGCAAGAGTACACAAAGTTGTTTATCATCGATTGATAATATAATATTATTTTTGTTGCACCTTAGTAAGCGCGGAATATCTTGTGTCATCGAATAATAGATTTTTAATTTGTGGTTTGTATGGGAGGTACCACGCCCCTTTGTAAAATCCCGCCCATATTTTCAGCAGCGCTTAAAAAATGCACACCAAACCGACGTACCAAATTTTGTTCAAAAAATAGATTTTTAATTTGTCCAATTAGACCGAATTGTAAATCTAAACCATCCGGGGCGCCACCCAAACGCATACAAAAAAATGTATGCAAATCGGTCCAGCCGTTTATTAGGAGTTCAGTCACAACACACGTACAGTAGAATTATATATGTACAGATATTTAAAAATACGGTAAAAACTGTTCCTAAATAAAATTTGTCCGTTCAACATGAAAAAACAAAATTTATGGAGTGTGCAATTTGTTTTTTTATTTGGTGTGAAAAACATGATTTTTCCAAAATTAAGCCAGCAATAGTCAATAATTGGCCTTGTGTATTATTGATGGTAATAGCAAAGGCAAGACGCAAAGGGAAGTGAAGCCGCTTGAATTGAAATGGTAAATCGTTGGAAATCATCGGAATTCGTGGAATAAGTACGTCTTTGCCTTTGAATCTGCCACCGATGATTGTTGCCTTGATTAAATTTGGTGAGCAGTTTTTGATGACCGATCTTGTTCCTTTGCCAAACTTGGGTGCGTTTAACTTGCGAATAAGAATTACCGGTGATCCAACCTTTAATGTGAGCACATGCGGTGGCATTTCGGGTGGTTCCAATGAATTCAAAAATTCAGTTGGAAAATTCACGGCTTGGTCTTTATCCATTACTGTTTGTTTTTGATTAATTTGTCTGGCAGTTTCAATTGAATTTGCTCACTGAACTTGTTGACATCATCATTTTTTGGTGCCAAAAGTGCACGTTCTTACAGACAATCCGAATTTTTGTAGAAGATTGTTAGACTTTTAAATACCTTGTCGAGAACGGCTTGAATATGTACCGTTATTTTTATCAGCGTTTGAAAAAAAAAACTCAAAAATGTGCACAAAATGTAGGTATTTTAAATGCAAGAGTACACAAAGTTGTTTATCATCGATTGATAATATAATATTATTTTTGTTGCACCTTAGTAAGCGCGGAATATCTTGTGTCATCGAATAATAGATTTTTAATTTGTGGTTTGTATGGGAGGTACCACGCCCCTTTGTAAAATCCCGCCCATATTTTCAGCAGCGCTTAAAAAATGCACACCAAACCGACGTACCAAATTTTGTTCAAAAAATAGATTTTTAATTTGTCCAATTAGACCGAATTGTAAATCTAAACCATCCGGGGCGCCACCCAAACGCATACAAAAAAATGTATGCAAATCGGTCCAGCCGTTTATTAGGAGTTCAGTCACAACACACGTACAGTAGAATTATATATGTACAGATATTTAAAAATACGGTAAAAACTGTTCCTAAATAAAATTTGTCCGTTCAACATGAAAAAACAAAATTTATGGAGTGTGCAATTTAGTGTTGGTACTTCAGAGCACCTTAAAATGATCTAAACATGTTAGAAAAATGAAAGAGACATTTTTTGTCGCAACATATGAGCACATTTATTATAATACGATTGTTGCAAAAATAAGATAAATAATAGACAGTGTATTAGAATTTAGTTTTAATTTTGTTTATTTGGTGTTGATGTACATATGTAGTACATACATATTTGTTACTCACCTTTGATTAATACAAATTTACCTTTACATGATACCTACCTTGGTTCGTTTAAGAACCTGAGCCTGAATTAGCCGACAATTCGGGAGATAGTAGCTAGTACTAGATTTTTATTTTACATTTACAAATTTATTTATATTTTACTTAGCGAAATTAACGAGTTTATTTATCAAAACTCATTAAACAAAAGTTAAATAAAAATAAAGTAAAAAATTTAAATTTGACAAGATTTTAAATCTATAAATTAGACTATTATTTTAAATTAAATCAATTTTATAGACGACATAATAATGTGTAATATTTTTGATTTTTTAAGTTTTTAAAACTATGAGTTATTATTATTATTAAAACATATGTATGTATGTCTCAAGTTGACTACAGTCAATTGATTCAATAGAATCCTATAATTTAACGATTAAAGAGTTTACTTTGTTGTGTTTTTGTTTTATTAAAATAATAAAACGTGAATATTCAAACTTGGAAATTGAGCCAAAAAAAAGGTATATAAGCATTTTAGTTCGTCGTACGTCTTTACTGTATTGGCAGTGTAAAAATCATTTATTTTCTGCATAATGGAACATTTTCTTGTTAACGTTGTAAATGCGATATTCCCTTTAAAAGTAAAACTAGACCCAGTTCAAAATATTTATTAATTTAATTAATTTAAAATTTATGAATAAGACATAAATTAATTACATTCAAAACATGTTTAAGCTTTTGAAATAAATGCTTTATTCTGAATACAATTATCTTTCCAACAACAAATTATGGTACTACATAGTCACAGTAGATATTTATATTTATTTTATTTCAATTTCTTAAAAAAAAAAACACTGCGAAATTCAAAACCAAGTAATATTCTAATGTACATATTTGAAAATAAATAATATTTATTGAAAAAAACTAGATTAAAATTTAGCTTTCTTTTCATCTTCAGCTGGGTATTGCTGAAATATACGGTTGTCTGCTAGAACAACGCTCGAAACATTTGGGGGAATTTCCATTTGTAGGAAGAAGTTATTTTTATATAACTTATTTTCGTATGACTTCACCGGTATCCTGTGTATGCCCAATAGCCGATTGCGTATCTCAACTAGACCTGCTGAATCAGTCAAGAAGAATTGTACCACGCAAATACTGCAAATTGTTAGACAAATGGTTATAGCGCTCATAACTAACAGCATCTTCCAATCGTTTTCATACTCATTTACAATCTCAAGCTTACTACTCTCCATTAAGATGAGTTCTAGAGAGTATGATACAGCCAAAGTCAATTCTGTATAAAGAAACGGTGAACATTCTACTAACATTTGTATGCTAATACTAGAATAAACACCCATGCTGATATAATAGAAACATAACAAGACGAAACAATGCTCTGGGAAATCATCGTTATATACACCCAACACAGCAGTCGCCATTGTAATTTTAATTAAGCCAAACATTAGGTAAATCAGTTTGGGTTTATAGCGCAGCATTAAAAGAGAGCCCACACCACAACCACTGACATACAACAGATATGGCAAATATAATAGATTTCTCTCTGTGTAGCCATTGGTGGAACGGTACATTAATGTCAGATATGTCGTTGAATAAAAACAGCTCCTGTCTATTGTAATAACCGCCACTAAACCCACCACCAACCACTGAATGTTGCGCTTAAAGCAGTAATCATCCCGTCCTGCAAAAAGGGCCATTATTGATTTTCTCGGAGCATAAATCAATTTCTCTTCATTCAACAAATTAAAGACAAGATCACATGAGCTCTTGTAATCTTGAATACGATATTGTTGCAAAACTTCATTAACAATGATGCAGACTATAGCAAACATAGATATTCCAAATAGTACCCAAGCACATCGCTTCGGCTCTAATTCATTGAAGATTGAAAAACCTGCAGTTATACCAGAAAAATATATAGTATTGCCAATTGCAATGCGGGCCGGCCTAGAACCGTGTGAATCACAACGGAGTGAAATGTAATTATAGCAGGGTAGGTACATTACAACCATTGACATGAATATAAAGTAAAATGAAATATCTAAAAATACAAATGAGTCAAAATTTAATGCATTGGATCATGTTCACACGTACAACTCACCCGTATTCTCAGTTATTAGAAAAACTGAACTTATTACACTACATATTATTCCATAAAACACAATATAGAAGTTTTCATATAGATATTTCCTCTTCTTATATTTTCGCAAAGTCCAACCTACGGCTAAGAGAAGACACAATAGAACACCGAACAGGACACACCAATTAATCCATAAGCTGCGATAAATGTACGCGTATTTGCAATAGTAGCCATAGTGGAACCCGCTAACAAATAAGCAGCTAAAAACTGAACAAACATTTTTTTTATATGTGCGTAGTATTTATATGTATGTATGTACATATGTATGTATTTCTAAAGATTCAAAATCTTACTTAAAAAGTCACAAAAAAAGTACATTCTTTAGGTATGAAGAATTGTCTCTTCTTGTCTTTAGGTTCGACACGTTACTGTTGGAGTGAATTTATTTTCAAGTTTGAATTACTTATTTTTTTACATTTCTATTTTTGTCTAGACTCTAGAGCAATAATGCAATAACGTATGTACGTTCAAAGCAATATTGAATCATTACAATTTCAGATAAAAATACATGCATTGAACATAGAGATACGTATCTATGAATGGTATGTACATATATACATTCACATGTATTTACATACATATATGTTCATATCTTTCTTAACTTTCAAAAGAAACAGATACCAAACATTATTTACCACATTCTATAAAATCGTGTTTTCTTTTCAAAACACTGTACAAATAAATACCTGTTCAAAAAGAAATTCATATTCATCAATTAATTCTTTGACATCTTTTTGTCTTTTTTAATAAGACTTACTACATATGCTACTATATACATATTTAAAATGAATCACTACGGTTTGCAATTAAAAAAGTTTTAAGATATACAGTGAAGCACAAAACAATTTTGCTTACACATTTTTAAGCGAAAATGAGTTTTTTATTCATACATACTTAATTAAAAACTATATTTTTTTAGATGGGAAAATCCGAACAAATTTTTAACTATATTCAATACTATATTCTATTCTACTCGTATACATATATTCAATTTTATTATTTTACATCAGATCACAGAAGTATTTTCTTTCATTTAAATGATCGTTAATTTTTTGGCCTGTTTTAATTTTTTTTTGTTTTTTTTGAATTTTTTAATTCATTCAGTTATGGAATCCTAGCCAAAATCTATTAAATGTCTATTAAATGATTTGTTTAATATGTTAAGAGTACGTAGAAGCATAGGCAATTTAATACGGTGTGATCATCCAATTTGTATGTAAAAATTTACTGCATTTATATAATCAAATTATATTATTATGTATGTACATTTGTTCAATTTATGATTTTTAAATGTGTTGGTTGCTTATACTCGTACATTTTTCGAATAACTTAACACTTTCAAAAAATAAATTGCGCATTTCTTTAAAGGTCCATCTTTCTTCATAAAATACACAATCAGAATATACCTAAATGCCTAAATGGAAAACTTAGTATTTGGGTAAAACATACGTTATGTTGTCCAAATATATTAAAAAAAAAAAACTAGTACAACTTTTCATAGATCGGCTGCAAATATCTCCATTAAGAATAAAAGTAGCCTCATTCAAGAGAAGTTTATTTTTAAAGGGCTTCTCGGCATACGAGTATGTAAGTACATATTTCAAATATTATTTTCAACTCTTGTTACCATAATTCGAATAAAAACTTACATTTAAAATAAACCGCTACAGAAATTCTCCGGAATATATTTTCATAATATGTAGTCATAATTTTACCTCTCTATGTTCAAGAAAATAATTTTATCTTATCAGTTGTAAAGCAAAAAATTCTTTATCAGAAAATGCACGAAATAATATACAAAGGCAAGATTTGACAACATAAAGCATTTAGCAAAGAGACAATCGAACTAAATAAAAAACAATCGCATGGTTTATTCATGAAAAGTTCACAAAATTCTAAAATTGGAAAGTGATGTAAACGAAAATAAATTTTAATCGAAATGGCATCAGTTTGGGAAAGAATAGTCTATAAAATTTTCCAATATGCCCCCAGTTTAGTCGGTGGGTATATATTTATGATGATATATGATATTTAGATATTCATCACAATCAATGTTGACGTACATACATATTTCGTTTTGTTTCATTAAAGTGTGTTTGAGTTTTTTACCCTCTGGTCTGGTATTTGGTTACACCATTTCATCATTTGTAGCTGAACGAAATGTTAATTCCGGTTTAATTGTTTATGGACCGATGATTTTGGGGGCATGTGTAGGATTTGTTGCGGCTTTAACCATGTTAATGGTTAAATTTTTCCGTTCTCGGATAATATTTTGGCATACAGACATACTCTTGGTGGCGACTTCATTTCACTTAATATCGAGTTGTTTCTATTTTGCTGATGATTTCGGTAAGTAAGCAATGCAATTGGTTTAATAAATACTTCCACATTAACTAGTAATAATGTAAATAAAAAACAGAACAAGCAAAATAAATATACCTGACATTAAATAACATTAACTAATTTTACTGAGTCAAACAAACAAGTATGTTGATATCTTTTAACAAGGTTAAGTTTTCGATAATCCGAAATATTCATTTAATTATTATAAAACTATTATACACATAGAGAGCCCATTTAAACTGATATTTTAGACAGTATGTACAACTTAAAAATTATCACATATTTCTGTAGACATTATTGGACTTTGAAAACGTTTTATTTTATTTTATTTTATTTTTACATAAGTATGATAAGGTATTCGATACATAATATTTGTTAAAAAAAAAACACAATTTTAAAAACACAGAAATGTATGATTTATATTAAAGATATAAAGTATTAACTTATTTATATTAAATCTGTATTTAGAACGCCTTTTATGCGATTTTGGCTGAAACTTGTTCAACCTCGAAAAGTTAAAACCATTTTCCTACATAGAATTTCAAATTAAAAGTTATATTCCTAATAATAAAAAATATCCAAACGCATAATATATATATACCTATGTACATATATATGTATACATATTAGTAGTACGTACTATATGTATAGTATTTTTGTTAATAAAACTTTTAACTGTTATCTAAACTATTTTGAGGTATTAACTGTGTTCACGGCAGCATATTCATTTCAGCATAATAATGGTACCATTTGATCAAAAACGAACATTTATTTGTTTGTACTTTATTAAGCATGGCGAAAAATGTAATATTTCATAATTTATATGTTTTCTAGAGCTTAAATTTATTTCAAGCTTAAAAGAAAGATTATCAAAAATTTTAATTGATAATAAAAGATAATATGGTATATTTGATTTTCGGATAGTGACTGCAAATATACAATTGCATTAGAATCGTTTACTTTTTTGGATTTTATACCTATTACTTTTTTATATACATATGTATATGTATATTATATAGTATATATAATTTGACAATGCAAAAAATATTAAGATATTAATTAATAAAAATATTTGTTAATATACGGTTTTTTTGAGATGTATAGAACTTTAAGCTGGCAACATTTTTTTTAGTGGCGGCCATTTTGTCAGCTGTCAAATGATTTATGTTAACCCTGCTACTATGTTAGAAAAAAAATACACATGTTATGTTCGGGTCATATTTTGACCCCACATTTTTTTATTGAGAAACTTCAAATTTGTACATTTCAAAAATATTTTTAAGGCTTGTGATCAATGCAATATATCGTCGTTGGAGTGATTGTGTGTCGGTGTGACGGACAAACACGTTTTTTTTTGCAAGTTATGCAATGTTAAATACGATTTGGGTCATCAAAAGACCTAAACTTAACGTAGTAGTTAAGTTTGGTTTGGCATTTTAATATGAATGGACTGACGCCTAACAACGGTTCCAAATTGTGCAAATTTATTATGAAAATCATTCAATTAACCCCATCGAAAGATAAGGATAGCAATACATATTATTAGAAAATTTTCTCTCTCTTACTTACGATGAAGCTTAATGTATGGTGCCCATTTAAAGGAACAAGTCGGTTTTAATGAAATTGCTAAAAAAAAAAGAAAAAAAAATCATTAAGTAAGGCTTTAAGAGGTGATAAAAGCAATAAACATTTTTTGTCGGCCGCGCACACTTTCGAGTGGGCGGGTCCTCAAAGTTGAAAATATATAAACCTTTATCTCGGGAACTACTGGATGTCTGATTACATCAAATTAAAGATAGTAAAAATATCTTTCCAACGATGATTATAAAATATGGACTTTTTGAAATTTTTTTTAATATCTAAAAAATCTTTATGTATATGTATAAGTGTTATTTTAGTTTATTAATATAAATAGCCAAGACATTAAGCTTTAATTTAAGGTATGATATATGTCTGTAGGTAATATAATCACAGAATTAAAAGATCTGAAAAAAATAATTATTTTTCCTTAAATTTTCAAAATTTAGTACATACCTATACAGGAAATGCTTTTCTCTTCTATTGTATACAGAATAGCGGCTTCGCATAGTACATAATTTCTATATTGCCGGTATATGGCCGGGCGGAAGAATTTTCTCCTCTATTGTATACAGAATACCGGCTTCGCATAATAAAGATTTCTTGTATTTTTATGGTGTAATGTCATTATCTTTTTTTAATATCTTCGGATCTATATAAACTACACGGTTATATTATACCTCAAATTAAACCTTAATTTTTTTACTTTTAAATTTTGTAATTTACATATTTATTTACTTATACAGACGTTTTTCCCATAATTTTTAATCGAATATCGGATCGGATGGTCATGTTGTTTATCGTTGGAAAGGTCTAGAAATACCTATCATTTGATATACATATATGATATATATAAAGAAATGTAGTTTTCAAGATATGTTAAGCAAAATATATTACAAAATTTAAAACTCTTTAGTGATAAATTTTTTGAAATGATTTGAAAAATGTCGCTAAAACCGACTTAAGCCCATTTTAATAGCACCACTGACCGTGTCGTATCTGGTCTTATCTGTGGTTTCTGGCTTATCGGTGTAGATCACTTGACTGCTGACAAAATGGCTGCCATTTATAAAAGTGTTGGCAACTTAAAGTTCTTTACATCTAAAAAAAAAACACCATATAGGTATATAACGGTATTCGTTGTTACATTTTTATTTAAGCACCATGTTTAAGCACTTGAATTTTATTACATAACTATATTTTGTTGTTTATTTGCAGATAATGTTGGTGCTTTTATTTCATATTTGGCACATAGCTTAACATTTCTGGCAGGTCTTAGTTTCCTGCATTCGATATGCGGAAAAAGCAGCCGCGCCATACTTTTGTCTTTATGCTTTAGTTTCTACATATTGGGCATGGCATCAGCAGTCAGTTTGATTGGAACTTCGTATAACAAAAATATAATAGAAAACCGTACAGGAACCGATGAGGAACTTACCCATGGTATTTATGTAGACTTTGCAGCAGTATATCTCTCTATAGCTATTGTCGCATTGGCTCTTTTAATCTGTTTGAAAGTGCTGAGCTATTTGGGCACAGTTGACTGTGAGAATAGTATGGACAATGAATTTCGTATTGCAAATTCCAATGGCAGCGTGTTTGATAGGAGAGATGATATCATCAAGAGAATAGAATTCTTTTACGTTACCAAAAATCAGCAGTGGAATTTTACGCTACTTCTAATATTCACAGAGGCAATTCAATACTCGTTATTTATTTATTTTGCATTCTGGTTTTCATTAAATTCAGCCGTAAGATTAACTGATGTATCCGAAGTTGATTCAATGTTTTGGATTGTGTATGCGGGAACAGTAATCAGCACATTCTGCTTAGTATTCTGCTCGGTCAAAGTAACATTTGTTGCTAATCAATTGTGCTTAATTTTACTTACTATCTTGAGCATGATCATTTGCAGTTCGGTAAAGACAACACTTCCGTTCTGGATAATATTATTCTTTTTCGGAATGACTTTTTCAAATTTACAAATCCTTCTTGTCGAAGTGTCACATTTTCTTTACATGGAGATGCTAATTTATATCTCATATGCCTGCAAGTTACTTTCGACTTCAATTGTCTACTATTATTTTGTATCAAACTCCAAGAATTCGTATTTTTATTCTACGGATATTAGTACTTTAATGTCACAAGGATTCGTTTACATAATTATTGCTTCGCTATTGGCCATGGTGGTGGGTATGAAAGTTCCTCGCACCCATAAAACATCTTTATTTGAAATACAATACGGCTTACTAGGCATAATATTCCAGAAACATCAGATAGAGCAATTAAATGTGCGATGTTTAAATGATGGTACCATTCCAACAATAAGTAAACCATCTCAGTTTTAAAAATAATACAGTAATTATTTATGGTACTTTACTTATATAATTTTAAAATGGTATTGAATGTATGTGTATCTTAATAAAGCAGAACATACATATATATGTATGTATGTACATACTTACTTTTTTATTCAAGCGTAATAAAATGTATTAAAGAAGTTTTTCTTAATTTCTTACACAATTTTTATTTTCTAGTCAACTTAAAAATTTTTACAGGAGTTGTTCGATCCCAATACAAATTACTTTCTTCTTTGGAAATAACATCGCATTCTTTTATGTGAAAATTTAAAACATCTAAAAATTAAAGACAAATATGTAACTGATTGTGGAAATGTATTTGAAAGCTATATTTACCCAATATATGAAGAAATCCATTTAGAGTATGTTCATTGCGAACAGTAGCTGCCAAATACATTTCAACTTTATATTCTTTGAGCTTAAAAACATAATCAATTGCAGCAGATAAGTCTGCAAAGCAGGAATCATCATATACAACATCTGCAGCTATTATAATATCGGGTTTTAGCAATGAAACATCAGCTATGTTTTTTATACACTCCCATTGAACTACTGAAAATTCAACAATTTGTGAATCCAACACAAATCTATAATTTTTTTCTAATGCTTGCGGAAAATTTCTTTTAAAATTTTCAACCATAAGTTCTACACATGAGCTACTGCCATCACTGAGCAACAGGTGCCTGGGTTTGCAACATTTTAACATTATAAATCCGCATAACCCTGTACCAGCACCTAATTCTAAAACGGACTTCTTCCTCGTTATATGTGGATTTTTTACCAAAAAATCTGCAAGAGCTAAGGAAGCTTGCCAACTACAAAGACCCGTTGTACCTTCAGCTACGAAACTTTTCGACTCCCGTAGTGAAAAGTGTATATTTGGCTTAACAATATAATGCTTAAAGGCATATTTTTCGGTACAATCCTTGGCCAAATTTTGTTGTATTTGGCAAAAATTCTCGTAAACTATATCATGGACTTCGGCACAGTTTTTTTCTAAAAACGATAGAAGTTTCTTTATAAAATTCAATTGATAGCTTAACTTAATAGGAAACTGCGTATTAAGTGAAGAAGTAATCGTATAATCCATTAAAGACTTTTGTTGTTCCCAAGTTAAGTTATTGGGAAAATCCTGAATTAAAAAAAAAAACAAAAAATGTGAAACTCAGCGGTAAATATTACATATTTTAGTACCTGCCATGAAATACAGTGGATCGGAAAGCAGCATAAGAATTGTTTTTGAATATTTGTAAAAAAAACATTCATATCGAATTTATTCATTTCAGACATTTTAATAACATCTATGTGTACCTACATATATACTTTGTGATAAAATTGAAAACAATTCCTATAAGAAAAAGTAAAAAAAGCCATGAGCAAATATAAGCAGCTGATCATGGTGTAAATATACTAGGTGAGTGCAAATCGACAACAAATACAACACAATACAGAAACAACAGGCATTTTGTTTATGTCAAATAATGTACTACTGCCAAAAAGTATTACTTTTGACATAAATTAATTTGAAACTGTCAGTCAGCTTGCTACTGCTACTCACCTTGCATATTTACACCATGCAGCTGATAATCAATACACCAATTAGGAAGTGTTTGGAGAAGGTGGCCGTTCTTACACGCAGCTAACGATTTAATTTTGATATAATTCGAGTGTTGCCAATTGAGGGTTTTATATACGTAGATTTATAATAAAGTATATTAGATATAAGAGCCAAAAAATAATTATTGAAAATAATAATAACTAATTTTGACAAAACACTGGCTTCCCAATAAACACTTTCTATTTAAAGATTGATTTTTCACACAAAAATACTGCCATTTTAGAAAATTAAAAAAGTATGAATTGAACAAATACACATAAACAAAAAATTTGAGTGTGTGATTCTGCCGAGTTTAGTTTTTTTTTTATATGTAATTATCAAACGGCGAAGCCTTTGGCTTATCTGCAGAAAACGCCCAGAGTTTTTGGCGAGAAGCGAACTCGGAACCCTCTGACTAATGGTCCGGCACAATATCGCTAAATCTATCGGTGCACGCCGTGCATATATGCGCAACCACAAATCAAAATAAGATTCCTAAAGAAAAAGGTATAATACTTCTTGGTACCTAATATATTGTGTGTTATACTACATTTACACCTACGCAAAATCTAGTAGATTTTAATTAAAATCTTAAAGAAAATTTTTGGCGTTTACACTACTACTTTTTGACATATTGTTGGATTTCATTTTCAGAATAAAAACAGCTGATTGAAAAAGAAAATAAATTATATTGTACACTTTTAGTAACAAAAATGGAGAGACAAAAACAAATTTTATATTTATATATTATATTTTACATCCAGATCTGAAAAAAACAATCGGAATTAACATCTCATGACGAACTAGATTTTGTTTTGTATGGGAAATCTAGTAGAAACAAGATTTCGCTCAAAATCCTTTAAGTACTAGTAGTATTAAAGTTTATCACTTAAGGTGGTTTAAGACAATATATATTTTGCAGCATGTTTTATTTTTAACTAACAAAGCACCTACAACCAATAAAAGTCAATTGTTTATGGAGCCAAAAACCTTGTGTTTTTGATTCAGCAAATTTATATTAAAAAAAAAATGTATTAAACAAAACAATAAATTTGTATTGAAATAATTATTGAAAAAACGTCTAGGTATATACATATTCATTTTTATTTAACTTAAATACAACAATTTTTGGCACCAATGGTAACTCTTGCTTAATTTTGTATTTTTATATTTTATAGAAGCTATTATTTCAATAATGCTGCAAGTTACAATTATTTAATTTTTTAACCCATTTTTACAAACAATATTTGCAAGAACACAAGACTCCCGCGAAAATAAACATAACAAAAACTGGTGTTGTCTTCTATTGTAGATTATAGCTATGTGTCCACGATTGTCAGATGTTACAACGTTGTCATATCTACCAATGTGCTAGCAATGTACTGACATTGAAAATTTTTTAGCAAAAGGTAACCCTGCCTTTACACATGCAAGCACTTGCATGCGAGTGCTGTGTACGTATTATATACGAAAACTTATTCGAAAAACTCGATTAGTTCTGTAAGTTAAAAAAATGTGAGTGTATTAGTAAAAAAATGTGAGTGTATTGAGTTTTTCGAACTTGCATGTGCAAATTGAAAATATCTTTTTTATAAAAAAGACCTAAAGCTTAACAAGTTGGCAAAATTGTGCCCAATTTTTTTTTTCTTTTAAAAATCGAAAAAATTTAAATTTATGTTATTTATTTTCATAGTTACACAATTCAAAACGTCACAGTTCATTTTAAAACTTTTATTTGTATTAAAATTAATATAAAAGTTAAGCAAATATAAAAATATATTTTGGCCTTGTGACGTCACAAGAAGAAATTTTGCCCCCAATTTTACTCTCACAGTTTTTGTAAAATATAACGGACCTGCGCAATGCGTTATCTGTATTATTTGATTCATGGTATTCAGTCACAGTCAATAAAAAAGAAATTGGCCTTATGCTGAAAGAAAATAATTTTTATGAATTTATTAATATTTTGATTTCCTTATTGTTTTTATTTTAAAAGTTTTGTTAGCTGTTGTCATTTTGATCGTCACGCAATTCATTATGCCACACCATTGACTTAAAAAAGTAGTATGATATAATATACATATACAGTGAACTCGCAGAAACGTGAACTAATATTTACCGAGGGTGTTCACGTTTTAGATTGTATTTTTTCTATAACATATTTTAGTCTTTTATCGTTTATTTAATTTAAAACTATTTTTTACCTATGACACATATTTTGATGCTACTTTTTGTATGTTTCTGCCATATTTTAATATACTACTCGTAGATAGCTACTATGGTTTGCAAAAGGGGTTCTAAGATACTAATTTTTAAATTATGATATTGAATTCATAAAAAATAGGGGTTAGTTGAATTTAAACTACTATAATTATAAATTTGTTTATTTAGTTTTTATTGAAAAGGAGCAACTACAACTACAAAAGAAGCTACTTATCATGCAACAAAAGATGTTCACAACAAACAAACTACGAAATTCTTCTGCGGGGAATCCCAAAATTTTTAAATAAGCTTACAAAATTGAATTTTAACGTTCGATAAAAAGTTCACGTTTTATAGCCTTCAGCCTATGTTCACGTTTTAGAGTAGTCAATGTAAAAAAAATATGTTCATGTTTTTGGGTAGTTCAAGTTACTGGATGTTCACGTATCTGTGAGTTCACTGTACATACATATGTAAGTATATTACATGCAACAACCCAGCATACCATTCTAGGAGCGCTCCGAAAAAGGAGTCAGAAAAGAGTCCAACTAAGGAGCATTTTCGGAGCGCTCCGAAAAAGGAGTCAGAAAAGAGTCCAACTAAAGAGCATTTTCGGAGCGCTCCGAAAAAGGAGTCAGAAAAGAGTCCAACTAAGGAGCATTTTCGGAGCGAAAGAAAAATTTGCTTGTTACTGTCCTGAGTCGGCACGCAGTATGACTCAGAAATTCCACTTAATTATGTGTGTACCAAAGCGTGGTTGTCCTGTTATTTGTGCTTTGAACAAAAAAAAAAAAACATAGTTGTACCACACAAGAATGATAAAAACAAGATTACACAGAGCCCAAAAAAAACCTCATAAAAGACTCTTTTCTGACATTATTTAAGAGCTCTTTATGAGCCCAAAAAAACCCTCATAAAAGACTATTTTCTGACATTATCTAAGAGCTCTTTCTGACGGACCATTTTCGAACGTAATGACCGTCTTTTCTGAAGGTTTTCGGAGCAATTATGATTGGGTTTTGGGTTTTGGTTTTGGGATTTGGGTTAACGCTCCGAAAAAGGTGTTAGGAAAGACTCTTTTCGGACTCACATGGCTTGCTGGGAACTAACTATAAAATTCAAGTAATTTCGTCTACTCTATCAAAACATTTGCAGTCACAACTTTATCAACCCTGCAAAATAAATAGTTTTACGAATACGGTTTAGCTTAAAAAACCGGTTATTATATGCGCTATTATTTTATGAACAATTTATGTAGAAGCAAACAAAAATGTCATATTAATCAAAACTATTTTTTAATTAGCAATTAACTAGCAATTATGCTGTTTGACAAAAAAGTTAGATCTACTACATGTCAGTAAAATGTGTCAAAAGTATTTCCGAATATTTCAAAATTTAAGACTTTTTGGAGACATTTAATTTTTTTTATTCCAAATAAAAAATTGGTTTCTAAAACAACATTTTTTTTTGGTAAAATGCTTTTTTTGACTGCCTTCTACTCAATGCAACTGGATACAACTTTGTAGGCATTCATACTTCCGATAGTAATACAGGAATACATGGGATATCCAGGATAAAATCTAGGGGGGAAGCAAATTCTTTTTGATAAAATGCTTTTTTGATTGCTTTCTACTCAATGCAAATGGATGAAACTTTGCAGGCATACATATTCCCGATGACAATACATGAGTACATGGGCGTAGCCAAGATAAAATCTAGGGGGGGGGGGGTCAAAAAATTTTTTTTTGTAAAATTCTTTTTTGACTGTCTTCTACTCAATGCAAATGGATAAAACTTTGCAGGCATTCACCAGGATAAAATCCGTTAAAAGATTTGATTTTCCGAAGTGATGCTAGATAAAGCATTTAAAAACAACGATTTTGGCTGTTTTTAACGGGTTCCGATCGCAAAAAAAAATTTTTTTTTCTTAAATGTCTGAAGGTGATCTTTAATATTTGCGTTAGACTTTGGGACATTTTTTTGGACAAATGCGGTCGACCCGGTTTAAGAAACATCCTTCCATTCCGATTTATACGCTTAATTAAATGGTGCCATTGGATTCATTGAAGAAATTATATGGCCCCATTTTCGACGATCACAGATGTACGAAGAAGACATTCCGTCTGTAAAAGTGAAATTTGATCAAATTGGCATACACGGAATTTTGTAACGGCAGAAAGACGGATGCTACCCTTAGTTCTGTCATGGGCTTCAACTATACACAAAATGCAAGGTACGACTGTCGATCATGCTGTTATTGATTTGGGACCAAAAATATTTGCAGAAGGACAGGCTTATGTTGCATTGAGCCGTGTACGATCATTGGATGGCTTACGAATCGAAGCACTACAATGCGAAAAATTAACAGGGTCTAAACCGTGCAATATTAAAGCATTGGAAAAGATGGAGAGACTGCGGAATTTATCATAAAATTAAATACTAATCCACAAGTGTAAAGCTTTTATTATATGAATATAAATGTTCTTATTTTTTGACTTTTAGTCGATTTTTTTTAGTATTCATATTTATTTTGTGTTCACAACTGATCAATATATTAAAGTAAAGAAAAGCGTTTCTTAAAATTTTTTTTTTTATTTATTTCTATGTAGGAAATAATAAGTTAAATGAAAATTGCTATATGTATTTCAAAAACATTTAATTGTGTTGGTGTTAATTTTTGTAAAACGCTCTAATTAACATGTTAAAGTTACAGCCAGTCAGTACTGATGAGTTATAAAATAAAGGTTTTAAAATTTGAAAAATAGTGCTAATTCCAACATTATATATTTATGTGGCATTCATGCAGACATAAATAAATAAATAAATATGTACCAGTAGTTACTAATAAGAGAAATTGTTTCGCAGTGTTCATACACAATATTTTAAAAGTATCGAACCATATTCTTAAGAAGCATATTTTATACATACGAGAATTGTATTTTTTAATTAAATATTGAATTCATGCAAAAAAAATATGAGCATTCTGCATTTAGATTAAATTAATAATATACATATTTACATAATTAAATTCCAGGACATTTTAATATCATTCGGGACGAATTTCGTACAGGACATGGTGAAATAACTCTACAAGGTGATAGCAATATTACAACAATACAAAAGCAACAGAAACAACATGGTATTTTTGTTTTTGCTTTCATGTTTGTAATGTCAAAAACAACTGGTTATTGTTTACAAACATTTTTGCAGGAAAAATAAATACATACATACATACATACAATTTTTTTAATTTCACGATGAAAATAAAAATAATTTATAAATTTGTTAATTTATGAAACATTTAATTTATGGACAATTGTTTTTTCACTTTTTTTTTTGTATAACTTGATACGTTTGCTATTTTTTTTAACACAACTTGAGCATACATACATACATATGTATATAAAGTTTGACATAACGAACATGACTAAAAAAAAAAACAGCTGGCGTTTCAAAACCACCTTGTAGAGTTATTTCACCATGGTACAGGACTGCTAATTCATCAACAAAAATTCGAATTTCTTTATATTTGTCAAAAGAAATAAATAATTGAAATATAATAAATATTATCAAGTAACGACATACAAGTGTTAAAAATTGTATAAATTTAATTTATCTATATATGTATATAAAATATATAAAAACATGGTGAAATTATACCAGGTGACAGCATAGCGCCAGCTGATTATTTTTTGCTCTATTCATGGTGAGTTCGTGAAAATGTCAAAAACTTGTTTACAAATAGTCAAAGTTTATATAAAAACGTTAAAAAATTATTTTGTATTTGTCGCCGTTTTATCTGTTAAAAAAGTGTTAAAGAACTATTTTATATTAAATAGTGAGTTGTTATTTTACTAAAAGTGTTGGTTTTTTTTAAAAGTGCGTTGTTGCATCTTATGCCGTATATACAACATATACAACACCTCGTTGGACTCTGCTAAAGAGTTTTACACTTAATGGCAACTTGCAAGAACAATATCGTTTGCTGGTGGCCAAATTAATGTGTAAACGGTTTAAAGATATGTGGCTGAAGAAAAACGAGATGATTGAGTTTTTAAGTAACATGGAGTTATTGATATTACAGTCATTTAAATTCTGCAGCAAGGAAGATAAAAGTCATATATTGTTAAAGGATACATTAACCATTTTGGACCAATCCGATAATCCTACCATAAAAAAGAAGGAAATACTTATCTAATTTAAGGAGAATTTAGAACAAGCCCTTAAAGTTCAAGAGACCACTGAACACACTTTAGAAATATATCCTACCTTAGATGATTTAAATCTGGGACTTTGCTCTGCTTTAGTACGAATTACAATTCCGATAATTTTATATTGGTCACTGTATGAAAGAAGGATTTGTAAGTATAAAAATTATAGCCGTTTGACGTAAAATTTACATTTAAATTCTAATTTTCTACAAAAATCTTGAAATTGATTTTCAAATACATACATCAAAATTTTCTACAATTTTGATCTATACACTTTCATATTGGCATCGAAATTGTACGCCAGTACAACATTGGCAACATCTACAACCGTAAACTATTAATGCTTGAGACACCAGCATATTTTTGAACCATATTACAATGTTTTCAATTACTTAAAAAACTGCACTATAACCAATTTTCCCATGAAGAAGTACATTGTAGATGTAGATAATCCCATTTACAAGATACTGTCATATTTAAATTCAAACCATTCAACGAAGAACCACCACTAAATGTTATCGGTTTAAATGACTCACAATTACAGGCTTTTGGAAAAGCTGTAAGGCAAGAATTTACGCTCATACCAGGTACTGGAAAAACTTATCTATCTGTACAAATGGTAAAAACTTTAATGGAGAATGCTGAAACACCTTTGGTGTTAATAACTTACACCAACGAATCATTGGATAAGTTTTTAATAATGCTTTCCGAATTACCGATAAAATAGTGCGATTTGGTAGCCAGTCTAGAGATCCTGCCATAGCCAAATACATATAATATTAAAGATGTGGTGGAACATTCTCAGATTAATTCCAAATGAAGAGACTGTATTATTTAATTAACATAGAATTTAAAAATAAATTTAAAAATTTCCAATTAAAACACAATTTATTTACTATTGTTTTCTGTTTTTATCCATGTTTGTATGTTTGTTTTCTTTATTTTATGCCAGATGTTTTTGACAGTAACGAAAGTATTACACAAACAAAAATGCCTGTTGTTCTTGCCTTGTTGTAATTGTTGTAGCAATGCTGTCACCTTGTAAATTCATTTCACCATGTATAAAAATGAATGTATGTATAATGTATGTATGTATGGTATGGACTCCAAAACGGCTGAACCGATTTTGATGACATTTTCACAGATGTTACTGTGGCTCTGGAAGGAAAAATAGGCTATATGAAGTTTTGACTGTACAAACGGGGGTGGCACCGCCCATATAACTCAAAAATTTAAATCGCCATATTTTGGGCATTTTTTGACCGTCAATGATATTACATATGGTATTGGCATAACTAGGAATACGTACCAGGAGAAAAGTGGGTGGGGCCACGCCCCCTTTTAGGAAAATTAAAAATCGTAATATAGTCTTAACTACTGGACCGATCGTCATTAAATTTTCACAATAGGATATTCTTACGAAATAATAAATTCTTGACTATGTAAGTGGACAAAAGGGCATGGCCCCGCCCACTGAAATGCATCGCTCATATGACGCGCTTCAGTATGTTATTATTTTTCCATATGGAGAAAATGGATTTCACTTTGAAATGCGTCAAATCAATCAAGCAACCCGTAAGGCCGTTAATTATCCTGTTTGAGTTCTTAAATTCACTCGATGTGCCAGGCTTTCCACCACATGTGCTACAACTTAAAATTTGAGTGCTAATTATTTTACTGCGTAATATCGATCACTACGGCATTCGACTTGCAAACTCTCTATTGCGATGTGAAAGCAAATTCGATGCGTAAGAGTATCAATTTGTACGCTTATCGCATCGCAATAGAGAGTAACCCCCCAGTTGTACTTTTGCCACGCATACCAATGCTACCGATGACTGTTAACAAAGCTCAAGGTTAATATCCCGTGTATATGTGGATGCTCCTGATGGGAAAACTAAACCTAAAGGATATCAATAAATACATTAAAATTAAATAAATAAATGTTTGTAAATATATAAATACGTTTTATTTTATTTTATAACGAGGGGGCGGGGTGGTAGCGAAGCACACCGGGTTTAGCTAGTATACAATAAAAATAATAAACGTAAAAAGAAAACAATTTCTAAAACAAGAAACTTTGACAATGAACATTGCTGATGAAGCCGTTGGCATATAAAAATATTATTTTACAATGGTATTCTTTGAATTATTAATTAAAAGGAACTCAAGCCAAATACAATTTCTCTAATAATAAATATCAAAAGTTCAAAAATTTTTCATTAAAAAAATACAGAAAACAAAATGAAAACTTAAAAGATAACTGATCACCCGCTCAAATTCATTTGTCGTTCATATGCGTAGGACAGATGAAATAAACCTATCGCCATAGTTCGTCATGTTTTTATACTTTTCATTATGTAGGAATGTAATTTTCTATTTTAAATAAAAAAAGTTGCAAAAAGTAATTTGTTTAAAAATTAAATTAGCAAATTTGGGGAAGTTCTCAATGGAATTTTAACTGAAATTTTGTTTGTGAATAGAAATGAGTTGAATGTAATCATATATCGGAGCAATGCGATGAAAATAGAATCACACATTATTTAATTTTAATAAAAAGTCATATACATAAATAAATACAATTTTTTATTTATTCCAAAGAAGTAAAACTAAAACAAAACAAATGACTTATATGGTAAATATACAATAAATATAATATAAATACAACTACAGTGCACTCGGGAAAACGTCAACTAATTAAAACCGCGGGTGTTGACGTTTACGAATGTAAAATTTTTAAAATAAAAAACATATCGATAATGTGCTTTTAAACGTTTTTATTGATTATAAACTAAAATCAAACACAAACACTTTCAAAAAGAAAACCAAAAAAGCATTCAACCTGACTAGAAACATAGAAGACAACTACATAGAACCAAAAGAATACATTTTAAATGAGATTCATATTTTTATATCATATGCATTTAAAAAATCTGTTATTTTTTTTATGTTGTTTTTTTTCTTTCCAACACTTGGAAGAGAGCCTTCTCTCTATTTTAGAGTAGGTAATGTAAAAAAAAGGGTTGACGTTTTGGGATGTTGACGTAAACGAGCGTTGACGTTTTCCCGAGTGCACTGTATTTAAATTGAAAATTTTAAATTATTTTTTCTGTAAAAGATATTTTTAAATTTTTTGTCAACCCTTTCAAACTTATATCAAAATATTTATTTTCACATAGAAAATTTTTTATTTTTTAAATATTAAAATAAAATAACTCCTGAAGAAGATTTCCAAAGGAAATCGAAATATCGAGTTAAATCATATTAAAAATAAAAAATCTTTTATAAAAAAACAAAAAGTGACCTCAAGCTAAAAAATTATTTAATAAAAATCAAAAAAAAATAGAATAAAAGTATTTTATTTATTATTAACAAAAAAATAATATGACAATAATTTCTCATATTATTGTCTTCTCAAATGTCAAACGTTGTATGTATAATGATTTGAGAATACTCGTATGTAATACCATTGTCAACATTTGAGAAATGCATAAAATAACACAAAAAACAAAAATACATAATTCACTGTATCTCTTCAATTAAATAATAGTATTGAAATACTCGTATACTCGTATGTATGTACATATGTAGTTTATTTTGTGGTTACGTCTTTTGTTTGACCTTATCTCAATTTCTTGTACATTGGTTTCATTTGTAGATATGTTGCATATGTGCATATATGCATTGAATAAAATTTATTTTTTATAAAAGGTAATTATATATCATAGTAAATAAGTTTGTGAAAATTGTAATCATAATTAATGTATCAATCTGACTGGACTGGCCAAACCCGAAAATAGTTTTTCAGAAATGAGCGTCATGTGGGGCTATGATCTAATATGGGCCGATCATCTAAAAATTTAGTGGCATGACTTCCATGCATATCGTATAAATATTTTTATGTTAAATTGTATCTAGATTCTAGACATACATATGTATGTAAATACTTTTAAGAAATTTGTCGAATGATTTGTGTATATGAAACACATTTGTGTTGAATATTAATTGGATAACAACATTTTTAAGAAATTTATGGTCGTTAAAGTGATTTTCGGAAGTAGGCCTTATATGGGAACTACGACTAATTATGGACCGATCATAATAAAATTGTACCTTATTATTCGTATATACAATATGAAATATATTTGTGTTGAATATTATTTGGATACCAACATTTTTGAGAGAGCTATGACCTTTAAAGTGATTTTCGAAAGTGGGCCGTATATGGGAGCTATGACAAATTATGGACCGATCATCATAAAATTCTACCATAATATATGTATGTATACGAAACATATTTGTGTTCAATATTAATTTTTTTTCTTGAACCAGCACTCAGGGGACGACCCTTACTTATGCAATGCATTATGTTGGTACTAGGAAAATAGGTTATGGGAGGGATGATAGAGGGAGTAGTGTTTGTGAACATTTGACTTGAATTTTCCTATATTGAATACTTCTGCTGGTAGTTTATTCTACATACGGACAATACGGCTAAAGAACGAATTTTCCCTGTAGTATGTTGTGCGATCAACTGTCCAAGCGATCACAAATGGGTGAGCTCTGACTGAACAACATGTATTGCGTAAAAAACTACGTGTTTCAGGAACAAGTTCCCTGATATCAGCAGAACACATTCCATTATAGTATCGATAGAACAGTGAAACACAACCCACATTGCGACGATGCTCCAATGAAGCAATAGAGTTGGATACCCTACTGTCACCGATAAGCATCCTCGCCCTCTCCTGTACGCGGTCGAGTACCTCCAAAATAGACTTCGAAGCACTGGCCAAATAGGTGGTTTAAATAGTAAGAAGATCAGATGGAGTAAGTATTTTCTACACCGTTTTAAAAATCCAAGGCCCTTGAGCGCTTCTTTTGACACTCGAAAAATGTGTTTGGTCCAGCCGACATCACACCGCCCATTAAAACAGATGCAGCAACATGATCCGTTGTGCGTTTTAGCTTTAATAAACAACACTGAGTCTTACGTGCGTTAAAATCGACTCTGTTCGCACAACCCCATTCCGAAATTGTCCTAAGATCTCGGCTCAGCGTATCATTTATATTCCGTCTCATTTCCCCAATCTCCAAAGGTTTGGTCTATGGTTAAATGAGTATGAATGAGAAATTTTGCTATCATCTCCAAAAGAATAGATAGAGTTTGAAGTTTGACATAGAAGGTCATTTATAAAGATGAGAAATAAAGTGTGAGAAAGAACGGAGCCTTGCGGTACCCCTGAATTAATCTTGAACTCGTCTGATGAGATCCCATCTATAACAACTCGTATAGTGTGATTCTGAGGAAACTCCATATAAATCGAGAGAAGTTATCAAAGATTTATGATTGGTATATCCCAATTTCGGGAAAACATTTGTATGGAGGCCAGGTGAAATAATAGACCGATTTCCACCAGTTTCAATCCCATCCGTTCTTGGGCCGAAAAAGTATTATGTACCAAATTTTATCGAAATATCTTCAAAATTGCGGACAGCCAGCCATACGGACGGACAGACGGACATCGTTAAATCGACTCAGGATGTGATTCTGAGTCGATCGGTATACTTTAAGGTGGGTGTTGGACCAATATTTCTGGGCGTTACAAACATCAGCACAAATCCAATATACCCTCCCCACTATGGTAGGGTATAATAAAGAATAAACAGAAATGCATTCTCTAGATCAATAGAAATATTTCGTGAGCATTTTTACGTTTTTTAAGATAAGAGTACAATTTGAAGACATGTCTGTTTGTTTTTTCCTGTGGAAAGCTCACAGGGACATTTTTAGATAAAATAAAAATTATCAACAATCAATCTTTACGGTTGAAAATCAATTATTTTCATTATTCCGTAATTGGGAGTACTGAAAATCGTAATATAATATTTTTAAATAGAATGTAGTATTAATACGCGTTACGATCAAGCTCACTCTAGCAATTTTATACACTGCATAGTTGGTCACCTCAATGTAAAAAGAAACATAATTCTGAGTACTTTTTGTAACAAATAAATTAAGTTGATTAGTTAAAAAATTCTAAGAAAACCATTAAGATAAATCTATGTTAAAGCGCGATCTGTATGTACTTCTGAAGAAGTTGTTGCCAGTACAAGACATGTATGTATGTCAATGCAGCGTATAATGTACATGGAAATAAAAACAACAAAAATAATACAAAACATAAAAGTCGGTATAATGTTAACTTTAATTATACATTTTTACTTAAATACTCGTATAAAATAAAAAAAATGTTTATTGTTTTTAATACATTTCTAACATATTATACTAAAAATACTGCTAATATGTAGGTATGTAGGTACGAGTATGTCGTAAAAATGTTTACTTTATATTTTTTCAATGGAAGTACTTGTAAGTAACTGGTGTCTAAAAATAAGACATTTGGAATTGATGTAATATGTTTCATACACAATTTTTTATGTTTATTACTCTTTCCCTCCTGGTGCTTTTACAAGTAATTCTTATACATATAATGAATGAGAACTTTTTAAATTAATTGTATACGTATATATGTGCCGAATCTTATATACCAACCTACCACCAATATTCAGTGAAAATTTCACCACGACAGAAAAATATGTATAAAGTTTTCTTTTTATATAGACCGATCTTCATAAAATTCGGTGATTTGGTGATTTGGTGATTTCTAAATATATTATTGATGTCAAATTTCCACATTATAACAATGTTAATACGATATTTTTGCTCACTTTAGTGATCCAATTTATTACATCAACTCTCCAAACTTTGTCTCAAATCTTAATCTGATAACGGCTTTTGACACATTTTTACTTATTCCCTACAAAAATCTGTGGAGTACGTGGTCCATTGTAGCTAAAATGTAGTGACTACATAATGGTCCTATGTAATGCACTTGTGGACCATTTCATTTTAAAATCAGAACTTCTTGTTACACGACAATTATTCGTGCTTTAACGACCGTAATTGTTGTTTAAAAACATTTGATGTAGTTACAAGGAGTAGTCCCGTGTTATGCAAAGCTGGATTATATGGTCCAGTCCTAGGACATCGTAATGTTAAATGGACTAGTTTTTTCACACAAATGGATTATGTTTGGAGTACTCTTGGTCTATTGTGGAGTAGTCCATACATGCGTGTATGGAGTACTTGCGTTTTTTGCAGGGTTTATGTGATTTTAGGAAGTGAAATTTATATGAGAGCTAGGATCAAATGTGGACCGATATTCACAAATTCCATGTGTATCAAAAAATTGTGTCATATTTGATAACGATGTTTATATAAGATTTATGTGTATTTAACTGATATTCGCAAAATACGACTAATTAAAGGCCGATAATCGATTTCTTGCATATTTGCATTTGTCTCCAATTTTAACTTGAAAACTATTTTTATAACAGATTTATGTATATTTATGTGATTTTCGGAAGTGGACTTTATATGGAGCTACAGTCAAATATGGACCGATTAAAAAAAAAATTGGTTTTTTAATTTCTCTTTACATGAATCTTATTTTTGCTGAATTTTGTATGGATGGAGCTTTATTGTAGGGTTTTATGTACCATAGAACCATATTTCGGGAATACATAAGTATGGGGTATGAGAAATCATGGACTGATTCCTACCATTTTAGCAGTACCTATATTTGTCCTTTGTGATAAAAATATTATGTTCCAAAGTTGCATGATATACATAATTAAAGAGAATAGCAAACAATTTTTATGAAATATCAAGATTGTTTTAAATGTTGGTCCATACCTCTTGTTCTAATTTCATCCTCTTTCCTTCGATGCTCTATTGTATCAACAACAGACAAATTGGTAGATTGTCTTAGAACTTCATAATGACACAGAATATACTCGTATAACTAACTATACTTTTTGGTTCTACGACCAATAGAACAGTGGTCATACATTGTGTGTTACAAACGGTGTAATAATTACAAATATTTTTTCAATGTAGTAACTTCTTTTGTTAAAATTTTGAAATAACTAAATGCCAGATTTTAAAAGACTTGTGTTTCGATTTGCGTTTTGCTTTTCACTTTAAAATATTGGTTCCTGTTTTATAAACCGAGTATTTTCAAAAACGAATAATTTACCTATGTGTTCTTAAAATCTCATCATTTTGTTCATTGAAACAGGTTTGTTTATTCGAAAGTAAAATGAGAATCGATTTACAGAATAGAAAAATATGTGAATACGTTTTAAAATCAATAACGTTTTGAAAACGTTACGACTGGGGGATTATATTTTCTACGAAAATATTAAAACAACTTATGGCCGAATTCACAGTCTTTAGTTAGCTAATGACAAAGGCTTAACTAATGATTCTTTATTCGCAATGTTTAGTTTGCCATAAGAATAACAAGTAATAGTTAAATAATAGTTAGTATTTTAGTTTACCAGTGGTTAACTAATGACCGAGAATTCGGCCATTAATCTTTGTATGCATGTAAAGACTCTCTAATAAATTTCAAAATAATATTCATTCGAGTAGATATAAATTCATTGAATACTTTATGCAATAGATCCTCGATCGTCGATTGAATTTTGATCTCTATATAGAAAACTCGATTCTGTTGGTTAAATGTGTACATATGTATTTTGAATTTGTCAAGTTATTTTTTGCAAATTCAAGCTACTTTTTCAGAAATGTGATGATATTTGACTCATCGAGTCAAATAGTTTACTACCTGATTTGTATGTTGCTATTTTAATTTCTTATAATAGTCATCATTACTATTTTTAAGCATTCCAAAAGATATTGGTTTCGGTTGCAAATGCTAAATTCCAAGATTTTTAATTCCGACAAAGATACTACATTAAATTTTTTTAAGGAATTATTACTTTAACAGCTGCAGCATTTCCGGAATTCTAAAATATGTTTTCTTTCGAGTGGTAATTGATTTTCTAGATATTTTTGTAATTTAATGTATGAATAGATTTTATGCAAATGTTCATATGGAATGTGTTGCAGCATTAATGCTTTATCATCTTTTTAATTAAGCTTTTTGAAATTCACAATTTTTTGTATCATTTTAATGTGCCTGTAATGATTGACATTTTTCAGTGCAATGATACCAAACTTTATTTTATTTTATACATACATATGTATATTCCAGTTTTATTATGTGTGCGTCACATGTACCTATACAATGTATTCTAGTATTGTTGTAGTGTTTAAAATGTCTTCAACTGAATGAATGAAGTTTTGTCATCAAGTTTACATTAAGCCGATAAAATACAAATAGTAAATATTAAAAAATAAATATATATATGTATGTATGTATGGTATGTATGTATCTGTAAAATAATACGATAATACGATTTTCATGAAAAAGCAATCATGCATGTTCTACATCTACATACATACTTCTCCGTTTTTTATTTTAATTTTTATTTCTATTTTCATTTCCATCATCAACACATTTACATAACAACTTTCATTGATTCATTCATTCTTTCATCTTTATTTTTTGAATAGAAACCAAATTGTTTCTTTGGTAATTACTGAATGTATGTATTCTTTTTATACCCTACACCACCATAGTGGGAAAGGTATATTGGATTTGTGCTGATGTTTGGAACGCCCAGAAATATTGGTGCAACACCCACCTTAAAGTATACTGTCCGTCCGTATGGCTGGCTTGCTGTCCATGTAAAGCTTGAGTGCAGAGTACAGGTCGTACGTGAAATTTTTCGTCCCAAGGATGGATGGGATTGAAACTGGTAGAAATCGGTCCATTATTTCACCTGGCCCCATACAAATGTCCTCCCGAAATTTAACGATAATAAATCTTTTAATTATGCAAGTATCCAAACAAATTTCAAAACAAATAAGTGGTACATGAAGCCAAATCACATCTACAAATATTGTTATGGTCGGTCCATAATTTTTCTTCTATTATTTGAATCATTTTTATTCCAATGGTCACTCTTGTTACTAAAACCGAATTTGTTGCATTAACCGACCATTTACTATTTTAAAATCCATATTTAATTATACAGTATAGCTCATTTGCACACGATGAAGCTGAATTATCAATACATTCCATATATGTATGTACATATGTACAAACATAACATATAATAGAAATATGTAAACATATTCTGATCTTAGTTTATTTTTTAATTATATGCACCTATAATATACAAAATTTAGGTAAATTAACAAAAGCTTTGTCTTTCCGTATTATTCCGTAAATCAGCCATCGATTTCAATTTATTATTTAAAGTTGAGAACTTTCGTATTTGCTTAATAAGTTTTGGATCTTAATTCAGGAACGTTGAGTCGGTTGCTTACTTTCTGCACAAATTAGACTTCTGTAATTCAAATGCACGGGCCTCGATAATCCGTGATTCGGTTAACCGGTAATCCCGATTAACCGTGATGGAAAAATATCAGTCTATTCTTTTTTGTTTGCAATGTTTTCAAATTGTTTGCTTCAATTTACCGTGATTACCTCTATTATCCGTGATGGCAGATTTTTTTTTAACTTCAAATTCATAAGTATAATATAATAAACATGAAAACGGGGAATTCCCTTGTTTGCATACGATTAGTCGGAAGCATTTTAAAGTGATTAGTTTAATTTTGAAATTTGGGAAGTACGGGTGATTAGATCTATGTAAATATATTTAGTATGGCATCGTTACCAGTGGTAAAAAGACAAAGAAACATTTTAAATATTGAAGATAAAGTCAAAATAATTAACGAGCATTCAAAAATAATGTGCGTTTTAAAATGCTAGCTCAAAATTACAAAGTTTTAAGAAGAATTAATTTGTTTTAATATAAATATGTATGTACACCAATGTTAAATAATAAAAATACTTAAAAACTGTATAATCAATATTGTAATTCGATTAACCGTGAAAATCGATTATCCGTAATGCGTTTGGTCTCGTCCATCACGAATAACCAAGGCCCGACTGTATATGTATAAGATGCTTTTTAGATGTATCTATATAACTTTAAGTTGGCAACACTTTTGAACTGTCGGCCATTTTGTCAGCTGTCAAGTTATGACATTTTGCGTTGAATCGTTTCATTTTGCGATGATCTAAGCTTGGTCAACATATTTCTGTTGTCTCTTGATTTGAAATTTTTTCTGCATCATTAAAGAAATAAATAAGTGTTGTTTGTTTGTGTTATTTTAATGAAAGTTTACCATTTGTAAATGGTGCAACCACAATTGTACATAATACACAGCCATAAACAAATATATTGTGTGAATAAAAGTAAAAAAGAAAACACGCTGACTTTCATAATAAAAACCATTATGTGCTTTCATAGTATACTCGTACATGCATACTGCATACGAATAATACATCGGTAAAAATTATTACGGCTTCACTTTGTAGGCCTTATAAAATACATACATATGTACATACCTGTTTACACATTCTAAAGATTTGATACACATTCCACTATGCCTTCTATCAGAATATGTTCTAGAAAAATGTCAAAACACATTCAAAATGGCATTTCAAAAGAAGATCATCAAATCATGATTTAAAAATCAAAAATATTCCTCACTTTGTTATACCAGTAATAAAAACGTCTATAAATTTGAGTCTTTTATGAAAGTTTGTGCTGGTAAAAAAAAACCTTCTTAAAAGTCTTATGCTGAATTCATAAAGAATATTTTTCTTAATGAAATTATCAGCTAAATCATGAATAAAAATCCGCGGGAGTTTTTTCCCTTTTTATTTTTTTAACATTGAATTTGAATAGGAAAAATGGTAAAAGGGAAAAACTCCCACGGAATTTTTATTCATGACTGGGCTGTATAAATTATTATTAGGGATTAGGGATGACGCTGACGAAAAACATCGTTCACAATCAACGCATGTTTTCAAAATTGTTATCAAATTGGTTGTATGCTGATTGTATTTCTCACCCTCCGAAACAAATAATTATACTTATATATTTCTTATTCAATATTTGATTCCATATCATTACCGATATTATAAGGTGTTGTTGTGGGGGGCTTTGACATGCTTCAGTTACATTCATTATTTCATTCGTTTCGTTTTTTTCATCAACGTTTTTAATTCATTTTCTATTTCTTTCTGAAATTCATTCTCAAATTTTGAATTTTTTTCAAAAAATTTAAAAGTTTAAAGTAAATCATCCTTGATTTCTTGCTTCACCAGTTCACTGCTTAATATGCAATCACTTTTTTATTTCTCTTTGAGCTTCTTCACTGTTACTTTAACCGGATTTAAAATGACAACTATTTCCAAAATTATTTTTTTTATTATTTACGTTTACCTTCATTTCTGCAACATACTTTTGTAAAATTTTAAGTTTTGTTGGTGACTGTAAATAATTTAGAATCTGATCTTTTCCATTTGTAATTTAGTGTGGAATCTGTTTATTTTTCTTACTAAAAATGCTAAAAAACATTGACTTACTTTAAGTGGAGATGTTTTGTATTTGTGTATGCCAAAAAAGCAGATACAAACAATTATACTTCACTGGATCTTTTACGCAAATACTAATTTTCGGGATTTATTAATCCCAAAAAATTCCGAAATTTTTTAAAACAAAGCCGGTTTTTTCGGGATCGGGATTGGCATTCCTACCTGATATAGACCTCCAACAAGGCCTTTTGGAAGGCCTCTTTACAACATCTTTTTCCCGCTGAAAACACTCCAACATTAGTCGTCCATCATTTTTACTCTTTACAATTCGGTGTTGACAGTAGTCGTAAAATAAACCTTTAGGTTTCCGCTGTTGTCGCTTTTTTCTCCATACAAACATATGTACGAGTACATCCATGAGTACATAAATATTTTCTTCTTTGACTTTTCTTTTAGCTAATGAACATCCATACTTTGTAGTTTAGGTTTATAGACTGATTTAAATATAAAAACATTTTACATTTTATAGCTTAGAAAGTTTGAACTTTAAAAACAAATTCAAGTCTTTGTAAATACATGTGATATATTAAAATTGAATAGGTAGGTACATACATATATATGTAAATATTAAAATATTCATGCAAAGTAGTACATAGTATAAATGTCCATTACGCGTTAAAATACAATTGTACACAATTCTGTCCTAATGAAAGCACAATACCAATTTTATCTTCATTTGTAAATTAAAAATATTAAATAATTTTGTAAAATGTTTAATAATATGTACATTTATTCAGCAACTGAACATTGTTTGGAATTATGAGTATTATTCAGAAATTTCTTACTAAACTTTAATATGCTAAAAGATATGAAGAGAAATTGTTTCTTAAAAATAAAAAAACATTTAAAAAAAAGATGTTTCTTTAAATAATTTTATTCTATTTTCTTCGACCTTTTTATGATTTTTATTAAATAATTTTTAAGCTTGAGGTCACTTTTTGTTTATTTATAAAGGATTTTTTTATGTTTATATATAATTAACTCGATATTTCAATTTCCTTTGGAAATGTTCTAACCAAACTAACAAAAATATATCTCGAACTACGTGTGCTATTTATTTGTCAGTATCTCAATACATATACATACATATATACATGTATACCTCTGACTGTATTAATAAAAATATTTTGCAAGTGCACCCTAGAGGGGGTCGATCACAAGCAAAAAAAAAAGAGCCAGTAACCAGGTAGGTTTAGTTGAACTGTTTTTAAATATCCTCTAGAATATCCTCCATAGTTATAATCAAATTGGATCTAAGAACGAAAATAATGGAACGATAATAATACTGCATTTACATTGCGAGAATACAATTGCTAAGTTCTAGTGTTAAGACGAGCTACCTTTGATTGCTGATGTTACTGAGTTGAGTCACTATATTTTACAAATACATACATTGTATTAATGTAACTGTGACGTATTGCTTAGGAGGTTTAGAACGTATTTTTGGAAGAATCTAAACTTGCAGCAGTCAGACTGGAAGATGAAACATGCAGATAAGTAGTTACATCATTGAGCATGTATCATTACTATTTTTTTCGGTTAGGTGATTACTTAACCTGTGAAAGCCAAGAAAATAAATACCACAATAGTGTGATGTTATTTGGGTCATTTGCCCAGTATTGGAATCCAGCCTTTTTTTATCCAAATTGCTACTGTACTCCTCGTACGAATAATCACAGTCAATAGTTTAGTTGAATTTTCGCACATTACAATTAAACTCGTTTTTTTGATACTTTCTAGAGCATTAGACAAGTCCTTAAAAATTTAGTATCTAAGTCCTACCAATCGATTCAAGGAAATTAGTTATTAACAAGACCGAATATTCGGTTTCGATGTAGGCCAAACATTTGTATAAAGGAAAAACATATTTTATGTAATTTTAAAGGCTAAACAAGATTTCAATATATTTAATTAATAGATTAGGTGATGCTATTCTGATGGACACTCTTTATGAAAAGCTATTATCTATCTACAGTTATTGAGCAATATTGATGTCATTGATAAATTATCGAAAAACTTTTTAAAATACAATGTAAAACAATTAACGCCAGTCTTAACACACACGCTCCTGTCATTTAACCACCCAATTCCCTTTGTGAATCTGTTCTGTTGTCCCATATGCAATCTAACTGTATCTGATAGGTACAACTTAGACCATATTACCCCTGATACCCTACAGTCCGTTTGTAAAGTTAGTTCGAATTTGAGTTTAAAACATATTCATAAATTGATTTGTATTTGTTTTTCTAAAGACCCAATTTGTAAAACAAATATTTTTCAATTAAGTTCCACAAACGTGACGTGGTCAAATACAAAATGAAAGAATTAATATTTGTTGACACTCAATATATCCTAGTTAATTTGGGTTCATTAGGACAATAAATACACCCAACAGCTGTGCGATCAATTAATAATTTCTTTGTAATTTTTATTCATTATGGACAATTTTTTTTTTAATAATAGCTTAACTTTAATAACCCATAAAAATTTGATTCGAACCCCTTTTAATTGAAATTTAATTTTTCGTCGTACTGATTGAGGCTGTAATAATCCTTTACTATTTCGTTTTCAACTTTATATACATATATACATTTTTATCTATGAATGTATGAGTATTTAATTTCTGTTCAGATTATTTACATATATAAAGATTGAGATAAACAGTAAAGACATTGAAATTTTTTATATTTTATGAGAGTTGAATCCGTCTGATGAATTTTTTTTTAATATAATTTATAGTTTTTATGACCTTTTTAATATTCATAAGTTTATTTTGTAATTTTTGTGAGAAAATTCACCTAGTTAACCATTTTGAATTTTTGGTTTATTAATTTTGTTTCTCTTAATTAAGTTCATTTTGTAATCTAAAGTTTATGATGCATAGAATTTACATAATATTTAACCCTAGACGAATACACGTTTCGTTTGTTTTAAATAAATGTTTAAAGAACATTAACATCAGGAAATGTTTGAATTTGAAAAACGTATAAATTAATTGCATTTAAGTGCATGAAGTATTTGTATTTGCTTTAAAAAATATATTTGATTCGAATTGTGTTCCTCAGTATATAAAACTAATTTAGACCAATACGTTGTGTGAGAAAATGAGTACAATGAGTAATAAAATTATGCTTTGTATTGGTCGATAGATACATTATTTAAATCAAGAATTAATTATAATTTCCGTTAGCTTTGTAAAACTATAGATTTTAAACTAAGCCAACTAAATTGTTGACAATTACAACTTATTTAATCTTTAAACAATCAAACATTTAAATATTTTTGAAACGATTTTTGTATTTTTTGATTTTTTATGTAAGAAATTCCCAGTTACAACCAGCAGCTTGAAGATAATTTCATCTAAAGTATCTTGGATTATTTATTCTTTTGGTGCTTTTTTAAATTTTTGTGCGAAAAATTTCTTAGTTGGTGCGCGGTGCGCTTTTTTTTTTAATTTCGGTGCGTTTTTGAATTTTTCTGAAAATGTGATGACATCTTTATTTTTAGTAATTTTTAATTGCAGTTTTTTAATAATTCATTATCATAAAATCTATACGATGAAAAGGACCCCATTAAATGTATTTTAAATACGAATGTATGATAAATGAATAAATACTATCAAGTTCGTCACATGAAGGTTATTGCTAAAAGTGAATAGGGTGAAAATCATTGTTTGAAAATAAAATTAACATTTTAAACATGGAAATAAAAATTCTTTTATAGCCTGATGGTTTGGTCTACTGACCTGTATATGAACAACCAGAGTTAGAGGCCCAGTGGAGCCATAACAAATTTTATTGAAAAAATTCAAATAGAAGTACTTAAAATAGAAAACAAAGATAAATTAAAAAGTACCAAATATGTACTGAAATTACCCCTTTTTTTTACCAATTAGTACTTTAGTTTCGAATAGCATATTGTGAGTTAAATTTTGAGTGGTTAAATGCTTATTCGTTTATTTAAAAAAAGGCTATTAAAGACTATTATTACTTTTATTATTATATAGAATTTATGAAATTAAAAAAATGTAAAATTAATTCCATAAATATTTTAAACAAAAAAAAATGTGTTTTTTCTTAAATGAGGCTTGCAATCATGATAGATGACATAGATGACGCCATATGACAACCCGTTTTCATACAATTGCCAACAATTTAGACAATTTGACAACAAAAATGACATAGTGAAAACGCGGCCAAAGAGATTGCAAAAACTTAAGATCGTCGGCTCAAGCATCGGAGGCATTGGAGCAGTTGAACCATGCTTGAACATAAAATTTTATGATGAAAAACATCAGCAAGTGAACCCTCCTGTTCTGTTGGAATGGAATATTGGTTTCGTAGCAAAAACATTTTTAAGCAACACATCCACCTAGCTAGATGTATTGCACCAGGCGGTCGAACTGTGAGAGATTTTTCCTTAGTTGCGGTTACAAAATATTCCGTTAATTCTAAAAACTCACTATAGTCCTCTCGAATTTGAGATTTACTTAATTATTTCGAAACAAAAGTCATTTATATTTTTTCACGTTGTTGGTGGATTGATGTCTTGTTAATTATAAGATTATCCAAGTTGTGGCCCAAAGCTTCGGCTACCGTTTGTAATATAAAAACTGAATTCTGGGCGCTAACATTACAACGATCTTAGACAGCAACTAATTTTGGCGTGATAAAGTATTTAGTGGCCCCCTAATTTTTTTTTTTGTTTGCAAATAACGCCATTTAACATATTTTTTTTAAAACTTTTGATATGCCAGGTTGACTTTGTTTCGTTGGTATTCGGGCTTTTTTCCAAAAAATTATTACTTCACGTATCACTAAATTAGCACTTGGTAATTTTTATATTAAATATTATATTAAAATCAACAGATAATATAATATATGAAACCTAGAAATTTAGATTATGAAACTTAGACGTTTCTAAACTTCTCTTGAGGTTTTCATATATTCAAAAGTTATTTAAATCGGCACTAGACGGAGTGGTCGAAGGGGCGTGAAATTTTCGGAGAATTATTTTTACATTTGGCCTCAACTTTTTAAGGGGTGAGAAATGAATATTTTCGTAAGAAAAAACTGCCCATAAAAATAAGGGACACATTAATGCATTATTAGACCTGTCCTTAAGAATGAAATTTGTTTTGGATGGGTTTTCCTTTTTCATTAATATGGAACACAGAATTAATTTTAAATTTGTATTTAAAGAGTATTGTTAACGCCAAAAACCTTAATTCTGCTTAGGCCTTAATATTAGTGATGAGGCTGAATATTGCAGAAATCTCTTTATCTCTTTTTCTCATAATGCCTAAACGGTCCGTCAAACAGGTCAAAATGTGGTTTCCGGTATGTAAAAATACTAAATTGACTTCTTGTTAATCCAGCTCCCACACATAAAGGTAATCCTGATCCAATAAATTCCATATTACAAATCCTAATATCTTGTTTTCTTTCTCTTTTCTTACGATTTTCTATTGGGGTTGTGTTTATGAGAAAAAACAAGATACGCTCCAAGAATAATTTACTTTTCCATCCAGATTCCCAAAAGAAGCTTTTCATACAAACAAGTATAAATAATATTTATAAATAATAAAATTATATTCTTTTATGTTTTAGTGTAGTAGAAAACATCAATATTGATAACCTACTCTAATATCACACGTACATATAGTAAATGTAGTTGAATTTCCATTTCGTACATATACATACATACATACTTACATGCATACATACATATTTAAATTCTTTTGTGGCTTTAACAAATACTTTTCGTCCATAGATGTAAGTTGGAGTTTAAGGTTTCATAGGGACTATTTATTAATGGATGAAAATAGAATATAGTCGTATGTATGTATGTACATTGTACATATTTTAAAGAAACCATATCGTGGTTTAAAGTAAGAATATATTTTTATTGATTTAAATTAACCACAATTTGTTGTAGTTGTTGTAAATTTATATATGTATGGATGGGTGCCCTTTTAAGAATGTACTTAATAGGGGATTTAATTTATTATTATTATTAGTTTTTAGTTTAGTTCGAATAAAACGAGCAATTCGAATAAGACACTTTAACACTCTTACTTGTTTCTTTTGTAATAAGACTAAAAAATATGTACATACATATTTTTGTGGTTAGCTGAGACTAAGACTAACTATTAATTTCCAAATAAGTAAATTATGTAACTTAATTGCATAGCATGCATTTTTAATTATCTATTTCTTTTAATTCTTATTTTACAATAAAATACAAGTTCATGGACTTTATTTATTATATGTGACCCGGCCTATGAAAATTTTTGCACTTTTTTTTTGGTTTCGATAGTTTTTGAGGCGCTGTTTCACGTGGTGAAAACTAGAAAGTCCTAACTTGCTTAGAAGTGTACTAAAAATGTAGAGAAAGAAGAGCACAAATGAAAGAAAAACAGAATTTTATTGAAAATCCAGAATGAAGATAATGAATGGAATTGAAAAATTTAAAAACAGGATTGAACGCTGCAAAAATGATTTTACCAAAAAAAAATCTGTTAGCAGTACTAAGTAGTTTTCTTCGTCGCTATCCTTGTTGAAACCTTTGAATTTGCTAGTTTTTTCGAATCTCCTTCAGGAGATGAGACCTTACGTTTTCTTGATTTTTTTATTGCAGTTGAAGTCGCAGGTTTCTTCAGTTCTTTCTTTTTTGGATCTTGATTTTTTCGGTTTAGGTTTTGACGATGAAGCCTTTTTGGCATGACTGTTCATAATGCAAAAGAAAAACTACTAAGAAACTGATGAAATGCATTGTTTATCTTTAACAGCTGTGTCTCGCAATTTCTTTTTTGAGTCATAAGCCACCTTTTAATAGGCCGGGTCACATATTGTAAACTAGTTTTTATTTTAAAATTTCACAATTTATGCTGTTTTAGCTTATAAAAGTTTCGTACCGAAATCGAAACCGTATATTTTGTCGGACTTAACAAAATGGTCAAAGTTCATTAGAAGTGGCAGTAGTTTGATTTGACATCTCTGATGTCAATGATATATGCCACAGTTCTTATTTATTGCAGGTGTATTTATATCAAATAAAAAACTAACTGTTGTCTCCAAAACATTTCCGATCCAAAACTGCCAAATACTCGTAGTTGGTTAAACGCGAAGTTCGTACAAGTGGGCTGAAATTAATGTGGAAAATAAATGAAATTGTAGTATTTCACTGAGTTTGTTATAGAAGAGTTCTTTAGGATGAACATGTTTACCATAACGGGTAATTGAATTTTCCCAACAACTATAATAAATAAATGTATCGTAAGATCTAAGGTCATAAAATATCACGATATTTGCTTTTGAATTTTCAAAAAAAAAAAAAAATGTTTAATAACAAAAATGTGCAAAAAAAAAAACAAAAATATTTTTTTTTTCGAAATCAATATGGTAGAGTTATAGACAAAATAGAAAATAAATTCGATCTTCAATACTAAACTTCCTGACAAAATGGAAAATAATTTTCTGGAAATTTAATTTAATTTGCGAGTAGGATGGACAGATTGACGGACATAGCTCAATCGATCTAGAATTTCATAATTATAAAGAAAATATATACTTTGTTGAATCTCAGATGAATATAATCAATGTTTCACAAGGAACAACAAACGTCAGACATACATACATACATATACATATACCCTCATTCACCACTTGTGGTGCTGGAGGATATAAAAATTGAAAGCGATAAATGTTACAAACAGGAAAAATAAAATTGTAAACGAATTAAATTTGAGATTTTTTTTGGTTGTGACATGTAAAAGAAGCCCAGAACCAGCCAAACTAGCTGAGTAAATTAATTTGAATATAAATTTTTTTAAGTGAGTAACATACATATATGTACATACATACATACATATTTTAGCAAAAATGAAAAATTAAAATAGTAATAAACAAACACAGCATAAAGTTTTTTATCTGTTAGTACGACAGTACAACATTTATAGTTAGTTTTTGGATTTTGTGTATTTGTAGTTCGGTTGGCTAATAAATACGAGTTATAGCACTTTCCATTTCAATGAAGAAAGCCTAAAGCTGTAGACCAAGAGTTACAAAAAACAAACCACCACAACAAGCAACTGGACGGAAACACAGTGCGTTCGTTACCAGTTTCACTGCTGCAGTTTGGAAATTATTGCAAGTTGTTGCAAAATTCAAACGCACTTTGGAAAATGATTTATGATGTGGCTCTGACAATTTTGTGCAATAAGATAAACAATTTCACAATAAGAAAAGCGAGTAAAAATGAATACGCATTTCTAGTTTTACATTTAGGCGATGAAGAGTTGAAAAGTTTTCTTCATATTTATGGAAATTATAATAATTTTCAAGCAAACAAACCAAGATGCAGCTGATTGCTTGCGGATTATATATGTACATATGTACATATCGCACCCTAAATACAAAAGGGTCACAACTCAAAATACTAAAATTTTCAGGAGAGACAAAAAACTGTTCATCGTGCACAAGCAACACACTTGACATAAAAATAGACATAACTGTATTTTTCCAGTGAAAGAAGATACATAGCGACATACACTCTGAATTAATTTATGGAAAAAAGTCAGTTTTGGAAAATTTTGAGTTGTGAGCCTTTTGTATTTAGGGTGCGATATGTATACATATAAGCTAATTCAACCAATCATTTTGAATTGAAAACTTTTCAGGAAGAACTAAAATATGTTTTTTATAATATATTTTTTCTATGTTTGGCTCATATAACCAAACATAAAAGTAAGTTACTTGATAAAAACGTCTATGAGAAATTGTTGTGATATTTTTTTTTTTTTTATAAAAAAAAAAAAACAAACGATATTTTGAATTAAAATGTTTGGACCTTTTTGAAACAAAAATGCAAAGATATTCTGAAAATGTTTTGTAGTTAATCGATACATACATAGGAGTATATTTTATATATACATATGTATGTAGATACATCAAGCTATAGTTGTTGGCCAAATTAAACTCTATGTATAGAAGTTTTGTAGTTTTATTTGAGAAATACATAAATAGTCTTCAAAACTTTTTTGGTACTTAAGCCATTGATCTCTGAATTTCCTTTGTTTCCATGATTTTTAATCATTTTTGGATGAGAATATCGAAATTTTTTGCTTTGTTTTCGTTTTTCTTTCTGCACAAATGTAGTTTTTCTGTGATTTATATTTCCGATTGTAGATTTGTAGTTAAATAATATAACTTAGAAATCGGATAAAAAATTAAACAATTTACATATCAAAGATGTACTTGAACTCAAATACTCCTTGGCTACGCTCATGGTAAATTTTAACATTCGTACCAGCCGCATAGAAATGTCCGATTTATCTCCAAAAAGTCGATTCTACCCCAATTTGTGCTCTGAAATACGATTTATTATCAATCACATATTTGTGAACAGAGATTTCAAAAAAGTTATTTCGAGAATGGAAATCAAACCTCGATTTAATAATAAAAATTACCGGTCCAGTTGTTTTATATACATAGATATTTCGTAAAGAACAACACATTAATGCGTTCTACATTCTGTGTTGAAAATTGTGTCACGTTCTGTTTTTTTTCTTCATCATCTTATTACTGTTTTAAAACAGATTATAAACTCAATTCAATACTATCATTTCTACTCTTTTAAGCCAAAATCGGTAAAACAATAAACATAAAAAACACAAGAAAGCCCAAAAAAAAAACCTCAACATATTTGCACATAAAATCCGTAAAGTTAAAAAAAAATATAAAATAAATTTACCATATTCACAAGAAGATTTTGATGAAAAAAAAAAAACAAAAAAAGAAAAAACAAAACTTCATCACAATAAAATAAATGGCAGATATTATAACAATAAACCAAGTTTTTAGGTCAGAAGATTAAATTTGTTAATAAACAAACATACATATTATTGTGCGAATGAATGTATGAAAATAAAAAATAAAAATATTCTTTATATGTTTGTCCCAAAGCGGTGGTTTCAAAAAATTTGTGATTTACTGTAATCAATTGATTTGTAAAAATCTATTTAATATATTAACCTGTTATTTGTTTAAACGTTCTTTCACTAAGCGATTAAAAATATTAATTAATTGCACACCAATAATACAGAATCTTGTGTTTTCGTGGGTCATTATCTATATCGTAGGACTTTATTGTCCGGTAGAGTTCATAAATCGGTTAACCGATCGGTTTTGAATTATAATTTTGAAAACTCACTTGACATATATCTAGCACAAATTATCGTTTAATCGAAATCGATTTAAAGCCATTTATAATTTTCCTAAGCGCGTGTACTATTGTCGTACGAGTACTTGTGTTTTTATACCTACTAGTATATATGTACATATTATATTCGTCCGTCTGATGAGGGAACAATAGAGCTTCGACAAAAATAATCACACGAACAAAATTTTTTCCAAACATTCTTTGTTTCACCGAAATAGCAAAATCAGATACAAGTTATAGACCAAAGTTTTAAACAATCTCGATATTTTTCATATATTTTCTTCAAATATATCACGGTATTGTTTTCGAAAATCACTTAAATTTGCATAAATCTCTTATAAAAATCACTATCAAGTTGAAATTCGACAGAAGTAATTCACATATATACATAAATCAGCGTACTCAATTTTATTACTATGGATCCATATTTGACCATGGTTCCCATATAAAGGCTATTCGAAAATCACTTACCATAAAAGAATGTGTCTGTAACTCATGGCGAAAACTATTAAAAGGGATTACGTCGTTACGTTAGAAATGTCAAAATATACAACTCAAAGCCGATGTGAAATTTCAGTGTTTGAAACCGGTTATCAATGTATAGTACAACTGTAATCTTAACTTGTTGTTTCAATTTATGACATTTTTGTTTCATTCCTCACATTTTAATCGAAAAGTTTCTCGACGCGGAAGTTACAGAACATGGGCACTGTTTCTACTATACCGATTTGGCTGATTTTCAATACCAAACTTTCCTACAAAATAAAAAATATTTTTCTTGAAATTTCGTTAAGTTAAGTTGCGCGTTTTGGACGTGAGAGTATTTTATACAGTCGGATAGACAGACGTACATATGTCCGGCTCAATCGACTTAGACTTTCATAAGGATCAAGAATATATACATATGTATACTTTGTTGGGTTTCAGATGAATAGTAACAAAGTTTTACACGGAATGACAAACGTAATATACCCTCGTTCAACCACTTGTTTTGTTACGTTTTTACCTTTTTAAAACGGTGGTTTGTTTCCTTTAAATAAACCGTATTCTTTTTAATTGCAAAATAAAAGCGTCAAGTAGTTTGAAGGAAATATTGCGAGTCTTTATTTATTTAAATGTACACAAAAACAATGAGTATATTACGGTTTAAGAACACACTTAAAGTTTTAGAACACTTTGATGTTTACACAACAATGACTCAAAATAAACTGATCAACTTGATTGGCCCTGTTAGTCTATTTATACAGCAATCATAATTTCTGGTAGGTTCGAAACTAAGATACTAGAATGTTCATGAGACATGCTCCTGTCTCAGCTATGTTTATAACAGGGTGTTCTCAATAAATTAAAATTTCTAAAAATTCTAAACAAGTTGTATGTCGATAAACACGCCATTTGGTGATAAAGATGTTGTATGTTGATACCGACCGTTAAATTTAAATTAAAATACAATTTCGTAGCAATATTAACAAACATTGCCTGAGTGTCCGTTTTCTGTATGTCTGTTCTTCTATCTGTCTATATTTATCACAAGTGTATAATTAAGTTTTGAGCTTTACAATAGTGTTTGATGATATCTAATCGAAGCAATCATCTCATCCATTACTCCCAAACTTCTTCCTTGTAATACAGTTGAAACCTATACTATTTAATTGATTGGATTGTAAATACGATCTTCAGATACACATTGAATTTAAAATTCCGCGGCTTAATTTATTCCGCTTTTTGATACGTATGTTTGTGAATAGCGAGATAATTCGTTGGGCATTTGCATGTGGTAGACTTAAAATAATTTTGAACAATTTATAAAAATTTGGTAACAATTTTTAGTTTTACAAATATTGGACCAACTAAGTCTAGGCAAGATTTCCTCAAGAGCAACTTTATACAATTTTAAACAATCTTATTTTACCTGACGGACGGAAGATTGTGAAAATTTTTATAAGAATTTCTAGCATTCATTTCCGACGTAAATGTCTTCAGTTGGCAAAAATACTGATGAGTTTAAATTGCAATTTTTACCAAGTTTTAAAAAATTGTTTGCGAATGGAATGGAGGAATATTATTCAAAAATTTAAGATTAAAACCGTAACTTTAATGTATTAATTGAACTAAAAAATTAATAGTTCAATTGAAATATTGTCAGGTGATTTCAATTTGTCCTTGCTCGAAACAAATTTAAAATATTCAATTAATACTTCCCAATTTTCTAAAATGCTTGCTGATGTTCTTAAAATGTTTCGTTTTTCTTTATTTTTCAAACTGAAATCGTGAAGGTCAAAGTAAAAATTTTGCTATAAATGTTATACTTTTTTGAGTCGACTTGACCAAAATATATCGTAAAGTCCGAAATTTACATTAAGCACAATACATCGCAAAAATCTAAATTAACCCTTCAATTTTTTGCCATACTAGATAATAGGTTAACGTTATGTTACGAAGATAAAAACTTATATACAAGTAAATACGTATGACTAGATATATGTTTAAAGTAGAAATACCTATGATTTCATTCGAATGTTTCTCAAAATTTGTTAATATTTTTCTTACATTTCTTATTCAAGTGGTCTGAAACATGTTAATGGTCTGGGGAATACTTAACAACTTTCATATTTTCGATTCTTTAACATTAAAATGCAAAAATAATTATTTCATTGCAAAATTATTGTAAAAACTGAAAAATACATATTTTCCCCTTGTAAATGCATCGCCACCCCCTTTAGAGCTGATGCGGCGCCAGTTAACGTTATCCGACCATCATAATATTTTTCACAACGTATGTATTTCTATAATTCATAGAACAATTGTAGAGGTGGAGATGGCCTGTAGCTTGAAATTTGTTCGTCCATACTTATACAATCTTGAAGCACTCTAATGTATATACATATGTATGTATATAGATTCAAACGTATTTAAAATGAAAAAAAAACTACACTTTTATTTATATATGGAGCATTACATCATATCATCATTCATATAATCAATATGTCACATTGTGCGAATGGAATAAAATTCTCAATATGATACTTTGACGATGTGTGGATATCATAGAATAAAGTACATACATATACATATACATATTTGAATATGAGGTTAGGTATTAAACATAAAAACGGTTTCTTATGTTCAATAGACAAATATACCGGCCAACGACAAACAAACAAAAACAAAAAAGAACAAACATATGTACATAATCAGACATTAAATAAAGAACAAATCTCCCCTATTCGTATTATGACTGCAACATGGTATCGTGATCCGTAAATTAAGCAGGTTTTATTAAAGCGGTCTAAGTCATGAATAAAAATGTAAACTGTATAAAAATATAAAAAATTCTAATATTTTGGGAATTTCTAGGGCAATTTGTTCTTGATTAATATTTTCGTTTTTAATATTTATCTTGATTGTCTGAATATAATACACTTTCGGAATATTTATTTTATTTTTGGTTTCAAGAGATATTAGAATTGAAATGTACTTCTTAAAATTCATTTAAAATTATAAAAATAATTGACCTACCTACTAAATTTGTTCGGTAACGCAATATCTCCGAAAATTAAGTTCGGTTTTTCATTGCGTGCAGTATTATGCGTTCGTAATATATTTTTAAAAATAATGAACCATTGGAAAGTGAAAATCAAAATTATTTTTTAATTAGACTGTTATTTAATGACCGTTAGATTTTTAATATCTACAACTACTCGACAAATGAAAATTCTTTATGTTTAATCAGTTGACAACGGTCTTGGAACCGATAATCTTACATACATATGTATATGTATTCACAAAAAGGGTCTGTTTGGAATTTATTACTACTCCAATTCGAAAATATTTCCAAAAAGTACAACAAAAAAAAAATGGTTATTTTCCGAATAAAAATTAAAAAAGATCTTTATTATACATACAACTGATACAAAAAACCGGCATGTCGAATAATTCAAAAATATTCAAAACCATTCGGGTTTTCAAAAAATAATAAGTCCGCTTTCACACTCTTCAATTCTGACTCGTCAAGCCAAGTATTTTTGGATGAGAGTGGAAATGAGAATAAACTTGATGGTACTAGTCAATTTTCTTATTTCCTTTTGTTTTTTTCCTTTCATGCATGTGTGTAAATGAAAAGACAAGTTTAAAAGATAATTGAATAAAAACTGGTCAGCTAAGTCTGAAGAGTGTGAAAGAGGACTAAAGAGCAATATGTAGGATTATTAAAGGATACATATCTTCCAATTTTATCTGAATTTTCTGAAAATACAGTTTTAGTTTTTTTTTTTTTTTTTGTAAAGAAATAATCTTTTGGAGAAATATTTATATTAAAAAATTACTATCATATTATTCCGCTCACCCCAAACAAAAGATAATTTTGAAGAAATGTTTTGAAGTACTCAGTACAAAAATCTCAAATATCTAGTTATGACCATCTTGTTGTAAATGTGTCAATGCATGTAAAATAAATTAAAAAATGCTCGTTTAATACTTCAGATATGAGAACTAACCTAAACGGCACCGGTACCTTTTCTATATTCATTAAGGTTCAATTGCCTCTGAAAATATATTTGTTTAATACTGAAAATATTAAGTGAATAACTTTTAAATTCGTACATCGTAAAATAAAAAAGCACTAAACATAACAAAGATTTGAATCAATTTGAAGAAAACATATTAGTACTGTTTATCTTTTTTTGTTTTAAACAATCAAATATTCAAAGAGACTTTTTGTCCATTTTGTAAATTTAGTTTTTCTTTTATTTCTTTTAAAATTTTAATTCAAGTTTTGTTGGTTCATTGATTTATTATTTTGTTTTTTGAATTTTGATTTTCTTTAACGCTTTTACGTAAAGCAGGAAACATTTTATGGCGCTTTTTTTTCAAAGTTGTCTACAATTCAGACGTCAGTCATACTGATAGTACTATATATGTATACATACATATGTATGTATGTATGCATGTACATATGTATTTGGTTGTTTGTTGCTGTGGTGTTGTTGAATTATAGTTACTCAATGCATACTCAACGCACTATGTAACAATATAATTACAGTGTTACATCAACAATAACAAAGACTCGAATAAAAATTAAGTAAAGCAACAATAAATACATATTGTATAATTAAAACTAGAAACAAAGGGTAGCACGTTCAAAGAAATTACACTTACTGTGACTGGGAAAATATGTACATACATACATATATTCTAAATCCGTAAAAATAATAGAAATAATTAGAAAAACCGAATTGCAGAAAACAATTTTCGGATAAAAACTACGCCAAAACTTGGTAGTTCATTGCAGTCATCGAAAAGTCAGGTATTGACTATTACTTTTTGATGACTACATACTAACTACATACGGTCTGCATTACTTAGTTAGACTAGTTTTATAAGCGTAAGTAGGAGTGACAGAATTTCGCTTTTTTAACAGCATATTTTATTTATAGTATATTTCCGGCTTCCCTGAATATTAGATTACTTTGACAAATTTAAGCTATTTCGAATTGCATTAAAGAAAAATACGATTCTAAAGAACATTAGTAAATTAGCAAAATCCTACATTTTCATTCAGAGGTGCGGCGCATGAGCAACGTTTTGAAATAAACAAATTATTTGTAATTTATGTAGACATATTTTGCAGCTGTTAAATATTAGTAAAAAAACGGCCTTGTCAAGGTGATTATGTTGGCAAAAATCTACTTCTAATATCCAACGTTTTATTAAATATGTATATATACATTACATATGTATTGTATGTACATATGTATGTATATACATTAGGAAGGCTCAAATTAAATTTTAGCTTTTCCCAACTGAAATAAGCGTTTGGTTTTTTAAGATACATATCCTTTGAAACCATTTTTTATATACATATGTACATATTTATAGCCTACATTTGTCATTTGATTCAGACCAGCAACAAATGTTCTTAGAGATTTTATTTCAAAGTAAACTTTCATTTTAGTTGAGAATTTCTTTTGACTTTATACAAGTGAGGCTTTCCTATTAGTAGACATGTGTTAGACACTTGAGTATGCCATTAAAAAGTAAATAAATTCAATTTAAATGTTTGCAAAATAAAAAATAAAAATACTATTACATTTTACACAACATTAGATGCTGTTAGCACAAAACAAACATTACAACATGTCATAAATTGGTTGCAGATCACGTAACATATGTATGTTATAGTGTGATTCATTTAGACCTTTTTAAATTGTAAATAAAACGCTTGAAATAGAACTGGACGTCTGAGAACTTATTTTCGCCCGAAAGAACAATCTTTTACATTTACTTCTTGAAAATAATTTAATTTAAATATTGACCGCGATTTCGCTCAATCTTTCGAGCATTGCAACCGGTATCTATTCGGTCGCATATCTTCCAATAACTTACACTGAGACTCAAATTTGCGAATGGTTTTTGCAATATAAGGCTCGGAAGGTCGAAGATACAAATCAAAAGTTGCTGCTCGAAGTGCCGAAATACATTACTAATGTTGATTTTCGTAATACAACTGAATAATTCGTAAACATTGTTGCAGTGTGAGTCTTTATATAACGAATTGTCAAACAACCCAGCAAGCCATATGAGTCCGAAAAGAGTCTTTTCTGACACCTTTTCCGGAGCGTTCATGCTCTTTATGAGCCCAAAAAATAATCATAATTGCTCCGAAAACCTTCAGAAAAGAGGGTCATTACATTTTGGGGCTCTGTGTAATTTTGTTTTTATCATTCTTCTGTGGTACAGCTATGTTTTTTTTTTTTGTTCAAAGCACAAATAACAGGACAACCACGCTTTGGTACACACATAATTAAGTGGAATTTCTGATTCAGACTGCGTGCCGACTCAGGACAGTAACAAGCAAATTTTTCTTTCGCTCCGAAAATGCTCTTTCCGAAAATGCTCTTTTGTTGGACTATTTTCTGACTCTTTTTTCGGAGAGCTCCTAGAATGGTCTACAGGGAATACTCAATAAAAATATTGTGGCAGTATGTACTAAAATATTTCGATGAGTTACAAACGGAATGACAAACTTAATATACCCTCCCCCCCATCTTTTTGGATGGGGGGAGAATACGCTGACATATTCTTTTTCATATCACAAAAACAATTAATGTTTTTTGTAATTTTGTTCTAATGAAATTAAAAAAAAAACATTTTCTCTAATTAATGAATATTTTTAGTCATAATTTCAACTATTGTACCGATTTTGGGTTGGAGTGGGAACGATTGGTAACACCCAGAAGAAAATATATTATGTGATTTAAAGTATAAATGTGAATTAATATATTAAAATTCAGAAAACTTTCGCATTTGAATTAATATTATAATATGTAATTTGAAACAGATTAATTTTGGGACAACCCAATTTCTTTTTAATTTATTTTAGAAGTCGCTGCTTTTTAAGCACGTTTATGGTTGTCGGTTGTTTTTAGGAGTTGTATTTCTATTGTCATGATAATTCAATTCATTATTCATTTCTATGATTCATTTTGTTTTAAACACAAATAATTTCTAATTAAAAAATATCAAGGTTGCCTCAAATTTTGGCCCATAACTTTTGTTCTACTCAACCGATATGACTTTCTCAATATCAAACATCACTGAAAAATGTCATCCTCCTAAGACGGACATTGCTAAATCGTCTTAGAATTTTATAAGGAATCTGAATAAATATTCTTTTTGAAGAATAAATATACATACATACATATTTTGTATGTTATAAATATATAATTTAATTGCAAACTAAAAATTAAGGATACATAAAATATAACAAAAACCAAATGGAAAAATAATGACAACTCTCCCTAATAATTCTACATAGAAGGTTCTAGCGTATTTTTTATTATTTTTCAAGTGAGTGTGAAAACACAAAAACAACACTTTTTACAAACTTTAACAAAAATACAATTTTCAGCAAATAAATCGAAATGTCAATTTTGAAATTTATTGCAATTTACACCTTGATTTATTCCATTTTGATATTAAAGAAACTCTTGTGCTTACAAAACTTTATTTTTTGTAAAATTTTTACTCACGACATACAAAAATACAAACATACATACAAACGTATGTATGTACACATTTACATACATACTCGTACATATGATTGGCAAATTCTGAGGTGTTTCTTTGTAATGAAACAATATAAAATATAAATAAATAAATAAAACTGCGTACAATTCTTAACGTACGGTCACACTTGGCAAATATTTATGAAAAAAAAGCAAAACATTTGTTTGACGTTGTTTACTCTTACAACAGTTTTGCAACATCAAACAGCATCAAATAAAGTAAATATATAATAAAACGAGTTCAAATATATTTTATGTAGTGTTTACGTCTTTTTCGGAAAATATTTGCCAAGTGTGACCGTACCTTTATACATTAAATACGTTATTTATAAAACAAAAAACTCTAAAATGAATATTCTCAAATTCGTATTGCTATTATTAGACAAACTAGTTGATTATAATTTAACAAGATCTTAGAAGCTTTCTAATCCAATTTTAGCTGAAATATTAAACTGATTGCAATGGAGTTTTTGTTATTAAAATGAAAATGAAGGGGCCAATTTTGTATGAACGATTTCTATACATATTTTTATACATACATTTAAGCATTTATTCCCAATATGGCTTATGGATTTGAACTCTTAAAATAACAGTCGGACTAAAATAATTAAAATCGGTATAGTTTTCCTTCATTGGGTATTTCACATTAGATTTTTGTAAAATGTTACGTAATCGTGAATTGTGTCTGGTCTGCTGAGTATTTTACATGTGATTTGTTGGTGCCAGTTTTTACATACAAAGGTAGCAGTGATGCCAACTCTTTAGAAGCAAAATAGACATTAAAAATTAGTAAACAAGCTTAAATTTCAGTTTAGGTTAATGATTCAATTCAATTATATTTAATATTCAAAAATTTCATAAAAATATTTTATTAAATCCACTTTTTTAGAAGGAATTCATTCAATCGGATTTAGTGAAAATAATAGAATATTATACAGTTTTCTTCCTAAAATCTGTGAAAACTAAAACGAAAAAATATATTAATTAATAGGTTCAACAATAGTGTTTTTTCACCAGAAAAATACCTAGAAGAAATAATATGGCATTAGAGGTTTAAAACAATGCGGAATATAGTTCGAAAAACACCAAGTTGGCATCACTAAAATTCCATAACTATACATACATATGTATAATGTCCCAGCAAGCTATATGAGTCCGAAAATAGTCTTTTCTGACACCTTTTCCGGAGCATTAACGCTCTTTATAAGCCCAAAAAACAATCATAATTGCTCCGAAAACCTTCAGAAAAGAGGGTAATTTTTTTGGGCTCTTAAAGAGCTCTTAGATAATGTCAGAAAAGAGTCTTTTATGAGGTTTTTTTTGGGGGCTCTGTGTAATTTTGTTTTTATCATTCTTGTGTGGTACAACTATGTTTTTTTTTTTTGTTCAAAGCACAAATAACAGGACAACCACGCTTTGGTACACACATAATTAAGTGGAATTCTCTAAATCATACTGCGTGCCGACACAGGACAGTAACAAGCAAATTTTTCTTTCGCTCCGAAAATGCTCTTTTGTTGGACTCTTTTCTGACTCATTTTCGGAGCGCTCCTAGAATGGTATGCTGGGGTAGTACAAATGTTTTTATATTTAATTACCGTAGCTGGTTTATTTTACACAAATGATTTGCTACTCCAATTGAGTTTTAGATTTTCATGCTAAACCAAAGCAAAATCTAAATGTTTTTTTCTTTGATTTAGATGAAAAATACAATACGGCATAATCATGGCGCAGAGCGGCCTTTAACGGTAATTAACGTATTAACATATACATATGTATGTATGTATGTATATGAATGAATAGAAGATTGTAAGTGAGTAAATAGTTAAACATGCAAGTTTCTGACTGTTATAAATATGTACATAATTGAGTTTAGCAGTGAGACTGATATTTAATGTTTCAACAGGTTTTACCACAATTGCCGATTTATCGTTATTTTGCCGATTTTTGATCATAAAAATTACAAAGTGCGATTTGATGATTTTTTCTCTCAAAGTAACGATTTCAATAACTTTATTAATGAATTAAAACAATAAAACTTTTATCTTTTTCTGTTTGTCAACTTGTAAGAAAAGAATAAAAATGGTCTATCGTTATTAAATAAAACTATCGGTCGGTGCAAACATTTTATTCCCGAAATGATAAATTTTTATTCAAAAAACATTGAGTCTGACACATTTGTTTATGAAATCATTTTGGCAAAGAAGGAATCGAATTTAAAATTTGAACTACATATTTAAAATTAAGTAAATCCAATAGCTTTAATAGCTTAATAAAACCTGATATATTACAATAATTAAGTTGCGATATGTATGAATAAATATATATTATTAACTAAAGATGTAAATATTACTATTGTTCAATTCGAATCTGGTGTTGTAGGGTCGTAGGAGTTGTAAGTCGTCATAATTTATAATAATTGTACAAATGTTAACACCTTCAAAATTTTTACATACGTATGTTTATTTAAAGTTATATGAAAGTTTAACTTTTTCGAAAAAGATTATATTAATTCGAGTATATTATACCAAAATTAACTTATGTTTCATCGCCTGATGCGGAAACGGACTATTTTCAATTGCTACTGAGTTGAATAAAGCAGCTTGTATTAAATATTTCTTCAACTTTCATGTATACGATATACATATCTGAAATCTATTAGATGCAATTTTTTTCATTTTATATATTTATTGATGCTTTACTTTTGCCATTTTGAAAGCTTTACAATATAAACATACGACTTTATCGTACAATGTACAACATCGTACAACATCAGTGGTGAATTGAAATACAATTTAATTGTCTATTATTTACATACATACATACATACATACATATTGTATTACATTTTTTCTAATAAAAGCCGGAAATTTTATAAAAAAGTAATAAATTTTTCTTTTTCTGATTTTTTGACGATTTAAAAAAAAAACAATGGCGATTATAACGATTTTTATATCTAGTTTTGACACTTTTGCTACAGTTCTTATTGTTGCAATTTTAACATTTGTATGTAATTTCATTCCAAGTTATACTCGTAAAGCGCTTAATTCATGAGAAATGCAAATCTAAAGAATAGTTTCTGTGTTCAAAATCTTAAGTTGTCTGTTTTTTGTGGACTACCAATTTTGCGTGCACCATACATACTTATGTGTATGTATACTTTTAAATTTAATAAAAATATTTGTGCTTTATTGCTATTATTGTGAAAAGGTAATGAATGGATAAATGTCATTGTATTTTTTACCAATTGGATATACATATTTGTAATGCTTTTGAAATTTACAATATTTGTATATTAATTTAAATTGTGAGCCAACACAATAATTCCTCCAAATAAACAATTAATTGCTAAACTCAGAGAGTTTACGCATAACTTCCTTATAAGTTGTGTGATAGAATAATTACTCATTTAGTTACTAATGTCTTCCTTTGTTTAATAACTTTCGCTTTATTAACAATGTCTACAGTAATTTGTGAGTTGTTTGTAGTTGGATATTTAGAGTGTCACTGCATATTGATGTACTAAATATCTCAAAAATTTCAGCTTGTTTGATACACATATTCCATACTGCATTTTTATCTTTCCAAACTACATACATATATACGAGCGATCAGTGCACGAATAGCGCCACGGATTACTTCAAATCATTCATTAGAAAGAAGTTCTATGTGATTTGGATTGATCTGAATTTCAATTATTTCCATATGTCAGCTCGCATGTGCACAGCCACAATTAATTCAGAAAAAGATGACAAATATGTATGTATATTTAATATTAAAAAACATTTTGTAAATGTTTCAGTTTTTTAAATGACACTATCAAGGTATAATTAAAAAAAAAAACAACATGTGTATGTGTTTTGTTTGAAAAAATCTGGGAAATTTCTTGGAGATAATTTTTTTATTTTTTACATACTTATACAAATAAGTATGTAGAATAAACTTTAGATATCACAAAATACTGCAACATCGAAAGGTATGTTCACATTTGACAAATATTTACTCAAAAAGTGTAACCAATCTTTTTAGCAGAAATTCGTTTGACGATGCTTAATCCTACAAGCGTTTTGTAAGAGCAAACATCATCAATTAATATAAAACTATTGAAATTTGTTCTTAGTAAAAACACATAAATTAAAACAAATTTATTAAGTGGTTACTTTGTCAAATATTTGACAGGTGCCGTACCTTAAGTGTTTAGTTTTTATAGAAAATGGGCATGGTACTTAGCTCCGGCCACTTTTTATATTAATAAAATTAAACTTTTAAATATTAATTATTTAGAGATCAAGCCGGTCAAATCTACATACATGCTTGTAATATCAATAAAATGTTTAAATATTTCTTAAATATAAAGCTGTAGCCTCATGAGACAAAAAAAAAAAAAAAATACTCTTCAATAAATATTCGGTATAATTGAAGATCCTGAGTCTATGTTTGATTTAAATCTAAATTGTGTCCTTGACCTTGTGACTACCATCATTCTGTCACATCAAATGTCTGGTATATGTTTATAGGTACATACGTACTTGAATAAAAACTTGAGAACAGACCATATGTCTGTTGCAAATAAATGAGTCACTTAAAAATTAAAGCAAAATAAATAAAGTTACTCTCGACAATAATGACAGAATCAATTAATTGAGTTGAGCTTGTATGATCATTTGAAAAAATTGGTTGATTTAAATTTATTTAACGTCATGACGCGTCATTTCTTATGATTATGTTGAAATTGTTATTATATTATTATATTGAAGCTGCCTTTACTTCATAGGCCTTACCATAAGTATTCAAATCTTATAATTAATTATTAAAAACTATTTGAACTATTTGAAATTATTATAAAATTGGGAAAGCAGTTAAGAGAATGAATTTATTTATTTCAAATTATTTAGTTAATAGATTTTATAATTTTGCCAAGCGATTTTTTCATTTGTATTATACTTGTAATGCTTTATTAAAAAGTTACAAGGTGTCAATATCTATCTATCAGTAGATGTACTATGCACTACATTTTTATTAAAGAGCAAACAGACAGACAGTTTATGTATTTCTGCATCGAGAAATCTGTTTCTCGTTTTTAAATACATTAACAAAAAAGAAGCTTGAAAGAATTTTCAAAATTATTATTAAATTTGTATTGCTTTCACTTTTATTTGTTAATTAAATATTTTACGGTCAATTAATTGCAACAAACCAATTATATTTTCTCTGCACTTTACCAATTATTTTATTATTTGTCTATTGTGTTCGATTTTCGTAATACATACTTATAACAGACCCAAACAGCGCGCAACAAAAATAAAAATTGTATTTTTGTTATTACAAAACACTGTATATAAAAATATTACAAACATTTAATGCGTTAAAACATACCTGATGCTTATTGTATATTATATATGTAAGTCGTACTTTCATGCATATACATATGTATGTGTGTAGGTGAATTATTTTTCACATAAAATCTGGTCACACTACAGAAGTTGTTTTTAAATCGTGCAAATTCCTTGAAAATGCAAAGCTAAAGCTTTTGTACTGTACTGTACTGATCGTAAACAAAAAGATAACAAAGAGCTTTAAAATAAAATAGAAACTTACAAGGAAAATGCCATGTCCAATAAAGCTGTTCAGCATCTACTGAACTCATGATAGAACTTAGAAACATAAAATGTCTCCTAAACACTCACTGTTTCACCGAAATCTTTGGTAATGAAAATGGACAAAATCGGTCCAACAGAACCTGAGTTACAAACCAAAACTTTTTTGCTTTTTTCTTCAAATATATTGAAATTTTGCACAATTATATGAATTATAAAAGGACATGTCTTCCCGTAATATGCCTAAATGGTAGATAAATGCCTATAGAAAATACCAAATTCAGCAAACATAAGAAATCAATTTTTATAAAATAAATTCCATTCATTCTGAAGGAAAGAATGGTACACACACGAATTCGTAACAAATTTGGATTATTTTTACACATACAGTCAATCACAAAACTATTTTGCCTACTAATTTTTAGCAGAAATTTGTTTTTCATTCATAAATAAAATTATAAAAAACAAGAAAGATAATTTATTTTCTTTTTGCAATTGATAATAGATATTATGTAGAAAGGAAAATAGAAAAAAAATATTAATTTTTATTTAGTTATTGTTGCATTTTATAAATTTGCATCATAATTCGAAGGTCACAAAAATATTTAGTTTTTTAGTCTCTGTTAATTTTTTTTAGTTGTTTACTCTTTTTTTTAGTTTTTCATGGATTTGTTTTATTTCTTTTTTTTCGAATTTATAAAATTAATTTTATAATGTCGAATCTTATTTTCTTTCTTTATTTTGACGAATCGAATGGGGCAGTAGTTTTATTAAAACAGCCCTAAACTAAAACTCATACTTAAGTTTATAATATTTCAATTTAGAATACGCTTTCTTTAAACAAAGTTAAAATCGATTATAAAAAATAAAAAATTTAAATTGTTTAATAAAAATTATGAATAAGAGAAAAAAAAAACTATTTGTCAATTATAATAAATGTGACTCAAAGAGAAAAATTAATTAATGAACTAATTCTCAATTTCATTACATATACATACTAATAATTAAAATCAGAATTTATGTAGAATTTCATTTATTTTTAAACAACATTTACAAAATTTATTTTTTCGCAGAGTTCCGGCACGTGATAATTTTATACGATTTCCTTCAAGTTTGTAACTATGTAATTACTTATTTATTTCAATGCTACTAAACAATTCAAGGAGGTACACACATGCAGTTGAAAAGTATAAAAAATTAATTATCATAATGATAATTTTGTACGTTTATGATTGTTCGTGGTGTACTCTTTCATATCTGTAGGTAATTCTTAAATATTTTTTCCACCTGGTGCTTCATTTGACACATTTGGCATGTGTCAGCAATTTTTGTTTTTCTTTTTCTGAATTGAATGAAGAAATAATGTTTACACATGTTTTCATTATAACTTATTAGGTGTTGGTATTGGTTTTACTAATATTAATTTATTCTTTCATTTGTAATCATTGGAAGTTCAAAGGGCTATCGTATTTTAGTTAATGGCGAATGTTGTAGTTGAAAATAAAAGAAAAACTGAATATTCAAGGTTTTCCTACTTTCTATAGGGTTCAACATTTTTACTAATTAGACTAATTAGGGAAACAATTTTAAGTTTTATTATTTTATTAACTAAAGACATGGAAAAAGTTTCCAGTACATACTTGAATACATGTACATACATAGTAATTAGTTTATTCTATACAAAACATATCGTTAAAAACGAAGTAGTTATTTTAGCAATACATATACGATCATCTTAAAGTTCTTTTGTGATTTTCGATTTGAGCATAATCGAATATCGTTTGGAGGTTGCACATTTTAATTGAAGTTTTTGAGTCAACAATGTTTAAGAATTAAAGGTTGAAAAAAAACCAATTAAAAGATGACGGAGAATATTTAAACCTTGGGAGCATTAAACAAGTGTGGAAGAAGAGTGGCGGGATTTAAAAAGCAGTCAACTAAACGATACGCTACAGAAGTGTTACGGAGCGTATCTACTAATGGAAGCTTTAAGCATTATCAATTATAAACTAAAGATGAAAGTTTTGATTTAATTTTTTATTTTTAACACTTGCAAAGTTATGATGAAATTCTTATGATTTTAATATAAAGTTTACTGACTTTAGGTTGGCAACTTTTTTGGCCAATACCAGTTAACTTTGTTTGTTAGTTGGCATTTTAGCATTCGAATGTTTGCAGTGCGAGTTGGCTGTTTGAAAAAGTCAATGGTCTTAGTGAATGACTAAGTACATACATACTGTTTAAATACAAATGTCTTTGTTTGTCCGCTTGTTTGTGTATTATAGTATGCAGTTGTATTAGTTGCAACACCATTAATTGAATAACTACTTGGCCAAATAGATTAACTCCACTTTTTTTCATTTGGATGTCAAATCACTTTTCTAAATGTCACCAATTTCTGTTACTGAATAATAAATAAAAACAATTTAGTTGGGATAGCTGTCCTAATTATAAATGTGTTTTTCTATAATCGATACAAGATACTGTTTGGTGTAGTGATAATATCTCAAAACAAAATTCATACTTTGAAATGTAGCTTGCTGATAAATTTAGAACTAAAGTTTTTACCGCGATTGGGTTAACTCTTTTGGCTAGTTTGACATTCATTAATTCTAATAATGTAGTTAATGTTTTAAGCATTTTAGGAAATTTGACACTTCATCGTGAGAACATTTTTCGTATTGTTGTTATAAAAATTCCTACATATGTATATTTTATTTGAATATTTGTGCAAGTCATTGTGGTGTTGTGTTCAACAACTGTACGCGTAAACAACCAACGTACAAGTAGTATGTACATAAGTAGGTTTGTTTCTTAAGTCTTTTGTTTCATTAATACGTTTGTGTCGTAAGTCTTTTTAATACGATACGATACCTTGCACTTTGTTCGTATGATTGTATGTATAAATGAATGAACCATCTGTAAAGTTAGAGAGCGCACAAATCCATGAAATGGATAATAGCATAATATAATGTTACGTAAATGCATTCAAAAATTAAGTGCACTTATCGTATGACCACAAGACCAATTAAGACCCAACAACGTGTGTTTATTAAAACTTAGTTATTAATAACACTGTGCTAGAATTTGACACTTTTTTTTTGACAAGCGGGGAACCTGGTTAACCTAAGTTCTGTGATATTAGCTTTACGTTAAACTTGACTTAAGTTTTGTGGTCGTTTATTGTATATTATATTTTTATTAATTATTTGATTATTTATACCAAAATTCTGTTCGTGATGTCCCGTTTTTTAGTATTTTAGTAACTAATTAATAATAAAAATTAATACGAGACCCCTGAAGAAGTTAGAATAAAACTAACGAAACGTTGGGAAATAAAATAAAAAATAAAAATCGAACAAGTTTTTTATTTACGTTTGGAAACAAACATTTGACCAAATTAGCCTGAAGGAAACTCCTTAAAAATTATACTAATTCGGGTACGTTGAATCCAGTGGTGCTAACCGTTTTTTTTAGGTTAGCTCTTGTTTTCGAAATATACCGTTATTTCGAAAATGGAGGAGGTTGCACAACATATATTCGGGTAACTCAAAAACGGTTTAGTTTATTAAATAAACTAAAAAAATCCCGCAATAAAATTTTCTTTAAGCAAGGTTAAACTTTTTCCAATATGCGCAGTCGTTGTAGAAACATAATTTTTTTTTTGGCCAATAAAAATAGTTTTTTAGCAAAATTTCGAAAATTTTGTTTTTTAAAACGGCATAAAAAATTGGAAAACGCAGCTGCGCTTCTAATTCTGCACGTATAGCAAACAAAGTTCCAAACAAAACAAGACATAAATAATTAAAATCTGTCTACAACTTTAGATTTTATTCACAAAAGATGAAATATATAAAACCCAGACGAAACTTCAAGAATTAAAACTCGCGTGTAATTTCACGTCAAGTGACCCAATTTTAAAAATCGATGTCTTCCGATTTGGATGAAATTTGCACCAAGGTTAGTACTATTGAATAGTAGGCCAGACACAAATTTTCAGCTCTATCAGTCCAGAACTGCCGGAGTTAGAGGGGGTAAAAGTTGGGCATTTTAGTCATACAGGGTTTTCTTAAAATGAGTGTAACTTTTCACCTATTGGTCCTAGCAAAAATTGTCAAAAGGACTTTAGATAGCTACTTCTTCAGTCATTCCAAAAATATTTTTTTTTAATTTTGAAAAAAAATTTTTTTTTAATGGATAAATAAATAAAAATATATGCAAGGAGTGGTTTATGCATCCATTTTAATAAATGGATGTTTTGTGTGAAAATTTCGAGTCAACGAACAATAGAATACGATTTTCAGAAATCTATATGTAAGTATTGATTCAAAATAGTCTATCTATTTTCTTAAGCTTTTGCTTTTTACGCACCTTTTAATGCGTTACATATTTTAAACATTTGTAAATCAGATTCCTAAGAAAATTAAGCTTTGTTTGTCTGAGGTTAGGTTCCGCCTAAAGGATTTTTTAAAACCATTAATATTAATTGCTATTATTGTTGTTTTCAATTACTTCAAATATGTATGAAAAATAACAAATGTAATAAAAAAATAACAAATCGACTAATTTATATATAAAGATTATTCAAAAAGTTAAAAAAAAAACTTTGGCTAAATATTGCTTTAGATGTTTAGATATTAAATTTACTGCTACGTATTTTATTTCGAAAATATAAAAAACACGCAATATATTAACTTTAGTTGTGAATTATTGTAAGATTAAGTAATTTTGTAATTAAGATAAATGTATATTTGAAATAAGATTGTTAAAACAATGTAATTACATATGTATGTAGTTTGAAAAACAATAACAAAATGCAAAACCTTTTTACTCTTTTCTTATTTTCATTCAAAACATAACTTAAGTTTGTAGCCAATAATTTAAACTAACAACAACTGGAGTACATGCTGGAAAAAAGAAAGTTTGTTCAGTGTTTGTTTGGGTTTCCGGAATCTTAGAAAGGTCATTAAAAATCAATAAAGGCAGCTATTAAAAATAACACATCTTTTTTCTTTAAAATACACGTTTGTCTCTTTATTAGTATTAGGAATTAGTTCTTAGTTTTAAGTGTTATATTTATGAACGTCGCTGCAGATAGAGTGAAATGGCTTAGCTTTGTTAGATACATTCAAGTTAACTTGTGCAGCCTTACTCACAGACAGTATTATCTTGTTTTATCTTGATTTTTAAACTTAATGCGTCATACGGCCTTAATTTGTGAAAGGGCATAAAACTCGATCCCCTTAATGACTTTAATAAAGAACCCAACTTAAAAGAGAAGTAATTACGGTCATAAGCAAAATAGAATTTAACTCATAATAGTAAGATAAAATATTATTTAGTTTAAAGTACAAAGTGAATTGTGTAACATAAAAAAGAAAACGAAAATGCGTGGGACTAAAAAACGAAATAATGAATAATTCCTGTTCATAATAACAAAAAAAAAACATAAACAACGTCTTTGATGACTATGATTCACTAAGTACTGATTTGCAAAATTAAAAACTCCTTTTTCTCTTCAGATTCTTTACGAAATACTTAAAATACTTATAGAAAACAATTAAATAAAACAACATCTAAAATATGTTTTAATTCAATATTCCTAGATTATATTTATAACATCCGTGACAGACTCTTAATCCCAAATAAGTTTGCATTTAAAAATACATATTTTTTTGTTTTCATTCTTCTTAAATATTGTACTAATGGATTTTTGAGAATTCATAAAAAATACGAAAATCTATCATTCACTTAAATTGTAGAAATTAAAAACGGAATGGCAAATAAGGATATACATATATTTGTCCTTCTACACGTAATGAATGATATAAAAATAAAGACTCTTTATTGACACATCTTATGTAATACAATGTTTTGTCTAACACCTCTTATAGTAATAGTAGTTCGTAATACTGGGAAAGAATTTCTTTTATATATATCTATCTTAAAAGTTTTGTTTTGGTGAATGATTATTACCTGCAGCTTGCGATTTTCTATGCTACCAAATAATCAGACGATAGTTTTCATTTAACACTCAAAATCGATAGGTTTTATTTATTTTCTTTTGTTCAGTACTATTTGAAGGAAAATAATTAGAAACTAAAAAAATATATGCAAAAAACCTTAGTGAGGTTTGACAAAACGGACTTATCCTTTAATATTTTGTTGGATTGCCCTTGTTTTTGACAACATTTGCCAGTCTCTTTGATAAACTCTTAAATAAACGCAGGCATGTTTGCAGAGATATGTTTTTACAGCTTTGTTGCACCAACTAAAACAATTCATCTTTATTTCGTGGATTTTTGTCCTTTAGATCTCTTTTTACAGTTTTCAATTGGGTTAAGATCACGATTTTGGGGTAACCGTGAAGTATGCTTTGGGTCATTATCACCATTATTCCCTGAACTCGTACAAGTGGATCCACACCACGCCAAGAAAATACACCCACACCATAATAGACCCGCCACCGTCTTTCACTGCTTTAACAGTGTACCTGGGGTTTTATTTGGAGGACGTCTAACATACGATTTTCCATTAGATTAAAAACTTAAATTCGTCGCTCCAGACAACTCTATTCGAGTAACATGGATCTTTTTTGAGCATTTCTCTTGCAAACCGCAACTCATGATATATTTTTTTTCGAGACATGAGCAGCTTTGCCGTTTTGGTTACTTTTTTTAATACAAAAGTAACCATATTTTACATTGTTTTTCTCTTTGACTTAACACCACTAATTTTGGTGATAAACTAAACTACCACAATTTAAACGTTTTTATAACGTTATAATAACAATACTGTAAAATTTTTGTCTTCCAACGTTGTAAGAAAAAGCATTTTCAGTACATTGGAAGACAAAATATTGTCAGACATCTAACAATCATGTAAACACACAATTTTGGCATTGTCATTGTTTTAAGACAATTGTCAAACATTTTTCATTGTCATATGTGCAAAGTTTATGCATCTGCCAATGGCAGCATTGTCATAGAAATTATTTCTAAATGCAACTCTGTAAACATAAATAAACAAACAAGTGGCCATTAATACAGTTTTTGCAAAAGTGAAAGAAAATTAAAGAAAATAAAAAAAGATAGCGATATATCTTTTGATGAATCCTGTTTCATAGAGTGCAGATAAAATGGTTTAAATTGCTCTTTTTTCTTCCATGACAATATTTAAAATTTTTAAACACACACACAACGCTGCTAAACGAATTTGATAATGCCACACCACAATCTGACAACCGTGTGAACTGACAATTTTGGTTGACATATAAATTCATTGTGTGACAATTGTGTGCCAATGAAATTGTTAGTTTTCTTACAGTCGTCTAAACTGACAATTTACCTTTTGCTAACAATTTTTCAATGTCAGTCATTGCTAGCACATTGCTAGATATGACAACGTTGTAATATCTGACGATCGTGCTTTACAAATTAATACATGCCTGTCTCCAAACATAACAAACACAATCATTGTACTGTTGAACGAGTAAGGTTCTTCAAACGTCAGAAACCATCTACAAAGTGAAATGCAATGGTTAATTTATATTTTACATACATATATATTTTTCAGCTAAAGTATAAATAAAATAAAATTTGAAATATATAAAAATTTTGGTTACTTTTTTTTGCTTTTGGTTACTTTTTTTACATATTGATTACAAATTTTTTTTTGGTCGTGGCAACGCTGGACATGAGTTTTTTTTTGTGCAATGCACACACGAAGTCCTGACTCATTTAAGCGTTTTCTTATTGTCCGTGTTAATATTTTTGCGCTTATTTGCTGTCCAGCTTAATTTCACTCGAAGATAACTCGGGGTTTACACATGCAAGGGGAAGTTCGAAAAACTCAATACACTCACATTTTTTTACTAATACACTCACATTTTTTCAATTGCCGAGCTACTCGAGTTTTTCGAATAAGTTTTCGTATATAATACGTACACAGCACTTGCATGTGTAAAGGCAGGGTAAAAACGGATTTATTTTTACTGGCTTTACAAGGTTTCCTAGCTGGTATTCTTATTTGAGCAAGAAAACTTTTGTGCAATAGCCGACATTGAAAGTTTTTCATTTTCATAATACTGCACAATTAACCGTCTTATTTCTGGAGTACATGACTTGTTTTTACCTATTTTCGAAACTAAACCGTATCAAAATTATTACAAGTTAATCTATTGTTTAACAAATTATACTCTTTGTAATTACGTACCCAGCAAAAAAAAAAAAACAATTGTGAAACTAATATTTTTATATTTTTGTTAATTTAACTTAGAACTCAACGTCGTGTGCATCAACAACAATTTTGATTGTTTACTCATTGAATAACGATAAAAACATTTTACAGTGTAGGTCTTTAAAGAAGCTACACAGCCATCTTATTACATATATCAAAGCATCGTTTCTAATTCTATGGCCACCAATGTATGTATTTATGTATGCAAAATCGAATAAACAGAGCGTTTGTAAATATGGTCTTTTATGAAATTTTGTGGTGTAAAGGACGTGTGAAGCAATATTTTATATACATGTAACTTTTTAAATTACCTTCCAATTGCCCTTCACAGGCATGTAACCAATAGCGAGTAGGCAGGGTCTAAACTAACAATGACATGCCATGTAAAAGTGAAACGATTTGCAATGCGCTGGAAGTCCTTGTGAAGGCCTCTTTACAGCACCTCGTTAACGTTGGGATTTTTTGTACGGCCCTAAATTTTAGAGTCTAAAATGACATTGAAATAATGAGAGAATGATACACATTTGATCTGTTTATTTAGTTTCCAATGAATTTGTTTACATACAAAGCGTTTATATAATGATTGCATTTATACATCATATGTATGTATGTATGTACATATCTGTATCATTAATTTACCTCAAAATATGATTATTATTAATGGATGTGTGAATAGACCCTGCAAATAATATTGGTCTACGTGATCCATTTTAGATGAAATGGACTACTTACAACATGGTCCAATGTAAAGCAGTCTTGGACCATGTCATAGTTAAACAAGAGTTTGTAGTTAAACGACATGGTTTCGTGTTAACACGATTGCATATTGAGTTGTTTTTGTTGTTTAAAACTAACCCTCTTGAGTACTCCATGGAGTAGACGCATGGAGTACTCCGATGGGTTATATGGCCCAATCCTAGGACATCGCAATGGTAAATCGACCACCTTTTTTCATATATTTGGAGTAGTTTTGGAGTACTCCTACTCCTCTTTGGTCTAGTTTTTACATGCATGTATGGACTAGTCGCGTTATTTGCAAGGGAGAGAAACACACTTACATATTTATGTATGCATGTACTACAAACATAGTCCATACATACGATATTTGTACAGTGTATCACAAAATGTTTGATTTGAATTTGATTTTCATTCATACATAACACCGTACGAAACAGTAATTTTTATTTAATTTTTTGTAAATTTTCGTTAAGTAGTTGTTGCTTTTTGTTAATTGAAATCACTATTTGCATGTCACAAAGAGCAAAATAGTTTTGTGATACACTGTATGTAACAGCAATTAAAATCAAATATGTTTGAATCAATATGATGTGTGAGTTAGTTAATTTGCAAAGTACATACATATGCACATATGTATACATGCATGTACATATTTAGATACATGTACATATTTATATACATTTATGTATGTACATGTGTACTATGATCTCACTTTTCAATTAAGTATGTACCTATCTATGAACGATGTCTGCCTTTACATTTAACTAAAGTTATTTTAAAGTTTAAAATTAAATATTATTTTCTGTAAACTTCAAACAATTACATATTTGTGTTTTGATTTCTTTGTCTTACAATAAAAGCAATTTTATTTATCACTCATACTTTTGAGCGAATAGTACTCAAAAATATTAAACACTTGTTGTTTTAACACTCGTTTGTACACACACAAATTAGACACGACTAGACTATATCCATCCAACCATTCATTTAAACAACTCAAAAATATTAAATGAGACCCCATCATGGTGAAATAACTCTACAAGGTGATGGCAATATTACAACAATACAAAAGCAAAAGAAACAACATGGTATTTTTGTTTTTGCTTTCATGTTTGTAATGTCAAAAACAACTGGTTATTGTTTACAAACATTTTTGCAGGAAAAATAAATACATACATACATACAATTTTTTTAATTTCAAGATGAAAATAAAAATAATTTATAAATTTGTTAATTTATGAAACATTTAATTTATGGACAATTGTTTTTTTCACTTTTTTTGTATAACTTGATACGTTTGCTATTTTTTTAACACAACTTGAGCATACATACATACATATGTATATAAAGTTTGACATAACAAACATGACTAAAAAAAAACAGCTGGCGTTTCAACACCACCTTGTAGAGTTATTTCACCATGGACCCCATATTAACTATTCTCTCATTTAATTTTCAAAAACTGTAATCAACGGTTTGTTTACATTTCTCACTTGTTCAACAAGTAAAAAACAATAATTACAACAACAACAACAATTTACTAAATCAATCCCACGAACACACTTACATTATTTTATTGGGTCCAGTGTGGCCGTGTTATCGTTAAAAGTGCAATCAGACGGGGTGTATTTTACATATGTACTGTCACTTTTCTTACCCATATGTAATTCCGTATGTACATATGTCAAAATTTCAATTTTACATACGATTCATAATTTTTGCTACAACACCTGCTTATGTTTTTCCGTATGACATAACCTATAAACGTAAACAAAAGCTGACTTTTGGCTGCTTTTGGCCAATCTAACTGCAATAAATATATATAATATAAATTTATTAAAAATCGAAAAATACTTACTTTTCCATGTTCATTATCCATTTTCTTTAATTTTTCTTTACAATATATTTTTTCAAACAATTTTGTTTCAAAACGAACCAGCTGTTTTGTGGATGTTTGTTACAAGAAAATAAAGCGTGTTCTAATCGAAAAAATTACATATGTATTTCCACATGTATTTTATACATGCAAAGTTTCATATGTATCACATGATGTGTACAACTTTTACAGATAGCACCTTAAGCATTGAATATGCATCAATTAATTGTACATAATCACTATATATGTATATATAGCCTTCCAAACCACTTACACTTCCATTCTTATGTTACTTTCTTCTGCTGGCCAGTAATTCATTGAATCAATCAATGAATTGAAGAACTAAAAAGTTTATTTTACATTTAATGCACACGGCAATACTGATTACAATTCAGTTTCGCTTAAACTCTCCTCTCAACAGTAGAAACGAGTGATAACCAGGGCTGCCAGATGAATTTCGTAAAAAATCGTCAAAATCCCGATAAAAAAGAAAAAAATCATCAAAAGGTGCACAAACTTAACAGTATTAGGCAATTTTCTTATATCCTTTTGTTTTTTTTTCTTTCATGCATATTGATTTGCATAAAAAGTACGAAAATTGAATTGACGTGTATAAATGAAATGGCAAGTTCAAAAGAGAATTGAATAAAAACTGATCAGCTGAAACTGAAACAATACTTATTGTATTTTATAGATAAATGTCTGAATTTAGCATATTTTATTAATTCAAGTTAAACTACAATGTCAAAACAATTTAGTTTTAAATAACGCTTTGAGAATAGAATTAGAAAATTAGAGACGAATGGCTTAAAAATCCCACAATAAAGACATGGGCAGAAAAGCGGAACAATGTTGTCTTTTGCAAATATGTATCTAATAAATCTAATAAAATTATTCAATTGCAATATAAGTTCTTACGAATGTACAGTTATATAAAGATTATAATATATTTCTTCAATTTATTATAAGTCTCTTTTTTTAATATAGATACAATTTTTGATAAAATCTTTTAATCTTGTAAATATATTTTATTTAAAAAATGTGATCTCTTTATTTTGTATAAAAAATATGAATTTGTTTGTTATGTTTTTTTTGTGTTAAATAAAATAAATATTTTATTTGAGAAACGTCTTGTTTTCTATTTTTGGCGATTTCTTGACGATTCCTTAAAATTAGTATGACGATTTAGACGATTTTCCATTCGAAAATTGGCGAATTCACACCTATTTCATCTGGCAACTATGGCATTACTGTTTACCACCAACAGAAAGAGAGACGCACAAATTGTTAAAATGATGAAAAATTGTTATTTCACATTCGTATTTTGGTTAAATTTGTTTCAGTTGCTTTACGCCGGTCGTGAGATTAACGTGTGACATCATCGCGGTGGAAAAAGTGAAAAGAAGCTAATTGTTGAATTAACGAGTTGTATTCTTACTATGTATAATTAATTAAAAGAAGGAAAAATATACATAAGTGTAAAGAGAGAAAGAAATCAAAGTACTATACTACAATCCATGAGAAATTAATTTATAAAAAAATACATAATAAATAAAGTGTTACAAAAACGTGATTATATCCAAATTATTTTACATTTATTTTAAAAATAAAAAAATCTATGCTGTGTTTGTGAGTTATTATTATGATAACAAAACTATTTTAAAAATATTGGTATTCGCTATAATAAATACAAATAAATAGGTAGGTACGTAATTGAAATTGTGGAATAACAAACTAGGTAGGTACATTATTTATTTATTGCAACTGAAATCAAAAAATTCAAATAAGTTGAAACTTGAATAATGTAGTACGATGACGAGTTGTAAATGCAAAATTTAGTTTTATTGCAGTTTATTGCTTAATTTCTTAATATTTTAATATCATTTTATAATTGTTGGTTAAGTTAACGGTAGTTTTATGCACATTCTTCTTTCTTAATACACACACATACTTACATACTCGTATATGCACTCATTTAGCAGCGAATGAACGTTATTTTTGTAAAATATGAATATATCATGTTGTTGTTGTTGTTGTTGTTGTTGTTTCTATATACACTTCATTTTCTACTTGACTTTATTTCATTGTGGTTGCGGTTTTTTTTGTCTTGTAGGTATTATTCTTTATATTTTTTGTGTTTGTGTTGTGTGTTTTTTTTTTGTTATTTTAAATTTTTTGCTTAGGTTGTCAGTTGTTATGAATTATTTTTTCATTTGCATTTTTCTACTGTTGCTGAAGTTGTTTTGTTATTGTAGTTACCAACACAATTTTTAGGCTAATCCTCTGCCAAAGATCGAGATGAACGTTCAAAACAGTATCTGCACTATAAATAAACAACAAAATAAAAAGAGAAAAACACTCAAGTTAATTATAACTTTTAAACCACGCTTGAAATCATGAATACAAAAATTACAAATAAAATACCTATGTGTTATTTATTATTTAAACAAATTTTTGATAATATGTTGTTACTTTATAACTTAAGGTTATAGGTATTTACAGCATTGTAGTAATACACAAATACACCATGTTAAGAATAACAATTTGTTATTTCATTTTAACATTTCCATACAATTCGTTTTTCGTTTTACAAAGTGAGTCTCTTAATAAAATTATTAACTACTAAAATAATTTTCGACACTGAACCAATGAACGTTTTTTTAAATTGGCAAGAGATCGGTATAATAAACCGAATTGTCTTCTGTTTTTTTTTTTCTAAAATAATTTAGATTTTTGTAAAATTTTTCCAAATCAACAACTGTTCACTGGCATATTTACACTAATTCTGTACACTTGTCGTTACATTATAATTTATTACTGCTTAACATTTTATTGGAATATGAGAAATATTGTCTGGATTATTGGCAACAATTTTAGTATTTGCCATTTATAGTTGTGGAAAATAAACCCGAAAATCCGACTGTTAAACTAATGTAAATTTTAAATTAAATGAACATAAGAAAATTCTCAACAGATGATTTTACAACTCTTGGTCTATAATGTCAAAAATTAACTTTATATGAGTGGAAAAATCAAAACTAAACTATAGATTTTTGGATACAAGTTTAAGAACATCAAAGTCATCGTTTGTTATGAAGATTTTAGTTTTACCATTTAGTAATTCAAAGTTGACCGTGTATTTAGTGGAATGATTTTAAATATTATGAAATCTCTCCATTATATTAGATGTGGATTAAAGTGGTTCAGTAAAACTTATAAAAAGTTTTTCTTGAACATTTTTAAGCTTTATTCTACAATGATCCGTGGAATAAGACTTAAAATCCGTGGTCATAGTTGTTGTATAATTGTTCGCATCTTATAGAGACACCATCACCGAGTCTTATGTTAACCACATCGTAAAATTCTGGCGTTATTTCGATGCCAACATAAAAAATTAAAGCATTTCGTGAAAACCAGATCTAAAGAGAATTCTTGCAGAGGAATGGCAAAAATTGGATCCCCATTTTTTGCAATATTGTGGAATGCACGCAAGTTAGTGAAGATTGTCAAAGCAAAGGCCTTCTTATGAAATACTACTGGTATTTTTTTTTGTTATATTATTAATCCCACGAATAAACGTTGTATTTATTGAAATTATCCTACAAATTAGAAAAAATTTAAAAAATTTTGCATTTTTATTTTTTGCAAACACAAACTGCGAAGCTTTCGGCTTATCTGCAGAAAACACCCAGAGTCTTTAGCGGGAATCGAACCCGCAACCCTTTGACTGATAGTCCGGCACTCTATCGCATAGTATATCGGGGCTGTACGAGTGTCGCTTGGTATATTATAAAAATACCTTTAATAAGTAATTCTTAAAAAGTTCTTCATTTCAAAGTTGTTATTATTTATACCTATAAAAAGTTTATTTTTGAATCAATTGGTAAAAATTATTCCAAGAAAGTATTTTAAAAAATGTAGCACATTTTTTGGAATTTTTAAAGAAATTTTAGAACTACATAGTTTTAAATTGATTCAGCCGTTGAACTTTTCGAAATCTGGTTGTGATGCAGGTTCTTCAAAGGGCTGCTTCCTCTGAAATATTACCACAGATCTTCAGTTTACGATCGGGTCGTTAACGGGATAAATCTTTAACTAAATTACCTTAATTATTTATTATGGACTGTAAACAATCGTCGGCTAACTATGGCGTGGTTAGAACTAACTAACGAATACAATTCGACGATATAATTGTTTGGCTCTCAATTGGCTAACGACTTAGGCCCGGTTTACATTATAATTTTTACGACGTCGTTTTTTAGACGTTGCTTTTGGTTTGTGAGCGAGCGGTGTAGTGAAGCAAGCGGGGTAGAAAAAAAGACGATTTCTGTTTTCATGTTGGGTTTTCATATTTCTCTTTACACTCATTTCTGTTTCTGTTGTTCCGTTTTATTCTTGTTCTTATTTTGAATTGAAAGGTTCGTTTAGAAATTCAAAAAGTAAAAATAAAATATGTAAATAAATAAGGTGAATATTTTTGTAAACAAGAAAAATAATTATTTTGTTTGGATTTCTGTAATTATTTATTTATACCTATGTGTGATTTTTTTAGTGCGTACATTGTGTCCATAAATTTAAAGTTATTTATAAAGACAAAGAAAAATTTTTAATGCGAACAATACGAATAATAAAAAAAAACGACGTCTCAAAAACAACGCCGTATAAATGCAAACAAATTTTCGTAGCATCTTCAAAAGAGAATTAATAAAAACGACGTCGTAAAAATCATAATGTAAACCGGGCCTTATTAGGGCAACAACCATTGTGACCATTTTAGCATTTTTGCGGCTAAATTTAGCATATTTTATTTTGATTTAGCTGCAAAATTTTACATTTTGCATTTTATTTAGCATTTCTTAATAATATGTTTAGCATTTTAAAATTTAAGAATAATTATATATATGTAATTATATAATAGTTTATAATATTACTAGCTGACCTCCCCGGCTTCGATCGGTATATACTAATTATTTGTATTTCATAGAATAAGATGTATTCACAACCTGCCTGTTCTTATTTGAATTTTTTGTATATGAGTATACCTCACGTCGAATTTCAACGTAATAACGGTATATTTAAGATACATATTAGTATGTGAATTTCGGAAGTGGATCTTATATGGGTTATGTAGTCAAATATAGACCGATATTATCAAAATCCAGCAGTTTGATTTTGGCATCCGTGTACCGTTATTTATTAGAGATTTATGAGTATTGAAGTGATTTTCGGAAGAGGACTTTATATGGGAGATACGGTCAAATATGAGCCGAAATTCACAAAATTTTGTGGAATGATTTTTGTGTATATTTAAATGATATATATTAAATGATATATATTAACATCAAATTTTTATGGAGGTTGTCCCACATTTTGGTCCATAACTCTGGTTCTACTATATCGATTTTGCTGATTTTCAATACCAAAATGCTTAGGAAAACTATAAACGGGTTTTTTTGGTTGTGTCTTTTGGGCGAGTGTTTTACATAGATAGACAGACAGACAGACGGACATAGCTCAATCGACTTAGAATACCACAAGGATCAAGAATATATGTATATACTTTGTTGGTCTCAGATGAATATTTCTCAGTCTTACACATGTAATGACAAACTTATATATACCCTCATTCACCACTGGTGGTGGTGGAGGATATAAAAAGAAAAATTATATATTTTTTTTTAACATTTTAAAGAATAAATGACACAAATTTATTCCAGATTTATTACAAATTGCAACTCTTGACATAAAACGCCAAAAATTAACTTCATATAAGTGGAAAAACAAAACTCAATCATAGAATTTTGGAAGCAAGTTTGTGAATACAAGAATTCGTTTTATGAAGATTTGTGAAGATTTTAATTATAAAATTATAAAAATCAAGGTAAAATAAAAATAAATCGGTTAATCTCGATTATGATACATTTTAAAGTGATTCTTATATGGGAGATATGACTAATTATTGACCGATCTGTACAAAATCTGTATTAGGTTCATATACAACTTATTTGTGGTAAAATTTATTTGGATACGTTTATAAATCACACATTTATGATCGATAAAGCCCTTTTTCGAGAGGACATTTGTATGGAGGCTAAGTGAAATAATGGACCAATTTCAACAATAGAAATATCTTTAAAATTGCGACCCTTACTTTGCGTGGACATCCAATAAATCGAATCAGAAAGTGATTCTGAGTCGATTGGTATACATTAAGGTGGGTGTTAGACTAATAATTTTGAGCGTTACAATCATCAGCACAAAGCCAGGGTATATTGGGCCTATTATGACAATATAGGGTATAATAAAATAAGACACATAATTATTTTAAATACCATGAATTCTATCCTTTATATTGGACGTGGATTAAATAAATGTTTTTAAATTACAGAAGACTTAATTAAGGCCTGATTCAGTAAAAAAAAATTGGAAAATTTGTATGATTATTACTCAAAATAAATTTAACTTTAAGGTTAGACTCCCGAAGAGAACCTTAATTAGTTTTGTTCTTGCGTTACCTCAAATTGTAAAAAACTATTTCAAGAAAGTTTTTTGAAAAATTTAGCACATTTTAAAACAAGTTTTAGCATATTTCAGCTTATTTTTAAACTGATTTAGCCGCTTAACTTTTTGAGATCTGGTCACACTGAGAACTACAATAGTTATGAGTCCGCTGAGGTAAATTCTTCAGCTCTCGTCGGCAAACTATGACTAACTAAGGAATACAATCCAAATGTATATATGCTTCGTATCTCGGTCGGCTAACGACTACTTAGTCCCCGTTTACACAGGGAAACATTTGAATGGAAACATTCTGATACACGCTTTGTGCTTTCATTTTTATTGTGTACATTAGCAAATCAAATACAGTAGAAATAAAAAAAAAAATAACACAGCAATTAGACAAATGTCAAAATAACAAATATAAACTGGAATGTTTCCTGTCTGACCGCGAAGGAAAATACAAAAGAGAATTCCAGAAACATCCTTCCAAATGTTTCCCTGTGTAAACATGGACTTAGATGGAAAATAATAGCTAGGAATGTAGTCCGATGAGATAAATACTTTGTCTCTTGGTGGGCTAACTACTAATTTCGGTTACGGTATTAGTAAGCACTAATGCCTTGTCGGAAGCAAAGCAAAAATAGATGGGTACTTCCATTCTTGCTGACTCTATTGACATTTTCTTACATCTCTTATATTAAAATTCTGGAAAACTGTTTGGGAAGTATAACATAAGATAAAGTGTATATAATTAGTATTGCAATGTTAATGAATTGATTTTTGTTTCTACACGTTACAACTTTTCGTATTAAGAAATGAATCTATTTAAATTTCTTTGTTTCTCTAATAATCTAATTCTAATGATAAGAAAGAAACACAAACATCATTTGATCTACAAATATTTTGAATGGACAAAAAATATGAATTAACGAATAAGAGTTGCAGTAAAATTTAAAGTAATATTTTATTTGCTCTGTTTTGCCATTTAGCTCGCTTATCTCTTAACAAATATTGTGAATAATTTGATTATTTTTATATGTATTATCTTTATCTGTGTTTCCATTTTTAAGATAATACGAACAAAACTTTTTATTTATGACGTTTTTTTTTAACAAAAAAAAAAAAAAAAAAAAAAAAAACTGTATTGTCATTTTTAGAAAAAAGAAAAAATACTGAGTTGAAAATTAGATTTTAAATTAAAAATTTATTTATAATTTTTATTTAATTTGTTCTTTAATTTAATGTGAAATCTTTCATTCTCATTCGGTTTACAATAACCTTTGTGTTTAGTTCAAGATTATAATCGCGACAAAAACTCATCTGGCATAAATTGTTCATCAAGGTTCTTTACACCAATTAAAAAAAATAAGTTGTCAAAATGTTGACTCTCAGACAAATATATAAGTATTCACTTGCAAATATATGCACATACATATAGTCGTATACATACATACATACATATGTATGCATGTATAATATTATTTATGTTTTGTATTATTTCTCTTATTATTGTGGTTCTTATACTTATACTGTTTGTTCAATGATGTATTGACCCTGGATTGAGTCAATTCAACAACAAATGCGAATATTTAGTGTTGTTGTTTTATTGTTTTATTTCAAATGCATTTACAAATTTAATAAACGCCTCAGAGATTTACCACAAAATACCTTTAAAACAATTAATAAAGAAACCTACCTGTTGCCTTAATATTCTAAGAGAAACTTAAAAGTTAAATATTTATTATTAATTTGTATTGCTCTTCGTTTTTATTCTTAACTTTCTTGTATAAACACCTTCATTTGCAAACAATTTATTCGCTTTTATAAAAACAACTTATACCTATGTACTAGTCTCTTTTAAACGATTAAATTTATTAGAAGTTTATTAACCAAATTTTGTATTTTGTAAACAATATTTTACAAAATTATCAACCATTGATAATTTAAAAACAAAATAACATTACAGCGATCTTTTATAATGTGTATATATGTATATGTATGTATATATAAAATATATGTATTGTTACGAAATTGTATTTCAATTTAAATTTAACGGTCGGTATCAACATACGAGTTCAGCATGTTTATCAACATACAACATCTTTATCAACAGATGGCGTGTTTATCGCCATACAACTTGTTTAACATTTTTAGAAATTTTAATTTATTGAGAACATCCTGTTCTAAACATAGCCGACCAATATGGCAACGTTGAGTTTTAACGACTGTGGTTGAATATTCCAGACACGATCATTCTAGACTTGCAGTCATGGACATTCTAGTATCTTAGTCCCGGATCACACAATGCAACTTTTGCTGCTCAACTTTTAAGTTTGTTGGTGATAGGGGAAAGAAGAGTGGTCCCCTCTCTATCTCTTTTTTCCCTTCTCACCCAAAAACTCAAAAGTTGAGCAGCAAAAGTTGCATTGTGTGATCCAGGACTTAGTTTCAAACCTTTTAGAAAATTTGATTGCTGTATAAATAGACTAACAGGGCCAATCAAGTTGATCAGTTTATTGTGAGTCATCGTTGAGTAAACAACAAAGTGTTCTAAAACTTTAAGTGTGTTCTTAAAATATTCGTTATATTTTCTTCAAACTACTTGACGCTTTTATTTTGCAATTAAAAGGATTCCGGTTTATTTAAAGGAAATAAACCACCCTTTTAAAAACGTAACAGTATTTTTTTTTAACAAATATGTTTTGTTTTTGTTAAATTTTGAACCCAAATAGCAAAGAGTAATTCCTGAGTTATTAATAAATAAGGGTAATTATACATATGTAAATATAGTTGGAAATAAGGTATTTTCGAGTTAATGTACAGTTTTTCGGCTTCACTTAAATTTAAAATATAAATTATACACATATGTATGTATGTATATGGTTAATCCTTCGGAAGATCTACAAAAATACGGTTACATCTTCTTTAGTTTAAAAGATATTTATGTTATTTTTTTTAATTTTGCTCGATTTTTTTTTAGTTTTTTAGATTTTTTGGGGCCTTTGGAGGGTCGAAAAATATAAATATCTCTTGAACTAGGTAATGAACATGTAATCTATGTATATGTTTTGTAAACCTTCTGAAGGCCTATTCATATTATAAATTTTAGAATTTTTGTCGATTTTTCTAAAATAATTTAACACCCTATGTGACCAATTTTTAGGGGCCATCCACTCTAATCAACTCGAAAACACCTATGTTGGACACTGATAATAAATATTTTTGTATTTTGTCGAAAACGAAAATATACTATAACTATAATTGTTCGTTGTAGCCATATTCATTTAGATTAGTTGTATGACTATGGAAAATCCGTCGAAATGAAACATACAAATATTTATTTAAATATATGTATGTATATATTTACATGCAATACACACATACATATGTATTTACATCTGTATATGACTGTAAAGCAAATAAAGTTCTACTGAAAAAAGCAGTCAAGATCTTTAAAAACTTGAAACAAACAACCATTAACCACAATTTTTGATAAAAATACAACAAAACAAACTAAAACAAAAATATTAAATATCATGGCGTATTAACAGATACTAGTAACGGATATACCACTTACAAACATACATAAATACGTAGAGAGAAATAAAAAACTTGTTTAGTTAAAATAATGAAGACAGAGAATCAGAACATAAATAATAAAAAACAAAGAAATATTTATATACATGCATGCATGCGAGCGTGTGTATGTGTCTGTGTATGTGAAAAGAAGGCCGTTTAAAGCAAATCTTTGACTCCTTTTGAAGACAAAAGAGTTGTTCTATTATTAACCCTAAAAAATTAAACTTCTTCGATATTTAAGTTAGTAGAACAAACAACGGCTTTTTATAGTACAAGCAAAAGTATTTCATTTTTATTTTTTTCTTTTATCAACTACATTAGAACTACGAGTTTATCAACACTACTTACATACATACACAGTACAACTAGACATCCATCCATTTAGATGGCCAGACAGACACACACACAGACTAAGTGGAGCTTAGTGACACATATAGAAAGAAGTGCTCGTTCTTGCAACAACTTTAAAGCACAAGCATGAACAAATAAAAATACATAGTTACAAACGATCGCAAATGCAACAAATATTTACTACTACGAGTTTATGTGTGTAAATACGTCTGTACTTACTTACATGTACACCACTGTACAATGTATTTTGTATTAATGGAGAATTCTTGTTTATTTGGATGGATTTAAACTAAAATTAAAATTTCAACGTTAAAACCAGGGTGTTCAATTATTTGGATTTTGGTAATGTTCGAATAATCAAATAACTTGAAAGTTTGTTTTTTAAATCTCTTGAACAGTCAAGTACAGTTTTTAAATAATAACGCTATCGCTTAATAAATCAATTGAAATATAAATATGTAAATTAAATATGATAAAATAATTTTATAAAAATATGTACTTCAATTATAACAGCATAAATTTGATTGTTTGATTACATTTCGTCAATTAAACATTGAACAAATAAAACACTTGAGTATATTGAGAATTTCAGCGCCCGAATTGGCGGAAAGAATCGAAAATTTCACGGATAAAAAAGTTTACCAATAACTATATATTCAAAGGGCATTACGGGATCAAGGGTATACCAACCGAATTCTCGCAGAAAACCTTGATATCGAAAGATTCGAAGAAAAAACATTGATTTTTGAAAATACTGTACTGATTAATCGTGTAGTAATTAAAATAGAATTGCTTTTTTTACTTTAACATTTTTTTCTGGTACTCTGTAATTGACGAAAATATAAAATTTTGGGTACGTATGAAGACTTAAGTCCCTAACTGTAAATTAATATAAAATATAAAATTTTCATGTTTAAAAAATTAGTTTTGCTTTTGCAACATACATATTTAGAAGAATTCTTATGGGATATTTTTTTTAAATAAACTTCCTCTCAGCTGAATATTTATCTGTCAATTATATCAGTGCTGCCAAGTTCTTGTAATAGTCAGTGTTGTATTCTTTAACAATTAAGCGGTATTATCGACATTCACTTAACGAAATAACCATGAATGACCAATTTAAATGTCTCAATGTTAAATGCAGTGCCTGGTTTGGTTGATGAAGCTCTCTGTAAAACTAGAGGTTTACATTGTTGTTGCAATGGCTGTCTAAAAATTGGTGTTGAATGCTATCGTTTTCTTTTTTTTTTTCAAAGCACAAAAAATACATTTTAAATACATTTAAAATAAACTTTTATCAATATCTAACGAAATATCTGCTTATAAAAATCTTTTTGAGGAATTAGAACTCTCCAACAAAATTTTCTCCTAGACGCCGTAAATCATCCAGAAATAAAAATAAAGCAAATGCTTCTCAAAGTCCTGGTGCCTCTAGTTCCCTTCCTGTTGATTGTGTAACTAGTTGTTGTGATCCTGTTATTTTGCCCGAAGATAAATTTCATCCTACATTTGAATTTATTTTCTCTTTACCTGCTTTACATATATCCTCTACTCAAATTAATAATTAGAAAGTTGATATGAACTTTGACAAAAAAATCGCAAAGCAGTTGCCAGTTTTATTGTTGGCGTAATTGCAGACCTTCGCGTGTTGCATTTTAGTTTTGGTCGGATTTTTTCCAGGACGTATTGAAACGAACTTTTAAGTTTAAATATACAAATGTGTAAATTTACAAATCTTAAGAAAAATATATACATATTTAGAAGTGATTTCATAAAAATAATGTTTCTTACATTGAATCTGGGATGGCAAAGATATTAACGTTCTGCCGTAACATCTTGCGATGTACATACATACATACATATGTATGAAGATTTATCCTCATTATTTCATCATACTCACTTCAACTTGAAAAATAAAATACTGTACTCGCTATTATTTAAATTTTCGTTTAAAATAGCAAAATAATTGAAAAATATGCAATAATGTCAAAAATAACAACGAACAATATTGCAGTGCCTTTTTTTATTTTTGTTTTCTATAACTTCTCTTCTTTGCTTCTATATATTTTAAATATGTCAATTTAAAAACAACAACTACAGAGAAATCAAAATTAAACGCCACAGGGAATAGAGCCGATTAAATACCGATTGGAACTTTGGATGACATAACTAGTATTTTATTTCTAGTAAAATATATTCTCTCATGGATGAATGCACACCAAAACACTGTTCTTCTAATCACACTGGTACTCCTTGGAATTCAAAACAGTTATCTAAACTTAAGAATTTAAAGAATAAATATAAAAGTTTCAAAAAAACTGGCTTACTTGTGGAGTATAGTAAATATTCAGTTTCTCGAGATGAATCTCAATAATTCCTTGTATCATTTAAACTTACATAAAATAAAGTATGATTTTAAATATAATACTATAGCATTTTACACCCTTGTCAACTCTAAAAGAATAAAAAAACAAATGGATATCCTTCAGTAACGAAACTCAATAATTGTGAATCATTTGACGATGTTAAAATTAGTAATGTGTTTGCCGATTTTTTCTTTAGTACATATTTGGATAAACAATACATCTCAATATATCCCTATACACTTTATACTAACCGTGCTAAATCGTATCGAAATATTAACGCTGAGAATTTATTGGAAAATTTAAAGAAATTTAAAATTTCGTATAATTACGGTGCTGATGGTTTCCTTGCAGTATTATTCATAATTATGCACAACCGTTGTTAAAACCATTAATTCAGTATGTGATGAAAATCGTTCGATTTGAAAAATAAATCGCTTTTCCAAATCTTTAACTATGTGACTCATTTCGATCGATTTCATTTTCCACTTTTGTTTCATTTCCAATTGTCTTTAATAAATACAACTTTGCGATCAAGACATCTTCTTGATAATTATTCTTATGCTTTCCCCTACATACAAATAAAAAGTAATTATCAATTTTTTTAATTTTTTATAAATTTGAAAAGTAATTTAAACTGACTATCGAAATGCGTCACATGTAAAAAACGACGTTTTTTTTTATGAACCAAAATGGAATATGAAATCGTTACGATTCACATACCTGATTATTTTATTTAACACTTCCATTTAATATGGTTATTTTCCGAGAATTTGGAGGTCTTCATACATAATGCTGATGTGTCAAATTATAGAGGTATTGCCTAGCTTAGTATAGTACCTACGGGTTTTGAACATTTTATCACTGATTACATGTGTCATCAATCATCGTCTATTCTGATATCATGGATTTTGGAAAGTTTTCCCTACTATAACAAATGTCCTTCATCTTTGTACAATTAAAACAAACTGATTCCGTATATACTGACTTTAGTAAAGCTTTTGATAAAGTAAACCACAGCATTGTTCTTATTAATCTGGATCTTCTTGGTTTTACATTTCGCAGTCTAAGCTGTATAAAATCTTGGCCTCGATTATCGTTCACAACACTAAAATGTGCATGTTCAAAATATAACATGCATTTATTTAAGATTAAGCCGATAAGTGTTGTGAATCGTAATCGCAGTTTACAACATACAACATCAAAACACTTAGTGAACACTCGTGAACGGTAAGCGGGCCGCTTATATTTTCTATAGAACACAGTGTGTAAAATTTAATAATAAATACTCCAAAAATATTTTGGTTACTTCAAGGAAGCCACCTAGGTCCAATTTTTTCTCCTTGTTCATCAACAAATGTTCTAAATTTTTCCAAATGTTAATTTTTGCAACATTCTAATGTATGTTTGTAAAGTAATGTTGCAACATTCTAATTTAAAAAAATGTAAACTAGTGCGCTGCCAATTATATTTGGGTAATTATCGCCTTGAATCTGTTGAAAATTTTCTTGATCTGGTAATTTTACTAGATAACAAATTTGCATATTACCATGACAATAAATAAAGCTAGAGCTTTATTTGAATTTGTAAAGCTAGACGATCGCTTTATATGATCCCTATGTCAAAAAACAACTTTACATTTCCTTATTAAGACCTACATATATGTATTGGAATATGGCTCTATTATCTGGGATCCTTATTATAATATTCATATTTAGCGTATAGAGTCTGTACAAAAACTATTTTTTTTATTTTGTCTACGTGGTTTATCTTGACATCCTGATATTAACCTTCCATCATATATTGATAGACTTAAATTAATAAAATGACCAACTTTATATAAATACGAGTAGTAGAAAAGCTATGCTTAATTTAACATTTATGATTAATATCATTCTGCTCCGAATTCCTTGTAAATAATGTTACTTTTAATTTAAAAAGTTCCTTAACTTGATGCCTAAATAAGAATAGAATAGATAATAATATGCCCAAGCTGACCCATTAAGAAGATTACATTTATTGTTTTTTCTCTCACAACAAATGTTATTAAACATAAAATAATTAGTTTATTAAATAATTAATCTTTTACACTATTTGTAAATAAATTGTAATTATTCATATATGTAGGTACATACTTTTATAAAAGTCTGTAAGGATTCAATCCATTGACTTAATAAATAAATAAACAATGATTAACGGATTGAATACCCTAGAATACCAACCAACTAAACACACAGTGTCGTTATAGTATAAATAGTCATAGCCACAGTCACTGTGCCATAACGTCAAACTCGCAACATTCAACTTCATCATGCTGAGAAATTTACAATACTCGATGCAACAAACAAAAAAGTCAAAGCCATATTCTAAACCATGAAATTGCAAAAGACATACACACAATAATCATACATACATACGTACAAATGTACTGACAGACGTACGAATATACATACATATGTACGTTACAGATTTCAAGGAGAACTACTTGCCAAAATATAGTCTAGTTTTATTCGTTTCTCTTTTAATACTCAAAGAAAATCAGACAAACCAAAAAACACTAACTGTGTAGTGTTGTGTGAGTGAACAGTGTAATTACCAATTTAACATCAGATTAAAGATGTTATTTGTTTTTCTTTTCCTAAAGTGAAGTGCATCAACAATTTGAATGTTATTACAGACAGATTCGTTTTATTATTATTTTTACTTTGGTTTGGTAGTTTGACAACTAATAACTTGTTGCTTTTAGTACATCGGCATAAAGTAAGTTAGTACATTTAGAACTGAAGTGACATTGTCAAATGTCACTTAACATTTACAAAATGATTTCTCAAATTAAATTATTTGTTAAAAAAAAAGAGTTTTCTAAATATTTGCATTATCTATCACAACCAAAAATTTCAGGCCAATTCTGAAAATTCTACAACTAAGAAACTAAGAAAAGAAAAATACAATCAATGCTACCGTAAAAATTTATATTTATTTTAAGTTTTTACTTTTTATTTAAGTTCCATAAAGTCAATTTTAGAGATACATATCTACTAAAATAACATTAATTAAAGAAAAAGTTCTTCTAATCAGAATAACACAATATTGAGTTCAAACATAAAAAATATATTACATTGAAATATTACTTTTGTTTCGAAGTTTTTTGAATTACATATTTTGTTCAATCTTTATTTTGTAACAAAAATAAGATTTCAAGAACAAATTATAATGTAATACATTAGAAAATAAAACACAGTTTTATATGCATATGTATGTAATTTTTAATTAGAATGTAAAGGGCCATTTGTTTCCAGATTATTTTGCAATCTATGTCGGGAAACATACATATGTATGTATATACAATAATATGATAAGGATAATGTAATAAACTTATTCAAAGAAAATTTATTTTTTTTGATACAAAAAAAAAAATCAATTTACAATAAATTTATTATCCACGGATATTACAAAACCTGCAGTTATCAAAAAAAAAAATTATTATATAATATTAGCGCTTTAAAAAGTCTATAGAAAAAAGTTTTAACTTAAGATTGAATAAAAACACTTCTCAGAAAGTTTGTGGTGCAATGACTGAAAGTGACTGTGTATATCCACAGACTGAAAGTGGCTGCCAGTTCGCAACAAAACTTAAACTTTTGATAAATAAATATTTGACAGAATCTAAATTCATTTAAATCTATTCAAGAAATCAGAAAACAAAATAAATTTAACATTTGCACATTTACACCACCATAGTGGGGAGGGTATATTGGATTTGTGCTGATGTTTGTAACGCCCAGAAATATTGGTCCAACACCAACCTTAAAGAATACAGATCGACTCAGAATCACTTTCTTTCACTTTCACCACAAATAAGTGGTAAATGAAGCCAAATCACATCTAGAAATTGTGTGTACGTGAAATTTTTTCGGCCCAAGGACGGGTGGGATTGAAACTGGTAGAAATCGGTCCATTATGTCATCTGGCCCCCATACAAATGTCCTACCGAAATTGGGGTTTAACGATAATAAATGTTTGAATTATGCAAGTATCCATATAAATTTCACCACAAATAAGTGGTAAATGAAGCCAAATCACATCTAGAAATTGTGTGCAGATCGGTCCATAAATAGTCGTAGCTCCCATACAAGGCCCACTTCCGAAAATCACTTTAAAGACCATCCAAATATTTATATCCAAATAAAATACCACACAAATAAGTTTCATATATACAGAAATTATAACACCTAATTTTATAACGGTCGGTCCATAATTAGTCGAAACTCCCATATAAGACCCTCTTCGTTATTCACTTAAAGCTCCATAAATCTTTTAAAAGTGCATATTTATATCGAGATAAAGTTTAACACATATAATATTTATATTCACAGAAATCATGACACTAAATTTTGGATGATCGGTCCATAATAGGTTATATCTCCCATATAGCGCTCGTTTTTGAAAAACTGTTTTATACATATACTGAGTGTAGGGTATTATATGGTCGGGCTTGACCGACTATACTTTCTTACTTGTTATTTATATGTACATATTGTAATGCTCTTCAATTATTTTAGCTGCAACATCTTAATAACAATTCAATAATCAATGAATAAAACGATAGATAAACAATAAATATTGGCTATCATGACTTAATGTCAAGTCAATAAGCTTTAAATTCATTTATACACAAACACACATGCTCTTATACAAATTGTATGTATGTATGTACAATGTATGTATGTGTTTGAGGCCGTTAAGATTCAGACAAACATTTAAAAAAAAGAAAGAAATAACGACTGACTAAGATATCATAAAAAGGAGGGAAAAATACTCTTACTTTCATAATATAGCGGCCAGAGTTCAGTGAGCCCGTCGTCGCAGTCAGTTTTAATGGTATAATAGTACAAATATAATAGAGTAGGCAACAAATAGTAGTTCAAATATACACAAACACACATATAAATATAGATGATAGTATGCAACCATTATAATACATTCTCTTTTTACTGCATACAGTACTGTACGCAATTAAACCAACAAAAGTTAAGTCTGAAAGTTGCTTCATTTTTTTGTAATACCTATTCAAAATATTACATATTACAAAAAAAAAAACATTAAATATAAAACCCAAGACATTCTTTCCCTATATTTTCTTTATAATAATGGCGTCATGGCTCATGAGTGAAATTTATCGAAAATTAAATATTTAACTCTTTAAAACGGTTTTGAAATAAGATTGCTAAATTTCCAAATCACAAAGCTCTATTCTAAGGATATGTACATAGATAGATAAGATAAATATTATTTTATACATGGATTACTACATTTTAAGCAGATAAAAAGAAAATAACTAATAAAGACATGTTTTGTTTTGCTATGCACACTTTTGTTCTGCATAGTACTGTACTTTTACATACAACGGCAACAACAGCACCAATAATCACACAACATACATACATACATACTACATATACAAGGTGGCGCAAAAGTAATCCTCTATCAGAAAATGTTATAAATTTTGCGATTGACCCCTAATGTCAGTTCTGTTTTGACCAGACGACGTTCCGCACAAATGGGTATCAGTCGACGGTCTTTACAGCGAATTTTGGTACAAGATTTGAAGATGTTTCCGCACAGACGGTGCATCAGCTGTTAGCTGCTGAGCGCCAATCGCGTCTAACATACGCTCAAGCCATCCTTAATCACCACCAAGAGGAAGATGATTTTTCATCAAAAATAATCTTGAGTGATGAGGCCCATTTCCATCTTAGCGGGTACGTAAATAAGCAAAATTTACGCTTCTGGGGCACTGAAAATCCGCGTGTAACCCACGAAGAGCCAATACACCCGCTCAAAGTCACTGTATGGTGTGCTGTTTTCGCTGGAGGAGTCGTCGGACCTTTTTTCTTCGAAGACAACCAATATGCTGAAGGATGAATTCCCCGGGCGCCTAATCTCCCGTTTTGGCGATTTGCACTAGCCAGCAAGATCGCCTGATTTGACCGCTCCAGACTTCTTTTTGTGGGGCCTTTGAAGTCGCGGGTTTATGTCAACAAGCCTCAGACTCTTGCAGCTCTTAAAGACAATATCCATCAAGAATGTGAGGACCTATCGCCGGAAGTTTTGGCCAAATTGATGGAAAATTCCATAAAAAGGGCTCAAATGACAATCAACTGTGGCGGCGGCCATTAACATGACATCATATTCTCGACTTGATGTAAAAAAAATTAAAAGACCAAATAAAAATAATCCACAAGAAGAATCCAAGTTTTTCATTTTTTTTTTAATTACAGCCAAAAAACATCGGAAGTTTACTTTTACGCCACCTTGTACATATGTACATACAACAGACTCAAACGTACTTACTTACTTACTTACAATTGTGCAAGGAGATCTGAAAAAATGATCTTTAAGCAAATGAACTTAATTTGAAATAAAAAATGGAAAAAATAAGAAAAGTTCAGTTGGTTAAATGAAAACGAACAATTGAAATTCTTTTGTTGTTATTTTTTATATTTTATTTACGATGTATAATAATAGTAAGTAAGTAAGTGAGCATTGTTGCTGCTGTCTTCCTGTAAATATTACACCACATGAAAATGAAAACAAATAGAAATCAAGGAAAAATTATTGTAGTGTAGATACACTTACTTAGTAACTACATATACATAAATACATATATACATATGTATATACAGCAATAAGATGATGAGATAAGAAGTCATAGAGTTGAAAAATACAATTGAAATGTGAGGTAATAATAAGAAACTGCAAATAGTTATTTATATGTATTTATATTTGTATTGAAAGTAAGTAACTTTAAATGTTTATAAACAAATGGTAAATATGCGATCATTAGCTCTATGAATCGTCTAAGGATAAATTTGGTTTAAAAAGATTTCCCTTTCACTTAGTATTTCATTCATTCAACTTGTACTGTACATGCACTCAATTGAACTGCAATTGCATGTAACTGCTTAGTTTGTTTATACATTTATTTTTTGTTAAATAAAAATTTTTGCATGATTCTTTTTGGGTTTGTAAAGATAGATCGATTTAGCATAAAATAATTTGCTTTAGGTTTCTAACATTTTAAATATTAAGGAAAAAATAAAAAAAGTATATTTATGAAAACCAACAACAAAAAAGCATCTAAGAGTCATTGTCTCTTCAATTTCCTACATAGAAGTACAGTAGATAGAGATGAAGAAGATGAGGATTTGTTTGCCATATGTTGCTGATATTTTGTTTAGTCACATTCACTTATACATACATATGTAATTGGTGTGTTCGTTCGTTCGTTGGTTCATTGTAGTCATAGTAGCAGCAACAGCAACAGGCGCAGCCACCATAGGTAGATGTACTTACCTATCAGAAGCAGCTACAACCAGTTCGTGATTAAATGTAGGCCAAAATACACTGTTGTCGTCGTTGCCACCACCAAGTCAACAACATGTAGCACAAAACAAACAGCAATAAAAAATAAACTTTAAATAGCAAACAAATTAACGACAGCAAAAATAATAATAGAAATCTTTACGAAGTAGAAAACAGAGAATTGATAATAAATAATAAACCTGCAGTACTGGAAACCCTTTGGCGAGTTATGCAACAATATTGTTTTTTGTTTCTGCAGGCATCGTCTCTAAGAAAAAGGTTAAGAGTAAGTAATATTATATGTACGTTAGAGAGGATGGTTCATTAACCTGTGAAAACAAATTAAAGAAAAAAGTTAAGATATCATTCGTATAAGGGATTCAGCGATTCTTTGTAGTAAATAATAAGATATTAATTAGTGTGCCACAAGTCTCCACTGGGGTGTTTAGTTTTTGTATTATATTTAGAAATGTATTTTGAACATTTCAGCTCTTCTATTGCTAGTGAGTGAGTGTAAAAATACAAATTAAATATATGTACTTACATACATATATTACTGATCACTTGTTTATGGCCCACTACTCTGACTGATCACTAGAACAATCAAATCACTCACATACGCTCTGTTGCATTCAGTTCACTGCGCTAGAAATAAAAGCGACAATATTACGCACTTGGATTCCGTTTGGGTCAAAATGACCCATATATTGTTACTACACATTTCTTAATTGAAAAATACATTAGAATGAAATCTGGGTCGCAGCGACGCGTCGCGGCGGCCTGGCATAATTGCTTTGGCCGAGCATACGTTGAGTAAGCGTTGAGTCTTCAACTTGATAAAAATTTAAATAAAATTAATGTTAAACTTTTACATCCTGTGGCAAAAATGTTCAGATACCAAAAAACATCTTATAATATATTTTAAATTATCACGAACGATTTTGCAATCACGGGAAGAATATTTTGGTGGTCTGAAAATCACGATATTGTTCTAAATCACGAGCTAACAGCTGATTTTCTTTGAGTTGACTACTAAAAAGTAAAAGTAAATCACGAAAAATATAAACAAATCTAAAAAAAATGGTCCGCAAAAAATATAATGTCTTACTAAATTTGTAAATTTAAAGTTTTTTCTGTGTAAAATAATTAGTTTTACTTTAAAAACAAATAAAGAACAAATGATTTTAAGTGTAAGGGATAATTTTATTACAAGAGTTCAATGAAAGATACTTAAAAAATTCTGTTTACGCCAAAACAACACTTAGCGATTCTTATTTTCCCTACAATTCCAATTTTCCTTAAACTATATAAAAACAAAATGCTATGTATTGCAGTATACTTCCACTTGTCACAAAGTGCTAAATAAAATGGCAATGTTCTAAAATACTTATTTTCTGCTAGATACAAACTAACCGTTCAACTGTTCACTTCATTCTCCTTTACTGGTAAGAAATCCTTTGTTCAAATAATTTAATAAATAATAAGAAAATTTTCCTAATTTCCTTGTTTTCTTTCATTTCTTTTCATATTGTTTGTTAAATTGTTCTGAGTATCAAATTCTAAACGATTTAGTTTCGTCTCAGAGAGTTTAATAATCTCTTCCAATTGTCCATCCACTTTCAAGAGCTTTTCAGCTAAACAAACTCTAAGTGATTTGAAATCATTAGGCTGTTAGATGACCGGTTTTAAATAACGAGATTTCAATAATTTTTGTGCACAGAACACATTTTCAGTTATTTCAAATCACTTTACGAAAAAGTTATTTTCAGAACATGCCTGTATATATGCATGTATATATGTAAATTATTGCCACAAACCTAATAAGACAGTTATATCATATGCTGAAGGGTATAGCCAATAGCCACAACATATGAAAAGCACACATCAATTGAAATACGAGAATTATTTTTTTTATTCAAAGGGTTGAATTACTACCATGCTGAACTTAATTGTGAAGTACTTGTTTGTTTCTAAACTTGTTAGGTTTTATTTTGAAAGCTTCAAAAATGTGTAAAGCTCATTTAAAATAACTTGTTTCAAACGTTCTAAATTAACGTAGCCTCAATTTTTTAGATGCATACACACATTATTTTACAACTCTCTACCACCACTAGTTCTGAATAAAGATGTAACTCTTACAAAATTTAATTTAACCTAATAAAGTAGAGTTCTTAAAAACAAGCTCACTTTCATTCGGAATAAATCAGTTTTAAGTGAAAAGTAAATATTTATGTATATTAAAGTGTTAGTTCCTGTTTCATTCTCTGAATAATAATTAGCAAATATGTATGTCTATTATGCCGCTGACGTGGACTCTAAAATTTCTGTCTGTATTTTTTTTTACTCAATGACAAATGTTTATGTTTGCAATTATAACTTGTAGTAACATTTATTTATTGTAGTTACTCAGTTACCGTGATTGCAAAACTTTCTCCCTTCTAAATTTAAATTGTCAATATAATTTCATATTTTTGTTCACTAGACCGCATTTGTAGACCTCGGCAATTAAAAAAGGGCTAAAACAATATGTATTAATAAAGTACATTTATAACATCTATTTTAAAATATTTAAACTTACAATCATGAAAAAGTAAAAAATATAAATTAATACAAATATATTTATTCGTTTTGTTCGATTATTCTACAAAAAATTTTAAATTCTTCGAGTAATTATTCATAAGAAAAAAATGCTCGATTATTTTATAGCAAATTTTATTATTCAGTAAATGTTTTGAAATTGTTATATTGTTTTTAATAAATTACAAAAAAAAAGACTTTCTTTTTATGTCCCAACTAGGCTGTTGCAAAAGTACAAAAAACAAATACATAAATACATTTACTTTTTTTCGTTTACTTGCTTTATTCGATCTTCTCTTTATAAAGTAAAATGCTCTTTCTCTTTTAAAATACAAACACAACAAATATTGTCTTTGTACTAAATAAATACAATCAGTGTTAAAGAATACGAATATGCACGTGTTTGGAGAGGCAGTTCTTAAACTACTTATTGAAATACTCGAGTATTTTGCAAGTTTTATTTTATTGGAAAAATATTACAGGAGAAGAAAAAGACTAAAAACAAAAAGCATATCGGTAGTTGAAATGCAAAATATGTAATGTTGCATATTAAAATAGAATTATAGAATTAAATCCCAATATTTTTATTAATTAAAATGTCTTTGTATTTTTATCGGAAATAATAAAAACTGCAACGTTTTCATAGACATTTTTGTACTAAGCATTTTTGGCTTAAGTTAGTCATTTTTTTAAATATTAATCACGTTTTTTGGAATTTCAAATAACGATATGCGTTTTAAAAATAAAAAATTATAAAAATGAAAAATTAAATTTTATTAAAACAAAATAAAAATCTGATTTTAATATAATTGTTTCAACAATACTACATTAAAACTACAAACGTTACCAAAATAGACAAAATATAAATAACGGTTAAACAAAGTAATATGTAGTTTTTACTTTAAAAATAAGTAATCATCTGCTAAACAGACAAATTAAACAACTATAACCATTGCTTGCATTTAGTTCTTAAAATACCCATATTGTAAAATAAGAACCTTGCAAAATACTACAGTATATTAGCAAAAAAAATGTTTACTTTACTTTACTTATAGTAAGCAAGAATGAGCATGTTTATACAAATACTCTGAGAGTATAAAAAGAATAAAATTATTCTTTGTTTATAGAATAATTATTATTTCATAATCGAACTGTTAATTTTTACTTCTTTATAATTTTAGTTAGGCTAGAGTTCATTAAATTTAATTTTCATTAAATTATTTTTACTGAAGTTAGGAATTACAACTTGAAAAATTTTATTATTAAAAATTTTGATAATTTTTCTTGACTGGGGATCGAACCTGAGTTGTTGAATTTACATATGTTTCGAGAAATCCCACTTTCTCTCATCAGAAAAAAAAGGAAAAACAACTATGAATAGAAATTAATAAAGAATGATAATTACAGCAGAAACTTCGAACTACCAGAACTAACACTGGTTAAAGGATTGATGTTTGTCTGTTGGCTGGCCGGTACCGCAGTGGAGCATGTGGTAGAACGCAAAGAATTCTGATGAGAGAAAGTGGGATTTTTTCAAATCAAGTCAAGTTATTTTTCAATGAGAAAGAAAGAGAAAATTACGAAACAGTTCTATGAGAATGTTTAAAAAAGCAAAATCCTTTTGAATTTAAAATTTTAAATGTATTTAGTGCAACAGCCTAGCCCCAACACTCTATTTAATATCGAATTAAGTAACAACTGCATTCAGTATTTTTTGTAATTGTTTGATTTCTTCTACATTTTTTTCAATTTGAAATGAGAACTTTTACCATATCATATTCCGTAAAGAACAAGTAATAATTCTGAATTTTACAAACGATAAAATATTTTAATTTAAATTTCAGAAAAGAACAATTGAAAATGAAATTTTCCAGTGATTAGTTATTTCTCTTTTAGGAAATATCTTCTCTAATTTTCTATTGAAAATAATGTAGAGCTATCCCTTAAAATCGAATGTGTTTGTTAATGATTCGCCTAATTTGTTCAAATAAAATATGAAGGAATACATAATTTTTTTTATGTTAGGGTATGTAGCAATTACACAAAAAGAGGGAAAAGATAAATGAATTAAACAAAATCGAATGATATAATTTAATTTCTCCATATGTATGTATTTAAGCAATTTATAAAATTATAAACAATTAACATCAATCTATCCGATACGAATTTTGATAACTTCTAAAATTAAAAAAAAAATATCTCTATGCCCACATTTATAACTGTATAACTGTATCTAGCTGCTGGTGTGTAACAAGTAAGTTTCGAAAAGACGTTAAAAGTTAAAAATCTTGTGTGGTCAGACAGACTTAACAGAAAGTATGTAATAACTGTTCGGCACTTCCTGATATTTAACCAACGCTTTTTCACACTTCATATATTTATTTACCATTTGTTTTTTGTGGTTTTGTCGAATTTTTCGGCCTTTTATTAAAAAGTGTTCTTTTTAAATAAAAATAAATCAATGTCAAACAAGAAATAAATAATAATAATGTTTTCGATATTTTATTTATTTAAATGTAGATTTAGTCAAATACGACACTTATTTCCTTACCTGTATTAAATTAAAAAATAATTTTAATTAATATGATTTTTTTAATTATTTTTTTATTATTATTATTAATCTAATAAAAAAATAAAGAAAAACTTATATAGTTTATAACGATAAACCGGGTAACCGAATATATTGCCCTTCGCTGTATGAAATTGTTTTAGAATGCTGGCTCGATTTTGTTCTTAAGTATTTTTAAAATAATTTGATTTGTGATTGGTTCACATACATTTTTATTATAAATATCGCCACCTAAAATGCAAAACTACGTAAAACATGTTTTAGGAATAGTACACAAACGAAGCATATTTAGAATGCTGGCTCGATTTTGTTCTTAAGTATTTTTAAAATAATTTGATTTGTGATTGGTTCACATACATTTTTATTATAAATATCGCCACCTAAAATGCAAAACTACGTAGAACATGTTTTAGGAATAGCACACAAACGAAGCATATTTGGTGTGCCCTTGCTGTAGGGGAAAAAATCATTAATGCAACTAAAATTCTTTTATGGGACAGCATTTTTTCAAAACGAATTCATCAACGCCCTATATTTAGAAAAACAAAGTTTTGAACAAAGTAATAGTGACATTCAGATTTTAAATCTCTGGTAGGATGCTGATGAAAGCTTTTAAAATTATTTTCATAATTTTTCCTTTCCTAATCGTAGATTTTTTGACAATTATTAAACTTACGTGTCAAATTTGTATAGTCTCATCGTTTTCACGTCTTTGATCATAATGTTTAAGACCCTAATTTCTATTAAAATCATCGTCATTAAAGGAAAATATGCCCCGATTTAGTAGTTTTGTATGTAAGACTACTGTTGGGTAGTATTGGGTAGATATCGGAATTTCAGTACAAACGAATCGCTTTTAGAAAAATATCATCTCTGGAAACTTTATTTAAATATTTTTGTAGAATTTTTTTCAGTTCATTAATAATTAGCGTCGAGTGATATTTATATATAAGGTGATTAATTTAAAGGTTTTTTCATTCGTTTTGTTCTTGCAGATTGTCATTTTTTCATACTGTCATCTTATTTATATTCAGTATTTCGCTCACACTGCATCAACATGTACGAATTATTCAGTTGTTTATGAAAATCAAGATTATTATTGTGTTCTCGCGCTCTTCTAGCAACACATGGTTTGAATGATCGGCTTTTTGACAATATTCTTTAATTTAAGTTTGTGTAAACGTCATTGGAAGAGACGCGCCCGAATAGATCACATCCAGTTTTACATGGAAGTGTACTTTCAATAATGAAATTTCGACATTCACTTTTAATTGAAGGGTTTTATTTAAAAGTTTAAATGAATCAGCCTATATTGAAATACTGAGGGATGACTATCGTAAAGGAAAAGAGAATGCGGAGAGCGACAACACAAATTTTGTGACTTCAGTACAAAATTCAAAAATCATTTAAAAATAATATAAATATTCCACAGTACCTGCCAACTTTACAATCTTTCTCTTTTTGCCTTCTTTTCGTTTCTAATTAAGTGACCAATTTGATATTGCGTTTTGCTGTGACTTTTTATTTATTTTAAACTTAATAATAATTTGTTACTTTACTATTTCTAGTTATTAGTTTTAATATGTTATGTTTAAACTAAATTTTTAAAATATATGAACAATTATATATTCTAATTATATCGCCACCACTGTACAAGTAACTTGTTCAACCGGAACTTGTGAAGTTAATATTTTAATGAGATAAATTTTGTTTCATTATTATTTAAAATATGCAAATTAATGACAAGTTTCTCTTAAAAAAGTTTATTGTTGAAAACTATTATTAGTTTTCATACAACAATTAATGATAAACAAAACATTTCTTATACTATTTTCATTAGAAAACAATTATAATACATATTTACTTTTATAAAAATACTGCTCAGTACAAGTGAAAGCGTACGAAATAAGCATTTAATTAATATCTTCTCTGTTGTTGTTAAAAAGCTTAAAAAGTATTACGAAAATAAAAAAGAAACTGTTGGCAATAATTTGTCAAGTTCCATTGATGTTGTTGAGCTGAGTAAGAGTGTTTTTTTTTTATAGTAAACTTTACTATTTTTGTACACATTTGTGTACATTAAATAAAGCTGCTCCCCAATGAAAAATAGGTTTATAAATGAAGTAAATGAAAGTAATGTAAATGAATGAATGTTGTTTGTTTTGTAAAGTTAGAAACATCTTGAAAATTACTGTATACATATCGCTCATTTGCTGCAATAACGCCATAACTCAAAATCCTTGTTTTTTGAACTGAGTAATACAAAGTATGCGCCATTATATAGTCTTTCATATAGTTTTATCAGTTTTCAAAAAAGTCAATTATTTTTTGTGTGAGAGTGTTTTTTGTTGTAAACATCAAAATAAAAATGCATGTTTTCTCGTACATATATTTGACAAGTAAAAATTTGGTAAATACAGATTCGAAAGATATTAACATGTACTATTTAAATCAGGTTTTATTTCTGAAATCGCATGATTTGTTAAAAATTTCTTTAAGAAATAGTAAAATGTCATAATAGCTTTGTATGTTAAGCCGTTTTTCTCGAAACGACTTTTTTTGAATTACTACGTTGTTGCAGTAAATGAGCGATATATTTGTACATATATCTATATACATATGTACATGATTTTTGAATTTGCAAGGCTAAATAAGTTAGTCATTAATGCGACAAAGACTAAAGTTATAAGATTTAAGCCACATTTACATACAAACGTTGAGAATTTTTATATTATTGCAAATGGAGAAGAGGTTTTGGAGAGTAACTCTGTAAAATATTTAAGAGTAATATTGCAAATCAACTTAAAATGGAACCTACATATTGAAACTATTAAATCAAAAATATATCCAGTAATAGGAATCTTATATAAATTTAAATATAAATTTAACGAAAATACAAAATTAATGCTTTATCAAACATTGATTCAGAGTCATTTGAACTATTTAATAATGATATATGGCTATAAAAATAGTATAGAATTGCAGTCCATCCAAACAGTACAAAACAAAGCACTCAAAACTGTATATAACTTACCCCACAATCACCCTGTATAAGGAAATTTGTAAAAATATCTTGCCAGTGAACGGAACCTATAAACTACAATTACTTATATTTGTTTTCAAATCTCTTTATAACATTGGTCATAACACGATAGTCTTCTCAAGGAATCAAACAACTCTCAATACAAGAAACAGTTCCAATTTAAGAACAACTAGATGCAGACTTGAAACCACAAAACAAAGAGTTGAACACATTGGCTGTTTTGAATATAACAATTTACCGCAATACATAAAAAGTATAAATACTGTGTCTGCTTTTAAGATTAATGTAAAGAAATTCTTATTAAGAAATTTAGAAATGCTTCTAAGATAATTTTTCATTTTGAATTTTGTACATAAAACTGTAAATAATGTAAATTTGTATATAAACTTTGTAAATATACATATTTTGCTTTATTTTTTTTTTTAATATTACATATAAACAAATAGTTTTAAGCTTATTTTAATACAAGTTTATAAAATTTGAATAAGTAAATGCCAACTCGCCTCAATAATGTAATTAGACGGTGGGGCATATAAATAGCAACAAAACTTGTAAATAAAAATTAAAACAAAAATAAAAAATATTTGATATTTAAACATTTTTTCTTTTCATGTTTCATTTTTTGTATTCCATTTAGAAAAAGGTATATATGTATATTTGTATTTGATTAATTATTTTCTAATCCGTTTCGGATCAGGGCTAAAATATATTTTAGTATTTTATTGAAAAAAGATTAAGCATCACGTTGAAACTGTCCATTAAAATTTTTTTTGTTAAAAAATAAAAACCAGCTTAATAAAGTTGGTTTCGGCCGGACTCTACAAACGATATAATTGCAATATTTTAAGTGTAAAAAATTACTTATAAAATTAATAAATTATTTATGGTCTTAGAAACTTTTGGTTGATCTACAGGTTTTCCATCAGACCCAAAACTAAAAAATTTTGATTCATCGCTCCAGAGAATACTCTTCCAGAAAACTACTGATTTTTCTAAATGCTCATTGGTGAAAGAAATTCAGGATTGTAAGTTCTTTATTGAAACATGTGGTTTATACTAAACAATGTATCCACGCAAGTTTTTTTTGAGTCTTCTTTTTTAGTTCTAGAGGAGTAGAGGAGATTTTTTGTTAAAAGAGCCCTTTAAATTGCGGTGGATCTCTTTAATGAGACTACCACTGCCTGAGACATTCTAAATTAAAGAGTCATCTTTACGGATTGTGTATCATTTTTATAAGTCCCATAGGCTCGAATATTCGAATAAATGCGTTGTAGACCATATTTCTTGATAAGTGAAAAAACTTGCAATCTCGCCAATAGTGCTCCCTCTAAAGTACATCTGGCGAATAACCTTACGCTGTTCCGGTGTAATTGCAATCAACCCCAAATATAAGATAACATTAGCCATACTTGTCACACCATTAGGTTGGTACACCAATGGACAAAAATTGGTGTTAGTAATTACATATGTATGTACATATAATCATATAAAATTTTTTGGTTAATAGGATGACTATAGAAAATAATGGGATGAAGTTAGAATGTTTTGCAAGATTCTTCATATTAGCGTATTTGTTTGTTGTAAAAAAAAACAAATAAAATAATTATCTGTGAGGCATACAAACAAACAAAATCAAAAATCAATAAGAGAAAGTATAATTAATCAGTGTGAAGTGAGATGTGAAAAACAAATGTTACATACAACAACAACATTGAAAATAAAGAAACAACAAACCACAAAAACAATATTTTTTTATTATTGTTTTATTTGCAATCTATTTAAAAACAATATAAAAAATATTAGTAGTAATTTTTATTTACTGTAAATTAATTGTTGTTTCTAATATAAAAAAATTGTTAAGCAAGGCCTCTTTCAGATTAGGTAACTTTAATTTCGGAATTCTCTTTTCAACGTTAAAAACAAATAAATATCCCAAGACAAGAATGACAGCAGCTACAGAATTGCCAAGTACAAACAAGCCTGTACTCAGCAATTCGGCAATTATTTCCCCTTCCAACCGACCTTTCCTCTCACACCAACAAACACAAGACTTGCGCAAATAAAGTTCCCTAATCTGAAAGGGGCCTAAGTTAGTAGCCGTTCAAGATTCTATTACTGATATGCTTAAGATTTATGAATATTTTAATCTTATCTGTATGTAGTACATACTCGTACATATAGGCCCTTTAGACGATGCAATTAATTGCATGCAATTTTTTCCATTCTCTTTTAAAATTGCTACGTAAAATGTTGTGCACTTATACGATGCAATTTTACGTGCAACAAATCATAAAATTTGTTGACATTTAATTACACATTCCTCTTTAATTTTTCATTCGCAACAAAGAAAACAAAATTTTAAAATATACTTATGTACATATAATATACAAAAAAATATGTGCAATATAAAAAAAATTTAAAAAATATAAAAATGGAAGATTTTAATACAGAAGAAGTAATTGGAATATCAATAAAAAAATGAAGCAAAAATAAGTTTCATGCAAAAAGAAATGGCAAAACGATTTTTTTTTAGTTCGGTCCATGTTTAACCATAGCCCCCATATAAAGTCCAATTCCAAAATTCACTTAAATACGTATAAAACTGGTATAAATAATGATAAAAGGTTAAAATTTAACATAAATAATCCTTAGTGGTAAATATATTGTTGTACTGAATATTATAGTGGTCGGCCTATAATTGGTCATATCGGTACCGACTCAAAACTTTATACAGATCATTTACATATACACAAAAATCATTCTGCAAAATTTTGTATATTTCGGTTCATACTTGACCGTACCCCCCAACACTCATAAATTTCTTATAAATAACTGTACCGATGCCAAAATCAAACTGCTTGATTTTTAGAATATCGGTCCATATTTAACTATATCCCCCATATAAGGTCCACTTCCGAAATTCACGTTAATACTAATATGTATCTTAAATATACCGGCATTATGTTAAAAATCGACATGAGATAACCTCATATGCATAAAACTCACTGTTCCAAAATTTAAGAAGATCGGCCCATAATTTCTCATAGCTGCCATATAAGAACCATTTCCGAAAAACAAATAAACCCCCAAAAATGTCTAAACTTTTATATATGCAGATCAGTAATTTTAATCCAGAAATCATACTAATATCGGTTATACGGCAAATATGCTACTGGATTTTGTAGCTGTCAGTCAATAAGTGTAAATAGCTCCCAAATTAAGTCTACTTCCGAGCACACCAACCAACCATACAACTCTTGTAAATAACGTTATTGAGATGGATTTCAATCAAATCACATTACTGGATACTGGATTTAGAAGCTATCAGTCCATAATTGGTTCACTCCTACTATACCATCCATATAAATCTCTTGTAAATAATGTTATTGAGAACAAATTCAATCAAAAGAAGCCTCACCTTATAATCTTATCCTTTTTGATACTCTATTTTTTAACTTGTGCTTAATATGGAAAAATGTTTTTTTAATTGTTAGATTGTTATGGAAATAAGACAAACTCTTTGCACTTAGACTGAATAGAAAACACGGAATAAGGATATTCTAGACCTATAACCAGGAGGGTATTAAAGATTTGGCACAGTCGAATATTGCACTCTAACTTGTTTTATTCTTATTGTTTTAGAAATCACAATACATAATTTTATTTTTAAAAGTTCATTTAATATTCCTCGTATGGTTTCCACAAGAACGAACATTTCAACACATTATTGTTTAACGTAAATAAAAGAAGGCAGTAAATACCTACAACTTCTTTGAAAATGTCAATACAAAGCAGACTTACATACATACATATACACATACATACAAACATACAAATGTAACTACGTGTAGAAACGACGAACGTTTAAAAAATAATAACAAAGTAAATAAATAAATTTGCATTAAAAACAAACCAAAAAATAAGTAAAAATAAAAATACGTGCTTAGATTTTGTTTTCGCTGACGACATTGTATCTATCAAACTTCTTGAATTGTTTACTGTGGCTCCTACCTAAACTTAACAAATTATTGCTATTGTTTGTTGGTTTGTTTTGTTTTGGTTAGCAAAATGTTGTATGCTTGCTTATTTGTTTCTTTGTTTAATCTTTAAAGAGAAAGTCGTCTTCTTCCTCTCCACCACAAGTAGTAAATGATGGTATACATAAGTATGTCATTCCGTGTGTAACACTGCGAAATATTCATCTGAAACCCAACAAATTATATACATATATTCTTGATCCTTATGAAATTTTAATTCGATTGAGCTATGTCCGTCTGTCTGTCTGTGTAAAATACTCTCACTTCCAAAATACTCAACTGAAAACAACAAAGTTTACAAAAAAACATTTATTTATAACCATCCTGCAGTTTATTTCTAAGACAACGACATTTTTTATACATATTAATTAGACCATTAATGTGTAAAAACGGGAAAAGGTTGTAATATTTGTATTGCTTTTAAATTTAAAAATTTAATGCCCTTATTCACAAAAAATTAAAGTAGACTTCAAATGTACTTTAAAAAAATTTGTATGCAATTTTTTTCTAAAAGCACACTACATACTTTATTTTTATACCCTCCACCACCAAGAGTGGTGAATGAGGGTATATTACGTTTGTCGACGTGAAATATTCTCATATGCAAGAAAATAACTGTTCCAAAATTTAAGAAGATCGACCCATAATTTGTCATAGCTGCCATATAAGAACCATTTCCAAAAAAACAAATAAACCCACAAAAATGTCTAATAAATATCGATATCGAACCAACTTTTATATGGATCAGTAATTTTAATCCAGAAATCATAGTTTGTAGTATCGGTTATACAGCAATTAAGCTACAGCCGAATATTGCAATCTAACTTGTTTATGAATACGGCAGTAAGTCAATAGGTTAAAACTTAATAGTTTTGGTAGTTTTTTTTTAGTAACTTTGAACAATCATAAATAAACATTTGTAAAAGGAGTACTTTTTTCGTTTTTTTTATGGAAAATATGCCATAGAGAATAAAATATGAATCGTTGATAACTTTAACTACATACAACATAAAAACGGAAACTTAGGACTATATCTTTAGATCACGATATGATTTCGCTTTTATTTAAAGATGTAATTATTTATTTGTGATATTTGATTTAACATGAACGTAATTAATAAAGTTTTTTTTTTCTTTTTTGTAGATACAGTAAAAAAAACGTTGGTTGGTGCTGCTTACGAACAAAAATCAAAGTGAAAATAGTAAAACTAGTCGAATAATCTATAATTTGGTGATATAAATAAAATACAAATAAATATTTCAAATATTGCAAAAATTCAGAAGCTATAACAAAAACAATGTCTGAACGTCGTGGTACAAAAGCTTTAGAATTATGGTGCCGACGCATGACAGAAGGATATTCTGGTGTTAAAATTGACAATATGACTACATCATGGAGAGATGGCCTGGCATTTTGTGCAATGATTCATCATTTTAGACCAGATTTAATGTAAGTCAGACATTTACTCCTTATATTGCACTTTATACCCTAAAGTTATACTGACAGCTTTCATACAAAATTATTTTAACAGATCGTCTTTGGTGTAACATTGGCATTTATTTAAGAATTATTAAGAAACAAGTGAATTATTTATTTATCTATCGTTTCGGAATAGTGCTGGTTAATTTATCAATAATCTTAATATTACCTCTTACTCTTAATTAAGTTTTACTCACATATTATAAATGACGATTAGAGAAAAGTTGTAAAATTAAAACCATAATTGATAATAATTCATACAAAAAATAAGTTTAAATTGTGGTTAAAATTGTGGATAAGTTAACTGACAAACTGGCCTTATAAATTAGATTTTTATTTAAATGGAACAGATTTGCATTTCGTGCTTTAAATAATTTGTAATTTAAATAACCAACCAGTCATGTTCATTTAAATAATCTCTTGAACGAATTTCTCCTTCTAAAGACGTACAAAATACATAAAATATTTTCGTTCTTTGACAACTACAAAATGTCCGATCGATCATCGATTCTATATTACTTTGAAGATTTGTCATTAAAGATTTAGTTGTAAATCAAATAAACAAATTGTAACGAACAAGCTAAAGGTAATTATATTTTATTTCAATCGCCGATGTTTTCAAATTAAAATTTTTTTAATTCAATTTATTTTTAAATATTATTCTCGACCTACAATGTAATGTTTTAACGTGGTAATATTATTTTTAAGGTCCTTTTTACTTTCCATTCGAGGAGTTTTCTTACGACTTTCTAATGTCACTGCCATAACTCCTTCACCATTCTTTTCTATAACTCGTTTTGAAACACTCGTTAATAATTATACATGTAAAAATAGTGTTTTTTTTGTTGAAACCTTGAAAATGTTCATTTTTCAGATCGATTTTCCTACAAAAAGGAGTTCGAAAACAAAAAAATTGATCGTAGTAAAAGTTGTTGGAAATTATCTGAACTTTCATAATCTGCAAAAAAAATATCGAAAAAAAATCGAAGAAAATTCAGAATTCATTTTAGGCTATTTTTCGACAAAAAATTCATAATATCTCTACTAAAAATCAATACAGATTCTGAAAGGTGATAAAAATTGAGAAATCTACTATAATGCTATCCGATTTTATGACGAATTTAATTAAATTATTCTATGTATGTATATATGGAAAAATATCTATTTTTAAATTTTAGGGGGCTCCAAATCCGACTTAGAGCTATGGTCTCTTGAGCAAAATTTCTCAGAATCACCTATAGATTACGTTTTTGTTATACGCTTCATAAAAAAATTAACCCGCCCTAAGGTATATACATTTACTCTAGGTCATTATGAAATTCTAAGATGATCTAGCCCATGTCCGTTCACCTGTCCGTCTGTTGAAGGCACGGTGGAGCTTCGAAAAAAAGACTGTTTTACCGAAATGTTTGGTATTGAAGATGGACAACATCGGTCTAGTAGGATCAGAGTTATAGACCAAATTTTCAGATAACGTCGATATTTTTTGCTATTTCCTTTAAAAATAATGGAATTTTAAACACTTTGTTTTTATTATAGACAGACATGTCCCCAAACAAATGTCTTCCCAGAATACGACTCTAAAATACACAAATGCCTATAAAAAAGCAGTAGCCATACAAAATTTATCAAAAATAGGTTTTCATGCCAGGGGAAATCATAAAACGATATTTTCTTTGCATCAGTCTATATTTGACCATAATGTCTACTTCCGAAAAGAACTTCAATGCTCACAAATATCTTATAAAAATGAATATCAAGTTAAAATTCTACACGAATAATCCACATATAAAACATAATCATATGTAACGAAACTTATAGTAATCCGCCAATAATAGCTTCCATAAGAGGACCACTTCCTAAAAATACATTAACCTACGTAATGTTCATTTCCGAGAATAACTGGAATACCAAAAAAAAAAAAAAATTCTAAAATATATCGTTATTGAGATAAAATTCACCAAATACATAGAAATGACAATAACAGTCGGAATAATGTATTTAAAATCGACTTCTGTTCGAGCATTTTTTTATTGTTGTTGATTCTGTTTTTAAAAATAAATTATAGAAATAACAAAGAAACTTTCATTCGTTTTCAGCGATTTTGAAAAATTAAACAAAACAGATGTATACTACAACAACGCATTAGCATTCACAACAGCCGAAAAATATTTGGGTATACCAGCACTTTTGGATGCCGACGACATGGCTGCTTATGAGGTACCCGACAGATTATCTATTCTAACGTATCTCTCACAGTTTTATCAAGTTTTTGCGGCACAAGGTAAGTTTAAAGTTTTTTTAAACCCACCACCAAAAAATTTATTTGTATATTTTGCGTGCGTGTTATATTCGGCACAGCCGAATATTACACTCTTAATTATTACGTGCGGTAATTATAGTTGTGGAAATGAGAAAGTCTATTATTTTACATAAACTACGATAAATTTACAATATATATCCAATACTACATATGTATATGTTCATTTGTATTAGATCTATCTATCGATAGAAGCGTACATCAAACATCCATTTATTCATTCATAAAAATGTCTGTATGAATTTTCCTAATAACTCTTTATATGGTTAATAATTTATTGTTGTTTTAATTTCTCTTGGTGAATATTTTCATTAGGGTGGCACATAATCTTTTAATCTTTTTGATGTATATATATTTTTTTATGGTTTTCTGATTGTTTTATTATACTGAAAAATCAGCTATCATCATTGGACCTGATCGGAAATTAATAAATTATTTTTGCCTTCTATAAGACTTTCAAAAAATTGATATTAAAAATTCATTTGCTGGCATCAAATACGAAATAAAACAAAAATATATTTTGACCTTTGACATAGTTAAACCAATGCTAGCAAAAACATTTGGAGAAGTTATCATTAGTCCTAATTTACACGAAACAATTCTTTAAGCTAAGCCAATTACCTTCTAGACATCAGCGTGAGGGAAAGATAAGACGAGTACACACGTGATTGCACTTGCAATTCGTTTTACTCTCTTATTTCCGTATTATATTCTTAAATAAAAATACGACCGATTTAAGCATTAAGAATTGTGCTGTATGAACACCGAAGAAGGTTCAAGAAAAAAAAAATTATATCAATCTTTTCAATAAGAATTGCTTCATGTAACTTGAGACTATCGAAAATAATGTTTAGTTGAGAAGATCATTAACAAAACATAAAAATATTCCAAAATACAGCACAAGTGGTATACGTACATACATATATACAGTGTATTTATATATATATGTATGTATGTATATATGTATACGTATACGTGTAGCACAGTGTATCACAAAACTATTTTGTTTAAGAAAATTGTTTTTAGTTCATACTCGTACTTAGATAATATGTAAAAAAGCAGGTAAAAAAATCCTTTTTTTTACAGTTTATAACCTTCAAAACCCATGTTTTGTACAATTATGTATTTGAATAAAAAAAAATTTCTTAAAAATGATTAGTCAATAAATATAGTTTTGTGATACACTGTATTTATTTTGTTTATGCTGCAGTGCTGCTGTTGTTTGTTTATTATGTTTATAAAAGCGGAACTGCTTGTCCATTTGTTTTTCTATATAGCGCTGAATTGAAATTATTATTATTATTATTATTTGTGTTGAACTAACTAACAATGCTTTTGGCTGTGCTGCACTTTTATGGTCATTATATTAATAATACAAACCAAAAAATATTCATACTTACATGTACAAACGAGTATATACGAGTATGTACCTACTTCTATTTGTATATTAAATCGTTTGATACGAAAATAAAGCAAAGCAAAAAAGCTGATGAGGGGAAATCTGATTTGGATAGATAGATCTGTGTTATTCATGGGATGGATGGATGGTTGGATGGATGGATAGTGTTACATTCACCAAGTTTGCATTTAAATCTACCATTTGTTATAATTTTTATTACTGCAAACACCAACAACCAGTTAATTGTTGTTGTTTGTTCCATTGCTCGAACACGCAGTGATGCATTTTATGTTGACTTCAATGAAATACAACAAACGATTGGAGTAATTTGTAATTTGCTTCATTTGTAAATTGTTTTATTAATAAATAAATTGGGTGTGTTAAATAAATGTATAGAAAAATGTATATATGTAGTACCAATCTTTTTAGGAAGAGGAAAACATTTTTGTTGAAACATTCAATAAATTCGGGAGCAAATTAATATCTGCATCTAAAGTGTGTACAGGTTGCAAAAATAACCAAGTCAGTCGGTGATGACGAACCCTGCGCCGCTTAGCTCTGTTTGTAAAATTTAAGAAGCGAGAGAGAACATAGACGATTGGAGAATCGTAAAATCGGCTACTAGGCAAACGAAAGTCACATCACAAACAAAAGCAACACAAGTGAACATACATCTACGTGCAACTAATTAAGGGCGCGATACTAACATGCTAGCTTGAAGCAAATAATACGAAATGTTTTATGATATTCTCAAAATTTGTCGTAGTTTAGTCAATTGAATTATTATTTATGAATCTGTGAGTCATATTTTCAAATAAGATTGATATCAGTCGTATAATTATAATTAATAATTAAGGACATATCACAAATTTTACAAAAAAATAATTTATTAAAAATAAATCAATATTTTATTGCAAATCCATTGTCATCTGCGTGGCATTGAGGTCACCAAGTTTTAACCTTTAGATGTCTAGACCAAGGTCACATGGTTAACTCTTGTAGTGGAGTAGATAGAACAAATTTGTATAAAAAATGCTGCAATGCCGGTCACAAATTCAAAGACTGCAAAGAAGATTTTCGATGCTTTATATGCCAGGAAGCGGGACTACAAAATATTGAACACCTCATAGGTATTGTACAAATAATAAAAGAGAAAACCAAAGAAAATACTAAAAAGTTCAAAAAGCAACAGAAGACGCTATTGATATATTTTTTTTATTAGTGAGATATACGGAAAACCAAGAATGATAAAATAAAGATTACGCCATGCGCATGATTTCCCGTTATGTGACGTAGAAGTTCCATTCTAAGGGTTACCAATAATGTGTTAGAATTAAAATTTCTTGCGTAAAATTTATGTTTTATGTGATAGCTGGCAACCTTGAAATTGAAATCTCTCTGAGAGTTCTAAAATAAAAGCTGTTTAAAAAAGAAAAACAAACAAAAAAAAAACAACAAAAAATATAAACATAAAGTGTGCAGTGAGCAAGCAAAACGACAGTAAAAAACCACGTGAGAAAAAATTAGACAATAGAAACACAGAACGCGTGACATCACAGTTCCAAAATGCGCAGAACATTTTAAAATTTTACGCGTGTTGGTGTAATCTTTATTTTATCATTCTTGCGGAAAACCACGATTGAAACGAAAATATTAGTAAACGCGCAGCTATACTAGTGAGAAATAAACATGTAAACATAAGATAAATTAATGAAGCAATTTGAATTCGTTATCAGTTATTATTTTTCACCTAATTTACTTCACGAAAAATTCATTAGCGCAAACAACAACAACTTAGAAGAATCTATTCGAACATTAAAAAGCAAGGTTCTCATTGAAGGAGATGTCAATAGTAAATCACCGGAGTGGAACTGTCATGTACTAGATAACCGTGTGCGAGATGATTACCTTGGACTTACTGTTTTCAATGAAGGACAAAAACTAAAATCACTAACCAATATATTAACAAAGGCCTGCAACGTAGAGATGACGAGAGTTTAACCATACAGATATAAACCATGAGTTTACTGGTGGAACGATTTATCGCTGAGATTAAAATATAAAAGAGCTCGAAATGATTAATGATTAAAAACAGCAAAGGAAGATTCTGGCAATATAATGAAATTGATTGATTGCTAGATAGCTGGCATAAAAGTACTTGTGTGGGCTACAAAAATAGTTAAAACGTTGTTCCCACTTGACAAAGATGAGAATCGTAGAGAAACACCACCACCAACAAACGGACTTTACCCTCTGAGTATAGACGAACGGAAAATAGCAGCTAAGAAACTAAAAATCTGCAAAAGTCCTGGTCCCGATGGTATACTAAATATGGTATTAAAGTTAGTGAGCCAGAAAGAGTGGCCGGAATTGATAATACATACTGGAATACTGGAATACTGGAATACTTTTTGAGATTTTAATATTAAACAGGATTAATAGACATATCGTTGAACACGGTGGATTATCGTGCAACCACTATGATATTGTGTTAGTTGTATCGCAGCCCACAGCTGAACTGATAGAAATAGTTATAAACGACAGTTTAAGTAGATGTTATATATGGCTGAAAAAAGCTTCACTTCATTAGCAGCGTCGAAGAGAGAAGCTATACGAGTACTCCTAACATGGAGAAGGGCTTTTGCCGTAATCTATGTTACCAGGGCATACAACTTGATGACAAGTTAGAATTTGCACAGCATATTTGCAATGCTAGAAACAAGGCTCTAAAAATAGCTAAAATAATACCTAATCGTGAAGGCTCAAAGCCCCATCGTTACAGAAATGTGTTTTTTTGTGCTGACAGATACACAAAAAACCACCGGACACTATCAATATAATCTTCACCAACAAAATTTATATCTGATATTTCTTTTAATAACCGATGCGCATTGGTTTAGGTATCTCGGGAGCTATTACAGTTATAGTAACGAAATTTCACATGGTTGGAGCAGATTGATTGATTAATTTCCCCTTTGAAAAGATTTTCAGATTTTAATTCTGGGTTTTGCTTTTGACATTAATTGCGTCTTTTTCTAATTATTAACTAATTCGTTTTGAATTCTTTTCGTTAAGGTAGTCATTGAATATTTAATATTTCACAAAATAAACTTTTTTAAAAGTTAAAAAATATGTGATTAATATACATACATACATACATATACATATTTATTTTCATATCATAATTTTCAAACGACATACATATTTTCCACAAAAAAAAAACTAAACAAAATCTCCCTTTTACGCGTTGTTACAACAATACATACATACATAAATAAATAAAATGGACTTTTGAAGAAATACTTTTCTAAAACAAACAAATGTTTTTGATTGTTTAAAGTAAAGTATCCAAACCTATGCTTTGTACTATAGCACTTTTGATTGTTGAAGATTGTGCACGTTTTAACTCCTTGAAGGTCGAAAAAGTTCCCTAATAAATTTGTTTGTGATTATTGCAGAAAGCAACAACACAAATTTTGTCGGTTAAGAGAAAATTACCTCAAATTATGGTGGATTCCCCTATTGTAAATTGTTTGTGAAATTTTGTAGATTGTTTATATAATTAGCAGAGAAGACAAAAACTAGCAATATTAAATACCTAAACAGCAATAAAGAAACTTAAAAAAAAGCAAATGAAAATTGACAAAACAGCAAAACAAGCACTTAGAAATGTTTTATTCTAATTCTTCCATTTCATCAAAATTATTACAATATACAATACTAAAGATAATACTAGAAACATCTCGATATTTATTGCACGTGTAGCAGTGCCCTATGACACCAAAGCATTTTTTCTTGTCGGTTTTAAAGCCAATTCTGACAATATTGGTTTCTATGACACCCCTGATTATTTGTGTATACTCAATGCTGATGAGCGTTTTTTTTTGTCCTTTAATCGCTATTTAAAATTTATATTTACTAGGACAACAAAATTCCCTTTTTACTCGCTGTTACCGCCTAACTATGGATTTATGGTAGAAGTAAGTACTTATTTTCAAATAATTCTTTAAGTGAACTACGATGCTACTCATTTTGTATTTATTGATTAATTGTATAAAAAAGTACCAGCAGAGTATAATTGTCTTAGAACAGCAGAAGGTACCAAGATACCAAGACACAAATTACCCTTTTTATTCCTTTTTTTTTGTTTGAAATCTACGTTGTTGATGAGTTTTTTCGTCTTAAAAAAATTTTAAGTCTGCTGTTCCCCTCCTGGCTCCAAGTCTTTGAAGCTCCAAGCATATCTAAAAATACATATACATACATACATATGTATATATACGATACACGAAATAAATTGTTTTTTTTTCTATGTTAATATCAAATTCTGAACGATAAAAATACTTTAAAAGTTTGAGTTCATTCATTCATTTTCGTCATTGCATTTTTACACCAACAGAAACTTGCTTACTATTACATAATAGTAGTTGTAAAACAACAATAACAACAACAACAACAACAGCAACATAAACAAACTACCTCCAATTTTATATTATTTTGTATTTTCATAAAGAAAGAGAAAGTTCAGAAAGAAATTTTAATGTATAAGAAACACATAAATAAATTTCTTATTCATTTTTTAATAGGAGATTCGTTTTATTTGTCTAGCATTTTTATTGACAAAAAGAAGTTTCAATAAAAATATTTTTGTTTGTATGTATGCATGTATTATTAGTTTCATTAAAAAAAATGTTTTCTCAATTCCTTGCCCTTTTTAATTTAATTTAATGAATCTAGTTTTTATTGTTTCAGTCAGTAAAATTTTTAATTTAATCAATTTTTTTTTTTTTTGAAAAACTCTAGGACTAAAAAAAAACTAAATGAACAAACAATAATGTTGCGTGTGATTTTGACCTTTTTCTAATTATGGCGTATCGAATATGATATTACAGTATGTATGTATATGTTATATGTATGAGTATGTACATATGTATATACGTTTTATACTTATTTTATCTTTACATATGGTGATTTTCATTTAGACCTTTTTTAAGTAGAACTACTACTACTGAATGGAATATTTATTATTGCCCGAAAGAACAATCAAATCATAGACATTTATATAGTTTAAAAAAAACTTGTTGTCCATTCAGAAGGTCTTACTTTTAAAGGGTGATTAAATTGTAAGGGCCGATGTTGAATGTGAACCACACCTAAACGCCAAGCTTTTTTCCGAATTTTATTTGACATTTCTCTATTTCAGACTTATTAAATTTGAACCATGGATAGATACACAATCCAACAACGTGTTAAAGTTATCCAGACTTATTATGAAAATGGGCGTTCAAATCAAAATGCATATCGTGCACTTCGTGATGTTTTTGGTCAATTTGATCGTCCAAATGTGCGTACAATCGCAAAAATCGTGGAAAAATTCGAGCAAACCGGGTGTGTAGAAGATGTGAGAACACCAGTGCATGCTCGTACAGCTCGTACTGCAGAAAATATTGCTGCTGTTCGCGATAGTGTGGCTGAAGAGCCGTCCACCTCAACTCGTCGTCGTGCCCAACAATTGCACCTCTCACGCTCGTCGTTGATGAACATTATGCATAAAGACTTGCATTTACACGCTTACAAGGTGCAATTGGCTCAAGAACTAAAGCCTCTTGACCATTCTAAACGTCGTGAATGGGCAGAATGGTGGCAAGAAATGGCAACAGTGGATGACCAATTTTCGAAGAAAATCATCTTCAGTAATGAGGCACATTTTCACCTCAGTGGATTCGTCAATAAACAGAATTGCCGCATTTGGGCGAATGAGAATCCAAGAGTAATTGTCGAAAAACCAATGCACCCACAAAGAGTGACTGTTTGGTGCGGTTTATGGGCTGGCGGCATCATCGGGCCATATTTTTTCCAAAATGAGGCCGGTCAGGCAGTTACTGTGAATGGTGTTCGCTATCGTGAGATGATAACGAACTTTTTATGGCCCGAATTGGAAGATATGGATGTGGACGATATGTGGTTTCAGCAGGACGATGCCACTTGCCACACAGCTAACGAAACAATGGATCTTTTGCGCAACAAATTCAATGGCCGTGTTATCTCACGTAATGGCGATGTCAATTGGCCGCCAAAATCATGTGATTTGACTCCAACGGTGTTATTTGAAAGAAAAGGTGTACGTCGATAAGCCAGCAAAAATTCAAGAGCTAAAGGATGAGATAATTCGACACATTAACGGCATAGAACCTCCATTATGCCTCAGGGTCATCGAAAATTTGGACTATCGGATGGAGGCGTGCCGCCGTGGTCGCGGCGCCAATTTGGCCGATATTTTGTTCCATACATAATTGAGTAATACCAATATATCATAATAAAATAAAATTACAATAATTTCCTAAATAGTTTGTGTTTTATTCAAAATCAACATCGGCCCTTGAAATTTAACCACCCGTTATTTACATTTTTGCCATTGATTGCATTTAAGATTTTTTCATTTTCATATTTTTTGTATTGTTTTGTTTTCATTTCGTAATTGTGGCAAGATTTAAAAATAATGCAATGCAATGAATGAATGGTGTTCTTTTTGACTATTGACGAAAACAACCTAAAACGTGATATGTCAAAAATTTCGGATCAAAGAAAAAAACAAACGATTATCGATAATTAAAAAATAAATACCCCCACAGGTGTTGGATAGATGGATTTCTAAATAAAAATGGGCTTGTCATTTTAAATGCTTAAAAGATAGAGATGGTGGGTAGGTGTTTTGTAATTGGAATATTAGATAGAATATTTATTAAGAATTGTAAAATTTATAAAATAATTTAAGTATTATTATGTATGTATGTCATCATCATATCTTTAATACGAGAGAATTTGTTTTCGTTATACATGCATATAAGAAATAACTGATGGTGGTGTGGTATGTATTTATTGTATTAATTTAAATTTTATTGTTAGAATGTCACAACAGCTGTCGCTTAGCTTTCAAACCAACTTGATATTTTGAAGATGTTTTTTTGTTTGTGTGTGTGTGTGTGTGTGTTTGTTTGTATTTTTTTTTATTTAACAAAGAAAGAGAAAAAACTTCAAACAAAAAAGTTCATTGTTGTATGTACATAGGTAGTTTGATTGTTATTCAAGTGTGCAAAAAAAACGAACATAAATAATAATACGAAAAAAAATAGTTCTTTCTGAAGATTTGATTACTTAATTTTTTAATTTTCAGTTTTTGTCGATTACACAATAAATAAGCAACAAAATAAAGATAGATGCAATCAAGATTGTTTGTTTTTTGTTTATATTATTACCTATTACTTGTTGCTGGTGTGTGTCCTATCTGAGTTTCCCACAGATTCGCGAAAATTTAAAATTTTACTTAAAACTGGATTGATTTTTTAAATTAAAATTTTTAAACTAGGTAATTTTTTTTATAAAAGTTGTGAGAGAGTAAGAAGAAACAATAAAATACACGTACAAAGTAGTAATAAGTAAAAATATCGTCGAAATAAATAAATAAATATATAATAACTTTTAATTTTGTTTTTGAAAAATAAAACTTTAATTTGTATATGATTTTTTATAATACCCTACACTACCATAGTTGGTTGTGCTAATGTTTGTAAAAAATATTAAATATATCTTAAAGTATACCGATCGACTCAGAATCACTTTCTAAGTCAATTTAACGCTGTGCGTCCGTTCGCCTGACTGGCTATGTAGTAAACCTTGGGCTCAAAGTACATGTCGCAATATTTGAACTATTTCGGCCCAAGGACGGTTAGTATTGAAATTGGTTAAAGTCGGTTTATTCTTCACCTAGACTGTATCGATCATAAATATCATCTGTTTTATTTTATAATAAAATCCGAGCAAATTTCGTTACAACAGTTTTTATATAAAAATAAATCACGTTTGAAAAATATTTTTTTTTGCTCATATAATCGGTGTAGGGTATTTATGGTCGGCCTTACCGACTACACTTACTTTCTTAATAAAACTAAGTTTATCCGTTTTAGGCCTTATATATTGAGAAACGACTCAGCTATGACTGTTCATATCGATGGAGTGTTAAGTATTTTGGCATGCATTTTTCTAGTAACTTGCAATGGGAAGATCACATTAGCGCTATAAAATCCAAAATATCCTCGGCTATAGGCGTTTTATATAAATTTAAAAATAAATTCAATAGAAATACAAACATGTTGATACACCAAAGTCTGGTTCACAGCCATTTGACGTATCTTCCATTAATCTATGGATATAAAAACAATGCTTTATTAAAAAGTCTCCAGTCGGTACAGAATAAAGCACTTAAGATAGTATTTAATCTACCATTTACTTATCATACCTTGGATATCTTTAAAAATTATGCTACCAATATTCTACCAATCAGAGGCTTATACAAAACTCAAATATTATAGTTTGTTTTTAAATCGATCCGAGGAGTCGGAAACTCCTCAATACAGTTACAGCGGAACGTACAAATAACAAATCGCCAGACAATCAGAGTCAACTGTTGTCAACGACAAGATGTCGTCTAGAATTATCTAAGCAACGTATTTGTTTTGCTTGACCAACTGAATTTAATAATCTACCTGAATCACTGCAGAATATTATTATATGTAGATACATTTAAAAAACGACATTGAAACACTTCTATGTAACTTTAAACTTCTCTTTAGATTGTGAATTATTATCTTTTATGCCTCTCTAAGGCAAATCTTGGCACTGAGGCTGTTACTTAAATGTGATAATTTATATAAGCCGATATCCATTGATGCTAGTGCTTTTAGCCCTAGATTTATTGTAATTTTAATTATAATAAATTTTGTAATAAATAAAAAAAAATAAATAAATATATTTTGAAAAAAAAAATAAATAAATAAAAAAAAAAATATATAAACTCAACAATTAGGTTGCAACAAAATGTGCTGATTTTTTCTTAGTTGGGAAAATCGAGCTAGGTTCTTTTTCTTTTTCTGCTTTTGTTTATTAAAAGTTAAAACATAAAGAATACATAAAACTATAATAATTTTTGTCCTTTTTTATGGCTTTAAAAAGTATATGTACTTATATCATCATTTTACTTGATGATGAAATTTTAAATTGGCAAAGAAAAAAAAAAAAAAAAAGAATTACGTCAACAACCCAAACAAAACCAGTTAATATTTTTGAAGGTCTGAGAGTCTGCAATTTAAAACAATTCATGCATTCCAGACTTTTTATGTTTAGGGGATCGATCTTCTTCTGTTTCTTCTTCGGTATTAATTGCATAATTTTAGTTCGCAAACACACATATACATTGTACATACATACATACATACATACATACATACATACATACATACATATGTTGTTTGTTTTATTACTGTCGTCGTCTGGTTGGATTGGATTTTTCTTTTATCTTCCTCTTTCTCTCTCAGGTTTTTCGTGGTTCTTTGTTTTTATTTAAGATTTTTTTGGAATAAATTAGGACGTAGGTGTAGAGTGGTAGAGGAAAGAGGAGCATCTTTTTTTAATTGTTAGACTGGATTTTTTTATATTAAATATAATAGATATCAATATTGTTTTATTTATTTATTTAAACGATTTTTCATATGTACATATGTATGTATCTTTGAAGATTTTGTTCGTTCGTTCTTCTACTAAAAGTTTTTTTAGTCGATATTTGTTCAACTACAAAATTCATATTTTCAAACTTTTAAAATCAAATAAAATTTCGAATACATATTGTATAAATAAAATAAAGTTAATTAAATTAAGTTAATTAATCGATATCATCCATATTGTTTATATCTTCGTCGACTTTATGTATTTTTTAATGAGCCAAGGATGATTGAATTGTCTCACAAAATTCTGTACAAATAAAAGAATATTACAAAATAAACGTTCATTAAGTAGTGGGTGGTTGTTGGGCTTACAATATTATATATATCTATATACCAGTAGGCTGGTGACAGATTCTAGTGGAATCGCGAGAATTACCAAAACATTAAAAATACTTTTTCTCGCCAGTTTGATTTGGTTTTTATATTTTTCGTCCAGTATTTTGTATAATTTGAATTAAAAATATATTTTTATTGGTTTTTTCTTTTTATTTTAGATGCTCACAACAGACTGAAACGTACCTCGTCATCTGCCGCTGATAAAACTCAAATAACGAAATCTTCAGGACCACCGGCCCCCAAGGTAAGTTTTTTCTCTTTTTTCTTCTTTATACCTATTTGTAGTAAAAAACTAAAACTTTTTTATTTAATTCATTAAATGTTCACATTTTTTTATTTTATTAATTTTATTAATTTTATTTATTTATATTTTTTTAGTGTTTTTTGTTAAAAACAATTTTTTATTTTTATGGTGTTGGTTTTTTTGCACCGATTTATTCTATCTAATTTGGTGTTTACATTTTTCATAATAAATACAACATAAAATATAAAAAAATAAAAAATAATTAAATATTTTTTTAAATAAAAAAATCACAATTAAATAAAATAAATAAAAAAAATAAAGACAACAACAAAAGCATAGAAAAAATAAACATGAGAAATATTTAAATATGAAGAAAAAGAGCTCCCTCCCTCCCCTTAACGTCCGTCCCTTTTGTAAAAAACCTTCATAATATCTATTATTTATTATTATTCTCAGTCCCGACGTGATGGTAGTGAAAATTGTTAGTGACAGTTTCGTGAGAGGACTTTGTTCGTTTTGAAATCCGTTCTAATTCGAGGCCGTGGGCCCCGCTCCTGATATGTATGTATGTATGTATATACTTGTATTACAGTGCGATACGTTACAGTACGGAGACGTGGACCTTCTACCTTAAATCCTTAAAATTTAGTTTGCACTATTTTGACGGAACTAAAACACTTCTACAGCTTGGTTAGTTCGTTGGTGTACGTGGTTGCCTGCTGCCTGCAAGCATTCAAGTGAAATCTAATGATTCCGTTTTGAAAACGACCAAACCACTCGTTGAACAAATTATAGGACTAGATCTTTTCCAGATGCTAGTATATAATGGGTACTATATCCAGCCTGTTGCGTTCAGGTGTCCGATGATTACGCACAATCTAATACAAGTACATGATTTCTCCGCTAGGTTGTTTAGTATATGATTGTTAAAAAATTTTAGTCTAGAGTTTTGAAGAGCCGGACATTCACAGAAAGATAAAACTCTGTTTCTTCTATCTCCCGATCCTGGCAATTGCGGCAGTGTTTATTGAAGGATAGTCAGAAACACTAGATACTATACAGCACAATTGTAATAAAATAATTGTAATGCCAACCATATTCCGTCTCTACAAGCATCATAAATAACTGTCACGTAAAATAAAATATTTTAATAACCAATGGCCAGGTTTTTGGAAACATCAAGCAATTCATAATTACCAGAGACCGAAAATAACTCGTCCCATATAATCAAGATACAAAATAGTGATTTAAATTTTGTTTAAAAAAATTAATCGCTGAAAATAACTAATAAAATAATTTTTGTTTATACATGGTTGCAAATGCCTTGGTGAGAGACAAACTACATATTTCAATAATGGTTGATCATAATAACTGTTAATATTCTTTCTCTTTTATTTACATACAGACATACATACATACTCTATATGAACATTTTTTAAATATCTATTGTGGTTGACTTAATGAACTTTGACTTTTTTTATTTGTGATTTGTAAAAAAAAAGACTCACGGTATGTTTTTTTTATTTTGTTCTAAAATTTAAGATTTTTTTCTAATTTTTATTTATATAATTTTAATTTTTTATGTAGGTATATTCAAGCATCAATTATTTGCATCAAATGAACTTTTGCCATTTATTTTTAAAGTTCGAAAATAATATTTAAAAACAAATTAATTATAAATCATATTGATTATATCCGTTAATTAGTTACTTTCTTTTCTGTTTCTCTCAACAACTAACCTAATTAATATGTTCTTTTATAAATCTTATGAACTTCATAAACTCCCTCAGTGATATAAAACAAAATATTTTTATATTTTTAAAAAAGAAATTTAAAAACAAAATGTATGTATATAAAAAAGAAATGAAAAAAAATAAAATTTATTTCTAAAATATGTATTTTTTAATTAATAAATTCCAAAAACAATTGTGATGAGTTTCCAGGCCGAGTGTGGTGAATAAAAACAGTTAATCGTAATTTAGCACCGCATTACCGATACCACTGTATTACTTACCTCTATTTTTAACTGCTTACCACACTACACTTTAAGAACTGTTTAAAAATCTTGTCGTTATTGCGGTTCTAATTTTTATGACTGTAATTTAGATTTTGCTAAATTTCCTTCCCCACACACGCCATATTTTTTTTATATAACTTAAAAATGAAAATTAAAAAAAATAATAAATAAAATGTGTGGCACATTCATTTCAATTTTCATAGCTGCCGTTTTTTTTTTCTGTCGTCGTCGTTGCGTTCTGCAGCTATCTGAAAAAAAAAGAATTCAAGAATTTTATACAGAAAATTTAGTCATATCTAAAGAGGTGCGCCCTCTATTGGCTGCTGGTGTTCAGTAAGTAGCGATAGCTTTTGAAAACAGAGTTGTTTCTGACAACGTTGCATTTTTGCATGCTTGTGTGAAGGATGGAATGAAGAAGAAAAATAGATGAAAGAGGAGAAGAAACAACAGACACATAAACAAACAAAAACATTACATCATCATGCTGCCAGATATTAGAATATTAGTTTGCTCTAAAAATTTAATTTTAGAGCAAACTATTTTTGAAATTGAACGGGGAAATTCTGCAGAAACTTTTCCTATTTTAACATAACGTCGAAAAATATTAAAAAATGCCAAATAAATTGAAATAAAACCGAAATACATACATACATACTTCCAAAACAAATAGAACTGAAAATGTTTTTTTTAACTTAATAAACGTTTTTGTTTCTGACTTTGTAATTAATTCTGAATTAATATGTTACATTCGGATATTTATTTGTAAAATACTTTAATAATAAATATGTGTTTAATCAACTTTATACCTTTTGTGATTTCTAATTTATTTTATATAAACTTGAATTTTTATGCGTTTGTTTTTATTTTTCTGATTTTTAAAATTCGAAATGACAAATTTTTATCGGGACGATTGACGATTTTTCCGAAATTTATCTGGCAGCCCTAGTGGCATTACAATTTTCTGACATTTCATGTGAATTCTTTCTCTCATTGCATGGAATCAGTCCAATTCCAACTCTTTTATCGGAATGTTTGTGTTGTAATTTTGTGGTGTTGTTATTTTTTTTTCGTTATGTTAAAGTAAAATTGTTCGGTTTAATACAAAAAAACGAAACTTTTTTTGTTTTATAAATAAAGTACAAAACAATTATTTGAAATCAAAACTTTTTACACTCACTTTGTGTTTTTATTAAAAAGAAAACGTGTGACTTTTATTTTTGCAAAAACAAAAATTGTCGTGTGTGTAAAAACTTAACATTTTTGTTGGCTCTGCTGGTCTAATATGATAGAGGACGTCGCAAATTAGAAAAGCAGTAATATTACTTTTTTTATTGTGTTCGATAAAGACAGAAATAAATAAATAAGTAATAAGTTTTGTAAAAAAGTTTAATTTTTAAATAAATGTGTGTCTCGACTCATTCCAATTTGTTTTTTTCCCTTTATTGCAAAAAGTGAAAATTTTTTCTTCATGTAAAACGGGCTTGTAAAAGAAAAAAAAGGTAAGAAAAAAATGAGAAAGAAGAAGAAAGAAAATATTGAACTTTTCTTTTTTTTTACTCTTAAAATTTCATGTTTTTAGACTTGTTATTTTAGTTTTTTCCGTTTTGCTTTTATATGAATCATTTCTTGCTTGTTGTCATCTCAATATTTTTTTTAAAACAGAAGTCATACGGGTGTTTTTTAAGATGTATAGAATAAACAATTTAATAAAACAAAAATGATTTTTGTAATTGACATGATTTTACTTTATTCGAAAGATAATCTTCTGGCATTATAATTTACAATGGCGTGTAAAACCGAGTGCATGTTCTGCATGTTCAATATGATTTTACTTAAAGAGTCATAAAATGATAAATAACGAAAGAAGTTTTGTCAAATTTTTACCATTTACATACTCTTATAATGATAACGTAACAAAAACAAAATAAAAATTCAATATAATATAAAAACATAAAGCAATTTAATTAACCCAGTTTTACACGTTTTCTAGAATTTTCAGATCTTATAAATTTGTGATTATGATACCTACAGACACATACTTACCTATCATCCTAAAATTAAAGCTTAATGTCTCGGCTATTTATATTAGTAAACTATGTAAAATAACACTAATATAGACTTTTTTAGATATTAAAATAATGGGATAAAAAAATATATTTCTCAGATTTATGGAGGATAATTTATAATTATGGTGTAGGTACATACATACATACTTATGTACATACATACATATATTGTTGGAAAGCTATTTTTAATATATTTAATTTATAATTAAATTAAATAAAATAATTTAAATTATCAGACGTCTAGTAATTAACGAAATATAGGCTCATATATTTTCAACTTTGAAGAACCCCCCACTCGAAAATAGGCGTGGTCTACAAAAATTTTAATATTATTTTTATCCCCTCTAAAAGCCCTATACATACAATTTCTATTTTTTTAGCAATTTCAATAAAACTGACATTACCAAATATTACTAAAAACTTTTAACAATTTCACAACCGCTTCCGGCGTGACGGTCATTTTTTGGACTCCCACATCTCTTCTTCCTCTCTACATTTTCTGTATTTTCGTAATGTTATATGATGTTTTTTACACTAGTGTAGGGCTATGTTTCTTACACTAGTGTGGGGCTTCTATACCAGAATGCCAATTTCGCGATAAGACTTACCTTACTCGTGCAGAAATCTCTGAACGATTACTTATTTTGCTGTTTTTGTCACGAAAAAAAATCCAGAATAATTTTTAGCATTTGAAACTTGGCTAATATGCAATTAACAAGTTTATTAAAGTGAAAAATTATCGTTATATTAGCAAATAAAGTGACACATAAAGCGTTTTTCAACAGGGATGCTACAAAAGTAGACCGATAGGGACAGCAGCGTCGTTTTTTGCCGCTCTTTTGACATTCTTCTTCAGTAAGGTTTGCCATTTCATGATGGAAAGATATACGAGTCAACAACGAGTCGAAATTATTAAAATTTGCTACCGAAATTCGGAGTCAGTGGCTTCAACGTTAAGAGCGCTACGTCCAATTTATGGTCGTCATAATCGTCCTACCAGATCAACGATTGAGCGTCTAGTGGAACAATTTGAATTCACAGGCACAGTACAAAATGTTCCCGTGCCAGTGAGACACAGAAGTGTCCATAGTGTCGAGAATACTGCTGCCGCTGAGACTTCAGTTGAAGAAAGCCCAAATGTGTCTCTCATTCGTTGTGGCGAATTTTGCGAAAAGATCTTGGCCTCCATCCTTACAAGATCAAATTAACGCAAGAACTGAAGCCGTATGTTCGTGAATTGGGCTAAGCAACAACTTGAAAATGATTCAGATCTTCATCGAAAAATCATCTTCAGCGATGAGGCTCATATCTCGCTGAATGGATTCATCAATAAGCAAAATATGCGTTATTGGTCAGACAGCAATCCACACGTACTCCATGAGTCATCATTGCATCCCGAAAAAATTACGGTTTGGTGCGGTTTATAGGCCGGCGGCGTCATTGGGCCGTACTTCCGTGATGATCAAGACATATGGTTCCAACAGGACGGCTCGCATTGGGCCGTACTTCCGTGATCATCAAGACATGTGGTTCCAACAGGACGGCTCACAAGCCACACAGCGAATGTCACAATCAATTTATTAGAAACCAAGGTTGGAGAACGTGTTATGTCACGAGATGGTTCATTGGATTGGCCGCCTCGATCGTGCGATTTGACGCCGTTAGACTATTTCCTGTGTGGCTACATCAAGTCTACGATTGATGAACTTCGTACGAATATTGAACGTGAAATTGCAGCAGTATCGGCCGATTTATGCTTGAAAACCGTTGAAAATTGGGTTTAGCGACTGAACTTCTGCAAGCGTGCTCGTGGTGGCCATGCAAAAGTAATCGAATTCCATACATAATGGCATCGAACGTACAGGAATAAAGAATTTCATTGATATCCAAAACCGTTTTTTTTTATATAAAAAAACTTTTGTAGCGCTCTTATTGAAAAACCCGATACTTACATACATATGTATGTATGTATTTCTATGTACGTGGATTGATGTGATTTTTAGTTTTTAATGCATTTTATCTTAAGTATAATAAATACCAAAGGTTTCGAAAATATAGTAAAAAGAAAAAATATATTTTAAAATTCTTTTTTTGACATCGAAATATTATCTATTCAGAAAAAATTAAATCATTAAACTGTATTGAATATTTAAACCAATGGATATCGATATAGAATAATAATTTATATTAGACCAATTGTTCTTTTGATTTTAACAAAATTTGACAGTCTCTGACGATTTTTGTTATTTTTAAGGCTTGGAAATCTTCACGATCCCTGTTTCTGTACGGATGTCATACCTAAATTATACTAATGTGGAAAAATAAGACATTGTTCTAGTGACCTACACAACTTTAGTTAAAATTCACTAAATCGGATATTACCCACAAAAAATAATACAAGAATAATAACAAACAAATACATATTAAAATATACTAATAAAACGCTCCAAAAGTTTTTTGCTTACGGTTACAAAGCAATCAAAATTGTATTTGTAACTGAATTTGTAGATATGTAGATGGAAGCGTGTTAAGTAAATGTTTCAGTATTAGAAATAACAAAAATCGATACCTACATACTGTGAGCGTAAAAATAAGTCAACACTACATATTATTAAAAGAATGATACATATAGATGATATTATATTAGAAAAAAATTTTATAGTTACTTAAGTAGAATTGAATTCACAAAAAAGAAACAAAAACAAAAAAAAAAAAAAGAATTTTTGTGCATGAAAATAAAGTAAATAAAGTGGTATCATCCTTATGCAAAAGCCCAACATAAATATCTGAAAATGGTGGAAGATCTTTGCATCAAAACGGTAGAGTTCCACTTAAGAAGCTCATTATAACAGAGAACAACCAAATCAAACGTTTGAATTTCCCCAAAAAATATATAAACGAACCTCAATTTTTTTGCAACAACATTCTTTTCATCGATAAAGAAAAGCTTGAGATACTTGGAATAAAAAAAGGAAGATTATCTCGATACTTTAAAAAACAATATAGCCGCTATTGTAGCGAAACTAGAACTAGCGCAGAACTAGATTTTCCAATAGGTTTATGATCCTATGAATTCCTCCATAGTGTTGAAAGAGTAGTTGCTCAATCATTTCCCAAAAACTTTAGATCATTCTCCGCAGTCTCCAGACCTCTAGCCAATTGAGCATCCGTGGAAATATCTGGACAAAAAATATAGACAATAAAATATTTCTTGCAAGTATAACCTAAAGGCAATAATACAGGATGAGTGGAACTAGCTAGCTGTGACAAAGGCAAAATGACTACAAACAACATATTAAATACCATGTTTTACATCATTTTAATATATGTACAAACCTTTAATATAACTGTTTACTTTATTTTGACGCGAAAAATCTGTTACTTTTTCGTTAAAATAATTTTTTTTTTTCAATATTTTAGTAATTGTTCAAGGTCCTTTTTTAAATTTTTATTTTCAATATTTCGCTACGTATTTGTGTAGCTTCTTCTTAAAATTTAATTTTAAAAAGCTTGAACAATTACTAAAATATTGATAATAAAAAAGGTCAAATAAACTATTATAAGAAATGTTAAATTTGTTTATGTTCCTTATTATTTTAGCTCCTGTTAATGAGTTATGTTTTGCTTAAATTACTTATCAATTATATAATATATTTTATTTCAAGTTTGTACTTGTAGAATATATAATAAAACATTTTTTAAATAGTATTAAGTGTTTACATTATATTGACGCTCAGGGAATGTATATGACCTTTGATAAATTGTTTAGTAATGATTCATTGTATATTTTTTTAATTATAGCAACAACTCTGTTTTAATTTTAAGAGGTATGGCCTTAAATAAAAACATTCGGGCGTGTTTGAATTATTCTATTTGTCATGTTTTCAAAAAGAAAGAAATTGCTCAAATTTACATTAATGATAAATAACATGGCAGTAATTGTTAACCAATATATTTTTCTTGTGTTATAAAAATTTATGGAATTAAAATACATAAATAGCAATATAAAGTTTCTTTAAACTTAATGATAGAATGTGTTACATTTTTTTTTATAAAGTTTTTTTTTTATTATTTATGAAATTTATAGAGCATACGAGTATTTTACACAATCGTAAAGAAAATTATTTCATATTTGTGCAAATATTGAAAACACGAAATCAATCTGAAATATCCGCTATTTTGTTATAATATGTACCTATGTATGTATGTATATTGTTTGTAGTTTTAAAATGGGAAAAAAATATTTCCACAGCAAACATATGATTTTTAAATACAATCAATGTCTAACTAAAAATCACAGTAAAAAAAATAAATATATTTTCAACAACCTTTTATAGGTACATTGTTTGCTAGTAAATTCTCATGGTATGTAGGTATACGTTTATTAAAACTATATTAACTATCTTATATTAAACTAAATATATTAAAGCTTTGTATATAAGTTTCTTAAGTAATTTCCATTAAATTTTAAACCTTTAAAAATTAAGGGTTTAAATGTTTTTTATGGGTCATAAGAAAATCACATTATTTTACTAAATATATTTTTATATTAAAAAGCTGATCGTTTTTGAAAACTTTTTGGGTGCCCTACGTATTTGTTTTTGTACAATTATTATTATTTGCTTTAATTTCAAGACTGAAAAAATCAGAGCAAAATTGTTTCGCGTTTTGTTCCGCTTGGAGTAGTTATTTATTTATTAGTTTCATTAATAACTTTTTACTTAACTTCATTAAAATACACATATACTAATATAAATCATTACTCATTTGAAATCTGGACTCATAAAAATCTTAAAATATATTAAAATAAAAAAATAAATACCAGTATCTGGTCATTAGTATTTTGCCCAAAAGCTGCCGTATAAGTATGATAGTTGTGAATTTCATGTCATATTTAAAGACAATAAATTTAATGATCTTGCAAAACGTAAATACAAAATCCCCATACATTTTTTTCTAATAATTTGTCTATCACAATTTATTACAAATACAGTGGTTCAATTAAGTTTAGGCACACCATGATTCCTAAGAGAAATCTCTCTGCCTAAATTGAATTGATACTTGTTTTTCAATAAATATATATATATCCAATACATTTGGCTTTAATTTAACGACTTTGTATGTGCTAAAGTTCAATAAATTGTAGCAGATTTTTCTAGAAAATCTGTAATGTACCTATTAGTTTTAGCGTTCGACCGAAAAATATTCGGCTACAGAAATCAAAACTTTTATAAAGGAAAAACTCGTAATGGAATTTTAAAGAAGAAAACTGTTTAGATAAATTATAGTTTAAATTCGAGGACAATGTTGGATGTTTAAGAAATGTGTGCTGTAATAAGTGAAAAATTTTATAGAATTACGCGAACTATTTTTAAAAAAATTATTGGAGAAAAAACTTTAGATATTTAGAAACCAACAAAAAACTATTTAAAAAAAAACACAAAATTATGATGCAAGATGAAATTTTGAAAAGGTTCACCGTCTAAAAGAACGGGTGAAATAATATAGATGAAAACTTTCTAAATTTATTCCTTCCTTTATTTTAACTTCAGTTTTGGTCTATAACAAACGAATATGGTCGAACTCTAATTATACCGTGACTTGTGTTAATTGTCGCTTATGGAAAATATTTATTACGTTTAATCATTCAAAATTTGTGTAAATAAAACACTTATTTACATGGTTATTTAGTTTTTTAGAAATTTATGTTTGTTACTATTACTAAATGAAGATCTGGTTATAGTTCGACTTTTTTTTTAATAGTTTAAGCGTTATTTTAGCCCTTTATTATTTTTAATCTTTAATCGCTTTAAGCTTTACTAACAAACATTGTGTGAAGGTAAATAAATATTTTTCTAATAAAAATGTTTCCTTTAAAGTTGTGATTTTAATATTTTAACCAACAAAAACAATAACTAACCAAAAAAAAAAATAACATCGTAACTAACCAATCAAACTTTATAAAACTCTATGATCTCTATATATGTATTGTATGTTATTTTCTTTCTTTTTTATTTCTTCTCCAAATAGGATGAAAAAAGCCTGGACATAATCGGACAATATAAACCTGAAATAATTTGTTAAAAATAAACATAGAAAACATTCATGCTAATCATGTTTATAATGTCAACAAATACAACATGTATTGTTTTGTACATCAAATAATAATATGGAATGATCAAAATGCAGAACAAAAAATAATTTAATTTAGGATAAGAAGAAAGAACAAATTAAAGCAAGAAAACAGTCTTGAACATACCATTATTAGGAAAACGAAAAATTTACTATAAGAAAATAAAAAAAGCTAAAACAAGTATCTCACACATCACTTTACAATTAGGAATTGCAATAGCAATATACATTAAATATTATTATTATTATATTTGATTAAAGATACACAAATATTACATTTAAGTACATTTTTAACATATGTATGTTAAATCAACGGTTTATAGTATTTCGTTTATTTGTTTTAATTCAAAAAAGAAACAATTTTTGTTTTATATGTTTTAAGAGAATTATTAGAAGATAGTTACAAATATATTGATATTGTCATTGAATACGTTTCTTTTGCGTTTGAATCACCGCTTCAACATCGTACGTACTTCACATCACCAACATCTTCGTCATAACTTTTCAGAAAATTCTACAATTCTTGAATTTGTTTTTTGCATAATAAAAGCAGGTAAGTTAAGTTTTTTTTGTAATGACGTTAGTTGCTTCTGACAATAAAAACTAATCCTAGACTAACCCAAATACATTTTGTCGTTCATTACTCTCTCTCTCTCTCTCTCTACTCATCTACTTATATCTATTTATCTCTTTACCTCTCTGTTCTCTTATTTTGAAAATGTTGTATTTGTTAGCTTCATTTTATGTGCTTTTTAAATGCCTTTTTATTTAATGTTTTTAATATGTACTTCTATGTAATTCAAAGCCAATCTCTGTTAATTATAATTTGCTGGTTTGTGCTTAAATTGATTGATATATAAATAGTATTATTGTGATTAAAAACGCTACATACATCTGTGGTTTCATTTATTTACTTTACATAAATACGAAGGTACACATTATTATTTATACTCGTATACATGTACATACATATGTATGTATATCGTCACCTAAAACGCAAAACATTGCAACATTGAAAAAGCGAGATAAATTCACTTTGAATCGTTGATATCGGGTCTAAAAAACTGTTCTATTATTATTACAAGATATGTAAATTTTGTTGCAAACAAGTACTAATAAAAAACTCATTTTGTCCCTGTTGTGTATTATACAACTTTCTCCCAATATTTATATAAACAAAACTTCGAATTTTTTGTGTAATAAAATATATGTATATCCTTATATATTATATATGAATCAAGATCAAGATAATCTTATTTTTGAATCAGATTAAAAATACAATAAATTTTGCATTTTTAGAAACGATACGGTAATTTTGATTTAAAATAATGTGTATGATTACACATATTTTTATCTATTATAAAAAAATACTCTTACTACAAGTGCTAGAGACAAACTAATTTGGTTTTGTATGATTTAAGTAAATCGTTTAAAATAGTCCTATAAATTTAATATTATTTTACTTTCCTACTAAAAACTACCCACTCTTCGTTAATATCCATTGATTTATTATTATTAAAAATCTTATTTTTCTCTTTTTCCTTTTATAGATGGCCCATGTGGTTGGCGTACCCAAACGTGATCCCTGCCGAAAATGTCAATTACCTGTATTTTTGGCAGAGCGTTTGATGGTAGGCAAAAAAGTCTACCATCGTACCTGTCTCAAGTGTGCTCGTTGTGGTTATCAATTGACTCCTGGTAGTTTTTATGAAACTGAGATTGACGAACAGTACTGCTGCGAAACATGCCCTGATGAAGAAGTAATCGAAAATAATATTGAACAACTACAAATGGGTAGTGCGGTGACATCAGCAGATTGTTCTGATGTAGAATTAAGAAATAAAACTGAAAGCGACACAAATGTTGTAAAATCTTCTGCAATATCTGTACGCAGCACCATAAAAGATCGATTGGCATTCTTTGAAAATCAAAGAGAGGAGGAGGAGGACGGAACAGATACTAAACTTTTGCAAAAAGGTTTAAGTGATGAGGAAAAATCTAAAAGTTTACAAAGAATGGAAAGTCCTTCGGCGACTTTTGTAGCCACATATAAACCTAATATGGCTCTATCAACCTTTCTGAATAATACTGTCGACGATGGAGGAGATCTAAGCGAACCTTCATCGTCTATACATAATTCAAAAATGAATACTTCTGATTCCGAAGATGATACAGATGATTTAACAAATGTTTCGTTACCACCAGAACTACCCAAAAGTTTGCCTCCATTAGACGACTTCAATGATGAAAATAAAACTGAAGAAAAGAAGCGTTTTTCAGTTTCAGCACAATTAGTATTGGGATCGTCAACAAACGAGATTGAAACTGCTACAGAAAATGCTGATGAACAACATAACATTGTACTAGAACCCGCGATAGAAAACCAAAAAGCCGAATTACAAGTTAATCTTTCGTCCAGCATAAGAATTGATCAAACCAATAATAACAATAGAAATTATGAAGAACGCATTATACCTGCTTCATCAATCAAAATCGATGGCATGGCAGAACACCAAACAGAAGAAGAAACGGTTCAACCACACCTAAACAAACTAGAAAATAATTTAGAATTTAGTGAAACTAATGATAATGATTGTATTACCAAAGAAAAATCAGCAGACGCAGTAGAGTTTACCACGGAGGAAATAGCCGAGAATGCACAGCAAATAATGTACACAAAAGCTGCAACTGAAAAAGACATTAATTTAATGATGCAACCACTAGGAATTAAAACAATAAAAGATATTGCCGCAATTGAAGAGAGTGTTCTTGAATTACGCACAAAATCCGAAAAGAAAAATTCAGATATTTCTCTTGAATTGCAGGACAATGAAACAACCGAAAGGCTTAGTGTGGTACGTGTCCGTCTGCAACAATTTGAAGTAATTACAAATAGTGAGAATAAAGAAGAAATTCCTTCTCAACCACATGAGAATTTAATTGATGATGAAGTTCTATCCAATAAGGAAGACAATGAGCCTGTTAATGTTGAATTATGTCAAAACTCAGCTACAACTCAACTCAATAATATTCAAATAAATATGGAAATGGAAACAAAAACAGAAAATGTTGAAACTACATTTATAGACGATAAAGTGCCTTTAACCATGGAAACAAAAGACAATGAAATGTTAGAATGTAAATTAGTCGATAAAGAAGAACATTTAGTAGAAATTAATACCAATGATGATATAAATAATATCAAAACACCACAAACGAATATTAGTATAACGACCATTGAAGAATATCCAGAAGATTTAAACCCATTTAAATCGGATGATGAGGACGAAGTGGTACAAGATGATAACAAAGAAAACGTCCTACTAAGAACATCCACAGTATCTCCGAAAAAAGATAATTTGAATCCTTTCGATTCATCAGATGACGAAGTTGAGTTAGATAAAACACAAGATAATAATAAATCAACCAATTCAGCGTCAAAAGTTCCTCCACCGAGGCCACCACCACCACGTATATCCAAAAACCCATTCGGTAGTGAAGATGAGGACGATAACACAATTCAGAAATTCAACAGACGTTCCAGTCTAACAGGATCGCAAAGTAAAAGAACTCCTGTACCAACTCCGCGGTCAAATATGTAAGTATTATTTTTTTTTTGTCATTTCCTCACATTTATCACTAACTTTAATAAGTCATGTCGATTTTTATCTTTACCATAAAATGGATATTTTCTTTAAAATAGATGAGCTCGTCAAAAAAAAAAACCTATTTTTATTGTATTCACATATTGTAAAAATAAATTTTGAAAAATATGCCTAACTATGGGTTAGAGTTAGACGCACGACAAATATTTACTCAAAAAATCATAACATTTGTGTGACGCTGATCCTGTGTTTTGTAAGATCAAACAGTATCAACTAAAATAAAACTAAATATGTTTGTGTGACTTGTCCTAAATAAAACAATTTCTTGAAATAAATAAAAGAATTTAAATATGCATATATACTTTACTTAGTGGCTACCTTAAGTTCTACCACCAAGCACCATACATACGTAATTACACATAAAATAATAAATACTCTAAATATTGCATTTATTGACTTAATTGTCTTTATAAAAATTAATTGCATACTTTTAGTCGCTACCAATTTAACAAATTCACCACTTTTTACTTATAATAAATATATAGGTATATATATTTTGTAATTTTAAGTTTTGTTGCATTCATGTTGGGATTGATAACTATTTAAATTGATTATTATTACATCGGTCAATTATTTAAACAAATATTTATGAAATACATACATACATATTAAGGGTACTTATGATATTGCTTAAAATTGCCGTTTGTGCAATTGGGCAAACTTGCGAGACTTGTTTAATGAAGCCCTTTTTTAAGTTTTGTGCAATCTAACAACGTCAAAAACAAATAAAATAAAATAAACTTAAAAAAAAACTCTGAGTCTGGTATTTCTGATACAGCTTCATCACTGTTTGATGAAACAACATAAAATTGATTTCTGCACCGATGCTTGTATTAACATCTATTGGTTCTGTAGATGTTTCTAATATAAAAGAAGGATTTACACCATTTTATATTGAAAAATATATGTAATTATAAATTTTCATGTCAGCTGTTGAGTTAAATGCACAATTGAAGAGCGCAAGTTTACGAGACAAAATTTTTGGGAAAGTTTACAAAGTATGTATTGTATGTATGTGTAAATAATTTTTCATGTAATTTTTGACAACTCATTTACAAGGGCATAAAAATGCATAGTTTGCACAGTTTGCGAGACTTTTAAACGATATCATGAGAATCCCTATTTATTAAATCTCCCAATGTTTTTGATAATATTTGTTGGCCCTTGACATTTTGGCCTGATTTTTATTTTAGTTGTTTTTCAATTTTTGTAAAATTAGTTTGATTTGTAATTAATCAACAAAAAATCATTGTTGTTATTTATTATAACCAAATAAGGAAAATGTACACAATAAAAACACGTGTGACTAATCAATCCAACTTGTGCAAACACATTGTTATGTCTTAAAGTTGTTTTTTCGTTTGAAATAAATATTATTTATAATTAGAGTTTAAATTATGTTTATGTATAACATATGTATATTTTTTGATCAAACGGGAAAAACAAATGGCTATGATTGTATTTAGCATATGTTTACTATGAAGCTGTCAAAAATATACCTATCTATAGTTTTTATATAACTTTATTAATTATACCTACAACTTTGTTCAAAAATCATAAAATTTGACTTAATTCACTTTTGAATAGTATCGAATTCAACAACTATTTTTGATTGTCTGCAGTAATAATAAATTCAATTTAATTTAAATACTGTGATGAGTTATTTAATTTTTTAACTAGATCTTTTGTTCTATAATTCTCTACGTATCTTTATGTGCTAACTAACTAGCTTCATCAAATCAGGCAAGTTTTTAAACTCAAATTGCTCATAATAAAAGAAAATAGTACAAAGTCTTGTTAAACTTATTAACCTAAAACAAGGTGTCATTTTAGTGGTTATAATGTAATAACTGAAAATAACATGTGCTAAAAACATACATACATATGTACATATGATCAAAAATGTAAAGTTTAAGTTTTACAATTCATGAAACAACTTCCGTTTTTTTACATTTTTTAAACACAAGTTGTTAGTTGTTCTTTTCTTCTATACTTTAGGTTTTAATTGTTGTTGTCGCTGCTTTTCAAAAAGTCGTTTTTTTTTTGACAGTGACATAGATAAATGTTCCAGTTGAATTGTATAAATTTTTTAAAAAATATTGGTCAAATAAAAATATTTGAAATATTTTAAAACGAGTGTAAATAAAATCAGGCATTTAAAAAACTATATGAAATTTGAACACGTTCTCTATATGGATGAATTTCAATAAACAACATTTATAACATGTAGCTAAACATTTTTTTGGTTTTTAACTATTTGATTTAAATTATTTAATTACACTGTGTGATCTATAGACAAGTATATGCTTCTTAAAATCCACTCCGTATATTTGTCTCTATGCATTAATAATAAGCTTACAACCTTGTTGTTTGAAATATAAATGTGCATACGAAAAGTTATTATCGATTTGTTGTGCGAAATCATTGTGTTTTAGGTATGGTCCGTAAACAATGTAAAAATCACAATGAAGCAAACACGTGAGTTTCCCTCCTCTTCAGAAGTTGTTAGTCGCAACTACGCTTGTGTTAAGTCCAGATTTTCACAGAGAACTTTTAAAACAAATTCGTCAGTTTTAATTTGGCTCTGTACAAAACAACAACTGTATGTCTCTAAACGCATACACCAAAAAAACATTAAATTTAATACTGAAATGTATTTACTAAAATAAAAAACACAACTACAAAGAATAGTGTTTGCAATTAATTGAAGAAATTTTAAGTAGGTGTCATATGGCTTTATATAAAAAAACTTTATAACAAATATAATAATAATAATAATTCAAACACCACCAGCTCTACCTAAAATACAATTCAGTCACTAAATAACCAATTACATACATTGCGAAGTGGTGGACAAGAAAAGAAGGCAGTACTTTTATTTGAATCTATTGTGTTTACGCATGCGTACATTTTTTCTTGGCATTAATAGTTGACAAAGTGTTTGCTGGCTGGGTCTGCACAATTTTTTGTAATAACGGTTGTAGTTCCGTTTTAAATTAAAAAAACCGAAAAGAAACACAAATTTTTTTTATGTTGTACACTGTGTCTTCAAATTAATAATACACACATATTCGTACGAGTATGTACATACGAGTATACATAATAATTCGTACATTTGTTATAATATTAATAAAATACAGTGACATTGGTCAACGAACTTTAGTTTAACAATGATCAGCGGGCATTTTAAATATTCTTCATTTAGTTGTTCAAGTGTTGTTATAAGTTGTATATGCTCATCTATTTGAAAAGAAATCTAAGAAAATATGTCTTAATCAACCATATTCATCATTAATCACATTCAATCAATCCTACCTACATCGTATCTTTAAAAATAAACTCCAAAATGCTAAAATACAAATATATTCCTCCACATAAAATTAGATCGCTATCACAGAATCCTACACCGGAACCTATACCACGATTGAACACCAAAGTTAATACGACCACCAGCTCACCCAATAATTCATCCCTAACAATTTTACAAAATTCCAGTGATTTCTACGGCAGTGCTAATTCATTGCACAGCAATAATGCAACAACTCCTTATAACCTTTTGCGAAATTCCGACGTTCGTTCATCAAATAATTCTCTCAACTTATCAGCCGGTGGGACAATTAGATCTCGAAAATCACGTAGAGCTCCCTTGCCACCGGCTCCCGTCAAGGAATTGTTCCCTTCGAATGAGACTATTAGCAGTTCAAAGACATCCACTCCCAGCTCGAGTACCGTTGGAACTCCGAAATCGGCTCGTAAAAAGAGGCTTGCACCTGCTCCACCCAAACCCGCAAGACTTGAGTCATCCCAAGTTCCACAAATACAGGGTGATACCATATGTCCGCAATCAAAAAACTTGAATAGTTACCCTCTGCAGAGTGAATTGGACTCGAAATTATCCGACGAAGAGAAAGCTTTGTTGGAGGGTAAGACTTTACAGTCGCTGCACAGTAATGAATCAGATTTATCGCTATTACCGTCACGTAGGAGAAGCTCCAAGCGATTGATACCACTGGACAAAGAACTGTTAGAAGAACATGGTTCGCTGCAGTACATAGAGGAGAACATTAGTCAGTGTGATGATTTGAAACAACAAAATCAACTAAAATCCTCTGTTGTGCAGGAGGAAGAACCGAGTGTTGTGTATCGTCGTCTTTTAATACCACAAAATTTGGAAACTCCAACACATGAGCACAACCCGCTCCTAGCGGATCTGAGTAAATCTCCCTCTCTTGGAGAGAGGCAATTGGAGAAGCTAAAAGACAATAAGGAGGCCAACAATCGCAATAGACAGTCTCAAATATCAGTTACCTCATCAGGTGCCGATGACAACGATCCACTGTTCAACAAATCTGCGCATGGGAAGTGGAAGCGTCGCAAGGGACCTGCGCCAGCCTTACCAATACCTCCGCGTAAGGTTCTACAAATGCTACCACTTCAAGAAATTAAGCATGAATTGGAAATAATCGAGGTTCAACAACAGGGTCTGGAAAAGCAGGGTGTTATTTTGGAGAAAATGATAAGAGATCGTTGCGAGGGAGAGAATGGTGAACCATTAAATTCTCATGGATTACCTGTTGAAAGCGGAGGTTCTGCGTCTGGCTTATCGACTACGGAAAATTCCAAAGAAGTTGAAAATTTAATATTACAACTTTTCGAATTAGTAAATGAGAAAAATGAATTGTTTCGCCGGCAAGCCGAGCTCATGTACTTGTAAGTGTCCAGTCTGGTGGCATTCATCAAAATAATTATTGTTAAACTTCATTTTACAATTGTGTGTATATGTACATATGTATGTATGTACTATATGACACATGTACAACGTATTGATTGCAAATTTTATTTTTAATTCATACAGACGCCGACAACATCGGTTAGAGCAGGAACAAGCTGATTTGGAATATGAAATTCGCATTTTAATGGCTCAGCCTGAACGTAATAAAACAGATTCAGATAAAGCTAGGGAAGAAGCGCTAATTGAACGTTTGGTGGAAGTGGTACAATTACGTAACGAAGTGGTGGAATGCCTTGAAATGGATCGCCTTCGTGAAGCGGAGGAAGATCAAGTGAGTTATTCAAATATACCATATTTTAATGCATAATACATATATATATATGTACATATATATTCAATATGATACGAAATAATTTCAGAGCATCAAACAACGTTTGGAGTCACATATAGCAAAACGAGAGGATGACTCAAATTCCAGAAAAACATTAACAAAACTATCTAAAAAAGAGAAAAAGAAACAGAAGGAAGCAAAAAAGCTCAGTAAAAGCAAACAATTAGATGCTGACAAGGTATGTTCATATTTGAAAAGTTACGTATGAATGGTTACAGTTCTAATAATACTATTTTTTAATTTTTTCTTTATTTTTTTTCGATTAGGATGCTGATGAATCTGAATTAAACGAGGACAAGCAAAAATCTAAAAAGAAAAAGAAATTATTAATCTTCTAATATTATATCCTTAAAGGTTTTGCTAATAAATAATTGTTCTCGTGTGATAAAACAGGCCAACTTAAATTTCTGAACAAATAATATCGTTCTAATTTTGATTTCATCAAAAAAAATAAGTGTTTATTCTATTAACTTCAAAGTTGAGGATCGCTCTATATAAGTTTAGTTTTCTTTTCGGTAGTTAATTTTCAAATTTTTTTTTTTTTTTTCGATATAAAAGCAAAATTGAAGTGAAACAAACATCAATATATAGCATTTACTTTTTTCTTAAGTATTTTCTATTGTAATAATTTTTAGCTTTAATTACAAATTTAATTTAACTTTTTGTTTATAATCTCATGTGTATTTCTTTTAGTTCTTATGTCTTTAATAATTTCTTAATGTTAAAGTATATTCTACACTTTATAATCCCTATTTGGTGTATTTAAGATCTATTTATTCATTAATTTGCATGTTTTTATTTTTGTTTTTCAAAATTGCTATAATTTTTATGAAAAAATATGCATTCAAACAAATATTTTTTTATGTTATTACAAAAATATAAAAATTAATAAAAAAAAATTGTTAAAATTAATACTATTTGTTTAAAATTATTATTTCTTTTTACATTATGTTAGATGTAGAGGGTTATGTAATGTGACATTTGAATGCTTTTAATATTCATATCGTGAAGCATATTTATAAACTGAAACATTGTTACCAAATTAAAATATGTATTTCTTTTCGATTTTTAAAATAATTAATTATCCTTACTTCAAAAAAAAAAATGTATTTGCATTTTAAAATATTTATAATTATTCAATACTATTGAATGTGTGCAGTGCTCATGACATTTGTTTGAAAATTCGTAAACATATTTCTGAGAAGTAGTAATCCAAAAATGCTTTGTGAATTAATATTTGACAAGCAGGACTTTTGCTTTTAATTAATTTAAAGATACGAAAATTTAAACAAGCCGTGTTGTTTAGAAGTCAAAATTATTAAGGTTTACGATATACACCGTTAAATATTAAATTGAAATTGCAGATTCGTTTAACCAAATAAATGGCTTATCAAATAGAATCAACGTCATACTTGCAACGTATGCTAACAAAGAGAAAACAAAATGGTCAATTACAAATGCTAAAGAAAGAGTATGAACGCATTAATGTTTTCAATGAGCGTAACATTGACATGAAAATGCGTGAAGTGAGATTAAATAGTTTGTTTAAGAAAATTGATCATATAAGAAAATTTAATTTAAAGAGAAGCCAGCGACTAATTCCAACAGAAATGCCTAAAACCAGAGAAGCCCAACGTTTAGAAAATTTGAAAAAAGCTAAAAACTTGGGTCAATATTTTTTACAACGCAATTCGACAGAGAGAGGATTGTCTTACAGTCTGAAAACATCTGAAAACTGTAAGCAAATTAATACAATATCAACGAAACACGACCAGTTTGCTAACACAAACAAACATGAGCGTAACATTGACATGAAAAAGCGTGAAGTGAGATTGAATAGTTTGTTCAAGAAAATTGATCATATAAGAAAATTTAATTTAAAGAGAAGCCAGCGACTAATTCCAACAGAAATGCCTAAAACTAGAGAAGCCCAACGTTTAGAAACTAAAAACTTGGGTCAATATTTTTCACAACGCAATTCGACAGAGAGAGGATTGTGTTACAATCCGAACACAACTGAAAACTGCAAGCAAATTAATACAATATCAACGAAACACGACCAGTTTGCTGACACAAACAACTGCATAAATCTTAAAGTTAAAACCAATGCTTCGGTTTTAACATTATGTGAAAATGTTCATTTTATAGATATAGAACCCTGTGATAAAGATAATGATAATATTCAAGTCATGCTCTCTTGTAATCCAAGCAACCACGTTAGTTTAACCAGAGCAGCTGAAAACTGGCATAAACTAGCTACACTTATAGGAGTACACCTTGGAGAGCATAAAGCAAGTAACGCTTGTGACCAAATCAACAACAAAACAATAAAGGTAAAGGAATTAAACAAACAACGATTAAAAAATAATGAATACTTATCTGAAGCGGAACAATTAATATGTAGTGAAATACTATGTTTCCCTTTAACTTCATCAGCCTCAATGCCAATTTTATATCAAGAAAGTAAAATTTTAAAGCCCATTATTACGTCAAGTGAAGATGATTGTAATGGACCTGTGAAAAAAGATGGTTCAGAATTGAATGTAGAAAAGTTGCGTCGATTTTTTGAACATCACAATGAATAAACCTTATTCAAGGAATGTAAATTAATTGTAATTTTTGCGGCTTCCGCTTTTCTTATATATATATAATGGATCGAATTCATTAGTAATTTTCTGTCTTATATTTCTTAAATTTGTTACACATTTGAAGAAAAGTGGGGCAAATTACTAATGAATTCGATATATATATATATATATAGATTAGATTGCTTACGGATTTTTGTTTAAAATATCGAAATACATTGATGTATTGATATCATTGTATAAACAAATCAATCGCAATTATTTATCAGCTAATATTTTATATTTTCTACAATGTGTAATTTTCCTTTAATTTTATTTTTTAAATTGGATTTTCACCTTTACTTTCTCAAATGTACAAACTGATAGATAGAACATATACAAGTTCCTAGAAATTATCTGCAAATTAATAAATTCCAAATATAAACTAAACGTGTTGCAAATGGGTTTAAATATTATTATGTAGTTTAGGTTTGTACGATGTGGATTTCAAATGAAAAATCCAAAACCAGGTTTGTTAAAAAATAAGTAAGTGACTCCTTTTGAATCAAATTATCAATTAATTTCCATGGTTTGAAATCAATTGCACATGGTGCAACTATACAAGGTGGGTGCAGTAGCCCAGCTGACTGACTTTGTTTACAATTTACTTATGTCTAAAGTTTTACTTTTTCAAGTATTTTTGATAGTAGTACATTATTTTACACAAACAAAATGCCTGTTGTTTCTGTTTTGTGTTGTATTTATTGCACTTGTATATTTGCACCATGCAATTGCATTACAAAAAATTCTGATTATCAGCCATGTCACAGAGTTCGGAAGTGGAATTATTTCCGTATCTGACTTCTCTAGAAAAAGTATAACGAAACATTTTTCGGAATGAAATCACTTTAAATTAAATTAATAATTAAAAGTACTTTCATTTCGAAAAAAATTTCGTTTTACTTTTTCTACAGATGCAAAATACGGAATTAATTCCACTTCCGAACGGAAGAAGAGCTTAAATATTTCTGAAATTTATATTTTAATATGTCGCACCCTAAATACAAAAAGGTCACAACTCAAAATTTTCCAAAACTGACTTTTCCATAAATTAATTCAGAGTGCACATCTCTAACTACTGCAAAAATTTCTTTCACATCACTATGTATCTTCTTTCACTAGAAAAATACAATTAGATCGTTCATTTTGAATAAACAGCAGCTGAACGAAATTGATCCGTACACTATTGAACGAAAATCATTCAGTTAAATGACCAGCTCATTCCGTTCAATGAAGTAATCCGTTCATTTCAACCCGTTCGTTCATGAACGACACAGCTCTATGCGATATACATACATATGTACATACATACTCATGATGAAGTAACAAAACTTGTCAAAATAGAATTTAAAGGAATGAAACATCTCATATTCTGTCGCTTTTAAATCAAAATTGATATTGAAATCGTTATAAGAAAAACATGATATTACAATGGGTTATTTTCTGGCATTCATTTATTTAATTTTAGGAGGCACAGAGTTCCAAGCAAAACTGTTATTTGTTATATGTAAGTATATTTATTGATACTATTAATTTGTTTTTATAGAAATTACTACAGATTTTGTACAAAATTTAAAAACAGCGACATTTGTCATTTGGACATTCAGAACCATAATTAAGGCAGGCATCCATACAATAAGTGTCAGCTCCTTCTTTTCCCTCTAGCTCTCCAATGGCAACACATTCGTTTCTGTAAGAAATACGTAAACATTTTACAAATGTAAAACAAAAAAAAAAAAAAAAAAACTAAACTAAAACTAAACTCTATATTATTAACAATATTAGAAGTACACATGTTTTATGTGGAAACCAGTCTTTAAAAAAAACCACTTTAAAAGTAATACATATGTAATAGCTAAAAAAAAAAAAAACGAAAAATCCCTAATTAAACAAATTATTAAAAACTCGTTGTCACATTTTAGTAACAGTGGTGCATAGTTGTAGCAAAAAACAATCAGGCATGTGATGGAAATCGATATCGAAAACGAATCAGTTTTCGAAATACATTTCAATCTAATTTTTAAAATGTTCGTTTTAAGATTCTCTTTAGTAGCTCAATATCTTTCTATTTTATGTGATAAAAGTTTTTTAATACAGAAATATTGAGAAAAAATTACTTCTAAAACTCATTCGTTTTCGTTTTCGATTTCCATCACATGCCTGAATATTTTAAGAGTCATTTGTTTTCTTTTGCTTCCTTTAAAAATAATTTTTTTTTGAAAGTAACAAAACATTCGTTTTCTAAATAAATTCACTATTTAAAATAGCGGTTGAATTTCAATTTAGTTGATAGCAATCGAAGTAGTCAAAAAATCTTTAGCCAAAATACAAGAAACTTCAAAAATAATTATTTTGTGTTGCTGTTTTGAACGTGTTTATTCAATTCAGATGTTCGTGCTGCCATATTCTTATAAACTTATAAAATGTTGTATAAAATACGAATAAAAATTATTTTTTATAATTCTCCAAAACAACAACAACACATAATGTTTATTTACCTGCATATAAGGCTGTTTAAAAATGTTGTTGCTACCTTTAAATGCCTCAACTGCTACACACTTCTAATAATCAATACTAGGTATTATTATAATGTAACTTAAAGTAGAATAGGTTCTAGATTGAATGATTTTTTTATTTATTTAATTTATTACTCTGTTTGTAGTTCATATTTTATGCTACTACTGCTCTACTGAAAGTTTATTTTTTTTTATCAATAATATCAATAATGTTTAGTTTTAGTTTAGTTTTTTTTTGTTTTAAATAAATAATAATAGTTTTAGTAAAAATAATTTCACTAAACAAGACAAATACTGGAGGGCTTCCAATATTAATAAATAAATAAATATATGTTATATCGACAACAGAAGTTATAACAATAAAAAAATATAGCGTAGTTTTTTGAACACTGGCTGAAACTAAAATTTATTTGTTTGTCGTCGGTTCATAGTCGGTTCAATTTATATTTCACATTCTCGCCTATAACTTAGGAACCATGAACAGCTGCACATAAATTGGATTAATTTCCAAGTTAGTTATATATATTATTAAGATACTTACGGGCAATAACATGCTGTTTGTGGGCAATTTGGTGGATAACGCAGACAGTTCGTTTCACACCACTGATCCATTCCTGGAAGACTACGGAAAGCATTTGAGGCAATACACTTTTGATCCCTGTAAATCGGACATGTCCCAAAATTAAAATAATAAACATCTTAACCTACGAAAATGTATACAACTGACTACTAAACAATCGATAAGTGCCTTTTATGCGCCTTCTCTTGTTTTTATTATACTTTTTGTCAAATTGATAGAATTGTTATTAATAAAAATAAAAAGTTAATTTTCCAAATAATGTGTATTACAGAAGCATAATTAAATATTAAATATTGCATATCAAATTTATAAAAGCAAATTAAAAATACAAAAAAGCAGCATGTATAAAAAATCCAAAGCACGCCCATCTATAAAAGTCGAGAAGGAAAATACAAATTTTGAGTTACGGAAAACAATAAAAATCTTGACCCCAGGTTTGACTAGTCGCAATGAAAGTATGTGTTTTGAATTGAAATCGTCATGTATGTATCTTATCATCTTTTAGATAGACGTTTGGTCAACAAAAAAGAAACCGTATGGGATCGTTTGAGTAAAGTCAAAAAAGCATCCAGAACTGATAATGTTTCGGGATTAATAAGACCACGTCCTAGTCTCACCACTAAAACTTCACAACGTTTTCAAGCGATGAATCAGTCGCAATTTAATCAGTCAATGCAACTGGCTGCTTCTATTAGCAGGCGTTTTAGCGTACCTAAAAAATTATCTTCACAAAAGATAACCGTTGCCTCTGATATTAATGGAACATTGGCTGCTCACAGTTTTAGTGATGACTCCAGATCTTCGTCGAATACACCTATTGTCTTCTATTCATCTTCCGAAGAAGCCAATGAGGATTATACATTGGCCCCGTTAATGAACTATGGGTCCGATTCTATGAGCAGTATCCGAGTACTAAGTCGTGTTCGAGAATTTTTGCAACACAAGGAAAACGCAATGGACATGGAAGATATTGAACTTGTAAAAGATGTTGTTAAATCCGACAGTAGATACAGAAATTTGGGCAAAAATTCCATACTCTTTGAGGACATCTTGAAAACACAGTTGCAAAACATATTAAAACAGGAATTTGCTGTTAAAAAAGCATTAGAGAGTTTAGAGTATTCGGCAAGTTTACAACAAAGTTTTGAAATAGAATCAACTAAACCCATAAATAAAATTGTGAGTTACTCGGGTCACAATAAAGAAACGCAAAATTTCGAAGTCGATGTTATATTTAAAAATGTTCCATCTTTAGATAAAGAAATTGAAATTCTTCGAGCCCTTGGTGAAAAGTTGGAAGCAACTCTAAAATGCACAACATCCCATAGGAGCAGATGTGACGATTCGGTGTCTCATAGATCGTTTACCCTAACTACAAAACCGTTTTTAAGATGCGATGATAAAAATCAACCTGCAATATGTAAACTAAAACATCAAGTTTATATTTTAAATGCCGAATTCAACGTGGAGGTGTCTGTCCAGCTAATTGGTATTCGTCATCATATCGGAATAGTAAACGAATTTTACATGGCTCAAAAAACAATCGTTGAACTAAAGCGGGAGTCGAACCTTCCTTTCTACATATCAAGCAATTCTGAGAGCGTTCAACTGATACGAACATCTTTTAATAAACTTAAGGAAAACCCAAGCGAATTACTTCGTCATGTAAAGCAAAAAAATTCTAAAATTGCCTTCAATATTCTAGAACAAGATGCAGTATTTTTTAACAATAAATTCCATAAGACAGTAAAGGATTCAAATATTACATATAATTTGTCTACCAACTGCCATCAGTACTTAGAAAATCAGTTGGCTATCAAACAATCCCTTTATGAAGATGGCGACAGTATCTTATGGGAAAAACCAATCCAAGAAGCCAGTCAAAATATTACGAATGTCTCGAACATCATAGAATTGACCACCTTCAAATCGGAATCTAGGGATGATATTGACATTCAATTATTTAGAACACCGGCTACTGTGGAATCTGCCATCCGAGGCAAACAACGCCGACGTATACGACGTAGTTTGACTCCCATGCCATTCAGTAACTACTATAGTCCCAAAAATGCATTGTTGAAAACAATTTTAGTGGGCATTGCTCAAATGTCGGTATTTATAATATTCATAATGGCTTTAACGTATCCAGATGTCAGGTGTTAGAATTCAGTGATATTATTTCATTTTAATTATTTTATTTGCAAAACAGATCTTTTTTTTTTTAAATTTATATTGACCAAAAAGAAATTACTGAAGTTAAATAATTCGGACAGCATGTTTATAAATAATTTATAAACATGTCAGTAATATGTATCTTCCTTTGTACATATTCAATTTTATTCAAATTATAAGTGTGAATAAATGTATCAAAGACTTAAGTTTGACAACATATTTATACAAAACACACATATATAACTGCTGGAGCTAAACATGTATAAAATACTGACAGTTTCACTCATATTCAATCTTCTCCGTTTTGGATTGATATCAGATTAATATCGGAGAGCCGATCAACATTGTAACGTATGTACTCCGAATGTCAGCGTTGCTTTAATAAAAAGTCAATGTGTTTTGAACCTCTTTTCAGAGAGCAAAAAAAAAAACGGTTAATTTTTTTACATTAAAGCCATGTAAAACTACACATTATCTCATTGGTAACTTAATCATATTTTTTTCGGTCTAATTACGTTTATTATTTATGTAAATATAATTGTTAAATTTGAATTATTTTTCTAATGGAAATAAGTTTTTGAATAACAAAATTAAAAAAATTGTTTGCTTACTAAAATAATACCTACGATAAATCACCCTTTTTCTATTTGGCGTCGTCAACATCATCATCAATTTTGTATCAACACAACGTCAATGCAAATTTGGTATTCCCTAACAGTCTTCCAACGTCAAGGTCGTCGGACCTCGATATATTCAACACACATACCTATACATTTCTATATTTAATATTTAAGCCAGCTGATTTTTCGGTAAAAGTGTTTTCATGGTGCAACTATACAGTAGCCCAGTGCCTGACTTTGTTTATAATTTACTTGTCAAAAGTAATACTTTTTCAAGTATTTTTGACAGTAGTACATTATTTTACACAAACAAAATGCCTGTTGTTTCTGTTTTGTGTTGTATTTGTTATCGATTTGCACTCACCTTGTATAGTTGCACCATGAGTGTTTTTGAAATAATAAAAATGGTTTGTAAAAATGTCATTTTTAGTGACATTGATTAAAAAATAATAATTTCATCAAATAAAATTTATTTGTAGGCAACGGGTTTTTTGAGTGGACGGGCCTTCAAAGTTGAAATTATTTAGGCCTATATCTCTGAAACTACGATACATCAAAAAGTAAAGATATTAGAAATATCTTTTCAACGATTTAGGTTAAGCCAAAAACTTTAAGGTGGATTTGTTCTGCACAAAATATTTGTTCGGACATCGTTTTTCATATGAAGTTTTCTCTCTTTTTAAGAGAGAGAAAATATTCACATAAAGAAAATTTTGTCCGAACAAATATTTTGTTCAGAAGGAATGGGTGAATCCACCTTTAGTAATAAAAATACTTCTCGGACAGAAGTCATGCAGTTTTCAGTGAATAATATTTTTATTTATTATAATTTTGTCCTCTTTTCTTTTTATTTTACGATTTACACATTAATTTTTTGTTTAATTTTTGTTTGCACACAATAGAACACAACACCAAAAATGCCGTCGACAAAATGAAAGGCAACATCAATGTCAATTTTTGTAACAGAATACGAATCTTTTGTTGACAGTCACCGATAAATGGCAATATTACAACCATGGTGTAACTACATATAGGTATGTATAGTTACACCATGATTACAACGTTGTGTTGTGTTGATGACGTGAATAATTTTACAAAATGCCAATACCGTCTTATGTATATATGTATCTACTCGTACAATGTATTTTGTTATGTACATATGTACATTGTACATACGCGCGTTGATGTGGTTTAGTAGAACGTGGCTTAGTAGGAGGATTATTTTTTATTCCATTCGCTAATTTTCTCTGGGGTAATAAATTTTAATATGTAACCAAACTTGTCAAAAAATTCTACATTGTTGTCTTCAGGTTTTAACCAATTCTTTTCGGTGCAGCAATTAAAAAAATAATGAATGCTACCTTTAAAGTTGTTGTATTTAAAATTACAATGATTTTTTTTGACATGATGTAAGAGCTCTTTCAGACGGACCATTTTCGAATGTAATGACCCTCTTTTCTGAAGGTTTTCGGAACAATAATGATTGTTTTTTGGGCTCATAAAGCGGATGAACGCTCGTGAAATGGTATCAGAAAAGACTCTTTTCGGACTCATATGGCTGGCTGGGGATATGCATAGACACAAGATTTTAAAATGAATCATTCAAAAGATTTAATTTCCATTAAAATATGATGCGATTGTGCCAAATTGCAATGAAATAGACTGTTTTGATATTCAAGTCCACATATTTGTTATTTAATTAAATTCAAAATTAAAATCCGGGCCATCCGGGGGAGGTCACCGGGACACAGCGACATTGGTTCCAAAACCGGTCTAGTTGGTCACACTAATTATAATGTATTTTTTTATTGTATTGTTTTATTTGCAATCAAATTACATATACATATATCAAATTAAATATACATACGAATGTTGTATGTATATACAACGAATGTTGTATAATTTTCACATCTAGTTTTAGGCAAATATAATAATTCGTATTTATTTAAATTTGCTTTAAATATTAATTTTTCACTTATCTATATACATATATAAAAATGAAATGGTCCATGTTCAATGGCATCACGTGAGAACGGCTGGAGCGATTTGGCTGATTTTTTTTTATTCGATTTGAAATTCTCAGAGGATGGTTTGTAAAGAAAAAAATTCAAAAATTCCGGTTAAACGGTGTATGTAGTTATACTAAATTTATATTTCTTTTGAAATTTTAAATTCGTAGTTTTCATTTTGCATTAGATTTTCCCAAAAATGAATTTCTTTATTTGAAGATATTTCTATTGGCGAAATTGGTTGAAATTGGTCCATTATTTCACTTAGCCTTCATACAAATTTCCTCTCGAAAAAGGGCTTTATCGATCATAAATGTATGATTTATAAACGTATCCAAATAAATTTTGCCACAAATAAGTTGTATATGAAACCTAATACAGATTTTGTGCAGATCGGTCAATAATAAGTCATAGCGACAATACATTTTAACTTGACTTTTACAGAATTCATTCCAATAAATATACCTTGAACGTCTGAATTACTAAATGGCAAAACTAAAATCTTCATAACAAAAGATGAAAGGGAGTTTTCATAAAACGCTTCTTGTATTCACAAACTTGCTTCCAAAATTCTACGGTTGTGTTTTGATTTTCCCACTCATAGGTAAGCTTTGTATTTTGCACAGAAAATAAATTAGTATTCTTAAGTTTTAAATGCTAAACATATTATTAAGAAATGCTAAATAAATTACCTTAATGCTAAATATTCTAAATTTGGCCGCAAAATGCTAAAATGGTCACACTGATCTTTAAAGTTTTGTGTTTTAGATTTTTTTGTTTTCTTTTTTTTAAGGTTTATGTAAGTATGTATTTATTTATAATTGTGAAGTGTAAGCTTAATTCAGTTAATTCAGTTAAATTCAGAAAAGCATTGAGTGCATATAGTACATATGTATTTGTATTTAGAATTGTGCGGGTGGTGAGTGTATATGTACATATGTATGTATATGTTTGGGTGTATCAGCACCTGTTACATTAAAAATTATAATTTTGTCCAATTTTATACAAAGCTTTTTCAACAAAATGCATCTTATTTTAAAAGCAACTACATATATAAATGCATAATTGTGTAAGTTCGAGTATGTACATTTTTTAGTGCCTTGAAGAATTTCTATAAAAAGCAAAAAAGCAAATGTTTTGATTGATTATTTATAATATGTATGTATGTATTTACAAATATGTACATATGTATGTATTTTATGTATGGTGTATGAACATTTAGGATGTCCAAGTAAATACACATTGTGCACTTACCTAACAATCAAAGGGAAGACATTTTTGTCCTCGGGGGCTCTGTAATCTCTATAGTACAATAAATATGGATTTCTATTGTTGACAAATAGAGGAGGGAGACCACCGCCTGTATTTGAAACTATTGCTATATCGGCACAGTTTCGGAAAGTTTCTTAAAGTAAAGTAATTGTATGTACATGTAAATTGTTACTTCTAATTAGAGATAAACTAACTAAATAAAATGCATACCTGCTTTACCACAACCTACGGCTTCTGTACCGTTGGAACACGTGCCCCACATATTTGCGGTATAATAAGTCCATTGTAAAACACATTGAGTGCAGGTGATGTAGGATGGCAGACGTACTCGATAACGGAAAATGTCCTTCTTTTTGGTATCACGGGGTATAAGGAAGCGATGTTCTCGACTGCCCGATATATAAAGTGGATAACGATCAAAGCACTCCTGATTGGCTTCCTTGCGAGGATTGTTGTTCGGACATAAGTACATTTCAAAACGACCATAATGATTTGCAGTCAACTCAACTTCGACATCAATTTCCTAAACGAAATAAGGCGTTGTTCCTCAGAAGCATAGATTATATTGTATTGTATATAAGTATTACCTGACCAGATGTATAATATCTAGATATAATTCCTTTAGCATATTCTCCACCAGCTTCATGTGGACGTGGAGTTCTCAAGTGATATGCATCTCCGCATACACCACATTTGCCTTGATTTTGTTCCCATTGCACTGCATAACCACCACAAAATAATTCGTTATCATTATAATTTACAGGATTCGGATAACCAAAACGCCACATTGCATTGCGGGCAGGTGGATCCATTAAACGTCCATGACCAGTTACAAGAGGTGAAAGTAAGAGACTGCACAACACACTCTGAAATTACAAGCATCAATATATAGTTAATACCGATCAAAATTGTTCGTTTGTCTTGCATACCAAGATAAGTAGTAAATCCGACATTGTAGCTTATTTTCTTAAAATCAAAACAGATCTGCAAAGATTGAAAAATATTAAAATGTAAAATAACAAGTAACTGATCTTTAATGCATATGCATATATTTCAAAGTAAAATGATATTATGATTAGGTCGTTTTGGAGCGTTTGTATGAAGCTGAAAAACGTGTAGATATCCCCAACTAAAATTCAAGTTTACACTACTTTAAAACGCTCCAAAATTATTATTCTAGAATAAGCATTTGATACAGCTTGGTACGCTGGATCGAAGAAATGATATTCCCAGTGGAAACATCAAGTGTTTTTTATGCAGCATTTCGATGCAACAAACAGTTGAAAATTGACAGTTTAGTTTAATGTACTGCACTTATTTTAATTATCCACAAAATCAAACACAAGTACGAATACAAAGCAAAACGAAGGTCTCGACTCATCCATCAACTCACTGCTTTACATACCAGTATTTTTTGTTGCTACTAGCGAACGCCTTGTGTGCCTTCCATCATTTAGTTTGTTTGATGCATTTTATTATTAATTAAATTTTACAACATATACATACATATGTATGTATATTACATATCGCACCCTAAATACAAAAGGGTCACAACTCAAAATACTAAAATTTTCAGGAGAGACAAAAAACTGTTCATCGTGCACAAGTAACACACTTGACATAAAAATAGACATAACTGTATATTTTTCCAGTGAAAGAAGATACATAGCGATGTGAAAGAAATTGTTGCAGTAGTTAGAGATGTGCATTCTGAATTAATTTATGGAAAAAAGTTAGTTTTGGAAAATTTTGAGTTGTGACCCTTTTTCAAAATAATTTTTGAAAGCTAAATTAGTAGAGTCCGACTGAGTATTCGGTTTTGGTTTCGGACCAATATTCGGCATTCGGTCATATGTATTTTGACCGTGTTAAAGTGATTTTGAGAAGTGGGTCTCATATGGGACCGATCGTTATAATATTAAGTGGCCTGACTTTTGTGTATTTTATTTGTGTCGAATTTTATTTCGATAGCAACATTTTTAAGAGAATTGTGATCGTTAAAGTGATCTGCACAAAATTTTTAGGTGTAATTAGGTTTTACAAATATGTTATGGCAAAATGTGTTTGTATATGCGTACAAATCAAACACATATGACGGAGGAGAATTGTTCTTGGTCAAAAAGTAAAATTATGTAATAAATAAAATTTTGTCGAAATATGTATGTATGTATATTCAAAATTGCAACACAAGACATACATACATGTACAGCCAGGCAGCAAGACGTACTGATGCTCATTGTTAAATCGACCCAGAAAGTAATTCTAAGCTGTTCCGTAGACTTTAAGGTGGGTGACTAATATTTTTGGGCGTTACAAGCATCTGCAGAAATCCACTATATACCCCTCTACTACAACATAAATTCTTCAGATTGTAAAATGCCTAATGAATTAAATTTAAAATACGAAGCATTACCATTGTTCCTGCCAGTATGTTGACAAAACAAAAAATAACAAATTGATAAATATAAATTCAGCTAACTAAGTTAATGTCATGCAAATATGCATATGCCAAGTTGGATGAGAGCCAAAGTCAACAGATTCGTTTCATATACAGGTTATGCATACGTTCATTCTAAATACATGCATACACTGTCGGACAAAATGAAGTGCGGTTTTGTAACCTTCTTCATTCCTTTTAGATATTTTTCTTCTACATGTATTATTTATTGTTTATTCACAGTCCGGTTATTCTTTGGATTTTATCAAGCCGCTCATTTATATATCTGATGTAAATATATTCAATTGCACAAGAAATCTCCGCGATGTAATAAAGTGCGGTTTTCTGTTAACCTTAAAATAAGACTTGTATTTTGGATTTTTTTTTTGAAATATTTAAATAAATTACAGTGAAGTACTTAAATATACACAAAATAAGGCAAACAATTTTCGAAATAAGGACTTTAACCGAAAAGAAAAAAGGTTTTTTGGTACTAGACCGTGAAAATGAGATGAAACAGAAAGCTTTTAGTTGTAAGTATAAGATATCGGAATCTGCGGTCAGACAAATATATTGCTTTGTATAAAACGTAAGATCACGAAGCTAGACGATGATCATATTACAATTCTAGCAAAAAGAAATTCTTTTACGACAGCCAGAGATATAAAGAAGGAACTAGAATTAAATATACCGACTCGAACTGTCCAAAGAAGACATAACGAAAGCGGTCTAAAAAGTACATTCGCTAATGCTTGGTTTTCACTATGTCATTTTTGTTGTCAAATTGTCCAAATTGTTGGCAATTGTATGAAAACGGGTTGTCTATGGCATCTAATGAGATTGCAATCATGATTGCAAACCGTTTTCATACAATTGCCAACCAATAATTTGGACAATTTGACAACAAAAGTGACATAGTGAAAACCAAGCATAAGAAAAGCCTCTTCTACGAGCGGTTAGTACATAATACGGTATTAGATAAAATAGTAACTAATTTTAAAATAAAACTATAATTTATAATTATTTGAAAATAATAAATACATGTTTTAATCAAAAAACAGGAAGTATTTAAAACCACACTTTATGTATGTATGCAAATTGTACCTGAAGGCATTAATGAAAATAGAAATCCTACGTGTTTTTATAAATAAAACCTAAACATACCAAATGCTATACATATTAACTTTTATAGGTAACATTTCAAGTTATCTTTACAAAGTGAAAGAAAGTCACCGAATACTATTCCCATCGAAAGGGAAATTAAACATATTCAAGAATGCCCTCACCGTATGTCTTCTACGAGTTTTCAGATATATTTTAGGGATTACGCCTTTTTCGGCAAATATTTGCTAAGTGTGACCTTAAGACTTTCATATTGTGTTAATACATTTTTAATTATTCTACAAGGGACTTTGGCGTTGGCGCAACAATGTTTTGACACACTATTTTAATCAATTTTTATATTCTGTAATATAAAATATTGAAATTATTGAACCGTTGAATGCGGTTTCGATAATTGCATGTTTGTTTTCAAAAAAATATCCCGACTAGTTTCATTTTAAGGAAGAATGACGGTATCAACCACATTTAATATTATTGTTAATAATCACGATGTAAGTAACACTTAACGGGGCATGTTTTGCACATTTGCAGCTTGTTATCATTGCTGGCGAATTTTCTATATTTTTTTATCAATTGATCAAACCAGTTTCATTAAATGTTCCATCTTGTGCTTATATTATTTTAATTGGAATTATGTACATTTTTTAAAACTGGAATTGTTGACCTACCTCAAATATTGCTAGAGATTTAAATATTTTCGTTTAATTCGAAGTAAAATTAAATAAATACTTTATATATCGTTTATGTGCGACAAGATTAAGATTTTATAATTCTTTAAATAAATTCATATATGTACATACATACGAGTATGTACATATATAAATTATTCGAGTGTTTCGAAAAATAAAACCTCAAATACATATGTACATACATATACTGTGTTGGAAAAAATAATAAGAACTTCCTAACATTAAAAATTAATAAGGCTTTCTAATTTTTAATGATGGAAAGACTGTTAAACTACTACCTTATCTATATATTTTGATAAAGTTTCTATATTTTATGGTCAATAGTTTGTGGGAAATGTTTAAAATTTGATGTGTTTTCAATTGATTAAAAACATAATTTTTACCAACTAAATAAATGACATACATATTTTGACGCTCGTCAGGTCAAATAGTTTATTTATTTTGCTTGCACAAAAACAACACATTATAAATATACTCGTACATTCATACATCCATACATACATACATACATACATACATACATAATTATGATATTAATTAATTTAAACAAGTTGAATGTGCTTCAGAATATGTATAATTATATTAGTGAGTACTTATATATTTTATTTAATCGATAAAAAATAACAATATTGTTTTTCGATTAAAAAATATCATTAATGCAGAATGCATGTATGTATGTATGTATGTATGTATGTATGTATGTATGTACATAAGTATAAATATATACATATATATTTAGATATGTATGTATGTGTAACTGTACTAGTACATTGGCAAGTTTAAAGTAAATGCGTGATTATGTGCCTGTGGTGTCCCTTAGTAAAAAGTGAATGTCCTCTCAATAAAAGAAATACGTGTAAATAATGTGATTAAATGTTCGTACGAGTATAAATATAAATTTAAATACAGACACATTCTTTAATCCGTAAATATTGAGCTAAATAATATTCAAGGTGGCAGAAGCCAATCTGATGTGCGTGAAAAAAAAACAAACAAAACTTAACTCAAGTTTGAAAAAAATTCTAGTAATAAAAAGTGTTGTTACATATTGGGTCGAATTATTCATTCCGTTCCGTGAATGCGGAAAGACATTTTTTATGCGGAAGCATAATTTAAAATTATTCTTTCAGTTGCTGCGGTATTTTTCCTTTTTGCGGTATCATCTCTATACAGAAAGTATTGCGGCATGCCGCACGAATGAATAACTAAATTTTACATATCGATCGATATTTCTTTTCGCTTAGTTTTCCTTTTCGTACGGAATCAATAATACCACATATTGCTTTTTCATGGATTATGGTTAGTTGGAATTTGCAAATTCAAACCCGATAACATAAAATTAATCGACCTACATTTAAAAGGCAATGATTACAATAAGTTCTTATTTTTATAATGAGGAAATAAATATCAACAAAATTCTTCTTATATGTATGTAGTATAGACATCAGTATGATAATCAGTATAACCAGTTGCATTGTTTTTTTGTTTTTTTTTTTATCAATTAGGTAATTAAATGATAAATTTATGTTAATTAATTAAATCTTGATGATGATCTCTTCCACCTTTCTAAGTACCTTAAATTTATTTAAATAGAGAATAAATTTATCACGTTACTTATTAAAATGTATTAAAATGTATGAATGGAAATCTGTTAAAGTAAGAAAAAATTATACCAGGAAGAATGGTGGTAATTGTTTTTTACAAATATGTAGTTTTGTTATTGCTTGTCAAGAAAAAAGTACAATAAATGATAATAATAAAAGTAGACACCACATATTTCACTTTAATATAACTATACGAGTACATATGTACATATGTATGTTCATTTGCATTTAAATATAAAGGTAATAAAAGGGATCTTTTTTTTGTCGATAAATTAATAATTTATTCAGTTATGGACTATAAAAACGATTATTAAATTTAACAAACGTTTATTAAGCAAATTTTTATATGCAAATCTGTCTTAATAAACATTTGTTAAATTTAATAATCGTTTTTGAATAAAACTAAATGTTAAAAGTTTTCTTTGGGATTTTGTTTGAAATTTGATTTAATTAATAACTGTCGTTCATAGATTATTGAATAACTCGAAAATTTCATTAAATTTTTTTTCAATTTTCTTTAAGATTGAAATGAGACTTAATCTCTTGAAAGTATCAATTGTCACATACGATTTGAAATTGTGCGTATTATTCTCAATCAACGGAATAAATTAAGTGATTAGGTGTGAACTGTAATCGAAATTATTCATTTGTTGCTCCGACATTACGCACTAAAACATTAATTTAGGCCCTGATTAAAATTCACAATACTAAGTATTTTGATGTTGTATGTTGTAAACTGCGATTACGATTCACAACACTTATCGGCTTAATCGTATGCTGTAGTCGAGACAACACAACATATTAGTGTTGTGAACTTACATACATACTTGTACCAGTATATCTATCTTCTATTTATATACATATATAAAAATGAAATGGTCCATGTATGTAATGGCATCACGTGAGAACGGCTAGATTTTTTTTATTCGATTCGAAATTCTCAGAAGATGATTTGTAAAGAAAAAAATAAAAAAAATCTTGGTAAAACTCGGAAATTTGATGTTTTTAATATATTGCCTCCTTTTCACTTCTCATTTTTCTTAATAAGAGACAATTTTTAAAGAAACTTGAAGAACTGCATATGATAACAATAGAATTTTAAGAAACTTTTTTAACAATAAATTGATACAAATTTTTGTTATTTGTTCTTTTACTGAAATTTTTGTGTCTTAATTTTTAATTCTATATGAAATACAAATCATTAGTATATACCGAAATCATTTTTATAAATACGGCAGCAAATTTTGTACTTTGTAAACAATATTTTATAAACCATTAATAATTTAAAAACAAATAACATTACACTGAAATATTAGATTGACAAAAATAATTTTATTTCGCCTTTAATTTCTATATGAACTTAAAAACATTAGAATATTATCGTTCGATCTTAAAAATATGAAGACATACATAGTGTCATGGAAGAAACCAATGTATTACGATGGCGAATAACTTGTATCTATTTTTTAAAAATATATAAAGCTTTTCACAAATAAGAAATTAATAGAAGACTTTTTTGGAAAACAATGCAAACTGTGTTATTTTGAGTTTTTTTTTTTTCGGAAAAAAAAATTTTTTTAAAACTGAAGTAAAGATTTTATTTATAATTATTTTTTAATACAATTTTCCATTTATACGAATATTTTGGTGAAAATGTTTAAAATGAAAACAAAATTTAAAATAATACTCCACAATTCCCAAAAAAGTTTTAAAAAATTGATTTTTTTTTTAGATTTTTGGCTATATTGCAGAACAATTAAGAACAATTAGGCCATATAAAATCGGTTATGCTTTCTTGATACCGACTATGTGATTTAAGAACATTTTCCATAAACTTCAATTTTACATTAAAAAATAGCTATGAATGACTTTGGTGCCCTCGGTAATAAACTTTTTTTAATTTTTTATTCAAATAAAATATTTTCTTTAAAGTTAGCTTTCCGAAAAACACCTTTTAACTTGAAATCGTTGGCTCTATGACGAATTTTAAACAATTATTTTTATACCCTCCACCACCATAAGTGGTGAATGAGGGTATATACTCGTATAAGTTTGTCATTCCGTGTGTAACAGTGAGAAATACTCATCTAAGACCCAACAAAGTATATATATTCCTGGTCCTTACAAAATTCTAAGTCGATTGAGCCATGCCCGTCTGTCTGTCTGTCTGTGTAAAATACTCTTACGTCCAAAGGACACAATCGATATCAACAAAGTTTATAAAAAACCGTTTACAGTTCTCCTAAGCAGTTTGGTATTGAAAATCAGCAAAATCGGTATAGTAGAACATGAGTTATGGATTATAATGTAAGACAACCTTCATTAAATATTTATATTTTTAAATGTTTTTCTTAAAATTTATTTTTAAATATATTGCAGATATTCCCATTAAATTTTGTACACGTTGTTTTTATGATAAAAGAAAAAAGTGAGAGGTACATAGTCCATGATTTCTCATAGCACCCATACAAAAATCTTCCCGAAATATTGCTCAATTATACATAAATGCCTACAAAATTGGAATATCAATAAAAAAATTCAGCAAAAATAAGTTTCATGCCAAAAGAAATGACAAAACGAAATTTTTTTAAGTTCGGTCCATGTTTGACCATAGACCCCACATAAAGTCCACTTCCAAAATTCACTTAAATACGTATAAAACTGGTATAAATAATGATAAAAGGTTAAAATTTAACATAAATATATAAGGATTATAAATAAATTGTACTAAATTTTATGGTGGTCGGCCCATAATTGGTCATAGCTCCCATATAAGGACCACATCCGAAAAAGGCATTTATCTTTATATATATCGTATAAATATTGGTACCGACTCAAAACTTTGCACAGATCATTTACATATATACAAATATACCGATACAAAATTTTACAGGGATCATTTACATACATGCCAAAATCAAACTGCTGGATTTTGAGAATAACGGCCCATATTTGACTATATCCCCCATATAAGGTTCACTTCCGAAATCCACGTTAATACTAATATATTATTATGTTGTTATTAATACGTTATCATGTTGAAATTCGACGTGAAATATCTTCATATGTATAAAAGTCACTGTTCCAAAATTTAAGAAAATCGGCCCATAACCGAAAAACAAATAAACCCCCAAAAATGTCTAATAAATATCGATATCGAATCAACTTTTATATGGATCAGAAATTTTAATCCAGAAATCATATTAGTAACGGTTATACGGCAATTAAGCTATTGGATTTTGTAGCTGTCAGTCCATAATTGGCAATAGCTCCCGAATTAAGTCCACTTCCGAGCATACTAAACAACCATACAACTCTTGTAAATAACGCTATTGAGATGAAATTCAACCAATATAATCCTAAAATACATAGAAATCACATTAGTGGATACTGGATTTAGAAGCTATCAGTACATAACTGGTCCACTTCTACTTCCACTTTGTAAATAATATTATTGAGATCAAATTCAAACAGAAAAGCCTCATCTTATATGTATCTTATCATTTTTTATACTCTGTTTCTTAACTTGTGGTGGATATGGAAAAATGTTCTTTTAATTTTATAAATTGTTAAATTACACTCAAGATTATTATGAAAATCAGACAAACTCTGTAAATTACAGTAAGAATCGGTAATTAAATCAATTATAATTAGTAAAAATTAGATAGAATTTTAAAATATTTAATATAAATTATGTTGATCGTAAAATTGTCTTTCAAACAAAATATAAAATACTAACAAAACTTGCAATAAGTCTGAAAAGAAAACACAGAATAAGATATTCTAATCCTATAATCAGTGTAGTTTCTGTATTTCTTATTACGTTTTGGTGGAGGGTATTAAAGATTCGGACTGGCTACAAAAGTTAAGAATTGTATTTTCAAACTATGTATAAACTTTAAAACAATTTCTCACTTATCCTTTTTTCCAAATGTTTTTTTCCCCAAATCTCCCCACTTTGTGCTTGTGGAAAAAATTGTTATCAAATTGTTGGTTACTGATTTCAAAAACAATCCTCTCTCATCCTCCGAAATAAACAATTCTACTCGTTTTTCTTTTCCATATATCAATTGCATTCATTATTTAATTTTTTTATGATTGAAATATTAGGATCATTGGCAATTGATAAGTCAGAATCATTTGCAGTCGAGTCACAGAATTCCATATTTCCTTAAAATTTTTCAACTAACATCAGTTTTTGATATTTATTTGAGCATAAATAAAAGTGCATCATCGGCTTTATAGATGTTTCACCTGATATAAAATGACAGCTATGTATTTGTTTGAGTAAAATAAATTCTTCATCTGTCATCTGTTGTGCTTTTAAATTAATTAAAGCTTTTTTTATTCGAATTTCTAATTCCAAAAACCCTAGACACATCAAATCAAATAGTGTGTTCTATCGAGTTGAACAATTTGAATTCTTTCACTTTTATTACTTCGACATGCTATTGTAAATTTAAAATTTTTGCTGATGGCTTTGTAAATAATTTTAAAACGTTTCTGACTTTTTCAATTATTGATTTCATGTGGAATATGTCAGTAAGTCTATTTTGAAGAATCATTGATTTAAATTAATTGTAGATGTTTTGTATTTGAGTGTCTCAAAAAATCAGATAAAAAGAATAATATGTGCTTCCCTGGATCTTTTACATACATACAGATCTCGCGACCGGGATTGACATCCTATCAATAATATATAATTATAAAATAAACGATATTAAAGAAAGCACATTGTAAATTATTCACACACAAACATACGAGTATGTTTGTATGTATATAATTTTAGCCTGTTTTTTTTTCATAAAAGAAGAAAACTTGAATCTTAAATTTAATAATGCATTTAGTTATTCATTTGTCATATTTTTGTCGTTTAATAAATTAGAAATTTATAATTTAAAAATATATATTAAATAAAGGGATTCTTAAAAATGTAAATGTAAATGTGGCATCCCCAGTAGATATCTACAGAGTTTTTTGTTTAAAACGAATGCGTCACCGCCAAAAAAGCCTCTATTTTAAGCTTATACACACAAATGTACATACATACATACTTACGTATGTATATTGTATTATTATTCCATAAAATTTAAAGTATTCCTTTATTGAAACCCACAAGTCACGACATAATTATATTTTAAGCCATTCACAGATTCTGCGATTTAAAAAAAAAAAATTATTTTTTAAATAATCATTGAAAAAAATTATTAAACAAACAGAATTTAAATTGCAGTCTTTGTAGGTATATTTTTATATTTTTCCGGATTCTATTTAATTACGAACTGTGAGTTCTATGAATGTTTGTTTGTTTGTTTTTAATATTTAATCTTCAATTATGTTATTTCATATGGATATTAATATGTAACACCAACATTCATTCAAAAAAAAAAAAAAGAAAAAATGACAAATCGGTTTAACATGCCAATTTAAAAGACATCCAAGTATGTTAATTTCGTATGTATGTATATGTATATGTATATATCGTATGTGCAAATGTATGTTTATAATATTGACGTGAAGATTTAAGGAAATTCAACATCTATGACAGAGACACGGTAGTATTTAATAAATACAAGTACTATTTCTTTATTCAAAGAATTTTGTTTTGTATAATTTCTTTTCTTTGTTTTTGCTTTTTATTTAATTTTTAATTGAAAATGTATTTCACACATACATATGTATGTACATACATGTACATATATGTAAGTAATAAAGAACCCCAATGGCAACATTTTATCGTAGGAAAGAGAGTGGGACAATTTTAATTCCAATATGTATTAATAACCAAAGATTTACCTCATAAAGTAGCATGGAATTGTGTACATTTAATTGTCATGCAGTTGCCAATATTGACAATTAATTAAATACACCACGTTTACCTAAATACATTAAGTATACATATGTACATGTGTATGTATCTAATCGTATGTATATACATATGTACATACATATTTGTAGTAAATGAAAGTAATAAGTCTAATTTATTTTTTAAAGATGTGCAATATCGACACTTAAATCCGACCAAAAAAAGTCACCCTTCTAGTGTTCTAGTGGTTGCGTTAAATGTAATAAATTCTATTCATGACTTTTGGGCACTTTAAATCAAAACATTTTAATACATGACACAAAGTCGATACTCAAGGTGAGAAATAAAGAAACAAGTCATGAATTACTGATAAACATTTTGTTTTCTAAAGACGATATCATTGGAAGACAACAACAGAAAATAATACGCGTTCACACAAAATTAAATCAATTCAAAAAGAAACAAATCAATAGTTTCAGTTGAGTACATTCTATTTTCAATCGACGTTTTGGGACAGCGACAATAAATGCATTTAATTAGTAAGTTGAAATAAATTTGTAATTGTTGAATGTGGTTAGACAAGAATTAGCTTTCATTTTTTTTTTTTTTTTTTTAATTTCGGTGGAAGAGAGAAAGTTATTCTTAAATTAATCTTTATTTGTTGACAATTGTGTGAAAATGTTGAAATTATAAAAAAAATATTGTATCTGCTCTGAATATCTGTCGAGCAATAAATAAGTCATTGCGTATAAATTAATCCTATCGCTTATTCACCTTTTCTGTTAAATTTTTGAAATACAACCTATTGACTCAAACAAAAACACAATTATTTTATCTGACAAAAGAATGCAATAAATTATTTGAAACATATGACTCATGTTAGTCGTTGTCAATTAGATGAGAAATTTATAATAAATATTCAGAAACCCTGATTGTTTCTCAAGTAACCTGCTCAAAATAAGAAAAACATGTCTGAATATTGAAAACAGTTTTAAAATGTTTGCTTAAAATTTCGACAACAATTTCCTGTTAAGATGGGATCTAGAATATATTGTTATTATTGAAACGTAGTTCTACAATTTTTTAATAAATTTAAGCGTGCATAATTACAAAGTAAGTACCTACATACATACATGCATACATACATACATACATACCACACTGTATATAATAAAACAGATTTATTCAAAAAACTAATTAACTAATTAATTTATTATCTTGCGTATCGTAGCGTACATATCTACTCGTATGTATGGTATGTATTATGATTTTGGGACTTTTCTGTTTATTTATTTATTTAAAGCAGTTTTTTTATTCATATTTGACAGGCTCAAGAATTTCACTCAAGAATTGTACCAAATACATTGTAAATAGATAAAGTAAAGTATGTACTATACATACATACATACATACATACATATTTAGATTAATATTTAATTAAAGTATTTTCTTTTATATACTCGCACTAGTTAGTTTGTATTACGACATTAAAATGTACATATGTATGTAAGTAAAATCCGGAATGCATTTAAAATTTGAATGCAAATAGTTTTGTTAATGGTAGTTAGTTTAGTTATAGGTGAGTGAGTCTTGCTATTTGTAGTTGGTTGGCGAGTTGGTGTTAAGTAATGTTGTTTTTCCGTTAGAGTTTTAAGGAAAAAATCTAGTTTGGTCACTATCGTACGCATCTTATGGTGGTGTAAATAAATACTTTTTTAAGTTCAATGTTAAGAAATCATTTTTGTGTTTTGTAAAGCATTTACAGTGAAAAGCAAAGGTTTAATATAAAACGCCATTTATTTTAGATTTTAAATCGCTAGTAGTATTAGAAGTGAATAGCGATGCACCGATTTGTGTATATTTTTACCAAATACTATTGGGAATAATAAAAGTTTGTATGTATTTTGGTCCAAAACATTTTACAGTTACCGTTCAATATATGTATTTCAATCGTTTTTGGTCCCGTCATTAAGGTACTATCGGACTATCGTTTTTATTGGCTTTGAACGGGGGACAAGTTGTTAATAAGTAGGTATAAATAGTAGTAGTAGTTACTTTAAAATTTGCATAAATCCTAGATTGTTATTTGAAAATATTTTCTCCAAATGGAATTGCGGTACATATTAAACTCTTAAATCATTTACATATTTTATTTTAATATTCCTTCCTTGAGATTGGCTTTATAGAATTTAAAAAGTAAATAGTTGTTTTATGAATATGGGATGAGTAAGTTTTGTTTAAGAAATAACAAAAGACTATTTATGTGCCTCTTTTATTTATTAACATTTTATGAGTGATTAATTCTTATTACGTTAAAAAATAAGTCTGTCACTTTTAGTCTTTTTAAAATTTTGGATCAAAATGTTTTTGGAAATAACTTATCCCTCCTGCAATACAAAAAAAAAGGCGTTTTCTCACGTCTAAACTAACTTCACTCAATGAAAAATGTAATATTTTAACATCATAAACCATGGTGAAATTATACCAGGCGCCAGCTGATTCATGGGGAAATTGAAAATGTCAAAAAGTTGTTTACAAATAGTCAAAGTTTATATAAAAACGTTACAAAACTATTTTGTTTTTGAAAAATAGAGTTTTTGTCGCCGTTTTATCTGCGTCAAATAGCTTAAAAGTGTTAAAAAAAAACTATATTTTATTAAATAGTGTGTTTGTTTTTTTGAGGTGTTTTGCTAAAAATGTTAGTTTTTTTTTGTAACATAAATATTAAGATTCCTCTTTAAAGTGATTTTTTTTTGCTGCAGAAAAATGCGTTGTTGTTATACAATACCTATACATATACATACATTAATTTTGAAAATAAAGAATTTTACATGTTTTACTTTGCAAAATTACGCATTACTTGTATATTTAAATAAATATTATGCGTAACTTAAAGAAAAATTCTTTGAGAATATAAAAGAAAAAAAAAATCACAATTGTTTTCTTTATTTTATGCCAGATGTTTTTGACAGTAACAAAAGTATTACACAAACAAAAATGCCTTGTTGTAATTGTTGTAGCAATGCTGTCACCTGGTATGTAATTTCACCATGCCATAAACTAATTTGTACAAAAAATGCTTTTCTATTTTGCATCGGAGTTATTCATTGTGCTATCATCTTAAAACAAAACAAACGTGAAGTGGCGTGGCGTGGAAGTCAGAGTCAAAGTTATGTTAATGTTTCTACTTGATTAAAATTTGGAATTTGACGTCAATGTGGAATAAACCGAGTTAGACATCGATATATTTTTTGTATGTATATCTTTGTCCATAATTCTACATGTTTTCTTTTTGAATGGATGGAAAATATTAAACCCCTTTATTTAGTTTCGTGCATTATTTGTACGTATGTGTATCCTATTATTTGCAGTACCTACTGTGTAAAAATTATAAATGAACGCAAACACACACACAGTTTTTTCAATGTGATTGCATAATACGTCAAAAGATAATTTAGCGACTTTATATGGATTCGATTTCTATAAGTTTGTTATTACATATTTAATAAAAATTAATGTTTTTATACGTTTGTGTTATTAAATAATTTTGTAATATCACAAATATTGTTTTATTTATAGTTACTTTTACTTTTTGTTATATTTTTGGTAAAACAAAAACGTGAATGAATTAAACAATTTGTCGAATTTTCTCTGAAATATATATTCACTGCGTCATAGAAATTTTTGGTCAATGGTGGGATTACGTAGAAACATTTTAGACATTAAAACGTGAATGCACACAAAATGCACAATTGAAGCGGCATAGAGTGAATGCATCACTTTCTAAGAAGAATTAAGCTGTGTTCACATTATGTGTATTTGTAATGTGGAATGTCACTTTTCTACCCATGTGCTATTTCATGTGTATGTCAAAATTTGAGTTTTACATACGGTTTATAAATTACATGTTCATATGTTGGTTATGTCACATACATATGTACTTACTTTTTTTAACTCCTTTTCAATTTTTCCCTCCATTTTTGTTTTACTATTAGGTATAAATTATATTTATTAAAATTTCAATTAATTTTTGCCGCCACAAAATTTTGGTTATAAAAAACAGCTGATGTCAGATGGTTTGTCACTTGAAAATAGAACTCGTTCTGAATACAAAAATGTCATATGTATTGCACACAGAGAAATAACACATGCTATTGTTTGAAGGTGTTCAGACTATGTGTACAAATTTGACATGCGAAAAAGTGACAGTCCACATGACAAATACACATAATGTGAACACAGCTTAAGTGAATTAAATTGGTGAGATATTAAAAAAGGTACAAAAGAAAACTTTTTTGTAAATACATACTACGATTTAATCAATAAACGTTAAATAAAGTCCACTTTATCGTATGTGGTCAAATGAATGGTCGTCAATGGTTGATTGGACATTCAAGTACAAACAAGCATATGATTCAAAGCGAAGATCATTAGTATTCCAATCAGAAAATGCAATTTTTTGTACACACTCACAAACTCACACAAGCTAAATAAATACTCACTCACTCTTTCGGACGGTTCACGAGTCAGAATGCAGGTATTTGACTTTAAAAAGTATTAAAGTAAAATATTTGTTGTGTTAATTTTTGTTTTGTTTATGCTCGTAGTGAAATTATTCAAAAAAATTTCTATTTATCTTTTAATTATAATGTAAATCGCTTGTATAACTACATATAACAATAATAATAAAAATATTTGTATTTATATTTAAATATATCATAAAGGACTTTTATAATATATGTATGTACCATGTATTTTTGTTTGTTCTAACCTTATCTTTAACACTTTTATCGTAATGTTTTTCACTTCTTTAATTATTTTTATACACAATATTATTCCGCGATGTGGTGCTTTCAGTTTGCGCAACCGCAACGTTCTGATGTTCCTTGAGATCTTGTGCCAAAATTTTGTTCGAAATGATTCGTATGTTTGATTTCCGATTTATATAGGAGTATTCTTAAATGTATGTTGTTTTTGCTAAGCAAAACGACAACAAAACGAGTTGTTGTATAGCGGTGTTGTATTTGTTAATACATATGTAATTTTACCGATGTTGTTCATGAAAATAAGTTTTTTTTACTGCAACGTACAAACGAGCGTTTCTTTTTAATTTTGTGCGTATGCGCGTTGTCACAGCCAATGTCTTTGTTGGACTAAGTGTTTGGATGAGCAGTTTGTATCGAATCGGCTGACAATCATGTTTATATCAGTTTGAAGGAATTGTCATACAACATGCTTCGTTTATTTTCTTTTTATAAACATTAATTTTTCTACTCACAATTTTACTACATACTTACATACATATGTATGTATGTATGTATGTATGTACCAATAATTACTTTGCATATAATTATTGTGTAGTTGGGTTTTTATTATTTATGTATGTGTAAGAGGTACTTAAAGTCGACAACTAAACGTTGGTCGCACACAATTCTTGAAGGTGTCAAACACTCATTATAATCCTCGACATTAAAATATTTGCTTATCGTAATGTATTGGTATTGCCTGACTTATAGGTAAAATTACTATGTACTCATATTTACTATGCATATTCTTGGCTTCATTCTAATGCCATAATACATACATAACTCAAACAAAAATGTGTCTACACTGATAATATCTTTCAGTACATTTTTTGTCACATATGAATGTGCCTAGTATAAGTAAATAATATCCTACCTTTCAAAATTACTAGTTAATACCATCAAATTATGTAATTTTGTGACTGACTTAAAATACATATGAGTTAATTTATTTTACTGAAGCTTTAGATATAACCAAAAGATTTAATCTGAGAAAATATATTACGAATTTTATATTTCGTATTCTTGGTATAATTGAACTTGATTCGAAATTGTTGAATTAATTGAAAGCTTTTTATGACAAACCTACAATCTGGAATAGCTTAGAAAATATAGGGCCCGATTATCGTTGACAACACTAGTCGAAACAACACAACATGCATTTTTAATACGCTTAAGTGTTGTGAATCGTAATCGCAGTTTACAACATACAACATCAAAATATTTAGTGTTGTGAACGGTAATCGGGGCCATAAACTATAATCATACGATATTGTTTTACTGGAGTACGGTATTTCTTTCAGTGTATGCAAACTTCTTGGGAGCTTAAATATTTGGCTTTGACACAAAATCACGTAATGATCTAAATCCAAAAATATATGTATGTAAAAATAATCCTCACATATTTAATTAATGTATATCATTAGATAAATATTTGGAAATCATATAATCAGGCACAAATATTACATTCACAAAAATTTACAGAAAAAAACATAGTGTTTCATATCAGAGTTAGGTTTATTTATAACGATTCTAAAATCCTCAAATTCTTAAAAAAAATTTAAATAAATTTTCTTTTTTTATTCAATAATCCGAATAATTGTTTTTATAGATATGTATGTACATATGTTATTCGTTCGAAATAATCGTAAATGTTATAGAAATTAGTCGATTAGTTACTCGAACAATATAAAAATTAGTATCACATATCCATAAATAATATAAACCGTTTGGAATCTTTTAACATTAGAATAACCACAAACCACATACAGATATTTATAATGATAAAAAGAGATTGGAATACATTAAGTCACATTTAAAAGAATATTCAAGAAGCAGAACAAAGTTATATGTAAGGTATCATCGGAAATAAACGTGCATACGTGTATAAAAAATGGCACAGTGGTGCGGATTACAAAATACAATACATAGAGAAGAAGTCAAGATTACAAAAATTTCATTTTTTATAAACAGGCAAACAGTTTTTACAACACATTGTAATCAGAGTGAGAAACGTTAGACAAATTTGATATGTTTTGACAAAAGTTATAAAAAATATAATTATCTATCAAAAAAACTGGCTTGTCGAATAATTCTGAAATATAAAATATTCGAAGTCGGTCGGTTTTCAAATAGAAAAAAAACGGTTAACGAATTTTGAATACTCTATTTCAAATTTTCACTCAAAATATTTTGGTTGTAATGACTTTGATTTTGGAAAATATTTTTGTATATCAAAAAATTAGATAAATTTTTTGAACTTCTAAAGTAATGTACATACATATTTCCAATAATGATAATTTAAAAATTATAAAATATGGAATAATCTCAAAGTTTTTCTTCTCCTAAAATAAGAAATCGGTATGGTAGGTATGACATTACCATTTAATTTGTAATCTGCACCACTGTACGTACATTCAAACAAAAAAATTCAAAGTGTCGTCCGCAAAAGTTGACGCAAGCATTTACAAAAGTTATGTAGAATTAAGAAATGTTTTAACGACTTGTTTCATTCCGAAAATGTCGTGACTAGTAATTATGTAGTTCAAAATTTGCAAATTAGTTCGTGACTTATAGATAAAAATGTTATTGGTATTATTGTCAATCAGGGGTGAATAAACTTGTGTAAGATTTTTAAAAAAAATGGCTCCAACTTAACACTTTTTAAAAACTACATATTAGTCACTTTTACATACATACATATACATATGTACGTATCTATCCTGTAAAATTATCTTTTCTTGCATGGTTTTTTTTTTGAAAATTAAAATTTTGTTTTATAAAACCATCAAAAAATAATCGTAACGATGAAAATGAAATAAATACAAATGTGTATTTATGTAAATTTATGAGAATGGAGAACGCCAAAAGCGATGTCGATTGTACAAAAAGTTCTTTTTCTTAAGATTTTCTTTATTTGTTTTCATTCATATATACATACATACATATGTATGTATGTATATAAAAAGTTAATACGATTTTGAGAAAATTCAAGTTATTAGAACATATAAAAATGTATTGGTTTTATTAATTTATGCAAATTTCTTTTATCATTCATTCATCATCATCCACCCACCCTCGAACCAGCCTACATACAATTAATATATTCATATGAGTAGAAATATAAAATTTAGTATGTATGTACGTAAATAAACATTATGTAGCAGAAAGTGATATTATTGCCATTTTTCTGTTATTTTTTATTATTTTATTTTTATTTAATTTCATTAGTTACTGTTGTTGTCAGTGTCAAAAACGTTTTGTCAAGTGCAGTAAAGTAGTATAGTTATTATGTAAAAGTGAATTTATATGCAATTCCACTAGCCACCGGTGGTGCTGCAATGACCGTGGCCTAGTTATGTTTTCCATTTGCATTTCGATTTTGGAATTTGTTGCTTTAATATCTTAAACTGAAATAAAGTCTTCAAATATTTTCTTGTAGTGAAAAAAAAATATTTGTGTTACATTCAAGTTTTCAAAAGAAATAAACCTTTGAGAACCGATCAGTATCGGTTTACTGCAGTTTTGAGCTAGTTTATTTAATATTATAATATAGAAATGAAAAGAAACATTTTATTATTTGATATATGATGTTAGTTATGTTTGATAGTTGTCCTTCCGAATAATTTTAATGTATTCACCAATTAAGCACAATTATTTCTTTACGTGTTAAATTTGCCTAATAAACGTTTCTATTTAGATGTTGCTGTGGAAAATTTACATTTTGCATACTATTTTAGGAATAAATTAAAACTAAAACTTTAAACAAATTTAATCATAATTGTTGACATACAAATTTTAGTCCTCATTTTCAATAAATGAGTAAAAATTAATAGATACATACGAGTATTGTATATGTATGTAGTATGTGTTTGTGTTATGCAAAGAAATATGTATATGTATGTATGTATGTATGTATGTATGTACTCGTATGCAATCAATATATCAAATAATGTTGTTTTTAATAAGATAAATCGTAATAAGCAAACTTTAAACTAAAGTCGATTAAATTACCTTTCAGATAAATTTGTCATTTACATTCCTGATTACAATTTTATAAAACTGTTGGGAAAAGTTTAATATTTCTGCCAAAAATATTTATTATTATTTTATGTACAAATATGTTGGCGAAATCAATTGCAGGTTTGGAATAACCAGACACCTATTTGTTTATATATAGGCTTGACATTGCGAACTTTGCCTTGACTATTTTTTATTTCATTTTGAAATACTGTATGTCGCACTGTGTACGTATACTTCTATACATGCATATACATATATATACATACATATGTATGTATAGTTGCATAAATATTACATAACAAGTACATATTTACTCTTTTTGTGGTAATGAACACAAGCATCCTTGAAATGAAAAGTTCAACTTATGTTTAAATAATTAAGAAGTTAATGCTTTGAAAATAATAACGACAATATGTTGTAGCACTTTTTAAGTATGTATGTATGTATGTATGTATGTATGTATGTATGTATGTATGTATGTACTCTTTGATATGACATTTGTAAAAAGAACAATTTTGTAACAACAAACTACACATTCTAAAATCGTATAATTTCTCTCGCAGAGCTTCATACATAGTTACATATGTATGTACAGTATGTATGTACATACTCATGTACACTTACTTTCTTTGTTTATACAGTTTTTATTTTAAATACACAAACAATTAATAGCAGTAGGATTGTTTACTACATAAACGAAACTGTTATTCTTTATAAAAAAAATAAAGAAAAAAAACTATATTTTAGATGAATGAACAAAAAGAATAGTTACTATTGTGTTTTTTTTTTATTATTATTTCCATAAATAAAGAAATGTGTTGTTAGTTTTACTACCGAAATATTTTGGGTGTTTATTCTAAGTAGGAACAACCAAAGAATAGAATAGAACGTAAATATTAGTTTGTTTTTTTTTTTTTGTTAAATTATGGTATTGAAACTATAATAATCATTGCAGGGCGCGTTTAATAAAATATGATTATTTGTGAAAATATCTGGAATGCTAAAATAATTAATAATTTAATTTGCTTATGAAAAGAAAATACAGCACTTGTGTACGCAGTGACAGCGTTATGATGAGTGGCGACTTCAAGTTTGTTCTATTAAGAATTATGATAATTAAATCAATAATACATATTTACATGCATACATACATATGCATGTATTTAAGAACTATTTTTTGAGTGGGAAAATAATTTTATTGATGTGAGAGAAAAATAAAACAATCAATTTAAATTGACTGGAAATATACCAGTTAATATGGATTATTAGTTTCCATAAAATTATTAAATTATAAACATTATTATTATTAGCTTTCCGGTGTACTCCTCTTTTATTTTCTCATTTGATATTTTCAAACAAAAAAAAAAAAAAAATTAACCAATTTTATTTTTAGTTTTTATATTTTTTTTTGTTTATTTTAAAAACATTTATCAAATACCATATTGAGCCCTAACAGCGAAAACTTCTGAAGTGCTAAAACACAACTTTACAGGATAATAACTGTTGTAATAGTTTGCTTGCATTTTTTAGTTAAATAAAAACTCACAGGCAGCTGCAATGAAAAACGATTACATGTAGCTGTTGGGAAGCGATATACGAGTAAGAATGATATCAGATATAAATCGAAAAGCGAGAATTAGTTACCTTTATTTATTTATTAATAAAAAAATAGGTTTAAGACTAATTAAAAAAAAAAAAACATTTTCACATCTTAACATGTTTTATTTTCAAATAAGACGATTAACACTTAAAAAGCCATTTTACTCGAAACTATGTTTTCTGACTTATGACTCTCTTGTCGCAAATGAGCGATATATACATATTTAACTTCGAATGCATTTGTAATTTGTAAAAATATCGTAAAATATTATTTGATTACCATAAATATATCATTTCATTCATTTCGTCTTTCCAATCATTAATTTTGAATTTTTTGTTTTTAATATTAAATGCCAAAATTAATCGTACATGCATTTAATTTTAGATTATAAATGTAAATAATATACTATATATTCTTCCTTAATGTTTTATTGTTCTCTTAACCTTTTGTTTTTTGTTTTTTTTTTTTATAAGATTTTCTTCACTTTTTGTTTTGTTTTTTTTAATAAAAATTAACATTTTATTGTGTTTTAGTAATATTTTTTGTTTACTCCAGATCGAGAATATTGCCAGCTTTCTTCCAATGTGTTATTGATCCTTTTGTTATAGTCGTATGATTTTTTTTTTTCGTTTGTTTTTATGATAATTTTTAATTAGTTTCGGTGGCAGAATTTGTTAAAAATCATGCCCCTTTTTAATTGCAAGAAAACAACAACGACTTTGATATCGATACAAATTTAAATTCTTAAAGGTATGATGCTCTTGGTTTTAATCAATTAACAATCAAAAATTTATTTTTGCTTACAAAACTCATGTGGGGGACAATTTACATACACCCTAAGTTTTTTTTATAAGTTTCCTAAATATTTAATTCTTCTTACTTTAATATAAATTTAAATTGTTTTTCGCAAATCTACAAATATTTAAAAAAAAAAATACAAATACAAAAAATTCTAATTATAAATATCTGCGGTACGTTATAACTAGAAAATAATTAAAATATATTTTATGTAATAATTATATGCTAGTTTTCAAATAAAAGTGTGAGAATGTATTAAATATCGCGAAAATATAACAAACCAATATGTAGCAGTAAATTTCACATATCGTCAGCAAAATCTTAACGTCAAAACTACTTTATAACCGATTTATGCATATTTAAGTGGTTTTCGGCAGTGGACTATATATGGGGCTATGACCAAATATGGTCTGTAAACAGAATACATTTTTTTAATTTCCTTTTAGATGAAACTTATTTTTGCTGCATTTTGAGTGGACATGGGAAGACATACATACATATGTACATAAAAACTCTTTTGAATATGATTTCAAACATTATTTGATTTTGATTTTAATCTTTTAACATAAAATTAGTTAGTTGTACATATGTATGTATGTATGGGGGCTATGAGAAATCTTGAGCTCCTTCCTACTATTTTCAACAGAACTTGTCTTTCTACAATAAAAGTAATATGAGCAACATTTCTGTTATTATCTGCATTATATTTAAAGAAAATAGCAAAACATCAAGGTTATCCCAAATGTTGGTCCATAACTCTGATTCTAATTTACCGAATTCGGCCATTTTCAATACTGAAAATTTCGGTGAAACGAAGAATTTTTGGGAAAAATTGCTCTGCTCGAGGCTCTATCGTGCCTCCAATATATGGATGAATTGACATATTTATGTACATCGTCTTAGAATTTTGTAAAAAATATAAATAATTTTTGGTTGTACTATCAATCAATATTTATTTCCATGTGTTAGAAACGGAACGGAATGACAAAAGACAAAATTAATGATGTACATATTATTTGAAACTGTAGAAGTATTAATTAGCTCTATCATGCATATAATTGTATAGTTTTCAAATATTACATCATTATTTTCTAAAACAACACGTTTGGAAATTTACGACATTTGTATAGAATTGTTGGTGAAATTGTAGTTATTTTCTTTGTTTTGTAAGATATTGTCTGAATACAAGTACAATTCTTTTTTAATTTGTATGTATGGATTTATAAAATAAAATACTAAAACTATTTCCCTATATGTTTCAATGCTTCCTTTCACAAAAAATGGGTCGGTTCGAAGCTCTACTAATATTTACAATGGGAAAGAAAAGCTTTTGTATAAAAGTTTTTGTGCTATAAAAAAGACACTTCGAACTTATTTCGAACTGGGCAATGAATGTGCTTTTTAATGAAAATTTTTACAGCATAACTTAAGGATGTCAGAAATATTTGAGTCAACCTGTAGCCAAAAAATCTAAAGTTTTGTGCTATTTGTTTTAGACGTCTTCTCTACAAACGAAATAATAAAATTCCCATATTCTTTTTTTAAAGTTCGCATATATACGCAACGAACCCCATTTTCTTCTAAGAATTTCAACGGCCACAGCAACCACCACCCAACCCAACAACAACGACGACGACCGACGGAAAAATTATGCATGAGGAAGGAGAAGGAGAAGAAAAAAAACAAGAAAACAAAAAAGGTGTCGTGTGTGTGTGTGTGGGGGTGGCTAGCTAGTAAAGGTGAATAGCGGAAAATTGTTTTGCTCGTGAAAATAATCGTGGTGAGTATAAAAATCGCGGTGAATAAAAAAGTCGTGGTGAATATAACAAATAGTGGCGATTTTTTAGAAATTCACCACAAATACCGTTATTCCAAATTTTCAAGGTCATTGAAAATTTGTCATCCTAAAAGTAGGCAAAATGTTTAAAGAACATTTCTACAGCATAATTTATGGATGTCAAAAAATATTTGAGTCAAAATATGAAGAAATTAATTACATATCTATCTGGTACAAAGGAACGAACACAAAAAACAAATTTGTTTAGTTTATTTTTTATTTTTGTTAAGTTTTTTATTTTTTATTAAAACTCTGAACTATTGAAGACTCTTATATTTATAATACAAAAAAAAAATTATATTTTTCATGTTAAATTATTTCAATAAACTTTTATTTAAACAAAAAAAATCTAAATTTGGTGCGATTTTTTTCAAATGGCGCGTTTTTTTCTCCATATTGGTGCGTTTTGAAATTTCAAAGTTGATAACGCTGTGGATGATGTATCGGATTACGACAGCAGTTGAATTTAATAACTATTTATGCATTGGAAGCATAACACATTTGCTCATTTTAATATATGTATGTACATCTTGTACAACTGTCTTCTTAGTTAAGAGGATGATGGATGCATTTAGAAAAAAAAATTTTGTAATCACCCTGTTTAAATACAAGCTGAATTACTGATTATCGCACAAGTGATCTGTAAGAGAAAAACAGTATCAATTATGAAATAAATGAAAATTCTTCTGTTTTATCCTTAGGAAGAGAAGATTTTCAAAATAATTAAAACAATTTTTTTTCTTCAAATATTTGACATGTGTTACCGTACTTTAAGGAAAAACTCTGCTTACAGTGCTAAGTTATGTATGGTTTTAAATCAGTTTAAGTTTAAATTTTTAGTCTGTTTCATTACATTATTTCAATATCTCCTAAATTCCACTAATAAATACATATTTTATTGTCTACATATGTATATGTGGATAGTTCTTTGATTTTAATTGATGTTAATTGAATTTCGAAAAAATATGTTTTCAATTGAAGCTTTTTTATAATTAAATGGGCACATACACTGTTTAATAAGTATGACTTTAGGCATTATTTGTCTAAATTGTATGCTGCAATACAAATTATTTGTCAATATAGATACATTTAGATAAGCGTACGTACATGCTCTTGTTTGTATGAATACCAGCATTTACACCATTTAAATAAAATTGTATAATTATTACTATTTAAAATTATTTATTAACTAGGGTGTCTCAATCAATGATTGAGACATGCTATAAACATACATATGTATTTATTGCATGTGTAATTCAAATACATATAAAGAAAGACAAGCCCTTGTTAATACTTTTTAAATATATGTTATTTTCGTCCTTTTTGAAATTAGCCTAAAGATTGTCAGCAATGTTGGCAGAAAAGTGCAAAATATTGAATACAATTGATAGTGGAAAGTCAATCAACCGGACAAGTGGCTGAACAATACAGTGTCTCAAAGTCGACAATATTTGATATAAAATCAAGAAAAGACAAAATAAGAAAATATGTGTCTCAATCTTTAAAGGGATCAGGTATGTTTCAACACAAATTTTATAATTTGTTTTTTAGTGGTCAATTTATAATAAAAACACTAAACAGGTAAACGAAAAACCTTGAAGCAAGGTGAAAATCCTCAATTGGATGAAGCGATGATGACATATTTACATATATACATATGTGTATTCAAACAATAATAAATTCTTATTTTTCTAAATGAATATTTTTGGTCACCTTCAGTATGTTTCTTTATGTTTTCTGTAAATCAATTAAATACAAATGAATTCTTATGAGTTGTTATTTTCTTTTCGGTAATAAAAATAAATTATATATGTATATGGATTGCGTTTAAAATTATATTTCAACTGTAGTCCGGACAACCCACTAATCCGGACAGTAGCTGAAACTATATCTGTCCGGATTAGGGAGGTTATATTGTATCTTTGTATTATTTGTTAAAGTGCGTAGGCATGTTTTTGTTGATTTATAAAACATATTCCATTTACAAAAAATGTCGGTAAGACCATAAGTACAATATTAAAACAGTGTTTTAATAGGAAAATTTTAATGTTCTCTTGTTTCGCAATTTGACTCTCATTGTTAATAATATAATTTTAAAGATGAAAACATAACAATTTAAAAGAAAAATGATATGTAAAAATTAACACCAATTAACATCATAAAAAACGGTTATAAATCAAATTAATAAAATAACCTTGAGCCATATACACACACATACACGTAAAATGTGTGAGAGTACATATACTCGTATAGGTATATACACCAATACCTCACTTTGCGTCGGGGTTACGTTCCAAAAAAAAAAAAAAAACACGACGCAAATTGAAACAACGCAAAGTGAATTAAGATTTTAAGATCGAAGATAGGTTAGAACCTACTAAGTCGTCGGCTGTATTTGACAAAAAATTGGTTCAATGTTTGCTGAACAGCTTTTTTTCAACGTAAAATAAATTTCCTTGAAGCAAGTGTCTGTATTACTACCACTAGCATTATCGTTAGATCATCAGAGCACTTCTTGTACGGTTCATCTTTTTAGCATCTAATGATGTTGAAGATTTTGCAAAAATTAAAAAAAAAAAAATAATTAAAGTCTCGAACCCAAAACAACGCAACGACGCACAGTGAAAATTAGTACTAATTAAGAAGCGACGCAACTTCGAAAAAAAAACGAAACAACGCAAAGCGAGGTATTGGTGTACATACTTGGTGTACATATTTGCATGTTCGTACTTGGGTTTAACTTTATCTCCTTTAAAACAGTGTTTTGTATCCTCTCTATACTCCTGAACAAATACATACGTACATATGTATGTATGTAAATGGATATGTATTATGTATATCCTTGGAAAATCTTCAACAATCTGAGTCTATAATAAATAGCCTTTTCATTCACAAATGATTTTCATGATTTTCATCCCTTAGTGAGACTGAGATGGTGGCAGAAAGAATTGTACTAGTCAGTATCGCAGATCTTAATTCAATTATATTGTAAAATATCTGTCTACCATTTGCGCTGCGACCAACTTGTATTATATTTTATTTCCTTTATTTTGATAATTGAGTTTTACGTACATATCTAAAAAAAAATAAATTTCACATTAAAGAGTACTTAGCATTGATTCGATTTTTTCATTTTGATTTTTTCAATAGCTTTTAGTTTTGTAAATGTTTTGCTCGACCAACAAATTGATGGCAAATAGTGTTTTTTTTTTTTATTTTATTGCACATTTTGTTTTCTTTTATTTTACGTTTTATAAACTATGGGTGCTTATGCCTATTTTTTAAGATTTTACAGTTTTACGGTTTTATACAAAAATATTTGGCTAAAGTAGTCAGTAATATGCTGCATCATGTTGCGTTTTACAATAAAGTTGTTATTCATCATTTTGTTTTTTACTTTTTTTGTTTTACAAGAAAATTTAGTTAATTTAAGTTTTTTATAGATTTGTATTATTATACAAGGTGGCGCAAAAGTAATCCTCCTATCAGAAAATGTTATAAATTTTGCGATTGGCCCCTAATGTCAGTTCTGTTTTGACATTTGACAGAAATATGTAGGTACATAATAATGAATGTGTGGTATACTTAAATTTATTAAAAAGTTTAAAAAGCTACAGGAAATGTGCAAACGGCAAAAAGTCAATTAGATCAATATTATAATATTAATGATGATGTAAAAATAATTTATAATAAATAAACAACCGAAAGTAAAAAATGAAAGGAAGATAAAGAAAATCAACTTGAAAACATTTTTAATTTAGTCTCAATTTTATTCAGAACAAATAACTTTTTTTTTAACAAGTTTTTGTTTATACATATATTGTATTTTGGTCACACTCATAGCAACCAACAATGGCATTCATTCATTTTGTGTAAAACTCAAAACTGAAGTTTTTTATTTTTCAGATTGAAAATGTCCTTGAATACTTTCATTCATTAGCACAGAATATAAATTTCACTCACATAAAAATTTGGTTCACAAATTGTTGTTATTAATCACTTTTCCCAAAGAACTTTGTAGTTCTGTAAGTAATTATGTATAAATTGAATGTATGTATGTATGTATGTTTGTATGTATATGTAAAAGATAATTTTTGTGAAACTTTTCTGAAATTGGAATGAATCACAAGCAAAGTACATCCCAGCAATCAACCGAACAAACCATCTATAGATTTCAAAACAAATACTTTACCCACTCCATTCTTTTTCTTTTACACAGCCACTGTTGATAATTACGGAAAGTTAAATGAGGAACGTCTAAACCGATAAATGTTCAAAACTCATTTGTATAGCAATTCGCAGTTCGTTGGTTGGTTGTGATGATTCCATAAAAAATTAAAAATTTATTGTTAGAAAAATTAATCAACAATAATTTATCGCAGCCTTTTTACAATCCCACTTGAAAGGACGAGGAATTGAAAGTTGTATTTGTAATGGGTGGGTAAATGTATATGTAGTATGTACAACACATTCCCTCATTCCACCTAAAATAATTATTCGTAGTCTCAATGGCACTTAAGAAAGTAATTTTTTTCCATCCCTGCTATTTTTCCTATTTCCCTTTCATTTAATTTTCCTGCTGCGATGCCGGCAATGATTTTAAAAGTTAGAAATATATTCTACTTAAGTACCTATCCAACCTTAACCGTATCCCTTTTCGGTAATGGTTCAATTGTAAAGTTAAATTGATTTGTACATATTATACAGTACTGATACAAGGATTGCCCAGCCGAAATGTTAACACATAACTTTAATCCAAATGCCCCACAGTTTCCCTTTAATTTGACGTAATATCGGGGAAAAAACATAAGGAAATGAAAATAATTTATCATTTAACGACTTCATTTAAATTTGTTTTAATAAAATGAGCAAAGTTTTGCTGATACTCGAGTACATTCTGTTTATATAAATTTAATATTAAATATTAAAAAGTAAAATTTAGGAAATTGTCGACCAGATTTGTGAGTAAATCTTCTATCCACCGTTTTAAACCAATATATTATTATTATTATTATTATTATTATTATTATTATTATTATTATTATTATTATTATTATTATTATTATTATTATTATTATTATTATTATTATTATTATTATTATTATTATAAAAATATGTAGTTGTAGACTGATTGCAGCAAAATGTTATAGAATAAATAAAAAAAATAAAAAAACTTAACAAACACTAAGAAAACTTATTACAAAATGGTACTATAGTAATGATTTATAATCATACAATAACTTCTTTAAATCTATTTATTTAAAGTATTTTTTTTTTTTTTGGATTTCATAATAATGACCTTTTTAAGATATCTGAAGTAATTCTTTAATATATACTCAGTAATACAAAAAATGGCGACTAAAGCTGCAAAATAATGAATTCTGGAAGACATTTAAATTAAGAATGTAAGTGAAGTTATTGCTGGGTTGTTTCAAATTTCTATTCAATTTTTGATTTTTATTCTATTTTATATCGGACTTCCATATATTCAATATGGTACGTCTTCAGAATTATGGCAATACCAATGTACCAAAAAAAAAAAAAAAAAAAACATGTATTTAACATTTTTTGTTTTGAACTATCTAAAAAGCATTTTTTCTTTTGAATTTAGTGTTATAAAATAATGCCCTTATTCATGAAAAATTAAAGTAAACTTCAAATGTACTTTAAGAATATTTTGTCTAAAAGCACACTTCAAATCTACTTTATTTTTTATGAATACGGCAGTAAAGTTATAATGCGGTACAGCCGTATCTTCTGCTTTAGTGAAAATTCATACTATGACGCTACGAATGATTACAGCATGCCCACGATATATTAAATAATCTAATATTCACGATGATCTTAGTTCGAAAAATTATTTGAAGAATGCTGAGTCCCAATTGGCAGACAATATTCTGAACAATATTACAATATTTTTAGATTCAAGATATGAAGTATTTTGAATCTAAAAAATAAAAATTATTCAGAAATTACGAACAAATTTAATAGCTAAAAGTTTTTATTTGAATTTCAAATTGTACTCCAATTACAGATCGACGTAAAAAAGGGTTTGGCGTTATTCGACAAATTCATTTTGATAATTGATAAAGTTGAAAAATCCTCGATATACATAATTTAATTTCTAAGATTCTCCATGTTCAATATTAATCTTGTATTCTTGATATTAATAAAAAGATTCGTATAATTCTAATCTATTTCTTAACATGCCTGATGGTGTTGAATAGCGGAAGCGGAAATTCTCTAAAACAATTTGGAACAAATATGATCACACATTCAAAAAAAAAAACCTAGAACATCACTTGTCGATACAAAGTTTTCTGTAGGCTGTATTCATGTTTCACATAAGGAAAATGAATGATTGCCTTATGGTTCATTGTCAAGACACCGAAAGATTTATATTTTTTGCAAAAAAATTTCATTTTGTTTTTTAAATATGTTTTGTAATTTCCAATATACATATTTTATACATAATGTAAAATATAGAAATATTACAACTAAAAAATTGTTAAATCTGACAGTTTGAGCATCAAGCCAAAATATTATTCCGTGATATTTCGAAAACAGAACATAAGAAATTCTTTATACCCGGATACAATAAACAATAATTTATTGGGACAAATTTATTGTACGAAAAAGTTTATGGTGTAGACTTTTTGTGTTGAACGAAAAACGCTGCATAATTTAAACAAAAAATGCTATTCAATTCTAAAGAAATAAACGAAATTCATTTTGCCAAACAAAGCCAAACTGTAAAATTCAATTAAAATAAAATCTAAAGAAACAAAAAAAAAAAAAACAAAAAAAAAAAAAAATACAATAAAGACCCCAAAATAATCCCTGAAGCTAATGCTAAATTGCGAATACTTAAAAAAGCTTGAAAATATGTACATATGTATGTATGTATGTATGTATGTATGTATGTATGTATAACTTATACAAACTGGCTAACAATAAATATATGGGCAACTTCAAACATTTACGACACTTGGAATTTTTTTTTTTTTTTTTGCTGACATCAATGCCGATTTGCGTGTGCATAAACCGATATTTGAGCATGTGAAATCCGTTTGCGTTAATCATTTTTACTGCGGTTTTAAGTTAAAAATTTCGTGCGTTTTCAATTTTAGTCTTCTATTCGATGTACGTTTCAGCGCAATTGATACAGCGCTTTAGTTGTCACAAAGCGAAATGTGTTTGGGAAAAACTGCCGCTGCACGCGCCCGGCTTGAAATAAATTCTTTTTTTTTTGCACTTTATCAGTTTAGTCCGTCGCGAAGAATCTATTTAGATATCTAAACATGTTCCCATGCCATGTTTTGATATAAAAAAAGCTTAAAAAAAATGTTTTTTTTTTGCAAACATTTTCAAAAGTTCATAAAATTTTTGCGTTTAAAAATTTTAAAGTGCGTTTTCGCCTCGGAGGTACCCTTTATGAAGTTACTCACATCACGCAATACACTACCCAACTTAAAAGACAATTCAGATTGTCAGACACAAAAAAGATAAATTTTTACAAAGTTTACGCTAATTTCTTTTAAGTTTGTGATCTCCGTGATACGTTATTGGTGCGCTGACACCAACTTGATATACCTCAAACTTTATAAAATTACGCAGTTTTTTTAATTCTGCGCTTAAAACTCATTTTTATTAAACGGCGCAAAAACCCTATGTAAAATCTTCAAAAAGTTCAAAATTCGGAAAATTTTCGTTTCACTTCACAACATGCAACTTTTCACCCAGCAGCGATAACAATATTGTGAAGACTTTTCAACGTAAAACTTTGCACGTCATATCCTTCAAGTATAGTCATTCAATTTATAAAACTTAACGGAATAAGAGCCTCACTGGCGTATTCATAAAAACTAAAGTAGGTTTGAAGTGTGCTTTTAGACAACATTTTCATACAACATTTTCTTAAAGTACATTTGAAGTCTACTTTAATTTTTTTGTAAATAAGGGCAATAGTATGTATGTCGGTTTCAGTAGGTGCTCAAAAATTTGATATACCCCATATGTATATGTATGTACATATTTATATGTATTCGTTTATATACATATATGTATGTATGTGTGTGTTAATATAACAGGTGGCGCAAAAGTAATCCTCCTATCAGAAAATGTTATAAATTTTGCGATTGGCCCCTAATGTCAGTTCTGTTTTGACATTTGTGTAGTAAACACATGCGAAATACACGTTAATAGACAATGTTACGCTACACAACTCCAGAACGCGGAATATTGCTGACTATTTATTATATTGCTGCTGCCGAGGATGTCATGAAAGCGCCGTCGACATCGACCAGACGACGTGCCACGCAAAGACCAAATAAAAATAATCCACAAGAAGAATCAAAGTTTTTCATTTTTTTTTTTTTTAATAACAGCCAAAAAACATCGGAAGTTTACTTTTGCGCCACCTGTTATATATATACTACAAACATTCACACAGTATCTAAATGTATACATATGTATGTATGCACTTGTATACTTGTATGTACTCCTATTTATGCATGCATGTATGTCGTGTCGTTTAAAACCTAAATATTTGTTGTTCGTTTGTTAAACGGACCCTTTTCAAGTGCCCATTACAGATGCAAAAAGAGATTCTGGTTTTGTAAACTAATTTTGTTTCTTTTTATTTTATTTTTTGCTCCTCTAAACCACATCTTTCCGCTATTGTTGTTAAATGAGTTCCGTGTTAAGAACATTGTACTACATGTACATTAAATATGTACATAGACGTTTGTATGCCGTGTTAAATTGACGAACACTTACATACACATACATTGCTAAATATATGAATGTTTGGGTGTTGATGTGTTTAATAAAAAAACAAATGTATTTTAATTTTAATCTAAACTAAATTATTTATTTAAAATTAACTGTGACAAAAATACAATACAGGTTATACTTGTCGATTATTCGGGAGGTTGAAAAAATGTGTCTCTTTTTGCTTTCTACAACTACATACATACATACATACATACATACATATATCTACCTAGAGAAAAAGAAACGGGTAGTTGGTAGTTACAGTGTTGTAAACTTAAGTATAATGCTGGTGTAGAGTCACCACAATTGTATTATTGGAATGGTTGACAAATACTAATTTGCATAAAATGTTAAATTATGTTGGAATATTTTATGAACTGAAATTATAAAAATCTTTAAATTGTAACTATTTCTGCTCCAAGAAAACATGGTATAAGTAGCAAGTCATAATATTAACTTTATATATAAAACATATTAAAATATGTATTAATGTTTGCAAATTGAACATAATACAGTTCAACCTTGGTATAACGAATCTTAAGGGGATTAGAAATATACGTTGTATCGAATAATTCGTTACAATGAGGTTCGTTATATCGAGGTGAAGTTCTATTCGTTATAACGAGGTAATAAAAAATGTTGTATATTAATCATCATCTGCTTACCATGTTATAGCGAACGATTTCCGCTAATAAATCAAAACACATTTTAAAGAAAACACTGTGTACACAAACACTTGGCAACAGTAATTTTAAATCTGTTTCATATAATTTGGATTAATTGATGGAAATCGTAATGCAAAGGTTATAAGTTGACAAAATTCGTTAAATAGAGGTAAATAATTCTTTCTATTATTTTGTTAGTCTACAGTGAATGAAATTTCGTTATAACGAGGCTATTGACAAATGTATTCGTAATAGAGAGGTTTATTTTGTATTAATTCTTATGGAGCGTTGTAGGGGACTTCAAAAAATTCGTTAAATCGAGGAATTCGTTATAGTGAGGGTCGTTATATCGAGGTTTGACTGTATACACATAAATGTACGTACATACGTACGTTCGTGTATACATACATTCAATATAAAATGATTCCAAAAAAAAAAAAAAAAAAAAAACGATAGACGCAGATACACGTAAAGAAAGTGATAAATGAGTAGATACAAGTAAATGTATAAGATTCGGTTACAAAACTTGGCAAATATTTGCCTAAAAAGACGTAACCACTAAATAAAATATATTTGAATATATTAAAAAAAAATGTGCGTGAAGATAAATTTGAAATTTAACTCCCTAGACACAAACCTTTTATGTTAACAGAGTCATGTTAACTATTTAACAGAGACAATGTTAAAGTTTCAAAATTCGATATATAAATTTATTAATGATATTTTAACACAAAAACAGTCCCACAAAATTCAAAAAAATCGCAATCTATAAAAAATGTCTCAGACAATTTAAATAAGTAAAAATATTACACTAAAAAATTTTTTTTATAAAGATTTTTGGAAAAAATAACTTTTGAAAATTGAAAAAGGACTTTGCTCCTTTTCTCACAATTCTTTGAGAGTGGGCGGAAAAAAAGTATTGGGAGCGATTCCTGGTATGGTCTAGATAAATGCCCTATACTCAGAAGTTCTAACAGTTTGTTTTTTTGGAATTTATAACGGTTTTTCGAAAAAATCACCTTATAAATTTGAAAAAGGACTTTGCTCCTTTTCTCACAATTCTTTGAGAGTGGGCGGAAAAAAAGTATTGGGAGCGATTCCTGGTATGGTCTAGATAAATGCCCTATACTCAGAAGTTCTAACAGTTTGTTTTTTTGGAATTTATAACGGTTTTTCGAAAAAATCACCTTATAAATTTGAAAAAGGACTTTGCTCCTTTTCTCACAATTCTTTGAGAGTGGGCGGAAAAAAAGTATTGGGAGCGATTTCTGGTATGGTCTAGATAAATGCCCTATACTCAGAAGTTCTAACAGTTTGTTTTTTTGGAATTTATAACGGTTTTTCGAAAAAATCACCTTATAAATTTGAAAAAGGACTTTGCTCCTTTTCTCACAATTCTTTGAGAGTGGGCGGAAAAAAAGTATTGGGAGCGATTCCTGGTATGGTCTAGATAAATGCCCTATACTCAGAAGTTCTAACAGTTTGTTTTTTTGGAATTTATAACGGTTTTTCGAAAAAATCACCTTATAAATTTGAAAAAGGACTTTGCTCCTTTTCTCACAATTCTTTGAGAGTGGGCGGAAAAAAAGTATTGGGAGCGATTTCTGGTATGGTCTAGATAAATGCCCTATACTCAGAAGTTCTAACAGTTTGTTTTTTTGGAATTTATAACGGTTTTTCGAAAAAATCACCTTATAAATTTGAAAAAGGACTTTGCTCCTTTTCTCCCAATTCTTTGACAGTGGGCGGAAAAAAAGTATTGGGAGCGATTCCTGGTATGGTCTAGATAAATGCCCTATACTCAGAAGTTCTAACAGTTTGTTTTTTTGGAATTTATAACGGTTTTTCGAAAAAATCACCTTATAAATTTGAAAAAGGACTTTGCTCCTTTTCTCACAATTCTTTGAGAGTGGGCGGAAAAAAAGTATTGGGAGCGATTTCTGGTATGGTCTAGATAAATGCCCTATACTCAGAAGTTCTAACAGTTTGTTTTTTTGGAATTTATAACGGTTTTTCGAAAAAATCACCTTATAAATTTGAAAAAGGACTTTGCTCCTTTTCTCACAATTCTTTGAGAGTGGGCGGAAAAAAAGTATTGGGAGCGATTCCTGGTATGGTCTAGATAAATGCCCTATACTCAGAAGTTCTAACAGTTTGTTTTTTTGGAATTTATAACGGTTTTTCGAAAAAATCACCTTATAAATTTGAAAAAGGACTTTGCTCCTTTTCTCACAATTCTTTGAGAGTGGGCGGAAAAAAAGTATTGGGAGCGATTCCTGGTATGGTCTAGATAAATGCCCTATACTCAGAAGTTCTAACAGTTTGTTTTTTTGGAATTTATAACGGTTTTTCGAAAAAATCACCTTATAAATTTGAAAAAGGACTTTGCTCCTTTTCTCACAATTCTTTGAGAGTGGGCGGAAAAAAAGTATTGGGAGCGATTCCTGGTATGGTCTAGATAAATGCCCTATACTCAGAAGTTCTAACAGTTTGTTTTTTTGGAATTTATAACGGTTTTTCGAAAAAATCACCTTATAAATTTGAAAAAGGACTTTGCTCCTTTTCTCACAATTCTTTGAGAGTGGGCGGAAAAAAAGTATTGGGAGCGATTTCTGGTATGGTCTAGATAAATGCCCTATACTCAGAAGTTCTAACAGTTTGTTTTTTTTGGAATTTATAACGGTTTTTCGAAAAAATCACCTTATAAATTTGAAAAAGGACTTTGCTCCTTTTCTCACAATTCTTTGAGAGTGGGCGGAAAAAAAGTATTGGGAGCGATTTCTGGTATGGTCTAGATAAATGCCCTATACTCAGAAGTTCTAACAGTTTGTTTTTTTGGAATTTATAACGGTTTTTCGAAAAAATCACCTTATAAATTTGAAAAAGGACTTTGCTCCTTTTCTCACAATTCTTTGAGAGTGGGCGGAAAAAAAGTATTGGGAGCGATTCCTGGTATGGTCTAGATAAATGCCCTATACTCAGAAGTTCTAACAGTTTGTTTTTTTGGAATTTATAACGGTTTTTCGAAAAAATCACCTTATAAATTTGAAAAAGGACTTTGCTCCTTTTCTCACAATTCTTTGAGAGAACTTCTGAGTATAGGGCATTTATCTAGACCATACCAGGAATCGCTCCCAATACTTTTTTTCCGCCCACTCTCAAAGAATTGTGAGAAAAGGAGCAAAGTCCTTTTTCAAATTTATAAGGTGATTTTTTCGAAAAACCGTTATAAATTCCAAAAAAACAAACTGTTAGAACTTCTGAGTATAGGGCATTTATCTAGACCATACCAGGAATCGCTCCCAATACTTTTTTTCCGCCCACTCTCAAAGAATTGTGAGAAAAGGAGCAAAGTCCTTTTTCAAATTTATAAGGTGATTTTTTCGAAAAACCGTTATAAATTCCAAAAAAACAAACTGTTAGAACTTCTGAGTATAGGGCATTTATCTAGACCATACCAGGAATCGCTCCCAATACTTTTTTTCCGCCCACTCTCAAAGAATTGTGAGAAAAGGAGCAAAGTCCTTTTTCAAATTTATAAGGTGATTTTTTCGAAAAACCGTTATAAATTCCAAAAAAACAAACTGTTAGAACTTCTGAGTATAGGGCATTTATCTAGACCATACCAGGAATCGCTCCCAATACTTTTTTTCCGCCCACTCTCAAAGAATTGTGAGAAAAGGAGCAAAGTCCTTTTTCAAATTTATAAGGTGATTTTTTCGAAAAACCGTTATAAATTCCAAAAAAACAAACTGTTAGAACTTCTGAGTATAGGGCATTTATCTAGACCATACCAGAAATCGCTCCCAATACTTTTTTTCCGCCCACTCTCAAAGAATTGTGAGAAAAGGAGCAAAGTCCTTTTTCAAATTTATAAGGTGATTTTTTCGAAAAACCGTTATAAATTCCAAAAAAACAAACTGTTAGAACTTCTGAGTATAGGGCATTTATCTAGACCATACCAGGAATCGCTCCCAATACTTTTTTTCCGCCCACTCTCAAAGAATTGTGAGAAAAGGAGCAAAGTCCTTTTTCAAATTTATAAGGTGATTTTTTCGAAAAACCGTTATAAATTCCAAAAAAACAAACTGTTAGAACTTCTGAGTATAGGGCATTTATCTAGACCATACCAGGAATCGCTCCCAATACTTTTTTTCCGCCCACTCTCAAAGAATTGTGAGAAAAGGAGCAAAGTCCTTTTTCAAATTTATAAGGTGATTTTTTCGAAAAACCGTTATAAATTCCAAAAAAACAAACTGTTAGAACTTCTGAGTATAGGGCATTTATCTAGACCATACCAGGAATCGCTCCCAATACTTTTTTTCCGCCCACTCTCAAAGAATTGTGAGAAAAGGAGCAAAGTCCTTTTTCAAATTTATAAGGTGATTTTTTCGAAAAACCGTTATAAATTCCAAAAAAACAAACTGTTAGAACTTCTGAGTATAGGGCATTTATCTAGACCATACCAGGAATCGCTCCCAATACTTTTTTTCCGCCCACTCTCAAAGAATTGTGAGAAAAGGAGCAAAGTCCTTTTTCAAATTTATAAGGTGATTTTTTCGAAAAACCGTTATAAATTCCAAAAAAACAAACTGTTAGAACTTCTGAGTATAGGGCATTTATCTAGACCATACCAGGAATCGCTCCCAATACTTTTTTTCCGCCCACTCTCAAAGAATTGTGAGAAAAGGAGCAAAGTCCTTTTTCAAATTTATAAGGTGATTTTTTCGAAAAACCGTTATAAATTCCAAAAAAACAAACTGTTAGAACTTCTGAGTATAGGGCATTTATCTAGACCATACCAGGAATCGCTCCCAATACTTTTTTTCCGCCCACTCTCAAAGAATTGTGAGAAAAGGAGCAAAGTCCTTTTTCAAATTTATAAGGTGATTTTTTCGAAAAACCGTTATAAATTCCAAAAAAACAAACTGTTAGAACTTCTGAGTATAGGGCATTTATCTAGACCATACCAGGAATCGCTCCCAATACTTTTTTTCCGCCCACTCTCAAAGAATTGTGAGAAAAGGAGCAAAGTCCTTTTTCAAATTTATAAGGTGATTTTTTCGAAAAACCGTTATAAATTCCAAAAAAACAAACTGTTAGAACTTCTGAGTATAGGGCATTTATCTAGACCATACCAGGAATCGCTCCCAATACTTTTTTTCCGCCCACTCTCAAAGAATTGTGAGAAAAGGAGCAAAGTCCTTTTTCAAATTTATAAGGTGATTTTTTCGAAAAACCGTTATAAATTCCAAAAAAACAAACTGTTAGAACTTCTGAGTATAGGGCATTTATCTAGACCATACCAGGAATCGCTCCCAATACTTTTTTTCCGCCCACTCTCAAAGAATTGTGAGAAAAGGAGCAAAGTCCTTTTTCAAATTTATAAGGTGATTTTTTCGAAAAACCGTTATAAATTCCAAAAAAACAAACTGTTAGAACTTCTGAGTATAGGGCATTTATCTAGACCATACCAGGAATCGCTCCCAATACTTTTTTTCCGCCCACTCTCAAAGAATTGTGAGAAAAGGAGCAAAGTCCTTTTTCAAATTTATAAGGTGATTTTTTCGAAAAACCGTTATAAATTCCAAAAAAACAAACTGTTAGAACTTCTGAGTATAGGGCATTTATCTAGACCATACCAGGAATCGCTCCCAATACTTTTTTTCCGCCCACTCTCAAAGAATTGTGAGAAAAGGAGCAAAGTCCTTTTTCAAATTTATAAGGTGATTTTTTCGAAAAACCGTTATAAATTCCAAAAAAACAAACTGTTAGAACTTCTGAGTATAGGGCATTTATCTAGACCATACCAGGAATCGCTCCCAATACTTTTTTTCCGCCCACTCTCAAAGAATTGTGAGAAAAGGAGCAAAGTCCTTTTTCAAATTTATAAGGTGATTTTTTCGAAAAACCGTTATAAATTCCAAAAAAACAAACTGTTAGAACTTCTGAGTATAGGGCATTTATCTAGACCATACCAGGAATCGCTCCCAATACTTTTTTTCCGCCCACTCTCAAAGAATTGTGAGAAAAGGAGCAAAGTCCTTTTTCAAATTTATAAGGTGATTTTTTCGAAAAACCGTTATAAATTCCAAAAAAACAAACTGTTAGAACTTCTGAGTATAGGGCATTTATCTAGACCATACCAGGAATCGCTCCCAATACTTTTTTTCCGCCCACTCTCAAAGAATTGTGAGAAAAGGAGCAAAGTCCTTTTTCAAATTTATAAGGTGATTTTTTCGAAAAACCGTTATAAATTCCAAAAAAACAAACTGTTAGAACTTCTGAGTATAGGGCATTTATCTAGACCATACCAGGAATCGCTCCCAATACTTTTTTTCCGCCCACTCTCAAAGAATTGTGAGAAAAGGAGCAAAGTCCTTTTTCAAATTTATAAGGTGATTTTTTCGAAAAACCGTTATAAATTCCAAAAAAACAAACTGTTAGAACTTCTGAGTATAGGGCATTTATCTAGACCATACCAGAAATCGCTCCCAATACTTTTTTTCCGCCCACTCTCAAAGAATTGTGAGAAAAGGAGCAAAGTCCTTTTTCAAATTTATAAGGTGATTTTTTCGAAAAACCGTTATAAATTCCAAAAAAACAAACTGTTAGAACTTCTGAGTATAGGGCATTTATCTAGACCATACCAGGAATCGCTCCCAATACTTTTTTTCCGCCCACTGTCAAAGAATTGTGAGAAAAGGAGCAAAGTCCTTTTTCAAATTTATAAGGTGATTTTTTCGAAAAACCGTTATAAATTCCAAAAAAACAAACTGTTAGAACTTCTGAGTATAGGGCATTTATCTAGACCATACCAGAAATCGCTCCCAATACTTTTTTTCCGCCCACTCTCAAAGAATTGTGAGAAAAGGAGCAAAGTCCTTTTTCAAATTTATAAGGTGATTTTTTCGAAAAACCGTTATAAATTCCAAAAAAACAAACTGTTAGAACTTCTGAGTATAGGGCATTTATCTAGACCATACCAGAAATCGCTCCCAATACTTTTTTTCCGCCCACTCTCAAAGAATTGTGAGAAAAGGAGCAAAGTCCTTTTTCAAATTTATAAGGTGATTTTTTCGAAAAACCGTTATAAATTCCAAAAAAACAAACTGTTAGAACTTCTGAGTATAGGGCATTTATCTAGACCATACCAGGAATCGCTCCCAATACTTTTTTTCCGCCCACTCTCAAAGAATTGTGAGAAAAGGAGCAAAGTCCTTTTTCAATTTTCAAAAGTTATTTTTTCCAAAAATCTTTATAAAAAAAATTTTTTAGTGTAATATTTTTACTTATTTAAATTGTCTGAGACATTTTTTATAGATTGCGATTTTTTTGAATTTTGTGGGACTGTTTTTGTGTTAAAATATCATTAATAAATTTATATATCGAATTTTGAAACTTTAACATTGTCTCTGTTAAATAGTTAACATGACTCTGTTAACATAAAAGGTTTGTGTCTAGGGAGTTAAATTTCAAATTTATCTTCACGCACATTAAAAAAAAAATCGTTTATTTAGGACAGGGCAGACAAAATATTTAGTTTTATTTTATTTGATGCTGTTTGATCTTGCAAAACTCTTGTAAGAGTAAACAACGTCAAACAAATTTGTGCTAAAATAAATGGTTACGCTGTTTTAAGTAAATATTTGCCAAGTGTGACCGTACCTTTAGCTGCACACAATTATGTATATTACAAGAGTTGTTTTATAAATTACATGAAGTAGTCAAGACGTCTTTGTTTAATGTTTCTCTTATGCGTTAATATACATACATATGTACACAATTTATTCATTGTAAAAAGTCGGATATTGTTTGGAGTTTCCATATTTTATTTGCATCTTCTCATTTTGGTTCAAAGTAGCAATATCCAAAAAAATAAAAAAATTAGGGCCTAATTGGATGTAATATGTAATGCTATAGTATTTCCATAAGAATTTCTGTGCTTATATGAGTATTCAGGTGTGTGGTATGTTTATATATACATACATGCATACATCCATATGTACATATGAATATGTAAAGCGTGATTCATTTAGAATTTTTCAATTTAATTTAAATTGCTGATATTGTCAACCAACGGTAGACGCAACAATAATACCAACAACAAATTTGTAATAATAAGATGAATACACACACACACATCTTACATAATTTCATTTTAACTCATAACATGTAAAATAAATATAATTAATTCTCGAATTCTACTTAGAAAAAGCATTACAATTTGCCAATTGTCCAAAATTACTTTACAATAAATAGTATTTTTATATTAAAACGAACACAAGCCAAATAAAATAACTTCATTCATTTGTGAGTAATGAGTTGGCTTCTCAATCCTAATTCGTGGCCGTCTTATCGACTAAAATATTTTTAAAGAAATATATCCAGAGGTGTATTATCACACGATTTAGTCAGCCAAATGCAAAAAAAAATCCCCTAAATGAACCAACCTTTACTAACATCAAAGTATGTACCACGTAGAAACAGATGTGTGCCCAGCAAGCGGATGCTGGGTTATGCTGTGTTATATGTACATACTCCCAGGTTTGATGTCAAATGGGAAATGATTTGAAACCAAATTCTTTCTCAAATGTCAAACGTTTGGTAATTATTTGACCATTTATTGAAAAAGACATACATATATTTTAATTGCTGCTATTAGTATATTCTGTTCATTTTAGCGAATTATTTTTAGCAATACATAGTATCGAATGTGTATAGTAGGGTGTTACTGAAAAACACTTTATTTTTCCTCCATGCAAACGGGACCACCCAGAATAAAAATTTGGACATTCAGTTCGTTATGTAGTTTTTTTAAGTTTTGAGCAAAAGACATTTAATGAAGGGAATTTATTATCTAAATAATACATATTTCTTTTAATGTTTTACTAAATGAACATATAATGCGTGTTTCATTTAGACCTTAAACCCTTAAAATATAATTGAATGTCGAAATCTTTTCGATTTCTCTTTGATGCCGATAACTCGCGAAACTAACTGTTCACCAAAATTATTTCTCAATAGCGTCGAAGCGTTACTGACGAACTTTCGGTAGCGCTCGCCATTGACAGTTATGTTCTGTCCGACATAATTTTAAAGAAATACAAAATTCGAGAGGATCTTCATTGAGCTGTTGCAGAGCTCATTAAGTGAAATAAAGCTCAAATGCATGTGTGGGGGCTTAAGATCTTTAACGAGTTGGATTTTGTAAATCTTAAAAGTTGTTCCATAAAAGAGGCAAGAATCGAATCGATTGGTCAGGATGTTCACCCCACACTCGCATAACTATGGGCTGGATGTAATTTATTCGGTCGTGTATCATCCAATAACATGCACTGAGACTCGGGAGAGACCAGGACGCTGCTCTTCGTTATACGTTAATAAGATGACAATATGTCACCAGTCACGCTTGATCTGTAAAAAAACAAATTGAAAAGGTTCACTCATGAACCATGAACATGGTTTTTGTGCTGCTTCCAGTTTAAGAATTTTCTATTTTCTATTTTTAAATCAACTTTTTTATTATTGGCATACTTTTTTCAGATAGGACTTAAATAAAGTCCACAACTCGATTATTATATGCAAAAATACATTTTGAAATTAAATTACAAGTATGTAAATAAACATTACACGTATGATCTTTTGATCTTACATATTCTTTTATTAAATATTCTTAAAAAAAACACTATCAAATGGACACTCAAATGAAATTATACAATTGTAGTATGGTACAATATGAAAATCAATTAGTTAGGGGTTAAAATCTATGGTAACAAAACGAACCAAAATTAAGCTTAAAACGACAAGAACAACAAGAAATGCAAGTAAAACAAAAGTGAACTTCAAATAAAAATATGTATAAAATAAATGAGTGAATTAAATCAAAAACAACTTTACTATAAATTGCAAAAAAATCAGTGATAAGCCAGATAAACAATTGAAAATACTGAAAATAGTTCAATTGAATGTGTACTGGAACATTTTAACATTTATTTTTGTTTTTTATTTAACAACAAATAAATCGCTTCAGCATAGAAACATTAAAAAATAAATAAACAAACAAATACAAAATAAAAGAACATGATGTTTTTTTAACCACAGTACAACCAGTAGGTATTACAAATAAAAATAAAAAGTCAATAAAAAAAAATAAAAATAAAATAAAATGCAACAAGAAAATCTGCTTTTTGTGTAATGCGGTGCATTTTACACACTGCACCATTCAATGTTTGTAATTTAACATCTACAACTACATACAACAGTACTACACAGCATACCATTCTAGGAGCGCTCCGAAAAAGGAGTCAGAAAAGAGTCCAACAAAATAGCATTTTAGGAGCGAAAGAAAAATTTGCTTGTTACTGTCCTGACTCGGCACGCAGTATGACGCAGAAATTCCACTTAATTATGTGTGTACCAAAGCGTTGTTGTCCGTCCTGTTATTTGTGCTTTGAACAAAAAAAAAAAACATAGCTGTACCACACAAGAATGATAGAAACAAGATTACACAGAGCCCAAAAAACCCCTCATAAAAGACTCTTTTCTGACATTATCTAAGAGTTCTTTCTGACGGACCATTTTCGAATGTAATGACCCTCTTTTCTTAAGGTTTTCGGAGCAATTATGATTGTTTTTTGGGCTCATAAAGAGCATTAACGCTCCGAAAAAGGTGTCAGAAAAGACTCTTTTCGGACTCATATGGCTTGCTGGGTAACTACATACATCGACTGCAAATACGTACTCATACCTACATACATATACATATACAAATACATATTCATACAAACCCTGCAGGTTTTTCAAGATTATGGTAAATAAAAATTGTTTTTATTGGCACATCGATGCTACAAATTCGGAAATATCCTAAACTATGGCAAATTAATTCGCGTGAATGACATTCACGAAAGTACATCTGAAATATGACTGACGTTTGACTAAGAAAATAATTTTTGGCATGTTTGAGCCATTGTCCCATTTTTAGGATGTATTTTAAAAAGTGCTTATTTTTATTTTTTGATAAAGAAATTTTTTACATGTAAATTGTGTGCGGTCACTGCTGTGTTTGCTGCGGTGGTATTTGGTTTCTCCCTGTATAGGTACTTATGTGATCCTCTTTTTCAAACGGATGCTGTATATTATATAAATATTTGTGAAAGGGACATGGGACATAAGACTCTTAAATTCCAAAACATTCACAGAACATGCCACAAAATGTGCTTCATCATGTTATTTTTTGCATAGTGGTCCAGTTCGATAAGTAAATGCATACATACATATATTTAGCAGACAAATAAATATATGCAAATGCCACCCATATTGTTGTTATATTTTGTGATAAGAAATTAATTTTTGATGTTTAAGCGATTTCTTTGTTATCAAGAATGGGATCCGTAGGGACTGTTAAGATAACATTATGCACTCATCTATTTCCATATTCCGTTTCTGCAGTTCTTTGAGAAAGCTTACGCTGGTACATAAGTCGTTAAGACAGTATTGTTCCATTTGAGTGTTGATCTAAGAAATTAATTGTTTTCATAATTACATAATTATACAATTACACTCCCATAATACAAAACACGACATCAATCAATCACGACACAATAACCATCCTGCAAGAGCCCATTGGCATCTAAAGTGTCATATCTCAAAATTGAAACAAGAAATTGTTGTTAAGGTGACTTCCACAATACCAATTGTTAGTAGTAACTGTATGAAAAAATATTTGTTTTTCTATTTCATAATTACATTACATGTGACATTTGTATAGATTTTAGCCCCATCTGTGTGAATTTATGTACGACATGTTTGCATTAGAGTGATTAAATACGAGTATGTACATACATCAAATTCAATTCTAAAGGAAAAAAATAAAAATACTCGTAATAGTGAAATGGAAGAGGTATTGTGCATATGATCTCGCTTAATTCCTTCAGTCAATAATTGTCGCACAATTACTTACCATTTATTAATATAGTTTTGTAATTATTGCAAACCAATTAAAAACTAAAAATAAAATGCAATCTGTGGCTGTGCACAAAAAATAGATAAACTGCTGCAAAGATGTGAATTCAAGTACTTGAAAAGCTTGCACATATGTAGGTTGTTAGGACTAGGTGTCCCAGTAGCTACAGGGTAGATACATACATATGCATATAATATGAACATTTATACATACTGTCCTACACGCATACAAACGTACATGTATATATAAAGGATTTAACTCTAAGACCCATGGCGGTGGTTTCATGTTATTTTGCGGTTCATTTGTGTTGTTGAATGAACACAACTAACCAAGTCGACCAAATAGTACATAGAGCGCAGAGTAAAATAGAGAAATGCACAATCACACGCACACAACCATACTCACACGAATAAAAGAAAAATAAAACGTATAAAAAAATGCGAACGTAAAAAATTAAACCAACAAAAAAAAAAACAAAAAATAAATCGTGAGAGTTGAAAAACCGGTCAACGAAATGAGCTTTACGAAAATGTAGAGCAGTAGTGCGTTCGTTGTCTATTGATGCATTATTCAGGCACCAGCGTTACGCTACATCCTTTAAAAGCAACATACTGCAGTATTGGGGGTTGCAAGCTCCTGTTCTTCTACCGTATAATGTGGAATGTTCACGAAAAAAGCCTGCCACAGTTAAAACATGTTTATGGGAGCGCGAGCGTGTTCATTTAAGTTGTTTTTTATGAATGTGAGTAATTTTGGAGGGTGCTGGAAATGGTGTTAAAGATAAAAGTAAACAAATTAAACTAAAAACCTTAGAAAGCATTCAAGAATATGTACAAAGGTGTAGTGTAGGGGCGATTGAACAATAATATAAGTCTTACATTAAAAAGTACATTTCCAGGCGAACACTGTATTGATCGAATTTAAGTTATGCTAGATGAACATTGTGGATATTGTACAGATTTTAAATTTTAATATGCTGGTGAATTTTAGCTTTCCATCACATGATACTGCACAATTTAATGACAACTCCTTTATCTGCCCATGAAGTAAATAAGCATGAAAAAGCCATTAAAAATAGACGCAAGTACGAACTAACAGTGAGTTGTGCTAGTGACCCATTTTGATATTGTTGCAACAATATTTGGCTTTTGTTTGTATTTTTTTTTATCGCCAACTACATACTACTAACTATCAGTCTTACAATAGTATTATTTTTTTTTAAATTTAAAATGTTTCCAACAGATACACGTTCTTTTAGTTTGACTGATGTAAATAGTTTCATTAAATCATTTGCAGCGTAGGACAAAAATAAAAATCGTTTTATTTTAGTTTGGGTGTAAATATGTAAATACGAGTACATACATACATACATACATGCTATAAAACATACGACAATCAGACACATAAAACAAAAAGGACAAAAATAACAGAAATAACAGAAATAATCGAATTTCAAATTGAAATGAAAACAGATGAATATAACTTGTGCTGTTTGTAATAGAGATATTAAGATTGGAGAGCATTTACGAAACAACTACGCATTGGTATCTACAGACTTAACGAAAGAGAATATTAGATAATATTAGATAATATTTAATATTCTCTTAAACAGGTTGTTACAATGACAGTATTAAGCGTGGTGAATTTTACACATTCTTTTTTGCTCTTTCAGAAGAGCACATCTCCTTTCTCATGCTGCATAAAGCTTTCTTCAATATACATACATACATACATATGTAATTCCAAACATGTATAAAATGCTTAACAAATCTTCATCCAAACATCTTTTGTATTTAAATGCGGCTGGTTTATTACGTTTCTGTATTGTTATATTTAATGGTTTATACCACAGACGTATTTTATACAACAGATAATTTCGCAGTAAACTTCTGACCTTCTTCTTCTTTATTCTATGATTTACCCGAAAACAATTATGTACATACTAACACTTTTACATGCAACTATGTATATGTGTGTTTGCATATACATACATACATATATAAATACATATCTATAACTAAGTATATGTGTATGTATGTATCATGCACGTTCGCTTTGAGAAAATGATTATAATGTGAATATTCGTAACAATGTGTTTTGGCTTCTGAACGTATTCGGTTGCTCCTATACACTGTGCATACAACAATACATAACACAGACTGACAGGCCATGGATCCTTAATGACCTTGTCGCATGTTACCACTATAAGGAACATTATTTGTATTTTCTTTTCTACGAGCATAAACGGTTATAAAATATTAAAATTGTTTTATTAAATTTCATATTGAGTTAAATTGTGTTTGTTTGTATCGTGTGATAATATTATTCAAATTTAAGAATTCATTAACAACTTTGCTGAGTAAATTACTTCAGGTGGCAATTTCCATTTTTTTTTTTTTTTCATTATTAAAAAAGTTTATGGGCAATCAAAAAATAATAAAGAATTAAGTGTTAATTGTAGTGTTGAATTCTTAATAAGAAGCGTTTAACAGTTATTAATTTGTATAAAAACGGATTAAAATGTGAGCAGAATTTTTACATTCATAAATTGAAATTATCACACATTTTATTAGGGTCTTAATTCGTAAAAAAAAACGTTTGGAAAAATATTTACGAGATTTTTAAAAATTTGTTATTGTATTATTCTTGGTAATTTGTTGATAAACATTAAACATTGTTGTATTACGCTAAACAATAACACTGAGCAACAACTAAAATGATGGGATGGGATAAAAGCAATTGCAAATGAAAGTTGACATTATTCATAACAAAACCTTCAATGGTTTTTTTCAGTGAGAGATTTTTTTGTTACCACACCTTTCCAGGATAATAAAAATAAATAAAAATATTATTTTATCAAATTGTTAATGAATTTTCCTTGTTAGACATCGTTCCAAAATCAACAACTACAAATGCGTATAAAAAAATGTCCCACTAAACTAATAAAAAAACCCTTGAAGGGTTTGTTGTGGATAATGTCAACTTTCATTAGCAATTGGTCTCATCCAATTCCCATTCGGAAAGTTCAATTTTGTATAACTGTGTAATTAGTTATACATACTTGAAAATGTTTTAAGTAGTATTGATCCCAGCTAGAAATTGGGACGACAATATCACAGGTGCTACTTCATGTAAAAGTCATTAAGTGGTGGAACTTTGTTTGAAAACTGATTAGTATATGAAGTTTTCCGACTATAAATAACAGATATCTTAAGTACTTTAAAACTATTTTCTGGTTATCACCATTAACAGGGTCCGAACCTAATATTCGGTGTAATTCGAAACAAACCAAGACTTTTGAATGTACCATTAAATAAAAAAATATTATTTTTATTTTAAAACATGTTTCAGCTCATTGCTGGTTGGTTTGCAGTACCTTCTTTACATTTTTTATATTACATGGACACCATTAATCTTGTTTTTTATCTTAAAATGAAAAGTTTTCACTGAATCCTCAGGCTTTTACAATAAAAAGTAGTTTATGTATTATAATCTATAATTTTCCTTTACAAAAGTTTCGGTATTCGAACATACATATATATTTCGAACGAATACCGAATACTAGAAACTGAAAATTCGGTCAAATACTAAAAATGAAGTAGTAATAGATTTCGTACATATCAATTAAATACCTTCAAATAATCGAACTTTGAGAGCATTATTTGTAACACAAATGATTTTGTATTGCGCTCTTCTCTCATTAAAACGAAAAATTCGATCAGTATCAATAAAGGAGTTGTACACTTGTTTAACTGAATATGCACAATTGTACATGAATGTTTGATTGTAAATGCTTTTAATAAAATATGCCTAGAAGCAAAATAAATTTTAATTTGTAACAAAAATACTTGGGCTCAATAACTAAAACAGAGATTATTATATTGTACATATGTACATACATAATATAAAGAAAATTTATAATGCAAACCATACATTTGAAAAGCTTAATCCAACAGTTCTTGAACAAATACAAATTTTTATAAATCGAAAAAATATGAAAATATAGTTGAAAAAAGTGTTTTTAAACAAGTGTTTTTCGGCTAACACTTTATTGACTGTCAGCCATTTTATCAGCTGTCAAGTGATTTATGTTTAGTTTGGGTGTTTATGAGGGTGTTTTTTTTTTTAATGTATAGAACTTTGAAATTGAATAAAACAGAGATGATTTTCTTTAAATTGACATGAGATTTACTTTATTGGAAAGATAATCTTCTGGCATTATAATTTAGATATGACTTCTTGCATATGACCGTCACAGCTGGCGCGGACGTAGTCTAATCTATAACGGACTCCAGATTAGACTACGTCCGAGAATCTGTCATATGCCAGAAGTCATATTTTAATTATAATGCCAGAATATTATATTTTGAATAAAGTAAATTTAATGTTTATTTACAAAAATCATCTTTGTTTTATTATGTACATCTAAAAAACACCCTATAGAAGTATTTACGAATAAATTTGAAAGAAAATTTAATAAAAAGTCAAAAGGGATTTTCACTTTATCTTATGTTAGATGGAAATACGTGTATTTATTTGTATTTGTTGACATTCGTTTTACATATCGCTTTAATTGGTTCTTTCAAAACGATTTGAAATTATATTAGAAATATCCCAATATAGGGGGGGGGGGGCTACGTTTTATTAAGTTTCTCATGTCACATTTTTTTTTTATTAAATATTTAATACGAACCTTTTTTAAAACATTTATTCCTTTACATGGTGTGTACATAAAAATTATATGAAATTAATTTAAATGGCCTTCTAAATGTACGAAAAATACAATTTAATTGAAACCACTTGTCCTACAACAAAAACATGTTAAAAGTTAAGAATCTCATTTGAAATTCTAATTTTATGTAACTATTTATAAACGCATGTGTGTATGTACGAGTACATTAGATCTGCCCTTAAAAGAAATTACATAGTTTTGAAGACATCTTATTTTGTTCTTTAGTAGCTAAAACTGTTTGATTTTTCTTTTGTTCGAGTAAAATGAATAGTTCGAATAAGAGATTTTCATTTATTCGATTAAATTAAAATTAATTCAACTATTTTAATAATGAGTATTTTTATAAATAAAGTAAACAAAGTAAATTTATAAAATAATCATAGTTTTTTCACAATCATCTTTGTCTATTTTAACGAAATTATATTCAAAATCATCTTCAATATGACTATCGTCTACACTTTTGACATCAGTTAACATTATAATTATGTAGTATGTATTATTATTAATTTCAATATACTCGTACAACTAAAAATGTATATTAATGTTAATGTTAATTCTGTCCCAAAATTGATTATTTGATGCCGTTGTTTTTATTATTACTTGTTCAAATCATAAGTTAAAAAATGTTATGATTTGATTTTCGAGTTATAACTCCTTGTTCATCTTCAGTGATTGAATGATGACCTTTGTGAATATAATTATGTATTATTGGACAAGAACTAAAAGCTCCTTAAAGCATATTATATTTTTTTCCTTGAACATTATTTAAATTTGAAATAAAACTTTTCTGAAAATGAGATACACAAAAGGTTCCAATGATATCAATTGTACAACTTCAATCGATTGTCATTAAATTTTCTATTTTTAAGGCCGGGTCTAATATAAATATACAACTCACTTCACTTTGTACAAAACGAGATGAACATAATGGAAATACACCTCCGTTTGCCTTGATATAAACACATACTTTGTTTAGCATACTTTAAGAGTAGTACCTTATATAAAAAAGAAATAAAATGAAATATGTACCTGACTCTCTTAGACATAGATGGTTTGTAGTTTTGAAGTGAAATAGCCTATTCTTTATGATTTTACCAACACTCACGATGATGCCCCTAAACAAACAACAAACAAGAACAACCTAACAAAAAATGCAAAAAGAACAATGACGATGATGACAAACAAACTATTTACTTCCAGATAAGGATCAAAAAAAAGAAACGAAAAGAAGGACAATTATCAAATAAAAAAAAAACGAATAAGTAGTTGTCGGTCAAGTTGCATGGTTTTTACTCTATGACAAATGCCATTTCAAACTATCAGGACTACATATTTTGAACGAAATTTGAATGATTAGAGAGTGTTTCTTGAAATTTATTTATAATTAATAAAGAAATATTCCTCGATCGTAATTATTTTCTACTCTTGCTCAACTGTGTTATATTCGTTTAGTATTTAGTATTACGTTAGTATTTCATAGAAAATATCGAAAACCTCAAACAGTTTCATTTTTTTTTTTGTAAATATAACAAAATTTGTTCCGTTTTATACAAATTTTACACAAATGTACGAGTGTGTATGTTGAATGTATCACATTTAACAATTCTCTAAATCTTTAAGATTAAAAAAAAAAACACTCTATTAGATAGAAAAGTATATTTTTCAAAAGGAAATCAAGGCTACGAAAACGGTTCTATAGATTAACAAGCACTGACACAAGCAAAAACCATCTGTGCCTCAGAGGTCAACATTGAAAAAAATTAAGATACATATACAACTTGAACGTCGACATAATCAGATTTCTTATTTAATGCTCAAAGTATTGTAATATATATGTACATACATATGTATGTATGTATCTGTATACATACATATTTTAATGTATGTATGTATTTGTTTTTTTACATTATTTCTAAACAGTATTGTACTTTTTCAAATGGTTAAGTACAACAGCTATTTTATATAAAAACATACATATGTGTATGTGCGTATATTTGTATATTTAAATCTATATTTATGTATTTACATATATCTACATATGTACGAGTATATGAATATAATGCATAATATAAATATTGTATGAACATAAATAAATAAGAGATATGAAATGTTAAGACTAACTAGTTAAATACTAAATACATTTGCTCTTTGTGCAAAAATACACAAAATAATTGTTAAAATGAAAACTTTTCTTTAACTTGTGTCAAGATTCTGGACACATTTTTTTAATTCGATTTATCTTTATGAAATCAAATTTTTACAGAAGAATAATTTAGAAAAATTAAGTAAAAGTCGATGGGCGTTTCAATATCTATGCCGACAGAGAAATATCTATCTTTGCCTACGTTAAAATAATGGCGTTGGAATTTGCTCATTTTTCTTTTTGGTTTGATTTAAGACTAAAACGCATTATATGTAGCTGTGGCAGTGAAATATGGTTTCGTTTAGTGCCAAACAAACACATCTCCATATACTAGCAATTTTTTGTACTTTATGCACACATACACATGTATGTATAGTAGATACTGCTATCAATTGTACGGCTATTACTTTTACATGTGCGCCCCGTTTTTGCTTCCGCAATTTCCCGCTTAGTTGTCTTTCATTGCTGATGCTGAAGTTATGTGTTAGTTTGTTGTTAAATTATGTCTCTCTCACATACATACATACATATGTTCGTAATTATTTTTCTTTTACGTTTGGATGTGTATGCAGCAACCAGTACCATAAGTTAATGGCACCATTTTAAAACCTCATCCTGTTGTTGGTAGTATTATTAAGAAAATATATAATATGTATGTATGTATATGATTAACCATGTAACGGGCATACGTACTCGTACATATGTATGCATTATTTTGTGTATCTACCTGAAGTATACCTGTGTATCTAAGAAGTATAACCAAACTTTCTCCTGTCCGGTAGTAGTACCTCCTTATTTAATCATGATAATGAGGATGCACAATGTCTATGGATGCATCTACTAAGAACAACGATACGTTATGATAATATTTAGTGTTAGAAACAAGTACACAATTTAAATAACAAACACCGGACTTTTAAAGTCTTCAGTGTTGGTATTAAATTCCTTTTTGCAAAGTGATATAGTACTATATAGTAGTATATAATACTTCTATATCTCCACATCTTAGCTTCATTTAGGTATTTCAAATCGCAGAAATATGCCGAGAGATTTTATTTGAATAAGAATTTACTAATCTAATGGACGTTTCGAACGTCAAGTAACTGAAAATCAAAACTTTCACATTTTAAACGTTACATTGTAATAATATTGACATTATTTAACCAATCATAAACAATTATTCATTTTCATATACATACAAAATTTAAGTGTAAGAATTTAAGAATTATAGTAATTTGCTGTTTTAATGATTTTATGTCCAAAGTCTCTGAAAACGACTATTCACGGTATAGTAACATACGAGTATGCATGATGGTGTATGTAAATGTGTCTGCATAGTTTTATTTATTTTTTATTTTAATATTCTCTACTCATGCTAAGTTCCTTTACCTTTTTTATGTGCATTTGCATTTATTCATACACATCTTGTTTTAGTTGTTGACTCTTGTTTCATTTTTTCAATTTCTTAAGTGAAAAATATGTTTTTAACTCCCAAGTGACAATTTCAAGATGACAAATTACATTTACGTACGTACATATGTATGTATGTATGTATGTATGTATGTGTAAAAAACACCTTATTTGCAGTGACATTTCATTATTAAATTTTTTTACTTCCCTCTTGCATACAGCATTCATTCATGCAGTAAAAGGTTGTGGGTGTTTGTTAATTCGAATGAATTGAAACAATGACGTATATACATACATACATATGTATAGTACATAGATGTATACATACTCGTTCCATACATACAAATACATATACACAAGATTCTATGTTTTGGAAAAACTTTAACAGGAATTACTGCACTTTTTAGTGATACATTGTTCTTTTGATATGAGTTTTTATTTCTCGTTTTTAATATACATACATATGTACTCGTATGTATTTACATAGTTGCTTATTTTTCTGCATTTAATTATTTAATTGTAGAACATATACAAAATAACATAATTAAATACACAATTTTTATGAAGAAATACTCAAATTTGGTACGATTTCCATAACATATAGATCTGATCGAATCAGTTTTAACTTCTATATAGTAATTAATGTTCCATTACACACAAAAGTTGTAATGATTATTTATAAGGAGTGTGTTAATAAAAATAATAGATGAATAGAAGATGACTGGAGTATGTAATAATTTAATAATTAAAAGGATTTCTTTGTTTTACATTCAAAAGAAATGTTTTTACATTTATACTGTTGTGGCGTAATTATATTATAATATTTAGAAATATGTTTTATTTAAATACTTTGCTAAAAATACCTTTTTATAATAAACTATTTTTAATCATTATTTATATCTTTGAATTCAAAATTAATATTTTTCTTACGTTTGAAAATTAATTTGAATTGTACACCTAATTCTGTTTTTACGCGAGTTTTTTTTACGCGAATTTGATTTATAGCGTCTTCCAATAAATATTTCATTCTGTTTTTATGCGATTAGATTTAATTTAACGCGATCTAAAAATGTATGTATTTTTACCAGAAAAACGTTGTTTGGACTGGTTTTGGAGAATTTTAAATTAAACACATAGTTGGCAGCACTAAAAATCGTCTGATAGGAAAAACAGCCGCGATATTTCAACGTGAACTGAAATTATTAATGGGTATTTATCGTGAATTACATAACAGTCTTATAAAAACTGGAAGCCAACGATTAATAACGGAAATTGTGACCAAAATCACTGAACCATCACCAGCAACTGATCATGATTTCGAAAATATTTCTAGCGATGTAAGTGATGTCTTTCGTAAACGAATACGATTATCAGAAAGTGATACTGAATAAAAAAAGCATATGTATATCATATTTATATAACAAAAATATTTATTTTTAAGTTTTATTTTTTGTGATTACTTTTCTAAATAAACTTTTTTTTCTATTGGTTTTGTTTAAATAAAATATGTTTGTGTATAAAACAACATGAATTTGAATTATTTATATTATTTTACCTGATATTTCATACGTGTAACCAATTCCCTCATTTAATATGGATACTCTATCTTTTTTTACGCGTAAAAAGAGAATTAGGTGTAATAATATTGTGCATTTAAAAGCATTCATTTTGTTTGTCATTTTTTAATAAATTATTTTTTATAAAAATTTTAAAAATTTAGTGTTTGAGTTTGATTTATTCTATTTAACTCATAACCCACTAAACTGTATTATCACATTTTAATCATTTAAAATAACATCTAAAAGCAATTTTGCAACATTTTTGGTGATGTTTCTAGTATCAGCTGTCCATGCCTTTGTAATATTTTCAGTTGTTTTGGGCACTGTTTTTTTTTTTATCTTTTTGGATCTTGCCTATAGCCAGTGCCCAATATCATTAAATTCATTGTGGTTCTGGGCAGTAATATCAAATTTCCGAATTATGAATGAGTGATATTGCTTTTGAACGCAATCTATGTATATTAAACTATTGCCTGGGATTAATGTACTGTCGTCAATGACCAACTAACAACATTGAAAGGTTTCATAAAATATATATTTCAATTAAGATCGCAAATGCATTTTAGTTTTTTAAACTTTGGTTAATTTTTGAAGTATTTTTTGGAATTTATTTCTAATTTTTCTTGGATTTTATTTATTTTTGTTAAAAGGAAACATAGTTTGTGGTTTCCAATTGTTATTAGTAATAAATTAGTCCTGCTTTTAAGCGTTTTTGACGATCTTTTTGTTGAACATGTCGAAGGGAGAAGAATACTGGTATCTTTTACAATTGCTTTTGCCCGGGCTATTAGAGAGAGAGAGTGATGGGATGTGTTAGGCATTGTACACAAGCCACATTTTGACTTCTAAAGCTGTGACTCCTGAGGCGTTATCATGTTGAAATTATTATTTCCTTGTAAATCAATTTTTCGACATTCTTTCAGAATGAACAAACATACACGGTGATAGATATGCAACCCCAAACCATCATAGAACCACCACCATGCTTAACCGTTGGTTTTATATTATTTTCCGAAATACCACTTGTATTTACCTTTACCACACGAGCGTACCTACATATTGTTGGCTCTCAGCACCATTCGGACTGTTTCGTTGTTTAAATTTGTACGTACTGCCGATTATTTCTGAAGCAGATAAATGTGGCTTTACTCTATTGCATTCAAGCAAATTTTCAATACATCCGCGAACTATTCACCAATATATTAAATTTTTTATTGTTTGACGATAACTATTATCTCAAAAGATGTTAATTGACCTTGTTGTAAAGGTGTTTTATAATTTTTCTCGGAAATGTTTACATTTAATCAAATATCTTTACAACCGATCATAATAAGGACTAAATAATTACTAAAAACAATTGGAAAATACATAAAACGTTTTAACAAAAAAAAAACAAAAAAAATCGAAAAAAATTAAAAACGGAATTTAAAAAAGCAACGTAACAAAAATGAATATTTTTTTAAATTAATTTTTTTGGAGCTTTTTAATTTTACACAATGTCGTAATCAATTGCAAAATAAATATTTTTTTTAAATTTAAAAACTAATAGGGAAAATAGTTTTGTGATTCACTGTATGTATGTGTGTATGTATTTTTATTGCTATTATTTTTAATGGGGTCGGTCATTTATTTAAAATTATTATCCGTAAAATGGGAATAAAAAGAAAACTTTTTTAAATTAATAATTATGATCGAATTTACAGTATGTCATATCAGTTTTTTGAAAAATATTTCATATTGTAGAATATTTATATAAAAATATAGTTATTTGTTATAAACACGGAAAGTTAATAAGTATTTTGCAAAAATCTGTATGGTAACTTGCATGTTTGCATGATACGCAATCTCCTAAAATAGTTTCACTAAAAAAGAATCCTTCGATAAAATTGTTTGTTTTTGACATAATATTAAGTATGTACATAAAAATACAAAAAATTACAATTACAATAAGACTAGGAACGGTAAAGCATTTGTTAAAATACTTTTAAAACGTTTGTTTGACGAATTTGTATCTGTGTAGGTATGTGAAGTATGAATATTGTATCTTCACATAATGGCCACTTCTGCCTGGAGCGCAGTGAGGCTTCAAGCGTCTGGTTGTTGGAGATCGAGAATATATGGCCACGCAGGGATTCTGGGCCAGTTGTCTTCGATCGATCTCCAACCATCTGACTATATTACTCCATACACAGATTTTGATAGGGTATTCAAGGTCTTAATTCCCTCTAGGAGTGAGTGTAATAGGGGTAATCTCGTGTACAAATATGACACTAGGATATATACAGACGGTTCTAAGATGTCCACAGGTATACTTTCCGGAGGGAAAATCATTTAACTTATCCGAAGGGAAATAAGTTAAAAACAATTTTTATATGCTTATTGAAGTTGTCAAGCAGTCAACAATTTAAAAAATTGGCTATAGTCGTGGAAGCATTTAAATTTACCGTGGAATGATTGTCCAAAATCGTTGAATGCATGGGAGGAAAGACTAATGCCCACGGAAAACCGCTTAAACCTACATTTATCCCAACCAGAGATTAACGACCAACCAACTCGTACACTATATACTCGTACACTATATACATACATACATATGTATATAATATAAACAACGTAAAAATCCACAGTCTGCTGAGAGTCATAGAAATATTTGCATGTATATGATGTACAATGTACATATGTCATCTATTGCAACAATTACAAGGTAAAAACCATTTGTTTCGGAAATTAAAAGATTGATGAGGTTATCATTCTCTGAGATTAATAAAAATAAATTTTTTTTCGTGTCGGCAATATATTCAGATGGTAGACGATCTAGTGGATTATCTAGTGGAAGCAAATAAAGCCTTATGTATCATAATACAAAATTAACGGATAATTATGATGGCGATTCTATGGTGATATGGCGCTGCATTTCTGCCAACGGAGTTAGTAATATTGTATATACATAATGGACCAACAGGGATATTTTTTTTTTTTGGGGGGCTTCCTATTCTACATAATATGTATCTATCATGAATTGCAAAAAGAAATAACTTTTTTATTTGATTTTTACAACTTTATATATGAATGAAAAACAAATTTCTCCTAACAATGAGTAGGCAAAATAGTTTTGCGATACACTGTATGTGTGTACGTATGAATGTTTAAGGAATATTGGTATTTGTGTGTGTTTGATGAAATGTTAAATTATTCGCTCAGGATTATTCTTTCAGAAGTAGGCTGATTAATTTTTAAGGGAGGTACACACATGTTTTTTTTTTCGTTAAACTTTCTCTGAAAACCTTCTTACAATTATATGCAACATCAATATCTAGGGAAAGTTAAAAAACAAAACAAAAAAAAGTCTTAGGATTATGTATTGCGCCATACATGCAGAAACATGTTTAAGAATGAAAATTCTAACAAATGTAAAACTAATTTAAATGTAAAATGGTTTTTTTACAGCTACATACATACATCGACATCAGTACAATCAGATTCGGTGGCTGTGCTTGTAAGACAACGAGACTGTATACATATGTATATGTACAGACGTACTCGAATATTATGTGCTGTAACAAATGTAAAGTAATGTGTCATTTAAGTAGAATCTTTTTAGTGTGAGTTTTGTTTTCTATACTTAAAAACACTTAACTTGGTTTTGTGTGTATCTAAGCACACGGACGTGAGTGGGTGTGAGTGGGTGTGAGTGTATGTAAATTTATGTAGGCATTTTGAATTTAAATTTAGGTAAGACTGCATGCATGTACATATTTGTGTGCGTATTCATATCTTAGTGTATTTGCATGCTGGAATGTACCTATATTTGTTGTCATGAATGTATGTAGGTGCGTTCAAATAACACACACACACACATGTATGTATGTATGTATGTATGTGATTGCGTATGCAAATGTATAACTTTTTGTGTTTGTTTTTAAGTTTTCCATTTTTTGGTTTGCTGTTTAAGTGGCAACATTTGTAACATACTTTACAAATTGCCTGGCTTTGTTTGTTTGAAGAGAACTTTACTTTTTTTTTTAACAAAAAGTAAAAGTGCACTTTAAAAAATCAAGTATTTTTAAACACATACATACATACATTTGTAGAATACATATATACAATAATTCTATAATAATAACATTTTTTTTTTTTTTTTGTGGATTTACCACAGATACATTTATAAATAATTTTGAACACATTCAAATATATTTACAAGAACATGCGCAGACGTAGCATGCAACAATGTCTTGTATATTATGAAATTAAAAAAAAAACATCTTAATTATATTTAGTTTGCATTGTAGTCTTTAAAAAATAATTTAAAAAAAAATTAAAACCCTATTTTATCTCTGCGGGCCGATTTACAAACATTGAATATACATAGGTATGTGTGTGCGTAATAGAAGAAACTGATGAAGTAATTTTAATAGTGAGTGGCTGGCTAATCGAGTTACTGCACTAAGCTCCTTAATTATTCGGATTAACTTACGCATTCGTAAAACTGATAATCGCTACATTTATACATTGACATTGTGTAATATTTTACAGATTGCAGATTGGGTGCCCCGATAGACTAAGCGATATTGTGCCGGACCATTAGTCAGAGGGTTGCGGGTTCGATTTTCGCCAAAGACTCTGGGTGTTTTTTTTTTTTTTGCAGATTAGCCAAAAAAGCTCAGCAGTTTGTGTTTGTTAATTATATTAAAAAAGAATAAACAACCCAGCAAAAACTTCACTTACATATATTCTTAATTTTAATGACTAATGACAGAATTTATTATTGCGTAGCTTTATGCGATACTTTTTGTATTAATAATTACATATTAGAGAGTTAGTTTAGGGACTTAAGGGTTCTTACATACTCAAAATTTCATATTTTCGCCAATTAAAAAATGTTTAACTCAAAAAATTCAATTCTGTTTTAACTACTATTAACCAGTAAATAAAACTCGTTTCTGAAAATCAATGTTTTTATTTAAATGTGTTTTTGTCTTCGATTCTATTCAGATATCAAGGGATTTCTGCGGGAATTCAGCTTGCCTACCCTTGATCCCGCAATGTCCTTTGAATAGATCTTGGATGAACTTCTAGGTTTGTTAATAATATATATGTTATATAACAATTAAATTAACAAATACACAAGAATATGTTATTCAAGAATCAATATAACTTTAGTATTAAATGCCAAAAATTTACACTTTTATTCACATATGTAGAGTCAATTGACTTGCGACTGGGATACGTTAAAATATCTAATCACATCACTATTCAACCCAATGATGGATAAAATCACCAGTTCGGGACACTTAACCAGAAATGCTGGGAATATACATACACATACATTCATACATACATATAAACATACAAGAATGTGGCATAATAAAACACGCCAATTATAAGTATCCAACTTATAATAATTTAGCTTGTTTGTTATGAAATCTACGTCAGTAGTAAAACAATTCGCACTGACGGTGTGTCTAAATACCATGTGGATCCTATAATAACATTGTGTCGTGACATGGTGTCGCAAAATAATACAAAATTAAAAAATAATAATTACAAACAATAAAGAGAAGATACACTCCTTAAATACAAACACACATACAAGTGAGTGAACACTAACAACTTATGATGGACAGTTCTTTTTCATTAGATACATTATTGTTTATTAAAAATAACTTAACATGTAAAAAATATAAATGTTCTGTTTATACATTTGTTTTTTTCCCAACCTCACTATACTCTTTAACCCTTTATAATCACTTTCAATACAATGAATAATTGTTTTCACTTACGAGTATAATGAAAATAATGAAATGAAACAAAATAATTTACGTACTTAATATTTTTGAAAATTCACATTTACATTAAATTATGTACTTAAAAAATATACATACATATATGAAAGTATCAGATGCGTCTCGTACATACATAAGCCGTATGAATGTACATATGTATGTATGTATGTATGTATGTATATGTAAATATGTAAATACAACACACAATTACATGAAAAGTACTCAACTTTTAAATTATTCAAACAACACATGTTGATTAAACCCATATCATAAAAAGTAGGCCTAATTCTAACACTCGGTAATTATAAGTTTTTTGTTTTAATGTATGTAGGTACACATGTATAAACACATGTAAAATGTTTGCATATATACAGACGTACTCGTATAAGTGGAAATTCATGTTTCCTCTTTGAAACGGAAACAGAAACAAAAGTGTAGAATTGTAAGTGTAAAACGGTGAAACTAAGCAGAACCGTAACAGAACAGCACATTTAATTAAAATTACTACGCTCTAAAAGTAAGATTATATGATCGATAATGGTCGGAAACATATGAAACCTTTTACTCGTAATTTAAAAAAAAAAAAAAAAAAACATTCGTTATTAGATTTTCGTACAATTAACAAGTAGCAAAAAGAAAAAGGGGAAATAATTTAGTCATTGGCGTATGGTATCCCCTTTAACCTCTTTTTGATTTGTAAGTTTTTTTTAATAGTAAGATAAAAAACAAAAAAAAAATGTAAATAAAAAAAATTATTAAATTAAAAACTCAGGTACTTTTTCAGATCGCAAGAGAGAGAGAGAGAGAGAGAGAGATTAGCTGCTAACTTGTTAATGTGTAAATTTCCATAAGGTAAAGATAGCAGTTCACTAGTGACTGTCTTTTGTTAATTGGAGTAAGATGGATATCAACGTTTTCAACATTAAAAAAAAAAAAAAATCGAAAGATAAATAAATAGTATTCCTAATTTCTGCGCAACTTTTGAACTATCACGAATAAATAAAATTCCGTTTTTGTTAATAATTTCTATTATCTTATTCGACTAAGCAATGTTCATTTCACTGTTATGTAACATCAATGAATGAATAATAGATATTATATTATTATTATAACGGTAAAGATATATACGTTTGCTACCTCATATAAATGTTCTTCTGTTATTTCAAATAGCATGAACTGCTTGAATTCCGCATAAAAAGGGGTTCAAAAATAATCCTACAATAGATTTTTATAATTTCGAATTTTACTTTCTGCAGATATATTTACTGTTATTAAAATTTTAAAATTTAGTAATTTTAAAGTGCTGCCTGCCACTGGTAAATTTTGTGTGTGTAAATACTTTTTTAAGATAGTGTAGAGAAGTGTATATATTTTCAGCTTGCAAAAACACACATTAATACACATAAAATTAAAGTACGAGTATGTACTCCTTACATTATTTTCTATAAAAATGAATTTAAGAAACACATTTCTTATTTTTTCTTCTATCCTTTGATTAAGTATTTGTTTGTATAAAACATGTCGTGTTGCGTTTTGTTAGGTTCATGCATACACAGTAGATGGCTCCAAAATTATATGTATGATTTGAAAAACTAATGGTAAAATAAATGCAATTAAATCAGATCTTTTGTAAAAAAATTATTTTTTTAATTTTATAACACTTTGCTTATACTTAAACTAAAGTTTCAGGAAATATTTATATTTTTGTTTTTTCGTTGAACATGTTATCGATTTTTTAAATATTTTAAAAATGTATTTTTTTAGATGTCTGATGTATTGTCTGCATATTTGCCTCACTTCTTGTTTGACGTCTATAAGTTTAAAAATGTAGGCATTGGGCTTATAATTATACCCTACACAACCATAGTGGGGTGGCCCAAAAACGGATGGGATTGAAAGTGGTGCAAATCGGTTCATTATTTCACCTGGCGCCCATACAAATGTCCTACAGAAATTGGGGATTACCGATCATAAATGTTTGAATTATGTAAGTATGCAAACCAATTTCACCACAAATGAGTGGTAAATGAAGCCAAATCAGATCTACAAATTTCGTGCAGATCGGTGCATAATTTATCATAGCTCTCATATAAGGCCCACTTTCGAAATTCACTTGAACTTATGGTCGTTCTTAAAAATGTTGGATACCAATAATATTGAACACAAATATGTTTTGTATGTACAGAAATGAAGAGACCTAATTTTATAACGGTCGGTCCGTAGTTAGTCGAAACTCCCATATACGACCCTCTACGTAATTCACTTTAACCTCCATAAATCTTTTAAAAGTATTTATATCGAGATAAAGTTTAACACAGAAATCATGACACTAAACTTTTGGATTAAAATGAAACATATTTTGTTTGGTTATTTGTAAATTTAAGTCGTTGTAAATAATATAATGTTTTTGAATAGTTATCATTCAATAGTTGTGGTAAACATTTTTTAAAAATAATTATGTTTCAGTGAACCATATTCAATTTTATAATTGCGATAACTATAAAAATATTTATAGTAACTAAATTATAGTTAAAATCAAATTAAAATAACAATTATTTGTATACCACAACAATACATTGTTACCAAAAACACAGGGTAGTTGTTGTAACCATGCCCAATCATGTTTTGTCTCTGCGTGTATATGTAAAACTCGGTGCCGAATATTATTAAGATTATGAACACTATTACTTGTTTTCTATTTTTGAAACTTATATTGTTTAAAATATACATATAATACATACATATATAATTATTTATAAAATTTTTTTATTCTTTAACAAATTTAATTCATAACAATATTAAAATGTACGTTAGTTAAGCTGCATTCTTATGTACATATGTATGTATCACATGCAATACTTTCGTTTATACCTCTGTCACTGAATTCCATTCCGTTTAATTTTATTTAAACCATGATTAAAAATGTACATTAGAGTGTCCAAAAGAATGTCTAGGAATCCGTATTTGGAATAAAAGCCAATCGATGTGCGTCAGTTCCCTAACGGTGGATATAAATCAAGGTCTCAATACAATTAGTCCACAAAAGATTCGGCATTTCGGTAATCCTAAAAATATTGCTCTACAGTAGGGACACTCTAATGTACATACATATGTATGTACGAACGTATTCGTATTAACAAACATATAATATCATATGATTTATATGCATGTTTTTGTACTCATATGGGGAGTAAAGATTGATTTTGGACCTGTCAATACACATTTTAATATGTACATACGAGTACTCGTATGTCAGAAATGTAGAAATACAATTAAACACAATTGTTATTTTCAGCTGTATGTGATCATTGCTGACCAAATGAATTTTCATACCTAATACATACTACATTATTTTCATCTTCATGGTAAATATTGGTGAGCTTAACGAATCGTGCTATGAATAATTTCCGCTTTAATAAATTTTGATGGCAAGAAATGCGATTTGATGCAATTTCGAAGCCAATATTCAGGATATAATATGTTGTCAGTAAAAATGCCACAAACTACAATATAAATTTCAACATTTATGATGATAATGAAATTTTCTTTTTTTTTTTTTTGCCCTTCATCACTTCTCATACGAAATTGTGTTGTGATGTTGTTATTGAAAAGTGATAACTCAATTTTGTATAATTTTTATCAAAGTGCACGCTCACATATACAAAATTACGAGTTGGATAATTTAAACCAAAAACATTATAAATAAAATGCGAATTATGTATGTATGTCATTTCTTCATCTTATGCTCTGAGTTAAAACATTATTAACTACATGAATTTGAAAATTTATTTAATTAGATCACTGTATTACTATGTATATACCGTAGCATTTTATTTCTAGGTACAATTTCGGTTTCGACCAATACTTTACAATCAACCAATAACCCGTATATGTAATACAGCACTTTATTTAACCCTAGTAAATAATTTTGCTACACCGCAAAATTCTGCATTGATTTATTTCCAATAGTTTACCATTATCTTCTGCCACGAAAAGAGCCACAATAACCCGGTTAACAACTGGAGATACACAGCTATATGCATGTAGATACATATGTACGTATGAGCAAATATTTTACTCAGTTACCTATTGAAGAGTTCGATAATCATATACAGATGTACATACCGACATTCATAGGAAGATAAACGTATATACATACATACATATATACATACATACATGCATGTGCACACGACGGACGTACTTTCTCGTATGCATGTTCGCAAATGAAATCAAAACCAATGACCGAAAATAATTTGTTGCAATAAATGCTCCCAATTGCCAGTCATTTACAACAAAAAAAAAAAAAAAATCAATAAAAATTTCATAATCAACAAGAGCTCGAACATACGAATACGAGTACGAGTAGGAGAGCCAGTTCAAACATAAACAAAATTTTTGAAATCGAACACATCACAGTACAATGCACAACTACTCAATCCACTAGCCGATGTACTGTGTGTACAATTGTGCTACATACATATTTAGAGAATGTTCAAATAACAATTATTCCACATTAAGAGAAGATTCATTGTGACAATCGAATTTATTTCACATAAACAGTACGGCTAAAGATCGAATTTTCCCTGTAGTGTGTCGTGAGTTCCACTGGATAATTGACCACAAAACCGAAAGAGTGATTTAAATATGCATGTTTCGTAAAAAACAAGTTAGAGTGCCGAATCTTAAATACCCTACACCTAAATATAATAAGAAATACAAAACTACACTGGTTATAGGACTAGAATAGCATTATTCAGTGTTTTTTAATACTAGTTAATAGCTTAGCATTGTTTAAACGGCAATTTTACGGCCAACATAATCTATTTTAAATGTTTTCAAATTTTATCTCATTTTGGCCTTTTAAAATTAATATTATTACCAACACTCACCTAAATTTACAGAGTTTATTTGTTATTCATAACAACCTTGAGTGCAATTTAACAATTTATAAAATGAAAAACAAATTTTTCCATTATTGTATATGGTGCATTTCATGTCAAGTGACCCAATTTTAAAATCGATGTCTTCCGATTTGGATGAAATGCACCAAGGTTAGTACTATTGGATAGTAGGCCAGACACAAATTTTTAGCTCTATCACTCAAGAACTGCCGGAGTTAGAGGGGGTCAAAGTTGGACATTTTGGTCATGCAGGGTTTTTTTTAAATGAGTGTAACTTTTCACCTATTGGTCCTAGCAAAAATTGTCCAAAGGACTTTAGATAGCTATTTCTTCAATCATTCCAAAAATATTTTTTTTTAATTTTTAAAAAATTTTTTTTTTAAATTTATTTTTTTTTTAAATTTTTTTTCAATTTCGGCCCTTTTTTTTTTTTTTTTTTTTTTTCTCAAAAGAAAGCTTATACAATTTACTTTAAGGCCCATATAGTCCCATAATGGGATGCGAGTAGGATATCTATCAAAAAAATTATTTTTTAACTCAAGAATAGAATTTTTCAACATTTGGCGCATGTATAATTTTCATTTTCCCCCATTTTTTTATTTTTTTTTTTTTCAAAATGGAGTTTTTTTTTTATTTTTCCTTAAAAGAAACTTTATACCATTTCCTTTAAGAGCTTTGTGGTTACTTAATGGGATGTAAGTGGGGTATCTATAAAAAAATTTGCAACTCAAAGAAGAAATTATTTAAATTTTTACCATATGCACTATTCTCATTTTATTTCCTATTTATTACTTATAATACTAAATTACAATAATAATAATAAATAATTTAATAAAATTAGTATGTAAATTTTGAAATTACCAATCTTTCTTCCTTCTTATTTATTGCCTTCATTTTTAGCTTTTTTTGCCAATCCTTTCTTGGAGTTACTAGGTTCAGCTGCTGATTTTGCTGATGCTGTCTTTTTTGGCTTTGGAAAGAAATCGCATTGAGTAGATGCCGAAAACTTTTTCAACTGGAGTCTTTAGCTAACTACAGACTGTGTATTCGGCCATAAGAATATCATAAAATTATGTTGACATAAATTGCATTGTTGTGTGCAACCACGGTTGCCAGATTTGAAGATTTATCGTCATTTTGACGACTTTGGATGATGTAAATGGCATTTTGACGACTGGACGATTTTTAACTTTAATTTGACGATTTTTAAATATTTTTCGGCTGACACCATTTTTATAATAATTTTGAACTTCTTTAAGAGCAAAGCAGTTTTGCGTCAATATATGTAACTTATATTAGTAACAAGCAAAAGAGATAGTTATAACTTAGTTATTTTCGTGTTGATAAATTTAGTGTTTTAAGATTTTTAAACCTTTTGTCCAAAATTCTACAACTGCTGCATATTTGTATATATATGTGTGTGTGTGTGCATACCATTCTAGAAGCGCTGCGAAAAGGGAGTCCAACAAAAGAGCAATTTCGGAGCAAAAGAAAAATTTGCTTGTTACTGTCCTGAGTCGGCACGCAGTATGACTCAGAAATTCCACTTAATTATGTGTGTATCAAAGCGTTGTTGTCCGTCCTGTTATTTGTGCTTTGAACAAAAAAAAACATAGCTCTACAACACAATAATGATAAAAACAAGACTCTTTTCTGACATTATCTAAGAGCCCAAAAAAAACCCTTTTTATATGTATGTACATCCCAGCAAGCCATATGAGTCCCAAGAGAGTCTTTTCTGACACCTTTTTCGGAACGTTAACGCTCTTTATGAGCCCAAAAAAACAATCATAATTGCTCCGAAAACCTTCAGAAAAGATGGTCATTACATTCGAAACTGGACCGTCAGAATGGTTGGTTGTTATACTCGGAAGTGGATATTAGTATTAACGTGAATTTCAGAAGTGGACCATATATGGGCGATATGGTCACAATCCAGCAGTTTGATTTTCGCATATATGTAAATGCTTCGTGTAAAATTTTGAATCGGTATCGCTTTTTATAAAATATTTATGAGTACTGAAGTGATTTTCGGAAGAGACCGAAATTCACAAATTTCTGTAGTATGATCTATGTAAAGTTTTGGGTCGGAACCGATATTGATAAAATATATGTATATATAGATTAATGACTTTTTCGGATGTGGTCCATATATAGGAGCTATTACCAATTATATAAAATTTAGTACAACAATTTATAGACTATAAGTACTATTTATGTCGAATTTTAAAATTTTAACATTATTTATACCAGTTTTATACGTATTTAAGTAAATTTTGGAGATGGACTTTATATGGGGTCTATGATCAAACATGGACCAAACTTAACAAAATTTCGATTTGCGATTTCTTCTTACATGAAATTCATTTTTGCTGAATTCCAATTTTATAGGCGTTTATGTATCATTGAGCCATATTCCGGAAAGATATTTATGTATATGGGGGCTATGAGAAATCATGCACAGTTTCTTTTTTTTATCATAGACGTAACGTGTACAAAATTTAATGGCATTATCTGTAATATGTATATTTAAAAAAATTGCAAGAAAAATGTTTAAAAATATCAAATTTTTATGGAGGTTGTTTCACATTTTGGTCCATAACTTTGGTTCTACTATACTGATTTTGCAGATTTTCAATACCAAACTGCTTAGATGAATTATAAACGGGCATAGCTCAATCGACTTAGAATTTCATAAGGATCAATAATATGGTGATGGAGGGTATAATAAAATAGATAAGGAATACATAAGGAGAAAGATCAAAGCCTTGTGGTACCGCAGAAGTAATCCTGATCTCCATTTCTATATTTTTTTTGGTATATTTTCTTACTATAATTTTGTTAATTTAATGATATTTTTCTGTGCTCTTTCACCTTTTCTCTAATATGGCACTTACTCGTACATATGTACGTTGGGTTGTAGAATAAAATGGCAAAATGATTGTGAAAAATATTCAAATACTGAAAGTGTTCGATTGTCCAATTCGTAAGAGTATTCGTATGCGATTCCAAAAATGTTCTAATATGTAGATACCTAGTTATGTTGATGGCACGGTACTTTTTTTTAGCATCTCAATTAAAATAAATCAAATGTTTGTTTTGCTGCTTCGTATACGAGTACGTAATTTACTTTATAAATCATACGCACTGTGGCATGATACTTACATATTTTATGTATAAGAATGTATACTCACTCGTACATATATATACGAGTACATACATATGCCCAGTCGGAAATTTGGAAAGGTACTTCCAATGGTAAGACAAGTTTTGAATACTTCATTTTGTTGTTAACTAAAAGAAACTAGAAACGGCATGCAATGATGAAGCCAAAACAACAGTTATGCTTTGCTTCCTTTTGTTGTTGGACGATAAATGAAAAAAAGTTAATTTTCTGTCATTTCATTTCTGCTACTGGCGTTAAGACGGCGTGTTTTTTGAATTTAAATAAAAAGTTTAATAAAATATTTTTCTAAGTTTGTGTTATTGTGCAAAAGTGAGTTTATACAAAGAACAGTGTTTTAGACTTTATTGTGATTTTATAATTTAAATGCCATGCGGGGGTTTTCAAGAAGAAATTTACGGCTCTTGGCAGCCAAAAACTACAGCAAAATAGTGAACCTTAAACGTGTGAAAATAGTGTCCAAGAATCGGTTAATAATAATGAAGTGTTTGAAGAAGTGTTCGACTCAGATTATAATGACTTTCCTTCTTATTCATTCCTCTTTACAGAAGCCGTCAAGAAGGAAGGGTACACGGAAAAGGAATTTATTTCAGAAATTCGGGCCACCATTAAGAATTATAAAAACTCTTTTTATAAAAAAGCCTGCTTGGAGAGAAAGAGACAGTTATCATAAATACATTTATTTAGTTCGTTTATTTGACCTTTTTCAATATTTTATAATTTCTTTTTACTTATTGCTTATTGTCACTTGAATTTTATATAATTTTTTTTATTTATTTATATATATTTATATTCAATATTTCGCTATCACAATGGATAGCTTCATCAGGGATAATACAATTTTTTAATTACTTATTTTTTTATTTATTATTTATTGAATTTGAAATTGAAATTATAAAATAAATTACATTTATTTTAATATAATAATAACAATAATATATGTATATTAATTAAATAAAAAAAAATTAAAATTTGATAAAACACACATTTTAATACGTTTTTATGCCTTACGCATACATTAGACTGTAAGCGAGAAGAGAAGTAATATTGCTTACCTTTTCATGTATCGAGAAGGGGAAAATGCATGCTTATGGAAAGCATAACTTACAAATTCTTTCAAAAAGAAACCATATTCGGAATGCACGTTCTCAATATTACAATGCATTACACTTTCATTTGCAAAAAGAAGTTATTGTGGAATCCAAACACAAAGATTCTCGAGTGATAACATGCATTACCTTCACTTTATTTTTAGAAACAAAAGTAGAAGCATGTATCATGTCTTCTTATTCTTTCAAAATAATGCTTACGACAGGCGGCAATTCTTTTAAGAAAGTAATGGGAATTCGTAGGGGAAGATAGCATCACTCTCGGACGGAAAGTAAGCATACTGTAATGCATTATTGCATGCTTATTTTTCCTACTGGGATGTATATTTTTAGGTATGTATGTATTTAATTTTACCTGAAATCACAAGAATATGGTTTCAATGAAGTCTTTAATTACTTCCCATAATTGTCAGAATATACATCGTAACACTCTTGAATATCGCATCTCCTACCACGTTTACTCATCAGTCATCAAGTGGAAGGAAACTTTGACTTTTTGCTGTTCATTCAAATCAAACGTTTGTTCGTTTGTCAATTACCATTAACACTCACAACTTTGTTGAAATATGTACATATAAAAATTGAGATGTAAAATTCTGATGCCATCTAAAACACACACTTTCGCACGACAATTTTGATATGTTTGCGTATATGTATGTATATACTCGTAACTAAGTAAGTAAGTAAGTAAGTAAGTAAGTAAGTAAGTATTTGTGTGCGGGTGTATGTGCATAGTCGTAGAGGCTTTTAATGTAACAGCAATTGCGGCACTCATGCTGCTTTCTAATACTTATCTTTTTACTCTCGGGAGCTTTTAAAAGCTGATTTTACTGATTGTTGGTTTTTATATTTGAGATTGTGTGTTTGTATATAAGTATAAAAATATATACATACATATATATATATTTATGCTGTGAGTTCTTCTTTACCGTCGTCTTCGTGATGAAAGATGAACAAGTTTAAAATATGTTTGATTTTTGCTGTATAGACATTTTTTCTACATCATTTTATTGGCCGTAAAAGCCACCTAAATTGATTTTCTTTTGTCTCCCCAACAAAGGCAAAGAAGCAACTTTTTCTTCAATATTTGTATTTCCTAAGAAAAGAAAAGAAGAATATAGGAAATATATGGAACCTTTCATTATAAATCAACACAAAATGTAAGTATTTAGTGTTCAACCTCAGAGAGTTGGATACAATTGTAAATGGCTTAGCTAGCCGAATCTCTAAAAAATATATTCTGTGGGACACGGAGTGTGTGCCGCTGGCTATTGTTGCATAGTGTAATCTTCAAAATGGAGGCTATTTACTTATCAATCTAAATATTTTAAATATTTTAAGAATACAGTTCACAATAAATATTCCAACTTGCCAAACATTTTTAAAACGTATAGTTTTTCTATTAAAAATTGTACCTAATGGTTTCAATGACGAATGTCAATTTATTAGTAAATAAGCATTATAAAGCTCTTAAAATAAAAAAAAATATATATATTTTTATGCTTTTTGTTAAATTGTAAATACATACACATTTACCGGGAAGATGTGTCGGAAATTCTTCAGCGTAAATCACAAAAAAAAAATATAATATAAAATAAATTATAAAATTATAAAAATTTTTAGATGGTTTCATAAAACTTCTTTTACTACTAAGTAAAAACGGGGCTAATTATGATTATGACTTTTATATACATACATATGTATGTATGTAGTTAGTAGATACTTGTACTACTTATACTCCACAAGGTTCGTGGTGTCAGTTTTATTGTATTTGATTACTTCTTTGTTGTTTCTTTAGATAGTGCACTACATATTATGAAGTTCTTATTTGTATTGCTATTAGTTTCAATCCCTTAACCCTTATCGGTAAATGTATACATATACATACATATGTAGTTATCTATGTATGTATATGTTAGTTATTATATTAGAAAAATCTGCAACATTCATTTGCGCGGCAATAAAAGATACATGTATGTATGTATGTATACACACATTTCAAATTTTAACAAAATTAGTTTTTCCTACTGATCAAAAATTATTTGCTGTTTTGTCTCAATCATAATCAATGAACAACAAAATATGAACGTTTGAAGATTCCATTCCATTACATTTTGTTTATTTCCTTATTTTGATGTAATTTTCAAAATTGTTTTTGTATTTTCATTACACATGAGAATTCGTTAAAATGAAATCAATTTTTATATTTGATATTAATATTTCTTATTTATAACAAAAAATAAAAATAAATATTTATTGAATAGTAAGGTAGTTTTTTTCGTTATTCTTAAAACATATCATCAATGACTTTAATCTTTATTACTTTAATAAAGATTTTTTTAAAAAAATTATTATAATAAAATTTTAATTTTAATTATCGGGCAACTAATATTTATTAATATTTATGCAATTCAAATATCTCAATTAATAACAATTTTGTGCAATTTTTGTTTTTTGGCAAAAATTGCCAACTGAAAATATTGAAAAATATATGTTGAGAATGTTGGAATTGAAAATTGATAATGCGGTTCATAAATGCTTGAGATTTGGTGTGATTGAAGATAAATTAAATTTTAACTAGCAGAGACAAAAACCACAATTTTTAGCCAAGCTCGATTTGCACTGTTAATCACATAATGTCTGAAATAATTTTAGAAGAACTAACTTTCAAACAAGGCAATTTTGTTCTGGATGTAACTGTAAATATAATGTAATGATAAGGAATTGAAAACAAAGTAGTGGAGAGGGGGGCACGTTTGAATACGGGACACCTTTGAACAATGTGATAGAAGCTCAGTTTAACATTTTTTCCGATCCTTAATCGAGTTGTCATACCTTGTTTTCTAGCAACGTCAACAACTTTTGCTAGTAGTTGGATGAACAAGTTTTCGCAGTGCCATTGTAAATTTTTTTATTTTTTTTTTGTAAGAGTGTAAGAAGTATTCAGTGATCGTTTTCTTTCGTGAAAGAAATTTATTGCAGTAAAATTTATTTCAAACAAAATTAAGGTAAGTTATTTAATATATTTATGTAAAAAAAAAATTTTATTATAAATTTCCGTGAAATGGCAAGCCAGTTCAGGTTTGAACAAAGAAAGAAGGGGTGCCCCCTTTAAACATGTTAATTTATCAACCGAAGTGCCAAACATTGTTGATTCTCTCTTATTTTCTGAAAATGACGAATCCAATGCTGATCATGATGCTTTAAAGGGAAATCGCAAGGTCTTTTCCGTCTTAATAATATTAAACTTATTTTTGATCTGAATTTTTTTTATTTTTTAATTGTTAATGTTTTTCTTAATAAATAAATCAAATTTATTATATATATATATATAAAATATAACTGTTTATGTTATTTTTGGACATAAGCGCTACATGAAAAAATTGCCGTTCAAAGCTGCCCCGTATGGGGGCACATTTGAACACAATGACTTTATCCATTAAAAAAAATATATATATAAATTGAACTAAAAATAAGTTACTTATAGACTTAAACTAAAGTTTATTTCCATACATATTAGTTAAATTATGTAAAAAGTAAATAATTCAAAAATATAAATTTTTATGTAGCTTGAAAGTGTTTAAAGGTGCCCCCCTCTCCCCTACATTTTTTGTTCAAAATACATACATATGTACATTAATAAAATGTTTTCCAAACTGGAGCAAGTTAAATATAGTTGATCAGTCACCCCCAGATATTCCAGAAATGTGATCAATTATAGTTTTTTTAAAGGCAGACGTTTAAAGGCTTCTACCAATCATTCGCAATCGGCTACCTACCATGTTACCAATTGCCAAAACATGTGGACAGCATTTTATTCAAGTAAAACATATTTGGGTATTTAAAACAAATTAAAGAAATAACGGAACATAGAGTGGAATTAAATTAAATATTAAAAAGTTTTGGCCCTTTATGCACATATCCAAATATTATAAAAACATATGTATTTTGTAGCAAGACTAATAATAAAATTGGTGCAACTTTAACAATTTACATACATATGTATATATTTGTATGTGTAAAACAGAAGGCCCATAAATTAATATTGTACCTTTTACTCAGTATCTCTTTCTCTTTTCGTTGCCATCGGACAGTTATGGATGTATGTATGTATGTCATATAATCATATTGTACTTGTACAATAGGATGGTTCTATTTATTGTGTTCTTGTATGGAGAAGAAAAAAAGATAGAAACAAATTGCTCCCAAGGTTGCAACATGACCCAAAACTCGACACTACATCTAAACGTTATCCGATTTTATTTAAATGTCATACCCAAAACAGAAATTTCATCGTACCCCAGATGCAAACGATAATAATTCTGTAAGAATCGAATTTTGTTAAAAATGTTTGTAATTTAAATGAAAATATCTTGCTTCAAAAAAAAAAAATTTTAAATTTTATGAATGTATTCGAACGCAAAACATACATACATACATATTATACCAACTGTATTTGTAGCTAATCCAATGATTCGATTGAAACAATTGAAGCAGTTAATTTTTGTTACTCTACTGTACGATATATTTATTGTTAGTTATTCACTTACTTTTAAATAAATTCTACTTATGTAGGTACTAATTTTTTTAAAACCATTTCAGCTTATAATGTTATCTTTGATTGCTTGTGAGGACGGTTAGTTATTACATATGTACTATGTACATATATATTTATTAATCACCCCTATCGTGAATAAATATTCCACATGAAATAAAAGGGAACAAATTTCATGTGGAATTTTTATTCACTATAGGGGTTAATGAGAATATTATTAACAAATGAAGTGCAATAGTGTGTCCTGGATTGATAATTAAAATAAAAATGATATGCCTAAAAATCTATTCGTTGAGACATCCTAATGTATGTTTGTACAAACATGTGTCATTTTGAGTTAAATTAAACAAAAACAAGTTAGAGTGCAATATTCGGCTGTGCCGAATCTTAAATACCCTCCACATAAACTTAATAGAAAATACAAAAACTGCACTGGCTATAGGACTAGAATAGCATTATTCTGTGTTTTCTATTCAGTATTAGTGTAATTTTTTTTTAATATTTTATATATTGTTTGAAAGACAATTTTACTACCAGAGTTTGTCTTATTTTCATAACAATCTAACAATTAAAAAAACATTTTTCCATATTTAGCACAAGTTAAGAAACGGATTATAAAAAAAGATAAGCTTATAAGGTGAGGCTTCTTTTGATTGAATCTGATCTCAATAATATTATTTGCAAAAGATTTATGGGTGGCATGGTAGATGTGGACCAATTATAACATTATAACTAATGTTATTTTTATGTATTTTAGGCTTATTTTGCTTGAATTTAATCTCTTGTTATACTCGGAAGTGGTCTTAGTCCGGCAGCTATTGCCAATTATTGACTGTCAGCTACAAAATCCAGTAGCATATTTGCCGTATAACCGATATTAGTATAATTTCTGGATATATATAAAAATTTGTTCGATATCGATATTTATTAGATATTTTTGTGGGTTAATTTGTTTTTCGGAAATGGTTCTTATATGACAGCTATGGCAAATCATGGACCGATCTTCTTCAATTTCGGAACATAGAATTTTATGTATATGAATTGAATTTCAACAAAATAACGATATATTTAAGATACATATTAGTAATAAGGTGAATTTCTGAAGTGGTCCTTATATGGGAGACATGGTCAAATATGGATCGATATTTTCAAAATCCAGCAGGTTAATTTGTGTGTACATATATGCAAATTATTTACATAAAGTTTTGAGTCGGTACCGATATTTATAAGATATATGTGTATAAAGATTAATGACTATTTCGGATGTGGTCCATATATGGGAGCTATGACCCATTATGAGCCGACCACAATGTCAAATTTTAAAATTTTAACATTATTTATACATTATTCTGTTTGCTTGAAACTTATTTGTGCTGAATTTTGTATCAATATTGCAAGTTTATAGGCATTTAAATATCATTGAGTCATATTTGTATTGAGGCTATAAGAAATCATGGACTAATTCATACTATTTTCCTCACATTGTCTTCTTTTATCATAAAAAGATCGTATACAAAATTTCATGGCATTATCTGTAATATATTTAAAAAAATTGCAAAAAAAAAAATCGATAAAAATATCAAATTTTTATGGAGGTTGTCTGACATTTTGGTCCGTAACTCTGGTCCTTTCTACTTTACCAATTTTGCTGATTTTCAATACCAAACTGCCTAAGAATATAGTTTTCTGGAAATTCTGTGAAGTTAAGTTGTGTATTTTGAACGTGAGAGTGTTTTACATGGACGGACAGACGGACAAACAGACAGACATATGTAGCTCTATCTACTTAGAATTTCATAAGGATCAAGAATATATGTATATACTTTGTTGGGTCTCAGATGAATATTAAAAAAAGTTTCACACGGAATGACAAACGTAATAAACCCTCATTCACCACTTATGGTAGTGGAGGGTATAAAAATATTATTATATAGGGCACTTGCATGCTCCTAACAAGTGTGTAGCAAAACAAATTTATTAACATAACTACCGCAAAAGAGACAAGCTCTTTTTATTTGTCGTCATCACAAACATGCACATACATGTACATATGTATGTATGTATGTATGTACTCGTATGTTCTTATTTGCAAAATGTTCATATTACATTAAGAAATATTAAAACATGAACATGAAAAAATATGTTTTGCATCGTTCAAAATCTTGTTCGCTTTTTAGACTACGGTTTGAATACATGTATGTATGTATGTTTGTAAACTTGATTATGCAGAAGCAATAGCAACATCAACGACAACATCATTAGGGCAGCGTTGAATAACGGAAATATAAATAACACAAACAGGAGGTACATATTCGTCTCTCTTTGAGACAAAAACTTAACGTCAAAACACAAGTTGATAATTTTATACTTTTGAATGTAGTTACTAATAGTTTTTGTGACAAAATTTTATTATTATTTAATTTTTTTTTTTTGTAATTTATAGACATTGTGTAAAATGGGAAAATCCGAATAAAATTGTAAAAAGTTTTTTTTTTTTGTTTAGTTGATGTTTCATTTTATTTTCATCACAAATTCCAGGTCATGACAGTACTACGATTGTCTAGATGAAGTATAAGTTGTTTAAAAAATGTTTAAAAAAAATAAAAACATACATATGTATGTATGTACATATACATATACATACTACAAGTACATCATCCTGCTATTGGTTTATCATTTCAAGAAATATTTCTTTGCCTATTTCTTTTGTCCAGATGTTTCCAGATGGTGCTCAGTTGGCTTCAGGACTGCGGAGGATGATCTAAAGTTTTTGGACAATGATTCAGCAACCACACTTTCACAATTTTGGAGGTATGCTTAGTGTCCTGTTAGAAAATCCAGTTCTGCGCTAGTTTTGATTTATCTATACTTTTTCATTGTAGATGCCGTCATATAACCCCTGATCATCACTGAGCTGCCGCCATATTTTACCGTCTTTTTCGATATATCTCAAACTTACTTTCATTGGTTAAAATTGGTTTTTATATTTTGTTGCTTTTTATTTTTTTGGTTGTTTTTTGATATAAATTTCTCTTAATTGATGTTTGTCTCCCCATTTTAACGTCACAATTTCATTTATTTTAGAGACAAATTATGAAACTTTTATTTATTTTGAATGGCACTTTACCATTATACTTTCAAACAAAGAAAAATTAAAAGAATTGCGACTACTTTCGGAACGGCACGGGGTTTTTACATAAGGATAATGCCCCTGTTTACTTTTTTTTGAGTCGTAAAAATTTACTTATTTTAACAATAAATCAATTATTGTTTTTTTTATGTGAATTTAATTATACTTAAATCTATTCACTTGATGATTGACTGATCATTGCACAGACCAAACCTTTAAAGCTAGAAACTTAAATTTTGGGTATAGTATATAGACCCGTAAGAAGGGGTTTTTAGAAATTCGGACGGTAAGTTGGATAAAACAGATAGAAATGTTAACTAAATTTGTTGTGCCTTCACTGAGACGCGAACTTTGGTTGGGCTACATTTTTATTTCCAAGTCTAAAATATTTATTTTGTTTTCAAACAAAATTTTTCACCTATTTCATGATTAGCAAGCAATAACCTTCATATATGTAATTATCATAAATTCGTATTTAAAATACAGTTGATGAGGTCCTTTTTGATCGTATAAATTTCATGAAAAGGAATATTATTACCTTTTTATTTATTACTTTTTCGGAATTCTAACGCTGAAGGACTTAACTTTTTAAAGTGGAAATGTAGATTTTCCACAAATTGAGTCATACTCAAATTCAATGCTATTTATAACATAAAATCTATATCTACATATAGTATGTATGTATATGTATATAAAAATGAATGTGTGTTTGTTTGTAAGTCTATAGACAGCTAAACCGATTTTCTACAAATTGCCCCAGTGTCTTCCTGTATGCCTGGAAGGAAACAGAGGCTACATTTCGTTTTGAAATTGCAAGATAAATTACACTATATTTTAGGTGAATATATACTGTGAAAAATGTCAAATAATATGTCTCCAAAAAACATAATTCCGTTCAAAACGCACCAGCTAAACACTAAACATGTCTTGCAGACCTTCGGCAACGTTTTACAACATTACGAGCGACAAAAAGGACGCTGAACTCCTTGCAAGTCATCGACATCAGTACAATCTGTGACGGTACAATCTAACGAGACACCGTCGCCTACAAAGTCAACGACATCGTACCACAACATCACAAGCTACTGAAACAAAAGATCAAAGTAAATTTCGCATAGAAGATCAGAGAAAGGATAGATCAATTGAATTTACGCTCTTAACAAAATCACATACAATATAATTAATACATAATAATACAAACTTAATAATTTTTTAACTCTTAAATTTGTATATCACTACAATGGGTAGCGAATGGTAGCGAAATACACCCGGCTAGTAATTATATAAAAATTTTCTAGTATAATATTATTTATATTAATATAATTATGATTTTCTTTTAATAATATATGGTGTTGACTTTATTTTGACGATCACAGTATTTTGGAAATTCTAGTTATTTTGCTAAAGTTTTTTCTTAATTATTCTTGGAGTAGTTTTTATTTTTTGTTCAAAAGATATGTGTTATTTATATCCCCAATGTTATTAGCAATAATTTCGTCCTTATTGTGAGCTGGTATGAAGATCTTGGCGTTAAAAAGGAAAGATAATATAACATTTCTAGGTAAATACTATCAAAATATTTGTGATATGTCACAAATTGTCAAGCAATAAACAATTTAATAAATTGGTCTATTGTCGCGGAACACTTTAAATTTACCGACTAAAAAAATCCACAGGTCCACTAATAACAATTGAAATATGCCTTCTTAACAAAAGAAATAAAAAAATTATAAAAACATTTTTTTTACTTGTTTTCTTAATTTTTTATTTTAAAAATTAGAAAGCAAAATAGTTGTGTGATTTTTTTTTATCAATAAGTCTGACTTTGAAGAAATTAAATATAATTGAATAAGAAAAAATTATGTATGATGCAGTTAATTTTATCATTTCTAAACCCAAAGTTAAATTTGTCAACACACTTTTATTTATACGTCTAGAATATTAGCCGAACATACATACATACATACATACATATGTATATACACTTAATTCTAACTTTTAGAATTAGAACTTATTGCAATACAGTTACATATTTATTTGCCGAAGGAACTTTCACAGGACTCATTTATAGTTATTTACCTTTCATTTATATTTAAAATGGTTTATAAAATTTCATATTTTACTTTTTCACTTGTTTGAAGTTTAGTCAATAAATAAAAATAATTTAATTTATATACCTACACATTAAATTTAAACAGAATGATGTTAAATTGTTACTATTACTATTTAATTACAAAAATGGCTCTTTTGAAATTCTTCGAATAATTATTCGTTAGAAATTGTTCGATTATTCGAACGACCAGTATTCAAATGGATAACCTACTACATTCCCTTGCAATAACCGAACGTTTATAAGCCTCAATTTAAATTCTAGAACATTGCTGTCTTAGATAAATCAGTACCACAGGGATTACTTGTTTAAAGAACACTTATTTTATGCATATGAAGTAGTGAAATACACACTCTTACATATGCATATACAGTGACTAACAAAACATTTCATATGCAAGAAATATTTTTTTATTATCTTTATGGGCGTTTTAAACATATGTATGTATGCCAATATTTTTCGATGTTCTCTGCACCGGGTATTTAGATGGATTTATGAACATAATTTTAATTCATATAAAATGAAATAAAGTTTCTGCTAAAAAGGTTATACAAAATAAATAAAAAAACATGCAATTTCTTCTGAATAAACCTGCGAATTATATAGCGTTAAAATATTGAATTAATACAAAAAAAAAATGTAATAAAATAAAATAATGAAATATTATTAATATTATTCACTTACAGACATAAACTATATTTTCAAATATATACTAGTACATACATACATACAGTGTTATAAGCAAACAATTATGCTTCAACATATTCAATCCATGTACAACTCTTTAGGCCCAAATTACTACAAATCTGCATTAAAAACATTCAGCCACATTTATTCCATACATACGAGTATTTTGCGTTCTTTACGATTCCATAAAAAATAACTATACCCAGCAAGCCATATGAGTCCGACACCTTTTCTGGAGCGTTCATGCTCTTTATAAGCCCAAAAAACAATCACTATTGCTCCGAAAACCTTCAGAAAAGAGGGTCATTATATTCGAAAATGGTCCGTCAGAAAGAGATCTTAGATAATGTCAGAAAAGAGTCTTGTATAAGGGTTTTTTTGGGCTCAGAAATAGCTCTTACATCATGTCAGAAAAGAGTCAATTGCAATACAAACAATTTTTTAAATTGTTTTTACTTAAACAAAAAGGGAATTCATTTACAAATAAACTAAATTAGAAATGGAAAAAAATAAAATAAATTCTATTTACAGTAAAAAAAAATAGAATGGAATTCATTTAAATAAAATATATAAAAATGGAAAAAAAATAATTTTTTAAGCAAATTTTTCTTTCGCTACAAAAATAATTTTTAGTTGGACTCTTTTCTGACTCCTTCTTCGGAGCGCTCCTAGAATGGTATGCTGGGTACTATATGCACATACATATGTATGTATATATAATTCTTGAGGACACCATTTATATTGGTAACATTAATATTCTTTTCCTACTATGATCAAAAGTAAATTTCTAAAGTACAATCGCTTAAACTGTGTATACAAGCATTCGTACTCGTATGTACATAAGGATGGTAACATTTGTATGAACCCAGAAAAATAATCAATAAGTGGGTTAGATTCCGCATTGTTGGTCCTAAGTAAATAATAATTACTTGAATTATAATTAAATATAAATGTACTTTGATTTGAAGGAAATTTGAAAATGTTCTTTGACAAATATTTTTACAATATAACCATTTTTTTTTCTATTTTACAAATTTCTAAGAAAAATAAAAGAACGGCGTCGTTATCCTTATAAAACATTTTTTAGCATCGGTATGTATGCTAACAACGGTTCAGCTATCTACATGTGTATGTATGTATGTATAAATACTATATAATTTACAAAAATCTAAAAAGCATTTAGCATTTGCCATATTGTCTAACTTTATATGTATAGTGCACCATTTTATGAGGGGTGTCGTAGATGTCGACAAATGGCAGTAGTAAATACGAAAAAAAAACAAATGATGTGAAATTGATTGGAAAAAATTCTTTAGCAGCAAAAATAGAAAGAAATATGTTTACATCAAAGATTGTTTGTTGTAATTAAGGGAAAGTACACTAAACATCGGGGCAAATATCTATTTAATTGTACAAATAAATACAGACGACTAGTCGAAAAAGCCTCCTTCATGATAGAAAAGAATACAAACATTGTATGTTTGTATAGGGAGTGGAACCGAACACTTATTTGTGTGTTTGTGTACAAACTTATTTATTTATTTATTTATTGATTTATTGTGAAATCGTTAAAATCAAACAAAACATTAAACTTTACCCGAAAGTTTGCTAATATATAGCAAGTCTCTAAATTTCACCTATCAACTGACCGCCTAGAACTCGTGATATCACACCTCTGATCTTTTTTCATTTGGGGTTGGGTGAAGGCAAAATACGTTATTCTTGAGATAAATATAGTAATTCTCGGAGGACCAACATTTAAATTAAATTGTTTTCAAAAAGTAAATTGTTCTTTCGGGCAATAATAAAGTTTCCAATATCAAGTTCTATTTTAAGTGATTAATTTAAATTAAGAAAGGAATAATTAAATCACTGCAACGAATCAGCAACTTTTAATTGATACATTTATCAATTCTGTTTAAATGTTTCCACTGCATCGCCTTTTACTTAATTCGCTATTTAAAGTCTTCTTGCTAATTACCCTGTTTACACAATATACATATATGTATATATATACAATATTTTTTGTCGGTATATTTGGACTGTTTTCGCAATTGATACATAGAATAATAAAAATCAGACTTCAATAAATTTTTAGATAGGGCAAACGAATATGGTAATAATCATTCGGCCAAATAATAAGTAATTATTACATATCTGCAATATTACAAGTACTTGCTTGTCTACTCGGCAAGTAAATCTTTTATTTTCAAACATCCGACCTATGAATAGCATTAATTAAATGATATTTGTTTGAAAGTAACAAGAGCTGAGGTGAGTTATAACACCAATAAATATACTGCGCGTATTTAGTTATTTTTCTAAGACATTTTGAAAAGTAATATTTACCAGCAATTGTGTTTTCAAAAAAAAAAAAAATAAAAAATACGGCTGGCATATCAATGTGTGTTGTAGACAGTGCTGATATTCAGCCGGTTCGGAACGGTTCGCTCGAACCGGTTGTTAAAATTTTAAAAATTTTCCGTACCGGTTGTTGCATATTATGTTTTTTGCTTTTACGGTTTTTATACAATGTATATTTATGAAGGTGATATAGTCTCGGCAACAAACACAATCGGCCATAACCATTTTAACTACACATAGTTACAAATTAATTAAAAGTAGGTTAATGATTTGTTTAGAAAATTCTAAATCGGGCTTATTAAGGTCATGTATTCTATGCAAATAAAAGATTATTTCAAAATTTATTTTTCCGACGTTTCATTGGAGATTCCCAACATCATCAGGGATATTTTATTAGATCTGGTAGCATCAAAATAAATATACAATTGAAAAATAATAGTTTAATAACAACAACGATAACTTAGTTCTACAGGAATAATATTACTCACATATAATCTTTCGTCAATAGTTCAGCATTTAGAATATTTTATATACATACATTCTGTTTTACATAAACACAACATAAAACATAAATTTAATTAAACAAAACAAATGCAAAAATATAAATAACAATAATATCACAGTATAATTAAATTGTATTAAACTAAGTATCACAGCAGTAAAATCAAACTAAAATATTGCGATTGTATAAATTGCATTCGTGTTGTTTTTGTCGTCTTTTGTATTTAAAGCATTCGTAGCTCTTTCCTGAATCCTCAAACTTTCCAGTGTAAATCGTTTATTTATTCTCTTTTCCTTGTCCAATATTTTAACGTTTGTGAGATCGGGTCGATGTTTTTCTTCAATACAGTGTGTAGCCAGAGCTGTAGTCATTTTATTTCTCTTTATGTCTATTCCGTGTTCTGATATTCTTGTACCAAGGCTTCTCTTTGTAGTACCCATGTAAACTTTACCACACTCTTCATCTGTTTTACCTAAACATGTGATCTCATACACAAGATTACTTTGCTCATTTTTTCTATTTTTGCTTTTGTTTGTGTAAATCGAGTATTGATTGTTTTGCTCGCTCTGTGCGCTAATTTTATTTCGTTGTCATTTATTATTAGGTTATTTTAAGTTTAAAGTTGTTTTTAAAAAGAACCGACTTTAATGTTTGGCTATGGTTCTGACTCAATATTTTTCAGTTGTCAAATGATTTGAGTTGTCCAAACGTACAAACAACTGCTTTTATTTTGGTCATACATTGGATTCTTGGATGATTTTATCCTACAGCTACTCACATGATATTATTTAGCACACTAGTTTATGTATTAAATTGGATTTATTTTCAAAAATCATTATTTATCATTTTCCAAATTTTCAGTTTTTATTATTACTTTACTTTGAGTACAAAAAACATGAGCAAATTTGACAGTTGAAAACTCAACATAAACAAATTTTAAAATTTTCACTATTTTTATCAAAATTTGACAAAAATACAATTTTTTTTTAACGAACCGGTTGTTAAATATTTCGAATATCACCACTGGTTGTAGACACTGATTTTTGCTAAAAACTCCCACAGTCACACACGCTCATACAATGACATCAAACGCACACACCTCAGAAAGTCATTGATGACGTGTTAACACTCAAAAGTTAAATCCTTTTAAGTAAAATAAATAAAACGTAAACGTGGTAAAACGAAACAAGATGGTTGTAATCCAATCAAAGCAGAACGAAACAAAATATGTACGAGTATTATTTACATACATACATATGTACATATGTACATGTTTTCAGTCATAGAAAAATAAAAAGAAAAGAAAAGAAAAGAAGGGGCTTATACGATTATTAGAATGCTAGACGTTAAATAAAAAAACTAATTTCCCATCTTTTTTATTTTTGGTTTACATTTTCGACTTTTTTTTTCACAGAAAATTATGTAAAAATAAAAAACGACAATAATACTAAAGAACAACGCGCTCATTTGCTAGAAGCAACATTTTAGTATTAAGGCTTGGCAACATTGCAAACAAAATTTACTTGTACGTAATTGTAAATGTAGATTCAATTATTGTACTAAAATCAAATCAAACAAAGAGAAAATACGTCACAAATCCCCTGTGGCAAATGCGGTAATACTAAGGTGAAAGCTGCTTGGGGAATAACAATTTTTTATAAATATTATAAAAACAAAACATACTTTTAGTTTCTACATACAAATGTATTTAAGAAACGCAAGGATTTAGCTTTTTATTACAAACGTCATGATCCGTAACGAAGTAACCAAGAAATATTTCCGGACGAGACGAGACTTTGGAGTATTCTACAAATTTATTTATTAAGATTAAGATCAATTCAGTTGAAAAGACACAGTAAGAAGACAAAATAATGCTTTGACATTCAATTAAAAAAAAAAATAAAAAATTTTAAAAATTTGTCGCAATGGTTCTTAAGAATAAACTTTTTATTTATTTAGAACTGCGATTACCAATAGTGTTTTATTCGGTAATATTTCTTTTCATCATATTCCCTGAAAATGTTTTTTCTTCTACATATCTAATAAAACATAAAGAAATCGTATTTTTTTTATATTAAATCACAATTTAGGTGAACGAACGAACACTCTCAATATCGACTATTGATTATTTACAATTTTTAATCATCACTTTAATTATGCTCATTTGAATTGCATATTCAAACTGTTCATTTGGCACAGCATTTGTAATTTCTATTTTACTACATACATATGTACATACATACATACATACATCCATACATCCATACATACATACATACAAATGTTAACTCGAAAACACACGTGCATATGAATATTTGGGTGGCCCTAAAAAATCAACTAAAACTTAAGTTTTTAATTTTTTCCAGCCATGTTTGGTGAGCTTGATCAAACAATAAATGGTTATTTTTAAAAGGCTTTTTAATTTGTTCCTCAAAAAATGTTCGAAATATGGTTATTATTTATAATATGAAATGGTTTTAAAATGCGTGTGTGTGTTAATATTGGTGGGACAGAATACGGAATAATCGTTGCGTTTTTGCAAAATATACGAAAAATAAAGTTGAATTTTGAAATAACACCAATGACAAAAAATAATTTGACAACAAAAACAAGTAAGAGTGCTATATTCGGCTATGCCGAATCTTATATACCCTTCACCTATGTTGTGGATGCATAATTATATTATATACATACATACATACCTATATATATATTATATTGTTACGTTTTTACCTTTTAAAAAGGTAAACCGGATTCTTTTTAATTGCAAAATAAAAGCGGCAAGTAGTTTGAAGAAAATACAACAAGTCTTTATTTATTTAAATGTACACAAACACAATTAAAAACTAAAACACTTTCTTTTTACACACTTATGTATGTATATTACGGTTTAAGAACACACTTAAACACTTTGTTTGATCAGTATATATGTAACTGATCTGCGAAAAGTTTTGAGTCGGTATCGATATTTATACAATATATATATATAGGGATAAATGTCTTTTTCAGATGTGGTCCTTGTATGGGAGCTATGACCAATTCTGGGCCGACCACCATAAAATTTAGTACAACAATTTATTTGCCTATAAAGATTCTTCATGTCAAGTTTTAGCCGTTTCACGTTTTTTATATCTGTTTTATACGTATTTAAGTGAATTTTGGAAGTGGTCAAACATGGACCGAACTAAAAAAAAATTTCGTTTTGCGATTTATTTTTGCATAAAACTTATCTTTGCTGAATTTTGTCTTGATATTCCAATTTTATAGGCATTTATGTATAATTGAGCAATATTTCCGGAAGATTTTTGTATGGGGGCTATGAGAAATCATGGACCGATTCTTACTATTTTCCTCACACTTTCTTCTTTTATTATAAAAATAACGTGTACAAAAGTTCATGGTATTATCTGCAATATACACTCCGGTTCACTTATTTAAAGGCACTAAAAATTAGACATCTAGAGATATAAAAAAAATCATTATTAACTAAAGAACTTTTTTGAGCAATTTATAAAAAAAAGTAAAAAAATTTGCTATTTTTTTTTTTGGTTCACTTGAATAAAGGCACTTTAACTAATTTTAATGAAAAGTAGTTTTTCTTGTTTTTTTTTTTAATTTATTTTACTTTATTTAAGAAATTAATAATGGGTTTTTAATAACTTCAAATATACGGGTTTTCATTGGCAGATAAAGAGAATGTATGTAATCCAACGATATTTGATTCCAAGCATCCTTAATGACCTGAATTAGTGACTGCTTGTCATCAAATTGTCTACCTCCTTCATAGACCTTACGAGATAACCAACCCTAGATATTTTCGATAATGTTTAGATCTGGCGAATAGGGTGACCAGTCAAGAATATTAACATTTTGGCTTGCAATTAACTCCTTTACTACTCTGGCGGTGTGTATAGGGGCCTTATCCTGTTGCAATATCCAAGATATGAGACCAAATAGTTCACTGAACTTCTCTAAAGCTGATTCCAATAACGTTTTATAGCTTGCACCAGTCATTTTTGAACTTTGAAATTCAAGATCGATGGTGTCATAGTACGTAATAGGACCCCACACCATAACGCCGCCCTCTCGGCTGTGATGTCGGTTCAAAAATCGCTTTTCTTAGCGCAAATCATGGAAATAATAGTTGTAGCCATCAGGCCCATCCAAATTAAACTTCTTCTCATCCGTAAATACAACGGTTCTCCAGTCATTTACATGACCTCTTTGCTGCACATCCCATACCATGTAGTCTCTTGCGAATTGAAGCCGCTTTTCCTTACGAGGAGCATTAAGTGGCGGCTTTTTTTTTGTAATTTCACGTATTTAATAAACTCACAGCTCTTAATTACTCTACGTATTGATGACTTGCTCGCTTGCACTCCAGCTTGAGCTGTTATTTTTGACAAGGATAAGGCAGAATTAGAAGCAATTCTGACGATTTTTCTTTTCTCATACGTAGATAAAAACAATGAAACCATTCCTTTAAAATTTTTTCCATACCCCTCGGGGTCCTTGATGTAATTGTCGACAACTGTTGGGATTCGTCCAATTTTTTTTTAGCCATTGCGCGGTTAGAATATCCTTCAGAACGGTAAAGATCGATTTTAGTTTTTTCCGATAGATTTAAAATTTTTTGTTTTGCCATTTTGACTGGTAAAATGATTAAGATGTTATAATCATGTAATAAACAAACGCTCGCTACAAAAAACCATCGCTTACTTTAAAAATAATAAACAAAGAATAAAGTGGGTTTATTCAAGTGAACCAAAAAAAAAAATATCAAATTTTTTGACTTTTTTTTTATAAATTGCTCAATTTATTTTTTTAATTTCTCAAAATGTCTAGCTTCCATTTCTATTTTAAAATTCTGCAATTTGTTAAAACTTGTAGAAGATACAGGCTGCTGAATATGGAATTTTTAGTGCTTTTAAATAAATAAACCGGAGTGTTTTTGAAAAATTGCGAACAAATTTATAAAAAATATCAAATTTTTATGGAGGGTCTATAACTCTGGTTGTACTATACCGATTTTGTGACATACAAAATAAGAAATATTTCGCTAAGTGAAGTTGTGTATTTTGGACGTGAGAGTGTTTTGCACAGACGGAATTTCATAAGAAACATGAAAATATATACTTTGTTGGGTCCCAGATAAATACTAACAAAGTTTCACACGAAATGACAAATGTAATACATATACATATATATATATATGAAAACGGGTCCACCCTAATGTACATAAACACACATACATATATTCGGAAAACATGACAAACATTGAATAAAAAAGTAATTTGTTACCTCAAAGTATTGGTTAATACTAGATTTCCAATAAGACACAAATTATCGGTTTCCTGGTTATTCCGTGGCATTTGTGTGTACCAGTGTTTTTTTTAAACTTTTTTGTTTGCTGGAAAGTTAATTGGATTTTAAATGACACAGGTTGCAATTTCATTTATGTATTCAATATATGTATGTATGTATGTATGTATGTATGTGTAGCAACTTGTATTAAATTATTTTAAATGAATGCTTAAGTATGCATATGAACATATGCATATCGCAATTTCAAAAAATTTCACAAAAAGTATAAAAAGATTATCAAAAAGTATTTGTTAAGAACTAATGGATAAATAAATTATACTCGTAGGCTGTACGAAATTTAAATTTATAAAATTTAATTAGAATGCCAATTGATCTATAACATGAATACCAAAATTTGTTGCATTGGATTTTAATTTTTTATATCTAAAATATTTGCCTTTCAAATTAATTTTCAACACAAATGCATCTAAAATTTAAAAAAAGTATTTAGTTATTCATTAAACAATTATAAGTGTTTTAATGAATGTCAATTAATTAAAGTTGACAATTCAGATTTTTTTCTGCAATATTTTAATATTTGCCAAAAATTACCTTTTTAGAGATGCCTGAAACTGGAACCGTTTTGATTTCTAAAATTTTTTGAAAAAAAAAAAACATTTTCTTAACCATTTTTTAATGAATTTTACTTTTTACTAAATAAAATATTAAAGATATTTTAGATATCCTTTGTGTTCTTTTTTTTTGTAGCAAAAACCTTATTAAAGCATGTTTCCATCAATTTGTAGGTTTCTTTTTCTTTGGCAAGCTAAGAACAGCATCCTCTGTTTTAATCCTATTATTTTTTGGGCCAACAGTAATTTTTAACAAATTATGCAGATTTTCATAACGGAATTAAAAGGACAACTATGCACTAAAACAATGCAAATTTTCTACATATACATATAAAGTACATCATGAACTCGCACTCGAAGAACACAGAAACTCTCCCCAACAAACAGCCAACCAGTTCAAACACTGGTAGTATAATACACCAGAGCCAGTGTTGCCAAACGTAGGGAAATTTTCCATTTTGCAGGGATTTTTTGCAACCATTTAAGCATTTTTTGTAAAGAAAATATTTTTATTTTGAAAATGTTGTATTTTTTCTTACTATTGATATTTTGAAAAGTCGAATGCTACCAAAAGCTCCTGAAGATTGGAACCTACATATCTAAAAGTTCTAAAAGGTGCGCGCACAACTAGAAGAATTTCTGGAAATAATGGCAAAAGAAAAACGAAAAATTAACATCAGCTTATATTTATATTTTATAAAATTGAAAAGTATTAAGTTTGTGCGGAGCCAGGACAAATTGAAATCTGCTGACAATATTTTAATCGAACTAAGAAATAAATATCGAAATAATAATTTTAATACATTAATGGCCGAATTCTCGGGCATTAGTTAACCATTGGTAAACTAAAATACTAACTATTACTTGGTATTCTTATGGCAAACAAATCATTGCGAATAAAGAATCATTAGTTAAGATTTTTTTATTAGCTAACTAAAGACTGTGAATTTAGCCATAAATAAAATAAAATCAGACTTTTTAAGATTTTATAAAGTTGCTCTTAAGGAAATGCAAGAAAGCCAAGTCTGGTCCATATATTTGTAAATCGAACATTTTTAATAATTATTGTTACCAAATGTTTACAAATTAATAAATATATATTTTAAGCCTACTACATGTAAATGCCAAACGGATTCGGAATAAATTAAGCCACGAAATTTTAAATTCAAAGTGCATCTTAAGATCGCACTTACAATCTAATAAACTAAACAGAATAAGTTTTATTTTTTTTTAAGTTACCTGAATTATTTACAACCTTAATTTAATTATTTAGAAGAATAATATTTACTAATTAAAAACAATTAATTGCCGTTAGAGATTTTCCAAAAAGAGTTTTGGCAACACTGACTGAACTGAGCACCAGAGTATTTGCATTATACATATTCATACATATATATATGTATGTATGTACATACTTACTTCATACAAAGGTATATGTACATATGTATTACAGCCGCCGGCATAATTAAAAGATCAATATGTTCTCGTTATAAGTCGAAAACATTGAATAAAAAAATAATATATGTAATTCGATAAAACTGAAATCATATTTAAAAATCTTGAAGTACACCCAAACCCATTTGCCGGCAACATATTAAATAGTAGTTATATTCGACTGAGAAAAAGAGCACAGCGGATCTGAGCCAAAGATAAGAAGAAAAAAATCCCAACATATAAACAACAGCAGATAAACAATTTATGTCCCGCACTGGCTGGACTAAATAATTAAGACCCCGATTACCATTCACACACTAGCTATTTTGATGTTGTATATTGCAAACTGCGATTACGATTCACAACGCTTATCAGCTTAATCGTATGAAAAATACATTTTAGTGTTGTGAACGATAATCGGGCCCTAAAACTCATTACATAAATATAAGATATGAAATACTTATTGTTGTTTTTTTTTTCATGAAGATACAATTGTTCAATTCACAAGTGATATTGTTGTGTCGTAGGAGTTGTACGTCGTCTGAATTTACAATAGTTGTACAACAATAAATACAATTTTGTACAATACCTACGACATTTTTACATATGTTTTTTAAATGTTGTATGAAAGTTTAAAATTATTGATTTTACTTTAAAAAATAACCAAACGTTAAAACATTTAAGTCATAAACTGATTGAGAAATTTAAAACATGAAAATTAAATTAATAAAGAAAATTTTTAATAATTGATATTGCTGAGAATACTACGGTATGTTTTAATTGGAAAATATTCATATTTTATGTTTTGAATATTTGTTTTTAAAATATATTGCTTCTGTCATTTTGAAGGTGTGACAAAATAAAAACGTTGTTGTACTTTCTTATCTTATACAATGTACAACATACAATATGACTTGTGAATTGAATAAATAAATAAAAATATGGTTTTTATTTTATCCCCGTTACAAATAACAAAATATTTGTTTTCTTTTTAAAATTATTATTATTTATCAATGTATAATTAAGTTGTTACTCCAAAATATTTTTCTATAGACACTATTTTTTCAAAAATATAAATTTCATGATTATTAAGAAATTTGATATCCACAATTTTTCAGATTTGTCCGACTTATTTTAGTTTTTCAAAAATTTCGTGGATGTATTTATTAAAGCGGTAGTGATTAAAGTTGTTCATTACTAAATGAACAATTCAAATTTTTTTTATCTCTGAATATACATGTCATGTCAATACTGCGAATACTAATCCAACCCTAATTCCTTTCTGGGTAGGACACCAGTAGCATATAGTCAGATACTCTTAGGAACCATGACAATTCGCTGATCGCCTGATTTGGCTTCAATTGTAATATGCAGTATAGCATAATGAAATATTTCAAAATGTAAATAGTGTCAGATAATAACGAAAAAGTGATTAGGTATAAGGATACATAAACTTTTTTGGCTTTTTAAATAAGCACGAAACACATACAAAGTCACTGAGTCGGAACCATATAAAATTGAGTCCAAAAATAAGTACGTTTGAGTGTTTCTGCAAATAGCAAATGTGTTTATGCATAAAGTATTTACTTAGTACATACATATATGTGCATACATATACATATATTATGCAAACAATAGACTTCCATTATTTATTTTAAGTCTTTATTCTCAACAAGTCGGCTACTGCTCCTATTAGTGCTACCTTGCAATGGTCATTACACTTGTGTACGTTTAAATAAACGGCTTAACGTTTTAACGCTCGCACTGCACAGCTCCAATTATTTAGTTCTGTACAATCCTTACATCCTTCTACATAGGATTATGTCTGAATGCATGCATGTTCATCTGAAAGAACATTTTTATACTATACTCGTATGTTGATACACAAACACATGTATTCATGCATGTTGGCACCCTGAAGGAAACCTGGGGACAAGTGTCTTCAGTTTTTCAAAAATTTCGTGGATGTATTTATTAAAGCGGTAGTGATTAAAGTTGTTCATTACTAAATGAACAATTCAAATTTTTTTTATCTCTGAATATACATGTCATGTCAATACTGCGAATACTAATCCAACCCTAATTCCTTTCTGGGTAGGACACCAGTAGCATATAGTCAGATACTCTTAGGAACCATGACAATTCGCTGATCGCCTGATTTGGCTTCAATTGTAATATGCAGTATAGCATAATGAAATATTTCAAAATGTAAATAGTGTCAGATAATAACGAAAAAGTGATTAGGTATAAGGATACATAAACTTTTTTGGCTTTTTAAATAAGCACGAAACACATACAAAGTCACTGAGTCGGAACCATATAAAATTGAGTCCAAAAATAAGTACGTTTGAGTGTTTCTGCAAATAGCAAATGTGTTTATGCATAAAGTATTTACTTAGTACATACATATATGTGCATACATATACATATATTATGCAAACAATAGACTTCCATTATTTATTTTAAGTCTTTATTCTCAACAAGTCGGCTACTGCTCCTATTAGTGCTACCTTGCAATGGTCATTACACTTGTGTACGTTTAAATAAACGGCTTAACGTTTTAACGCTCGCACTGCACAGCTCCAATTATTTAGTTCTGTACAATCCTTACATCCTTCTACATAGGATTATGTCTGAATGCATGCATGTTCATCTGAAAGAACATTTTTATACTATACTCGTATGTTGATACACAAACACATGTATTCATGCATGTTGGCACCCTGAAGGAAACCTGGGGACAAGTGTCTTCAAGTCACCACTTTTGTCTACTGTTTTGGTAACGGTTTGGCGACATTGTCAACAGCATTGTCACAATGGTTATTATTATACAATTATTTTTTTTTTCATTTGTGAGCCCCGATAGACTAGGCAATGGTGTGCCGGACTATCATTCAGAGGGTTGCTGCGGGTTCGATTCCCGCCAAAGACTCTGGGTGTTTTCGGATTTATTTTTAATTAAATATTTTTTAGCATTTTATTTTTTCTTTTTTTTAATAAAACTCCAAAAATTAGCAAAAAAAATGCAGTTTTATTTTCTATTTCAGAAAAGTACCAAAAGTGTAGACAATTTTGTCCCAAAAGAACTACCTTGTTAATAGTACCTATGTCAGTAGTGGATTTTCAATGACACGAACATGTTAAATGTCTATAGTAATTAGCATTGTCTGGGGTATACTAAGTCATTAGTACTGGTGACTGTGTCAATAGTAAATCAGTACAGTTTCACTATTGACATTTCCTGCAGGGTACATACACATTTTCATAATATATGTGTGTACGTATGTATGTATGTATTTAATATTATCTTTTGTTATTCCAACCCTACTTATTTGCCAGTTTTATCACAAATGCCTCAGAGTATAAATGTTTGCACAAACAACTTTTTTTGTTCTTTTTGAAATGAATACAAATCATCAGGAACAATCATAACTGAATCATACTTTTTCTCCCATTTATCCGTTCATCCATTCCTGAATGAATACATTATGAATAAACGCACATAAGTACATATTTTACTTACAGTCAATCACAAAACTATTTGGCCTACTCATTTTTAGGAGAAATTTGCTTTTCATTATTTATTTATTTTTTTTTTTTTGCAATGGATAAAAGTTATTGTGTTAAATTGGAAAACTCAGCAACAATTTTAACAATATTCACTGTTTAGTTGTTGTTGCATTTAAATTTTTTTTGTTAAAAATACATACATTTTCCAATTGTTATTAGTAAAAATATTGTCCTTATTTTGTGCGGTTGTGAAGATAATAAAATAAATAATAATAGATCAGGCAAATAATGTTACATTTCCGAGAGAAAAATGTACGTGTAGATAAATTTGCAATTTAATTCCCTAGACACAAACCATTTATATTAACATAGTCATGTTAACTATTTAACAGAGACAATGTTAAAGCTTCAAAATTCGATATACATACATAATTTTACAAATGATATTTGAACAGACAAACAGTTCGTAAAAATTCAAAAAAATCAGCATCAGCATCTATAAAAAGTTTTAGAAAATTTAAATAAGCATAAATATTACACTAAACACACTTTTCTTATAACGATTTTTCGAAAAATCATTTTGAAATCTCACAATTCATTGAGAGTGGGCGAAAAATGTATTGGGAGCGATTCCTGCTATTGTCTTATACTCTGAAGTTTTAACAGTTTGTTTTTTTTTTGAAATTACAATCTAAGGATTTAATTTTAAATTTGACTTTACGCACATAAAATATCTTAAGATATATGATACAATAAATTAATTAATTGCAGGAAAAGAAGGCCACTAATTATAAATGTAAACAACGAAACAGTCCAAGAGCCAATACGTTCGTTCAACAAGGCAAAAATAACTTACTGCCTATTTCACTAAATGTGAACGAACGCTTTCTTTCGCACAAATACATTTAAAACAAAAACAAATGTTTGATAATTTTTGATAATTTGTTTTTGTTTTAAATGTATTTGTGCGAAAGAAAGCGTTCGTTCGCTATTGCGAAATTGTCAGTTATTTATAAAATTCAAAAAATATAACTTTAAAGTTAAAAAAAAAAAATCCAATATAACTCAAAACAAAGAAAAAAAAAAACTAAATATTTCTTTTACCTATAAATTGTTATCCAAGTTAATAAAAAGCATCAAAAACTGAACAACAATTAATATTGTTACATTACAATTTTTTTGGGTTTTCAATTTTACACTATCAATTGCAAAGAATATGTATAATAAATAATTCATGTAGAATGTTTTTTTTATTATTTTTTTTATATACATGAATATGAATTGTTAGCAAATATCTCCTAAAAATGATTAGACAAAATTCTTAAATCACAGCTGACTGATTTTATTTAAAATTTACTTATGTCAAAAGTTTTACTTTTCAAATGTTTTTGACAATAGCACATTATTTGACACAAACAAAATGCCTGTTGTTTCTGTTTTGTGTTGTATTTGTTGCCCATTTGCACTCACCTTGTATAATTACACCATGATTGTGACAGTAAAAAATCTATACGGAGAGCATTTTTGTTCGAAAATCTATAATTACGAACTTATTATTAAGCTTAATATGTACTTGGGTATAATTTTATATCAACATATAACTTAGGAAGCAGTATTAAAATTATCCAATTTTAGATGGCTTCAATGATTCAATCTAACTCTTGTCTTTTGAATAAATAACAATTACTTTTTAATGTATTCTTCAAAATTATTGGCACAAATTAAACTTATTAAAATCAAAATAAAATTATTTTTATTAATTGCAATTTCAGTTTGTTTCGAATTGGCATAATTGCGTATCAACAAAATCTAGATCTACAAAGTTTGGAATATTTACCGTTGATTCACCGTCGTACAAATAATTTCATCCTTTCATTTTTACCGGAGAAGATTTTGTAGAAAATTATACTTATGTTTATTAGTATTAATACGGATTTATTTTTTAAATTATGTATTTTTATTAAAATCTTAAGTGCACAAATAATGTGTGCTACAAAGTAATTAAAAAATTCAAATTTTTCCTTCTTTATTTTATTTATTTATTTATTTGATACCCTGTACAACAAAACTAAAAGTTGAGTTTACGTTACCAAATTTATAGAAATAAAATGACAGGAAGACAAAAAGACAAGATCACATAAAATAATTTAAAAAATAGAAAAAAATAAAATTAAAAATTAAAAATAACAATAATATGCACTAAAGTAGTTATATATAGATATCCTAAATTCCAATATCGTTGCTCAAAAACTGTATCCTTGGAGGTAGCGAGTACCAAAGACGAATAGAATAGATAAAGTATTGATATTCTGAAATTAGTTTTTTATGTCGTATTTGAATAAAAGGTTATTATTCCTCCGTGCACGAGTGAAAACGAGCCGATTCAAAAGATAAGATGGTTCATTTGTACAAATTATCTTATGTAGTAGATATTATGTTATTTAATAGACTTTACTCAAGATGTCTTTCTTATTAATTCATTACTTTATTAAATGTACATAAAATATATATAGAGATGATAAAATATACATATTGGTATTGGCAAGTAGTACTTATGGTTACTTTACATTTAAGGGTTGCCATTAAGTATTTACTAAATACTATTAGGGGTGTTACAATAACAATAGGGTTATTACCATAACATCCCCCTTTTTATAAAGATATAAAATTATTAAAATGAAGATACGTAAAAATATTTTACAAATTTAATCTATTGGGTGGCATTATTTTCCTCCCATATTTTGAAATATATATATCGTTATTGTTCCTATTATTATTATTAACTTCATCGATTACATTTTCATTGTTACTAATATTAATATTCGTATTACTAACATTAGCATTAACATTTTCATCATTATGATCAGTTCTTACATTTTCATTATTTACATTTTCGTTTTCACACCTGGTATTAAAATCATAATAAACCTTTTCATTATTATTAGAATTCTTTTCTCTAATTTTCTCCTTTGCCAAATTGCCTAATTTTCTACCGATTTTCATTATGTGCTGCCTGTTCCTTCTATAAACTACACCATTTTCATCTCTTACCCAAAATGATCTAGGCTCTTTACATTTTCCAATAATCTTACCTCTGAACCATACTGATGTTGGACTTTTCTTAAAATATATTTGTTCATCTACTTCGATTGGTTTTAGATTAACTGAATTCCTATTGTAGTTTTTAGAGGCATTTAATTGTCTTTGTTTAAATTGTTCTTTTATTTTTTTCGAATTTACTAATTTTGGCTTTAAGTCATTTGAAAATGAAGGCAATTTCGTACGTAATTTTCTGCTCATTAGCAACTCCGAAGGACTTGGCAAACTATCCTTGGATGTTGTTCGATGCTGCAAAAAAGCTATATATGGATCTGTACCAGAATCCTTGCATTTGTATAAAATATTCTTAATTGTTTGAATGGATCTTTCCGCAAGACCATTTGAACGAGATAAATAAGGACTCGATGTTACACCATCAATACCCCAGTCAATACAAAATTGTTTAAAATCGTTTGAATTGAAAGGCGGTCCGTTATCCGAAATTAAAATAGTAGGAATGCCGTGCCTTGCAAAAATTGATTTAAGTTTCGTTATCACCTGTATAGAAGAATAACCGGAACTCAAAAGTTCTACTTCAAAAAATTTTGAGTAATAGTCTATAACTATTAGATACATCCTCTTATCAAATTCAAACAAATCACATCCGACTTTGTACCAAGGAATGTTACAAATATCATGAGTTTTCAGACTCTCTTTAGGATTAGCATTTCTGAATTTTAAACAAATGCTGCAGTTAGATACCATGTTATAAATATCATTATTTATATTGGGCCAATAAATTGAAGCCCTTGCCAAACTCTGGCAACCTTGAATTCCCATATGACCCTCATGTACATAGTGTAACATTTTTGATCTTAAACTTTTAGGCACTAAAATACGTTTATTTTTAAATAAAATACCCTTTATCACACTTATCTCATCTTTAATGGGATAAAATTGTTGTACATCCCCATCAACTTGTTTCTTATTAACCGGCCAACCTTCTCTCACATAGTTCATAATTTTCTTAAAAGTTTGATCATTTTCAGTTTCCTGTTTAATTTTCTCAATTTGATTTTCAGGTAATGCCAATTGGCATATTAATGAGTTGCATTGTAAATCAATGTCTTTGTCTAAATCAGAAAGAATTTTTTCCTTAAGTGGTGCCCGAGACAAAGTATCAGCAATAAACAAATCCTTGCCTGGTTTATACACTACATTTAAATTATACGATAACAACCTTAACATGAATCTCTGAAGACGCGTTGGAATATTATATAAAGGTTTGTTAAACAGTGGAACAAGAGGTTTGTGATCTGTTTCAACAGTCACACTTCTACCATAAATATACTGATGGAAACGTGTGCATCCAAACAATATAGCAAATAGCTCTTTTTCAATTTGTGCATAATTTATTTGACTGTCTGTCAGGGACGCAGATGCGTATGCTACAGGGTTTTCACCATGCATTATAACTGCACCTACCGCAAACTTTGAAGCATCTACTGATAATGTAAGAGGTTGCTTCGTATCATAGTACGTTAAAACTGGAGCTTTCGTAATCTCCTTTTTTAAATTTTCAAATTCCATTTGTTGTTCATAGTTCCAACTCCAAACCGAATCATTCTTCAAAAGATCTCTCAAATGCTTGTTCTTATTCGACAAATTGTCAATAAATGACCCTAAATAGGTAATCATTCCTAAAAATCGTTGTAATTCCTGCTTATTTTTCGGTACGGGCATTTCTAAAATCGATTCTATTCTTTTATCATCGGGTTTTACCCCTCTGTCACTAAATATATGACCAATAAACTTTATTTCAGTTTTTAAAATTGCTGACTTTGCTCTATTAAATTTTAGACCCACTTCCTTTCCCCTTTCTAAAACTTGATTTAAAATTTCATTATGCCTCTCCACACTTGATGCATGTATTAAAAAATCATCCATATATATCACTAAACCTGATATATCACCAAAAAGTCTTATCATTTCAGCATGAAATATCTCCGGTGCTGAACTTACGCCAAATGGCAAACGTAGAAAACGATATCTCCCAAATGGGGTGTTAAAGGTACATAACCTAGATGATTCATCATCCAGTTTTATCATCCAAAAACCAGAATTTGCATCTAGCAAACTAAAAATTTTAGAACCACTCATTCGAGATTTACATTCATCTATTGTAGGAAAATCAAATCTAGGTCTCACAATTACCTTATTTAAATTCCGCGGATCTAAACACAATCTCAAACTACCATTTGATTTTGTTACTAACACAATTGAATTTACCCAATCTGTAGGTTCTTTCACCTCAGTAATAACATTCAGTTTAACCATTCTCATAATTTCATTTTTCAAAGGTTCATGAAGGCTAAACGGTACACGACGCGGCGGATCTATTACCGGTTGACAATGTGCTTTAATTTTCAAATGACACTCTTTCTTAAGACACCCTAACCCATTAAACATATCTTTGTACTTTTCCAAAATTGTCTCACAATTTATTGTGTTGACTTTTTTAATTAAATTCATTGTAGTGGCTAATTCAAGACCTATAATATTGTTACATTTCATGTTTACAATAAAAAAAGATGCAGCATAAATTACATTATTATATAAAAAATCGACAAAAATCTTCCCAACTACCGGTAATCTTTCCCCACTAAACGTAAATATATTATTATATACTTTATTATCTACCTTACTGATACCTAAAGTATTGAAAGTGTTGATTGACATCAGATTCGTTTGGGCTCCTGTATCCACCTGGCAAACTACTGCTTTTCCATTCAATTCTACGTTGACATTCCAAATATTTTTACTAAGCTTTTCACCAATAACTCCAACAAATAGATCTTCTTTATCATCTTCTTCTTCTCCAGTATTATCAAAAACATTTTTTACGTATTTGTTCTTATTCAAATTACCAGCATTTCTTGAAAAACACATCCTAGCATAGTGATTAAATCTCCCACATGCATTGCATGTAACCCCTTCAGCAGGGCACTTGTTGTTGTGTTTTTGGCCACATTTATTACAAATGGCCGACGATTGTTGCTGCTTTTGTAGTAGTTGATACTGCTGCTTTTGATATTGTTGTTGTTGATACGGCTGCTTTTGATATTGTTGTTGTTGTTGTGGTTGCTTCTTTTGTACACGTTGGATTGCTGCTACCACTGGTGCTTCTTCTTCTTGGACATTTTGTATACTGGCCAAATTTTCCTTCGCCATCTCTATACTTTTGGCAATCTCCAAAGCTCTCTTCCAATCGATATTACCTTCACTCAGTAAACGTTCTTTGATATTTTTGTTGTTTTGCGACAGACCACAAATAAAAATATCCTTCACCAAGCTTGAACGCAATAACCCAAACTCACAAGAATTACTTAAATTCTCTAAAATTGTCGCATATTGCCCAATAGATTCTTCATTCTTCTGCTGCCGCGTAAAAAACGCATGACGTTCCATGGCAAGGTTAACTTGAGGAATAAAATATGCTTCAAATAACTTATGCAAATCTTTGTATTTAATCGTGTCCATGTCGACATTAAAAGAATTGAAAATATGCAAACACGCCGGCCCCATATGATGCAATAGTAGCGCAACTTTCCTTTGATCAGATTCATTTACTAACTTCGAAGCCAACAGAAAAATCTTAAACTGCTTACTCCAATTAGCCCATTCCGTTGCAACATTACGAGCTTTAACGTTAAAAAATGGCGTTGTTGACAAATATGGCGTTGCATTTTCTACCACTTGAGGCTTGTTGTCCGGCATTTTGTATATTCTTATTTTTCCTTAATGCAAAAACGACCAAACTGATTTTGTTTTGCTTAGATTTTTTTTTTTTTTTTTTTTTTTTTTTTTTTTTCACGACTTCACAATTATAATTTTCTTTAATTTTGGTACCCCACTTCTGACACCATATTATGTTATTTAATAGACTTTACTCAAGATGACTTTCTTATTAATTCATTACTTTATTAAATGTACATAAAATATATATAGAGATGATAAAATATACATATTGGTATTGGCAAGTAGTACTTATGGTTACTTTACATTTAAGGGTTGCCATTAAGTATTTACTAAATACTATTAGGGGTGTTACAATAACAATAGGGTTATTACCATAACAGTAGATAATGTTAGAGATTTAATTTTTAGAAAGTCACAAAGACTTACTCCCAATAATTTTGTTTGAAAAGGGTGAGATGTGAGACGATTTTCTTAAGTTAAATACATATCTCAAGACTGAAATATATGCTGAAGTAAGTTTCCTTGTGCTTTTGTAGTCACAGCTGGAAAATATTTTAGAACCGTACAGAAGTGTTGGAATCAAAAAAGTTTTTGCCAGCATTATGCGTATGGAAACCGGTGTCAGGTGTTGAGTTTTCCATAGTCCACGTAATATTGAAAAGGTTTTTCCAGTAGCACTAATAATATGATCTGACCAGGTGAGTGTAGAGTTAAAAATTATTCCAAGGTTCTTTGCCTTGTTGATAATCTCAATAATCTGGTTATTGAGCAAAATATTCGGCACATCAATAGTTTGCACTGGAGATCGAGAAATTATTAGACATTTAGATTTTAATGGGTTAAGGCGGAGAACATTAGATATTGCCCAAGACTGGATTTTTGAGAGATCCGAGTTCAGTTTGTCAACACATTCATTCAGTTGGCTAGTATTGCAACATAAATATAGTTGAACATCATCAGCGTACATATGAACTGTGCAATGTGATAATTGTCGTGGTAAATTTTTTTATATATATTGAAAAGAGAAGTGGTCCTAGGATTGATCCTTGTGGAACACCTTTTGTTACCCTTGAAGTGCTAGAACATTTGTTATTTACACAGACATATTAATATCTATTATCAAGATACGGTGATATAAGCCCAGTTGCAGAAGAACTAAATTTGAGAAAGTACGTCGATATATACATACATACATATGTATGTACATATTCGTACATATACATATATGTATGTATATCATCATTATTTGGTGCAAAAATTTGGAAGAAGTGTTGCTGGGAAAAAAATATATTTAAAAAATTTAATTTGTGTAAAACCAGTGTTGCCAGAAAACGAATTTCAAAATATGCTAAAACTTGAAAAACTAAGTGCTAAAATGTTCTACAGAAGAAAAAATAAGTGCTAAATTTTTTCAATGTAACAATACAATTTTTATTTGAAATGTTACAAATATAAATTATAGTTTTTTTTTCTAATTTTGTTCATAACAATTGTTGACTTGTTTTAATAGATTACATTTCATATACAGTGCACTCGGGGTATAGTGAACACTTTGTAATATGAACTACCCGCTATAATGAACTGGCTATACATTAGTTACTCTAAATAGTGAACTCCACAAACCTCTATAAAGTGAACACAGTTTTTTGTACAATGATTGACAACAAAAAAGCTATTTCTCTTGCATATATTCATTGTTTTTGCATTATTTTGTTTTAATACACATTTAATGAGTTGACTTCAGTTTAAAATTCGATCTTGACACGTGCTTATATGTAAAGTGATTAAAAAATGCGTGCGCAAAACAAAAGAAATTTTCTAGAAAATGGAGTAGAAGCACTGTTCTTGCAAAGAGATTTGATGTAACAAAATCCATAATAAGTGGCATAAAAAAAACCAAGTTGAAGCCGGAGTTCCATGCTTAAGTAAAAGTGCCCTTAACAGAAAGACATTTCGAAAAGCAGAATATCCGCGTCTTGAAAAAAGACTTTTTAATTGATTTTTAAAGCAGCGATCTAAACACTTACCAGTAAGCGGTGAAATGCTTATGTAAAAAGCCAAAACAACGCATGAACTATTGAACGAAGCGGGTAGTTTTAATGCAAGTACAGGCTGGCTCCAAGGCTTCAAGAGTCGATACGGAATTTGTTTTTTTTTTTTTTTTTATTTTTCTTAAACTGTATATAGTGAGTTTCTAGATATAGTGAACAGGCCTGTGCATTAATTAGTTCATTATATCCCGAGTGCACTGTATTAATTTATAAATTTCCGTGTTCATTAACTTGCCACACCGAAAGAAATTTAGTTGAAATAAAAATAAAAGTTATTTTTTGTTTCTCCAAAAGTATTTTTTGGAGTAAAAAAGTAAAAATTTGTTCGAGACAAAAAATTGTTTTTTATCAAGCAAATTATGCTAAAAAGCATTTAGCATAATTTTTAAAAATTTCAATGCATCTTCGAGAAACAAAATGCTAAATCTAGCACTGAAAGTGTTAAAATGGCAACACTGTGTAAAACAAAGTTGCTAGGCAACATTTCACAATGAAAGAAAAAGTTGGATTTTAACAAATTTGTTAACGTGACATCGAACATACATATGTATGTAGTTAGTACTGAGATTTATCTGTTAATTTAATTATTCTGTAGAGTTACAAGCAAGTTGTTCTTGTTTTAATTGATTGACTGGTAATTATGCAGTTAAACAAAACAAGTCTAAATGGAGCATCAAAAAAATTAAGACATTATTAAAATTATGTAGATGTTAACGTGTTTTTTACTTTTTTTTTTATATGTATGCAATTCTTTGCAATTTATTCTTGGTCCATTAAAATATGAATGCGCCCACTTCGACGCTTGATTTGTAGTTTGAACTGTATCTTAAACATTAGCCTAGCACTAGCATAACGCATCGGTATCAGCACTATGCAACTAATAAAATCTTCTACTCTTCTTAAAAATAATCTGACCCTTGGCCTAATCGCAAGAGACATGATCGAAATGCAAATTTTAAATAATTCGTCTTCATTTGATTGGAATAATTCATCACAAGAGAACACTTGCAAAATAGAAATCAAAGCTTACATTTCGTAACGAAAAAAGGGCCATTATAAATAATAAAAGTAAATACATTTATGTATTATGGCGTTTATAGGTACAGTACACTTGCTTTTTGATATTTGTATTTTGTCGAAAAAGAAATATTAGTCCCGGTTTACATTATGAAATTTTTGTCGCTGCGATTCTTGCTTCGTAGCCGAGAGCGGTGAGTCGTATTAAAAGGGGTACACATATGCATATACTCGTGAAACACGCTTTGTTCCCTCATTCGTTGTTTTTTATTTTCATACATGTATGTAAGTATGTATGTGCTAGCTACAATCAAATACATGTGTTTATATGAATTTGTTTTGTTTATTTTGATAAGGAATTGTCAAAAATATATAAAAACATGTATACATCCACAAAAAATCTCTGCAACAAAAATCTCACAATGTAGACGCAAATACAATTTTAAAGAAGATACGACAAGAATCGCAGCGACAAAAATTTCATAATGTAAACCGGAACTTACTCTTAGAACTAGAGAAATCAATTGAAGCATTTGAAATAGAAAGTTATTTACATACATATATTGTTTGTGAAACTTAATGAATGAATTTATTATAGAAATAATTAATCGACAAATCAAATAAAAACCTGTACAAGCATTTCACAAATCATTAAATTAACAAAACGAATCGCCCAATAACTACATACATATGTACATATTATCATCATGTGGTGGAACATGACATAAATTTGTAACTTTTCAACTAAATTGCCCTCAAGAGACAGGAATTCAACGTATCCAATCTACCCATAAACACATACGAGTACAAATTCCCAACGTCGTTTAAAGTGAACTGGACTGACAATAAAGCGGAAACAAAATACATACATACATACATACAGGCAAAAATAATTTTTTTTTGTTAGTTGTGTGATTAATGTACATTGTTAAATATAAAAGAGAAAATTTATAAATCTTTATCATATGAAGGGAAAGAGTAAAACTGTACTCACTTAAATGATTAAAGGATATTTAACAAACTTTAGCATTGTCAAACATGACAAACACGATTATACATTTACATGGAGGGCTTTTTTTCGTTTTCATTTTTAACTTCATCTTGAGGAGAATTATTATTTTATTATTTATAAAGAATCAAGTAAAAATATAACCCTGTAATATAACACTATATATTATTAAAATTGAATTAACAAAAAAAAAAAAAAGAAGCAATTTTAAAAATATTTACAATATGAAGACAACTTAAGACTCAAAATCAAAAACTGAAGTAAGAGCAATAGTAAGTCCCAATTTACACGAAACAATTCTTTAAGCTTAGCTGATTACTTTTTAGACATCGGGGTGAGAAGAAGATAAGACGAGTACACACTCGATTGTAATTGCAATTCGTTTTATTCTCTTATTCGTATTACATTTGTGTATAAAAATGTGTCTGTACTCTCAAATAAAAATACGAGCAATTAAAAAATAAGAATTGTGCTGTGTGAACACCGAAGAAATTTTAAGTAAAAAATTGTTTCAAACTTTTCAATAAGAATTGCTTCGTGTAAATTAGGACTAAGAGAAGTAAGACCAAACTCCACTGTAAAAATATCTAAAAATGTTACGAAAACTTTTGGGAAACCTGTAAGCGTGAGTACGATTAGAAGATCTTTACATCTCCAATTGAGCACCTGCGGGAATTGGCAAAATAAATTTTCCAGAAGAACTATTTCTTGCAAGGATAAACTACCGATAGTAATACATAAAAGATGGATCAAAATTTCGCCTGATTTTACTAAAGACTGTCAGATGTGCTAAAGGCAAAATGACTACAATCAAAATTTTTAATACAATGTTTTTCATAATTTGCTTTATTATGTTTCTTATTTTTCTAATTTTTGTTAATGAGTTACATAAATTTTGCTCAAGTTACTTATGAATTATGCTATATACAGATTTTGTTTTAAATTTGTACTTGCAGTTTACTTACATGGTGATAAATTTTTTAAACAATATTAGTATTAGCTCACAGTTGTGCTCTTATCGCTTTTAGTGTTTTTAAAAATGTCGATTTGTAGCTAAAATGAAAATTATCTCACATGTGAATAAATAAAAGCGCAGAAAGTAAGATAACTAGGTTTATTACTTTTGTATCGTCTCCACGTTTATGTTTTTACTCAAAATTATATCCTTTGGGACAAGATTTCCCCAATCGCTCAGTATAAATATTTAAAATATATTTCAGTAATTGTCAAGCTTAAGGTCTTTTTTTATTAGATTCAGGATTAAATTTTTGTATTGCATATTTAAATTTAAAATTATTTGTCATGCAAAAAGATGATATGAAAATTTTTAACATAACAAAATATTCAAATAATTTATAACAAGTAGAAAATTTTACTAATACAATATTTGTAAGTTGTGTTATTTTGTATGTATTAAATGTTTGTAAATCTGTGCTACATTTTCAGTGTCTTATTTTCAGTCTTTAATACCGATACATATTAAAGTTTGGAATGTAGTGATTTAATTTACGACAATGAGAAAATAACGCAGTTTTTTGTAATGTAATATTGTCTCTATATCTATGGTCTGATTTATATTCAGCAATTCTGGTTTTTAGTTTAGTTTTTTATTTCGTTGTACCTTTAAATACTTTACTACAATTTTCATTATCATTTCCGTCACAAGGTATTTTATATATGTACAACATTTGACATGTGTTATACGCGCGCTTTATCAAATAACTAATTATTTTATTTATTTATTTATTCATGTATGTAATATCAAGCCTTATAGGCCAAAATAACAATATTACAAGTAAATAATACCTGATTCTTATATATAATTACTTAATGTATCAAGAAGAAAATCATCGGTATGTAAAAACATCTTAAGTCAATGACATGTAAATGAATGTTTTGGTTAGCTCTGCCATTAGTGGCGTGGTTCTTCACCCGATTCATAGCAAAATTCATGCCATTATTATTTGCCACACAAACAAAATATATGAGAGACAGAGCTTAAAAATGTTGTTAATTGTAAAACTGTAAAAGACAAAGGAGATTCAAACAGGACAATGCCAACATTAAAGTAACATGGTTTTAGTGTCACTTGGAGTGCACCCAAATATTCAATTATGACTACGCCTGTGGTAACCTAAACACTACTATTTTATAGTTACTCCTTTTTATTCTACCATACCTACCAATTTGAATTTATGAAAAGAAAGTTAATTCATTATAAAATTCATGATTCTTTTTTATTTATTATAATAAGGTTAATAATAATAATAATAATAAGGATTATAAATGAGTATAAGTAAATATAAAAGAAGTAGTAATAATAATTAGAATTAATAATAAAAATAGAAAAAAATCAATACTTAAACAATAAACTCACTTAATGCTAAAATAAATGAATAAATAAATAATTAATGCTAAAATAAAGTGTACATAATTTTTTGAAAGTGGGATAATGTGGCTGCTGCCGTGGAGATTGCAATTGTTACTGTTGCTGTAGTTGTTGTTGTTGTTGCTATTACTGATGTTGTAGTTGTTGGTGTTACTGGCTAATGTTTATCAACTTTATTATTAAAAAAAAAAACATTAAATTTCAAAATTTTGTTTCATACTTTATTTTTATTGAGAACAAACATTCATTAATGCTTTTATTTGATTGTGTGTTAATTTTAAACCGGGAGACAAAAGATAGATAAATAAGTGAAACAGTCAGTGAAATTTGAAATCAAATCATTTAATAATTGTCTTTTGAAATAATTTTATTGAACATAATCATATTAATTGTAATAATTACTTATTTTCATAGCATATGCAATATGTTTTCCCATGTTTGAATGTGTGTGGGTATGTGTGTGTGTGTGTGTGTGTGTGCGCGGTCAGTGTGAAAATGTGTTGATTAATCGTTTTTCTTTTTATTTTTATTTTTTTTTATCAAATTTTAAATAATTTTTAATTACTTCAAGTACTCTAATATTTTTTATAAATCTTTAACCATTTCTGGTCTGTTTTTGTATTATTCTCAATATTGTTTATTATAGTTTTATTTGTATAATTTTAAGTTTAATTTGTTTTGCATTTGCACATAAGAGTATAGGCTTCACATGACTTAATATTTATTAATTAATTAATTTACTTATTTATTTCTGTCTGTTTTTTCTTTATTTCTTTAGCAAATAATTTATCGTATATTTTTTTAATTTTCGGATTTTAGCTTTGTTTTCTTTTTTTTTTTTAGTAAATTTTTAACATGATTGACAAAATATATTTAATATTTTTTTTTTTTTGTTTTTGATTTATTAAAAATTCTGTTGCAGCAAAAAAAGCTTGAATTTAAAAACTATGTTAAACTTTTGGGAATTTTTGCAATATTCATTTAACTTTTTATTTTTAAGTATTTTTGTAGTTAGATTTATTTGCTTGAATTATATTGAATTATTTCCCAAACGAGATAATTTTTTGATGTAATTATGTAAGTATTTCTTAGTAGTGCTTGTATGTTAATAATAAATTTACTTATTTAAAAGTACTAGTCAGCCGCTTTTTATTTTAATTAATAAAAATTTGAGGCAACGATTTTATAAAATCTTGATTTTATTGTTTTTGTTTTTAAATATGAATGATGTAAATATATTTATGTATGTATGCATGTATGCATATTTGTATGTATGTATGTATGTATAAGAAAAAGAAATAAATCAAAAAATATTCGTAGGCATATTTTAAGTACATAACTTCGTTTAATCGTTTAATTTTTTTTTTTTTTTTTGTTTAAATCTATATTTACATTAATTATTATTTAATCGAAATTAATTTATTTGTTTGAAAACAAACCCCTCACCGTATATAATAATTAACCTTTATATTAAATATTACTTATTTACATAAACATATATTTTACTTTTTTGTTTTATCTTTGTGATTTAATTCTTATTATTATTTTTTAATTTTATATTTTTCTTTGCCTTAACCATGAATAAAAATTGCAATGTGGACAGAATAGTTGTAATTACGTTAAAAATTTTTTTTTTATGTATTTTTAAAATACATTCATGCACTAAAAATATTCTGTAAATTACGCAAACTGTGATTTTTGTTTTTGTTTTCTCTTGTTTATGCAAAATTAAGATCATACAAGATGTTTTAAAAAAGGGTAAACATTTGACAAGAAATCTTAAAGATGATAAAATAAGTTAGTAATCATTAACTGATAATTACATACATATACTGATGGTGCATACAAGAAGGATACTTTTTTCATAAATTTTTCTTACATATTGTTGTTTTACAAATTTGCTAGTGTTGAACTAAATATTATTTAAACATTATATATATAGAAAAAACTTACTATAAATAAATATCTTAAGCTGAAATGCACAACCTCGTAAGTGACAACTAATTAAAAAACAAAAAAAAGTTAATCAAAAGCTATATCGCACAAAAAATTAGATGAATGTATTAATGAAAATGCGAAATATTTCACTGCATTATATTGTATATTAAAATTTAATGGCTTTGTAAATTCTGTAATATAAGATAAAGTTACGAGGATATGCATTTCAGATGACGATATGTACATACATACATATTTTTATGTATGTAGTATGTAAGTATATGCTTAGTAAAAAATAAACAACAACCAATTTCAATAGGATTAATGACGACTAAATATATATATATATATATATATGTATGTATATAGACAGATAGACAAAACGGGTTAAAATAACCCAAATCTGGAGGGCTTACGGGTTAAGGGTCAATTAGGGTAAAGAAACAATGTCTCATAGACAACAACAACAAAAATGGACGTTTTTTCTGAATACTCAACACATACATATGTACTAAAAACACCCAAAGTTTGTATTTTTTAAATATTATTTCTTTTTAAATAATGGACTAAGTTTAAAAATAAAATTAACTTAAAATTTTCTTTTGTTGGGAATGCATTTTTCTTTTTAAGGTCAGTAAATAAAAATGTGTCTAATCACGGCATTCTGAACTTTATGACATTGACAAAATTGAACAAAATGTTCTTAAAATAATTTATCATAATTGTTCGACCTTTTTTGTTTTAATTTTTATAGTACTTTTATTAAGCTTGAGGTCGAATTTATATTTACTGCAGCGTCTTCAGAGAAGCGATATATTGGAAATCAAAATAAATATAAATTCTGACCTCAATCTTAATAAAATTACTATGAAAATAAAATGGTTTTAATTAAAAATGTTCATGTTTGAATTTTCTGTTTTGTTATAAATAATTCAGTCATTGTCATGAAGTTACGAATACGATGCAAATTTGTCTTTATATTTTTTTCAACAAAAGGTTTGTATGTCTTCTATTGTTTGTGGTTTAGTTTTTAGTAGATTGTATAATTTTTTTAAGTTCTTTGTTTTTTTTTTTAATATGTATAAAAATTAAAAGTGCATTATACTATATTTAATTTAAAAACCGACTAGTATAAGCCTTAAGAGGTTTTTTACTTAAACTTTTCATTTAACACTTGCTTGTTTAATTAAATAAGTTGTTGTAATTGTTAATTTGTATAATTATGAATTGTTTTGTTTTTTGTATTAATACTACTTTAGTACGTTCACTTTTGGCCACTTAGTTTCATTTGTAACTCGTTCTATGCTACGTTTAGTGTTTTTGTTTTGTATTATTATTATTATTATTATTATTATTATTATTATTATTATTTTTTTGTTAAGTTAAAGAATGCCTAAAATTATTTAATTTCTATTTGAATCAAAATTATTTGGAACATTGTTCCTTCCAATTTAATTTTTTATCATTATTATTTCTGAATGTTAAGCGAAACAAAAGCGAATTTGTGTTGAAATTTATATTCTCTAGCCTAAATAAATCTAGTATGCTTTTAACTTTCATGAAAACAGATTCGTATTCAACTGAAAATTGTTTAGAAATATAAAGTCCAATCGACTTACTCTTTATATATATTGATTTTTTGTTTATGCTGCAGTTGTTTTGTTGTTTTTAAATTTTATATTGTTGTTTTAATGGCAATAACTTATTTTGGTTTAGTAGCGTTGTTGGTATTCGTGGTGCCACCGGTTGAAATCAATATGAAATACAACAATTGAACCAGTAGACAGACCAGCGAGTAAGTACCTGAAATATATAATTTATAATGATTTAAATAAATACCTTTGTATTTTGAAGAGAGTTATAATTTGTGTGTTATGTTGACTAAATTTGAATATTGAATATGTATGTAGTTCAATATATTCTTACTTTTGATCATGGGTTAAAGCCAATGAACGTATACCGGCATTACAAGCTGGGAAAGCGTAGAGTGGTGCCAAATTAAAAGTACGCCAAACTTCAACTATACCGCGATCGCCAGCAGTCATTAAGTATTCACCATCACGTGAAAGTAACATGCACTATAAATAGACGAGAATTAATAATTTTTAAAAAATTTCGTTATCACAATGTATCATGATATTATACCTGCAAGTTATCATTATGGGTTTCGTGTCTTAGTTCTTTTCCATTAATAGTATAAGCTGCCACGTTACCCTTGTCATAATTTACAACGATAAAACCTTCACGTGACATTGCAATTAATTCCGGGGAATGGAAATCCAAGGGTGGGTCCAAAGAACGCAAGAGATCGCCGAAAGTTGTATGAATGAGAACGGGGCCGTCTATAATAGAAAACATGGAATTGTGTTATGATTATTGTTGAAACAACAAACGAGGGTCTTACTTGTAGAACCTGACACCACTAGACCCAATTCTGCACTTATCACAACCGATGTAACGGCCTGTTCATGACCAGTTAAAGTTGCTCTAGGTGTGGGAACATCACCTTCACCAACAATGCTTTGCGTGCGAGCATTCCAGTGCCACAGAAGTACTGTGCAATCGGCCGAACCGGAAGCTATATAACAGTCTGATGTGATATTACACTCTGATCGCGCCAAACATGTCACAACACCAAAATGACCAAAAACTATTTGCACAATTTTAGCTGAAATTTAAAATTGAATTTAAATAGGAAACAAAACAAAAAACATATAAATAGGTATCTTACCAGATTCAGTGTTGAACACTCGAAAACTATTGTCCCAGAACCCACAGGCTATAAGAAAACGACTGTCTACGGTAACTACAAAACAATTGGATCTAATTCTTAACATTTGACTGAAATTGTCTCCCAAGTGTCTGCGATTCATTGGATTATTATTTGCTGTATTTTGAGCAGCTACATGAGAAATATATTAAAAAATAGTTTAAAAAATTTGCAGATGTTGATACGTATGCGGGAGAATTGCAGAAGACTGAGAAAAAGAATACTTACTTAACACGGGATCAATTGCTAATGGTTTCATGGTTCCTTGTTGTTGGCTGGAATCTGCATAGCTGGGACTTTGGACAGAAGCAGTGTAATTACAATTCCATCGGTTTACAGCAAATTGATGTCCTGCTGTGACAGTAACAACCGAAGGCAGCGATAGTTGTGGATACGTGTTTGCTGATATATGTATGATAGGAGAATTTTGATAAAATTTCAATATTTGGCATAAGTCATCGGGCATTGCACTGAACATCATCGGTGACAAGTGCATTGCCGAACTTCTGGGAGGATGAGGTTCCATCAGCAATTGACTAGGTGTTTGGCCAAAGTTACGTATTTGGTTTTCTACAGCCTCCCTCATAACAGGATCACCTATCGCCTCCAAATCTACACTTCCTTCGTAGGTCAAGTAGTAGAAAACATTGGAGGCTCGAACAGCTTCAGGTCCTCTCTGCTTGTAGCCGAATATTAAGTCAATCCACTGATGTAATTGGCATGAGACGAATTCCGATTCTAAAGCCATGCGGTTGATGCGCACAAACTCTTCAGGCGTTTTTGCCCACGGAGGCAGCTCAACATCATTTACCATCGTTCCATCTTCACGGTGTCCTAATCGATAGCTGGATGAATTATAAAACATCTCGGGTAAAAAGTACCATTCTGGTATAAGCTCTTTAACGTCCGAGGTATCACGTTGGCAATTCTTCCATGAGAGGATAACGGAAGAGAAAAGACGATCCGGATAATCGAATTTTCCTCCTTGTAATGCAAGGAACATGGTAGTGAAAGGTTCCACTCTTACCAACCAATTAAGTGTAAAACTTGCAGTGGAGTAGTGAGTGCCGTAATGGAATGGTGGTATTGTATCACTTTCCCAAGATTCATACCGCTCTTCGAAGTATGCTCTTCTTGAGGGATTTAAAGCTCCTATGGGTTTTGACAAATCACGATAGTTTGACGGTAAGCTGAGATCCAAGTCTTTGGTTTCATAATTAGTCAGCACCCAAGGGAATATGGGATATTGGTTTAAATCGTTGTATGTGCGACCTGCTATGGTATTAAGGAACATTAAATATTCAAAGTTGGAAATTTCGCGACGCTGCCATTTTTGGGTCATGTTCGAGTTACGCATCAACTGACGTGGCGACATCATCGAAGCTCGTCTGGTCTGTGGAATTCCATATTTGATGCCAACTCCTACACGTGGCAAAGCTTTAATAACCTTCTTTACGGTGTGTTGGTCAGGAAACGCAAATAAAATTGAAGTGCGAGAGGCTAGAAAGATCTCCAAAGCAACATTTTGTAACAGATACCGCCGAGAAAATATAGCTCTAACTTCTGAGAAGTACCATTTACCATGTAAATGGTCGCAGTACTTAAGGACCTCTGCCTCAATTTTATGAAATTCGGAGTGCTCTTCATCGACCTCGAAGAACATTTCCGTACTCGTTATGGATACAGTACCTGGGGCAACTAGTCCAGGCGCTATAAGTTTGGCTTTAGTACTAATATTTACAGGACCCGTTAAATCCAAATCAAGTTCTCTGTCTTCTATTAGTAGTTCGGCATCGTCTAAAAGATCGGCAGTGTGGTGGGTAGCTTGATGAGCTCGGCTTACAGCAATTTGGGTATGGAATTCATCTCGAGTTTGTAAAATTGCATCTTCTGGGCCGCCGTTTTCTAAAGCAGCTTTTAAAGTGGCTTGCGGATGTGATGAACCTCTGGGATTTTGTACCATACGTTTGCGTCTCCTGGCATCATCTTCCCAGGCATCCAACTTCCAGTAGGTTTGTTTTTGGACACTACCACAAGATTCTCCCCAGGCGCCATGCTTATTACACATAATATTGCGCACTTTTTCCAACAACCTGCTGGCAATTACGTTATCTCTTCGACGAGCGGCTGTAATCAAATGATCACACATTCGTTCTTCCTCCCTTCTCTCTAACAAAGTTTGCGCACATTGCGACTCGAAATCTGCGTGTTTCAGAACATCATCTGCTCTCATACGATTTAAAATGAACTCAGCTTCATTAGCAACACGCACAATATGATCTTTCATAGCATGCGACAGTAAGCGACCCTCGTTAATAAGTTCAATGAAAGCAAGTCCTGCATGCTTTTGCAAACTATTTTGCCATTCTTGTGAGCAAAGCAACATCACTAACTCCACTACGGAGTGCGAGTTCTTGAAGGTAGTTAAACCCTTACCTTCCATCAGTAATTCTTGGCCATGAGAGCCCACCAGAGTCTTGGATAAATAGTGCGCGAAGTCCACCATAATTTCCCTTAATAATGGACATACTGGACCCAAAGCCACTTCCAACTTTTGCGTAAGACTGGCCTCGCGTGATGGTGTGGTCATAGGCAATTGACCAACTAAAGGTGGTTTCATAGGCAAGTCATCTGCTCTAGAACCTCTTTGTGCACTAACATTACCTCCATTACCGGATACTCCTGTTGCATTCGCATAACCATCTGGAACTCTAACTACAGAAATTTCTGAATCCGGCTTATCTCCTCTTTCGTTAACGCCGCCAACGACATGTGTAACATTTTGCATATGACTGACATGTGCAGCATGCATGCCACCCATATCACGTAACTTTGCATCACCCGACATAATTACACCTGTGGATGATGTCTGTACACCAGCATCTTCATTCAAATTAACATCTGTCCAGCTTTCATCATTCGAATTCATGGGCTTACTATCATCAACCATAATTTCACTCGATGATTCCACTTCAGGAACTTCATTTTCAGTTGAGTTCATATTCAGTGAATTACATTCCGAATCACTCTGTAATAAGGACCAATATGGTTGAAATTGATTATTGGTTGTGGCAAATTACACGGCCAAGTCTTTTAGTTCGACTTACATATATATGTACATATGTATATACATGCATATGTACATATATATGTAGACATATACCTATATAAATCTACTTATGTCCATGTGTGAATTATATGTGAGAACGTCCGAATATGTGCGTGTGCAAACATGTGGTTAAAAACAATGTACAAAGCGTGCATGTCAAAAAGTGTATGGAATCAATAAAAATCAGACAAACACAATCGAAACAGAATTAATCAATATTGACATTTAATACATATTTTACGACAGTCATCGTTTAATATGTACATACATGTATGTATGTATGTACATGTATATAAATAGATACATATATATACAATACATGAGTGTGTAAACATTCATTATCAAATAACATTGTTAAATATGTGTGTATATATGTATGTATGCACAATATGGCCAAAATCAACATTTTTTGGAAATAAATCTGGCATTTGTAATCAATCGAGATAAATGTTTACATATATGCATGTATGTAGCCACATTCGAGTTTAAATTTTTAAGATGGACCCTACCAACCTTCCAGTGCGGAAAAAATAGGGCGTCTTTGACATGTAATTTGTTTAAGCGCGTCAAATTTGTTGTTATTTATCCGATTTATATGATTTTTATAACTTCTCAACATCCCTGACTAGTTAGCACACAGCTCCATCCTTGGAAAGTTTGTGGGGTCCATTTATAAAGATTAAACTCGAATACTCCTTGGATACGCCCATGTAAAATTGTATCTCGATCGGACCAACCGTTTAGAATTGTCAGATTTATTTCCAAACAATTTCGATTTTCCCCCAATGTGGTATATTAAAGAAACACAAACTGTATGCACATGTACATACATATGTTTGTAGGTGCTTCAATAGGGTAAAATTTGAGCAATTAGTGTATGTCTATGCTCATATTTCTTGAATCATTATTTTGGCATCGTCATCCAATTTTGGTTTGCTATGCTTTACAGCAAACACCAAAAATGTTACAATTAAACAAACATTGAAATTTGATTCTCTTACTAATCTCAAAAAGAATGGAATACAATTTAATTGCTCAAAATGTTGAGAAAACTGCAAAGTAATTAATACTGTGTACATAAATTGTATGTACATTTAAATGTTTGATATGTAGATATACATATGTATGTACATATATGTATAGGTACATTCGTTTCAATCATATGCAAAACTTGCTGATAATCGTAGAAATGCATTTAATGAATATGTAGATACGAGTATGTAGATGTATAAGAAGAGGTATAAAGTGAGTGGACAAAGATTTTCACATTTATCGCTCTTTACTGTTTGTCATTGTCATTTAAGTTAAAATCTGACTAAAACTAACACACACATCGATTACACAGGCTAAGTGAATTTTAGAATGAATGAACATTAGAACGGCTCACCATCTATACAAATAATCGAGATTTCAACTCAAGCCCACTTTAATTTTATAAATCACAATCACTACTTAATCAAAGAAGGAACGGAAGAGATAGTTTGTAATACATAACATGAATATATTGCAACCGATTTCTATTAATTATATCTTTTATTTGGTTTTACTCGCCCCCGTTCTGTAAACGAATCTCAATGATAAGTCACAGTCTACTCTACTTAAGATAAATATATTTAAAAATTAATCTAAACATTATTAATGAACCAACCGATTTATTTAATTTGTATTAAAGTTATATTTTACTTTTAAAATTTTAAATACACAAACTCGAACACAAATTTAAATAAAAACAAATAAAATTAAAACAGCAGAAATTCAACAACACACGCAAAAAAAAATGAATAAATAAAACAAAAAAATCGCACACAAATTGCTAACAAATGAATGAATGCACTTTAATCAATGAAAAAAATGTGTGTTTTTCTTTTGGCTTTTAATCGAAAACAAATACAGGAGGATTTTAGTGAATAAAATGGTGTTTTTGTGAATTGGATGTACTTTTTATATTTCTAATTGAATGGTGTTACACATGATTAAGTTGTTTTTGTTTGTGTGTTGGGTAGTTTTGAGTTTTACCTTGGGTAATTTTTGTGGTACCACTGGTTTGGGCGGCGACAATGGTTGTTTTTGTAGTTTGTTTATTTTATTGTTACTCAATAATACTGAATTAATTGTTGTTGGATTTGTGGAAGTGGTCACTGTGGTTACTGATGTTATATTTGGTGTAATATTTGTTAGGGACTTTGGTTGCAGTTTGGGACTCTTTATTGGGTCGGTTTAAATTAAATTTAATTATAATAATAAACATGCACATTAATTATATGATTTTCAATAACAATAGCATCAGGACATAATATTCCTGTATTAATAATAAATTAATAATAATAATAATAATCTAAAAATGTATGTATGTATGTATGTATGATTGGAAATCAAAACCATGAACATGCAAAAAAAACTATTAATTTCTGTATTTCTAAAATATACCATGCATACATACATACATACATACATATGAAAGAATGTACTCGTAGGTATGTATATGTTAATAATAATTTTAAATAAATAGTTAGCATAAAGTTTTCTTCATTTTATTATGTTATGTTTTCAATTTCTCCGAAACTTTTCAGGTTTTATTAATTTCAAATGATTAAATAGTAGCATGAGTACCCACCCACCCAATGCTATTATAAACGATATTTATGTCGTAAGAGTTATTTATGTATATTGAAAGAAAATATTTATAAAATTTTTAACCAGGCATGGAAAATCGTCCACAAAATATTTCATATGCGTAATTATAAGAATGAAAATAAACTTTATGATTAAACATGATTTAACGAGCATTAATTAATTCTAGTTTTATCTCTTTACATAAAATATGTACTGAACATTTTTTTAAGTATAAAAATGAGTCACAGGAGTACCGTAGATTCGTGAAATAGTTTTTCAATATGAAGCAAAATTGCGATCGCATCAACTTTTCTATTAATTTTATTTTTTTTTTCAATTGATAATTGACATTGGAAAACTAAAGAAAATTAATAATATTAATTTTTTTTTAGTTGTTGTTGTTGTTGTTAATATTAATTTTTTTTTAGTTGTTGTTGAATTTTATTAGTTTGCATCACAATTTAAAGGTCACTAAAGTATTTGAAAAGATTCGTAATTTTGAACATACTATGAGAATAAATTTTGAAATTTACAAGTCAGTAATTTTGGTCTTTATACAAATACTGTAGGGTACTTGACCACAATCAATTTTTGAGTTAATTCTGAACTAAAACGCTCTTTTTAAATGTTGTACTACAACTACCAAACAATTACAGTTTGGATACAGTTTAATTTTTGTTAAGTAAATCTTTTTTAATAAAAGGTTTAAAAACTTAGAAATAACATTCTTAATCAATATGTTAGTAAGTATATCATTACAGATACAATCGGAGGTAGGGAAACATTAAGTTTTACTTCCCAGATCAAACAGGTATATCTAGTGAAAAATAGGCAAAAGTAAACAAATAAAGAGTATCGTTGCTAAAAGCGAAAATTTCACAAATATTTAAATATGACCCGCTATTAATTTGTATGTAAATAGTACTATTTTAAAAACCAATCCACGGATATAACAGCTAAGAATTAATGTTATAATTGAACATTTTAAATGAATTTTGTAGACAAAACTTACCTTAATTGAAGGTGGTCCACTCGAATGCGAATCATTATCTGCCAAAACAGAGGGATTATTTTCATCAACAACAATTATTTCATAGTCACCGTCTTGTATAGTACGGCCGCCTTTTAATAATAATTTTTATATAAAAAAAATAAATATAAAAAGAGAATTGATTAAAATTGGCATCAAGTAATCATAAATACACATACAATAGTATGAATAAAATGTATTTAAATTTCGTGATACTCAGTATAAATACATTAATTATGTATTTAAATTTATCCTTAAATATTTATTAAAAACATCTTAATATAATATGAAATAAAGAATAAAAGTTAGCATAGAAATGTCATTTATTATCTACATGTGTAGGTATTATAACTACATATTACATAAAATATATAAATCTATGGTTTAATAACTTCTGCTTTTATAACAATTAAAAAAAAAAACGATAAAATATTAGGTAAAGCATCAGTTTATTTATTGTATGAATAAAGACGCCTTGCTAGTATAAAGTAATTACTTTGCCGCCCCTTAAGTCAGCTACGTTTAGTTATCGTGTCATTAATTTACATTTTCGCTTTCTAAGCTTCAATAAGTAATAGTTGTGAATAATAATAGAAAGCTTAAACAGGAAATACATATTTGTAGAATAAATTATTTTAGTTTAGGGAAAAGAGGGTATATAAACAACATACATATGATCTAAACGCCTTTTTAATTTCAACTCAATCGTTTTAGCGGCAACTCATTTGAAATGGCGTTATTACTTTGGTTTGTACTATACATTTATTATAATAGAAAAACCAATTACCATGAATTGGTTTAGAATAAATTTGATACATTAATTTCCAATGAAATTGAAGTTTGTTTAATGTTTAATGCAAAGAAAAGATTTCTAATTTTTCTCATCAGTCTATTCAGATAAAAGTATTTGGCTAAAACTTTTGATAATTATATTCTCAAATCTCACATATGGAGTTATTCTATTGAAAGTACTTCTCCTGATTGTCTTTATAAACACTAAACTTTTTTGTCTGATATAATTTCTTCGCTGTTGCATTATAGGTGAACAATTTTAAAAAAAGGAATTGCCTATTTATATAAAATGTAATAATTTTAAAGCACGCTAAAACATTCTTATTAATCTCTAAAAGTATTTTAATCAAAGTGTTCTGAAAAAAATATCTGTCCATAAGATTTGTGTTGTAACCCATTTTTATCGTAACTTAAGCATCAATACCGCTCATTTGCAACTGATTAAAATTTGTTATGCCTATTTTGACGTCATGAAAATGTTTGTCTAAAATAAATTAAAAAGACCCAACATTCTTATTTTGGTGCTTTTATGTGCATTAAAAGTGTGACATCTTTTAAAAACAGTGCTTTTTGATATAAAAATTAAACAATAAACGATGATATATAATTCGAACAAAAAAGATATTTCAAGCAGTGAAAGATATATCTTTTGCTCTCAGCAATCAAAGTATGCGTCTTAAACAACTGAATGAGAAATACAAAAAAAGAGGTAGCCGTTTTATTTATTAAAAAAAAGTCAACAAATCCAAACCAATAACAAAAAAGTATGCACAACTTAGAACCGATAATTGAAAAAACAAAATGTTCAAAATCGAATAATGCAATAAATAAACAACCATTAAAGACGCTTAAGGAATAGAGACAAAAAAAACATAAAGATAACAAAAACTGAAAAGTGACTATATCAACGAGTATAAAATGAAAACTTTAGGCTTGTTCTAGTACTCGCACAAGTTCTTTAGAATGTAAAACATAAATAAATAATAATAATAAACGTAATCATCAAACTTGCTTGCCACAGTAAATTAAACACTAAACAAAAGAGATGAGGATACACTCATACATCCAAACGTTGAAAAAAAAACTAAAAGAAAAACTATACAAAATAATATAAAAGTAAAGAAAATAACAAAAGAAGACTAGAGGAGTAGTAGAACACATAGCTCTCATTAATACCTGTTCCAGTTGAGGTACGGCCATTATAGCGATAATTGTTATTAATGCCATTATTATTTTTATATACTGTAGATCCTATAGACGATGCTGTTGTTGCTGCTGCAGAAGGAGCAGCGATACCTGGACCACCTACATGCATTACACCAGCACCACTAAGAACAGCACCTGATCCCAAAACATGCCCATTACGTATATGGCGGCCATTATTCATGATGGCCATAGAATTGTGATTATTGCCATTGTTATTGCTGCTCCCACAGCCGAGGCTATTGCTGCTGTTAGCGTTGCTACCATTTGTGACCGGATTGGTAACAAGACCGTTTAGCATGACATGTTGTGTGTGACAATCAACAGTGCCGTTCGGATGTGATGTTGTACCATTTATACCATTCATCAGCATGCCTGACGGTGTACGCATGTATGATTGTTGCGAGTGATGGTGATAAGAAACACTGCCCATGTCTATGCCAACATTTGCACTACTACTACTACTGCCACCTACGACACCGCCGATGATTCCATTGAGATCTGGCTGTTGTTGATTTTGTTGTGGTGTTGAAATTTTACCATTTAACACTTGATTACCATTCATCATACTGTAGTGACCTGCTGCTGTAGAATGCATCTGTTGCTGATGTTGTTGTTGCTGCTGTTGAAGATGATAGTGATGTTTTTGTCCATGCCTGTGTGTATTCGCAGCATGATGATGAGGCTGAGAAGCCAAACTTGAAAGAGAGGATGTTGAGGCTGGCTGGGATGTATTTGTTGAAGAGGTCGAAGGGCTCGTCGATTGAGTTGCTAAAGGTGGTGACGGGCAATGGGTTGAATAAGATGTAGTATTTGTTGTATGATTATGGCTTTGATAATATTGTTGATGCTGTTGTTGCTGGTGATGTTGTTGTTGCTGTTGATGTGTCATGTGATGATGATTGTGTTGTAAACTACTTGTTTGTTGCTGCTGTAGCTGTGCATGATGTGGCGGTGATGCCATTTGTTGTTGATAATATAGTTGTTGTTGGTGATGTGGTTGATGTTGCATTGTAGGCTGTTGTTGCATATTTGATGCTGTTACATGGTTATGATGTGTTCCGGGTAAAAATTGTGGGTACACATGATGTGACCATTGCGGAAACAAAGGACGACCTGACGATTCTACTCAGGGAATAATGATTTCAAAATTCGAGATAATGTTTTACATAATGAATGTCAAAATAATATAATTTCGAAAAAAAAAACATATAACAAATTATAATCGAAAAATATTGAATGGAGATTTACGTTTATGCACAAAATGATCATTAAAATCATTTATTTCTCATCGCCATTACCATAAAACAATAACGAAATAATCGTTATGATATAAACATAAATGTCAACAATAAAGATAAAAAACATTTTATTATTATACATTTGATGACATTTCCGTTGAAGTGTATATTTATTTACAGAGTCATGTTAGTTGTTGGTTAAACACAAAATTATATGAATTTGAAATAATTTTGTATTTTTTTTTTTTTTTTTTATTAGTTTTTGGTTTTCATGTAAATATTATCATACAAAAAAATCCGAATAAAAGCAGCATGGAAAATAAAACACGAAAAATAAACAGAGAAAAAATATAAAGAGGGTGTAATGATTAGCAATACATCTAGCAATGACAGTAATAAAAAACGACAACTTTCATTAAACACATACTTAAGTATAAATGAGGAGAATTAACACAGGCCAAAAGGAAAAACGTCAAACGTTAAAAGGGATAATGAAAGTTTAGTTTTTTACATTATTTACTTTCTGTCTTTTAAATATAGAGGGTAACATTGACATTTGAAAATAAAAATCTATTAAACATTTTTGAGATGGTATTTTGTTCTTAAATTTTAATTAAAAAAAAAAAAAAAAAAAACACGAAAATTAATTATATGTATAACTAATTAGATTTCTAATTATCTTTAAAGAAAAAATTATAATAAAAACATAATAGCTACCCCCTTTAATAAAATTATTCATACATAACTTAAATAAATAATAAAACTTCAACTCATAAATGTGAATATTTCAATATATGTATGTACATATGTATGTAGAAATTTATGTATTTGAAGAAATAAAACTATTAACTTATTACTCTCATTACGAAACAAAATAAATAAAAAATCTAATTTTGTTACTTTTGATAAAAAAAAATAGTGAAAATGTTTGTGCAGTTTTTATGTTTTTTTTTTTATTTTTGTTAAAAATCATAAATAAAGAAAAAACTTAAATTCTTTCAAAAACTAATTATAAAATAATCTTACCGCTAGTAGCTCGTTGCATAACAGGTGATTGTCTCTGAATCTGAGGCTCAGCAGGTGGCTCAAGAATGTCGCGATATTTCGACACCATTAACACTGAGATAAAGTAAACAATTGCCAATGACAGAAACTGAGCTTGCTTTGTCTCTTCCTATAATACACAAATATTCGCCAAATATAAAATAATTCATATTATATACATACAGTAGATTTCCAATGACTTTATTAACACTTACAACATCTCTATATATAACAGCTCTCAAACGATTTACATCCATATCTTGTAATAATTTCTCAGGATCCTTAACAGGGGACAGCTGACCAGTTATCGACTCCACAATATTCTGCAAACATAAAAGACATCATAAAATATAGAGAAAATGTAAGAAAACGAATCTATTAATTTTCAGGAAACAAAAGTATTTTGTTTTTTTTGAAATTCCAGCTAATTTATGGAGTTTTTTTTTTGCATTTGTTTCTTAGATTTTTATGTAGTGTACATGGTGTAACTGTACAAGGAGAGTACAGTAGCACAGCTGACTGACTTTGTTTACAATTTACTTATGTCAAATCCCGCAATTAAATATGCTAGTACTCGCATGCGAGTGCTGTGTATGTATTATATACGAAACCTTATTCGAAAAACTCGAATCATTTGCAAGTAGCATTACTGTTTACACAGGACAGTGAGAGTTTATTTTCAAAATGTTGTCAAAGCGTAAACATCTACCGGCAGCTCCATTTGATTTGCAATTGCTTCGAAGGCATTGCTTTTCAAATCGTTCCTCCTATATGCTTTATCACTCATATCCCACAGAAGAGGATGGGAACGATATAAATTAATTTATTTTATTATATGTATTTTTTAAATTTAATTTTACTTCCATTTTTGTTTTGATTGATAAATAGAGTTGCCGAGTTGATCACATAAAAATTTTTCATTAGGGAAAATTTTCTTAACAATAATTATTATGATTTCAATGATATTTATTCTCCAAAATTAAAACATTTTGTTTATCAATATTATTTGAAAGAAATTTGTTTACAATCACTCATAAAACAAGCTAAAATTTCAATTATAAATATTATACATATTATCCACTTTCTATTCATTGGAAAATAGACATGGCAACATTATTTTTTTATTTGACTTTTACTGGCATGAGAGTGCCAAACATTCACTCGTATGCAAATGTAGCTGCGAGTAGCTCTTCAAGTGAAAAAATGTGAGTGTATTAGTAAAAAAATGTGAGTGTATTGAGTTTTTCGAACTGTTACTCGCATGTGTAAACGGGGGAAAAAGTAATAATTTTTTCAAATGTGACAGTAGTACATTATTGTGCACAAAGAAAATGTCTGTTGTTTCTGTATTGTGTTGTATTTGTTGCCGATTTGTACTCACCTTGTATAGTTACACCATGGTATTGTACGTGTTATGTATTTCCAATTGTTATTACTTATAATTAAGTAATTATTTTAAGCTACTGTGAATTTACCACGAAACCAAAATCCTTGAATGCAATATCTTCACAATCGAGGACTAAATTATTTCTAATAACAATTGGAAAATACATAACATATGTAGATCCTTTTCTTAACCGAAAACAAACATGTGTTGATACATGTTTTTTGAGTTTTTGCATTAAAAGTTTCTGAATGAACGAAACTCAAATTTCACCTAAGAATGAATAGGCAAAAAAGTTATGGCATACACTGTATGTAAATATGAATAAGCATATATGTACATATGTACGTATATATAATTCCGATAGATTGGAATCTATTTCGCTACATTATTAGTTTATACACACATTACTTAATTTATAAAAAAAACGTGCGAATTACAGAACATTGTTTAATATTTTTTATGAACCTTTTAATATCATGAATAATATTTGTTTCACATTCTCTTTGACATATTATCGATCATATTTGTATTTGTTCGGTATTTTAATTAAAAATAAATTGTTTAATTTCTGCGTACATACGAAGGACTGACTAAAACTACAATACTTGTGTGGTAACCTTTTTAGTCAGACATTCTTAAGTAATTGCTTTTGTTATTTAAGTATACATAATTATGAAAAATAAAAATAGAGAAGTAATCAAATCATTATAATGAACATATTAGAGCAATTTTATAAAAATATTTTATGTGTACATATGTATGTATAATGAATAACAGAAAGTACAATGTGCCTTGAACACTAACGCGGACCCTCTTTTATCTTACCTTAGGTGACGCTTGAGCACCTCGGATGAGTGCTTGTAGATGGGCTGCTCCAGGGACATCTCGTGCCATTGCACCAACATTATACCGTGTACGTTCCTTACATTCAAGACAATTGCGTACTGCACAAGTACAAACCAAACGTAGGCACTGGCGTAATATGCCACCACTTGACATATTCTTTTCCGCTTCCAATTCGCCGAAATTCAATGATGTTGCAAAAATTAAAACATCAGCCATGTTAACAAGACGTTGCAAAAAAGAAACTGCAACTTCTAGTGGCATACCTTGAGTAGGTTCGAGAACATCAAGTTCAGACTGAAATTTAAATTAGTGTAAAATAATTTAAGATCAATTTTAAAAATTTGTCTTTCTTTTTCTTTAGTTTTGCATGTAGATACATTAGTCCTGCTTTAAAGATAGATTTGCTTAGAACGGGTGCTCGTTATCCGATTAGCCCCAAACTTTACATCAGTTAAAGAACAAAATAGGACCCATCCAAGACAAATCTATTTTTTAATGGCAGGTCTTCTTAACATACATACATATGTATGTAGATAGTGGGTGGATAAAAACAAATATTTGTTTATAAATATTCTTACATTTGGCGATGTGGCAGAGGCCAACAAAGGCAACAAACCACCACATGCAATAATCAAATTATCAGCTAGTTGCGAAATCAAATGCACCGTATTCACAACAAATATCGCGTTCTCGCTGGAATTGACAAAATCCAATACACTCTTCGTTGAATGCGAACGCCAAACTTGTATATCCGTTTCCAATGAAAATAAAACGTCCGATAGCAATCGTTGATGTATGTATGACCACTTGAATTCTGGTATACGGAAGGGTGGACGCGTAGGACCAGGACTAAACATGGGGCGAGTAGAGCCAGACTTGGGACGTTGTTGTTGGTGCTGCGGTTGTTGCTGCTGATGTTGAGGATAACTATGTTGTTTTGTTTCATCTATTAAAAGCAAAAAATAAGCAGACAACATTTTATACATATGTATTTGTATGTAAAGTGTGGAAAATTTATTTTTGGTAAAAAAGTACACGCAAGTACCCAGCAAGCCATATGATTCCGAAAAGAGTCTTTTCGGATACCTTTTCCGGAGCGTTCATGCTCTTTATGAGCCCAACAAACAATCATTATTGCTCTGAAAACCTTCAGAAAAGATGGTCATTACTTTCGAAAATGGTCCGTTAGAAAGAGCTCTTAGATAGTGTCAGAAAAGAGTCATAGGCTTCTTTTTTGGGCCCTGAAAGTGCTCTTCCATCATGTCAAAAAAGAGTCATTGCAATTTTAAATACAACAAATTTAAAGGTCGCATTTATTATTATTTTTTTTTAATTGTTTTTACTTAAACAAAAAGGGAATTCATTTACAAATAAACTAAATTAGAAAACCTTCAGAAAAGATGGTCATTACTTTCGAAAATGGTCCGTTAGAAAGAGCTCTTAGATAGTGTCAGAAAAGAGTCATAGGCTTCTTTTTTGGGCCCTGAAAGTGCTCTTCCATCATGTCAAAAAAGAGTCATTGCAATTTTAAATACAACAAATTTAAAGGTCGCATTTATTATTATTTTTTTTTAATTGTTTTTACTTAAACAAAAAGGGAATTCATTTACAAATAAACTAAATTAGAAATGGAAAAAAATTAAATAAATTGTATTTACAGTAAAAAATAAATAAAATGGAATTCATTTAAATAAAATATATAAAAATGGAAAAAAATATATTTTTTAAGCTAATTTTTCTTTCGCTCCGAAAATACTTTTTAGTTGGACTCTTTTCTGACTCCTTTTTCAGAGCGCTCCTAGAATGGTGTGCTGGGTAGGTGCATATTAGTGAATACGTACAGCTGTATCTCTATAAATAGCTTCATATTTAGTTATACCAGTTTAAGATTTACTGATTTTTAGATTTTTATACCCTATTGTCTTATGTGTCGTAAATTTAAGTTTAATTGTTAGCATTTAAAAGTTCAACCCTTTAGCGCTTACATACATAGTTGTTAATATATGTACATACATACATATGTATATGTAATTCAGTAACGTAACATAATTTAACGGTACACATAGAGCAGGTTTTTCTCAAGTGTTTATTTAGTAGAAAAGTAAAACGATATCTTGTATTTACACAGAGTTGTTGTCTTGTCTAAACGAAGCGTACATATATGTGTGGCATGTTAATACCCTAGACAAATTAGATCCAGAGAATTCAAAGCTGAATTCATACCGACACAATTTATATATACTCGTAGATACATACATACGAGTATGTACACATATACATATTTATGTATACTTATGTATGTTTGTATGAATGTTGTACGGATTTTTGTTAAAAAAAAAATTCTAATAGAAAACTAAATAATTTTTTCCTCTTGCTCCATTTTATGGTGTATCATTTGGTGCTGTCAATGTAATTGCATCGCAAAGCTGTACTTAAATACATTTACATACATATATGTACATATTTGTACATTAGGAGTTCACGTTTATATTTCATTTATTTTTAAATTTCTTAAATTAAATTTTTTGAATTTATTGCTTATTATTCTTTCCTAATTTCGGAAGTCAACAAAATCAAATCACCAAATATTTTAAATTTACTAAACTGTTTTCGAGACATCGGTCGTTATGTATATGTTTATATTTTCAAATTAAATTAAAATTAAGGTCATAAACTGTGAAATTGTCCAAATTAATCTAGAAACAAGGCTAGGAACATCCAAACATTTTTTGGATAAAAAAAGCAATTTCAAAAGTTTAACTAATTACTAATCAAACTTAATAGAATTATTGAATTTTATTAATACAACTGCCGTATATATGTAGATTGTAAGTTCTTGTTTAGTTAAGGTGGATTCACCCATTTGTGCTTAACAAATTTTTTTTTTACTGAGAGTTTTTTGCAGCACGATTCACCCATTTTGAACGATTTTTCTGAAAAATCAAAGCTGCCATATGTAAACAAAATCTTTTAGTTTTACAAGTGCGGCCATTGATTTATTTTGCTTTGGGTTTTAAGTGTCAAAGAAAAAAATACAGATATTAAATTATTTTAAAGTATTGTGTATTCAAAATCACAGATATAAATTCAAAATGAATGAAAAAAGAAAGTTGCTTTTGCTGATGGCCATTGAAATACATAAGGAATTGTTATTTGTATGAAAAATGTAACCTATTGGCAACTCGGTTCATTTTTGTCCAGAAAAAATATAAAATTAAACCAATTCAAGTTCGTAAAAAATATATTCTCTCTCTCCCTCTCTCTCAAAAAGGGAGACGTCAAACTTCATATAAAAAAAAATTGTTCGAACAAAATTTTTGTTAAGAACGAATGGGTGAATCCACTTTTAGGGTCGTTTACGTTTTAGGGTCGTTTACGTTTAAACATTTGTGAGAAATAAGGAAATATAGTTCGTTCAATTTTTATTTCAATACGATTTCATATAATACAGGTATGCAATAGAAAGTCCTGAAAAAGGAAAGTTCGCGCTTTTCAACGACAATAACTTGAGTAGAATATTGTCAACTTTTTATTTGGGATCGTCCTAATAATATATGTTTGTGTGCAAGCAAATGTTTATGTTGAAAGTCTCTATATTTCTTTGAGTTTTAATATTATGCTATTTATTTGCCTTTTTTATTTCTACAGCTTAACTAGTAATGTTTGCTAAATCTGCTTGGTATTTGCTGAGATTTTTCTTACACAGTTTCAATTTCAATTAAATGTAGCGAGTCTACTGTCTACTGCTCCGGGTAATTTGATGGGAAACCAAGTATGAATAAGTTTATACAAAGCAGTTTTATTTTTACGGGTAGCTTTTAAAATAAAATATGGAGTTTTTTAATTTGTAATACAAGGTGGCGCAAAAGTAAACTTCCGATGTTTTTTTGGCTGTAATTAAAAAAAAAAATTAAAAACTTTGATTCTTCTTGTGGATTATTTTTATTTGGTCTTTTAATTTTTTTTTACATCAAGTCGAGAATCTGATGTCATGTAAATGGCCGCCGCCACAGTTGATTGTCATTTGAGCCCTTTTTATGACATTTTGGCCAAAACTTCCGGCGATAGGTCCTCACATTCGTGACGGATATTGTCTTTAAGAGCTGCAAGAAGCGTAAATTTTGCTTATTTACGTATCCGCTAAGATGGAAATGGGCCTCATCACTCATGATTATTTTTGAAAAAGTCACCGACCGATTATTGGTCAAATAAATAGTCAGCAATATTCCACGTTCTGGAGCAGTGTAGCGTAACATTGTTTATTAACGTGTATTTTGCATATGTTTACTACACAAATGTCAAAACAGAACTGACATTAGGGGCCAATCGCAAAATTTATAGCATTTTCTGATAGGAGGATTACTTTTGCGCCACCTTGTATATGATACGAAAGCTACTAAAGTATTTTTGATACTAATATTTGGAAAGTATATTTATTTATTTATTTCTAATTAAAACTACTCTAGTTGTAAGTATCAAATTAAATTAATTAAATTAAAAAAAAGTAAATTATCATTGTATTGTACTGTTCGTTTCAATGTTAGTTTTTAAAATTTTTAGTAGGTTAAATGCAGAAAGAAAACTAAATATTGGAAAATAATAAAACTAGCAGTAAGGCAAGTCTGATGTATGTATACATACCTAGAGTTGTAAATACATATGTATGTATGGACTTAATAGAGAAGCTTCTCATATTATGATTACATATGTAGTAGTTAGTCAAAATTTACACGAAGCAATTCTTTAAGTTAAGCTGATTACCTTTTAGACACCGATATGTAATACTATTTCGATTTCGATAACAGTATTTGATATTATATCGGTTACCAAGATCTTTGTACACGTTGTTCATTGCTAATTGTTAATTGCATTTATCAATTCACGTATTTTTTCTTTTGAAGAATTTTATCAATAGCGGTATCGGTTGCGAACCTTGTTAATATTAACATAATAAAGTAGCCGATACACTATAATAGGTTAAGAAATTGATAAATAGTCAATTCTAACTACGTTCAAAATAATCACCAACAATTACAAACAAATGTGAAAAACCCGAATGTTAAGGGTCTCCTAATTTTTGATTGCGTTTGTTAAACATTTTAAATCAGATGATTAGCAATGTTACTTTGCAACTTTTACAATATTTCCATCCCTATTCTAAATATCCTATAAATTCCAATAACAAAGTATGATATAAATATGGATATTTACCGAAATGTTGATTTTCAACTTGAGTACTGGCACTTTGTTGTTTTTGTTGATGTTGCGGATGAGGGCCCTGAGAAGATACATCTTCCTCAGTTTCGTCTATGGATTGATTTGTTTGAGTTTCCTGACTAGAGACTGCAGTCTCTAACTCAATGCGATTTTCATGAGTCAAATCTGGTTGGATTTTTTGGGAGTTATCGTCAGTAGGGTCGATTACATTATGAAGTTCTGCTTCTAAAGCACCTTGATTTTCAGATTTAAGTTGTTCTGTTTCGTGCTCTTCACAAAAATTTTTTTCAGCCGAGTCTTCTATTGTGGTCACAGTCTGTTCTACAAGATCATCTACGACATTTTGCACTATATTGGCTACATTTCGATTATTTTCGCTTTCGTTACCATTTTGTTCTTTTTCCTCTGGGACATTACATTCTCTCGGCAAATCTAAAGAAATAGCTTTTTCCAAAGCAGATTGTATAACATCTTCAATAATCTCCTTAGCGGTTTCACTAAGGAAGTCTTCCGATAATATTTCTACAGTAGAGACGGTATTGTAGTACGAATTTGCATTGATATTTTCACAAATATTATTAGTATTATTATTAGCTTCCGTTATTTGTTCCATATTTTGGTCATGCGACGAAATCTGAATAACTTTATCTATTAACTCATCAACAATATCTTTGACAGCGGTAGTTTCAGCTGGATCTTGATGTATATTTGCTAATGATTCGTCCATCATAGAAGAACTTGATACTGTAGTTTCAGGACTAAGCGAAGATATTTCTTCTGTTGTTTCTGCGGTTGTAGATAAAGATGAACTTACTTCTATCTCACCTAAATCTTTTTGTATTACTCGTTCTGCAACTGGTACTTGGGTTGTCATTTGGCATTCATTATTATTCAAATTATTCTCTTCCGTAACGTGATTTGGTTCAGTCTTTTTGGAGTCGTCGCTACTGTCAGGTATGATTTCATTATTTGCATTTATTTCAGCTGATAACTGGGTTGTTGTTGTTTCAGTGATGTTGTTGTTTAGGAGATTTTTGGTATTGAGTTGTGTTACTTTTGTATGAGTTGCATTGTCTTCTGCATTTGTTGGTAGATGTTCTAAGGACGGTTCTTTGATTTGTTTCTTTTCATTATTTAAAACACCCTGTACTACTTCGTTTACAGCTAATTCAATTTCTTCATCCTTTATAACTGACGATGCTTCCTGTAATTCGTCAGTTAACATTTTGCAGTCGGCTAAAGACTTCTCCGAGTTTTGTAGCACTGATTTAATGTGAGCATCGTCATTGGATGTGTCTGTTTTAGCATTTTCGATTTCAAGTTCCTCTAAATTGCTAATATTTAAAGATTCCCTTAGGGCATCTTGCCCTGTTGATGTTTTGGCGGGTGTTGCTGTGGCACCGGTAGTATTGGAAGAGGGGGTATGGCCATTACAGTTAACTGCAGTTACTATAATTTCAGATTTTATATGTTCATTATAAACATCGCTCACACTAGATATACAAGATTTGACAGTTTCATTGGCGATGGCCTCTTTTGTAGTATCTGTTAATTTGTCCGATTCTTTTGCGCAATCACATTTGCCTTCTGCTTCATCTCTTTCCGTATCCACATCCTCCATATTGTTATCTTGATTATAATTCAAACACTCTTCCGTTTCCATCTCATCTTCGCCATCTTCATCTACTTGGGGTACATCTTCCAATGATGCTACCGATGCTGCATTGTGAACAATTCCATGTTGTTGCTGTTGTAATTCTTCCCGCTCCCATCCACTTATGGTACTTATAGGTCTTGCCTGTCTTAAGGCGGGATCAGTTATGTTGTCTGTTCGCTGCCTTTCGTAGTGTTCATACATTTGAGCAAATTGTAGCTTAAATTCTTCATACGAAACTTTTGAATGAACTATGGCTAACGTGTCAACCCAGACTCGCCAGCCTCCGTATTCATACTTAATGGCATGATGTAAAAGCATACGAAATAAAGAATAAACCATATCGGAAATTTTTTGTTCCTCTGTATTTTTCGGATGAATATAGGCCATTGCAATTAGCCACTCTTGCCACACGGACATTTGCAGAACAGTGCGTCTATTCTCACGATTGCTATTACAAAGTAATGTCATATCGGAAAGAAACAGTTTTTTTACTTCAATCAACGATTCAGTTTGCTTGGATTGCCTAATTAAAGTGGCCACTACCTTGAGCATCACTGAAATGGAAGAAATATTAAGAAAATATATTTTATTTTATTTCAAAAGCTTACTTTATGCTTTATCACATCAATATTGTTGTTTGTAAAAATGTCAAGCCAATGTACATGTAGTTCGTAAGTTCGTACATGTACACATATGTATGTAGTACATGTACATACGAGTGCATACATACATATGTAGATATCTAGATATCTTGATACAATGGCATAGGTATAAACTTACTTGGATTTTCTAAACGATAATGACTCTCAGGTTCTGGATGTCTATTGTACATTATATGTTGTGATATATGTTCGGTCATAATTTCATATAGAACATTATAGGTTGGCATCGACAATGATTCCTCATACAAAAGCAAACGTTCCGCTAACAGTGTGTATAAATTATGTGGAGACATAACATCGTACTTTCTTCTAAAATAAATAAAATGGAAATGGAGTAACGAAAAAAAAGAAGAAAACAATAAATGAAGTAGAAAAGAAGAGAACATTTTATGCAAAATTAAATAAACATGATAATATATGTATGTATATGGTATGTAATACGAGATTATAACATACTTGTAAGTGCTTCTCGATAAAAAGAATCCTAATAGTTTAAGGGCCTGTAAGCGTATCAATTGACTCTCAGCTGCCAGCAGTTTAAATATGGTTCTAACGCCATGTTTGACATCAAAAGCAGGTACCATAGAACTGGGATGCTCAGACATAAGCGATATTAACATTTGCAGAACATCATGTAAATTTTCATCCTTAAAATTGACGACAAAAATAATGTCAAATGAACGAAAACATTTTTAAATAAGATGCCTGCCTACCTCATGCATGGTTGTCAAATAATTTAAAATGCTTTGCAGTTCATCTTCTTTGACACCCTGACCAATCATAATCAATTGTTTTAAAAACAATAGAATGTAAGCACGAATAGCTAAGATATCTTTTTGTGCTGGACGAGGGCCATCTGATAAAAGCGGAAAAATTTGATTTGATGGATTGTTTAACTTATGAATTTGTTTCTTTAGTTTCACTTACCCAATCCTTTTGGAATAATACCACTTTTAGCACGTGGATTCACAACCCAATAATAATATTTTAAAGTATGTACAGTTTGCAGTACAGTACTTACACGTCGTACATTACTGTAGATTTGTGTATCGCTCAGAAATTCTGTTGCTAAATATGAATATAGACGAGCTTGAACATTCGCTGGTGTATAAATCCACAAAGCTGGATTAAATAAAACGTGATCCAAAAGCTGCCACGTTAAAAACGAAAAACAAAACAACTACAAACAAAAGTATACAAAAAAAAATAAATAAATAAATACAATTAGTTTTCTCTTTTAATATCACAGGTTTCTCATAACGAAATTCAACGTTTCATAAAGGTTATACATTTAAAAGTTAAACGAAAAGAAAAAGTAAAAACAACAATATGTCGAAATATATATACATACATGTTTATGCACAATGCAGTCGATTTTTTTTTTATTTAGTTATATAATACAAAAAGTATGGATTGATTTCGTATTTGGATTTAAAACGTTTTATTTTGTAACAAAAAACAGCATGCAGCAACAAAATATATTCATTCAGTTTTACAGCATCAACAATATTCATTTAGGTACAAACAAATTAACAATATTGTATGAAAAAGAAACATAAAATAAAGAAAAAAAATAAATTAATAATATGTATATGAATAAATTTATTAGCTATAATATTCTTACATATTTAGTTTTTCTTATGAAATATGGAAGACCAAACCTAACATATTTACATATGCACATTAGGGTGGCCCCGTTTGAATGGAGAAAAAAATAAGGTATTTAAGACTACGTTTCTCAATTTTTTTGTCCTGGGGTCAATATTTGGTGAGCTGGATCAAAGGATAAAAATGTCCTTTTTAGAGTTTTTTTGATTTTTTTCACATTACTTCCAAAGGAACTATATGTAAATTTGGTATCATATGAAAGGTCTTTGAGAGGCGCATTCAATGGGTCCAAAAGTTAAAAAAAATTGTTTTTAAATTCAAAAATTTTGAAAATTTCAGACAAAATTTTAGTGTTTTTTATTTTTTCATAGAATTTAAATAATTGAAATTTCTTGATTATAAACATCATGCAATTTAACCCAAATGGTTTTTCCCGTTTTTTAAAATTCTACCTATTTAAAATTTTATTAATTTTTTTTTAAACCTTAATTCTTCCCTATCTGACAATCTCTGTTAACTCAATTCGCTAATGTAATGGATATTAAAATAACGAAAATTTTATAAGCTTAAAAACGGGAAAAATCATTTGGGTTAAATTGCATGATGTTTATAATCAAGAAATTTCAACTATTTATTCAAGTAAATTCTATGAAAAAATAAAAATAATTCTAAATTCTATGAAAAAATAAAAAAACACTAAAACTTTGTCTGAAATTTTCAAAATTTTTGAATTTAAAAACAATTTTTTTTACTTTTGATAACCCATTGAATGCGCCTCTCAAAGACCTTTCATATGATACCAAATTTACATATAGTTCCCTTGGGGGAAATATGAAAAAAAATCAGAAAACCTCTAAAAAGGACCTTTTTATCCTTTGATCCAGCTCAAGTATTGACCCCGGGACAAAAAAATGGAGAAACGTAGTCTTAAAATGAATAAAATTTTCATATTAGTCGGGAACATCCGCAATTTTTTTTGGGGCCACCCTAATGTACATATGTATGTATTCTTCAATTAATATCTTTGTTTCAAGAAGTTCTCATTCTATTCAATTTACTGCATGGGAACTGCATGTAGCGGTTTAAAATAATACATTGTATATACATATACATATATATACATATATAGATACATATGTATATGTATGTACGAGTATGTATAAATAAATATCTATGTATATGAAAGAATATAACTATTTTAAATGTAATGCATGACAATAATTTATTTATGTGTTATTAATTGTATCAAACATTTAAGTTGCACCTATAGTCAACAAAGAATTGGAAAGGATAGGTAATTTACATGTGAACAAACTGAAGATTCTTATTATAGCCTGCCGTTCTAATCAAAAATTATCCAATGCAATCCCCGAGTCTATTAACAAAATCTGTCTATCAGATATTAGGGACCGATTATCATACAAGTTAGTAGTAGCATGATTTGCAAAACAACTGATTAAACGAAACATATTTATTTTGAATTTTGTTTGGATACCTGCATTCTTAAGAGATTTATGGTCGTTAAAGTACATAATTTTAAATCTATTTTCGATCGATCCTCGAAAAAAATTTTAATGTGATTTATATTCATAGAACTTTTTTGCGACGAAATTTGTGTGGATACCCATATATTGTAATCATATATGTAGGTGAAATTTCGGGAGGATATTTGTACAGGGGCTAGGTGAAATAATGAACCGATTTCAACCAATTTTAAATTTTTAGATTTTTTGTGCAAACTATTTTTAAGTAGGCATTTATAAATATAAATTATATAATAAATTAAAATATAGAAAAGAAATGTAATCTTGAAAAATAAATATAAAAATGTTGGCTGAAACCATGTATAAAAAATAATAATATACTCGTATTTGTGTAACACTAGAAAAAATCTTTAGCATATATAATTCCCAAAATATGTTAAAAATTGTTTCCGAATTCCATTTCCAATTCCGAATGCATTTGGCAAAAAGGTCTTTGTGTTTTTAACCACTTGACGTTTCGTGTCGTTAAAAACCAATGGAATTTGAAAATAGTTTCGTCTTGTTGTTGGCACATCAGCGGCATGTACATAAATAAGTCATAAATATAGATTATGGAAAAATACAAAGACTAGATATTTCTCCAAGATTATTTCAAACAGATAATTCACGGGAAGTCTAAAGTTTATTTACAATTAGATATAAAAATATATTTTAAAAATCGTTCCACACTAATGTACATCTACTTGTACAAAAGTAAAAAAAAAAATCATTAGCAATAACAAAATATACAATATACATACAAGTAAATCATATTATTATTGGGCGATTCTATTCTAGATAATTTTTAACATCAATATTCAAATCACCCTATTTGATACTTTTTTTTTTTTTTTTGATGCCAATTTAAAGTAAAATATCTATATTTTTGACACGTAAGCTTAAATATAAATTTGTTGTGCAGTTCGAAGCATTAAGATTTATAGATTTGGCGCGAACAGAAAATTCATTCATGTTGCACCCGTCATGGCTTAAAGAGCAAATTTCTTATTATTGGATTATATTTCTCTACGATGTTTGATTTGATTATCATCGTCTGATATCTCATCTTTCACAATAAAAAAGAATAATACAATAAAATTTTAAAAATTTAACAGAGTTTTATGTTTTTGTGGTATGATCTTATGAAAGTTGGCCAATTTGGTTGCACCCGTCCGTCATGCACTTTAAAGCTCTCTCGTGGCTATTTGGTCGTTTCATATAAATTCTTGTAAATAGATAACAATAGTATATAGACAAATATTACCCCTTCTAGAAATAACTTAATTGAAAATGTGTTTCTTTCTATTAGTAAAAGACGTTTAAAGCGTCTAAATGTTGCACCCGTTAGAATAGAATCGCCCTATTGTTGAATATATTTTTGATCAAATACGAGTATTTGTTATGTATATAGTATGTAAGGATAAAAATAATTTACAACATTTAATGTAACAATATTTTATAATTCTAATAGTTGTTAATTAATACATTTTGAAAAATATGTATGTATCTTCTAAAATACTTTTAAACTCATTAGACTACAAAAAACGTATAAAATTTTCTTTGTTTAAAGTATTAAACTTTTCACCTGGTAGAACTGTTTTTTAAGATGATGTTTAAAAGAGAGATGATAAGTGGTTTTGTTTAAAAATGTTTGGTATATGGAAACGGGTTGGCAAGCATTCATAGGATTAAGGTTTGGTAGTAAATTTTGTTGTTTTATTTAACAAACGAGCGTCGTTTTGAGCAAAATTTAGCATTTCCAGGTGAAAGGAAAAAGTGTGAATTTATAGTTTTGAAACATAGAAAAAGTTTGACAAAGAAGAAAGAGACAGACATAAAATATGTTAATAATTAGTAATAGAGACAACTAGTGACAACTTATGCAAAATTCAATAAAATTTAGAAAAAAATACTATTTATAAAATGTAAACAATCAAAAAGAAAAAATGAACATGCTTCAAAAATATGATAAAATAGTATTTCTTTTAATGATGTAAACTATTAACTCTCAGCGTCAAAGAACCTTTTAGTTGCTATCTTAAGTATGTTTAATAAAAACGTGTTAACAAAACCGATCATTTTCACAATGTTCAATTATAATCGAGTAAGAGTATAACACTAACCGCACTTAACGATACGATTGACCATTGATACCGATGCTTAAAAAAATGCCTAATTTTTATTTTAAGTGGATTACAAACTTTCAAAATGATAATCGCCAGAAAGGAATTAGTTCTTGTTAATGATATGACCAATTGTTTTACATGGTCAAGAATTCTTAAATGTGTGCGGCAAACTATATTATCAATCAAATCAATGAAACACTTTAGTTTTTAAGGAGTTTCCTTCAGGCTAATTTGGTCAAATGTTTGTTTCCAAACGTAAATAAAAAACTTGTTCGATTTTTATTTTATTTACCCAACGTTTCGTTAGTTTTATTCTAAAGCTAGATTTACACGATTGAAATTTTCTTCAAAATTGCTCTTCAAAATGCTTCAAACTCGTGTAAACAGCAAACATTTTTCAAAATTTATTTGTTTAATAGTTGTTAATAGTTATTAAATAAATACATTTTGAAGAAATTTTGCTGTTTACACGAGTTTGAAGCATTTTGAAGAAAATTTCAATCGTGTAAATCTAGCTTAACTTCTTCAGGGGTCTCGTTCTAAATAATAGCTTTGATGTTTTTTATCATTGAATATTAATTTTTATTATTAATTAGTTATTTAAATACTAAAAAACGGGACATCACGAACAGAATTTTGGTATAAATAATCCAATAATTAATAAAAATATAATATACAATACGCGACCACAAAACTGAAGTCAAGTTTAACTTAAAGCTAATATCACAGAACTCTTAATTTTAGTTTTTAGTCTTCAATTCATTATTTTAATACAACTTGATTTTTTTTATAAAAATACTACAAGCAGCGCTTTCACAGTTTCTACATTAAGAATCCAAATAGGAATGAGAGGAAAATGGCTAAAAGATGGCTAAATAGGAAATAAATGCATATGTAGTATAATTGGACATTGTGAAATTGGGCGTAAATATTGATATTTTGAGCGTATAATTAATTTGATTAGCCAAAATAAACAAATATTAGTCATTCGCCCGCTGCATACATACATACATACATACATAGATATGTAGTTAGTTCATGGTTCATATCGGTTTATTTAATTTTTAATTCAACAATTTTAGTCTTTTTTTTTTGATAAATATTTAAATAAATTACTTTTTTAAAGGGATATCGCAAGCCCATGTTTAACTGTGTGTGTATTTTGTTATTTTAATTACATAAAGTAGAAATGAAAAAGAAAACAAACAAATACAATCAAAATTAATTATTTGTTTTCCAAAAACAATAATAATTATTATAATTATAAGTATAATAAACATTGTCATGCATTTTTGATTTGTAACTTCTACACACATGTATTACACATGCTGGTTCTTCATAATCAAAATTGGTATTATTAAAATATTGCAATAATATTATTTAAATGACAAGATTTTTCACGAAGAAATTTGTTAACAACTTTGTGAATACGTTTAAATCTAATATCATACCTGCTTGAGCAATAAATCACTATTGGCTGATAGACATGTCACTAAATATTTAGTTAGATTAAGAAATGAGCCCAACACTTCTAGAGTAAGGTGTTCTCGAGACGATCGTTGTAGCATAAACGATATAACTAGAAACCCCCGGTTTTGTATCATGTGCTGCTGAACGGTTTGTGAAGTTTCAACTAATTCACAAATAAAACCTAAAAGTTTCGAGCTGAAAATGTCATAGAATATAAAAATGTACATATAGATAGCTAGATTTATATATAAAAAAAAAAACAATCCAAAATGAGTATGTACCTATATGTACAATACAACTTACCATAATGTTGGATCACGTTTCATGTCGCTAATACCCTCATGAGCCATATCCAGTTGTGAGAAAAGTGGAAACAAAACTTGAATACCTCCTATAGAATTTAATGTACAGTGTATGGAATGCGTAATAACAGCTTTTACATCCTAAAACACAAAGACGAAGTAAATAAAAGTATGTGTGTAGTATGTGTTTGTTATATGTTGGCTTAAATTGTATAAAAACGTTTGCAATTTAACTTTTACTCAAAAATTTACTGCATAAAATAAGGCGATATAAGAAATAATGTCTCAAGGGAAAGACCACAAGAATTTTGAGCCACAATATTAAATAAAGCATCATAAGTATGTATGTACATAGTTGGTATGTTGAGAAAAATTTCCTCGGAATAAATAAAATGTATTTAGCAGAATCCCTTTGACTATAAACAATTCACATTTTCAAGAATTTCATACATGCTAATCTCGATATAAGGACCGATATATTGTTACTCCAATTTGTTAAATCGAAAATTGCATTACTCGTATAATGATATTTCTTTTTTTATTTTGCTTTAATTCCCTCAACATTCGTTATGTCGAGCATACAATTTGTAAAAATTCACAAAAAGTAGTTTGTGTAAAACATTTTGATGTACGTTATATCGGATTTTCGTTAAAAGTGCGATTCGTTATACCGAAATATGCCTGTATTTATTATTTTTATTGTTATTTATTTATTTTTTGCTGTTGTTTTCTACCCATACTTACTTGTAACATAAGTGCATGTGGTGTATGTACAAAGTATGATACATTTCCTTTGGGTGCTGACTGTAAACATAGTTGACCATCGGTTGCCACTGGATTGTACATGAATACAATAGCATTAGATAATTTACCATCATATAGGACCTAAGTAAAATAAAAAAACAAATAATATTTAATACGTTTCATTAATCCATATTCTTATTTATTGATAAAACACAAAACCACAACATTATTTATTTTGGAGTTTGTTTTGGCCATGTAATGACAACAGTAGTGTATTTTAAAATTTAATAATACAAAAATCATAAATTAAATGATAAAAATAGTAAAAGTAATATAACTATGCAAAAGAAAATTTACTATTCCCAGAGCAAGTTCTAAAACGCATACACACAGCCAGTTCTCATTCCTATTTGAAATTGAGACTTTTATTTCAGATTGGTGCAAACATACCATCTTAGTAACAATATTGGAACTAACTGTTGGTTAAATGTCGGAAAAGTATTCTTAATTACTCAAAGTTTTTATGCGTATCGAATTTTCCTTTGATTCGATTTTATGTTACTTTTTTAATTAAAAATTTAGATGACATAAGAATAAAATAAAATAAATGGAACGTTTGCGATTAACTTTATATTTATAATCGAATTATTCGATCACGTAAAAATCACTTATATGTATTATTCGAACATCATAAAAATAATATAGAAATATCGTGTGAAAATTTTAAATGATAGTTAAACTTTATTTGTAACATTTACTACATTTGTTTACATACATTACAGAAGAAATTAACTACACGTTAAAAAGCAAAAATTTGTTTGTGTGTTTTTATACCCTTCACCTTCACCAAGAGAAGGGTATATATAAGTTTGTCATTCCGTTTGTAATTTCCACAATATAATTTTCCGACCCTATAAATATTCTGGATCCTTATAGATAGCGGAGTCGATTAAGCCATGTCCGTCTGTCTGTCTGTCTGTCTGTTGAAATCAATTTTCTAAAGTTCCCAGATATCTTCGGGATCCAAATCTTCAATCATTCTGTCAGAAATGCTTCCGAGAAGTTTGCTATTTATAATCAGCAAACCGGTTTCCTAAAAACCGTAAATTTGCCCAAAACCCGGTTTTTGGATTAATCGGTTAACCGATATTGAAAACACTACTAAAAAGACATTTTTAACTATGTATAAGATTCGTTATATTTTCTTCAAACTACTTGACGCTTTTATTTGGCAATTAAAAAGAATCCGGTTTATTTAAAGGAAATAAACCACCGTTTTTAAAAGGTAAAAACGTAACAATATAATATATGTATGTATATAACATAATTATGCATCCACAACAAGGTGAAGGGTATATAAGATTCCGTATAGCCGAATATAGCACTCTTACTTGTTTAGTTTTAATACATACGAGTATTTACGAATAAATATCAATTAGGTTTTTATTTTTTATAAACATTTCACTCAATATTTCTGAGTAGTTGTTGCTTTTGTTTTGGTTTCTATTTTGTTCAATACCATCACCAAATGCTATAAATATGCACTTATGTATATCGTCTACGTGTGTATGTATGTATATGAATTTCGTGCAGATGGGTAAAAAAATCCCAGCGGTAAAAATTGCTAGGGCTTCACATTGTAGGCCTTCTAAAAGACATGTTTAAAAATTGAGACAGTGCCCCTTCTCAGAAGATGAAGAAAGAAGGACTTTCTCCTTTTTCTTGAAAAATGTATTTATTTATATAGGTGTCTCCATATTCTACACTACAAACAAAATACAAAATCTACCTATGTAAATTTTTTATTTTATAAAATTTTACTTTGTAAACTTCACGTGAAGTAATTTTTTATATATACATAGTACATATGTACATATGTAGGTTTTATGTTGAATTTATAAAGATTAAGCAGAACTTTAGTTCGGATTTATTTTTCAGGCATTTTTTAATAGGAGTATCTATGTATGATGTCACTTTATGTGGCATTATAGGACTTCTATTATTAATTAATTTATATTAATTATTGGTCGTCGTGTAAAATTGATACGATTTTGTTCATTGACTGCAAAATAAGGCCTTAGGAAGGCCTCCTTTCTGCATCTTTTTTCCGCTGTGTAGTAGATATGTATACATATGTATATAAATGTATATATGTACATTAGTAAGAGTAAACCGTGGTTGTAAGGATAATAGTTGTTTGTACGTAAAGGGTCGGTCATACATTTAATTTGCTAATTGCATAAACTTTGGGTCGAACGAGTAAATCTCATAAATTTCATGATTAATACTAGCGAATTCTTTGCATCTATATTATTTTCTTAATATGTACAGAATGCTCGAAAAAGGGAACCCCCTAAAATGAACACATTTTTATATGTATGTATATGATTATATGTAGCTGTGTGTATGCATTTACACGTATGTGTAGTCAATTGATTTGAGTCGATGGTTTTACACTCTAATAATTTCGATAATTAGAGGTGAAATAAAAACAACATCTGATGAAATTGTTTTTTTTTTACAAGGTTTTCATCATTGAGCTAATTGATTTATGTACGAGTACTACTCTACTTTCTAGTCAAAGGATGTGTTGTTTAAAACAAGTTAAACAAAAGAATGAAATGATTTCACCGATACTTAAAAAGAAAAAAAAGCAATCAAATTTACATTTAAATTAAAAGCGATTTTATAAAACGTAGACTATACAAAGTTTTTAAATACACAAGTTTTTAAATACACATATGTATTTTTTATTTTTATTTATATGTATTTTCTTTGCATACATACTTACATATAAAGCATATATTAAATGGTGGAAACAAATTGCAAAAAGTTAAATGATATTGTATAAAATTATCACCCTATATTATTCAGAAAATAAATAAAATAAAACAAATTGTTGTAGCAATGTTATCGGACACACACGGATTAATATCCAAAACCATACTAGTGGGGTGTGGGGTCTTTTTTGTGAAGTAGTTTTTTTTTATCCAAGAATTATTTACATATAAAAACGAATACATTAAGCTACACAGCTGTGTTATACCATTATTGCAGCCAGCGAATGATACTATTTAAAATTTCAGGTAGAACTTACGACTCTTTCAAATGTTTTGAAGGGACAATAATTTTCCCAACTAAATTTCGTAGAAATTGTAATAAATAAACACGAGTTAATAAAAATTTACTTATTGAAGTATTTATTTAAAAACGGCGCCTCTCAGATATGGAAGTGTACGGGAATAAATTATCAATTGTAAGAGAGAAAACAAAAGCTATGATTATATGAAAATAGATCATTGTTGCAGAATAATATTTTAACCCTTTGACGTCTATAGACAAGTATGCTTGCCCGGAAGTTTTTGCAACAAAAATTTATTTTACTGCAAGTCCATATTTAGCCCCACTTGTTCCCTTTGAATTTGGCCAAACAAAGGTTTTATGCTGAGGGCTGCTACGCGGTTAGTATGGGGCGCAAACGAATGAGAGTCAATTATGTTTGAATAAAGAAAATAAATAAATAAATAAATAAAATATACGAGTAGTGGACAAGTTTGCACGAACTGTAAGCAAGTATGTTTGCCTATGGGTTGAAATGAAATTTAACATTCCTAAAAACCTATACAATCAGAAGCTCTAAGTTGAAATAAAAGTTTTAGCATACTTTGCGTACGTATGAGCTTAGTAAAACTCCTATTGGTCTACTGATCCGACGTTAGACCAAACTCAGACCGCTGGTGTCATGCCAAGTCTCCGATTTTAAGAAATTACATCAAATCTTCACTATTGTGATAACAATAAGTCTGATAATATTGACCGTAGCTACGAAATCCGGTAAATTTTCGATCAGATTCAGCCACTAGCAAAAAAAAAAGTTTACTTCGCCAATTTTGTTTTCAAGTCTGACTTAATGGCGTGCGGAACCAACCGATGTAATAGAAAGTACACGCCAATGAATTTTCCGGCTGATCAAGGTTTTTCATAGGAGGGGTGATCGGTAACTTCAGTCGGAAAAAATTTCTTATTCAAATGGATGAATCAACTTTATTGACCCTACATCTTTAATTAAGGTCAAGCGACGTATAGCTGGATAAGCTAGCAAAATAGGTATTGATTGCCTCCCAATTATAAATCACTATAACAATGAAATTTGAGGAGTTGATTTAATGGATCAAATAATGTGTAAGAAAATGGCGTTTTCACTTTTGTTCTTTGACGTTTTCCAGCACTGTGCTCATAATATCAATATAATATATAAAAAACTCATATTGGCCAATAGCTCTACAATCAATGTGACATCCATTGAATTTCAGGCAGCTTTAGAACTAATATTAAGCTTCAATTTAGGAAAGCGTGCGTTTGCAGTGGTAACCATATCTGGAACTCATTTTATAATATCTTAATGTAGCTTCATTATGTGAAGGTTAGAAACACTGTTCTCATTGTGCTTCCAATAATAATAATAGTAGCAGAAAAGTTTTTTGAATCCAATGCAACGAGTTCATTTGATGTACTACGTCACGTGATTGATTTTCAAATCTATTGCGAACAACATTAATAATAATACATTTTGAGATTTATTGCATGTACTTTATATTTTAAATAAAGCCGAGTTTTAAATCTTTTCGGACAATAAATAAGTTGGGATAAGAAATTAAATTTCAACCAATAGGCGAGAATAACAGTTTCAGCAAAGCTATTTTCAGACGAAAAATCTTTACTAGGTAGTGAACTGCATAAAATAATTAAAAGAAAGACCTCGAAATTATGATTTTGTTAAACCATTTTTATTTTTCAGCGCATCAATAAGCGCATCTTTTAGTATTCCTATACAAATATGACCAAGGGGGCACTGGTTGATTACAAATATAAATAAAATCACTTTTAATATAACTTTTTGCATTAAAGTACGACCGGATTCAAACTAAATACTGTATTCCCGTTCTAATCAAATTTATAGGATTTTGGATTTACTGAAGTGTTACTCGATCAAGCGTTGTCTTTAAAATTTTAATAAACTCACTTACACTCACTTTTTAAGCTTGATACGAGTTTCCTTTCAAATTCTCGTTCCAATTGTGTGTTTCAAGTTACAGTCAAGAAAATAGCTCATTGCAATTTTAATAATTTTTTTTTTTTTTTTGGTTTTTCATTACAAACATTCTGGCGTCATAATTTTTGTGTTGTGTTGTTCGTTTTTTATAAATAAATAATATAACAATCCACCAAATTAAAAAAAACACATTTAAAGTTAAATATATATGTACATTGTTTTCATGACGACATTTTGAAAATAAATTGCTTTAAATTTGCGTGCAGCCTACGTCACAGTTTTCAATTTTTAAAAATTTTGACAAGCAGTGTGTAAAAAAAAATTTAAAGCAAAACTTGAACTTGTAACTGCAGCGTTAAAGAATTAAAAAACGTAAATTTTCCAAATGTGAAAAACAATAAAAAAAAAAAATAAAAAAAAAATAAAAAAAAAAATAAAAAAAAAATAAAAAAAAAATAAAAAAAAAATAAAAAAAAAAATAAAAAATAAATAAAATAAAAAAGCAACAATTTCTTACAGCCTTTAATTGATTAATTTCTTCCACATCGCCAGAAAAGGCTCTCATATAATCCAAAGTGCCAATAGAAGAGGAAGACATTCGACGCAAGTTATCTAAAAACAATAAAAAAAAAACAAACAAACAAAAAGAAAACAAAAAAAAAAAGCAATAAATAAATAATAATCCACCGAAATAAATCAAATAATAAATACCAAGTGAAGAAGTCGAACCAATGGGCATGTGACTTAAAGAGTCTGTGATTTTAGCCAAATGTCTTTCACTAGTTGGTGTTGTTATTGCAGTTGTTGTCGTTTCGTTTATTGTTGTTGTGGTTACATTACGACTATTGTTATTGGCTAAACTAGTTTGACCTAAAGTTGCATTTGCCGTAGCCGATGAGGAATTGGTCTCTGTAGGATTAGCAGCTGTTCCACTGCTACTACCCGTTAAGGCCTGCAAGACAGCATTTGCATTAGCACTTCGTGCTACCAAAACAGTGCGTATCTTTGCAAATGCTGCTTGCAAGTCCAATTTTTCATCTGACCAATCTATAGATTGGACATCGGCTTCGGCTAATAACAATGCGGCGGTATGTTGGGTTGGTGTTTGTTGTTGCTGTAGTAACTGTTGTTGACTCACCCTTTTGTGATTGTCCGGCAGGTTCAAATAGCACTCATTGTCGAAGCGAAATTGTGACTGGTATGTTTGAGATATGGTTGAAATGTTTTATTTTGTGCAGATTTTATATCGTAATAAAAATAATAAGGACAAATACATAGATTTTTAAAACGCATATTTGTTGGCGGTGAACATTTTTGTATCAGCATTTGATCAGTGATGTACATTACATAATGGTGCAAAATAATGTTTGGAAACAGATTATGTTTGATTTGTTGTAGAAGAAAGAAAAAAGAAAAATAAGGGATTGTGTAAATTTAACATATTATATGTTTTGAATTATGTATGTATATTAATTATGTATTTTATTTTACACATACAGAAACTTTAATAAAGATTTTTATTAATGAACAATTTACAAGATTTAAAAATATTAAAATATAGACTAAACTAATTGTTACCTTATAACCTGGCCCGAGGCGATGCATCGCACATATTTGTTGGGTGGTCAAAGCTTCACTGAATAAATATATAGCGGACATTTGTCCACAAAAGACACGTTCTTCATCCAATTCGGGTGTTGCCCCTATATAACATTTGTCAAATGGCTAAAAACGGAATAAAAATTGCTTTCGTTAAACTATGTACCTTGAAAAATAACTTTGCCGAAAATCTACTTACATCGTTTGTTGAGACAAACCACGCCATTTCAGTACTGGACGCTAATTGTCCATTAACTAGGCACTTTATTTCGCTTTTTGTCCAGCGGTTATAAATGTACACAATCGCTATCATGTACCACTATTTGTAAAAAAAAAATAAAAATATTTTATTTTTTTATTCTTTAATAAATTCATAAAGCAGTTGATAAAATTAAAAATATCAGCCATGTCACAGAAATTAATTCCGCTTGGAAGTGGAAGTGGAATTAATTCCGTATTTTGCTTGTATAGAAAATGTAAAACGAAAATGAATGAATGAAATTTTATTTTATTTTCTCGTCGTATCGTTTACGGAAAAATTTTAATATTTTCAATGAAAAGCGCTCGTTAAATATAAAAATAATCTAAACATTTTTAAGAAATTTCTAGTGGAGTAAACTAAATGTATGAATTTTGAATTGAATCATATTATCAGTTATTATTATAGCCTATTTATTTATTGTTAGGAAATTAATGCATTTCTTTAAGTTTGTTTAATTGAATTAAAAAGTGATAGTAACTTTGTACTCTCATATACATACCTTTCTTGGTTGGAATTCGTATTTTACACAATGTTGAAATCCCTTGCCTTTAACTTTCATGGAGGTAAGTACCAGACAATTACCAACAAAATGGGCGGTATATCCAACACCTTTAGATGTCTTAAAACTGTGAGAAAATAAATAAATGAAATTACGATAAATTATAAAAAAAATAAAAACAATAAAAACTAATTACAACTGACAGCAAATGTTCAAAGTTAATTATATACATACTTTACATATCTCTAGTTAGTTACTCGTATGTTAAACAAAAAGTAAACTTACCAGTAGAGGTAGGGCTTCTCACGTTCGATATTCACAGAATTAATGGGATCCAAACGAAACCATGTGGTAAATGTAAAACCGTTTTCATATGGCCATTTGGCCAATGGTGGTAGAACCATTGCCTGCAATTATAAAAAAATATTATTTTAAAATGAAAACATGAAGAATTATTATTCCAAAGGACATAGAAATGTATAAATATTATAAAAATAATATTAACATTAAGAATTAGTTTTGAACTGCGTTGCGATTTCGATACCTTAGTTTAAAGGATAGATTTGGAATGATTTTCCTTAAAATATACAGGCGTGTCACATAATTCGATCGGAATGGTTTCAAATCGATCGTTTTTACTTTGCGTTCTCTAGATTCCGATCGATTTTGTTTATTCCCAAAACTTTTTAAATTATGATTTTTAACTTAAATATGGTAACGTTGTGTAACCAAAACAAAAAACTTATGATTTTTGTAATAAAAAGTATAACAAAAGCGAACAAAAAGAGCGCTAACAAAGAAATTTTAAATAAGAGTGAACAAAATAATTTAAAAATGTCCGGAATTTCATTTGTTGCTGTTTTAAAGGAACAAAGACAACAAAATGCAGTTGAAAAGCTACGAAAGCTAAAATGACAAAAGTTTTCTTGTTGCTGACACCAACTTTGAAATTTTTAACATTTTATTTAAATATCAATAAGATAATTAAAACAAAACAATGAAATAATAAAATTAGTTATTTAATTATCATTCTAAATTAGTAGTATGTGTTTTTTTTTTAGTATAAAATCATAAAAAATAACAATTCCACTTTAGATATCTAAAGTGGTTTCATTCCGAAATAAAACTTAATTTTTCGTTTTCTAAAGACTCAATTTATAGATTCAAAACCACTTTCGATCGGACTTGAGTTGAGAACGCTGAAATGCTGCAACTGTTTGTTGTCCATATCTTTGTTCTTTTACATGGATTTAAAAAAAACGTGTTTTTCGACTAACCCGAATACTCTCATTACTAAATTAAAAACATCACAAAACATAATACAAAAACACATTGATATTTTTCGTCAGTATTATTTATAATTTCCTACCAATCTGCTTTTATCTATCACACACTATACCTAATTCTCTTTTTACGCGAGTTTTTTTACACGAATTTGATTTATTCTGTTTTTATGCGACTAGATTTGATTTAAAGCGATTTAAAAATGTATGTATTTTTACCAGAAAAACGTTGTTTGCACTGGTTTTGGAGAATTTTAAATTAAACACATAGTTGGCAGCACTAAAAATCATCTGGTACGAAAAACAACCGCGAAATTTCAGCGTGAACTTAAAATATTAATGAGTAGTTATCGTGAATTACATAACAGTCTTATAAAAACTGGAAGCCAACGATTAATAACGGAAATTGTGACCAAAATCACTGAAACATCACCAGCAACTGATCATGATTTCGAAAATATTTCTAGCGATGAAAGTGATGTCTGTCGTAAACGAATGCGATTATCAGAAAGTGATACTGAATAAAAAAAGCATATGTATATCATATTTATATAACAAAAATATTTATTTTTAAGTTTTATTTTTTGTGATTACTTTTCTAAATGAACTTTTTTTTTTCTATTGGTTTTGTTTAAATAAAATATGTTTGTGTATAAAGCAACATGAATTCTAATTATTTATCTTATTTTACCTGATATTTCATACGTGGAACCAATTCCTTCAATTAATATGGATATTCGATCGTATCTATCGCGTAAAAACAGAATTAGGTCTATTAATATTTAGTTGAACCTTCATCCATTCTCAACACTTCTACGATGAATTCAAATTTAAATTATTGTAAATGTTGCTAAACTGTCAAATGGATGTATATTAATGTGACTGTGTGACATTAAATTAGGGCCCAGTTTGTTCTGACTGCTGAGCAAGTAACACGTTTTTTGACTACAACAGCGTTGAGGAGAAAGTTCGTCGTAAGGACACTACTATCTGTCCAAATTTCATAACGAAATACTGTTATGATTTTATAGCTAATGCAATTTTAGTTTAACTGCACATTGCTAGTTTGTTTATATTGGAACGAAAAATGAAAACAATTACAAAAATTTTTCTCCTTTAAAGTTTATAGTTTAGCACTTAAGATTTTTATATTGTTATAATAATTTCGAGATAAAGCATCACATACATTTGCCCTATTCAATGAGTATTCACATAAAACGAACAACATCCAATTTAAAAACTTTATTTTAACTTATCTAATGATTTATGAATTAATTTCAAACTTCGTCAGCTTAGTGGCATTAGTAGCAACACTTAATAACAAAAAGTGCCGTTGAATGGAAACCCCTGAGGATACTACAACAAATAGTTGAAATGATATTTTACATAATTTACAGCCAGCTTATGAATATGTTGCAACCAAAATAAAGCAGTTTGTTTTCTATACTCGTTAAAATATATCGACAGTTCAATTCCAAACCATGCTATGTCGACTTAGCATGTTTTTAATTTTTTTGCATTTTTGAATTTAGATTTTTTCAACTTAAATTCTGTCAAATTTTGGTTGTGAGTTGTACCTCATATTTTTTAGATATCGCCTGTAAACTTTAGAAGCTTTTCCTACAAAACTCACTTTTTCGACTTAGCATGTTTTGGAATTGAGCTTTCGATATATAAATATACCTATACTTAAACTTTTGAAATATGGGAAATATGAGGTGCCACGCCCAACTACGAAATAACTATTAACAGCCGTATATCTCGGAGAGTCCTCAAATTCTGTACGGAAAATTTCGACATTCATATGAACCTTTTATGAAAAATGAACGGACTAGAAATAGTGGGCATGGCATGCCTTACATAATGTAAATGGTAAAATTCATATATATAGTATATCGGAAATGCTAAAAATCGTATATATGGAAAAATGTTGTGTGCGAATAACTTTAGAATCAATATGAATATTTAAGACGAAAATAGTCGGACCACAAATAGTGGATATTCCAATTTCGTATGAGTAACTAATATTATTAACAACTATATATAGGCGTTACAAAATAAATTCTGAAATTAAAATTCGTATAGAAACTTAAAATGTTTTATAGCACATCTGAACGCATCTATTGTCTAAATGCTCTTAGCACCACCCACACCCACAGTTAATACTAAAATTCGAATATCTTAAATATTACAATTGTTATGAATTCGGTTTTCGAAAATGTGTGACATTAGCAAACAATAATAACATGTAAATATTATTTATGACATATCTGAAGGAAATATGACATGCAATCGATGAACATCATCAAAAAGAGCTGCAATTCAGTTGTCTGATATCAACCATTTGTTTTGATATATTGTATATATTTTATTTTATTCTATTTTATTTTATTATGCAAATTTATTATTCCTTTTGCATGTTTGGTGACGATATGTATGTAACTATGTATTTGCTGTTTTAAAGTTGTAAACTACCTGTAATTTGTACAAACGTGTAAATGTGTTTGCTTTTATGTACATATATTTAGGAGGTAGAGAATACATATGTACATATGTATGTACATACATAATACATACATACATATGAGCAACTGATAAAAATGACAATTTGTAGCTCACAAGAGCGAATTGTAATAAAAATGAAAGAATAATGCCCATAGAATGCAGTACAAAGTAGTAAATTATTTTAATTTTAAATAAAATATGAGTAAACACATCATTCCAAATTCAAACCGATACACACAGCAAATACTTATTGTATAAAAGCAGAACTTACAGATCCTTTACGTCCTGGGAAACTAAAAAATACATCCGGACCATTACGATGAGGCATTTGCCTTAAAACATTTAACAGCTTTGCCGAGTGACGAGGCCATTTGCCATTTACAGCTTTCATTGTGCCAAACAGTAATTTCAGTTCTTTTACCGTAATACTGTAACTTGCCAAAACTCCCAGCATTTCGATAAGAAGATCTGAAACAAAAAGCAGATAAAAATATTAAGGTTTCTATTTTATGCAATATGTACTTAAATTTTATACAATAAAAATACAAAATCAAAACACCTTTAATGTGTATTTCTTATACTTTTATGGGCATACTATATGTTTGTATGTATAACTATGTAGTGTTTAGTACGTATGTATTTACTTTATGTCCTTATTCCCTCTTGTCAGTTTTCTCACGTCTGAATACTGTCTTTCGAATCGGAAGTTTGTATCAATTTCATTAAATTCTATTTTTTTTTTTTTTTTTACTTTTCCTTGCCACACACACAATATCCTAATAGAACTTAAAACACATGAAGAAGCTAATTATCCTTCACGTTTGCAAACCGAAGTACAGAAGATGTTTTTCTACCAACTCTTATCTGGAAAACTTTGTATTAATGCAAGAGATTTTTATAAGTTTTTGCTCCTTTTTTGGTTTTTATTGCTATCCCTTTCGTGAATAAAAATATTTTAAGATTTTCTGGCTTTTCTCCTTATTTTTATCAGACATCCTCCAATGTTGATTGTGTGCTCATTAGGCTTTATTAATTGTGCACGTGTTGACTACATAATGAATTTATACACATGAGTTGAAAAATAGAAAAGGAATCTTACAGTTGAGTGAATAATCTTCATGAAAAATCTTGTGATTAAAGAAGCAGTTAAAATTACTTACGGCAGTCATTCTTCTGTTTCATATTTTTCCAATGAATGGATGCTTAGAGAAGAATATAAGTGTGTAGTACCTACATATATACATACATATGTACATATATATGTACTCGTATGTGGTGTCTTAAACAAACCAATGTGTTTGTTTTCTTTCCAAGAGAAGATACACGTCTACGTACGCGAGTATTAAATTTTTTTGACAAGGAGTTTATTACATCGTGTGTAAAGTAAAATCTTTTGAATATTTTTATTTATCAACATTTAAAGGATATTGACAGTATCCTTCATACAACGTTTAATTTTACAAAATATTGCTATTCTTCTTTAAATCAGTATTCAGTTCATAACAATTTTACATTTAAATAGTCGTAGTTCACACTATTGTGATTTATTTAATTAAAACTGCTGTTTAAAAACTATTGACAAATGTATGTATGTATGTATACTATATATGTATTTCTATAATACATATATGTACATATGTATATTAAAATAATATGTTTATATAATTTCACCACTGACTAAGATGTAATTCATTATGAAGGACAATTACTTACTGTAGTACTAAGTAATATTTTTCTGAAACTACAAGAACAAATTTAATTTCAGCACGAGAACCAAATAAGGCCTATCCAAGATCAATGTATTTTTTTTTTGTTAATTTAGTTTTGTCACAATTTCAGTCTGTAGAAAAACGAAAAAAAGACGGATAGATTCCAATAAATGTTAGTTTCAATTTGCATGTGTAAATTGTTCTTCAAAAAAATATTTTTAAATGTACCACAGACAAATGATCCTGGAACTATTGAATGCACTAATATAACAGACCAAATTAGGTATAATTATGTTTATACTTGTAATCTGAGTTATTATTAGATTTTTTCCCCGGGAAAATAAAAAAATTGTTTTAAGTTCGTCTGCAAAATTGTTTTAATGTGCTTTTAAAATAACTAATGCATTTAATAAGTCTGCTTTGTTATTTTACAGGCAAAGTTTTCAGTCTTTCGCATTATAAAGATTCAATTGTATTCTTGGAAGTTTTTAGGTAATTTGTCAATTATCTAACTCTTATCTCTTCTTTATTGCGTACTTTAGTTTAAGTAATGACTGGATCATTCCCACCATTATTTTCCACCCAGTACACGCACATTGCTGAATTCTTTCCGCATACTTTTCTCGAGACATACGGCTTTCAAGAAAAGAAATTTCTTCAAAAATGTTTAAAATGTTTGATCGTTTTTTTTTAAGATTAGTAGTATTTGATAAAATTCATTTATATAAATTGGGTGTATAAATTAAAAATGAGGGTTTCATAACAGATGGTGTATCTTTTGAACATAGGTTTTGTCTTTAGTAACTTATATGTCATTTTCAAAGGTACATATCAGTAATTTATTCTCACATAGTTATTGAACATTATTGTGTAATAACAAAGTTTTTTTTTTTTGCTTTGAAAATATCGAATTATGTCCTAAGAAAGTGTCATATTCGGGAAGTTTTTCTTTACTTCTTTAATTAAAAAACGTTTGCGAGCAGCGAGGTTCATTCAAGATATCCTGACTATGCAGCATGAAAGGCATGAAAGCGTAAGATTCTATCATGAAAACGCTCCTTTTGATGTTTATAGATATTTAGAAAGAAGTGATTGCGAAAGATTATTTCATCCGACTTATAGACCTTGCGCGAAATGTATCCAGAAAGAATCATAGCTAATAACGCCCAATGTCAAAAATGGTAAATCTTTCGTTAACTTATGTTTTTATACCCTACACCACCATAGTGCGGAGTGTGCTGATGTTTGTAACGCCAAGAAATATTGGTCCAACACCCACCTTAAAGTATACCGATCGAATCTTCCTTTAACGATGTCCGTCCGTCCGTCCGTCTGGCTGGCTGGCTGTCTGTTCATGTAAAGCTTGTGCGCAGAGTACAGGCCGCAATTTTGAAGTTAATTCGATAAAATTTGGTACATGATATTTTTTCGGCCCAAGGACGGATGGGATTAGAACTGGTGGAAATCAATCCATTATTTCACTTGGCACCCATACAAATGTCCTCCCGAAATAGGGGTTTAACGATCATAAATGTTTGAATTATGCAAATATTCACACAAATTTTACTAGAAATGAGTGGTAAATGAAGCCAAATCACATCTACAAATTTTGTGCAGATCGGTCCATAATTTATCATAGCTCCCATATAAGGCCCACTTCCGAAAATCAATTTAACGACCACAAATTTCTTAAAAATGTTGGTATCTAAATAAAATTCAACACCAATAAGTTTCATATATACAAAAATGATGACACCTAATTTTATAATTGTCGGTCCATAATTAGTCGAAACTCCCATAATTCACTTTAACTTCCATAAATCTTATAAAATAATTATATCAAAATAAAGTTTAACATATACAAGAATTATATTCGATTTCTGAAGAACTGTTTTATACATATACTGGGTGTAGGGTATTATATGGTCGGGCTTGACCGACTATACTTTCTTACTTGTTTAGATTAAATTTGTTTGTGTATATTTACAGCAATAATAACTTACATATTAAAAAAATGTTACATTTTTCCCAGACGGGAATTTTATTATAACTACATATATATATACATATACTATATATATGTATATAAATATATGTGTGTATATATTGTATTATACGCCTGGTTAAGGCTACAAAGTAATGCTGGGTATTACATTCTGACATAGAAATCAAATATTTGTTTGCTTTATGTACATGTACAAATTATTTTTACTTCTGTTCTTCAGCTTCAAGAAGATTTTTACGTAAGTCAATTTATAAATTGGGCAACAAGCTAGTCATAAACTAAAGTTTAAAATTATATTTCTTAACTTCATGCTTGTGAAAACAAACACATGTATATATATATAATACATAAATAACAACGAGCAGCGAAATTAAACTCACTTAAAAAAGAACTCTTTATTACGCTCTATTGTAATGCATAAAAACCAGCGGTGTCACTATTTTTGGTACTTTTTTAAAATATTTGTGCGAAAAATTCTTTAGTTAGTGCGCGGTGTGCTTCTTTTTAAATTTCGGTTCGTTTTTCAATTTTTGGTAGCACCAACACAACTTTTTGTTTCTGCGTGAGAAAAAAAAATCTTTGTATAATAAAATACACCTGTTTCAATACCATTTCATTCAACAGTCACAGTTTTTTTAAAATCAATTTTACAGATCACAATAAGAACGACAAATAATGATGTTTAAGACGTACCAAATCATGACGCAAATAATAAAGATTACGCAAAGAATGTAAACAACGCATAACGTCACAGGTTTTTAACATGTAAAAAATAACTTTTGTTAACAATATTTGAAAAGAAAATAATTTTTCTTAAATTTTTTGATTCAAAATAAAACATTTACTGGCGTATTCATAAAAAATAAAGTAGGTTTGAAGTGTGCTTTTAGACAAAATTTTCATACAAAATTTTCTTAAAGCACATTTGAAGTCTACTTTAATTTTGTATGAATAAGAGCATTAGTTAATTATTATTTTATACATATTAAAATGTATGAAAAAAGAGTATATTTTAATATTTTATATATTATATTCTTGTTTATTTCCGTTTGTGTTTTTTGTCCTATTCGCTAGGAGTTGATTTAGTTTTCTTATTTGAAAAACAAAACATTCTCGATCGAAAAAAAGTGTTTTTAATATCCGTATTAATAGTACTTGACTCATTTACATACATATGTACATGCTTTTTTAAATATGTACAAAGGTACTCGTTGCAAATCAAGAGATGTTCACCATTCAAAGATTTGAATATAGCTTCCAAATTTTTACTTTGACAAACAAATTCATCAGTAGGCGGCATCGCACAACGTTTCAGTTACCCATTTTCAATTTCATATCTCCTTTTATATCATCTGCTTTAAAGTGTTCAATACAAACTCTATGAGACACTTTTAATTTTTTTTTCATCAAGGTTGCAAAAATGTGTCCATTGTTTTTCTTAATTTACTTTCTTTTGGAAATCGAAAACAAATTAAATTTACGTTATTTTCTTAATATTTCCACAATTAAAAACGGCACACTTCATTTTAAAATTTTTATTTACATTAAAATGTATATAGAAGTTAAGCAAACATAAAAATATTTTTGACTAGTGACGTCATAAGAAGAAATTTTGCTCTCAATTTTACTCTCACAGTTTCTGTAAAATATAACGGACCTGCGCAATGCGTAATCTTCTTTATTATTTAATTCATGACACCAAATCATAGTCCTGTTTCACTCTTCAGTTTCAGCTGAGCAGTTTTTATTCAATTCTCTTTTGAACTTACCATTTCATTTACACACGACAATTCAATTTTCGTACTTTTTCATGCAAATCAACAATCGTTTACGTCAACATCCCAAAATGCTAACCCTTTTTTTCACATTTTTTATTTATGTATGTATGAGCTCAAAACAACCGAAAGTGCTTAAATTACAATAAAAGGCAAATATTTTGGACGGGTACAAGTGCGGTAGGTTAAACGAAGCAATATGGTGTAACAAAATAAAATATTAGCAAGATAAAAATGAAAAAAAGAAGATTTTGGACTGTGTTAATAACACACTTTCAGGCCCAGTAAAAAGAAAGACATTAAGAGCATCAGAGTTGCCGAAAATAGAAAAACGTCCAGTGGTTTGTTTAGCAGAGAGGAAGGAATTATCCGGTAAATGCATTAGCGCTCAAGGAAGAAGCTAAAGAGATCCATCTAAAACTGAAAGAAAAAGAATGCTCTTTCAACGCAAGTGATGGATGGTTGTAGGGATTTAAGAAAAGTTCGTCTGCTTAAAATAACTGGGGACAAGCTATCTTCGCAACCTTCACTTGTCGAAACATTTAAGCTGAAGCAAATGATCAGCTATACAATGCTGATGAATCTGGATTGTTCTGGATATTGTTGCCAGAAATCTCTTACGTATCAAGTGCCGAAAAGACTGCTCCGGGCGTAAAAACAGAAAAACAACTTTTTTATGTTGTGCTAATGCTTCCGGAAGTCATAAACTTAAATTGTTGGTGACTGGGAAGGCAAAAAATAGACGAGTTTTCAAAAACTTCAACTGCCTGACTGAGTACAAAAGTTCCAAGTATTCATGGATGGCATAAGCCATTTTTAGCGATTGATTTCACAAATCATTTGTGCCGCAGATTAATATTTTTTGTGCTGCAAAGAAAATATAATTTTCAGTAGCTAAGATATTATAATTTTAGGTAACAAAGTTTCTTTTAAAAAAGAACTTGCCAGCTTAAGCGCTCCTCCTAATCGACAAAGATCCGTCTCATCCAAGTGAAATAGAGCTTGAAACCAAAGATGGAAACATAATTGCAATGTTTTTTCCTCCAAATGTTACCCCACTTATCCAACCAATGGATCGGAACGCAATCAAAATAACGAAGCTGTACTACAGAAATCATGTTAGCGACAAAAAATTTAGATCTAGTAGAGTCAAGGAAAAGTGTTACATTAAGGGATGCTGTTACAATTCTAGAATCCGCATGGAATAAAGTAAGCAAAGATACAATGGTAAAATGCTGGCAAAATGTTTTACGTTGTACGGAAAGTGAGACAGATCCGGAGGAAGCATACTAAAAGAAAATATGAACGCAAAGTTCGGCAACAAATGGAGCTTTCAGTTGATCTACTTAATGAACTAAACCCTCAGGTTTGTCGATTTTTACAATTGTTTTAACAACACAGGTAATTTTGGTGGATAATGTTTCTAATTCGTGTGAAATTGAGGAGTTAGAAGTGATCGATGATGAGGAGAACGATTTAGGTACAAATGTGCAGATAATAAAACCAAGCGAAGCCGTCGAAATATTAAACAGGGCTTTGGATTGGGCTCAATGTGAGAATGTTGAGCAAAATGACTTAAATGTATTAAGACGTTTAAGAGAGAAGGCTATCTTCCAAGTGTTGGAAAGAAAAAAAACAGCAGCAAAAAAAGAACAGATTTTTTTTTAAATGCATATGATATAAAAATATGATCTCATTTAAAATGTATTCTTTTGGTTCTAGTTGTCTTCTATGGTTCAAGTCAGGTGCCTTTTTTGTTTCCTTTTTGAATTTGTTTACATATGTTTGGTTTTAGTTTATAATCAATAAAAACGTTTAAAAGCACATTATCGATATGTTTTTTATTTAAACATTTTATATTCGTAAACGTCAACAATTCCTTGAACGTCAACACCCGCGGTTTAAATTAGTTGATGTTTTTCCGAGTGCACCGTATTGACTAGTACGGTCAGTTTGTACCCCTTTTATTCTCTTTTTCATTCTAACCCAAAATACCTGCCTGGAAGAGTCAGAATTGAAGAGTGTGAAAGCGGACATATGCAGAGTAATACGATCTTGTTGTTGTAAATATTTTGTACTATGTGAAGAAAGAGAAATATCTCATTATATGAAATTTGCTATCCCTTTTTGATGTGTGAAAAGTTTGAAACATTTATATAATATAAAGTGCTGTAAAACTAAAAGTTATAGAATTTGTGTTTATTAAAAGAAATATTGAAAATAACTTATCTATTTTCAATGAAAAAAATTCTAAAAAAAACCCCACCAAGTTTTTTAAATGGCGCGTTTTTTTCCTCAATTTTGGTGCGTTTTGAAATTTCAAAGTTGACAACGCTGATATATACAAACATATGTATGTATGTAGGTACTTATGTATAAATACTTAGTATGAATTAAGTATAATTTTGCTTTTAAAAATACATATACACATACATATGTATGTATATACACAATGAGAGAAATATCATGAGAATATGTTTGTTCAAATTTTAAGAGTTAAACTAGTGGCTCCGAATCGGAACTTCTGATATGCGTCATGTTTTTATTTTCAAGTTTTTAAAAATACATGCATAAATTTAAATGAATATCTAGTAATTATCTAATATTAAATTCATAGTAGATATAATGATCAGAATAATTATATATTTAGATTTAGTTTACAGTTCGTTTCCTCTGATAGTTCATTATGCTTTCTTTAGCTCAAAACAATATGTTGCTAATGTTGTTATCAGTCAATATAATTACATCACAGAATCATGTAGCAATTTTACAATAATTTCTTTAAAACAATCAAAGAAATCAAATTGTCTACACAAGATACAGCAGGTGGTTGGGGTCATGTTTGCCGTTAATATCAACAACAACATCGTCAATTCCTACAGAAAAAGAGATAAACAGGAGCAAAAGACAGATATATGTACATGCATATATATATATATATATATACATATATATATACATATATATGCATACATATCTACCTCTATAGGAAATCTTTTGTTTTGCTGTCGTAAACAAAAGACATACAAGACATATGTGTCAAGCATCAATAAAGAAATTATATCAAATTACCATAATCTTTATAGTATATACTTTATATGTATGTATGTATATTGTCGCAGATGAACATGCTATACACATAGATATCATCAATTACATACATACACACATATGTATACAGATGGATATGCAAATGTATGCATACTCGTATGTAGATTTATTCGCCTGAATACGAGTATGTAGACAAAAAAGGAAACGGAATTTAACTAATTTTGCTAAATAACAATGTACGATCTTATGGTTAATTTTATTTTGTTCTTTTACTTTTACGTATAAATGGGTATGGTTATGTACATATGTATGTATGTATGTATGAATTATTTGTTAAAAAGGGTGCTAGTAAACGAAGACGTCAAGATTTTAACACCACCTGCTTAATTGTGTTTTGTTGGTTAGAATGACATGTTGACGTGTTTGTTTGTTTGTTTCCCGTTCAAGGTGACGGTGTGTACATTGTACATATATACGTACATATGTACACATGTCTGCGTTTCTTTATGTACCCTGCAATTTTAATGGCAGTAATTAGTCACTATGCTCAAATCGAACATGAAATATCCAACTTAATGTGATCTAAATTTGAAGTCAATTTGAGACACATTTTGCACCGTAGATCTCGTTCCACGAGTAGCAGGTAGAGTTTTAACAACATTTAAGGGTTGGCTTCTGTGTAAATGTTTGTACGTACTACATGTACAGACAATAAACTTTAGAAATTTCTTACGAGACTTGACATGTTCTGTTTATAAGTGTATGTGTGCATATGCATGCATGGGTGTATTTGTGAGCATGTTTCTCATTAGATTATGTACTAGTTACACATTCAAACATGTGTTTCTCTATTAAAATGTGTTAGTAGGTACGCTTAGTTTAGTTCGTTTGTACACGTATACTCCCATACAAAATACATACAATATGTAGTTATACACATAACGTTCTAGTTAATTATATCCTTTTTGTTTTATTATTTTATGTTTTTGTCACATCTTGTGTGTGTGTGTGTGTCATAAGTTCACGACCCTTTATGTACATTTAACACTCACTTGGAAATATACACTTCGATTCAAGTACATAGAAGGCGGTTAATGTTTCAAGTTGTTGCGTGGATTTGTCAATTGAGAGTTTATTGTAAATAAATTGAGTTGAGTGTCATGGTCCTTTTGCTTTTTTTCCTTCTTATTTTTCTCGTTATTTGTTTTCTTGTGTCACGTTTAGGTGACGTGCTTGCAAGAAGGGTTTCTTTCTTAACTCTGTAAGGAGGGCATATTTATATTTATCTTAATAAACAATAACTATATATTTTCAATGAAGGATAACTTTGACTTGACATTGTTTAATACTTGCACATAATAATAAATTGACAACAATTGTCCTTAGTTTATCAAACACACACATAAATACTTTTATAATGGAAGCTGACACTGACAACGAGAGGTTAATAAACAGTATAATAAGCAATTTGTAACAATTAAATTTTTATTTGGTTTAATATTCTTTTATTTCGAAGTTAGAAAGTATGATTATTAAATTTAATGAAGATTTTTTACTCTAAAATATATTTTTCCTAGTTGTGACGATCTCGTACCAAGATGCAATAAATCCAAAATTCGAAAAGACATACATATTTTATTTGAAAGTATTTCATTTTTAATAAATTGTTATAAGAAATTTAAAATTTAATAAAATGGTTTTAACAACACAACCATACAAAATTAAATAAAATATCTAAAAGTCAGTAGTGCAGAATAGCTGTTAAGAGAGTACCACAAAATCTAATTAAAAACTTACCAGCCACAACAGTTTCTGAACGTTGTAGACGCACGAGAACATGTTCAATAAGGCCGACATCTGTGCAGGCTTGTAAGTTGCGTACACTTTTCCGTAAAATTGCAATGAAAACACTCCATATTTCAGCCTGAAAATAAATAAAAGTATTTGAAAATTGTAGCATGTTCTAAAAAAGCTTGTTTTATTATAGATAAATATGTAAGTATATGAATGCAGAAAATGTAGAAATTGTGCCAACATTGTGATTCATTAGACCTTTATTTAATTTGTTTTTTTTTCGAAGATCATGCGTGACTGTTGTCATATTGTCAGCTTATTTTCATGCTGTATTGTTTGACATTCATAATGGTTTTTCCTGCACTTCATTAAAGATATTGTGTGCATCAATAACCTTTCGAGAACATAATTGACAATGACGAATGGACACAGAGCCAGCCCGAAGTGAGGAGAATATTACAGCTACTACGTAGAACGCCGTGCGCAATATGCTGGCCTCTCGTATGCACAAATTGGCCAATTTTACGCCAAGATCTTGGATTACCATCCTACAAAATCCAAATTGTTTAAGAACTGAAGCCTCCAGATTTGAATTTTCTTTGATTTCAGTGAACGGGCTTTGCAATAGCTCAATGACAGTGACAAGCTGCATTTCTGTCTTGTTACAAAAAATTATTGTTTGGTGTGCCGAGCGCTACCGCTCCATGATAACAGACGGTGAAAACACGACGCGCGACGCAATCTCTTTATTGGGAAACAATTATGGTGAGCAGCTAATTTCATATTTTGAACCTGACAACTGGCCTAGATCGTGTGACAGCACACCTCTGGATTGTTTAAATTGGTTTATATTCGACAAGTGTTGTTTAAATATGAAAATTTTTTAAAGACTTTCAAAATATTTATTGAACGTAAAAACAAAATTATTTTAAATCTTGAAAAAGCACAAAAAACTTATTCGGATTTTATTTTCTCGCTTGTAAAATATTTTGCAATACCATATAAAATTAGTTTCTTCAAGAGACAACTATAGATTAACTTTTTTTCTAATTTACAAAATATATTTAGTTTTATTTTGTTTCATTGGAATAAATGTATTTCTTTGACATTAAATTAACAACACTAATGTAATACGGAAACGTAAAAAGTTGTTTTTTATTTTGATTTCAACTTAAGTTTTACATTGTGAAACAAAATTATTACTACGAGTGTGTTATAAAATTCACTTTTTAAATTTTTTATAGACTACTAGCCAAACCCGGTGTGTTTCGCTACGCCCTTCGTTATAAAATAAAATAAAACGTATTTATATATTTACAAAAAATTATTTATTTAATTTTAATTTATTTATTGCAATACTTTAGGATATACAATATTTATAGTTTGCCCATCAGGAGCATACACATATAAATCGGTGGGTCTTGCTACACGGGATATTAACCTTGAGCTTTGTTAATAGTCATCGCAAATGTTAACCGAACAGGAAACTCCAATTGTTTAAAATCGAATGGTAAATCTGTTGGTAACATTGGAATGCGTTGCAAAAGTACATCTGTACCTTAATATTTTTCTGTTATAATGGTCGCTTCTACTAAATTATTTCTCAGTTTTCTTTTTACTGCAAGTCGAGTGCCATTGCAAAGCCGTGGTGATCGATATTACGCAGTAAAATAATTGGCACTCCAATTTTAAGTTGTAGCACATGTGGTGGAAAGCCTGGCACATCGAGTGAATTTAAAAACTCCACAAGATAATTAACGGCTTTACGGGTTGCTTGATTCATTTGACGCATTTCAATGGATACCACTTCTCCATATGGCAAAATAATAGGATACTGAAGCGCGTCATATGAGCGATGCATTTCAGTGGGCGAGGCCATGCCCATTTGTCCACTTACATAGTCAAGAATTTATTATTTCGTAGGAATATCCTATTGTGAAAATTTAATGACGATCGCTCCAGTAGTTAAGACTATATTATTTTTGAGCTTCTCTAAATTTTTGGATCATATATATCTCCAATCCGATCTCAACAATTTCTTTTTGTGGTGCAGTCTCAACTTAATAGAATTAAATTTAAAAAAATGTAAACTTATGCGTTTTTCAAGAAGTAATTACATTCCTACTAATTATACTTTGGGTGATTACCGGCTTGAAATTGTTGAAAATTTTCTTGATCTAGGAATTTTACTAGACACCCAATTAAACTTTGGTTTGCACATTACCATGATGATAAATAAAGCCAGAGGTGTACTTGCATTTATAAAGCGATGGGCTAAGGAATTTGATGATCCCTATGTCACAAAACAACTTTACATTTCCTTAGTAAGACCTATATTGGAATATGGCTCTATTATCTGGGATCCTTATTATAATATTCATATTCAGCGTATAGAGTCTGTACAGAAACAATTTTTACTCTTTTGTCTACGTGGGTTACCTTGGAATCCTGATCATACATCGATAGACTTAAATTGATTAAATTACCAACTCTATCTAGTAGAAGGACTATGCTTAATGTAACATTTATGATCAATATAATTAATGGCGAAGTCTGCTCCGAGTTCCTTGTAAATAATGTTACTTTTAATGTTCCTCAACGATTTTCACGCCATTTTAAGCCACTGTATGTCAAACATGTTAGCACTAATTATGCTCAAGCTGACCCATTAAGAAGATTATTTTGTGAATTTAACAATCTATATGAAATAATTGATTTTTCTATTTCAACAAATGTAATTAAACATAAAATAATTAGTTTATTAAATAATTAATCTTTTGTAATTAATTGTAATTTTCAATATACTTTTTTAATAGTCTGTAAGGATTTAATCCATTGACTTAATAAGTACGTTAAAAAATGCCCACAATATTGCGATTTAAATTTTTGGGTTATATGGGTGGTGCCACTCCTGTTTATCCAATCAAAACATCATATAGCCTATTATTCCTTCCAGAGTCACAGTAGCATGCTGTCAAAATTTCAGGAAGATCGGTCCAAGGGTTTGGCCTCCTATTAAGCACAAACATACAGACAGACAGATATTCATTATACCCTACACACCATAGTTGAGAGGGTATATTGGATTTGTGCTGATGTTTGTAACGCCAAGAAATATTGGTCCAACACCCACCTTAAAGTATACCGATCAGAATCACTTTATGAGTCGATCGGTATATATGTCCGTCCGTCCATCCGTCTGGCTGGCAGGCTGGCTGTCCATGTTAAGCAGAGTACAGGTCATAATTTTAAAGATATTTCGATAAAATTTGGTACGTGAAATTTTTTCTGCCCAAGGATGGATGGGATTGAAACTGGTGGAAATCGGTTCATTCTTTCACCTTGCCCCCATACAAATGTCCTCCCGAAATAGGGGTTTAACGATCATAAATGTTTTATTTATGCAAATATTCACACACATTTCACTACAAATGAGTGGTAAATGAAGCCAAATCACATCTACAAATTTTGTGCAGATCGGTTCATAATTTATCATAGCTCCCATATAAGGCCCACACAAATATGTTGCATATATATAAAAATAATATGGTACAATTTTATTATGATCGGTTCATAATTATTCGTAGCTCCCATATAAGGCCCACTTCCGAAAATCACTTTAAAGAGCATAACTCTCTCAAAAATGTTGGTATCCAAATAATATTCAACGAAAATATATTTCATATGTCTAAAAATAATCCAATCCAATTTTATTATGATCGGTCTATAATTAGTCGTAGCTACCATATAAGGCCCACTTTCGAAATTTACTTTAACGATCATAAATTTCTAAAAAAAATGTTGGTATCCAAATAAAATTTGACACAAATAAGTTTCTTATATACAGAAATAACGACACCTAATTTTATAATGGTCGGTCCATAATTATTCGAAATATTATTCGAAACAATCTCCGTAATTCAATTTAAACTCCATAAATATTTTAAAAGTATTTATATCGATATAAACACATATAATATTTATATTTACAGCCATCATGACACTAAATTTTTGGATGATCGGTCCATAATAGGTAATATCTCCCATATAGCGCCCATTTCTGAAAAACTATTTAATACATATACTGGGTGTAGGGTATTATATGGTCGGGCTTGACCGACTATACTTTCTTACTTGTTTTTATATATGTATATGTAGATGGAATTTAATGAATCAAGAATCATTTTTATATTTTGAAATTACGGAGAAAATTAAGAGATCCAGAAATTGTTCAATTGAAAGTAAATGCTGCGAGGCACTGAACAATTAGCTGAGAAAGGATTTAAAATTTAGATAATTATATTATATTGGTATTGGTAGAAAATAGAAAAGTCCTTAATGTTCTAAAATCAGAGCCGAAGCTCAGCTAAAAAGAAAAGGGTTAACAGTTGGAAAGTTGAGAGACTATGATGTATTCATTATAATTAGGAGAGTGTTAGTCTGTTACCCGGTGCATTTTGTCTAAAATTCTTGTAGTCAATTTTATTTATTTTGTATAAACTGTTTGATTTGTTGGCAGTTTATAATGTCAGTGGTTTTAAGGTTTTCTTTGCCATCTGTCGAAATTCTTAGGATACAAAGTTATTGCAATGATATTTGAATACAGAACAGCACTTCTTTACTTACAGGCAAAGAGAAATATGTAGTTTGTTATTTTAGCAAACATTGTAGTTGTAGTTAAATTAAATTACAAACAGTTCTCAACTCAGTTTAAATATTATCTGCCGTATTCATAAAAAATAAAGTAGGTTTGAAGTGTGCTTTTTATACAAAATTTTCTTAAAGTGCATTTGAAGTCTACTTTAATTTTTTATGAATAAGGGAGTATTTATGTATGTATATTTTGTATACTTTAATAATACTACTCGACAGTCAAAAGGGAAACAATCGAACGTTCAGTTTATGAGACTTTATATATATTTTTTTTTTTTACTAAAAACCGTTTTTTCTTTTTATTTTTTCCTCAGAAACTTTTCATCGTAGCTAATATTAATGTGTATTTAAGTGTTTTTTTTTGTACTACTAATCTAGACAGTTTTGCGATTATCATTTTAAAGCCATGAATAGTTTGTAAAGCATTCAGTGCAAAATTGCGTTCCTGAAGTACCTATAACCGCAAAAAATATTTAATTTGTGAAAAATTTAATGGAAAATATCTGGAAAACTGACGTCAAATTTGTCAGATTTGTGTTCAGCGTGATGTTTTGCACGAGAAGCCAGCCTTTTTGATAAATATGTATGTATTTGTATAGTAGTGTAATTATTTTGAATTAATTCGTTAAAACCATTGAACACAAATACATGAATACTCCTATACGTAGGTATGTAGGAATATATGTATGAATGTGTGACATATTTTTTAGAATTTTAGTTTAGTGAATTTGTATGACAATATTTTTAACTTTTCAACAAGTTTAAGTATGTCGTTGGCATTTTTAGTAGTGATGTAAGTTTTACATACAATTCATACATACATACATACATACATATGTATGTGTGTTTATAAGCGTGTAGGTACATACTAGCTTTTCTCACTTTGACGAACGAACAATGTGTGTTTATGTACATATGTATGTATGTATGTGTGTATGAGTATGAGTATGTAAGTATAAACATGTACATATTTGTACGAGTTGCATTACATATTGCTGCATTCGAATACATGGAACTTTTAGTGGTTATTGTTGAAACAGTTTTTGACACGAATTTAGGTCACTTATTTTTATGCTTTATATTATGAAAAAATTGAGTTCCACGACATGTAAATTATTTTTAAATTAAAATGTTTCATAAAATTTCTTTGAACTACATATTTCCTAAAAATATAATAATATAAAAGTTATCAATATTAAAGTTGTACGTGTCCTTGTTAATCGTTTTAATGACCATTTTTTAGTCATTGTTGCTTACAGTATTTATTCTTAACTCCTCAGATAGGTTTTATTTCTTATTTACGAGTATAATTTATGAATATTTTATTTAAAAACGATTTTTTTTTTTCAAAAACGTTTCTCCTTTTTAATGCTATAAATCGGCCAATTTATTAAATAAGTCGGCATGGCATGATTTGTCTTACAATCAAAAAAATATTCAATATACGATAAAATTTTATTAAAATTTTGGATTTTTTCAGGTAACGGTATGTGTGTGTGTGTGTTTGTGTAAAACCTTTATAAATTTGAAACTAAACACATTTTTGGCATTTTTAATAAAATACAAATTTTCTTATTAAAAAAAAAATTAAACCACCCACCTCCTGTGGTTTCAAAGCGTATTACTTTCATTAACATTAATACTCATATTGCGGATGTGAAATGTACTAAATTAATTAAATCAAATTTGTACTTCCATTGTGATTTTCTACTACAACACCAATTTTTTATACCAACAATCAATACAATACATACATAATTACATATTTGTATTAGTGAGCATTAAATCTGCCTTTCGTTGTTTAGGAAGTTTTCAACATGTTTTTCGAATGTTCTGCATGGAATCCAAATACATTCATATTTAAATTCCTATGAATAAGTTAGTGTGCTGTTACTAAATGGTGTTTTTTTAGATATGTTAATGTATATACAACTTTAAGTTGACAACACTTTTTAATTTGGTTTGACATTTCAACATGAATAGATTGAATATGAATACGGCCACAAATGTTGGAAAAATTCATTAAAAATTGGACCTCCAGATTACCAGTCATAATTAAATTATAATGCTAGAAAATTATCTCTCAAATAAAGTAAATTTCATGTCAATCATTTTTGTGTTATTCCATTTCAGAGTTCTATATATCTAAAAGGACACCCTATACATATGTATTCATACACAACGCCGCCTAAAATACAAATGGCCGTGACAAACAAAATGTTTATATTCAAAAGCAGATCTAGCCAATCGGTTCTATCTATAAAAAATCGATTATATTTGAAAATATAAAAATATATGAAAATTAAGTTTTTCTGAAATATGTAGTTTGAAAGTAAGTAGTTAGGACTTATTGTTACACAAATGTTTAATGCATGAGAAGATATAATAACTTATGTAGCTAACGTATCCCTTAAAATATTAAAAATTGTTTGCTGTCCCCGTAAAATATACAAAATGTTAATTAGGGCGGGTTGCATTTAAGGTGACGATACACATACTCAGACACAGGGATAATAACCGATATATAAACAAGTAACTTTATAATAATATTTGCTTATGCGATACATACACTCATCGACACTTGAGAACAACTTATGGTTGGATATACATACATTCATTTATGCATAAATAAACAGAACGTTCTAGGAGTATAAACCATGTTAGGTTGCGTTGACATGTGTCTAGAATTGCTTATTCATCGTAGTCATTCTACATATGTACATATAGACATACTTATTGTATTAAGTGACTGGAAAAGGGTATTGGTCTCCAATTTCATGATACATATTTTCTTTTCTATTTGGGAAAATTCTTTTTATGACAATTTCAGCTTTCATTTCATCATGTTGCTGTGTCCTGGCTTCTACTTAAAATTATAATTTCTGATATGTGTAATTAAATAGATCTACTAAGAATAAAGTATTCAATAACCGAAACCGGATACCCGTTAAGTGGTTGTTTTTTTATGTTTTTTTTACACATTTTGACAATGTTTTCGAAAACATCACTCTAATTAAAGTATGTTGTGAAAACTGTTTGCCCGTTTTTAGTTCCAAGACTGATTCCAACTGATTAGGACATTTTTTTTATTTATAAACCTAATTTAGTGAGAATATTCAGATATCCTATGAGGTCTTCAGAAGGTTTTTATTTTGGAAATAATTTTGACACATTTAACTAAAATGTCGAAGAGCTTAATTGCTAATAAAAAAAATTGCTAAATTAGTTCTGATTGACTTCTTATGTATTTTTGGCATTTAAATTATTAATTAAAATATCTTTTGAAATCTAATTTTAAGCAATAAAACTAGTAAGAAAATAAAGTCGGTAAATCCCAAACATATACATAATACCCCACACCCAGTATATGTGCAAAAACAGTTTTTTAGAAATGTATGCTATATTGGAGATACGATCTATTAAGGACCGATCATCTAAAAATTTTGTGGCATGACTTCTGCGCATATAATTATTTGTTGTGCTACATTGTATCTTCATAGTGATTTTCAAAGGGCATCTTCTATGGGAGCTATGAGAAATTATATATATATATGTATATATATATATACATATATATATTATATTGTTACGTTTATACGTTTTAAAAACGGTGGTTTATTTCCTTTAAATAAACCGGATTCTTTTTAATTGCAAAATAATAGCGTCAAGTAGTTTGAAGAAAATATAACGAATCTTTATTTATTTAAATCTACACAAACACAAATAAAAAAATGAACACACAGTCATTTCACACACTTATATTACGGTTTACGAACACACTTAAATTTTTCGAACACTTTGATGTTAAACACGCCATCTGTTAATGAATTTGATAGTAACAATATTAATATATTTTGTGTGATCAACGTCATCTGTTGATGAGTTTATTAGTTTTTTTTTTATGAAATTTTCAGAGGTCTCTGATTTTTGCTCATATCTCCGTTATTTATGGACGGATTTCTCGAAAGCATGTCTGACAGAATTATTAAAGATTTGTATCCCGAAGATATTTGGGGACTTCAGAAAATTGATTTCAACAGACAGATAGACAGACGGACTTAATAGACTCCGCTATCTATAAGGATCCAGCATATTTATAGGGTCGGAAAATTATATTGTGGAAATTACAAACGGAATGACAAATGAAATATGTTTTTATGAAAATTCCAAAAATTTTAAGACGCATGCGCGGGCTAAAGATATCACTTAATTGAATATTTTTTTTTCAAGTATTACCTTTTTAAATCTAAGACAGCAAAATATTACTATTAGAACTTTATTAATTAAGTTTTATTTTTTCCCATACACAAGCGCCCCACCCTAATGTACATAGAAGCATTACTGAGACGGAAAAAACCTAAGTCTTGTCATATGTCAGACTAAAATTTGTGTAATTCTTTGTAAAAGAAATGAATTTTCGAAGTTAAAATAAAAGTTAGAAAATAATTTAAAAATACAAAAACGACAAAAGTTTCAAAGAGATTTCGCAATTAGTATTTTATAATCAAATAGATACATACATACATATATTATTTTTTGCCTAATAATTCCAACATGTGCCAATACATATGTAAAGTAAACAACGATATTCATAAATATTTCTTCATCTACTATGAGAGAGTAAACACTACAAATTATTTGAATTTTTTAAGATAATGAAAATCCTAAAATCTATCCATCGATTGAAATTTAAAAGTTTCGTTTTTTTTGGATATTTGGTTGAATAATAGATTCGGTTATGAAAAAAAATTTAAGTTGAACTATAATGCTTTTCATAATCTTAAAAAAATCAAAAAATGCACTGGTGCTTACACACTTTTGAAGCTGTGTGTATTTTAAGGTAAACTTAATTATTTTTTTTACAAATAGTGAGTAGTATGATTATGGTCTTTTTGGCTAAGATAACATAACTGAATGAATGAATTAATTAAACAAATAAATAAATAAATAAATGTTTTAAATTCATTTATATAAAACCTAAATGCATTCATATATACATAAATACTTATTTGTTTAATCAATGTGGCTAATTTATTTAATATTTAATACTTGTATGTAATTTATAATTCCTAAACGAACTTTAAAGCTTTCCGATTTGTCCCATGAGTTACAAGCGAAAACTAGTTTGGTATTAAATAATCAACCACAAACATAATGTTTGCCTATTAATTTAACCAGTCGACCCTTTTTTGACAAACTGTAAACGTTTCAACCCAAAATTAAAAAACGCAATAAATTTACCAGTAAATATTTCCCTTTTCTAAACATATCGTATGTATGTAGTTTATTCTACTTTTAAGATTTCCACCGCACAGTGATTTTAATGACTTGTGACTGTAAACATCTCCATTGAGAGATTTCTTACTAATATTACTAATACCAATATTAAAAAATCCGAGCAACAACTCATATGCTTTCGTTTTCATAATTTATTCGTTAAATTTAAAACAATATGACAAGCAATCATTTTCTTTTTGTTAGTCCCCATTTACAGGAAGCTATTTTTATTGAAAAGATTGATAAAATATTTTCCTTGAAATTTCTTGTGTTTAAAAAAATCCCGGTATTTTTCGAGATTAACAAATCCCGAAAACTAGTATTTGTTTACAAAGTCATCAATTTAAATTTTAAAATGTTTGTCGAAGAAATAAAAATTTAATTTGGTCAAAGTAACAGACAAAGCACTGATATCAATCTCTGTTGATGCCAAAGATGTTATCAAAAAATGATCTGGTGAAATCTCTTCTTAAAGAACCACAAAAGAAGGATGATTTACTCAACATTTTTAAATTTTTGAAAAACCCCAAAATTGAAGAGTGAATTTAATGAAATGGAAATGTTCAGTATTAGAATTTATTTAAAAACGTTGATTGCGAAGCGAATAAAACAATAAATGTAATTTAAATATGTAAAAGCCACCCACAACACCTAATAATGTTCGGGATCCAAATCTTCAATAATTCTGTCTATTGAGTTTGCTATTAAAAATCAGCAAAATCCGTCCATAAATAACGGAGATATGAGCAAAAATCTGAGAAAAATTCTGAAAATGTCATCAAAAAAACTAAGTGTATTAATATTGTTACGAATAATTTCACAAACAGATGGCGCTGATCAAACAAAGTGTATTAATATTGTTACGAACAAATTCATCAACAGATGGCGTGTTTAACATCAAAGTGTTCGAAAACTTTAAGTGTGTGGAAAAAGACAGTGTGTTCATTTTTAATTGTGTTTGTGTACAAATAAATAAAGATTCATTATATTTTCTTCAAACTACCTGATGCTATTATTTTGCAATTAAAAAGAATCCGGTTTATTTAAAGGAAATAAACCACCGTTTTTAAAAGGTAAAAACGTAACAATATAATATATATATGTAGATATATATATATATGTATGTATGTATATAATATAATTATGCATCCACAACATAGGTGAAGGGTATATAAGATTCGGCATAGCCGAATATATCTCTCTTACTTGTTATATATATAGATTGTTTATAAACTTTTAATCAATTTAAAATTTTTGTTTTCAAACATTTTTATATTTAATATATGAGTCATTATTTTAAAGGTATTTGAACCTCCTTTTTAAAAATTATTATTTAAATTTTTTTTTATTTTTTAAATTAGCCTTTTTTAATTATTTTTTGTTTTCCACCACCTTCGAACAAGTCAAAAAATCTAAAAAAAAAATTTTCTTAATGCTCAATATAACCTTAATATTCCCTGTAAATTTCAGAATGGAAGTCGAATGAATTCTATTTTTTTCCATTGTAGTACCATGAAAAATTACAACTTGTTGAAAAAAAAATTTTTTTTTTTTTCTGGAAATACGTGTAAAATATTTTTTAATGAAGAAGACGTGCTAAAATTTTGCAAAACTTCGGCGACATCAAAGTCAGTTTTTAGCAAAAATCGTTTGGTCTGACATGGAATGACTCATATGTAGTAAGTAACTTTTTTGAAATTGATTGTTGTTATTTATAAAGTTTTAATAGGAAACAAAAATCCCGATTCATTTACGAAATCCCCCGATTTAAAAAAACTAGTCACGTTTGGCATCCCTAGGGTTAACACAGCGCAATTCTTATTGCTTAAATCGCTAGTATTTTTATTTAAGAGTATACACAAATTTGTATACACATATGTAATACGAAAATAAGAGAGTAACACGAATTGCTGGTACAATCAAATGTGTACTCGACTAATTTCGTGAGTTTGGAGCAGAAACTTATTCCTTTCCATTAGATTGGAATCGGTTAATTTTAGTCTCGTCCAACCAAATGACTCGCTTCCAATCTTTTACAGACTGGCTTTTTCTTTTTAACTGCTATCACATATCATATTCTTTAAAGTACTCTTCTTGCTGTCCATTCAATTACGCTGCCTACAAAGGCTACATAAGCAGCTTGTGTAGGTGTTTCCCAACCATTATTTTTCATCTCGCGTATCATTAGTCGAGCGTCTGATTCTTTTAATACTCAGGGACGACCTCCAATATTCGGCAGAAGCTACATTTCGTCGTTTTCTTACAAAATTGCTATTTCGTTGACTTCTCCGCAATTTCTCTGGATGAGTATCCACTTTCTGTCAAAACTATTTTCTGTTTCTTTGTCATTTTTCTCAATTTTTAATAAAAATTTATTTAATTTATTTAAAGATTCAGCTAATGAAAAAATGTCACAAAAAAAAACTAACACAATTTTTTATTATAAAAAGCATTTTTTAATGTATTCTGGAAAACGTGCAAGACTGAGTTAAGTTTATATTGATTTTGTTTTTTTTTTTTTTATACGTTATCGCTACTTTCAATATTATATTTTTTTTTGCTAATACAATAAAGAGTAAATGGTAAAAATTTGATAAAACTTCTTTACGTTATTTATCATTTTATGACCATTTAAGTAAAATCATATTGAACATGCACTCGGTTTTGCACGCCAGTGTATGTATGTATGTAGTTGTGGACTAATTACAACAAAATGTTATACCTACAGAATAAATAAACACACATAACAAATAATAAGGAAAATCATTGCAAAATGTAACCAATTGTAATCAATTAGGTAATAGTTCTCCAAGTATGGAGTTTAAAAAAATATTGGATAATTAATTTTAAGACAATAAATTTTAGAATTAAGATGCTAGTATTGTATTGTATTGATAATATTCATAGATTTGAAAAAATAAATGATACTAATAATGACTTATACATATGTAACTGTATAATAACTTCTTTAAATCAATTTATTTGAAGTATATTTGTTTCGTTTTATAATTATAATGAATTCTGGCAGTCACTCAAAAATGCATCTGTACTCGTCATGTCACCCAATTTTAAATGTAAATTAAATCAAAAAATTCGGATAATTCCGTTCCGATAATTAATGTATTAAAATATAATGTTTTTTTTTTAATAATATGATTGTGTTAAGTAAGTATTTATGTATTAAATTTAATTCGTCTATAAAACGAATCACTGTGCTTCGATGAGTTCTACAAGGATTAAGCAGTTTTCAATTAAACTGCCAAATAAAGGTTTTACACATCTGCATATCACTTAATATGTTAATTTTGCTTTTGTAAAGTGAAAATGTCTTTACAACGATGGTCGAAATGTGTTTCGTTGAATTGTACACACAAGGCAAAACTAAAAAAATTAACATGTAAATTGAAAACTTGAATGTTTAAATCGAAATCGCAGCAAAACAAGCAAAGTAAAATAAAAAAGAAACCCCTTTCTAAAGCACTATACATCTAGTTGTAGTAAATGAACCGTTTAAACAGTGAGAATTTGTTTTAGTAAAGGTCGTAAAATTTAAAAGAACACATTTGTGGATCAAGGTTGAACAGAAAAGAAAAACTTGCGACCTTGTGGAGTAGGAAATCGTATTAAACTTCAACATTCAAAATTTTGAAAATATGATTCATTGTATGATAATAGCAGCATTTTTTGTCTATATACCTCTAATGTTTACATTATTTTACATCCACTTTCAAACTATTTACCGATCTCAAACCTTACAATCAAGTGAACAAATTAAAGATACGCTTCTTAAAAGCAACACGAGTCATACGTACTATGTTAAAGACAAATAATTAAAAACAAAAATATGTTCGCCTTTGAAATCCTTGAGCTCAAGTTGCGCTTCTAAAATGTGAACAAAAACTGCATAATAACTTTTTTTTTTCGCTTTTCTTTATCGTTATTTTAATTTTAAGTTCTGTAAGAGGGTTTACATAAACGCAGCATTATGTTTATTTTGCAATTGCGACATCAGTTGCTAAGACAGACGATGTGGAAATACGTACGTACGTAAGTATCATCATCTGTTAGAATTGTAGATGTCAGACAACAGGAACTTTTTCCTCTACTTATTAGTCAGTTTAATTGCACAGAATAAATAAGGAGACATTCATTTTTTATTTTTTGTTTTACTTGAACTGAACAACAACGTACTACATATTACGTACGTACTATATACGATACTACGAGATCTGTCTAAGATTTAGAATGAAAAGTTAAAGGTTTCATGTGTGAATTATCTTCTGCTTTTGGATATACAATATGGGATAAAAAAAATACTAATATTTATTGATTTTTGATCAGTCAACAACAATAGCGATTATTTGAGTTTATAATGTGGCCTAAACAAGAATTCAAAGTGATGTAAAAAAACATTAAACAGTTTTCAATATTGTCTTTGATTATTTTTGTATTTGTTTATTTGTTTGCGTTTTATACATAATTTTTAATGCTGAGCAGGTTTAAGTTATACTTCAACGATTTAGGCATTAAAAGCAAAACTCAATTTAACCCTTTTTTATATTGTTGTGCAAATAATCTAAAATACACTTCTAATACTTACAGTGTAGGTACATGTTCACATATACATACATACTTATGTACATAGTATACGCGTGTACATGTTCTTTTTAGGTATTTAACCATAAAAAGGATTTATTATCCTTTTTGTGTAAGCAAGAGATTGTTTATTGTATGCTGTATGTACATTATACATTGTATATACGTATCTATGTAAATAGTCGTACGTAACTGTAGTTACATATTTAGATAGTCACACGTTCATCAGCCACATACACTTATTCATACTCATATATGTACTCATATACATACAAAGAGTTACCGTACACTTGTATTTTTTATTTATTTAATTCTTTTTGATTTTTCATGGTTCTATGGCTGAATGTTATTGACTTTATAATTTTTGAAAGTAGAAAATAAGTAAGTGTGCATGTCTTTATTACATGAGACTTGTATGTATGTATAGCATTTATCACCTCTTGCGTGGGTATAATTCATACAATATAAAAATCCTGTTTCGAATTTTAATTTGTTTCAGTTTTTTTATCATTCTTTTTGTGAAATTTTTACTTTCCATGTACTCCGGCAAGATACAAAAAACTTTTAAAGAACAATTTAAACGGGAATTAAAAAAAAAGTGTTTTACAAAATGATGTTCATAGCATCAAAAAGTATGTAAGTAGTAATTTAATGGCATAAATCATCATACATATGTACATTAAAGATGTTCTTATATATTGTATTAAGAAAGTATAAAACCCAAATTTGGAGTGAATCCGATAATTCTTGATGGACCCGGAAACGACTTAAATATATTCGCCAAAAAAAATTAAAAAATAATATTTTTGCTATCTCCAATTTTTATGAAATTCAAAATTCTTACGCATTACATGGTGTAAGAATTAGTCCAATACCTCTTATGGTTCTTATTATATTGCCGTCTAAACTTGGGCATCTCTGTCACTCTTGCGAAAAGTCATCCACCTTCATATATGACACACATACATATGTATATTTGTGAGCGAAACTGTATTCTGCCCTAGTATATAATATAAACCAGTAGTAACTTCTTGTAACATTATATGCTATTCTCGGTGTACATTTTTTTTGCCACTTGCGCAATGTACATATGTTCGGGAAAGTCCCGCCGTAGTATGAATGACAATTTTGTAAATGTACATTATCGCTAAAACATTGTTGTTAAAACCGTGATTTAGTTGCATTTTGCCATTTGTTAAGTAAGTATTGATTAGAGTGAAGAGAGTAGTACATTTTGATGGAAAGTTCATGAATGATTTGATTGGATCCGAAAAAGTTGAACGCACATCAAAGTTTCTTGGGGCCCCGAAAGTAGAATCATCAACTGGCGCAAATATTGCAGATGCAGTTTTTGAAAGACTAGTTAAGTGTAATATTATAGACCAACTAAACGGCTTGTCATATGATACAATGTCTAAAAATACTGGTATCAATACAGGTGCCGCAGTCCTCTTGAGGGGAAAAATTGGACGTGGTCTAATCAACCTACCTTGCCGCCACCGTGTGTATGAAATAATCACCCCTATCGTGAATAAAAATTCCACATGAAATTTGTTTCCTTTTATTTTTTTAACATTGAATTTTAATAGGAAAAATGTGAAAAGGGAACAAATTTCATGTGGAATTTTTATTCACGATAGGGGTGAATATCACGTAGTGTTTTTGAAACAAAGTTATATTCAACCTATGCACCAGAAGTTTAAATTTTTCAAAGATTTGCTAAATTATGGCCAAATTTGAACAATGAAGATGCAACTGTTTGTTTACATAAGTCCAGCTGAGCAAGAAAATTGCAAATTGCTATTATAACCAACTTGCTAAATCTCAAAACCGAGAATTCCTTTAATTAGCCTTAATCTTTCTTGGTGCAGACCGGTATAACTTTCGAACGCCTGGTCCAACTAACCATGCATGTTGGGTGTCAAAAGCCATATACTCTTTAAAAATATTTGTTTTCCGCGTCCAATTCTTACTTACGAAAAATTAGTCAAATGAATTATGCGATATTTGCATTTTTTATAGTGAAGCTTTATATTAAAATCTGGTTCAAATATACTAATGCTATAGACGCACTTCTTCAAGACTTGACTTTTGTTCAAGATGCTATAAAGTATTCAGAAACTAGTTCAGCAATCTCAGCAGTAATTCTGAACAAAATAAGCAACCTTTTATGGTATTTGTCTGCTATTGTTTTCTAAATAGCCGATTTTTTCGATTCAAATATAAGCGTTGAAGACAAACGTAAACTGGTAAAAAAGCTTAAAGTTAAGGATCCAACTGTAAAACTTATAAATGGACGACACTATTCGAATTTAATAGACTTTACAAAAATACTCCTTACTCTGATTTTGTGTCAGAGAAAACTAAAAATTTCTTCTCTCAGTTTAGTTTATCCCTGGAATTTCTAGAGTTTAATGCTTCAACTTGGAAAACGTCATTTGAATTTCAGGAAGGTTTGACATTTTGTAAGGACTTATTTGTTGTAAATGACACTTCTGAGAGAGGCGTGAAATTTATTCAAGACCTTAACAGAATATTAATCAATGATGAAGAGGAAAAACAATTGTTGCTTCATTTAGGTTGTTGAGGCATACCGCCAGAAATATAAATCCTATAAAAAATAGCTACTTGACAACTCTGAATTTAAATTGTGAACGCACTATTTCACTGATCATCTAATTGTTGCTTTCTTTTTTTTCAGTAAACTTAACATTTTCGTTATGGTAAAGTACACGAAGGAACAACGTTTGGAAATTATAAAAATGTACTACCGAAATTCGGAGTCGGTGACCGCAACTTTAAGAGCGTTAACTCCAATTTTCGGTCGTAATTATCGCCCTAGTAGACAAGCAATAACAAGTTTAGTGCAAAAATTTGAGTCTACATATTCATTGTGTGATGCTGTCGTGCCAGTGAGACAACGGCCTGGTCGAAGTTCCGAAAATATCGCTGCCGTTCAGGCGTCCGTAGCAAACGATTCAAATCAGTCGATTCCGCGGCGTTCTCAAGAACTGGGCATCCCCAAGACCACTTTATGGCGAATTTTGCGTAAGGATCTGGGTTTACACCCATACAAGATTAAGCTGACTCAAGAATTGAAGCCGATGGACCATTTGAGTCGACGTACGTTCTCCGATTGGGCTCTGGAGAAGATGCACCAAGATGATGAATTTCATCGCAAAATCATCTTCAGTGACGAAGCTCATTTTTGGCTCAATGGGTTCGTCAATAAGCAAAATATGCGTTATTGGTCTGCTGAAAATCCACATGTGCTTCACGAATCACCACTTCATCCACAAAAAATTACTGTTTGGTGCGCTTTGCATGCCGGCGGCGTCATTGGGCCATATTTTTTCGTCGACAATAACGATCGTCACGTTACTGTGAATGGCGATCGTTATCGCGCAATGATTAGCGATTATTTTTGGCCCGAATTGGAACACATGGACTTGGATGACATGTGGTTTCAACAAGACGGTGCCACAAGCCACACAGCACACGTTACAATCGATTTACTGAAGAGTAAAAAAAAGTTGTCAAGTCCTTATTGGAAAACCCTATATTATATTCATAATTTTAAGAAATAAAGTTATAGAAAGGAATTCTCTATTCCGATATTACTTTTGTTATGTTTATTCAAATTAATAAAAAAAAATTTATTTAAAAAAGTTTAATAACTATAATTTTGTTTTATTTACATTTTGTACATAATCAGCAAGGACATTACAAATGAAAAAGGGAAGCTATGTCCTTTTATAAACATTTTTGTTAAACTTAGAGGCAAAGCATTTAAATGGCACTAATTTTTGTAATATTTAACGACAAACTCTAAATTTATTAAATCTTTAATATGACCAACTTTTTGCAAAAATAGCCGAGATGCCTAAGTTTAGACGACTATACAATAGGAACCTTAAGAGGTATAAAAAAAATTCTTACATAATGTGATGGACACGCAAGTGTAGTATATAATCGTTAAATTCGGTTATTGTTATAGAAATAATGAGCCTTAAAAAATTGTCTTTGAAGATACAGACAAATAATTTGAATTGTCAGAATCATTTTATATTTAAAAATGTTCTAAAATAAAATAGGACATGTTGTAAATCAATACATGACCAAATGATGCTCTCGCATACCATTTACATATTTTTAATTCCACGTTTTTGTAATTTCTCAGTTTTACGAGTTGAAAAGAAGCATCCATAAACAAATAAAGTGCGTGATTAAAATACAGAAGGAAATGAAGTAACAATTTCCATCCATGGGATGTTTTCCACTTTTAATACGTACTTGTGTATGTATGATATGTGCTAAAGTAATTGTAAGGCAAATAAAAAACAAATTTTTAATAATTCAAAATGACATGTTGCTGTCACCATATTGTGTGAATACAGATGACGGATGGACGGACGGAAAAACAACACTTAAATCACCACAACTAATAAAGAAAATGTCACGTAAAGAAAGTCAACAATGAAAATAAACACAAAACATAAAAATGTCGCCGGAAATGTTATTGTGTCCTTGCAAATACGGAGAACAGACAAATTAAAAATACAAATAAGTATTTCTTAGTATTAACGTGATGAAATACATACATATTTATAATTAATAGTATGTAATAGGTTTAAAACTTTTAAAACTCACCTGCAGATTGGGTGGACAATGATCCAATAATTCTAGCATGTGTTTTATATTTTGAGCATCTTGTATGACAAAATTTAATTCCATATCAAATTCACCGCCAACGAGCTGCAATTAAAAACAAAACCGTAAATATTTTAATAACCTTTAATCAGTAGGTGGTATGATTGTTATTGTAAATTAAAATTAATAGTAAGTTCCCATCTAATTTTGTTCATTCTGTACATATCTAGTGGAACTTAGTACCATTCCTTCTTGGGTTTTTGTCACAAGTTATCCTTATTTTTAATAACTGGAGAGTTTAACAATTTATTGATATTATTGATAGATACATATTGACAATTGGGCAGTACTTCCCAACTATTGCAAATAATAATGTTACAATTATTTATCTAACTAATAGGGGTTAGATGAAAAATAAAACTTAATTTTTAAAAAAATTTTATTCGAAGTTTTACTTCAAGTTAAATATACAAATTGTTTGAAAACAATTGTATACACTACAATTTATTATTTATTGTATATTTCTTTTATATGTTTTACAAAAATATACAAAGAGACTCTAGCAAAATGTAATGCATTTTCTGGCCTGCTAAAGCCGTCATCAGCATGCTTTGTGTCTAATAGTGTTTATTTTCAAACCTTGTATATTTAACTTTTTTATATATTAAATGAGAATTATTCCATATACAAAAATAAATTTTAGTGTATACAATTGTTTTCAAACAATTTGTATATTTAACTTGAAGTAAAACTTCGAATAAAAATTTTTTAAAAATTTTCAAATACTCGCAAGAGGAATAATTCTCATTTAATATATAAAACTTGATTTTTAACTTATTTTTAAGGTAAATTTTTTGTAAATAAACTTTGTAATATTTCTAAGTAACTATAAATAATGTTAATATACTCACTTATACAGGAAAACTTACAAGTAGAGCTTTTTATCATTTAACACAAACGAATCTGTGTTTCGTAGCAACGTAAGTTCTCGCAAACATTCTTATGCAAGAAGAAAACAAAAAAAGAAAAGAAAAAAAAAAAAGAAAATCTAAAGAAATTAATGGAAAAACTAATTCAAACACCATGAGACATCTTTATCATTTCAATTCACAAACACACAACCACATACAGCGAACAGCCCAGGAGAATAAAAATGCGGGCAGTAGATGGAAAATGTAAGGCTTTGTTTGTGCTAAATATGTATGCATGTATCTGTGTATTTATATACTCATACACACAAACAAACAGCCGTACACAGTTGTGGTACTTATCATTAGAATGTGTTTTTTTTTATTTTATTTTTGTTTTTCTGTTAAGTCTGGCTGCCAATAATCCGGGCGCCACTTTGAGAGTCTTCATATTTTTTTTTTTCAAAAGGAAAGACGAATACAAAAAAAAACATGGCAATTTATTTGTTTCGCAAACCGTAAAGGAAATGAAGGATGGAAAAGATTCTTTAGGTAACGATAAGTAAAGTTTAGTTTCAACTCCCTGCAGAAACAATTACATTTATCTCATGAGATAGTTAGGAAGGATGTATTATGTGTTGAAACCAAAAACAAAGTTTTATGTATTTGTATGTCTTGGTATGTATGTGTCTATATGTCTGCCTATAAAAAATCGATTTAATTTTAAATTTTAATTTAAACCCAAAAGTTTTAGAAATTTAAGAGTTTTAGCTCAGATTACATTGTACAATTCAAAAAGTATAAATAAACCATTTTCACAGATAATTTAACTCAAAAAATGCATTTGTATAGGTAATAAACCAAACTGTACTTTTTTGTAGTAGACAGTAGTCAACTTTATATAATAATAACGACGGAAAACTAGCTGGCCTTAGCTATCAATGAAAATTAATTTTCATAAGTTTTATCGTAAATAATTAAATCTCTATCCAAAAGCATGATTTATTCAATTACATTATTCTTTATTACTTCTACAAACTTGATAAAATATTAACAAAACGATACAAGTTTTGTACAGTGTTCGAAAATTATCAATTCGTACTTCAAGTACCTACACTTTTTGGCTCAAGTCAAAAATGCACAATAAAATAAAAAAAAAAATATAAATTTTATATATTTATAAACCGTTTACTCTACTGCACAGTATAACACAAAATTATTTTGCCTATTGATTTTTGGTTTTTCATTCAAACATAAAATTGAAAAAATCTAAATACTGTTTATTTTTTTGCAATTAATTATAAATAATAAGAACATCCTTATGATGACTTAAAATACTCACATTTTTGCAACTTAACGTTCATTAGAAGATCAACTGTGTTGAAAGTGCATCAGCTGTCATTAATTTTCCACATAGGCTTCATGAGACCCAGTAGGTACACTTACCACATTTTTACATAAACAGACAAGGTTGTTCTATGAAATCAATAGTAACAATATTTTACTGAATTCATTATGTTCAGAAGGCATTAGCGGTAGTTGCCATAAAATATTTCTTCGCTCAGAGCAAAGGTAAAAACTTGAAACTAGTTGAACATCCTAGGGTTAAGCATTTTTTTTTTTTGATGTTTTTGTTAAAAGCATACGTGTTAGTACGATTTAGTACGTAAGCATTGAAAATTTACCAAAATCCTTGAATGCAATAGAGGAAACCCGTGTAAACCTTCATTTATCTGATCTGGATATTAACAGCAAGCTAAACACAACTGTACATATAGATAGGGTGCTGAGAACCAAAAATATATGTACATATACCGAACGACCGTAAAAAATATTAAAAATATAAAAGCAATAGTTCATTGAGATGACGGCTCCTTGATGGTAATGGGCTGCAATCTGCTATTTTTATTGATGCTAAAGAAAGAAAATCTTAGCTCTAGTGCCCAAAAAAGTTTTTATTTTCAGCATGATAATGACCGGAAAACCATGAAAAAAATTAAAAAAGTTCTTAATTAAAAAACCGGTTAACCGATCCAAAAAAAAAAACAGATTGTCGAATAATTTGAAAATATAATATATTCAAAGCGGGTCGGGTTTTCAAATAGAAACAAACATGTTAACCGGTATCCGGTTTCGGTTTTTGAATACTCTTCTTCATATAGATTTTATATACTTTGCTGTTTCTATTTTATATTTTTTTTCTGAAGCTTACACATCCTACTTTAAGATAGTTGACAATGTCAAATATCTCGACAAAACAAAACAATTATTGTGATTATATTTTTTCATATGCCATGTGAAGTTAAAAAACAACATGTTGTCTTGACGTTATACGGTAGAAAGAAACTATGTATGTATGTATATAAAAAGACTCAAAAGTAAACAAAATTGTTAATAGGGAAGTAAAGACATAAAAATTCAGTTTTTATTTATATTTTTTAACATTTAAAACAATTTTGTAGTTAAGCTACTAGAAGAAATAAGAGCAGAAAATTAATAAAGAAAATTATTTAGTGGATTCTAAATATGAAGCAAGTTTTTATACCCTACACTATCATAGTGGGGAGAGCATATTAGATTTGTAATGATATTTGTCACACCCAAAAATATTAGTCTAACCGCCACCTCAAATTACACTGATCGACCCAGAATCAATTCCTGAGTCGATTTAACGACGTCTGTCCGTCTGTCCGTCCGCCTAGCTGGCTGGCTGTCCATGTAATCCTTGTGCGCAGAGTACTGGTCGCAATTTTAAAGGTATTTCCATATAAAGCCTACTTCCGAAAATCACTTTAATGTTCATAAATGTCAGAAAAATTTTTGTATTCAAACAAAATTCAAAATGAAGTAAATATATTTAAAAAAATACATTCCTAAAACGAAATATTCCTTTACCTTTTTATGCAAAGCATTGTTCACATACAATCCGGTAGCACCATTTTGCTTTTCAATACAATTTGTATATGTATATATCTTCCGAATGTACAATTCTTCTAAAAAATGTTTTTAAAAAGTAAATGTCAAAAATTTCTCTTTTGGGCAATTATAAAGATTCCGACGTCCAGCTGGTCTATTTTAACTGTTGTATTTAATTAAAAAAAATCGAAATAAGTCAGCCCAGTTAAGTTCCTTAATTCTTAATAAAATTAATTTATGTATCTTCATTCACATATTCAGTGTTTGCATATGTATGTCATTAGATAAAACCACATGTAAACTGCTTTTGTTATACTTATTCTCCTTTAAAAAAATAAGTAACAATATTTATATAGTACATTCACCATGCCCTTAAAAAATTAGTTGGTTTTTGGGACTAATATTTTAGTTGGAACCCCAGAGTTTAAACTCCAGCGTCCTTATATAACCAGACAGATAATGAAATGAAGCCAAAAACCCAACTCACACCTAATTTGGGAGCAATCCAATGCAGGCGAATTTCTTCTCTGTTATTTTTTTTTTTTTTTTTCAAAAATAATAATTCTATATAGATAATGCAGCTTAGGAATTTAACTTGAGTTCGGGAAACGTCGGAATAAAGAATACAAAAGGATAGATGGTGAATTCCTTTTATGTATAATGGATCGAACTAACCCGAATATTAGCAAATGTTCCAATCAATCCGTATAAAATATCACATTCGAAATAAGGGCATGTATATTATACATACATACATACATTTGTACTTGTTTACTCTTTTATTTAAGTTTCTGTCACATGCAATGTGTTGTGCTTAGTGAAACTACATTTCCTTTGTGCCTTGATCTTTATTGTCTTTCCAAACTGGTCTAAAAAATAGACTTTTGTCTGGCAACAGATGCTCTGGAAAGAACTCGCAATAGCTACATTATTTATAGCTGAAAAATACGAGTACATAATACACACATACATATAAACTAAACAACATAACATACTTTATATTTTAACCATTAAATGGCAATAGCAAGCCCTAATCATGAGTTGCTATTGGCTTGCATATGTTGCAGTACATGTACGTTCTTTATAATGGCTAAAGGTACAAAGAAAACATATTTAACAAAATATTAATTTATGTGCAAAAAGCTTTCTTTGCGCCACTTCGTCTTCCCCTAAGTTACCAACTCACTATTCGCATTGCAGAAAAATGCAATTAGTAGGGAAGGTATTTTAAAATTTGAATAATATATTTTGATAAATTTGATATGTTTTGGAATATGTACATTATTTGTTATAAATGTTTCACATAATTTAAAAATTAGTTTATGTTCGGTAAGATTTTTAATACTACTTGTTAATTGAGGAAAGTGCAATTTTAATTTAATTAATACACAGATAATTTCAATTTATTTTTCACAGCGTTTGATGGTTGAAATATCCATATAAAAAAACATTATAATATTATAATTAACAAGTAAGAGTGCTATATTCGGCTGTGCCGAATCTTAAATGCCCTCCACCTAAACGTAATAAGAAATACAAAAACTGGTTATAGGACTAAAATATCCTTATTCTGTGTTTTCTATTCAGTCTTAGTGCAAATTTAATTATTATTATATATATTGTTTGAAAGACAATTATACGACCAACCTAATTTATGTTAAATATTTTGAAATTTTGTCTAATTTTCACCATTTTTAATTGATTTAATTACCAATTCTGATGTTCATAATAATCTGGAGTGTAATTTAACAAACAGAGTATAAAAAAGGGGAACAGAGATGCCAGCAAAAAAAAAATTTGTTGTCGGTCACGCCTATTTTTGAGGGGGCGGGCCCGTAAAGTTGAAAATATATAGGCCTATATCTCGGGAACAACTGGGTGTATGATAATTTGTAATACATTAAATAAAAGGTATTAAAAATATCTTTCCAACGATATATATCATGATTATAAAATATGGACCGAATATGGGGTAAATCCGAAAAGAATATTTTTCGACCCGAATTTTTTTGTTTTTTTGGAAATTTTTATATGGCAGCTATGACAAATTATGGGCCGATCTTCTTAAATTTTGGAACAGTGATTCTCATGCATATGATGATATTTCACGTTGAATTTCAACATAATAACGGTATATTTAAGATATATATTAGTATTAGCGTGGATTTCGGAAGTAGACCTTATATGGGGGACATAGTCAAATATGGACCAATATTCTCAAAATCCTGCAGTTTGATTTAGGCATGTATGTAAACGATCCGTGTAAATGGATTGGTACCCTTATTTATAAGAGATTTATGAGTATTAAAGTAATTTTCGGAAGAGGGCTTTATATGGGGCATACGGTTAACAATAGACCGAAATTAACCAAATTTTGTGGGATGATTTTTGTATATATGTAAATGATTTGTGTAAAGTTTTGAGTCAGTACCGATATTTATACAATATATATAGGGATAAATGTCTTTTTCAGATGAGGTCCTTGTATGGGAGCTATGACCAATTCTGGGCCGACCACCATAAAATTTAGTACAACAATTTATTTGCCTATAAAGATTCTTCATGTCAAGTTTTAGCCGTTTCACATTATTTATATCTGTTTTATACGTATTTAAGTGAATTTTGGAAGTGGACTTTATATGGGAGCTATGGTCAAACATGGACTGAACTAAAAAAAATTTCGGTTTGCGATTTATTTTTGCATAAAACTTATCTTTGCTGAATTTTGTCTTGATATTCCAATTTTATAGGCATTTATGTATGTATAATTGAGCAATATTTCCGGAAGATTTTTGTATGGGGGCTATGAGAAATCATGTACCGATTCATACTATTTTCCGCACACTTTCTTTTATTATCATAAAAACAACGTATACAAAATTTCATGGCATTACCTGCAATATATTTCAAAATATTGCAATAAAATGGACAAAAAATATCAAATTTTTATGGAGGTTGTCTCACATATCGCTCCATAACTCCGGTTGGCATAAATCGATTTTGCTGATTTTAAATAGCAAACTTCTCGAAAGCATGTCTGACAGAATTGTTGAAGATTTGGATCTCGAAGATATCTGCGGACTTCAGAAAACTGATTTCAGCAGACAGACAGACGGACATGGCTTAATAGACGCCGCTATCTATAAGGATCCAGAATATATTTTTATAGGGTCGGAAAATTACATTGTGGAAATTACAAACGGAATGACAAACTTATATATACCCTTCTCATGAAGGTGAAGGGTATAAAAAGGTACCAAGGTATGAAATTAAAGTGCAATTATTCATTATTTATACTTCTTTTTAAATTTTGCAACAAGTTAGAATTCGAATTCTTGAATAATGCTACAGATTTAGATACATCTTCATTATTATTATCTGAGAATAATAAAGGTTGATTAGTAAAATTATTTATTTTAATTCAATACTCTGAAATTTATTTCAATGTTCCAAAAAATTCATAATCTTAAACAATTAAATGTAGATGAATTGTTTCATCCCAGTACATTTGTTTTGTAGCACTTTTAATTGGCGTTAGACATATTCAAATACATATATGTATAATCAATACAACCTAAATTTTCATTTAAAGTCTTACTTAGATTGTTGACGATTAGAACTTTTTGAAACCTAATATAACGTTTCATAAATAATAAAATATATTTAAAGTAAACAAATTTAAATTAATATTTATAAACAACTTCATTGAGCTTCAATCATCAAATGACCAATTTCATCAGCGGTATAGCAAAATTTTTCATTTTCAATGTTTCCCTCACATATTTGGTTTTACAATTTTTAGTTAATTATCAAATAAAAAATGTAAATTTTAAATTTTCCAAAGTGTAACCTTATTTGCTGGTAATCTTTGACTCAATTGTTCTATTAGTTTTATTAAAAAATTTGACACTTCTTCAAATTGACACTTTAGTAACGACGGTAAAAGTAAATGGTTCCGTAGGTTGTTCTTGACAGGTAAAGGTAAATAAAGGTAAATAAAAAGGCTAAATATATCCTCAAAAAGACTCAACTGGCAGCACTATTATGTACTCGTATAAATTTGCTATGGCTCTTACATTTACCTAAATCTTATATTTGAACAAAAGTACCAACGTATTTAAGTGCGTCATATAAATATATGATTTGTTTTATGCAATAGTTATTGTTAGTGTTAAACAATTAAAACACTCACACATACATATCTGCATACATTACTCACTCTTATTTTGTGTAAAATTTTGCGTTTTCAAACATAATGCAACGTTTAACAAACTTCCCGTCACAATATACATATGTACTATATGTACATATGTATGTACCAGTTACAGTGAAGTATCATTATTATCGCCATCAGAATTTGAATCTTTGTGTTAATTTTTTTCTTCTATTTTTCATTTATAAATAAACATGTAAATGTGTAAAAGTGAGTAGATGAAATATTTAGAAAGAGTGTATGTCTGTCTATATACATACATACGTTTTCATAACAAAAAAAGTCCTTTTAACCCATTGTTTTGTTAATTTTTATGCTAACTGGGGTATTTATTAAGCAATTATGTCAGCTAAATGTTTTCACTACTCTACTAAAAGCATGTAAATGTAAATATGATTTTTTATACACACCACCCAGTTATACAATTGAAATGAAAAAGGATTCAGTTTACAAGTTTTCAAGTGCCGTTGATGTTTACGACAGGTAAACAAAATAGTTTTTGGTTTGTTAAAAAGTGAACAGCAATTAATTTACACTGAGTGTTTAATTAATTATCGCATAAATAATTTCAAAAATATTAAAATTAAAGTGGCAAATGATAAAGTCAATTGTTTTTTATAGTGTGTCATATGTAAATTGCGCAATTAAATAAGAAATGGAAATATTTGTAAATTTGAAATTTACACACTCATATATGAAACCAGTATTGTATTGATTCATTAAACAATGAAATGTAACCCCCTGGCCCACGATGTCGAACGATAACGTTCGCTTAAATAAGACTTAAGACACAAACTTGATTGTAGAATAAACAAACTTGATTGAGTAAAAAAAATAGATACGATAAAAAGTTTGTGCCTTAAGTTTTATCTAAGCGAACGTTATCGTTCGACATCGTGGGCCAGGCGGGTAAATATAATAAATGATGTTCTGTTAAATTGACTTACATTTCAGATTCCATCAAATATGTATGTATATGTGCAGATGTTTATATAAACACATTTTTTTTTTGGGATGCAAGGGGTGCTTAAATAAAAAGTTAAACTTTACAAATTGCCAATTCATTAAATAACCATCATCACGAACTCAATTTATTCCTTTTTTATTTTGCCAGTGGTTTTCTTTACCCATTCATCTAGTCCAACACCTAACCACCCACGACGCTATTAGTGGTTGATTGTATTGCGATCATTCATTGCTGTTACAATAAAAATATTCTACTGAAACATTTTGTCAATGAAGTATGTGTTATTTGTATTTTTGTGGCAAACATTTCATTTACTCGCTTGAATAAGTAGAAAGAAGAACTTTAAGTGGCAGAAAAATATTCGAAAAAAGTAAAAAAAATAAAGCTTTATTATTTGTTTATTACAAAAACTTCAAAAAAGAATCTGAAAAAGTTTTTATCCGCAGTGATTTATATTCAAGAAATGACATTCTCCTAAACTATATCACAAGAGCCCCAAGAATGACACATGTAACCCATCACACGAGAGGAGAATACATATAAGAAAGCCAACAATAATTACAGTCTCAGACTACCAAACAAACTGTCAATGAAGCGCAATTAGTTAATTTGATTTTATATGGGTTAGCTAGCCATGGTTAAGAAACCTCAAACCGTGTGTTTCTCGATTCTCTTTATTCTGATTTCTACGTTTATTCAATTTGATTCAGTATCATTTGATTTGATTTCATTTTCTTAAATATCCATGCTTTTGAATTTGTCTGATAGTCGGAGAGTGGGTATGAAAACGAGTGTGTGTATGTGTGTGTGTGAATTATCTATGTGTTCACATCTTGAATTGTTCTTCTGTTTATGTTTGTCGAAGTATTATTGTCGCTTTTGTTGTTGCTACACTATACGTATTCGTAGTATTCTATTGTTCTCCTTTCATCATAATTGTAGATTTTAGCTGTCATGGTGGCTTTTTTTTTTGGTGAAGGGATGTGTGTATGCTTACCCACTACGCTGTAAACATGTTTTGTTTTTTTTAATGTTTGTCAGAAATTAACCGAATCAAATTAACTTGAGATTCGTTTAGAAACATCTTAATAATTGTTCAAGCTTAAGGTATTTTTTAATAAAATCATATTATTTCGCAGATAAAAAAGTATGTATGTATCTATATGAAAATTTTTAACATAACAAAATATTAAAGAAAAAATTAAAACAAGTGAACCAACATTACTAATTACAGATAACGTATAATTTCTGATATACTCAGTGTAGGATATTATATGATTCAGAAGTGGTGATTTTGACACAGAAGACAAAGATCGCCCAGGTCAGCTAAACAAAGACCAAGAATTAGAGGCATTATTGTGAAATTCAACTAATGCCTCATTGGCAAATCATTTTAATATAAAGAAACAAGCCAAATTTTCCAAATTTATGTTGCCCCTACGCTGTTCCGAATTTTACTTTATCAAAATGTCAACTTTAGGGCAAATGTTCTATAATTCCAAAGCTGAGATAACAAAACGGAAAGCATTATTTATCCTTAAAGTATTTTACCAGACCAATAGAAATGTGGACCTAATGAGCAAAAATGTTAAAAATCCCATTTATGAAATGTTGTGAGATTCCCTTTATAGTTTTTTATAACTAAGAAACCATAAGAGATAAATAGCCGAGGGCTTTCAGAAAATATAAAAATCTTAAATGTAAATACATAAATAACAAGAAAATTGCTCCCGCTTAAACAAATTACATGTCAAAGGTGTCCTATTTTGCTCCGCTCTTGGAAGGTTTTGGTGGGGTTTATCTTCTAAACTAAACTTGTATACTCCTTGAAGAGATTTATTTCCAATTTAATTTTACCCCACTGTGCGACATAGCGTACAAAAATGGAAACTTGTGCAGCTGCCTATCGATAAAAATTCTTACCAAATACGATAAAAAAATGTTTACTGTGTAGTTTTACATATTGTAATGCATGTATTGTTGTATGTTTGTGATTGTGTTTGTTTTACTTCTCGTTTTGGCTTCATTGTGTAAGCTTTACGTTGCAGATAAACAATATTGTTATGCATGACAGCAAATACGTGTCTCTATGTGTATTTAGTGTATTTTTAGTTGTTGTTATTGTACTAATACTAACCCTCATATTCTACCACGTATAAAGTACATATGTATACAACACACATATTCAGTGTACATATGTATATATGTATGTATGTACATACTTCATCTGTGTATCTTGATTTTGATTACAGGAGCTGAACCAGGAACACACAATTTGTACATATAAAAAAATATCTTGAAAAATTGCTATATACAGTCCCACAATCAGTCTAAAATTAAACATTTTGTATCCATCTTTAATTTCTGCACATATAGTGTTTTCATCTGCAGCATACAAACATATGTATGTATGTATGTATATAGTGTATATGTATATAGTGTATATGTATATAGTGTATATGTATATAGTGTGGATGTATATAGTTTTTGTTTGTGCCTTTCTAGGAGTGTTGGTTATCTATTGTATTTTTTCATTCATTGCTCAGATGGTGTTCTGCTTAGACAAGCTTTTTGTTGAGAGACTCTTGATGGAAATTGCGTTCTGTTCAGTTGGCTGGTGCTTCTTCTTCCTTGTGTTTCTTTTCATTTTTTGTGATTTTAAATGAAGTTGCAGGTTATCGTATGACACCATCAACACTTTTTGTTGCAGAAGTTAGTTACTCCATTACACATTTTGTTTGTTTACCTCAATTGAGTTTTGTTTTATTTTTACTTTAGCAATCAGCAGTGAGTTGTTGTCACCAGGTTCTTCCTGATCTTAAAAGCTCAGTTATCATTAAGAAGTTTTTTAACACTTCGGGCTAAAAGGGTTTTTACATTTGAATTATTTTTGTCCGTATGTTTGTGTGTTGAAAATTATGTTGAAAACTAGTAAATGTTTAGAGTCCGACCGAAACCAGGTCGATTCAAAAAGAAAATCGTTAGATTTTGTATGCTTTTGCTTTCGAATCGAAATACACAATAACCACCCAGCTTTTTCAAGCCATTATCGCGATGGCTTGATTTTTTAAATTGCAGGTTTTATAATCGCGACAATTTACGAAAAACGGGTGCTATTTTCGCGACTTTTATCTGTTTCTTTTTTTTTTAAATTTGATTACAATGTCTATAATCAAAAAAAGGTGAATTCCCGTCTTTTGGTTTATTAACCTTTTTGGATGATTTTGACGTGAATTTTGTCCATAAATGCAATTTGCATGAATTACAAGTTGCACAAATCTTCGGTTTACCGCATTATAAAGCAAGAAAATTTATTAAAATGCATCGATAAACCTATGCATACAATGGGCTTTTTAAAATAATAAGCCGACAACTGCACTATATGAACTACGTGATTCAGCTGTCATTTAAAAAAAATAATTTGCCAACAAAGCAACTCAAAATATCCAATTTCTTTAACAATTTTCATACAATTTTGCAATAAAATTTTGGGTTCTGTTATCGCGAAAATTCAGTTTTGGCGACTGACCTGGTGTTTAATTAGTCGTTTAAAATATTGCGTTTTTTCGAGGAAATAATCTCAATATGTGATTATATTTTTGAAACTCCAATTTCAATTTTTCAAAAATGTTGTTAAATAAAATTTAGAATTTTTAAAACATCTCATTGGGTTTTATTAAGGATATATGAAAGAACAAAAATATATAAAAAAATACGGCGATTTTAATTTGGCAGATTTCGGGAAACTAATTTTTTGTCATATTTTTTTCTGATTAAGCTTAATTTTTTCGTATTATCAATTTTTAATAAAACTCATCCAAAATAATATGGTCCGGATAATGATAAATACTTTCAAAATGGGCAACATTAACCGTTAAATCGTAAAGATAAAAGATCAAATTAACCTATTTTTCTGATTTCTAATGGAAGATCGCGAAATGTATAAATTTTTGAGTCGACTTTCATGAAACTTGAGCCAAAGATGTCCTACAGCGCAAAATCGAAACCGAACATTTTTGCAAAAGCTGAAAAAATGCATATTTTCCCTTTTTAAATGTACCACCAAACTTTAGAGCCGATGCGGCGCCAGTTAACGTTAAACTAACATAAACTAACGTGTTTCTCAACTACATATATACATAGAACAATTCTATGGGTGGGGACAGCCTGTAGCTTGAAATATTTTTTGTCCATACAATCCTGAAGTACTCTCTTGTGCAGTCATATAAATGTTAAGCAAATGATTGACGATAGATATTTCAAAGTTATTATAAAGCTACGTTGCATTTTGCATTTCTCAAATTGTTATAGTTTTACAGGAAATTTACTCCTTAATTGAAAGAAAGGATATTATGTTTCAGTCATTTCTGGCAAATGGGAGTAGAAGCTATTCAAGTTTTGAAATATGAATTGTAACATAAAAACAAAAAGTATGAATTTCGTTATATATACATACATACATACATATTTATATGTAATCATGAATTTACATAAATTTTTCCATATCAAATAAGATAGAATGAAAACATAACATAATGTTATGTTGGCATTCAGTAATTTTTATAAGAAACAAAAGAAAACAGTCTATGAACATTTTTTTAAAAGTATATGGTGAAAAACAGTAAATTATATTTATGTAAATTAGAACTTAAATTTAAATTAATTAAATCATATTGCGTTAAATTAAAGCTGCTAATTCGTAGTTACAAAGTTTCTTTAAAACTCACTCAAAAAATGATACAATTTTACTAAAATATTGTATTTTAGTTACTCACCTGTAATGAAACAAAATGATAAGGATAATTAGTTTATTAGTTTAAGACAAAAGTGAATATAAAATAAAATGTGACATTATTCCATTTTGCTTTAAATTTGTATTTATTTAAATCAAAATCAAGTTTTTGGACAGCTTGCAAAGTCTGCAATACCGTTTAATCGAAAAGGGTTAAAAATGTTCAAGTACGTTCACATAAAATATAAATGTAGATAAAGAGACATAGACATAGGCATACCTTCACTTAATCGTATAAGAGTATGTGTATAGTTAATGTTATAAAAATTAGCTTGAGGGCAAACAAAACCCAAAAAAAAAAAAAAAAAAAAAAAAAAAAAGCTCTACTAAAATCCATTTGCAAAGTTCAAGGATTTCATAAAAATAAACAACTACAATTGTTAAATACACACATGTAAAATCATTTAGTGATCCTAAAAGTAAACTTAAATTTTATTTATAAAACTGACCCTAAAAGTATGCATGACTTAATTTCTTATCATTTTTTATTTACGAAAAGCATAAAAAAGTTACTTACCAAATACTACCGGGGGTTAGGAATGGCAAAAAGTGAAATGAAATAGAGTAGTGTTGCTTTTTAAGTGTTTTGTAACAGTTTGTTTAAATTCTCTTATAATATGTATGTTAAGAATTCCAACAATGTCCGCAATATGGAAAACAGAAATGAAAAAAGGATTTTGTTTTCTTTGATATGGGTTTAGACGGGTCAAAACGTGGTTACGATTGAGTAAATTCGAAAGGCAGCTTTGTCAGATGTTTTTACAGACAGAAAATCAAATAAATAAGAAGCTATTAAAAGAAGATTATTAAAGTGAAAATTCATCATTCGAGAAGAAAAAAAAACACCAGAAAGAACAAATCTAAATCTTAAATTACAAATTTTTATTTACAAAATTACCTAATCTTGGTTTTAGGTGCGTGTTTATTTTTCTGTTTACATATTCACATATTAAATATTTCTTTCACAACACTTAGCTCAACATCTTGCAATTATACTCACCGAAAATGCTTTCAGGAAGACTAAACATTGGATTATACCCTCCATTGTGTCGCCGGTAAGACAAAACGTACCCGTTAAATGTCTACCTTTGCGGCCAACTGTAGCAGCAGCTAAGGAGGCATGAACCAGAGCACGTTGTTGTCCCTTTGTATTTGCAGAGTTAACACTTAAAGCGCGCGGCAAAGGAGCCGCACGCATTATACGTTCCAGAGAGTCCATAATTCAATTAAAATTTTAACTTTAGGGTTGAATTAAATCAGTTTTTTATTACACAACACATCAACAACATGGCTTTCTTAGTACGAATTTTAGTTGTGTTTTTTGTTTCCTTTATACTTATATTTATTTTGTTTTTTTTTTCTCTTCACTCTCAACCTTCAAGATCTACTTGGTAGATCTTGGATTTTCAGATGTTGTTTATGTTATTTAAAACTGTTTGTATTTAATTTTAGATTGTTTAAAGTATTTACATGTTTTAAATAATTTACAATATTTGTTTAACTTTTTAATAACGCTCAAGTGATGCTGTTTCCTTTTCGCTGGAATCTAGCTTTAAAAAGATTAGAAAAACATGTTTGCTTTTCATTAATTAACTTTGAAATACTTCTCTACAATTTATTTATTATTATGGTGAGATGAAATGAGTTTACCAGAAAAAAATTAAGAAAAAGCACACTTAAGTTCGTTTTTTGTGATTATGCGACATATTTTTCCTGAAACATTAATATCATTGTAGAACATTTCCGGTCTGTGTTTAACCTGTTAACAATATACTGACTATAAATAAAAACTTTACAATCATATTTCCGTCTCGACCTAATATTAATTCACAGCACTTGAAATCAAATATCTTGTAGAAAATCTTGACATGATTATGGTTCAATCTGAAAATTATGTTTTATTTGTAACTTGTAACAAGGTGCGAGTATAAGCCACAACCGTATGAATTCATTTTAATTGAATCTCCTTATTTTTATGTTTTAAAAAAATGTTTCCTAAACGGAAGTTTTCCAACTGTATCTATAATTTTAGGTGTGAGAAGAAAGTAAATCTGCTTTAGGGAGATAGTAAATCTAATTTATGTCTCCTTGCAAATATCATGCACTTGTAAAATTGTATTAAGTCTTTGTAAGATAATGTGAATCCTCTAAAATTACAAACTACTTACACAAGGAAAAAACGTCAAGCTACAAAATAATTTGGGGACGCGAATTTCAACATATTTCATAATTTTCGGAATATAGATCTCGTCAATTAACTGTTTGAACAAAGAAAATTATCCATATTATCTAAATTTGTAAATTAATAGTTAAAACATATCAAACTTTTTGTAATTTGTATTAATTTATTTATAACAAGAACACAAAAAATATAATAGTAAATTTTACTTCAAATATTAAGAAATCATCGAAAGAAATATTAAACTGAATTATCTTAATTGTTACTTAATTTTATACACTAGTGTTCAATTCTTCTCCAACTCCTTTATTAGATATGCAGCCCATAAGAAAGGATTATTTTTAAACTTTTACCCCTATCGTGAATAAAAATTCCACATGAAATTTGTTCCCTGTTCACATTTTTCATATTAAAATTCAATGTTAAAAAAATAAAAGGGAACAAATTTCATGTGGAATTTTTATTCACGATAGAGGTAAATATTTTTGATTGAACCGAGAGTAATTGCTTTTGGCATGCAATCCGAGATGATATCTGTGATTAATGTGAACTTTTCGTAGAGTGTTTTTTGACACTTCCATCCCAACATAATTTTCTAATTCCCTGGCTAGCACTCATGTACTTTTGTGAGGATTGTTTTCAATATTTTTAAGTATTTTTATTTCTGCCTTTTAACGTACTTAAATCGAGCCTTCATCTTTTTCAGCACCACTTATGATATTTGAGATAGTGAAACATTTCGGAAAATTCTTTAAACGATTTTCCTTTACTGTGTATACCAATTGAATGCGATTGCATATTTCAAACTAGGATATTATTAAAATTAAAAGCAACGGCTTATAGTTGTTTGCTTTAATTAACAGTTTTATAACCGAGTTTCAAAACCAATTATTTGACGCTAATAAATCGGTAAAAACTATTAAAATTTTTATTTGATTTATCATTTTTATTTGGTTATTATTAACTAAATAATATGAAATTTTTTGTTTTGTGAAAACATTTAATTGACAAACTGTATAAATTTATGAAATTAGAGGTAAATATTTATAACTTTTATTATTTACTTTTTACATAACTTCATAGTATACGAGTAGATGACAGCTCTTTTATAAATAACAAATATAGAATAAAAACAGAAAAATAAATGTATAGAAAATATATGGAAATAAAACGAAAACCAAATGTAATGGGCGTAACTTGTATTCAAATTAAATTAATTCCACATTTAAGTTCGTTTACCATCTAAAGATGTTGAATGTATGACTTGTTTATTCATTCGTCTACATAGAGATAAAGCAAACAAATAAACAGATCTACAGATTTAACTATGTGTACACATGAATAATAAAAAAAAATAAACACTAAGGTGTCAATTTATGTACATATGTATGTATGTATATGATCTACATACTCGTATCCATATATACATATGTATGTATTATATTTTCCCCGCTTCATTCATTCTTTAGCATTTAATACAATTCTGTCATAAAGCCTAAAAGTATACTTTGATTTATACACAAAACATGTTTATTTATATGTGTCTGTATATTAACGTAAATACAAACGAATGTATGCATATGAGAATGTATACATATGGAGCAGTGGCCCGCAGAAAGCGAGGATTTGGTAATTGTATATGTATAGGTGACACTACACAGAAAGAAATAACATGTAATGTTTAAATAAATCTTAATTAAAATGCGTTTGTTATTTTGTAATGTATACATTTATGTGATCGCTGCTTCTCAGTGTACTGAAAACAACAACAAAAATGAGCTGAAAAAGAAAAAAACATGAATGAAATATTTGTATTTTTACGCTCTTGTTGTGAGTATTGTTTGCGATCGTGTTGTGTACATGTAAATAGCCGAAAATTATTGTATTCTGAACAATACTAGCGAGGACCACTGATATAGAGTATGTACCTATATTAGACCGAACTCTAAAATAATTTTATCATTAATGATCCAATTTTGTTCTTTAGTATCCAGAAAAATAATCCAAAATTTATATGACTTTTGAAATAAATAAAAACTGGATATAAAAACTCCAACTTAAAATGCCCATATCGGATTGGTTCAAAATTTAGATAAAAAAGAACAACAAATTCGAACCGTCCAAGTGAAAATGTCATGTTGGAAATTTCCTACGTACCGAAGGGCATGTTTAATGAAGCATATATAAGTTTGACTGTACACGTATAGGACAAATTGAATAAAATACCTAAAACCAGATTTACAACGCTTTTACACTCTACAATACAAAGAAAATGAATACAAAATGAACAGAAAAAAAACAACATTTCAATTGAAATACAAACAACTAAAAACATAAAAACTACCACTACATAAAACGAAATAAAAAGAAAACAAAATAGAACACATGCATCATAATGTATGAATGCGAATGTTTGTGTATGTGTTTTGTTTTTCTTTCCTTTTTTTTCTTATTCTCTATCTCAGTTCCATTCAATAGCCCTCCTTTCATCTTACAAGTTGTTAAAGTAAACAAAAAAGGTTTATAAATGTTTACCTATGTATTCGTACAACAGCAACGAAAACTAAAACGAAAAAATTTAAATGAAAGAAATAAATAAATAAAAAAGCAAACAAACTGGCAAACACACCTTAAATTTCAAAACATTCCATTTTACATTTAAGAATTAAAACGGCATATTTCGCAAATATTGGCTTTCTTTTCATATTCCATTATTTTGTTTGTTTTTCTGTTTTTTTTATTATTATTTTCTACGTTTTCTTTAATTTTTTATTTTGTTAATAAACAAATATCCTTAACAAATTTAACTTTATAACCTCATAAATTCATGTGTAAACCCAACAATATTATAAACACATACATATTTATATTCTCTCTTATTTGGAATGACCCAGCAAACATTTAGATTTGATATTAAAAGTGTATTAATTTCTAAAATGATTTCAAATTCTAAAATGTATTACAATGTGAAATACAGATAAAATATTTGAAAGATAAAGTATAATTAAAAATTGTATTTGTCATGTATGTATGTATGTACGTACGTGTTCTCAAATTCTAAGCGTTTGATAAGGTAATGATTTGAAAATACTATTTAAATTCACATTTATCATTTAATCATAATTTTTTAAACATTTGCCTTTATGTGTGTTGGGGAGAAAAATTCGTAGTAGTGGTGGTGAATGTTCTTGTTTAAAAAAAATATTCTTGCACAATATTTATTAATCAAATTTCACCCCCGGGTGTTGTGTGTTGTAATTTTTATTACACACATTGTTTTTTAAAGAAAGTACAATTACTTTCTCTTTTTTTTTAATATTTTTTCTTCGTTTTCAGTCAGGCAATTCCACATTTAGACTTGATTTATAAATAGTAGCAATCTTATTTATACTAAATAACATTTATAGTATGTATGAATGTATTTCTGGAGAATTGAAACAATTAAATTTATTTTAAAATGTTATAAATTGAATCATTTCAATTAATGATATTATATTACTTCTATGCTCGTGTTACGGATTATAACTGAAGAAAACATTTACTGCAATTCAGACAATAAAGTTTTCTGAAGATTTGGTTACCTTCATTTTTAACTGCCTCCATTTGAAACAAACAATTGTTCGTTTTTGTTCAATGATTGGCCTGACATAATCTTTAATATCATAACGAATATTCAGTTGTATGGAGGGGAGAATTGTACCAGTTCAAAAAAATTGTATCTAATTAAAGTAAAATGTAAATGTAAAACTAAAAAGATAAAATCCGATACAAGAAACCAAAATGTTTTTACGTCAATATTAAATATAAGCAAAGAAGTAAGTAACTACGTAAGTAAAACGGCACATTCTAAATAACTTTATTTTACTTTAAGCAAAATTAAATTTCAATTATAACAATTAAAACTATTTAATAAGATTTCGTTTACAATGAAATACATACATACAAACAAAAATAACAAAAACTTTCAATTTATTTTTCTCTTTTTATTTTAGTTTGTTTTCATGTACACAAAATTAAATGAAAATTCTTGCTTTTCTTATTTTCAGTTTCAGACCAGGAAATTGTCTGAACTATTTTATTTCATTTGTTCGATCCTTTCTTTTCATGTGTTTACTTAAAAGTTTTAAAAAGAAGAAAATATAATTAAACTGCATATGTCTACCTCATCATCTACTTTCTTTTAGCCATATTTTTTAATATACTTACATACATATACTCGTATATAAAAAAAAACAAATATTAATGCCACAGAAGCAATTCAAACAATATTAACAGAGAACGGCCAGAGCTGGGTTTACTTTTGTCATTATTTCTGCTGCCTTTTGTTGTGGTTTGTTTCATTTTCTAAACCAAGATAATGATTTTTTTTTAGAGTGGAGTCTTATCAACTATTATCGTCATGTTTTCAACAGAAGCTTAGTATGAGAATTAACTATTACCAAATCTACTTACTCTCACTCATATAGAGAAGGCCTTATTTTGCAGTCACAAAGACTTCCAGCCGCATTGCATAGTGGAATGAGTATTTTAGAATATTTTAGAATATGTAAACAGATCTTCTATAAGGCCTGCAAATGGAGGCATTTGCAAATGAGATTTAATAAGAAAATATACACAAATAGATATACAAACACATATACGAGTACAAACAAACATACATACACACACACACACACACATCACAAACTAAAAACAATTTTATATCTTTATCCTCAAGAAACAAGTCTATATGTTTCCATTTGTTATTGACTGCAGGATAAATAGAAAGGGCGGCAATGGTTGGAAAATAAGTTTGCTTTTTAATTTCTTTATTAAGAGAAACCTAAAGATTCATTGCCAATAATAAGGCCAGGAGTAAAAGATGTCTAGAAGAGTAGAATACAGACGCCATTGCTGTTAAACAGCGCCATTATGACGGTAATAAAACTTGAAGACGGCAATGATAAGAAGAAAATAAAAAGCTAAACAGACATACGCGGACACAGATAAATGGTAACTCATAGATACCAGCATCCCTACGGTACTGTTGTCTAAACTATACTGCTTGTGATCATGGTTTGTTCCTAAATATGTATTATAATACCACCCCATATCATAATATGAAATCATCATCAGATGATTTTACCAAGAATTTAATACCTTGGATTATTTTGCCAATGTTTGCGTCTTTCTATCGTATATACTTAACTATGGAATAACAATATACGTAAACTCGATGGCCAACCACATATCCAAGTATGTTAAATGAAGTGATACTAACTGTTTTTCTATATCAAATCTTGTTCACCAAATCGAAGTACCAGACAAATTCTCGTTTTAATTTTTTTTTTAATTATTTTTTCAAGATACTCGTATGTATAATTGAAAACAGAAGAACTGATTTAAATTTTTTTATTTTTTATTTTTTCATAGCGACATTTACGTAAGATATATTCTGAGATCATTGACATAAGATAGAGTTGGAATTATCGTAGCGTTTCGATTTTATATCAACTCGCCTATCTCCCGATGTTTTAAGGAATAGTAGTATACTCAAAAAATTCTGTACGTAAAATTAACTGACATTGTAATATAAAATAAATGAATATTCAGTTAAAAACCGGTCTACTTATTATTCATTTAATTTTAATGTCAAAAATTCAACTCCGAATTCCGTAAAATCAACAGAATTTTCAGTTATTTTATGTATTTTAACTATCAAAAAATTAACCACAAATTCCGTAAAATCAACAGAATTTTCAGTTATGTATTTTAGTTATTAACTAAAATAAAATGGTATGTATTTTAGTTATTAACTGAAATAAAATAACTGAAAATAACTTGAAATAATTTTCTAAGGGTCGGGCTATACATAGTCATAGCATCCGTATAATATCTACATATACATATCTTATATTCAAATTCACATTGACTGTTTGAGAATTATAACATTTAAAATTAAATGAACTTTCTGTTAAAATGAAATGAAAAAGAAGTAGATCGGTTTTTAAGTAAATTTTCAGTTATTTTAAATTACAGTTTCAGTTAATTTTATATACAAAATACTTTAACGTAAACAATTGTCAATATCAAATGCAACTGAAAATCCGTATTTATTTGCACTTGGTTTTTTGAATAAATGTTAGATTCAGTTAAAAATAAATTTTCTTAGAATTTTAAATGTTTATTTAGTTAAAAACAACTGCACGGAATACTTCCTGAATAAACTACATTCCGTTACTGTAATAATATTGTGAGTGTATGTTTATAAATATTTTCCATTTTCTTGAGTGTGTATTGGGAACTTGGGAAGAATACAACTGTATCTGAGATTAAAACGTTTTAAGTGCAATTATGATTGAATCGAATCTCCAAAGAATATTATTGTTAATGGATTCAACTTAGTAGGGTTTGGAATGAAAACTTGTTAACAAAAATTTATCTGAATGAAAGTTTATTATTTTTATGATATTGTTAAATTAAATTGTTTCTTAATCCGTGTTTTTGATTTTTATAATAATTTTTTTTTGTAACAATTTTTTAACTCAAACTTTATTATGTATTGTTAAAAGTACTTTTGTTGAATGGCAGTGCGTTTTTATTGACTTTTTTGTTTGTAGTCTAATAATATCATTAAATGCTGTTTCAGTAGGAATGACTTTTTAACTGATTTTAAATTTAAACTGAACCATTCGTTATACATATGTATGTCAATGTACTTGTTAATTGCATATCTTTTTTAAACAATAATATAGTCAAAAAGGTTTATTATTTATTTAGTAACATCTTCTATTTCAAGAAACTTCGGTTTCATTTTAACAAAAGTTATCTAAGTATTTGAATTTAATTTTTAATTTGTCTATTTAAAATGTGAAAACTCCCAAAACGCTGTAAACTCAAATAGAGGTGTTCAAATAAAGGATTTTTCTTCAATAGGCAGATAAAAAGGTTTATATACAAATTTGGGATAAAACATCATTATTTTTAATGATTTCAGTGTAAAAATCAAATAATGTTGGTTTACATTTCATTAAAACTAAATCAAACGAAAAACGAGTAAAAGTAAAAAAGAAAATAATAGAAAGATAAGGTGACTGGTTTACGAGTTTAACTATAGCAACCGTTTATTTGAAAAAGGAATCTTATACGTAACCTACATACATACATATGTATATACATATATAAATACATACATATACATATGTATATGTAGTTAGTAGGGCATCCAAATTATTCCATTTGCTCCAATAACACGAACAATTCAGTTAAGAAATTTTTTTTGTTAATACTTGTTCGAATTATTCGATTATATATTTAAAGTTAATCGAATTATTCGAGTTAAATAATAAGTTTTTTCCTTCATCAAGACGTACGTAAAGTATCCTTAAATAAAATAACATCACTTGTATAGATTTTAAAAATCCTCATTATTTTCATTACGACATTCACCATTATTTTAGATTAGGTTTTAAGGACAGAACTAGTTCATTTATTAATACATATATTTTAATAATATGTATTTCAAAAAGTGACTTTTGTTTTGTTTGCAATTACGTTCAATATCACTTTCTTCTAATCTATCAACAAATGGCAGAAATATAGCGTGCTTAGCCTTGAACTACAGGGGGGGAATGTTTTAACATAACCAATGTGTGGGGTAAATTTCACCAAGAGAATTTTTATAAATTTTTTTTTTACAGAAACTTGTGTATAAAAATTAAGCAAGTATTTTTGCAGATCACAAGAGAGAGAAAATCAAAAAAAAAATTACCACCACCACCTTCGTATTTAAAGATTTTGCCAATATTTCACCAGTATGACGTTCCTACAATTTCTTTCTTTAGAATTATAACACTTTGCAAGAACAATTGTATACATACATACATACATATATATGTATTTGTAGAAGGTCATATCAGAACACTTGTCTATAGTGATTGAAAAATTCTAAAATTTAAAAATGTCATCATCAAAGAAAAGTTCAAATATGGGGCTGTGCCGCTGAAACCCATGTTAATCCAGAAGCAGCCATGTAATGATGAAATCTACTCAAGGAGACTGAAGAGAACTAAGCCACAAGACCTGGTGGCTGTTATAACATGAATTTTATTAAACAGAAAAATATTACTTGTTAGTCTAAGACTAGGTGTAATGAAATGAAATGTATATATGTATATAAATTCTAAATAAAAAAAATAAAAAAAAAATCAAAGAAAAGTTAAAATATTACCTATTATTTTAACTAGTAATTTAATTTATATACACATTATACATATTATTATATTGTTTGGAATTTCATTAGCGAAAGGATCACACCGGAACAAAGCCTCCAAATTATTCAGCTGTATTACGAAAATATGTAAAATAAACAATGGCTTTATTGGAAAATAATTTAGGTGACCGCCTAGAACTTGTGATATCACACCTTTGATTTTTTTCTCTGAGGTTATGTGAAGTCAAATGTCGTAATTCGCCAGATACTGGTAGCAATGCTGAAAAGAGTCATAATTCGCGAGTTACTGGTAGATTTGAATGGAATTATTTTTAAAAATTAAATCTCAAAGCTGTTCTTTCGGGCAATAATAAAGATTCTGACATCAATTTTAAGTGTTTTATAAGAAATATGTAATAAAAAAAGTCTGAAATAAATTAATAAATTATTTATTCGCTTTATTCGATTATTCTTCATAAAATTATTCGTTATTTGAAAATGGTCCTTTGAAATTCTTCAAATAATTATTCGTAAGATAATGTTCGATTATTTCAACAATCAAGTTTCGAATTTAGTTTTAATAAAAAGTTTAACTTACTTCATTTTCTGATTTCTTATTAATTCGTTTTCTTGCAAGTCGCCAAATAATAAATAAATTGGAATATTTAACAATCAAACATTAGATTTTGGTGCCTATTATGAGCAAAATTCGATTTTCGACTGTGGTCGAAAATGCTTATCGAACGAATTTTCATTTGGTATTACGGTGTGCATTCGATAAAAAAAAACGCTATTCTGAAAATCACTCTTTTTGGGTTATTCACAATAGTGCATTTCTATCAGCTGGCGCTATATTTGTTTACAAATTCTTAAAGAAAAATAAATTAAATTTGAAATGACCACCACGGAATTATGGTTTGATGATGATGAATCCTTACTAAAGGGTGATTTTTTAGCTACTATCTATTTGGCAACACTGGTTTAAACAGCTGATGCACGTTTTGTGTTTTGTTTCACTGTCAAACTTCTTCAGTTTGGTCTATAATTTAACCATGAATCGTCTTACAACGAACAACGCTTGCAAATTATTGAATTTTATTATCAAAATGCGCGCTTCTTCCATTTTATGGTCAGTTTAATCGACCCACTGAAGCGGCTCAATGGGTACGTAAATAAGCAGAATTGTCGATTTTGGAATGAATATCAGCCAGAAGCATTGCAAGAGCTACCAATGCAGAAAAAGTCACAGTTTGGTGCGGTTTATGAGCTGGTGGCATCATTGGACCGTACTTCTTCAAAGATGATGCGAATCGTAACGTAACTGTGAATGGTGAGCGCTACCGTGAGATGATATCCAACTTTTTGTTTGCCCAAAATGCAAGAGCTTGACTTGCATGACATGTGGTTTCAACAAGACGGTGCCACATGCCACACAGCACGCGCAACAATGGACTTATTGAGAGGCGAGTTCGGTGAACATTTTATTTCACGTTCGGGACCGGTTTATTGGCCGCCTAGATCGTGCGATTTAACGCCTTTAGACTATTTTTTGTAGGGATATGTTAAAGCTCATGTCTATACAGACAAGCCCGCTTCAATTGACGCATTGGAAGACAACATTGAAGCATTTAGCGAATGGACCATTTGAGGCACAGTCAAGGTCAACATTTGCATGAAATAATCTTCAAAAATTAAATTATATGGACCGTACTATCGATTCAAATAAAGATTTCATGCATTTTTCTGAATTTTATGTCTTTTTTTTAAAAAAAACTTTCCAATAGCTTTTAAAAAATCACCCTTTAGAACTGGCCAGAAGCCGAAAAACATTGATGGATGCTTTCAACATTTTGTATGCTTTAGAGCAACTACCTTTTGCCAAAAGTGGGTCTTCCTCCATGAGAGAAACGAGCTCCTCCAATTGCTGTTTTGTACTTACGACCTTAGAAATTCGTTGAACAACGAAATTTTCGACAGTGTAGCCAACTCAAATTTTACATTCGTAGTCGATTTTCGATAGCCAGCGAATATCGATTGTCGAATGCAGCTCATAATAGCGGCCTTTGTTCAATATGTGAGTACATACCAATATACATACGATATCGTATACTCGTAATTTGAATTGCTTACTTGATTATAGATAGTTTCCTTCAATTTAATTCTATGAATTGAAATAAATTAAACACAAAACCAAATACATAAACTATAAAAATGTAATAAAAAGAGTAATAAAATAATCAAGTATTAACTTGATCTTACAATTTTTTTTCAGAATTAATTGTTCGTTTTGTATGAAATGCAATTTTTCTTCTTAACAACTTAAATATTATTGAAACATTTTTCAAAATATTATCTGCATGACAAATTGTTTGAAAGAAAATAAATTGTGATAATTATTATGAGCGACCTATTAAATTTAAATGTGAATTTTTAGAAGTAATTATGTATTTGGAATGTGCCAAGTTAGAGATATTAACGATAACGTTTTAGTTAATGGCCAATAACTTAATTAACAGTGATGAAGAAGTGAATAAATGAGTGGAGTTACTAAGAATTAAGAGCGATCATGTTGTGATTAAAAGTTGCGTGACTGTGGACTTTGCTTACGAAATAATATGCGTGAAATGCTTAAATATGCGTGAAATTTTCTTAGATTGAAATAAAAGTGCAATTGTGACAATGAAGATTGATTGATACGGAAAAAGGTGTGAGTGAGTGTGTGCTTTTTCTTATGTTTTTTCTGTTTTGTTTTTAGAAATTTTAGTTTTTCACTGGGTAATACCTTTTTTGTTAAAAATAATTAATACAGCAAATCTTTTACCAATAAAGTTTTTGTAAATATTTTTTTAAGAATTGTTTTTCTATTTTTGAATTTTAGATGTTTTGATTGTTCTAAAATTTCTCCGATATGCTATAAATGCGTTTAACGCTCACACATTGGCGGCGCAGACGTTCACATTCAATTTCTCGAAAATCGGCATGCGATGATGAACACGAACCCACTGTGAACGTTCGATCCTCGTTGATGTCGTGATCCGAGTTGTACGGGCAAGAATCGAGGGAAGCTTCTCCTTGCGTGGACGATGCTTCCGAGTCGTCCTCTTCTTCGGAGGAAGATGCGTCGTGAGATGACAGGGTTGTCTGTGAGTTGTGACGAGAGAGAATTTTGGGATCGTTGTTGTTATTGTTGTGATTTTTCAAAAGGGCTCTTTTCAAGTCGAGGGCAACAGAATTCGCTGGCGGTTCAGTGATGACCGGTGTTGGCGAGTCGAATGAGTTGCGCTGGTGTTGTAGCAGGGGTTGTGTTGTGATCACTCCCGCAGGATTTCCTAAAATGCTAGGTGCTTCAGGGAAAATGCGATTGTCAGAACCAGATGTTGAAAATTTTGATAGCAACGATTTAGATGAATTTTTGTTCTTCAGCTGTTGTTGCTGCAAATAGTAATAGTCTCTGGGCAATGACGAGGTATTATGTAATTGTTGTGCTTCGTAAACACTACGATTAGCTGGTCTGAATCCACTTTCACCACTGACTGCACTGCTTCCACCAGAATTCAACGCGGGCGTACTTACGGAATAATTTTCAGATTCTGTTTGAACTTGAGCTTTCAAATCACTTATAACACTTGCCGTCGAAGCAGTCGGTGTGGTGGCAGTTGATAAGTTAAATCCGGCCGCAGCAAGTTGGGCACTCAGTAGAGGAGTTAAATTGGCCAAAAACTGTTCTTCGTGTTGCTTTTGTCGCTGTTCGTCCAACTGACGCCGATACGCATCTATTTGATCGCTTGCAGAGGGTGTTGCACTATGTATGCATCCTTGAAAGAAATCCAATGCTTCATACAGTATAAAACATAGACCAAGGACAAGAAATGTCTCCATCATAACGAACCGAGAGCCATTTGGCACTTGACACAAACCACTGAGCACTAACTTAAGTATTCAAATAGTTTTCTTTACTCTTCCTTTAAATTATTTTTACTATTATTCTCTTTACTGGTAATAAATTTTAATTTTTCTTAAATATTTAGATAAATCTGTATGTTACAAAAGCATTGTACTGGTGCTATCAACAAGCTAAAATTATGTAGTAAAATAATTCATTTTTAAAACTATAATTTGCCAGAAATTTCAAAGCAAAATGTGCGAAAATTTGCCCCAACAGTCTAAAAAAAAAAGTATTAATTAAATTTTTATAAACTTAACTAAAAATTCTAGGGCTTTTCACATGCTTGAGTAAATAGTATTTCTTTCATAAATAAAAAATATAAACGAAAAACAAAAAACATTATTTTACATTTTATTTTTATTTTCTAATTTTAATATATTTATGTATTGTACATTAGTTAGTGCAAGTTTATATGAATATGTCTAATGCCTAACACTGTATTTCCTTCGTTTTATTTCAAATACACATGCATTTGCACCATTAGGATCATACACACTCGTACATACATAAAAACATGCATTTATATACATCTCATTACACCCACATCCATAGGTAGTCTAGTTATTCCCAGGATTAGGTGACTGCATTTATTTGTGGGTAAATATTATTTATTTATTTATTAAATAATAGTATTGTGTACAGATTTAACTATAGACTTTCTATTGTATAGATCAAATTAAATTTCAATATTTATTTTTGTTTATTAATACGTATTTATACAAATATAGAAACATGCTTGCGTTCCCGGGGGTTTATTATAATTTATTTCCTACCGCTGATAATTTTACATTTTGAATTATCCCTTATTTAGCAATAATTGGTATTCCTAAATAATTTTGTTCTACTAAACATTTTCACGTGATCATTAATTGAAAAATTTACCGAATTTGACTATTTGTAAACTTATATTCTAAATTTAAATTGTCTAAATGGTTAAGTCTGTGAGATCTGATCATAATGTGGTGTAAGATCCTGATTGCCACAGAATTTTTTGTGCTAATAAAAAAATTAAAGATGTCCTGATTAACAGGTTTTGAATTGTTATGAAATTGTATTTTAGTTTAAATTTAACGGCTGATATCAACATACTGCATGTTTATCAACATACAACATGTTTATCAACATTGTAGTAGAAGTTTCTCTTAACAAACATTGTTGATATAACATCCTGTTATAAACATTGTTGAACATTATGGAAACATTAAAATCTTTGGCTATACATTCTAGATTCAAAAATTCTAGTATCTTAAGTCTAGTACTCTGTTCAAATTTGGGAAAAATGTTGCGCAACATTAATTATTTCATACGGAAAATTTGACGTGTAGCTAATGTATTTTTTTGTAAACAAAACACATATGTTTTGCTTTTTTTGTGAATTTAAATCGAAAATAAATAAAAGTTAAAATATTAAAAAATCTGTGTTGAATCGAAATCTTTAAATAAAAAATGAATAAACAAATATTACTGGCCGCTTGTGCAGCAGCACAACAGATATTGTTGTTGCGACAGAAGAGCTTTTGGATAAAAATTCCACGTGAAACAATTGCTACTTTAATTACTTCGCGGTGAAAAAAACAATGTTTCCGGATACATTTCATATGAATTTCACAAAATGAACAGAGTACTACTTCTGCAACATTTTTTGATGAAAATTTCATGTGAATTTTTTTAACATGTGTTTTGACAGCATTCCACTTGAAATTTTGAACAGGCTTTAGCTCCGAACTTGACTTATAGGGCCACTTAACTTTAGTCTAGTTTAGTTCATTGCGAGTCAGCGTTGAGTAAACATCAAAGTGTTCTCAAACTGTAATTTAAGTGTTTCTTTTACATAAATATGGCCAACATCAGAAAACATTATGGTTTTCAGGACTTACTAAGAGATCAGAATTTGGGTACAATTTGTCAATAAAGGGTTTTATTTTCTTTCGCAACGAATCTATGTTAAAAAATATTTAACATATATTTTCAAAATTGTTTTCTTATTCAGTTCAATACTCTTCGGCCAGTGGTACATATTAATAAAGGAATGCTCTAATATAAAAAAAAAAATACTTTTTTAATAAAAACTTTTAAAAGAAAAAAAAAAAATAATAACAAGTAAATATTTTTCTGGTTACAGAAAGGAACAACAAAAATTTTGAGGCTTCATTCAAAAAAAATCCCTTTTTTACTCGTTATTATACTTTCTTTAGTGGACCTATTATGAAGAAATTACTTCTCAAATATGTATGTACATATTTTTGTGATTGTGTAAAGCTACAACACAAATTTAGCTGTTTTGAACCAACAGATACAAAAGGTAACAAAATGCAAATATTTACCCTTTTTACCCCTTTGGTTTTAATTTACCAAATGTTAGTTGCAAAGTTTTGTTTTTCTTTTATTGATATTTAAAACTTGAAGTCTTCGGATTATTTTTAAAAAATAAACACAAACAAAATTCCCCTTTTTAGCCGTCTTTGGCCATTGAAGGGAGACTTTCAAAACGGTACTTTTCTTATACACGAATTTGTGACTATATAAAGCTAAAATCAAAATTCTGTCACTTCATAACAAAATTATTATTTAAGAATAAAATGTTAAAAATTTACCAGTTTTCCCCCCTTTTATTCTTTCTTTGTTCCAGTTTTATCCTTTCCTGGCCTCAGTTTTAACCCTTCCATCTACTTTCTATTTTAATGCAATTGGTTTAGCTGTTTGGGCTGACCGGTTGTTCGTTCCCTATTTTAACCCTACTTGGTTCATGTTTTGAAAAAAATATGTAGACTATTGACGCTTCCAAACGTCAATAATGAGACTTAATAGAGTCTCATTATCCGTTTGGGCATATCGATTTTTTTACATTTTATTCCCGAACTGCTCCTAGTTTTTAAAAAAGATATGTCTTATTGAGGCTTAAAAGCTTGGATCTAATTACGTACCAAATTTTAATAAAATCGGTTTAGCCGTTAAGCCGTGATTCCGGAAAAAACAAACAAAATTACAAAGACATTTATAATGTATATATAGATAGGACTTCGAAATGGAGCAAGTATCAAAGAACCATAAGAAATTAAATGCTAAGAAAATTCAAAACAATAAAATATTGTATTTATTGTATATGAATATGTAAATTTTTCAGTTTAGTTTTCGATCTTACAAAGATTTACAAAGTAGTTATTTCCAATATTTCGTTGCTCCATTGTGTATCATCTTTAGTGAAAAATTCACAAAATTAGCAGATATTTAATAACAGCAAAATATGTTTCAATATAACATCAAAATGACCATCAAATTTTAGAATTTATTTTAAAAACAATACAGATAAAGTTGTATAAAACTCTAGGACACTTATGGCCGAATTCTCGGTCATTAGTTAACCATTGGTAAACTAAAATACTAACTATCGTTTAACTATTACTTGGTATTCTTATGGCAAACAAAGCATTGCGAATAAAGAATCATTGGTTAAACCTTTGTCATTAGCTAACTAAAGACTGTGAATTCGGTCTTTAGTTTCTAAAAATAGAAAATAGAAATTTTAATATTTTTTATATGTTTTCGTTCGTGTAATATTTAAAATTTTTCATTCTGACAATTGCAAAAATATGTACTACATACATACCAGAGATTAGTTATGAGTACTGCAAAAGTGAGTATACTCGAATCATGACTTGTAATTTATTGTACTTATACGTACTCATACTTGTCTCAATATCATTAAACCAATACTCATCTTTAAAGTTTGAAGTACTCATTATATTTATACTTAATCTCATGTACATATGATGTTGTTTATTTTGACTCTCCTTAACTCAATGTACGTAGACGATAAAAAAAATAAGTGTGACTCGCATACATTCATGCGAGTGTCGTTCATTTTTTACAGCCTGCTTATAAAAATTATATAAAATAATAAATTTTATAAAATTTGTTTATATTTCTTTTTTACTTATTTTGTATAAATACCAAACGGATTAAGCTGACATATTTTTTCAATGACCCAACTGAGTTGAATACTTTTTATGAGTATGTGAATATTTTTCTTAAAATGTAAATCTAAATACCGCGGTTTATGAATCAAACATATTGGGAATTTTTAACAAACAAAGAGATTTATTACAGAAAACGTTTAATGTTACTTTTATGGCGAAGACGGTATTCATACACGATTCGGCACAGCCAACATACAGCTGACACACTAACTTGTTCTTCAAAATTGATTTTTTTAGAACCTTTTTTGTTTAAATATAAAATCACTTGTTTGTATTTGATTTTAAAAAGTTTGTGATTTGTGTGTTTTTGATTCTTCTTTTGCTGTTGCTCCTAATTTACAAATGAACTCAGTTATAATTTAATTGTTTATATAAATTGTATGTATATTTTCTGTTCGTGTAATTGTGTTAAACAAATCTTTTAAATCTGATAAAAGCTTTTTCGTAGAACGGCGAATAAGTTCAAATGTATAGAACCATTGGTATTTGAACCATTAAAAATTCAGCATTTAATGGTTTGGCTTTTCGTTTACGCCATTTACTTATAATGACACTATGAATAAAAATTATATGAGTTTGTAATCTCGTCATACACAAACAACTTTATAATACAAAAATATTATTTGTTTCAAATCATTAATCTGTAATCAAGAATGTTTTTATTGCATTGAAAAGAAAAATTGTTTTCCTTTTTAAGACTTCACTCTCGCCAAAAAGTTGTCAAATTAGGCATCATTAATATTTTACAAAACAAAATAGAAGAAAATGCACTGACAAATCAACGTTGTTCAGGAATTTTTATTTCCACTTAAGATGAAATTTATTTAACATTTCACATTTTACCCACAAACATTACTATCGATAAATATGTTTCCTTGTGTCACATGTTGGTATATGCAGATAAAACAAGTTAACGTATAACGTATGAAATTTTAGACACACACATACTCGTATTTAGGACAACTTGAAAATATTTAATTTTAATTGATTTACAGACTTTATTAAACAATTTATCTCACAAGTTTTCATGTATTTAATATTTTAACCTGAAATATTAAGGCACTTTTCTATTAAATTATACAGTCTACAAATTTAATATTCCATTTAACATGTCTTTGGTTTGACACCTTGACAGAAAAAACACTTGTATTTTTTTTCTTCGGTCCTTTTCCCTTTTTTGTCAAATTAAATTTAAACAACAACCAAATCGACAAGAAAACAGAAAACTGTAGCTTTTAGCACACTTATCGTGTTCGTACTTTCCCCTAATATTCGGTACAAGAGCTGAAATGAAAAGTAATTGGAATTAAAAGCATGTGGAGCAAGATAAGAGGAAGTTATATCTACCACATAAACCAAAATCAAATTTGCCCAAAACTTAGGCATGAATTTTAATTTAAAACGTTTTGAAAATTGTTTTTGTTTTTTGCCTACTCCATTTCATGGTGTTTTTGTTTTTTGTGAGTTTTTCTGCCAAATCATTGAATTTTCTATGGAATGAAATGAAAAATTTGAAATTTTCAAATTAATAGGCTTAGTAAAATATTTAGCACAAAAACGCTGCAACCATACAACCATACATCCGCACCATACAAATGTTTGTATTTTGTTGGCGTTGTGGTATAAATGTAAGTTGTATGTTGTAGGTATGTACTTCTATTCGTGTTTTTAAAAATTGCCGACTACGTTGTAGATGGTTATTGGCGTGTTTTAGCTTTGTCGTTTATACAACTAAGTCAGTCTCATTTCCGTTTCCTCTATGTGAATGTGTGTGCTTTTATGTGGAAACAACAAATGTATCTCCTGTTTTCCTAATTCATTTAAAGGAAAGTTTTCGTAGTCTATTGGTTACAGTTTTTCTGCTCCGTTGAAGATCATCATCATTACCATTTTCTACAATTTAGTTTTTATTTTACCAAACGACTGTGTAACATTTAACATGTACACTGTTAAATGAGTTGACAATGTTTTACAAATTAAAACAAGTTAACCCGGGTACTTTATTTGTTAATTTTAAAAATTACCACTCGTTTACATTTATTTTATTTTATTTCCAATAAAGCAATTACCAAATTCGATTATTTGAATTTTTAAATGGCCTATTTTTTTTAATTTTTCGAAAAATGTAAGCAATTTTACAGAAAACCCCTTAAATCTTGATATCTATATTCTAAGTTTGAAGATCATCTACTCCTTCTTTTTATATGTATATGGACGTCAAAATAACTATTTATAAGTGGCAACATTTGCTTTAACTATAAACTTTAATTAAGGCGTGAAGGTTTGACAACAGTAGCTTATTTTTTATAATGTATACCTAATCATGTTAACATTTTATAAATTCAAATATCATAGTACACTATTTGTTCCAAATAAAATTTGCGATTCTAGCATTCATGCTGTGAAGGTCACTGCGACAAAAATTGAAGCATGTATGTGATACTGTTGCATTCTATTTTTACGACTACACTAGCGCAATTCACAATCTTGTGCAAATGGCATTGCATCATTGCATTTGCAAAAAAGTTTAGCATATTTTTGCTCTTGCTGTGTATTTTGTTAGTGTAGAGCCAAAAAAAAGATGCCAAAATTTTTTGCAAATGCAATGATGCAATACCATTTGCACAAGATTGTGAATTGCGCTATCATGTTTAAATTCATACACATGTGTAATGAATGTGTTGAGGATATTTATGTATTTTATGTTTCTTGCACTTCCAAGCCATTAACTCTTGCCACAGAGTAATGTGATGCAGCCCAACAAGAACAATGTCAGTTTGGATTTAATCATACATATAATAATATGTATAAATGTGGAAAAATAACAGCAGCAACAACAAAAATACATAGTTGCAAATGTGTATGTACCACAACAACAATAATAACAACAAACGCATCAAGTAAATGGAGGATGGCATAGTTTCAGGGATTTAAGCATATTCTCTTATGTATGTGAAAATAAATGAAATTAAATAAAGTAAAGTAACTATAAGATCCGTTAAAAATATTTATTTTGTTTACTAAATATTAAATGCATTTACGTCATACGATTGTAATGCAGCAAAAATTTCACAAACACACACACACACACATTGTTGTGCTGTACGATCTTAAAATACTTTCATACATGTGTGACTGTGCATGTTTATTTCTGTTTACAAAGGGAGTATAATTTTTAACAGGCTGAACTCATTTCTGCATGTCATGGTCGTCCTAGTATTTAACAAAAGGACTGCAAATAGTAAAAGAAAGAAAGAGATACAAACACTCGTAATCTTCTTATTTTTTGTACTTTCTGCAGCATATCTTTAGGCATAAAAATGACACAATTTTTTGTAGTTTTTCGTTTTTTTATTCTTTGTGTATATTAAGAAAATATTCATATTAATTTAAACACATAAACGAAAGAATAGAATTGTAGTAAAAATAACAATACAAAATAACCTAGAATTGGTTTTCTATGTTTTTTACCGTAATATGTTAACCTGCTTTCATTTTATTTCGTTTCCACTTTATTAATATTTTTTTATTTGTAAGTGCAATTACAAGTCCATAAATAAGTGTGTACATATACTGCCGTATTTATAAAAAAATATATCAGGATTGAAGTGTGCTTTAAGGCAAAATTTTCATACAAAATTTTCTTAAAGTACACTTGAAGTCTACTTTAATTTTTTATATACACCACATACCCAGTAAACATATTCTATCGAAACGTATTCTAAAAGAAAGATAAAAAAAAATTAAAAAGATAATTGAAGTAGCTTCGGTTAGTGTTGAAATGTTTAATCACCCCTATCGTGAATAAAAATTCCCCATGAAATTTGTTCCCTTTTCACATTTTTCCTATTAAAATTCAATGTTAAAAAAATAAAAGGGAACAAATTTCATGGGGAATTTTTATTCACGATAGGGGTGAATATATCGCTGCTGAAGCTGGGAAAATTTTAACTCATATTGGATAGTTTTTGAGTTACTTAGGCAACAGACAAATTACGAACACATTAAAATATTTCCTATGTGATCATGTTTGAAATACTTTTTAACGATGTGTAAAGGGGAAGTGAAAATGTGTATCTACTTATTAATGGCAAAATAACAATGTCAGGTTGACGGGCAAAAATCATTACTTCAAAATATTGACGAGGTGTATGTATCTTCATATTTTTTAATAGTAAATATCTGCTTAATTATGCGGATGTTGGTTTCTGGGCAATAACTTAAAACAAAAGACACATTGTGTCCTAAATGTGTTCTGTATGTGTGTGTATGTGAATTTTAATTAAAGGAGTAAGACTAACCTTCACCTTGTTGTTGGCCGAGTTTTAACTTAACCGAGTTATTGACCTTAAGTAAATATAGATACATATCAACGTTAGTAAGTTTGTACGTTACATCTAGCATTGTTGTACATACATATATAGTATTTACATCAGTCAAATAAAACAGTTCAAGAAATATTTGTAATAAAATATCAAAAGTGAAAAACGGTTGATTTATTTTTTAATTACAATAATACAAAGATTGATTTAGCTTTTGTAAATGTTAACTAATATAACTATGTATTTAAAAGAACAAATCTTTTGGTTTGTCTGATCAAGTACGAGAAGAAATGGAAATATCTCAGGAATTGACGTGTTAATACATGCACTACGGATCCCAATCAGCAGCAAGAGTAAATATTTACTCATAACATCTTTGATGTCATTGTTGGGGATGATTACCATAAAACATATCTAACTTCGAATGATAGAAACATGTAAACCAAGAGGTTGTTGTTTCAGATGTGGCTCCAAAGTATTTCCCCACTATAGTGGGGAGAAGTACAGCATTTGTCCTCTATGCATCAAGTTAAATTAATAACTAAAAACTAAACGCATAAACCGTTTCCACTGTGGAAACCGCGCCATCGCTCTGTAACTTCAACAAAGTAGTGAAGCAAAATATAACATTTGCGATGATTACCTAAAGCCAATAATAATATTTTTAAACCAGACCAACAGGTCAGCTTAGTGCTTTAGAGCTTATTGCCAATCATAAAAATTATTTATATATTATATTAAATATTTTAAGAATTTGAATACCAATTAATTATTTTTTACGTCATAAATAAATTAGTCACAAACAATAAAAATGTTAATTTCAATAATAAACATTTCGGAATGACGTTGTATGAAAACAATATTAATAATACGAGTACGCATCAACAAATAAGTTTAAAATAACTACAGCTAAAATAATTATTTTTGCTCAGAAAAAGAAAACAATACATAAAGATTTTTAATTTATACTGTTAATTTGGTGTGAATATGAAATTATTTTTGCATAATTCTTTTAACAACTAACTGCAAGCGTTGAACTAACTTTTCATTGACATTAAACACTTTTCTTCTATTATCGTATCTATACTAGCTTTTGTACCCGGCGCTGCCCGGGATATTATTGATATTTTATTCCTGGCCGCTGATCATTTAACATTTTGGTAATCTGGTAGTCTGTGTGTGCTATTCACACAAACGAAGCATGGGGTTCGTGTTAAAAGTGGCAGTTTATTCTGTTTAATTCATTAACTATTTCGAAAAATAAATTTTTAAACAACGCAATGTTGACATTCAGATTTTAAATCTCTGATTGATGATAACTTTTAAATTTGTTTTTTTAATTTTCCCTTCCTAAACGTATATTTGAGCTTGTTAATCGTAAATATTTTTGAAAATGAATAAACTTACATTTAAAATTTGAATAGACTGCGTTATTTTCACGTCTTTGGCCATAATGTATAAGATCTTAATTGCTATTGAAAATTATGTGCTAATAAATTTTTTCCTCATTTAAGGGACAGATGACCCGATTCCCATTTTTAAGTATTTTTATATATGTAAGACTACTACTGTTTATATAAATAAATATGCTAGTAGACTATTAAACTTTTGATCCCTTAAATAGAAATATTTTTCTGATTGCAGAGAGCGACAAAAAATTTTTTATTCGTTTAGAAAAAAGTATACAAAAAGTACCAACTATACAAAAAGTACCAACTATACAAAAAGTACCAACTATACAAAAAGTACCAACTATACAAAAAGTACCAACTATACAAAAAGTACCAACTATACAAAAAGTACCAACTATACAAAAAGTACCAACTATACAAAAAGTACCAACTATACAAAAAGTACCAACTATACAAAAAGTACCAACTATACAAAAAGTACCAACTATACAAAAAGTACCAACTATACAATTTTTTACTTTTTGCTCCTCTAATTTTAGGTTTAACTTATATTCATTGTAAGAAACCATATTCAGAACTGTAGGTAAGTATGTTAGTGATTTATTTCAAAGAAATGCAAAATTGCCATTTATAACCGTTAGTACTATTTTTAAGGTGTCGTATAATTAAAAATTAACTTTTCAAAAATTTCGTTGTCTTAAAACAACAGATACAAATGGTACCAAAAAAGTACAAACACACAAATCTTTACCCTTTTAGTTTGTATGTTTTTAATAAGTTTTTTGTCTTTTTATATATGTATCAATATTTAAAGGTTTGAATCTGTAGATCACTTATTAAGATTACGCACAAAATTTCACTTCTTACTCGTTTTTATTTCCTTAATGATAGACTTAGAAAAGAACTACTATTCTAATACACAACTTTGTGACAACAGAAATGTAAAATAAAAATGCTGTTTCTTCATAACAAAGACAATCATTATTTTAGAAACAAATTTTAAAAATTTTCCATTTTTTGTCCCTTCCCAATATCAACGTTATATTAACTTTTACCGGTGATTACCCAATTTAACACTTGCTAGTCCAAGTCTTGCAAATAGATCTATCTGCGTTCTACATTTCAATAAAATCGGTTCAGCCGTTTGGTCTTACCGGTTTTCCCCCTTTTTAACCCAACCAGGTCCAAGTATTTATATTATACGAGTATACTAATATTATATATGTCTGTACTATTATATATTATTGTGAAATTATCATAACTTGAATACAAATTTGGTCTGTCGCCTCTGGTCAGTCTTCTTTCCCTTAGCTGATAATGTTGAAATATTCTAAGATACCCACCCATCCGTAAACAAAAAGACATCAAAATTATATTTGTCGTCCACACTTAATATTTGTATTGGTATTTACTCTTCCATATGCATAAATATATACTTATACCAATGTGTGTATCTACATATGTATGTGTTGCATTTTAAGTCTATAAATATTTATGAGTTCTACCATTTACATGTAGATGTGTTTTTTGAGAAAATTGTGTATGGAGCAGCTGCTCTTAAACTTTAATACTTCCTCCCTTTCTACCTATTTGCTTACCAGCGTTGTCAACTTGGTGCGTTTCGCACTATTTTTGGTGCTTTTTTAAATTGTTTGTGTGAAAAATTCCTTAGTTGGTGCGCGGTGCGTTTTTTTTTAATTCGGTGCGTTTTTTAATTTCTCCACAAATGTGATGAAATCTTTTTTTTTTACTAATTTTTAATTGCAGTTTTTCAATAATTCATTATCATGAAATCTATACGATGCAAAAGGGCCCCATTAAATGTATTTTAAATACGAATGTAAACATGGAAATAAAAATTCTTGTATAGCCTGGTGGTTTGGTCTACTGAACTGCGGACGATCATCCAGGGTTAGAGTCCCAGTGTAGCCCTTACAAATTTTATTAAAAAAATCAAACAGAAGTACATACTTAAAATAGAAAATAAAATTAATTAAAAAATTAAATTTAAAATTAAATTCAAAATAAATTTTAAAATTTTAATTTTGAGCGGCTTATTTTATCCATTTATATTAGCTCGTTTATTAAAAAGAAGGCTTTTACTATTAAAAAGTGTTATATAGAATTTTTGAAATTAAAAAAATGTAAAACTGATTCAATAAACATTTTAAATAACAAAGAAATTCTAAACTTGGGCTTTTTTTCTCCATTTTGGAGGTTTTTGAAATCTCAAAGTTGACAACGCTGTTGCTTACAAACATACAAATAAATGTAGTTTTATATTTGTTTTAGCACAAACATATACAAGCTGATTACAGCGCACTATTAAAGCCTTCTTTATCGAATTGAGGGTGAAAATGTATTCCAATTCGTTTTATTTTATTGTCAGAATCTGTATAAATTTAAATAGGAAATACGGTCATATTTAAGCTTACAGCGAATTTCAAAAATTTTATTCAATCCAATCAATCGTTAAAACGATCTAGCTCATTTCCAGTTATAATTTCTGGCAATAATGACTATAAAGGGAAAATAATATTCGTCCCAGCAATTCGTTATACAATTCTAAACGAATACAAATTGTGTGTTTTAATAGGGGCTACGTGAAATAATGAACCGATTTACTCTGAGTAGATCAGAATACTTTTTTTTTATTTCTATTTTTTTTCTTGGACCAACACTCAGGGGACGACCCCTACTTATGCAATGCATTGTGTTGGAACTAGGAAAATAGGTTATGGGAGGGAGGATAGGGGGAGTAGTGTTTGTGAACACTACTCGGACAGTACGGCTAAAGAACGAATTTTCCCTGTAGTGTGTTGTGCGATCCACACACAGTCGACCACAAATGGATGAGCCCTGACTGAAGAACGTGTATTACGTAAAAAACTACGTGTTTCAGGTGTCAGACTAATATCAGACTAAACATCAGCAGAAACGCATAATACCAACCCCCTCCAATGATGCTGTAGGATATAAAAATACATATATGTACAAGTAGAAAAAGATATGGACCTTTTGATTATCGTGCTGATTATTATGATTATTGTTATTATCTATCAAACACTTAAATAAAAATGTCTATTAAGTGTCAGATGTTTTCTAAAACCATTAATGGGTCGATTACGGATGGCAACCGAACCTTAGTGGAGTTGACAGTTGCCAAAAACATATTACAGATGGCAACTGACAACTGCAAGCTGTTAACTTCAGTTGCCGAACATGGCAACCGAGAATTTGTAGTTGCTTTGATTTTTATCTTAAGTGATTAATTTTTAATGTTAATTATTTTGTTGTTTGTTTTCTACTCAAAAATTCGAAAAACAGATTAAATACTAAAGTTGACTTACATAATAACAACTTGTATGTCAGTTGCGTTGCCTATTTTCAATCGAACTTCAGTTTGGTTGATATACATAATCGACCCATAAGTGTTTAAAAATTAAAGTGTTGAAAGCAATTACACTAATATACATACATATGGATAATATTTGAAAAATTTATTTAAATAAGAACTTAATAGTCTGTCTATGTTAAGTTAAATATTTCTCCATTGCTCTCAGTTCTCCATTCAAAGTTGCATGAGTCAAAATTAACTTTGTGTGTCTGTCACATTATGCATGTTAATTTATAAATATATTTACATATGTATTTATATTTGATTTGTATGTATATATTTTAAAACTTCGGTCGTGTGCCAATATATGTATGTAAACATTGGAAAAGAAAATTCTAAATGAACCAAAAGAGCAGAAAGGGTTAAAATGTTTTGATTTAAAATAATATTAAAGCTTAATCCAAATCATATCTTTTTTAAACTTATATATACTGTGGAACAACTAAATTCTCTACCAAAGACTCATTCGTTCAAATATTTAAATAACTTATAACTACTAAATTATTTTTATTTAATAACTAATTTACTATTTTAATATTGTTTATGTTGAACTTTGTTAATCATTTACATAAAAACGAAACTTTAGATCATTTTCGTTTAAAGTTTTGTATTAAAAAATCTCTATAAAAAATATTTGAAACACAGGAAACTTGCCTATTTCAACAGCACTGTTTATGTTTTATATGCAAAAATTTCTTGTATCTGTAAGTAAATTGATTCAATACTGTTCAATATTGACACATTTTTCCAATTTTCTTTTATACCCAGAACTTGATGTAAGAGAAGAACATAAAATACATCCACAACATAAGCTTGAAGTCGAATGGATTGAGTACATGTTTCTGTATTAGAAATAAAATATTTGTATGTATGTATATACAAATGTATATATACAAGTATGTATCCTAAATATGTATGTATGTATGTATATCTGTAAATGTAAATCCATCGCTTTTCAATTTTCATATTTCCTGACAACTTAACAATAACTGGAAGTTATCACAAAAAGAAAATATAGCATATACACAAACTAACACATACACACACATACACACACATATACATACTCGTATGTAAATGTGTTCAATGTAAATGTGCATGTGTTAAAAATGAAAAAAAAAATTCATTCAATAAACAACTTGAGAAAAGAACAAAATCAGAGCATCAAGATGTTGTTTGTGGTAAAATAAAGTGTATACCTACTGAAAAAATATACATACATATTATGTATGTACGCACTGATGCACATATATTTGTAAACATTTATACATATATATACATATGTATGTATGCACACGTGTATATTTAAGAAGTTTATAAATTTTAAAACAAATTTTTACTACCGAATACTTTAACACATCAATATTCATTTAAACGTGGGAATAATAAAGCAAAAATCATTATTTTAATATGATGATGTGTTTGTGTCAATGTACTTGTTTCCAATTGTTTCCATTTCACATAAAGAGAATGAATAATGCTCTATTATCGTTATTGATTGCATTTCAAACACACATCTATGAACACTTACAAAAAAAAAAAATACATTATTACAATTGCTATAAGTATACAAATCACTAAAATATTGTCTGATTGTCTGAATTTGAGACTACAAAAAACTAATCACCCCCATCGTGATTAAAAATTCCACATGAAATTTGTTCCCTTTTGTTTCTTTAACATTGCATTTTAATAGGAAAAATGTGAAAAGGGAACAAATTTCATGTGGAATTTTAATTCATGATAGGGGTCAATATGTATCACGGGTGATAATAACAATGGTTACATTGGCTTGGTTGCAATATTTAATAATTTTGCCGTTTAAAGGAAAGATGGTTTAAATTATCATTAAATGTGTTAATAATATCGGAAGAGGCCACCGAAAAAAACAATAGTTCGCGAGGATAGGGCAATTGTTAAAAAATGTAAGCTAGATCATTTCAAGTCATCGAAAACAATAATGACTGAAATAAATAAGGATTTTTTTAAAAATTTTTCCATTATACTTGTACGAAGACGCCTCAATGAAAATCGACTTTATGGCCGTGTAAGTAGAAGAAAAACACTTCTGTTTGATTAAGACACTGCACCGGAACAAGGATATCAAATTCTGAAAAAGAGTGTTTTTCACAAATGAAACCAAAATTAACCTGATTGGTGTTGATGGAAAATGTTTGTGCATCGAGAAAAAACCAAGAACTCAATCCCGTAGCACTACTAAAACAGTAAAGTGCGCTATTTATCTGTCCATAGCTGTATATATGTATGTCTGTATTTTATCTACATGATAATTCATAAGTGTAAACATTTGCCGTATAATTGACACGTTTATGGAAATGTAGCAAAGTAAATATTTTCTTAAGAGTGCGTGAATTCACGCATTTATTTTTAGAATACATATAAACAAATAAATACTCGTAATGCGCAGAACAGTCAAGCTTTGTTCAACACCAAGTAACTTAATCACTTTTTTATGTTGTAGCTCAGTGTTATTAATGTATCGCTTGAAGGAAGGCGTTCAGCAGCACCGCAAATGCTTAATGTTTGTTTTTTTTTGTTGTGAATTTGTCAATAACTTTAACTGAGAAATCTAATAATGTTGTTTTTAAAAGCAAAACTTTTATGTTAAATATTAATGCACATGTGTTATTTATCAATTTTTACTGATGAATTAAAAATGTTAAATATTAATGCACATGTGTTATTTATCAATTTTTACTGATGAATTAAAAAAAAAACTTTTTGGATAAAAAAAAGCCCCAACAAAATTTATACAAATTGTTAACTTTATTTTTTTTTTCAATGACAGATGAAAATACAAACATATGAAAATGTCTGAATACAACGTATTTGTATGTATATGTACATGTGTGTAAGTTAATATCTGTGAATACGTGAAGAGGAATACGTGCATGAAAAACTGTATGTAACGTCCTCATAAAACTTTTACAATAATACAACTATTACAACACACAAACCCATGTCAGTTTTGTTAAAATGTCAAAAAAATAGAGATAATTCCGCATAGACTGCCAGCGGAAAGATAAATATTTTTTAAACTTTTTCACAATTTATGGATTTCAAAATGTAGATCAAAATAGTCTTCTATAGAATAATGTATTTCAATAGTCATAAATATGTATTTCACTAGGTACAGTAATTTACAGACACACTTGCATTATTTTCATTTATTTCAAAAATAAATTTAACACAATCATTTTATATTATTTTCTTGAATTGTTACCACACATTTGTGGTTATGATTTTCAAGCATTTCCTTTACAAAACTATTTTAAAAAAAGTCAATAATTTTCAGGGTGTTGCACAGTGATTTCTAAATATTCTTACAAAAACTGCTTTACTTTGGCTGAGGTAGTTTAGTGGTGTCCAAGGTAAACTTACGGATCCACAAACTTTAAGTAAAAGATAACACGATTATATCTCTTTTTGGGGCAATATATATGTATGTATATATTTATTTTCAAATTCAGTATTTGCTTTATTCGGTTACAAAAAATCCTGTATATGTTTAATTACTAAAAGCCATAATGATTCAATGGGATTCTCGGTAGATGAACGCGGCTTTCACGGGATACCAACTCTCAATTGAACGGATCAATAGTAGTCGCTTCTTTCGAAGTATTGACTTAAATACTAATTTTATAATACAATTACCTTAAAACTGTATTTTATAATCTAGATAGACTGATGGCGTAACCGCAGTACAAAAACAAACAACCAAAGTTGTTGTGCCGAAGCTATCAACTGAAGTCGTAGTGCCGAAACTGAACACCGAAGTCGCAGTGCCAAAACAAACAACCGAAGTTGTTGTGCGAGGTAACCCTCGAATCAAGTTCGAGTGCCAATGACCGACCGATACGCCTGAGCTTTTATCAGCCACCTTCAATTATTACTGAAGTTTGGTGAATTTTTGTCTAGTTTGAATCGCACCTACCACCATCAAACTTAATATATTTATACAAAGTTGTCTATTAACTACATCCCAGCATACCATTCTAGGAGCGCTCCGAAAAAGGAGTCAGAAAAGAGTTTGCTTGTTACTGACCGGAGTCGGCACGCAGTATGACTCAGAAATTCCTTTTAATTATGTGTGTACCAAAGCGTTGTTGTCCTGTTATTTGTGCTTTGAACAAAAAAAAACATTGCTGTACCACACAAGAATGATAAAAACAAGATTACGCAGAGCCCAAAAAAACCTCATAAAAGACTCTTTCTGACGGACCATTTTCGAAAGACTCTTTTAGGACTTATATGGCTTGCTGGGATAAAGCATTAAATACATTCGCTACAGCAGGCTATCGACTACAATATATCAAAAATAAAATACACAAGTTTTTATGAAAGTGATTATTTTGACGACAGCAGGCACCACGACTGTAGGTTGTCGTCCATGCTGATTTTTTCGTCGTTGTCAATTTAAACTAATTTCTATTTTTGTTGGCTACAAAACAAAAACAGTGTTGACCATAAAACGAAATGTGTAAAGCAAATTAGTGATTAGAAAATTTTTTTTTGTTGGAAAATAACAAGTAAAATACAAAATTACTATGTTATGATTATTTATGCATCAAGAGGTGTTAAATGTATTATGTAGTATATATGGCTACAGGGCTACATTTATAGCCAGCGGTATTTGCGAATGTGTTTAATGCTTGAGAATTATATGACGTTATGTGTAATGAACCACAAACATATATGAATCGGTTCCCGTCTAATAACAGACCACTTTAGTTAGTCTGAATTATTTTATGAATTATTATATTATATGGATGTAAATTATTATTTTGGTTATATACTTATACATATGGTGTGTACGTGGATTAGTTAATATATTTATAATTTGAAAAGTGCATTAAGCCACGTTAAAGTTTTGAAAATATATATACATCTAATTCTGTTTTTACACGGTTTGAAAATACACAAATTTTAATTTTTTTTGCTTAAAAATTTTTTTTTTTTTTTTGGTTAAACTTAATTTTTGCGAAATATATTCATATCACAAATTTAGGCGAATTACCTTTTTGTGGATACAAGCAAATTTACTGGTCAGAACAATTGTAAATAGCACAAATTTAGAGGAAATCCCTTTTGGCGCATACAAGCAAATGAACTTGTCAATTACAACTTGTCATACATTTTTGTCATTCTTTTTTTTTTTTTTTCTTTTTTTTTAATAACTATTTTTGTGTAAAAACACATTGTATACATTTGTATTTGATTTAATATTATACACCTGAAAAGTTCTTCTTAAAAATCCTTGTTTTTCACAAATTATACCAATCACATATTTTGTATACGATCAATGTCTTTTTTATACGGTTTTTTTTTTGCGCGGAATTCCCTGGAACCAATTACCGTGTAAAAACAGAATTAGATGCATACACCTACATATAGTACATATTCTTATTATGATTGATCAATATTACTCATACGCTTACATGGCACTGGAAAATGTTGAAATTGATTTATCCAAACAAATAATAATTACAAAAAAAAACAAACAATTTAATATATTTTCTCAAAATCTGTTATTTTTATAAATAATATTTCCATTTCTGAAGGAAAAAGCATTTGTCAAAATTAAAATTGATTTTTTTTTAATTTTTTATAAAAATCTAGCTCGAATTATATTTCGTTTACTGCCACGCAAGATAATATCTAAGATTTGAAAATTAGCAAACGTCATTGCAATCGCAGAAAATACAATCTCACATGGAGTGTTACAAATAAGTGTTACTGTTACGGTACGGTCACACCCTAATATTTCATTTCTTGAGTCTGACCACAAATAAAATTTAGAGCAAACAACGAAACAAACAAACAAAATTTTTTGCCTACATACAAAATATTCACCCAATGTGACTATAATGTGACAATTAAAAAGTCGTAATTCAACTCTGAGTGAGTAAGAATGAAATGAAGTGATATTGTGTATAAATATATTAGCACTGGCATATAAACATATGTTTTGACATTATACTAAAAAAAAAAAAAAATCCATCGAAAAGTCAGTACACTAAAAGTAGAATATGTAAATGTCTTTTGTAATACATTAATGATAAAACTTCACTGTTCAAAATTTCAAGTGGAATGCTGTTAAAATATATGTTAAAAAAAATGACATGAAATTTTCATGAAAAAATGTTCCAGAAGTAGTACCCTGTTCATTTTCTAAAAAAAAAAAATATGAAATGTATCTGGCAACATTGTTTTTTTACAGCGAAATAATTAAAGTAGCAATTGTTTCACGTGAAATTTTTATCCAAAAGCTCTTCTGTCGCAACAACAATATCTGTTGTGCTGCTGCACAAGCGGCCAGTAATATTTGTTTATTCATTTTTATTTAACGTTTTCGATTCAACAAAGATTTTTATATATTTCAACTTTTATTTATTTTCGATTTAAATTCACACACGTCAAATTCTCCTTATGAAATAATTAATGTTGCTCAACATTTTTCCCAAATATCAACAGAGTACTAGGCTTTAATTATAAGTTTAAAATTGTTCGTCAACATTTATTATTTTTATCAAAATAAAATTTTAACAATTAAATGGCATCAAAAAACAAAGTATGTACATAAACAGCTCATTTTTTTACTATCTGCAATATAGTGTTGTCATTTCAATTGTTTTATGAACATATAATTATTACCTTGGTGGCAAAACTGTTGACAATATTTTATTGTAAACAATGTAGTCAACGTAATTGTTTTAAGGAGACAATTACACATTAAACTCATTTTTAAATCAAGTACGTGAGATTTTATAGTTTAAAAATTTGGAAAATTTTACTTTGTTCGTTTACTTTTTGTATATTTCTATTAGCTTTCATCAGGTGATTGTCAAATGTTATTACATGATAATAGGTGATAGTCGTTTTCGAATCTAAAGAGATAGTATTTACGAGTTAAAGTAACATTTTTATGATATCGTTTTTTTTTTTGATATCGTTGTAAATATGATATTGGCTGACTTCATAGATGCACTTTGAAATGCAATACTCGTACTGCAAATAAATTTATTATTATTATTTTTTTCTCTTTGTGTAAATATTGGTAGTGAAATTGTTAGTGCACTAAAAATATAGTGCATTATGCCCATCTCTGTTCATTATTAATCGTCCTAGAGCCGAAACAAATTCAAGAAATAATGGTATCGAAATATCTTCAAAGTTGCGACATGTTCTTTGACGGACAACCAGCCATACGAACCATACAATAAAAAGTGATTCTGAATCGATCGGTAGAGATTAATAGAATAATATTTATGCTAGACTAATATTTTTGAACATTACAAACATCAGCTCAAATCCTATATACTCTCGTTTTAAATACAAACAATAATTATAAATGTCGATTCTATGGTACCATAATAATAAATACAATGACATTGTCCGACAAATGGTTTAAAGTTGTATTTTCCGATGAAAAAAAAAAAGTTTAGTGACACATGAAAAAGTACCACAGAAATACATGTCTTTAAATAAATGCATAATTTTAGTATAACAAAATATGTATATTTTTTTCATTTTTTTTTTCAGGAAAATAAAGCCAACAGCATGAAATTTGGTTGCGCAAAATATTATTTTTTTCTGTACTTTAGTTTAGGAGAGTTAAAAAATGTGATTCTTTATTCAAGAGGCAGGCAGTGTACATACATATCAATACATATATTGTTTTTGATAAAAATTTTAATTCTAGCATCAATTAACACAATAGATTAGCGCAAAATTGGAAACAAAATGAAAATTCTGTTAATATGACCCCAAGCGCAATAAATTATAATTAAAATACATATTTACATGTTATTTACTTTTTTTGGCAGAACTATAAAATCATGTAACATATTTCAAAGTTTTGCTTAAAAGCACTTTGTTACTACTTAATTTTCCTGGCTAAAGATAACGAAAATATTATTCGAATAAGCTTATATTTCCCGTGATCTTTATTTTATTTAATTTAAATTTATTTTCTTATAAAAACAAAAAATAAACTTTTACTGCCGTATTCATAAAAAATAAAGTAGGTTTGAAGTGTGCTTTTGAAACAAAAATTTCTTAAAGTACATTTGAAGTCTACTTTAATTTTTTATGAATAAGGGCATTAAATTAAACTTTTACGATGAAACTATGTAGTTGTTTTTACCAGAACTTTAAACAATTTTACAGGATTATATAATTCGAGCGAAAAACGTCAGTAAAATATCAACATAAAAAAAAATAAAAAAACTCAAAAAGTTCTACAAATTCCACTAAAAGTTACTTGCGGTGTTTCTTGAACTTGGAATTTTTAACATCTTTCCCGTTTACATTTCCATCTAATATTTCTCTTTCAATAAGGCTTTCAAATAAAAAAAATTCCTCAAGAGGCATTTTGCTGTTGCAACTGCGATATAATTATACCAATTTATGGATATTTATTTATAGTTACATAAGAATATGATTTATTAATGAAAATAATTATGTGATTAACGTCTGCACCGTTTAACACCAAAGTACGAACGCGTGTATTTATGCATTTACAATTTAATGTTTGTACTTATTTATTAAATATATGCATAAATACATCAATACATATGTACATACAGACGCATAATTTAAGTGTGTATGTATGTATGAGTGTAAGTAGTAATATGTATAATGCTTTAATAATCTGTTAATAAATTGTTTATGGAATTTATAAATTTTACACTTGTATACAAAATACATGCAGCACGACACACGAAACGAATAAAACGAGCAGGCAGACGACACAATGTGACAATGAAAGCTGCAAAAAAAATATACAATAAATATATAAAAATGTAACGAAATACATATTTGCATAATATTGAATAATTTATATAGGCTTATCGTACTTATCAATATTTAAAAATTTAAAATAAAATCAAAAAAAAAAAAAAAAAGATGCCATCTCATTAATGGAGAGTCATTATAAATGTTTAATCACGTACACTGAATCTAAAAAATATAATAATGATAATTATAGTTAAGCATTTAAGCATCAGCGGTAGATTAGATAAAAACACTACAATAACTTTAGAATATTTATGTTACATATTTATATTTTATTTATTTTATTAAAAGGACTATTACACATATGTAACTATGTATGTAGCCACGCAAACACTTGCATGCATTAACTAGGTATTATATAGGTATATACGAGTATGTAAACACACACAAATATACATATTCACATACATATATACATCCCAAAATAAAGTAGAAAATAATTAAAATAAATAATGAAATCATTTAAAAGGTGGGAATATTAGTTAAGAATATATTAAGTGGAATTTAATATTAACATTATTATTATTATACAGGGTGGAGTGAGTGTCCATCAATTTGAGAAAAACTATTTAAAATATGGCCAATGATTAGTTTTTGTAAATCTTTCAAAGTTCTGTAAATTCCACTAAAAATTTATGTGCAGAAGCAGCCACAAAACATGTCACAATAAATTTAATTATGCGTAATTATTACAGTCCCACCAAAATCGGGGTGGTTTAAGGCCGAAAATGAAGGCAAACTAATATTTAATCAAAATGCTGTATTATAATCTCTGGCAAAGCGAAACTTTAAACCATTAATTTAATTTTAGTTTTTTTTTTTATATTTGAAACTTGTTTCTATTTAGCTCTAACTAAATTTAATTGCAATTATATACAAACCCACTTATTCAAAAACAATTATTAAATTTAACAAACGTTTATTAAGCAAATTTTTATATGCAAATCTGTCTTAATAAACGTTTAAATTTAATAATCGTTTTTGAATAAGGGGGATAGTAATTAATTAATATCAATTGTGTCAAATGTTTGTTATTTTTTTATGTCCACGAGTAATTTATTATTTTATTATTTAATTTAATTTAATAATTTTGCCCATTAACGTAAAATATTACAATAATTAAAATAAACGTGTGTTGTAATTTTTGGCCGGAAATGTTTATAATATTTTTAACAAATTCTATTTTTTTTCGATAAATATGTTGTTCTCAATGATTGACAGAACGTAATGGAAATGATGAGCATTTATTTAATGATTATTTAAACTAATTTATTTAAACTAAAGAGTTAATATTAAGTGTGTTTTAGTGTGTTTTAATTTAAATACTGTGTTTTTTCCATTTAAGAAACAACTCAAGGCAAATAGTCGCAAATTTAGTTTTGAAATATAATTGAAAAGCTTACAAAATGAATTCGATTTACTTAGAGTAACAGAAGATAAAATTAAACAAATAAAGTTCTTACAAATTTATTTTGATTTCGTTTTCTTTATTCTTTGATTTAATTCACAAATATTTATTTATGTTTTTATTTTGTTGTAAAATGGAAATAAAATTTATTATTAAACAATCTGTATAAAAAGAACTATGCAGCAGCAGCAGCAGCAGCAATAGACACTGTTGTTTGTGTATTTAAGAATAAATCTTAGAAATATGTATGTATGTAAATAATTTTGGTTTGTTATCGGATACTGAAGTCGTATTAATTTGTGTCGTTGTTTAAGAACTTTTTTTCTTTACGCGTTTTTCATTTTATTTCATTCTTTATCACTTTTCATTTGAAATAAAATGATGGAAATTTTTGTTTGTATTCGTTTCGTTTCGTTTTTCTTTTTCTTTTTCTTTTGTTGTTGTTGTTGTTATTCTTATTAAATAATTTTTAATTTTAATATTTATTTGTCGTTGTTGTTACGTACATACATACATATGTATATGTACATATAATATTACATATTATTATATTATTTTATGGGGCGGTAATATATTCATATTTTATTGGCGCGTTGGTTTTATAGAATTTTCCATTATTTTTCCTTATTTCTTTGTTTACAAAAACAACAAAATAGTATTATATAAATTATTTATTATATTATATTATATATGTATGATTTATTTAAAAAATATAGTTACACGAACACGCACACGCACAAAGACACAGTAATGCATATGCAGATGAATCCATAAAACATTCACTTATGCGAGCGATAAATATTTTACAACACCATAAATTTTAAATATTTTTTATTTAATTATTTTCGTTAAACTTGATGTTAGACGTAGCGTTAGCAACATTTTCTATTTTCGTCTTCAATTATACATATGTATTTGCTTTAACAAGGAGGGGATACTTTTAATCTTGATTTTATTATCTTTTCATTTTCCACAATCACTGGTATTTCTTTGGCATCTCTTTGCGATTTCTTACCGAACTGCGACCATTTAACGCCCGTATACAAAAACAGACTAAGCTGAGTAGAGATTTTATCCCTTGTAAGAAATACAATCTAAATTTAGCTTTTGTAAATGTATCTTCTCTTACTATGAAACACTAAAAAACATTCAGATAAATATCCTTGGGATATCCTTAAGTGCAAGCATCCCTGCACTTAAGAGAACTAAAAAAGAGAGTCTTGGGTGGTAATATTCAATACAGAGAGATTTGTTGTAATATTCAAAGAGTAGTGCAATGCAATGAGCTTTGTCGATACCTAATTTTATCTGCATAAATGAATAGCTCTCCGTTCTCTTATTCAATGCAGCTATTCACCACACTTGCCATCTGACCAAAGCTTTTTTGAGTACTATGACAATGTATCAGAGTTTTGTCTCATCTGCAAAGAGGATTCTGAGATGTGACAGTGACAGTGACATGCGTATTTAAAATGTTTACATTACAGCGGCAATAAAAACATATGCTCTGATAAAAAGAACTTTTTCGCGCTAAAACTTTTTAAAATCCGTATGAAATTTAAACAAAAAATTTAATGCATACATTAATAATCAGTTTCTATTGTTGCAAACTTACAAAAACTTCTGCATACCGAACACGGTTATAACGAATTAATTAAAATAAAAAAAAACGTTTTGTATTTCCACGGATACAATTCCATATATTTTTTCAAATTTAAAGAAATTAATGGAAAGCTAAAATCAAGTGAGTATTAGTAAATAATGTTAAATAGACGAGTTATTTATGGCTATAAATAAAACATGTTCTAAAAAAATATTCATTTCACCATTATTATTTTATTTAATTATGCTTTGAAAAGACCAATATATACTTCCATATGATGATTAACGATCATAACAGTTTCTTGTCGAACGCTCTGTTTACTATAAAGTTAGCAATTCTTGATAATATTCTTTTATAAAAGACATATATTGTCAAATATTTCATCTTGCAATAAAACTACTCATTAACTTTTAGGATTTTGTTTGTGGTATCCATAGTATTAGATATGAAAATCTTGAAAACGTTGAACATCGTTAGAAACAATAATACGAAAGATATTGTAATTATATGGACAAGAAGCTGTTATTTATATTTAGTAGTATAGTATGTCTTTTATTCGACCAGGTGAAAGTTTTTCTTAATCGCAAAATTGTAGCAAAAATGAAAATCACACATACCATTTACTAAAGAAACACTTACTTAAGTGTAAAAGTTTTTTACTTTTTTTTTTGTATAGATCTACCTACTCTTGTTGCTGTTGTTGCTTATGACAGTCAAGCTTTTGCAGATGAAAAAATGTTAATTAAGACTTACCTGGAAAAAGAAGAGCACAAAGATTAAATTAGTACTGCATTAAATATGTTAAAATTAATATTAGGAAATTAAATTAAATTTTATCATGAAACTGCAAACGTCCACAATATTGTTGTGTCTTGTCCTGAATAAATGAAGTTTTTTTTTATAAATAAACGAGTTCAAATATTTTTTATTTAGTGGTTACGTCTTTTTCGGCGTATATTTGACAAGTGTGACCGTACCTTTACAAAATAGTTTTACCCTCCTCAACAACAACAACAACAAAAAAAACATTTTCCCTAAATCTCAAAAGATTAAAATCCAAAATTTATTTCTTCTTGTTGCTGTATTAGAGAGTTAGATAGAATTGGTATGTCAGAAAAATAGATCTCAAGAGAATTGAATTGAATTTATTCAATGTGTATGTTTCCTTATGATATTGTCGCTACATCTACTCGTATAGGAGCTGGAATACTGAATATACATATCTATCATTATGTTTGCATTCGCATTTTATAAAAATACATGGACGGTAAATACATAAGTATAGAATTGTCAGCTGTAGCTCTATTTTGCTATATATTTTTACTTTTCATCTTCTATCTGTGTAATAATGTGAAGAAAAGGAGAAATATTTTACCTTTGAAGATTAAAAGTTGTATTGAAATGTAGGTGGTATTGTACGGGTAGATCCTGTTTTTTTATTCCTCGGATGCCTTTGTAAACAACTACAATAACACAAAACAAAATGTCCTCACCATTTTGGCATTGAGACAAAAAATGTCATATACAAATATTCAAGTAACAACAACAATAATAATAACAATAACAACTACGGCACCAATAATCTTTGATGACACACCCAAATTAATGATGAAAAATAACTACAACATTTCCAACAAACTATCCCATCTCCAAAAAAAAAAAAAAAAAATTACAAGCACATCTCCATGAACGTATGTATGTATTTGTGTCTGAAGTGGTATATGTATATGTGCCTTTAGGCCATGTTACCTGTATAAATAAAGCTCCTTTTGTCACATTCCACGAAGAATGTCAAATTGGAAAATAATCTATTTTCACATTGGCATATATACATATGTATGTATGATTATTTGCTTTCAACTGCTAAAATAGATGTACTCGTTTTTATGGATGTATAGAATGTATGTACGTATGGCTTCTGACATAAATTGTCACAATAGTATTGAAAAAGCATCAATCTTTAATAATTTAAAATCAATTCATAATATATACTTACTCAGAAACATGCACAAACATAGGCTCACAAAATCACTCATCTACACATCCCAACAAACACACAAACAAACAAACAACTGTTCCGAAATTTTTATTTTTCTTTTCATATGTATTAAAAATCAGAAAATATTTGTGTTCTACATTAAAGTTCCAAATGAAGTTGATTTGAGAAATTCTATTATTATGGAATTAATATTTACTTTCTACATTCAATTTGATATTTTTATTTCTCTCTGAAAACGAATTGTAAATGAAAAAAAAAACTCGGGTATAATGATGGTTCTCAAATTTTGGTCTGAGTTCTGTTTTTTTTTTTTTTTTTAGTTAATATCTTAATTATACATTAATTAATAAAAATTATATAAGAAATTCAAAGGAAGAGGAAACTAATTTAGACAGAATAACTACTAATAGGTGGTAGATTTTTATCATGTTTAAATCTCTGCTCAGTTTTAACTTGTACTATATCTTCATAGAAAACCAATTCGAAAGCGATAAAATGTATTCATCGGAGTTTTAACTGAAATTTAAATCGTTCTCAATTTGATATCAAACTAGAATGTTTGTTAGGATATACATACATACATACGTACATGGAACACGTTGACACACACAATCTTGAAAACATTCAAACAATAACAATCAGAATAGGAACCATACGAGAGGAACGCTTTTCAGATCATTATGTTTAAAAATCATGCAGCATATTTTTTCTTATGAACAAAGAAGTGAAGTGTGGGTCAAGAAAAAGCCATCATCAACCATCAGCAACAGAAAGCAAAAGCACCATCCGACAAAGTCTTGACCAATGAACCTTAAACCATACTCATACATTATACTTATTCATTCATTCATTCATTCATATTCGCTCTTATACTCATACTCATCATAATCGTATAGCAAACAATAAAGTGTTTTTATAACAAAGTGAAATATCCTTGCAAACATACACAAGTACACACATTTGTATTGTACGATATAGATTTTGCTACATAGGAAAGGGATATACATACATAAACATTATTATTTTTCTTTTACATCTGAATCCTTTTTTAACGAATACATTGTACTTATTGTATATATGTATTTACCTACATAAATTCAATGTATTCCAATGTAGAATGAACATTTCACATACACACATTTAATGGCTGTAAGGATGTGAGTGGGTGAGTGTTATCAGGATGTTTGACGTACAAGAATTGATATTTATTGTAGATACATACTGTGAGCGTCAATATAAAGTCGTCGCCACATATTATTAAAAAAGCTTAATTATATTAATATACATAATGTTATATTAGAAAATTATATTGCATATTTATATAGTTACTTAAGTAGAATTGAATTCACAAACGAGAGAAACAAAAACAAACGTGTAAAAATGAAGTAAAGAGTGGCATCATCCTTATGTAAAATAACCCCTGTCATTACAAAAGTAGTGGCAATTCTTTTTTCTGTTCTTTGTTTGAAAGTATAACCGTAAAGCGCCGTTCAAAATAATTAAAAGTTTCATAATTCATCATTAAAAGAGGTTCAGTTGTGACGTTAAGTAGTGAAAAATTTACAATGGGAAGACAAACAACAAATGAGTCTCGGAAAATCATAATAGAGATAGACACGATAGACATGATAAATCCCTGCCTGAAATATGTAAAATCGTTGGACGGCATCACTGTACAATAAAACAAGTAAGAAAGTATAGTCGTTCAAGCCCGGCCATATAACACCCTACACCCAGTATATGTATAAAACAGTTCTTCAGAAATGTGCGCTATATTTAGTGTCATGATTTCTGTGAATATAAATATTGTGTATGTTAAACTTTATCTCGATATAAATACTTTTAAAAGATTTATGGAGGTTAAAGTTGATTACGGAGAGGGTCTTATATGGGAGTTTCGACTAATTACGGACCGACCATTATAAAATTAGGTGTCACCACTTCTGTATATTATTTCTGTCAAATTTTATTTGATTACCAACATTCTTAAGAAATTTATGATCGTAAAAGTGATTTTCTGAAGTGGGCCATTTATGGGAGCTACGAGTACTTATGGACCGATCACAATAAAATTGTATCGTATTATTTGTATACATGAAATATATTTGCGTTCAATATTATTTGGATACCAACGTTTTTGAGAGAGTTATGCTCTTTAAAGTGATTTTCGGAAGTGTGCCTTATAGGGGAGCTACGACTAATTATGGACCGACCACAATAAAATTGTATCGTATTGTTTGTATACATATGAAATATATTTGCGTTCAATATTGGTATCCACAACGTTTTTGAGAGAGTTATGCTCTTTAAAGTGATTTTCGGAAGTGTGCCTTATAGGGGATCTACGAGTAATATTTCTGGGCGTTACAAACATCAGCACAAATCCAATATACCCTCCCCACTTTGGTGGTGTAGGGTATAAAAAAATTTAAGACAAGTATACCAAACACAATATCGTGGAAAATTTTCCTAGTGCAAAACGACCAAAGGGTCTTACAAAAAATGATGTAATACTAGTGCTTAAAAATACCGTAAAATTTTACGAAAACTTCGTATCTTTACATCAAAATGGCCTACATAATAAAGTAGATAAAATATATAAAGATGGGTTGCTCAATCATTGTCCAAAAACTTTAGACCATCCTTCGCAGTCCCAAATTGAGCCCCTGTCGGAATATCTATAGAAAAAATTAGACAAAGAAATATTTCTTGCAATGATAACCTAAGGACAGTAATACAGGATCAATGGGACAAAAGTTTGCCCGATTTCCCAAAAAATCGTTGATTCAATGTCTCTAAGGATTGTCAGGTGTGATAAAGGACTACAAAAAAATATTATTTATTTATATTATTTATTTATTGAATTTGAATATCTGATTACTTTATATTGACGCAAAAAATCTGGTACTTTTCCGTTAAAATTAATTTACATTTTTATGTTCCTTATTTTTTTTGCTTAAGTTACTTATAAATTATGCAATATATAGTTTTTAAACTTATATTTGTAAAATATATAATAAACCATTTTTTTCAAGAATATTAGGTGTTTACTTTATATTGGCGCTCACAGTAAATTTATGCGTTCGAATGTGGGTAGCTGTGTGTGTTTGATTTTCTTTTTTTTCTTACAAAACTAGTCTTCATAAAGTGTGGGTTCAAACACCTTCATATTTTATGCGTTGAAAATGTTTTATGCACCTTTACGAAAGCATAAAACGAGGTTCGCCCCTTTAAGTTTCTTATTTTATTTTGATGTTGTCGTTGTTGCAAATATTTAAAAAATAAAATAAAAATAAGGCTTTATTGTTTTCGAACGTTTAAAATGAAAGCCTAATTTTATAGTTTTCAAGAAAAATTTACTTTTGAAATAAACGAGTTCTTAAATAGGTCCGCTTCTTAATATACTCGTATTAATGTACTATATCTAACAAAAACTTTGGAAATAATACAAAATGAACCCAGTATTTATTTAGTTGTTTAACTGACTGCATAACTTGTGTAGGGAAAACATTTGTATAACATGTATTTATTAACAGCATTTATATAAATGTTTTTAAAGTGAACATTTATAAAACATTTCACCATAAAGAAAAGGTATTTACAATAAAGAATACAACAAAAAATATCAAAAATATCCAAAATATCAATGAAACAATATTGATTAAATTTATTGTTCATTTTTATTCGTAAACTTTGCCAATTTTACATCTTTTGTTGTATTTAAAAAGTGACCTCAGGAATAAAACTCAGGTAGCATGCCGGCGGACAGAACTATAAAAGACTGTTAATATCATTCTTTAAATTTATTGTTCATTTTTATTCGTAAACTTTGCCAATTTTACATCTTTTATTGTATTTAAAAAGTGACCTCAGGAATGAAACTCAGGTAGCATGCCGGCGGACATTCTTTTAAAATATCGCAAAAAAAATACATTGACATTTTTTGGGGATAAATATGAAAATTTTCACGACGTGTGTTATGAACCAACATTATTAAATACATATTGGTCAAATTACCAAAAAGCGCAAAATAAAAACAAATTCATGAATTGGGGCAAACAAAATTACAAAATGTTAAACAAATATCAAAAATATAGTTGATATTAGCACCGTGTATACTCATTTGGGAAGTACTTTTTTCTCCTGAAATCTTTTGAAAACAGTAGATACTATCGATCTATCGATTTTGAATAATTACTGTCATTTATACAAGTCATTTTCAACATTTACACGCGCAAACGTGACAAAGCGCCAATTTGACAAATAATTAAAAATTAATTAAAACATTGCGTCTTCTTTGCTCTACCACTACTTATTGTATTTTCTTACTGTATTTGTCTTTAAAAAAAATCTGCAGACATTTGTATGTATTTCAGGTATGTATGGATGAATGTTTTTGTATGAAAATATACCCAACCAACATTCCGTTTGAAAAATGGCTCCAAAAAAAATTAAAATAACCCCAAAAAGTAACACTTTTGGGCCTTTTTTTTCTTTTTTTTTTTTGTCTGCGGAAATGTTGCATTTAAAGAAGAATGAAAAATGACCTCAAGAAATTTTGTTTTTGTACTTTGGGGCTAAATTTCATTCGTTAATATTGTAAAATATACCGAAAAAAATATCAAAATTAACCCAAAAACTCATCCAAAATTTTTCATTATTATTTAGAAATATTTTAAAAAAAATATTCAAAATTTGGGCTACAAATTCATTAGTTTAAATTCATATTGGGGGCAATTTTTTGCTAAGAAAAATAGCCCAAACATTTGGGGCCACATTTCATTTTAACCTTGGGGAATTTTTTTATAAAAAATGGGCTAAATTTTATAATGAAATGTGACCCCAAAATTTTGGCCTTTTTTGTTTTTTTTTTCTTTGGGGCCATTTTTCTTATGGTCATTTTTCATAGCGCCGTCTAAAATAATACTTTCCTCATGTTGTGTGGACCGCAAACAATATATGTGGAAGATGACTTAGTTTTGTAATATAAAACGTTCGAAAACACGTAACAAGTATGTTATGATGGCTTTGTAAAAACATATGCAAACATGCAAAATAAGTTTTTGAGAGTATTGAAAACGTTTATGAATGAAAACGCGTAAAAGAAACCTAAAATGATCTAAGACAACTATGATTTTTTTTTTATATAAAATTTAAAAAAATAGTTTTACTTTTATTACTAGAATTTTGAAGGAAAGAAATACTCATAAAAAGTATTCAACTCAGTTAGGTCATTGAAAAAATATGTCAGCTTAATCCGTTTGGTATTTATACAAAATAAGTAAAAAAGAAATATAAAAAAATTTTATAAAATTTATTATTTTATATAATTTTTATAAGCAGGCTGTAAAAAATGAACGACACTCGCATGAATGTATGCGAGTCACACTTATTTTTTTATCGTCTACGTACATTGAGTTAAGGAGAGTCAAAATAAACAACATCATATGTACATGAGATTAAGTATAAATATAATGAGTACTTCAAACTTTAAAGATGAGTATTGGTTTAATGATATTGAGACAAGTATGAGTACGTATAAGTACAATAAATTACAAGTCATGATTCGAGTATACTCACTTTTGCAGTACTCATAACTAATCTCTGGTATGTATGTAACCAAAAAAATATTATTCTAAAATTCTGTAAATACATCAATGTTTGCGGTATTACGAGCAAAAAGTCAAAGTGGTTGTATAAGAAAAATGCAGCCAATGTGTAAAGATACTTCGAAAATGACTTGAGTGTCATCCCTGTGCTTATTGAAATGAATTTAGTAATAAAGAAAACAAATAAACCAAAAGCATGCTAAATAAGAAAATCGTATAACAAATGCTGTTGAGAGATAGAATATGAACCAGAATGTGTTCAGATATTTTATTTAATTTTCAATTCCATTTTGTGCTTGTTTTCTTCACCTTTCTCCAATTCAACAACATATTTACACTTCATTTAATATCCTCAAGGATGTTGTGTTGTATACAAACACTCACTTACGAAAAGGACATACTACAAGTTACACAATATAAAAATAAAAATACAAAAGAACACATTGATTTTACAATTTTTTTATTCTTCCTTTTCATATCATGCATTGTCGTCATTTTTCTGTGAAATGCACTTCAAATACAATTTTATTCAATGGGTGATTAAGAATCAATTTTCTATTTTTTCCTATTATGTATTTCTGCAACAACAGATGTTGTTGCAAAAGCACACATTGGCAACACATTCACATCCTCAGTGAGATAAAAATACACATACATATTCACACCAAAGCAACTGTTGCTATACAACAAACAAACAAACAAACAACTTTGTATCCAGTAAATTGCAACAGTTGTAGTTGTGTTTCTGCCAAAGGAAAAAAATATGTACACCGAAAACAATAATTGCGTAAAGGACTTCATGTATGTATAAATGAAAATTAAAAGAATTTATATATGTATATGTTGGAACTATCTACAGTCTTTTATTGTAATATTTTGTAAACGGCAACCAAGCAGCATTCGTTACAAAAAAAAATATGATTTTAAATAAATTGCATTTTACTAACTAACTACATTAGTGTCCATTAATATTTGTATATGTAGTTAGAATTGCCGCAATCCAATTCGAATTTAGTTTAAACAATTTCACAATTTAATATTAGTCCTTCAATTAAAGGTATTCTGAGTAATTTTAAAATTTTATATTCATTTCAAATTACGTGTAAAAATATTTGTGTATAGAATCAATCAGTTATTTACAAAATTAAAATGTGGACATATGAAAATATTTGAAACGATATTGAAAATATGTATTTGTACATAAATAAACATTTACATACAGTGGGTGGCCAAATTATTAGTTACACTATAGTTAATTAAGATTCAACCATTAATTAAGATTCTTGTACCAGATGTTTTCGTATTTTAATTCTGGTAATACTGTTAAATATTTTGTGCAGTGTCAACAATGATTGGTAACATTAGAGTGCAGTTGTAGATCATTCTGCTGTGAAGTGTGAAATATGCAATTTTGAGGTTATACAAACAAAATCTTATAGAGGCATTGATTAAAGTCTGGCATCACGATGAAGAACTAAAAAAATGTTCAAAAATGCATTCAGAGCATGCCAAAAAGGGTGCAAGCTGTAATTGATGCCAAAGGAGGTTCTACGAAATATTAAGATTTTTTTTTTTTCAAAAAACAAAAGAATTTATTTTTAATTGAAATAGAAACACTTAATTTACCTAAAAGAACAAATAAAATGATAAATTTTCACTATTTTAAAATGTTATACGGCTTCAAACTAAACAATTTTGCATGTGTAACTAATAATTTGGCCACCCACTGTACATATCCATAGTAATAACATTTTAATTCAAAGAATTGGCTAATTGGGTATAAATTACAGTATTACAGCAGAAATTAAAAACAACCGCATTTATGGGAAAATTTATGAAGAAAAAACAGAAACGGCATTCAAAGCTAAACTTAGCAAAGCAAAGATAAATTGCATAACATGTTACATAGACAACACAAAAAAAAACAAGAATAAATAACAACATTGTATCAAGGAAATAAACAACTAAAAATAGTGACACTAACACTTGTCATAGAACCACAATACAACAACAACAACAACAACTATAATATTTATAAAAAAAATAAATGAAAAATTATTATTTTTCATTTCAGCAATTTCTATATCCTTCAACTTACTAACACATATACAGAGTGTATCACAAAGCAATTTTTTTTATTCATAAAATTGTAAAAACACAGGTAATTTTATTTTTTATTTTTTTTGTTTGTATATTTAAATTTGTCTTGTTGTTTTTTTTTTCTTTTTTTTTACATCTTCTCAAAGACTATTTATCAGCCATGTCACAGAATTAAATTCCGTTCGGAAGGTGGAATTAATTCCGTATTTTGCTTCTATAGAAAAAGTAAAACGAATATTTTTTTCGGAATGAAACCTAGAAATGCTTAAAGTAACAATTTCACATAGCAAATTATTTTTTTCATTCCGAAAAAATGTTTGGTTTTGCTTTTTCTAGAAGCAAAAAACGGAGTTAATTTCACTTCCGAACGGAATTTATTTCTGTGACATGGCTGTATATTTAAAATTTGAACTCAGTAGAACCATAAATGTAATTTTTTTTTTTTTTTTGTAAATGTGAGACTCGAGGTGACCTACTTTGAGGGGTCAACCACTGTCCCCAATTTCGCTTCAGCTCCAACCATGTGAAATTTCGTTATGGTATCTGCAATAGCGAATTATTCTTCAAAATTAAGAATCTTCCCTCTCCAACGATCGAGTTTTTTTTTTTTAATTATTTAGAGTGACGTAGAATTCGACGCAGCTGAATATTTAGTCAACGCACACACTTTGTGATTCAGTTTTTATTCTCTTGAACATTTTGTAACAGTGAAATAACAACAACAAACAACCCACCACCCAGAGGAACCCTTAAGAATAAAGGAAAAAAAACTCTTGCAACGAAGAATACTTGTTCTATATGTGACATGGCCAAGATATGACATGACGACTGGTGTTGATGTGACCCACAAAATAAAAACAAAAAATTAACTGAAAATGAAAATATATGAGAGCTGATGGCGACGTTAATGTTGATTGGGTTGTATTGCATTGCAAAAGAATATGCTTCATAAAGTTTATTATCTTGTCCAAAGCGGGAAAACCATATCAACCACAAATATACCTTTTTTTTTTTTTTTTTTTTTGAAAAATAACTACAGGAGATATCCAGGACCACGGTTGGCAAAAATTCTACAATTCTACTTTTTTGGTATATTTTAGACTCAGTTGCGAGTCATTTGGTACAATTTCAAAATAGTATTATTGATATCATACGGCCCTTTGTTCCAACTTGGAACCATAGGAATCAATATATTATTGATATCAGCAAGTTTTTATTTATACATATATGTATGTACATATATTTGGCGAAATAGCACTTTCTAAATACGAATGTCATAAATAATTCTAATATAAAAGCAATTAAACATTCCGAAAACAATGTTTCTATATATTTAGGTAGGCCATTTATAACTGTCTATATTTCAAGAAATCACATTAACAATGCAAATATTGTACAAAGCCATTCAAAGAAAAGGAGCCAATTCGTTAATAAATATTTTGAATACTTTTGGGAGTATTATAGAATCCCTATTATAGATGTTTTAATGAGATGATGAGAAAAAGGGGTTGAGCTATAACAAGATTAATGGGGATAATCTATTATAAAGATATAATTATAATTACTCAGAAATTGAATAATTATAATTGTGGGTTGATAGAGTTTTAAGGGTTAGATGGGTGTTGTTTAGACTGGTTCATGTAACATAAATATCACCTTTTTTTTTTTGCTTTCAATACAAATACAATTTCGATTTCCTTTATTAGTTCTTCAATTTAAGGCAAGTTTTATAATGACAATGTTATATGTAGGTAAGTATTAATTCAAATCTTTAATTTCAAGCTGAATATATATAACACTTTTAATTCTTTAGTTTATTAGGAACTGAACTTCTAGGGGGTTCTAGCGCAAGTAAATTTTCTTTTCTTGTTAAATCTATTAGTTAGTTATTAAACTTCCAAGTACGTTAAAACTTCGTGTTTTTTACGAAAACTGGCGATATAAAACTTAGCGCTGCCACATTTTGTATCTTTTACGATTTAGCTTACACTACAAATGCTTATAAATATTAATTGAATTTCAATAATTAATATAAAAATTATATAAATGTACATATGTATATTATAATTTTAGTGTTTAAACTAGTTTGGACATATTTAAAATGGAAGTGAAGTTGTAAAAAGTACATTTCATTCATATACATAGCTCTACTTTCCATCATCGGTATGTAGGTGCCAAATGATACATTTTGTACAAATTAAACATCAACTTTCGTGAATTATTTGGTAGTGAATATAAATTATGTTGTAATAGAGTTGAATTACGCTATAAGTTAAAATTTATCTTGGTTTTTTCCGTAAAATATAATAAAGTAATAGCAGTAGTAAGTAGTCCATGATTAATGTTGCTCACTCAATAAATTCCATAACTGCTTTTAATAATAATTATTTTGAAAATAAAAATACATACAATTAAAAATCTAATGAGTTTGCAATCATGATTGCAAACATAGATGACGCCATATGACAACCCGTTTTCATACAATTGCCAACAATTTGGACAATTTGACAACAAAAATGACAACAAAAATGACATAGTGAAAACCAAGCATTAGGTTTTTTCATCATTTTTTAGTATTATACACAAAAATACGCTCCTATATCTACATATGATACTTTTTTTTAAAATACTCTTTTAAAAAATTTTGATAATTAGAAAATAATAATATTGATCTATGTACTCGTATGTATTTTTAATTCTGTAAAACGAAATCTTTTAAAACTCTAGAAATGTATACCTACCTACTATTGTATTAATTAAATGAAAATATTTATATTTTTGGTTGTTAATCGATTTATTAGACTTTAATTTGTATAAAAATGAGTTAAATTCCAGTTATTTATATTAATCTCAAAAACAAATAACAACTTGTTTAAGAATTTGTGAATTTATGTATATGTCCACCTACCAAGAATCACGCACATATTTACTCATGACTTTATTTAAGATCTTTAATATGGTATCTTCTTTGTCTTTTGTCTTTTTTTTAATCTCCAGCTTATTTTCTTAATTTATTTATCAGTCAGCAGCTTCCATGATGCAAGTGTACGTATCAGTCTATCTAATGTCGACATGTATTTATGTGTGTCATTGTAAAACAGCTCCAACAATTAGTGGTTGAATTTTAACCGTAAGATAAAAGGTTCATTGAAATTATGCTCATTTATATGCTCAAATTTACATATGTATGTACATATGTACTTATGTGCGTAACTATATATTGTAGTATGCTAGTTTATAATAACCCATCTCACTTTAAATCGCACATTAAAGTTCGTTCTATTATAAGGCCATTAGTAAATAGTTAATTTTTTACAAGGTTGCAGTATGTAGGACTTTATTTGAAAACGTTTGCGGTCTAATTACGATACAAACAGAACATAAAATAACACGAGCAGAACAAACAATCAAAGAAAATGGTAAACATGTAGCTGAAATAAATACAGATAATTACCACAATACAATAAAGACTATAAAAGCGTTATAAGATATAAGAAAATGTTATACACTTTTTATCCTTTCCCATTCATATATTCATTAGACCGGCACTCGAAAAAAGTTACTATCGGGGGAACTTAAGTTTCTAAGAAGGAATTTCTAATTGAAAAAACAAACAATTTTAAAATTATTTTAAAAATCTTTTTCAAGAGGCAGGTAATGTGTTCATCTACCTACTGAGCTGCAGTTGAAAATAGTTCTTTTCTGCATAGGGTCATCCATCAGTCGTTGAAACATCAGTTTAGGTAACTTTTGGCTAAACTTAAACTTCCAAACAACATTTGAAAAACATATGTAAAAATGTCGTAGGTGTTTATGCAAAACATTTATATGGAAATTACCTACAACATTTCTACAACTATTTTAAATTAAGACGACAAAAAAAAACAATTTCGCACCATTCAAAACTGTTTGAAGCTATATTAGATACTCCTCGCAAAGACTATTCATATGTATGTTACTAAATTTCCATAATGTTTATTTAGAGGAAATAGGAAAACAAATCCTTATCATCAACTTTGTACTAGTTAGAACAATATTATTTTAAGGGAATGACTAAAAAAATTGTACGTGCGGAAAGCCGTAAATATAACTCGTCCAATTAATTGTATGATATTATAAATGGATAATTTGGGTTGAAGTATATAATAATGAATACCAGATTAGCCGCAACCGAATGTTCTTCATTCTTTTTACGCTTTATTTTAAAAGCCATTTGCAAGTTATCATTTTGCAAAAGAGTAACTATCAGTGCATCTCATACATTTTTCATTTACAAGACACAAGTATGTTTTAACATTGCATATTTCCAAGCACAAACTTATTTTATTTAATGTTTGTTTATTCCGTTTTTTTTTTTCAGTAAACTTTTTAATACTTTTTAATAAAAAGTAGAATTTAAATGTTAGTTGCTGTTGTTGAATTGAATCACAACAAAGAATTTGTACTGCATAAACCGGATGCAAAGTAAAAATCTGCTTTAAATCGCTATATCCGTTTACTTGTTGTTCGTTTTTTATGCTTGTTATTCTTCTATTTTCTACATTTTCCTTTATACATGCATACATATGTATCTATATAGTAATTCTGTAATGGTAGCAGCAAATACATACATACATACATATGTATGTATCTATGAGCAGTAAGTATGTAGTAATAGTAGTTGGCAATAGCAAAGTGTACCTGTAGTTGAAGGCTAAAAGAATTTCCTGAAATAAGAATATGACAATGCACTTTTTATGAATCACACACTACACGAAACATAATGTATAGGTATATGTAAAAAAGAATTAATATATAGGTTAGTTGTTATGTTTGGGATATTAAAGAGCCAGTTCACATTTGATGAACATACATACGTAAGATGAAATGCACAAATATTTTTTTTAGATCAAAATTATATCTTCTATTGTGCTTAATAGAAGGAGCGATCTTACTGAAATTTTCACAGCATGTTACTGTGACTCTGGTAGGCATAATAGGCTATATGAAGTTTTGATTGGACAAACGGGAGTGGCACTACCCATATAACCCAAAAATTTAAATCGCCATATTTTGGCATTTTTTGACCTACAATGTATTTCGATGATATTTGGTACATATGATATTGGCATAATTAGAAATACGTACCAGAAGAAAAGTGGGTGGGCCACGCCCCTTTTTAGAAAAATTAAAAACAGTAATATAGTTTTAACCACTAGACCGATCGTCATTAAATTTGTACAATAGGATATTCTTACGAATTACGAATTTACGAATTACGAATTTTTCTTTTACCTACGTTGATGATATTTGGTACATAGTTGTGAGTGGACAAAGGGGCGTGGCCTCGCCCATATAACCCAAAATTTAAAATCGTCATATCTTGGGCATCTTTTGACCCACAGCGACAGTATTTGCTATATATGGTAATGGCATGAATAGAAATACGTACCAAATAAAAAGTGGAAGAAGCACGCCCCTTTGATTGCGTTATATTGGAGGCTGGAACTGTTAACCGATCTTAAATTTTCGTGCAGCTTTGACTCAGGACTACTTTTTACATGATAATATTTTTCGACCATGCAGACTTCTGCACCTTTTTTTTACAACGTTTATTAAAGGCTTTACCTGAAAGGGTTCAGCTAGTTTTTACTTAAAAATAAATGTTTAGTCCTATTAGTATTTAATTTGCTATAAAAACAATTGTTATTCTAACTATAATTTAAAAATTTTATAAAACTACAATACAACAATAGATAGATATGGATACATACTTAGCTAATAATCCACATACGTTTGAACAAAAGTCAAAAATACTGTTTCTTCATGTATGTATATGTATATACAGTCGAACACTATTATAACTATCTCGAAGGGATCGACAAACTTATGCTAGGAACAACACTGGGACGAACGACGAATTTCGCCCAACACGACGAACTAGTTGGTGACAAATCGATGTGTAAATTCGTCGTATGAAGCACAATAACGACGAAAAATAATAAACAATTTTTAATAATTTAATGTTTTTGTTTTCGTATAACAGCTGATAGGTAGTGTGACCATATTTAACAAAAATATATATATAAAACATTAACAGAAACACAGGTAAAAACAATTTTCATAGTTAACTATTTTGCATATTTATTTTACATTATATAAAGTAAAAAAATAAAACAATAATTTAAGTAAAAATTAACATTATTTACTAAAACACTAAAAACTAAAACGAAACATGGTCACCCCGTGTTGTTTGTTCGTCGTTCGCAGGCGTAAGATATAGAAATAGACTCTATTTCAAAGTTCGCCGCATATGACGAATTCAGCCGACGCCTTTATTGTGTGTATTTTCATAAACACAAATGTGTTTTATTTTTAGAGACCAATAATTCGTAGTTCGTCCTAGTTGTGTTCCTAGCATTATATTAAAAAAAAACAAAGAAAATGTAACATTATTTATACATGCCACATACATATATGTATCGTCACCTGAAATGCCCAAAGACGTAACCATCAAAAAATCAAAAATCGTTTTTTAATATCAGAATTATGAATATTTTTTACATATTTCAAAATCATTTATTCGATACTGTGTAAAATTGTTCTTGATTTAAAAGAATAATTTTCAAGTTAAAACAATTAAGTCCAAATGTATTTTATCAACAAACTTAATGTTTTTATATAAAAGATTTCTAAAAATTATTTACGACAATAAAAAAAAATGTAAACAAACAACTTGTAACGTAATGATGTAATGATGAAAAATGGTCGAAGTGAGGGAGGCCAATGTAAAATTAAAAGTGTTTCCAACAGTCAAATGTTAATTTAACATTTTCTGAGCGAAAGCTTAACGTTGCTTGAATAATTTAGACATGTTCATGTTCGAATTCGAACAGCATGTGCTATAACAGTACGGACAACAACCGTTGGAAGTAAGTTGCAAAACCAAAGGTTGTGGTTCACAAAAGTAAGGTTTTTAATAAATAATGGGATATTTGAGAAAATAATTGAAAAAAGCTTTTTGCAAAAACAAAACACTATTTACGAACATACTATGTACCTAAAATACAAACATTACTAAGCAAATTTAACCCTTATGTGAGTGTAAAAAAAAACACCTTTTATAACAGAGTGACACATACGATATATACGAAAGTTTTATATTATACAGTCGGGCCTCGAATATCCGTCATTCGGTTAACCGGTAACCCCGATTAACCGTGATGGAAAAATATCAGTACAGTGCAACTTCGACAATCCGGACACCATATACTAGTTTTAGGGTCGGTCGGATTAAATAAATATTGAAATAATCTAAGTGAATTTAATTGTATGTACATACATGCATTGTACTATGATCGTTGATTTAGGAACATAAAATTTTTCGGCAACCTGCCTAATAGTTTTTGCGTCATCAAGACTTTGTAAAATATCACACTTTTCCTTTAAGGTTAGTGTTTTATGTTTGCGTTTATTATTTAAAAACATGACACTTGGAATGGAATTAGACAAACACGCTTGTGAAAGAATGAACGAAAACTGAAGTAATGATAGTGCAAAATGTAAATCAAAGTATGAATAACAAAACATGCGAGTAAAAAAAGGGAAACCCCCAAATTTTAATATTTATTCATGCATAAAAAAAATTTGTCCGGATTGTAGAGGTAAAAATTTTAAATTGTCCGAAATGTAGAAGCATCCGAATTATTGAAGTGACCGGACTGGCGCATGTCCGGACTGTCGAAGTTGTACTGTATATTGTTTTTTGTGTTTTCAAATTATCCGTGATGGCAGAATTTTTTAATTAACTTCAAATTCATACATACAATATAATAAACATGAAAACGGGGAATTCATTTGTTTGCACACGATAACTCAGAAGCATTTAAAAGTGATTAGAGTAATTTTGAAATTTGGGAATTGAGGATGATTAGATCTGAATATCGTTACCAGTGGTAAATACACAAAGAAACGTTTTAAATATTGAAGATAAAGTTGAAATAATTAACGAGCATTTCAAAAAATTGTGAGTGTAAAAATGCTAGCTCAAAAATACGAAGTTTTAAAAAGAATTAATTTTTTTAATATAATAAAAGTATTTAAAAACTTTATAATCAAAATTGTTATTCGATTAACCGTAAAAAAACGATTATCCGTAATGCTTCTGGTCCCGACCATCACCGATAATCTAGGCCCGACTGTATTACAATAAATATAAAAGATTAATGCCACGAAAGGTAAAATATACGGTTTTTTTTTCAATGTCTAACATCAACACTAATGTGGGGATTTTGCACTGGCTTTGTGCATGATCGACAAATTCATTTACTTGCTACTGAACTCTGTGGAAATGATGGTACACGTTGGCCTATCCGGAATACCAATCCATTTACAGAAATGTGTTATCATCTCATTAGACGCCATAGACAACCCGTTTTCATACAATTGCCAACAATTTGGACAATTTGACAACAAAAATGACATAGTGAAAACCAAGCATAAGCTAAGCAGTAATTTGTGTGCTTTTGCTAATTCATAGTCAGCAAATTCAACGCTGTTATAAACATATTTTGACGACAGCAGGGCAAAATAATCAATCACATACATATGTATACGCGTGTGTATTTTATTTTTGACATATTGTAGTTGCTAGTCTGCTGTGGCGAATTTGTTTATTGCTATATACAACATTTTTATCATAGTTAACCGGAACGTTTTAAATTGAAATTAAAAACGGCAATTTCATTTTATTGCATCGAAAAACAATAAAAAATGAGTAATATTTTTTACAAAATATACAATAATAGTTAAGTAAAATTACTATATACGCATGAATAGTGTATTTGTTTAACCTTTATAAAATTACGTTCACAAAACTAGGTTTTAACTTTGACTGGCGGCTTTCTCTCGCCATTCATTATACATAAATATTTTTATTATTTGCATATTTCCTTTTTTGATTTCTTTTATGCTTTGCCAGTAGTTATAATCACTTTAATTTTAAGCATCTTTTTACATTCTTTCGCTCCTTTTTGTTGTTAATAACAAACTTTTTACTTGACTATCTTTCCTTAAGCCCAAAAATAGCTTAAAACCCGCTTGCCAAAATAACACTAAAACCCCACCCAAAAAAAAAAAACCTTAAAAAGAAATGTTAAATACTTTCCAGTATCTTCTTCCCTTTCGCAATAGGTATGTGTGTAAGTTGAAGTTTTCTGGTTGCAACAATTTTTGTTGGCATTGCGGTTGTGTAGTTGTTGCAAAAGTTGAAGTACTTTTTGACTTTGCAAGGAGTTGTTTATTTTTCCTTATCTTGTTTTATGTCCTTTCGCTTGGTAAACAAAATTAATTGATATTATTAAGCACTATTATCCAGATACTTTCATGCTATAAGTAAATTGGTAATTTTTTCATATCTTTTATTTAGGTTTTTATAAAAAGTGAATTTTTAATCTTACCCATAATTTATTATCGCTCTTCTATCTAAAACTCTAATTAAGGAATAATTTTATGCCAAGAAATCGATTAAAGGTTGTGAAATTGGGTAACATATTATATTTTTTTTAATGTCATTTATTATTATTAATATATTTCAAAATTACAATTTAAATTTACAATTATTTAGCGCAATTATGGCATTGTTGAGGCTATTTGTCAACAATTATTAACTATATATATAGTTACTTTTATAGGAATTAAAAAAAAAAGCAAAAAAAATAATAAGAAGAAATTAACCAATATATTGTATTTAATTATAATTATTATAGTAGAAGCATGTCGAGGTTTTCAAGTAAATATTCTTTTAATCTTATTTAGAATAAACAAAGAGATATTGGCAGTTTATTATATTGTTACGTATTTGCCTTTTAAAAACGGGTATTTCCTTTAAATAAACCGGATTCCTTTTAATTGCAAATTAAAAGCGTTAAGTAGTTTGAAGAAAATTAACGAGTCTTTATTAATTTAAATGTACACAAAAACAATTGTAAATTAACACTCTATCTTTTACACACTTAAGCTGTGTTCACATTATGTGTATTTGTCATGTGGACTGTCACTTTTTCGCATGTCAAATTTGTACATATAGTCTGAACACCTTCAAACAATATCATGTGTTATTTCTCTGTGTGCAATACATATGACATTTTTATATTTAGAACGAGCTCTATTTTCAAGTGACAAAACATCTGACATCAGCTGTTGTTTATAACCAAAATTTTGAAATTTTAATAAATATAATTTATACCTAATAGTAAAACAAAAATGCAAAAAGAAACTACACAAATTTATTATTGAAAATGGAGGGAAAACTTGAAAAGGAATTAACAAAAGTAAGTACATATGTATGTATGTGACATACCCAACATATGAACATTTGATTTATAAACCGTATGTAAAACTCAAATTTTGACATACACATGAAATCACATATGGGTAGAAAAGTGAAATTACACATGACAAATACACATAATGTGAACACAGCTTTACATATATTATGGTCTAAGGACACACTTAAGTTACTGTTTGAGAACACTTTGATGTTTACTCAACGATGACTCACAATAAACTGAATTCACTTAATTGGCCCTGTTAGTCTATTTATACGGCAATCATAATTTCAGGAAAATTCGAAGCTAAGATACTAAGAATGTTCATGACTGCAAGTCTAGAATGTTCGTGTCTAGAATATTCAGTCGAAGTTGTTAAAACTTAATGTTGCCATATTGCTCAACTATGTTTATAAAAGGGTGTTCTCAATAATGTTTATAAATTAAAAGTTCTACAAATGCTAAACAATTTGTATGTCGATGAACAAGCCATCTGTTGACAAAGATGTACAATTGAAATACAATTTCGTAACCATAATGTAAACTACCGTTGTATTGAATCCTTTGCTTAATAGTTTCAAGGCGGAACCTAAACTGCAATATGATCATATGGAGTCCAATGTTGTGCAAAACCTTATATACATACATAAACAAGCAAAACAGTACGTGCTATATCTTTATATGTATAATGACGAAGTAGAGAATAAATTAGACAGTTTATAAATATTTTTCAGTGCTTTGTTTTGCAAAACCTGCAAACATTTTAAATCAGCATTTCTCTTGTGTCGATAAATAAGTAACAAATAATTAATATTGCTCTGTATTAGCGATTCAAATACCATTAGTATCATTAATATCACAAATATGATTTTCAACATTGATAAGGGCTTCATCAGTGCCGCATCCTTTTCGGTAACCGTATTGATCCCTTGTTAGTAAATTTTCTATTTCTAAATAAGCTATTAATTGTTTATTTTATCCAGTATTGACAGAACAGCAATTGGACGATATTTCTCCACTTTATCTGCTGGCATTTTTTTAATATGTTTAATTTTAACATACATTTATGATTTACGTAACCTTTTTTAAAAATTTTAAATAAATCTTATATTCCGCATATTCAAAATTAAGAGGCAACCCTTACGATTGAACAAGTATTTTTTTGCGTCTGCTTTTAAGCTTTATTTCACATCGAAACAAGTTAGAGTGCTATATTCGGCTATGCCGAATCTTTAACACCCTCCACCTACACGTAATAAGAAATACAGAAACTACACTGATTCAGTCTTATTGCAAGTTTTATTAGTATTTTATATTTTGGTTACGATCAACATAATTTATATTAAATATTTTAAAATTCTATCTAATTTTTACCAATTAAAATTGATTTAACTACCGATTCTTACCATAATTTTAAGAGTTTGTCTGATAATAATCTTGAGTGTAGTTTAACAATTTTTAAAATTCAAAGAACATTTTTCCATATTCACAACAAGTTAAGAAACAGAGTATAAAAAATTATAAGATATAAGGTGAGGCTTCTTTTGTTAGAATTTGATCTCAATAATATTATTTCCAAAATATTTATGGGTGGCATGTAGAAGTGGACCAGTTATGCACTGATAGCTTCTAAATTCAGTATCCACTAATGTGGTTCTACGTATTTAAAGCTTATTTTGGTTAAAATTCATCTCAATTCATTTATTTACAGGAGTTGTATTGTTGGTTGTTATGCTCATAAGTGGACTTAATTCGGGAGCTACTGAGAGTTCCAAAATCCAGTAACATAATTGCGGTATAACTGATATTAGTATGATTTCTGGATTAAAATTTCTGATCTGTATAAAAGTTGGTTCGATACAGATATTTATTAGACATTTTTGTGGGTTAAATTATTTTTCGGAAATGGTTCTTATATGACAATATACAAAATATTCCGAATTTATTGAAATTCTTTATGATGCAAATATTGATATATTACAAAAATTTGCTATCGTCTGATCTGAAAAATTTGTTATCAACATTTATTTACCAAAATTGTGATACTTTGATAACACGACCTGGCACTTGTTTGTATTGGTCATGTCAATACTTCAAGGTAGACTTTATCTTGAAATTGATCAGTTTTATGTTTAAGTAAAATGGAGGACAAAGTTTTTTTTTAGTGTGATCGTCATCTTTAGCTAATTATAAATAATGTCAATTGTGGATTGAGTATGATTATATATTAATTATTCTTCATGAGTTTAATAATAATAGGTTACCTGTAGTCAACGTTTATATAGGTAAAGGTATATGTATTTGGAAATCTACCTGTTATATTACCTGGAGTAAAAAAATAGTATTAGGTATGAAATATGTTTTAAGGATATCCCAGGTACTTCATATTGTACCTGGGATTCATTGTTCAAAAAGAGTTGCAATCGGTTTATGTTTGTACTTATGTATTATATAGGTACCTAACATTGAACTTGTTATGGAAGAAAATAACTTGGTGAAGAAATTTCACTAGAGATGTTAATCATTCGTTCATCCCAAAATTGGGATTTTTTTGATTTTTGGATCTATTGAAGGCACCAAGCTCGGGTCTATGAAATCCCTTTGCATAATATTGAAGAATAGATTGGGACATACAAAACAGGTCTTAGTTTTTTGAAAGCAGCTATGCGATTTTCGAATATGTTGTCTAAATTTGAAATTTTCATAAAAAATAGGTTTACTTCGGAAGGCTCTGGACCACGCAATAATAAAAATTTTGATATTATTTTGCTTTTATAATATTTCCCGAAATGTTACCTTTCAGAAAAATATAAACACATTATATATCTTTTTCTCATTTTCTGTATAATTTAAATTAATGTAGTTACTTTTTTCGAAAAAAAAATGGCGGGAAAACGACTTTTTTATTTTTTTTAAGTTTGAATGCACATAACTTTTGACTCAGTAGATATTTATTTCTTAAGATTATTAATAAATTTGTTGTTAATTCAAAAAAAGACACTTCAAGAAAATCGGAAAAGAATTGGATCCGTTATTAGCAAAATAGCAGACCAAGGTAGGCAAAAAAAAAATAAAATTTTACTTTTCAAAGGCTAATAACTCGTTAACTATAAGAGATAATATATGGCTAAAGTTTTTTGTAGATCTCGTCTAGTACATTCCATATATATAAAAATCTTTCAAATCGGATCGCAAACAAAAATTTTGCATCATTTTTAATTTTTGGTAAACCCGTAAACTTATCAATACCTCCTCATAGCCAGGGGAAAATTTATTAAAATCGAGCTATTCGTTTAGAAGTTACAGATTTATTTCCACTTTTTTTTTAGATCCCCCACTGTGTATCGTCTAGAAACTACAAAGCAGAGGATCGGATGTGCGGGTACTGTGGAGTTTAACAATCTTCCGGAAAATTTTAAAAATATACAAAGAATTTCAATATTTAAAAAAACTATAAAACAATTTTTAATTCAAAACTTGGAAATGCTTCTAGTATAGTATAATATTTCCAAATATTTTCATATTTTTATATACATTTAATATATTCCCTTTTTTATATGGGGTATTTCAAATTTTTTGAGCACCTGCTGAAACCGACATACTATGGCTCTTATTCCGTTAAGTTTTATGAATTGAAAAAAAACGTTGTACAGGGTTTGGATGACTATACTTGAAGAATATGACGTGCAAAGTTTTACGTTGAAAACTCTTCACCTTTAGAATTAGTGGTCATCTAAAATTCGAATTCGAAAAATCGACTTGAAACTTGCAAGAGTTTTTTTATCCATTCCGTTTTCTTTGTAATTTTTAGCTTTCAGATCCAAACCAATACAAAATATGGTCACTAGACTTGGAGGATATATCCACAAAAATAAAAAATTTGATATCGTCGCTGCTGGGTGAAAAGTTGCATGTGGTTTATATTTTTTTTTTTTTTTGAAAATTTTACATAGGGTTTTTGCGCCGTTTAATAAAAAAAGAGTTTTAAGTGCAGAATTAAAAAAACTGCGTAATTTTATAAAGTTTGAGGTATATCAAGTTGGTGTCAGCGCACCAATAACGTATCACGGAGATCACAAACTTAAAAGAAATTAGCGTAAATTTTGTAAAAATGTATCTTTTTTGTGTCTGACAATCTGAATTGTCTTTTAAGTTGGGTAGTGTATTGCGTGATGTGAGGAACTTCATAAAGGGTACCTCCGAGACGAAAACGCACTTTAAAATTTTTAAACGCAAAAATTTTATGAACTTTTGAAAATTTACTTTACTAAGCTTAATACTAAAATTGAAAACGCAAGAAAAAATTTTAAAGATTTAAAATTTTATGGAGGAAAAAATGTTTCTAACCTCAAAAACTGTAATTTTTATATATATATTTTTTTTTTAATTTTTAACTTAAAACCACAGTAAAAATGATTAATGCGAACGAATTTCACATGCTCAAATATCGGTTTATATACACGCAAATTGACACTGATGTCAGACAAAAAAAAATTCTAAGTGCCGTAAATTTTTGAAGTTGCCCATATATATTTTTAAATTGTAATAATCTTAAGATTGTAATATTTATTTTGCCAACTCGTCTCAACTATGTCCAAGTGCCAACTTAAAAAGTTGTAATACTAATTTTAGTTTTTAGTTTTAGTTAATATGTCAATAACAAACAATTTATATACATATAACAAATTAAAGCACTTAAGTCTGGTAAAGGAAATACGTAACCAATAACAGTACATTACAACTTCTTCAACAAAAATTGTATTTTGTTCAGAATTATTTAGAACTTCCAACCAAACTACCGTTATCTACCACACAATTTTAATATCTAGTTAAACCTCCATCCATTTCTAACACTACTTCGTGAGTAAGATTCGTAGATCCCAAAAGTTTTGAAAATTTTTTGGGAGGTTCTTGATTTCTTGATTTCCCACATACCATTACTAGTTTTTGGGTTTATATACCTCTATTTAATTTAAAGTTCGGTGATTGTAACAGGATCATTGTCCTACTTGAATTCCGATATTTCTTCTCTGGCATAAAGTAGCATTTAATTTTGCAAAATATCTACGTAATGCACAGTGCACAGTCATTAACGAATCTGCTTTTTGGATATACTTGGGTAAAACTTTTCATTTTGTGGCCTTCGAACGATCCAGTGTCCTGAAGCCTATTACTAATTGTGCGAGCAGTATCTGTTACACATAAATTTATTTTGAACTTTTCAGATAACTTTTTGCTTTTACGTTTTAAGCACTGGTGGTCCTGCCTCTTGTCTCCGGTTTTACTTTTGTGAATTGCTTTTCATTCATATTTTTTTTTACTTGTTTTCAAAGCTTTAAAATTCTTTATTTTTTAAAATGGTTTTAGCTATATGATGTCTTAATACTCGTACCAAATTATATTGAAAACGCAAGAAAAAATTTTAAAGATTTAAAATTTTATGGAGGAAAAAATGTTTCTAACCTCAAAAACTGTAATTTTTATATATATATTTTTTTTTTAATTTTTAACTTAAAACCACAGTAAAAATGATTAATGCGAACGAATTTCACATGCTCAAATATCGGTTTATATACACGCAAATTGACACTGATGTCAGACAAAAAAAAATTCTAAGTGCCGTAAATTTTTGAAGTTGCCCATATATATTTTTAAATTGTAATAATCTTAAGATTGTAATATTTATTTTGCCAACTCGTCTCAACTATGTCCAAGTGCCAACTTAAAAAGTTGTAATACTAATTTTAGTTTTTAGTTTTAGTTAATATGTCAATAACAAACAATTTATATACATATAACAAATTAAAGCACTTAAGTCTGGTAAAGGAAATACGTAACCAATAACAGTACATTACAACTTCTTCAACAAAAATTGTATTTTGTTCAGAATTATTTAGAACTTCCAACCAAACTACCGTTATCTACCACACAATTTTAATATCTAGTTAAACCTCCATCCATTTCTAACACTACTTCGTGAGTAAGATTCGTAGATCCCAAAAGTTTTGAAAATTTTTTGGGAGGTTCTTGATTTCTTGATTTCCCACATACCATTACTAGTTTTTGGGTTTATATACCTCTATTTAATTTAAAGTTCGGTGATTGTAACAGGATCATTGTCCTACTTGAATTCCGATATTTCTTCTCTGGCATAAAGTAGCATTTAATTTTGCAAAATATCTACGTAATGCACAGTGCACAGTCATTAACGAATCTGCTTTTTGGATATACTTGGGTAAAACTTTTCATTTTGTGGCCTTCGAACGATCCAGTGTCCTGAAGCCTATTACTAATTGTGCGAGCAGTATCTGTTACACATAAATTTATTTTGAACTTTTCAGATAACTTTTTGCTTTTACGTTTTAAGCACTGGTGGTCCTGCCTCTTGTCTCCGGTTTTACTTTTGTGAATTGCTTGTGAATTGCTTTTCATTCATATTTTTTTTTACTTGTTTTCAAAGCTTTAAAATTCTTTATTTTTTAAAATGGTTTTAGCTATATGATGTCTTAATACTCGTACCAAATTATATATAAAAATGTCGTTGTTATTATTTTTTCCCAGCAAATTAACATTTTCATAGGAAGCTCAGTATAGATTAACCATAAGATCATCATTGACTCACAGTAAGAATTTACAAAGTTATACGTTTTTAAATTCTTCCTTTTCGCATCATTACTGTACACATACATACATACATACATACATACATACATACATACATACACACATATGTACATATATAGGAATGTGTGCAAATAAGTATGTATTAAGTATGTACTCGTATAACAATATTACCAAACATAAAATTCTACTCACTGACTCATAAACATCAACCAAACCACACAAGTCGCCCGCCTTTTTTAATGTGAACGGATTTAACAAGTAATAAAACTTTGACACTTACCTGAAAAGAGAGAGAAAAAATCGGGAGAAAATTAATGAGTGAAAAATAATAAAAATGATTTAAAACTCAATTAATATGAAATTTCAATGTTTTCTAGAAGACGAAATATAATTCATAAGTAACTTAAGTTAAATATAACTCACTGACAAAAACTAGAAGAATAAGGAATATAAAAAAAATAATTCAATTTTAACGAAAAAGTACCAGATTATTCGCGTCAAAATAAAGTAAGCATGTACATTGAAATTATGTAAACCATTGTACTTAATATTTTGTTTGTAGTCCTTTTGGCTTTATCCCAGCTGACAATATTCTAGACAACAAGTTTCTATAAATGTCGAGATAATCTTCCTTTTGCATTGTAGATTCTATAAATATAAGATTACCGACCCTTGATGCCCTGAGACCATTACTGAGCCGCGACCATCTTTTACTGTCTTAGTCGTCATATTGTTGGGAAGTTTTTGACTCCAAATACCTCAAACTTGCCTTCATTATTTTGAATTGCACTTAACCGAATAATTTTAAACAAAGAAAAATTAAAAGAATTGTCACTACTTTCGGAATGACAGGATTTTTTGCAGCAGAGTAATGCCACAGTTTACTTTATTTTGACTATGTCGTGTAGCATGAGTAAGAAACAAAAACTAATTTTATTACAGTTTTGCTGAATATTCGGTTTCAGATTGAAAACATTTGATTTGAAGACAATTATGCTTAATTATTATTATTATAAATGTTTATAAAATTCAGCCTGCAGAGAAAAAGACCCACAGGGCGAGATTACAGTCTCCATTAACTTGTTCTCTCTTTATTAAATATATTTACTTTCAATAATTAACTTGTAGTAAAATTATTTTTTAATTAACATTTATTTAAACTATATTTTACCTAAACATACGAGTATGTGGACTGAATTTGCGAAAAGTTTGCAACAATAGCGAGTAGATCAGTTTAAAAGCTTAAATGTGACCGTACCTTAAGACGTATAACCGAACGTTATATAACGTAGTCAATTTTTATTATTAAACTCACTTTATTTTTCAAAACTTTAATACATATAATAATTTTGAAACTTTAATTTCAATATACAGTTAAGTATATTTTCTTTTATTGGCATAATGCCTAATTTTGTGATTTTTGTAAAAAAAATTTTGAATATTGAGGAAAATATTGTAAATGAAGTTGAAGTGTGCTTTTAGACAAAAATTTCATACAAAATTTTCTTAAAGTAAATTTTAATTTTTTATGAATAAGGAAGGGCGTTAGTTAGTAAATATTAATTTAAATACAAACAATAACTAGGATTTTGAGATGAAACTGAAAATCAACTCGAAAACATCTCAGCTCCAACCATATGAAATTTCATTACGATATCTGCAATAGCTTCCGAGATACCAAATTATTTCAAAAATAAAACGTTTCTAAACCACTGCATCACGTTAAATAAAACAAGCATAACAAGGTAAGTAAGTAAGTAACTTGAAAAAGGAAGAAAAATAAAATTAAAAACCAAATTTGTAATGAAATAAATATATTAAACTTATCTCTGATGAAGATAGTAAAGGGAAAATGTTGTTTTTACACTTGTATTTATTAATAAATTTTTCAATAGGTGCTTCATTTTAACTCGCTGCATAAATAAGTATTTAAGAATTTATCTTAGAAACAACAAAAATAAATATTACTTTAAATGCAAAATTGTTTAAGAGGATGTATAAAATCAAATGATTTATTTCATTTTATGCTTTTTATTATTTTTTTCTTTACTAGTGTATAAAACAGAATTGTAACACTTAAGTAATTGTAACGTATAATTATTGTGAATAGCACAGAAAGAAATCTGTTATAAAATTATCTAAATTGAATTGTTATTGTAAAATTAAATATAATGTAAGTTTCTTTTTACATACTGAATAAGCAAACTTCACTTACTTTTCTTAAAAATTAAGTTCTAAACCTTTTGAAATTAAACAAATTAAATCAACTTAAAATAATTGTTATGAAATAAAAACTTGCAAATTTAAATTATAAATTAAAATCTAAAACTATACTTAAACAATTATTTAAATTTATTTACTTGAAATAAATAAAAAAAAACTTAAATTTAATATAAATTTTATAACTTAAAATTGAAAAGAAACACTTATGTATTTAAATTAAACACACACACACACACACATCTCATACACATACACATACATGAAAGGTGAGCTCACATCCCTGCACACATTCATTCATAAACATACATTTTATAAAACAAACTCACAATTATTCAATTCAAACTAATTATTATTCTCTAACTTATTCCATTTTAAAACCAACCCTCGTATAATCCCTCATGATATTGAGAAATTATACTTTATGAGAAATTGGTGTTTTCCCCCAGATAGTCTTGGTTAACCGTCCAAATTCCCAAATCCCAAAAAAAAAACGCCAGAATCCTTCAGAGGGCAAAAACCTTTTCTTGCTTTTTTATATGTTTTGGTTTTTTAGTATTCAACAATCACTCAACTCTGATTTTTTTTTTTTTTTTTTTAAATCAATTTTTTTAACCCTTTGCCATTTTTTTTTCTCTTATTTTACTTTTTTGAATTTGTGATTATGCTGGACTTTTGCATTTTGAACATATTTTAATGCCAGTGGGAAACGAGGAATAAACTGCCATTGAGATTAAATACTTTACAGGAGAGTGAGGTTAAAGAATACAGGATTATGATTTGCCAGACATTTGAAATAAACAAATACAAATAAATTAAATAAAACGCATTCTATTTGGTTTAAATTCGTAAGTTATTAGCCTTTAGTGATTTAAATATTGCTTAGACAAAATGATAAATTTAATTAAAATATATTTCAATATGTTCATATTTCGATTCGATTAATTAATTTCAGGTTCAGGTATGTCACACAAAATGACATAAAAGGATTGATTGTGTGGTTTTTATTATTATTTTTGTACGTCCATTCATATATGTATGTATGTATAATGTAAATACAAATAAAGTAATGCACACAATTGTACATAGTATGTACATTAGACCTGCCTTTAAAAAATAACTATTTGAGACAAAATTCGTTTATCTGGTTAGAAAGATAAACTTATGAAGAATATGAAATTTTAACGGAATTTGCTCATGACAGTGGACATTATTTATACCAGTGTCGGGCACACACATACTCACTCATATGTGCTAGAGTTGGAAGCAGCAAAAAAAAAAAACAAACGACCGACAATAATTGTACACTCAAATAATTTTTCAGTTGCCAAAATTAAAGACATTTTTTGGATTTCAGTATTATTATTTGATTTGAATTTTTTTTAATAACACTTTTTATGATAACTTTTTATAATACACAGAAAAAATTATTGCCCAACAAATTTTAATTAAACTTTTAATTGAGTCTTAATTGATTTTTAATTAAACTTTTAATCATATTAATTAAATTTTGAATTGAAAAACAATTTTCAATTAAATAATATAATATTTTTTTTTAATTTAAACTACTTTTAATTAAATTTTTACAAAATATTTTAATTGATACTACAAATTCCTTCATCGGTCCACTTTCAATTAAATGTTTAATTAAATATACGAATATTTTAATTGAAAACCAATTTTATTTTTTCTGTGTAATAAAAAAAAAACAATATTCATTTAATGATAAACTAATTAACAACGAAAGAAAATATATACAAATAATATTAAATAATAAAATAATATATGTATGTACATAAACATAATGTATAATTAAATATTTTTTGACTTACAATGCGATGATAAATCAAGCATTGTGCATCGCCATCCATGTTTTCTATAAAAAAAAAAATCATTTTCCCTTTCTTCATTAAACATTTTAGTTTGAGTGTATTCAATTCTATTTTGAATCAATCGATTAGCTTAAAATCTCCATAGGTTGCACAGTTTCACAACGAAATTTCTAGGGCGCAATAACATAGGGATCACCTTGTCGGCTATTAACCAGCAATAACACATTTTCATTTTATAGGGTGTTTTTATATGATGTATAGAAATTTAAGTTGGCAACACTTTTTTAACCGGCGACCATATTGTCAACTGTCATATTGGTCAAGGTTTAATGTGTTTAAAATTTATAGCAAGTTCAATTGTTTAAATATGTAGATCCTATTAAAAGCAGTTCAAGATTTCGTAGAAGATAGTTTTCCAAACGCACTTTAAAATGTGAGGTTCTTTCAATGGCTTTTAAATGTTGCGGTAATTTGTTGAATTCAAAGCCACCAACATATTCGATTTTTTGTTTTGTTGATTCTGACCGACATTTCGATACCCTTTAATTCGAATTATTTCTTGTATTGAAACGAGTTTGATTCGTATGAAATGTATTGTGGCCAATGTTTCTCAAAGACTTAAAAAGAAGAATAAGTAAACGATATTTGTACAAACATCTTACAGGTAGAAATTCTTTTGCAACATTTTGGTAAAGAGACAAAGTGGAACACTGTATTGGTAGGTTAAATGCGGTCTCAAAGCCCAAGTCTGAGTCAGTTGTAACGATTTTAATGCAACAGTATTTTTGTAGTCATAAATGCAAGAGTTTTGTCTCCAAATTATATTTGTTTTTAAACTTGTAAGTTGAAATTTTTGATTTTAGTAAGTCTTCATACACATTCCAAGTCATATTACATTGAAGATCAATGCTCAAGTATGTTATTGATTGACTTTCAAAAACTAAATCACCATTAATGAAAACGCTGTTGCCGGTACCAAGAATGTAATAATTAATTATGTATTTGTGGCAATCACGTCCATGACGAATGATTACATCATATCTGGCAACATTCATGAATTCTTTAATGTTTGAATTGGGAATTGGCGCACAATCATGTGTATGATTATGTGTCTTAAACACACTTGTTGTCAATCATACATACCGCAAAGTTTCTAAATATGTAGCTACATTTAATACCATAAACATACAATTAAAGACACACATACATATAAAGAAAAAAAAAAACCTCAACAGCTACAATCAAAATGTAAAACGAGTAAAAGTTTATAAGGAAGTCCCTTGATAATTCCTTTGTCGTTCGCTCGCTTGTTAGTTCGGTAGTATGTTTGTTTGTTTATTGTCGATTTGTGTGTTAAAACACATCCCCTCAAAATACATTATTATATTTTATGTTGTGTATGTCTTTTACCATTTTCCCTCTTTGTTCATATTATGAGCTCTATTACTCCAGTAGATAGCGTATTTACATGTTAATTCATACATACATATACGTATATAGATACATATTTTTGTATCATTAAAACAAGTAAGAAAGTATAGTCGGTCAAGCCCGACCATATAATACCCTACACCCAGTATATGTATAAAACGGGTTTTCAGAAATGGGCGTTATATGGGAGACAGACAGAAATACGTATGTAAACCGAAACCGGATACAGATTAACCGGTTTTTTTCTTTTCGAAAAACCGACCGGTTCGAATATAGTATATTTTCAAATTATTCGACAAACCGGATATTTTTGGTCAAAAAATATCAAATTGTCAAACTTTAATATTTTTTGTCTATCATTTTGACAATATTTTCTTATTTTGGTAGGTATTTGATTGCAAAATATTTCATAATTTCATAGGAAAACTATTAAATTATTTTAAGAAAGTAATATTTAACTTTTTACGTACTAAAAATATTCCAACTTTTAACCAATGTCATATATGTACGAACAAGCTTCATGATAAAAATATTTCTTGCAGTTACTCTAAAAATTATTTGCAAATATCCTGCAGCAACCAGAACACAAAATAAATATCTTTTATTTGGAATATAGCATATATTTACTACGGGAACACATGCATATTTTTCGACTTCCAAAATTGTTTGACATTGCGAGTGTGGAATGTGAAAATATCGAATTGGAAAACCGCAACCAGACAACCAGACAAATATGGCACATGAAAAATTTAAACTGCCAAACATACCATGTTGCGAAGTTGAAAATGTTTAAAACGAAAATGTACATACATATGTATATTTAAAAATTCTTCGCCGCATAAATAAAATATTTTTGCCACATATGTGGAATATTTACGGCGTATAGTATACGAGTATGCAATGAGTAGAAAACTGGAAAAAAAAACTATCGAGAAGAATAAGTTTAGCCGATTTATTTACTACGGGTCTACCTAAAGAAAAGTTTATTATGTTTAGAAACAAATTATATTTAAAGTAAATTAAAATTGTAAATTAAGGAAGAGTTTGTTAGTTATTGTAATTTACATTTTCTCATCTTTATTGATATCGATAATTACTTTAATTAACATATGTTTATGATAAGTCAATAATTACATATTTACATATGTCAACTTTTGTAACTTCCTTCATTTTTCCTTTTATTGTATTAGCCTTGTGAACAACATACATAAAAAAAGGTCTCTATATTATAATTTAAAATTAAAATAAATAAATCATAATCTTTCACATTAATAAAAGGTGTATTCATTAAACCATATAAGACCCTCCCCGTACTCAACGTTAACCTCCATAAATCTTTTAAAAGTTTAACATACACAATATCTATATTCACAGAAATCTTGACACTAAATTCTTGGATTATCGGTCCACAATAGGTTGAATATCCCATTAACGCCCATTTCTGAAAAACTGTTTTATACATATACTGGGTGTAGGGTATTATATGGTCGGGCTTGACCGACTATACTTTCTTACTTGTTAGAATAAGAAATTAAGTACAAGAAAATATAAGCTACCTTTTTTAGGAAATGTTGTTTTTTCCCCCCCTGTACAACAAGACTGAGTCTTATACTTATAGCACAGGAACGTATTACATTACAAAACAAACTTGATGCAAGTAAATATAACAATATTGAGATAAAGTTAAAAAAAAAATATAAATTAAAATTAAAATAAAAAAAAAAAAAGTAAAAATTATAAATTATTATTTAAAAAAATTTAATAAAAAATTTTTTAAACTTTAGCATTGCTGTTTAGTTGTTGACTTTGTGGAAGATTGTTCCAAAGACGAGCGGCATGTACATAAAACTGCCATTCAGATACAAGTAAATTATGTCGAGGTATTACAATATTTCGGTTTCGTGGCGATTGAAAAAAACGTATTTTATATTTTTAATTTCTCTCCTTTTGAGGCCTTTTATTCCGCATTAGTTGTTGATGCATGTTCTTTTTTCTATACAAATCTTCTTCTTGTCTGTTTGTGGTTTTTCAAGCTCCAATTTTTTTGCATGGTTTATTTTTTGTAGTAAAATATAATTTTGATTTGTGCTGATGCTTGTAACACCCATAAATAAATATTAGTCCAACACCCACCTTAAAGTATACCGATCGACTCAGAATCACTTCCTGAGTCGATTTATCGATGTCCGTCCGTCCGTGCGCATTAACCATGTGCGCACATATTCAAACAAATTTTGCTAAAAATATGTTTTACGTGAAGCTTAATCAAATGTACAAATTTTTTGCATATCGGCTCCCAACTCTCTCTTAAAAATGTTGATATACAAATAAAATTTAATACAAATACATACATATGTATGTTTTATATATACAAACATCATTCGGCTCAATTTTTTGACGAACGTTACATAATTAGTCAAAGCTCCCACAAAAGGCCCCTTTCGAAATCACTTGAATATGTATAAATCTTTTAATAGTGTTTACATCGAGATAAAATTTAATGCAAAAAAAAATTATATGCACAGAAGTCATGGCACGAGATTTTTGGATGATCGGTTCATAATAGGTCATAGCTCCCATATAGCGCGAATTTCTGAAAAAATAACTGTTTTTACACATGCATATACTGGGTGTAGGGTATTATTTGATCGGGATTGACCGACTATACTTTCTTACTTGTTTTATATTGTACACACGCAACATCAAAATTGCTTGAAGTCCAAAAATACGCAGATATTCTCGTAGTAAATATATTGCAAATGAAAAATTTTTATTCTGTGTTCTGGTTGATGCAGGAAATATTTTGTATGGCAAAATTTTTGATATTTATTTAGTCGGGCTCGAGTTCATTTAATTTAATTTTCATTAAATTATATTTACTTAAGGTAGGAATTGTTTTACAACTTGAAAATTTTTTATTATTAAAATTTTTATTGATAATTTTCTTGGCTGGGATTCGAACCTGGTGGTTCGAAATTTGCTGTAATTATCATTTTTATTTATTAATTTCTATTTACATGTATTTACAAAATATTTTTAGAATAACTGCAAGAAATATTTATATCATAAAGCTTGTGCATATACATACATGGCATTGATTAACAATAGTTTGTATATTTTTTTTTTTGTATTTGGAGATACTTTTGGCATGTAGTAGTTCTAACGTTCTTTTCGAACAGCTTATTTGCTAATTAAAAAATAGTTTTGATTAATATGACTTCTTGTGTATTTTTTGTTTGTTGCCTTTAATATTGTTTATTATTTGTAAAAATATATCACGAACTTCTTTTAAATTAAAGTTTTAGCAGTCAAAACAAAGAAACATTAATTTATAGCGCATATAATAAAAAAAAAAAAAACAGTTAACCGGTTATACATGAATACATACATACATCTTCTTCAGGTATTTTTAGTTTTCAGGCTTTTTCTCAGAAATCGACGGAATATTCAGTTCCTGATAATGCAAAATATTTGCACATAATTAAATTATTTTGGACATTTGTAAAACATTTCACTTGTTTCGTATTAAAACTAATATTTGTTTCTTTTACATTGATTATATATGTATGTACATTAGGGTGGCCCCAAAATAAAGTTGCGGTTGTTCCCGACAAATATGAAAATTTGATTCATTTTAAGACCACATTTCTCATTTTTTTTTTGTCCTGGAGTCAATATTTGGTGAGCTGGATCAAAGGATAAAAAGTCCTTTTTAGAGGTTTTTTGATTTGTTTCACATTTCTTCCAAAGGAACTACATATATGTAAATTTGGTATCATATGAAAGGTCTTTGAGAGGCGCATTCAATGGGTTAACAAACATTTTTAAATTCAAAAATTTTTAAATTCAAAAATTTTAAAAATTTCACACAATCTTTTAATTTTTTTTATTTTTTCATAGAATTTACTTAAATAGATAGTTGAAATTTCTTGATTATAAACATCATGCAATTTAACCCAAATGGTTTTTCCCGTTTTTTTAAAAAAAAACCTCTAAAAAGGACATTTTTATCCATTGATTCAGCTCACCAAATATTGGCCCCAGGACAAAAAAATTAAGAAACGTAGTCTTAAAATGAATTAAATTTTCATATTAGACGGCAACATCAATACCTTATTTTTTCTTCATACAAACCGGGCCACCCTAATGTACATATGTAGTAATAGTTATATTTAAACAATTTTAGATTCTCTTTCTCGAAATAGTTTTTTAAAATTAGAAATTTGCTTCATGTATATTGGCTTGTTTTCATGTTTTATAAAATCATATACATACATACATCTTTTATTACTTATTTTACTTTTATGTCATTCTCTTCTGGATTTGAAAGAAAACCCCATTCCCATTGACACATTAATATTGACACATGCTACTTCCTGTTTACCCTAGAGACATTTGTCTTTTGAAATTGCTGCACTAAAATACAAAAAATATATAAAAACAAGTAAACAAATTTTTTACTCACACATACTCATAAAATCATCTAATTTGTAGACATAAACTTTTCACACAAACAAAAGACACAAAAAAAGTTATTTCATTGCATGCCTGCAGGCTAACATACACATTTCCATAGCCGAAGAAAAAACCAAGAGTAAATGAAGTGAAACGTTTTTAACCTCTTTTTTTGGTAGTCACACTCATAGGTACTGTCACACTTGGCAAATATTTGCCGAAAAAGATGTAACCACTAAAAAATATATATTTAAACGCATTTATTTAAAAAAAAAAAAACTTCGTTTATTTAGGACAGGATACAACAAATATTTAGTTTTATTTTATTTGATGCTATTTGATCTTGCAAAACTCTTGTAAGAGTAAACATCGTCAAAAAAAATTGTGATAAAACACGTGGTTACGCTTTTTTGAGTAAATATTCGTCAAGTGTGACCGTACCTTTATTTATCGGTTTTGGTTTATATCATTTTATTCAAAAGAAGATTTTTCATGTATTTTTTATAAAAAAAAAATATAATAATTTGTTTTTCATTTGTCGTCATATAATGAAGATCTGGCAGCTCTGCTCACGATTGAATATCTGAAAGTTTGTGTGTATGTGTAAATATTCGCATATGTAGGTATAAAAAACAATTTTATCTGTGTAAAACCTGTCAACATATTAAAGAAATTGTCCATCTTTACTTGATCTTGATGCTGGTGTTATTGCTGTTGTATGATGGTCGTTCAAATTATATTGCAAAACTATTTATTTTTGAGTAATTTCAAAGCGTTTACTGATAAATGAAAAATGAATATGTAGTGAGTGTGTCACCAAACTATATTGCCTATTATTTTCAAGAGAAATTTCTTTTTCGTTCATGCATAAAATTTCAAAAAGGAGGTTTTAGTGTGAATTTCCCAAAAATATTATCTGTTTTTTGTTTTCTGATGAAAAGTTTGGTATAGCAAATAGACAAAATCGGTAAAACAAAAATGAATATTAAATAAACAAAAATTTAAACGAAATAGGGCCTAAACAATGGGGCTGACTGAGTTAGCAAATTTCAACAACATTCCAACATCAATATAAAGTAGTTTTGGTTTTTAGTAATACCTACATAGGAATTAAAAAGACAAATATGTAATTCACAAAATTTGTTTTATAAACCTATGATGAATTTAAAAATTGATTATGAACGCCGCCTGTAATATAGAATTAAACATGTCTTACAGTATTATTTACAACGCATTACATTCTGGTAGCCAACATTAAATTGGATAATTATTAAAACCTTTTTGTTGAACATACACACTTAAATTTTAACAATAAAATTAATTAACCTCCACCTACGTCTCTTCTTAAACACGAGTACTTCTGTGTTTCCAGATGTTAATTGAAAAAAAGTGAATAAATAAAAGCAAACAAAATAAAAACAACACTTAACATTTGCTGCAATCAAATAAAAATTAAATACCGTAATTTTTAATGAATGAGATAGAAGAGAAATGAAAATAGTAGAAGAAAAACACACAGAAAAATAATATTAACAATGACTGAATGCACGTACTATGTATGTATGTATGTATATATCCTACATATGTATATATGTTTGTATATATGTATGTATGCAACGAAACGAAACCAAACGTACGTTGTACAATAAAAGCAACATACAATAAACGATAAACTCCATCCACCATCTAAAGTTAGAAAGAAAAGACTTCCACTATTTAACAGATTTTCCCATGCATTTTTAACTGCATACAGATGTGTAAAGGTATATCTATTAAGCTATGTATACACGATCGTCAGATATTACAACGTTGTCAGATCTAGCAATGATGTGCTAGCAATGTACTGACATTGAAAAATTGTTAGCAAAAGGTAAATTGTCAGTTTAGACGACTGTAAGAAAACTAACAATTTCATTGGCACACAATTGTCACACAATGAATTTATCTGTCAACCGAAATTGTCAGTTCACACGATTGTCAGATTGTTGTGTGGCATTGTCAAATTCGTTTTGCAGCGCTGTGTTTGTGTTTAAAAATTTTAAATATTCTCATGGAACAAAAAAGAGCAATTGAAACCATTTTATCTGCACTCTATGAAACAGGATTCATCAAAAGATATGTCGCTATCCATTTTTTATTTTCTTTAATTTAATTCTTCAATTTTCCTCCACTTTTTTCAAAAATGTTATTAATGCACACTTTAATTTAATTCTTCAATTTTCTTCCGCTTTTTTCAATAATTTTATTAATGAACACTTCTTTATTTATTTACGTATATACATTTAGAAATAATTTCTATGACAATGCTGCCATTGGCAGATGCATAAACTTTGCATATATGACAATGAAAAGTGTTTGACAATTGTCTTAAAGCAATGACAATGACAAAATTGTGTGTTTACACGATTGTTAGATGTCTGACAATATTTTTGGCTTCCAATGTACTGAAAATGCTTTTTCTTACAACGTTGGAAGACAAACATTTTAAATTCACACGATTGTTAGACATTTTTTGCACATTTTTCGGACAAAGTTGTAATATCTGACGATCGTGTATACATAGCTTTAGAGCCGCTTGTTTAATAATTATAACGCCATTTTTTGATGTCTTTAATTTTTTGAGATTTAACGAGAAATTTATTTACCAGTTTTAACAATTTTGTAATTGGTCAATAATTCTACAACAAGTTTTGTTTATTTTTTTTTATCTAATTTGGTGCAAAATATTACAATTCACAATGATAAAATAAAAATATTAAGAAAATTAATATAAAATATATATGTATATATAGAATTCTTTAATATACAGGCATGGACATATAATTAGAAACGATGCTTTGATATAACAAGATCGCTTTGTAGCTTCTTTAATGACTTGTAAATTGTTTTTACCGTTATTCAATAAGTAAACAGTCAACACTGTTGTTGAACACGTTGAGTTCTAAGTTAAATAAAAAAAATTGTTCAAATAGTGCAAACAATTATAATTGCCAATGGCAACTCTATATACTTATGTTGACACTTGTCAATTGTAACCGTGTACAATTGTAATTTAGTATCTATAACTTCCGTTCAAATAAACTCTTCTTGTGTTTTCTAAGCTTAAAATATACACACGAAATAATAATTTCGCAATTCTTTTTTTTTTTTGACCACTGGCTGGCACATAATTAGAAACGCGTAGTTTTTTTCTTCAACTACGGCTTGGTTTCGAAAATGGGCAAAAACAAGTCATGTACTTTACAAATAAGACGGTTAATTATGCAGTGTTACCAAAATGAAAAACTTTTAATGTCGGCTATTTCACCAAATACAAAGGAATTTGGAACCCAGCTAGAACACGAAACACCACTTTAGCAGAAGATAGAGTTATTTGTAGAGCCAGAAAAAAAACAATTTTTATCTTCGCGCGAAATAAAGGAGTCAGGACTTTGTGGGGTATTTTTATCTTCACGTGGGTACACAAAGAAAAAGCTCATGTACATATATATGAGCAAAAACATTTGACTATTAAAATGTTCGTAACTGGGCTAATTGTAGACCGATTGTTATAAAATTTGTTAGCATGACAACATACATATAGCACTTAATTGTTTCATTTGGTTTTTTTTGATACCAAAATTGTTAAGTCATTTATGACCTTTAATTAAAGTAATTTTCGAATATAGAACTTATAAGAGACTTATGACTAATTATGGATCGATCGTCATTAAATTAGGTGGCATGATTTGTATATATAGCAAGCCAGAGGGACGGACATCGTTAAATCGACCCAATATTTTTGGGCGTTACAAATATAAACAGCGTATAAAAATAAATTGACGTTTTAAATATGAAACACAGTTTATACTGAAATAGTCAAACTAGTTGAAGGGCTTTCATATCAAAATTTGTATGTTTATGTAGAAAACATAACTAAAATGTGCTAGCTTAAAAACTCTACACAATATGTGGATAAATTTGATGAACTGTTTAATTTATTTAAGCAAAGGAACAATATATGATCTGTACCGAGTAATTATTCAATGGTCCTTTGTTGAAAGTGGCAACGCGCGTAGAGATTTTAATCCGTATGTATAAATCTGTAACAAGAATGGTTGAAATAAACTAAGAAAATTTTAAACTTCTGCGCAGGTCGCACAAGTGAAGCCACGCAAAAAGGAATCCTATTAAGTAATAATTCAAGCTGTCAAAATTTTAAAAAGTTGTTGTAAAATAACAGTGGGACAATTTAAATTTTTTGATAATCATTTTTTTTATATACATACATTATATAATTTATTAAATTTCATTTTTATTTCTTCTGCTCCTTCGATTTGCAAATTTCCAGTTGTCAATAACAACTTATTTTTCGTTATTTTCTTTAAGTAGAAAACCTTCTCTCACGACAGGTTTAAGTCTTAAGTATAGTACCTTAAAAAATAAAGTTAATAATAATCACGTTACCCAAACCTTCCATTGTGCTACATGTTTGTGGAAACTGTAATAGGTTACAGATTTCCAACTCTGACAAAATTCATATATTTTTTATAAGAAACTCGAAAATCGTAGGGATTTCTATACTTTGCAACGCTAAAAGCACAATCTACGTCATTTCTATAATTCTCGATCTGTAATTATTTAGATATCCTTTACTTGCAAGTGGCAACATGCTTAGAGGTTGTAAACTCTTACTTAATAAAATTCGTTAATTTGCTATTCAGAATACAGTATTGAAACTCGAGTTGCAATTTTTGAATAGACTTTTGCACAAATATGAAAAAACTGAGGACACACCTCTTTAAAAAATAAGAAAGAGGTTATTTAAATAAAATATAAAAGTTTATTTAAAATAAAAAAACGACCTTGAGCTTAAAAAAACTAAATTTTTATATTCCTATTTTTCGAAAATTACATTTCTTTACCCTACATGAGTTGCATTAAAATTTGACAAATCATGCGTAAGTTTTAAATGAAACCCTGAAACCCTTTTTAAAAATTTGCAGTTTTTTTCCTCTTTTATGTTTAGGTCTCTTAAATCATATTTTTTAAGACGATTTTCAAATCCCTTTCTCATACGAAGTAGGGCCAAATAAACAAAAGTACAATGATATTTTATTTAAAAAAATATGTTTGGAGTTTTGTTATTAATATTATTGCACATTTTCCAAATTATAGTGTCGTAGGAGTTGTACGTCGCGACTTAAAAAATTTACAAAATTGTAAATTCAGACGACGCGTAGTTGTACAAATGTTGTTGATAATTTCTATGTACATAAATATTTTGTACAACACCTACGACATTTTTACATATGTATGTGTTTTGTATGTGTTTCGAATGTTGTATGAACCCAGCATACCATTCTAGGAGCGCTCCGAAAAAGGAGTCAGAAAAGAGTCCAACAAAAGAGTATTTTCGGAGCGCTCCGAAAAAGGAGTCAGAAAAGAGTCCAACAAAAGAGTATTTTCGGAGCGCTCCGAAAAAGGAGTCAGAAAAGAGTCCAACAAAAGAGCATTTTCGGAGCGCTCCGAAAAAAGGAGTCAGAAAAGTGTCCAACAAAAGAGCATTTTCGGAGCGCTCCGAAAAAAGGAGTCAGAAAAGAGTCCAACTAAAGAGCGTTTTCGGAGCGAAAGAAAAATTTGCTTGTTACTGTCCTGAGTCGGCACACAGTATGACTCAGAAATTCCACTTAATTATGTGTGTACCAAAGCGTTATTGTCCTGTTATTTGTGCTTTGAACAAAAAAAAAACATAGCTGTAACACACAAGAATGATAATGATTATCTAAGAGCTCTTTAAGAGCCCAAAAAAACCTTCATAAAATACTCTTTTCTGACATTATCTAAGAGCTCTTTCTGGCGGACCATTTTCGAACGTAATGACCCTCTTTTCTGAAGGTTTTCGGAGCAATTATGATTGTTTTTTGGGCTCATAAGAGCGTTAACCCTCCGAAAAAAGTGTCAGAAAAGACTCTTTTCGGACTCATATGGTTTGCTAGGAAAGTTCATGTGTTACCAAATATATAAATATGGCCAAGGCCGCGAAAAAGGGGAATTCAATGAAAAAAGTGTTTATTATCTAGTGTTTTTGTGATTGTCATTTGTTTGTTTACAGTCCAAAGCCTTACAAAACACAGAGAGTACATTTGTGAAGTATTAAAAGATCAAAATTTTTGAGCATTACTTTGCAGTTTACCGTTCGCATTAGAAATGAGTGATAATATCGCACCAGCTAAAAAGGTAATAATAATTGATTAAATCAAAATTTCTTTATGAAATTTTCAATCGTTTTATGAAATAATAATGTACTTAACTGATTTAATTTAATATTTACGTGAAAATATTATTTGGAACCATTTTCATTGGCTTTGATTTGAATCCCAAATTTTCTGGTGACGTTCCAGTTTTTTTTTTTTATGAAAAAGTTTTTTTAAGCAAAGTCTAACTCATATAAACGTTGTAAAACTTAAATTTCTTTGATGTGTTGTCTGATAAAAAATAAGAATAAATATAAAAATCGGGAAAATATTGGCAAAATTATTGTAATTATCCACCAATGATGTTCCAGCCTTCGTCTTTAGAAAAACAGGTCTTTAGAAGACATTTGTTAAAGAAAACCGGCCACCAAATATTAAAATTATTGGCGATCTACCAAAGCATTTATGTTTGTATATCTACCATGCCAATTTTGAAGAAGCCGTATCAGCTTTGCATAAATATGTTTCAACCGTGCCTGATTACGATCAAGGTTTCGTAAACAAATTTTTGAGCATAGAACGAGGTTAATTGTTGGTTCAGCAAATGTCTAATTGTACTGTTCCTATGCTAAAAAAAAATGTACTTGAAGTTGATTATTCTCATTTAAATCGTGATGCAAAATGGATGGTATGGGATAAAAAATTCCAACACTAACCGAATTGAAAAGCACGAAGAAAATGGTAATTTGGTAAATCTGATTGCACATCAATTGCACCACACTTCTTGCGTCACAGCAAGTTTGACTGACGTTCACAGTCAAACATGTTCATAACTTTTGATCGGCCAAGAGCAGCAAGTATCGCCTTCCAATCTGAAGCAGTGCTTCAAATCGACTTTGCCGAAAACTTTGTATGCGAAATGCAGGATGAAGTGCAAAGTGCACATTGGAATCAGCGGCAGCTTACCCTATTTACGAGCGCTCTTTACCATAATGAACATTTTCGATCAAATGTAATGATATGTATAACTTAAGCCATACAAAACTAACAATATTAACAGGTTTGCCAAAATCTCTGACTATTTTAAAGATTTGGACTGATGGTCCGTCTTCACAATTTAAGAACAAGTTTATCGCCGCTGTTTCTTCAAGAAAGATTTCAAATTAAAATAATCTGGAATTACTTTGCTACTTCGCTTGGTAAAGGGTGCATTGATGGGATTGGTGCGACAGTTAAAACTATCGTTCGGAAGCACATCAGAGTTCGCGACTGTATCGTAAATAATTCGTCTCAGTTTGTTCAAGCGTTTAATCGCACATTATCGCAAATAATAGTCGAGGAAGTGACTGATAATGACTTCGAGACAATAAACAATGATTTAAAAACCGCTGATATTTATATTTGTGCTAAAACTATGCGTGAGATCACGAATGCACGCCAAATTCAAATCATTGATGAAAACATAATTATGTATGAAACTTCTCTTAAAGAATACAATTAATTAATTATTTACCTACTCTTTTCTTTTCTTTTTATTTCGGTTTCTACATACACCTAATTCTGTTTTTACGCGATAGATACGTTCCTCGAAAACTCGCGTAAAAAAAGATAGATTATCCATATTAGAGAGAATTGGTTCCACGTGTGAAATATCAGGTAAAATAAGATAAATAATTCAAATTCATGTTGCTTTATACACAAACATATTTTATTTAAACAAAACCAATAGAAAAAAAGTTCATTTAGAAAAGTAATCAAACCATAAAACTTCAAAATAAATATTTTTGTTATATAAATATGATATACATATGCTTTTTTTATTCAGTATCACTTTCTGATAATCGCATTCTTTTACGAAAGACATCACTTTCATCGCTAGAAATATTTTCGAAATCATGATCAGTTGCTGGTGATGGTTCAGTGATTTTGGTCACAAATTCCGTTATTAATCGTTGACTTGCAGTTTTTATAAGACTGTTATGTAATTCACGATAACTACCCATTAATATTTTAAGTTCACGTTGAAATTTCGCGGTTGTTTTTCGTACCAGATGATTTTTAGTGCTGCCAACTATGTGTTTAATTTAAAATTCTCCAAAACCAGTCCAAACAACGTTTTTCTGGTAAAAATACATACATTTTTAGATCGCGTTAAATCAAATCTAGTCGCATAAAAACAGAATGAAATATTTATTTGGAAACGCGTTAAATCAAATTCGCGTAAAAACAGAATTACGTGTATTTCTATTTTCTTTTCATATTTTCTTTACAACTTTATGAGAAAATAAGTTCACTTAATATTGTTTTTGAAAGAATTTACGAACCTACTGAATAGTATAATCAAACATGAAGTGATGTATAATCAAACATGAAGTGATGTATAATCAAACATGAATATAAACAATTTATTTTATTTTTTAAGTAAATTTTAGTGTTTTATTTGTCCACATTGGTCGTTTTTGTATGGCTGCTAAGTAAGAGAACTTTATGTGTTGTTCCAGTCTTTTTTGGTGACGTTCCAGTCGTACAAGCTCTTAGACCACTTCTTACAGCCTGAGAATATAAGTTATCGCTAGTTTTTTACTTTGTTCATCAAACACACGTCGAAAATTGCGCAAACTGGTGACGTTCCAGCCTACGGCCTTGACCATATGTATCTATCACTACTTAAACATTACTCGTTTTAGTTTAAAAAAATAACCAAATGGTAACAATTATTTTGTGTTCAAACTAGCAACATAAACTATTTGACGTTTAAAAAAATTTAATGAAATTTTTTAATTGTTTCAGTTGTATGCAAAATCGTTTAAAATTTCACTTTCTAAAAGTGTCCTATTTGTCAGAAAAAAAGAAATTAACAAATTATTTAGAAAAGATATTAGCATCTTCCGCATTGTTAAATTATTTTTGATAGTTTGATCTTGCTATTAATTTTTTTGTATTTTTTTTTTTCAATAAAGTCAAACCCGAAACTAGTGCAATAATGTATATTTTGTTATAAAGCTCTATTGTATTTAAATGAATATCAGGTTTTATTTATTTTTTTGAAAAAAAAATATCAGCCAAAGTTATTAAAATAATAAAATATCCCTATAAACAATCAAATCCATTTTGTTCGAAACTATCAGCCATGTCACAAAATTATATTTAAACTGTTGTAACTGTACGTAGATATGTATGTGTATCAGCTGCTAGCTCAAATTATTACACATCATTTTCATTCTCTTCTCTTGCAGCAGCACAATATTAAAGAACAAATAAATAAAAAAAAAACATAAAAATATTAAAAAAGTATGTATATTAGGGTGGTCCTTAAATTAAACTTTTCAATACCTTAAAACATTATAAGACCTTAGGAGATATGAAAATCGGAAAACTCATTTGAAGTACGACCCTATTGTATATGTAAATCGAAATATTTGAACGTCAAAACATTTTTAGCTAATTTTTTACTAAAATTTCTTTTAATAGCGCGTTCTTTATTTTGTGTCGTATTGCTCGTTAAAATTGCTCTCGAAATTAAAAAAAAATTATATAAAAATAAAAGTAATTAAATACAAAAACTTAAAAAAGAAGAATTGATGGCATGCACTTTGCTTGAAAATACGAAAATGATTAAGAACGATAATCCAGAGAGAATGGAAAGATTTTCTGGAATGATTATGATCAATCTAGGACATATACCCACAGCTAATGTGACATTTGTAAAAATTAATATCTTTATCCTAAGAAATTATCTCATTTTTATACCCACCAGTATACATATACCCTCTTAGTATATTAAGTTAGTCGATCCGTTGGTAACACATCGAAATATTGATCCTAGAACCAAAAAGTTTATATATTCTGAGTCCTTATAAAATTTTAACATGTACGTCCGTCTGTTGGAGGCACGATAGAGCTTTAAAAAGACATAATGGGCAAAATCGGTTCAGTAGAGCCAGATTTAAAGACGAAAATTTCAGATAGCCTTGATATCTTTCAAAATGTTTTGATATTTTTTTTTAATATAGTATAGCAAATAATTCATGAAATTTGCACACATACTTGCACATATTTTTATTATAAAAAGACAAGTCCTGTTGAAAATTGTAGAATCGGTTCATGATTCCTCTTATAAAACTATAATTTCTAAAGAAAACTAACAGCACTTTAGATGAGGGCTGAAACAATTAATACAGTTTTAACGGAAATTAAGCCAATTTAATTCTTTGCATCATCCTGTGTTTAATTGAAAATACACTAACACTAGCATATGTAACAAGAATCGAATAGGAGTGCACTCATTGATTCCAGTTAAGCGCTTGTCCCCGAATTGTTCTCTTTATGTGCACATGTATGTGTTGAAAATTTAACTAACTTAACTTTTTCCTAATGTATCTACACAAAACAATGAAGATTCAAAGGAAGGAACTTTTAACGTAGAGTTCACTAAATATAAAATATTGCCATAAAAAATAAATTATGTCCCCATCCAGGGTTATAGTCCTCTACTCCTTACTCTTTACTGTTGTTAATATACTTATACATACATACATACATAATTACATCACAATAGATATTTATAAACAAATTCGACTGTTTTTATATTCTTAATTTCACGAAAACGTAACAAAACAAAACAAAAAACAATTAAGGTAGAATTATGCGAACGTAATGTCAGCTAATGTAACGTAACGTACATTTTTGAGTAAACGAAAACAATGTAAAAGCTTACTGAAATTAACTGTCACGTTGCCGGATCGCATCAACCTGTATAAATTAGATTTTTACGACGCCGTCAAGTGACAGTCGTAAGCCAGTGCTGGCATTCATATGAATAAAATACAATTGCGTCACATTTACCCATTTTCGGTACATTAGAATTGATATCGTTTTGGTTCATAAAAGTACCAATTGTAATAAATTAAATAATAATAATTGATAAATAATAAAAATTTTAATAACAAAAATAATAATAATAACAACAATGATAATAATTTTAATAACAAAAATAATAATAATAACAACAATGATAATAATTTTAGTAACAGAAAAAAAATAGTAACAATAAGAACGACAAAAACAAATAATAAAAACAAAAATAACAATCATAATAATAATGGTTTTAATAATAAAATTAATAATTTCTAAATTGTAATATATAATTTTTTTTAAATAAATATAATTATTAAAATAATAATAATAATGAAAAAAATTATAATAATAATTATAATAATAATAACAATAATAACAACAACAAAAACAATAATAATATTAATAATAGAAACAAATAATAACAACAACAACCACCAAAAACAAAAAAAACAACGATAATAATAATTTTAATAATAAAGAAAATAATTACAATAATTTTAATACTATGTACACAATAATAACTACAACAACAATAATAATATTGATAATGTATAAATTACAATGTAAAGACTTTATATCCCTCGAAGCCAATTTAGTACTTTTTTTCAATTTCATATGTACGAAAATAATTTAACATTGCCCATCACTATGCCAAAGGCTCCACACTGTTGTGAACAGCTGACATCAATATTGTGTGTTGTTTTTGTTTATTTTATTGACGTCTGTTACGTTTGTAACTTTTTTATAACTACATATCGACAGCTCAATTCCAAAACATGCTAAGTCGAAAAAGTGAGTTTTGGCGATATCTAAAAAACCATATGAGGTAGAACTTTGTTGTTTATAACTATTGATTGGACTAGCCTAGCCAATCACAACCAAAATTTGACAGAATTTAAGTTGAAAAAATCTAAATTCAAAAACACAAAAAAAAAATAAAAACATGCTAAGTCGACATAGCATGGTTTGGAATTGAACTGTCGATATACGTACGTACGTTACATTACGTTGCGTTTTTCTTAAAACAACGTTCGCATAACGAGGCATTTAGAATAATCAGAACGAATCATCATACAAACAAAATAATCCAAAAAGGGGAAAGAAAATTCAATTTATTTCATAATTAGTAAATAAGTTTTATCAAAAACGTTTTTCCTTTCATAAAGAAACGAAAATTAGTGGTTTTTAACAATAACAGAAAAAATAAACAAAATACTATATTACCAACACCAAAAAAACGTCAAGTTACAACATACCTATACATATGTACATATTAAAGTAAGTTAAGCCTTTTAAGCTTCTAAGTTAACGCTGCCGTATAAACATACATCTACATATCTACATATGTATGAATGTAAGTTCACAGATTCAAAACTAAACACTCCTTTAAATCTGCCACTACGCAACTTCTACCACTTACAACTTCATACAGTGAATCACAAAACTATTTTCACAATTTTTTGAAATATGTTTTTGAATCATACATACAATTTTATAAAACGGGTAAATATATATAATATTTTCCAACCACAATTCAATTTTTACAATATTGATTTTTTTGTTGTTATTGCATTTTAATTTGCATCACAAATCAAGTAACAAAAGTATATGTTTTGATATTTTTCTTGGATTTTTTTTATTCTTTTTGTTAAGAGTGTTATGTATTTACAAATTGTTATTAATAATAATTGAGTCACGAAATCGTTGAATGCAGTAGAGGTAAGACTAATGCCGCCCATACACTACACAAGTTTAGTGCTCAAGTCTGACATTGCGTAAAAGAAACTTGCGACTCACACTTTTCAAGTAAACTGTGCAAGTTTTTATTTTAAAGTTATAAGCGAAGAATTCAACATGTGCAAATATTGTGCTGCTCTATGGCTTGCTATAGCAATAAAAAAAATCGGGGTATTTTTCTTCAATTTATTAATTAATTTTTCATATCGCTGCTTGTAATGCGCCATAATGCAGGGGATTCTTTATATATGTAGTTCTAGGAACTCTGTCCAAAATATTTTTTCTGCGCTCATTTGTTGTAGTTACTTCTTTAAAAACCGCGACACAACTAAACGTTTTACACATACACTACACAAGTTCACTGTACAGTTTTACAAACTTGAGCAAATATCAAAATCATTTTGATTTTTACTCAGTTCACTGCGCAAATAGCAAAAACAACGCCATATACTACACAGACGCACTGTACAATGCTAGACTTGAGCACTGAACTTGTGTCGTGTATGGGGGGGGGGGGGGGCATAAGACTCATGGATACATGCATGTATCCAACTATGAGAAACACTATGTCCAAATGTAAACAACGGTAGGCGCTGAGAGCCTACCATATACATATGTATACACGGTGGTCTGGCAAGGTAAAAACCACTTATTTCGGAAATTTACAGATAGAAGAGGTTTTCATTTGTTGAGTTCCATAAAAATAAAACTTTTCCCTGTTTGCAATATGATATACGATATCATATTTAATGACGAAAGCAAAGGCAACATTTTTGGTTCAGATGGGCGATGTAGGGTTTAGTAGAAGCCAAATGAAGCCAAATATAAGTCATTTAAAACAAATGGTTCTGTTCTCTGTTTATTAAAATACATATTTTGTAATTCTAAATTTGTATGTTGATACATTGATGTTAAACTACAAAAACAAAAATCTATTTTATTCATTCACTTCGCAAAACATTAGATGCCTTTAATAAATAAAGACTTTCTTTGACTTCATTATTCTAACTATTTTATCGCTGTTCTTCAACTTTTTTCCAAATCAACTCAAAGCACTTATTTTATATCAACACCACACTCACAACTATTTCAGCTCCAACTTTCCTATTCATGAAATATGAAATGCCTGACACACAGCGAGGTCGTTCAATGAGAAATAGTTAATGATCATGCGTATAAGAAATAAAAACGATTGCGTTTATTTTCAAACAAATAATGAAAACTATGCAGAAAAAAATAAACAATTAAAAGATTTATAAAATTGCAAATAAAGTTGTTGCATCATTTTAGTTTTCAATACAGTGCAACAACTTCAGCAGGTTAGAATGTGCGTGTAATTTTTACGCATTATATACAAATAGTTGCGTGTTCGTAATTTGTTACTGAAGCATTACAGATACTATTCGAAGTTGCAGAAAAATACAAGAAAATTTCAAAACAATACATTTAATGTGACGACTGGGGCTGATGCTAAATCTGTCATACAATTTTTTTCACTTACTTTTCAACACTCTTCTACGCGGGAATACAAAGAATCATCATTCGTCTGTGAATTTTAACAATTGCAGTTAAAGCGTAACAATACACAAAATATACAACTGAACATGTGTTCTACTATTATTACATATCTTAACATGCATGCAAATGGAGTGAATCCAGGAGCGGTTTTAAGGAAACGGAAGCACATTTCTGCTTTTTGAAAAATAATATTTCAACGACATATTTACTCGAAACGGTAAAATTATTGCGGTAACTAGTTGCGGAATTTATTAAAACTTTTCCTTCCAAATGTTAATGCTGAATACGCTCCTGTATTCATTCATAATCATAAAGTCGTATTTGATATTAAAGACTCAGAAAGTCAAACATTCGTAAAGAAAAAATTACATACATACAAAAAAAACGAACATGAATGAAATTGCTTTTCTGACTGACTGCATGAATTTAACAACAAAATGAATAGAATAGAAGAAAATAAAATAAAATGAACGCAAAGAAAATAGAATTGAATACAATACAAGAATAACAGCATAGATTATAATACTTTTACTGTTCTACAGCTGTGTAGTGTAGTGTAGTGTAGTGTAAAAAATCATCATGGATGCCGAATGCGAATAGAAAACATAAATATGTAAGTACGTGCAACAAAAAATCCTTTGGGTAAATATGAATTGCTCTTTTGTACGAGTAACAGACAAGCACATTCATACACATTTAAACTGCATTAAACAATGACAGTACACAGCATACCATTCTAGGAGCGCTCTGAAAAAGGAGTCAGAAAAGATCATTTCGGAGCACTCCGAAAAAGGAGTCAGAAAAGAGGCCAACAAAAGAGCATTTCGGAGCACTCCGAAAAAGGTGTCAGAAAAGATTCTAACAAAAGAGCATTTTCGTAGCGCTCCGAAAAAAGGAGTCAGAAAAGAGTCCAATTAAAGAGCGTTTTCGGAGCGAAAGAAAAATTTGCTTGTTACTGTCCTGAGTCGGCACGCAGTATGACTCATAAATTCCACTTAATTATGTGTGTACCAAAGCGTTGTTGTCTTGTTATTTGTGCTTTGAACAAAAAAGACATAGCTGTACCACACAAGAATGATAAAAACAAGATTACACAGAGCCCAACAAAAAACCTCATAAAAGACTCTTTTCTGACATTATCTAAGAGCTCTTTCTGACGGACATTTTCGAATGTAATGACCCTCTTTTCTGAAAGTTTTCGGAGCAATTACGATTGTTTTCTGGGCTCATAAAGAGCGTTAACGCTCCGAAAAAGGTGTCGGAAAAGACTCTTTTCGGACTCATATGGCTTGCTGGGTAGCATCAGTAACACACACACACTTAAATCAGCACAAAAACAACACGAAAACACACTGAAGCCCTAAGAACTTGCTTAGAACACCTTTTAACTGATAAATTTAAATTGCGCATGACATTGCGTGGGTCAATTGACAGCCTATGCACAACCAGATACTACTGAAATAACTAGAGAATGGTAGCATGTATAATTCTGTACAGGAATCGAATGTTCATATAATTATCTTACGAGTATGTTTTGCACTCAAAAACCATATTTATTGGACTCAACAAAATGCATATAATATATGTATGTATGCATGTCCCTGTATATTTTTTTAAGCTACCACTTCTAAAAATTATTGTATTTGAGTACGAAGTTGGTTCTAAAGTCAAAGAAAGTGTAAGAAATACGACTTTCCCGAGATGTTCTCTATGATTGTTTGGCTTCATACAAACGGGAGCATCCTACTGTAAAAGAGAACAAAGGCATGGCAAAAACTATGGAATCCTAAATTACAATTATCTTAAACAAACATAAAATCTTAGACGAATAAATGCAATTGATAAAATATTTCACAAAACGTAATAAAAATTCTCAGAAAGAAAAATACGAAACATATAAGTATGCGATTTAAGAAACAAAAGGATGTAAATTTTGCTGCTTTAGCCAAATAAAAAAAATTAATATTCGAATGTTTATATGACGTCTGCTCTAAGTGTGTTCTTAGCTTATGTAGTTTCAATGGGTCTTGACAGAAGTTTCCTTTAAAGAATATGTGCATTATAACCATACATTACAATTCTCTTGGATTCTCTTGAATTGTAATGGTCCACCTAAATGTGGAAGAAACATGTGTAGTGAATGGTGTACGTTGTAAGTAAAATTTGCAAGGACTAACTATGAAAACCAAGCAGTACAAATTAGATACAAGTTTCTATTTTTATGCAAATGGTTCTTCTTCATCATTTCATTACATTTCATTCTTATTTTTTATATTCACTCCTATCGTGAATAAAAGTTCCACATGAAATTTGTTCCCTTTTCACCCTTTTCCTATTAAAATTCAATGTTAAAAAATAAAAGTGAACAAATTTCATGTGGAATTTTTATTCACGATAAGGGTGATTATAATCTGTTAAGAGGTGATTGCTTTTACTTTTACTGCGACTGATACTACTATATATCGAGCATGACTTTGAACATTAACCGCCTGGCCCACGATGTCGAACGATAACGTTCGCTTAGATAAGACTTAAGACACAAACTTTTTATCGTATCAATTTTTTACTCAATCAAGTTTGTTTATTCCACAATCAAGTTTGTGTCTTAAGTCTTATCTAAGCGAACGTTATCGTTCGACATCGTGGGCCAGGGGGTAAGTTTGTTTAAATAATTTGTAAAAACTTCCTAGCCATCTTTATAATTATTATCGTTAACCCACTCCCGTTCTAAACAATTTTACGTCTGTGTAACCGAACTGTGAGAACAAGTACCTATGCAGAAGCAAATGTCAATGAATACAGCTGTAATTTATAAAATAATTATGGTTTCATTTACCCTGATAAAGTTTTATACATAGTTTGCTCTTGAAACAGCCGCAGAACACAAGTCCAAGTCTAATGTAAAAAAGGTACAAAAACATTCCAAAGTATGTAGATGGCAAATGCAGTTATGAACAAAATATTGTACCACACAAGCACACATTTTATTTTTTATGTTGTTATAACACGATATTACATTTTATTTAGATATGAATATTTTTTAGACATTTATGCCCATTGAAGGTATATTTTTACAACCAACACTATAAGCAAGTTACAAAGCAATCCTGAACGTTTTATTTATACCTGGTATTGACCTCATTTGATTGTGACGTTTATTTTTCTTCTTTTTGTGTTATTATATTTTTTTCTCTATTGTTTTCTTTTCTCCACTTATACGAGTACAGGTTTTAATGTGTATTTACTGTGGACTTGAAATTTATATTTACTTGACGTCGTCGATGAAAATCTTATGTTCTCCATCCTGCCACTCGCCCTATAGGGTCTCGGCATCTTACCCCTTACTATTACATTGGATATGTTTTTCAGTGAAAGAGTGATTAAAACAACTGTAACATGTTGTTGTGTATGTACAGTAGACCGGACCTTAAAAATATAATTTCATTGGTTGGGTCTCATCTAGCTTTTTAGTAGCTAATACTTACTAATGATAAATATATATGTACATAAGTATAATCGGATAACGAGAACGCCTGCCAGGAATCTATTGAAAGTTGAGAAATCGTTTAAACAGCGATACTTATTTTGGATTCTAATAGAAACATTCTATAAAAAATAAAACTTTTAAAGGTTTGAAATAAATCGTATCTTATTTTTTCTAGAAGATAAGATTTATTTATTTTAAAGAAATTAAAAAAAGTAGCATTGTTTACCCAATTTCACAACATACAATCAACAATGTGTTCGTATCTTAAGGACGTCCAATGATTTTTTTTAAATCTGTAGTGTTTGAATAAAAATTTAACAGAAACCGAAAAAAGTAAATATTAGGTCAAGTATTCATTCTACTTATTCGATCATTGCAGTGCTGCTTGCTGCACTTAAAAATAAAAATAAGATCTGAATTATACATTATATTTGTAAAAAATATATCATACGTCTGGCGTTTTAAGCTTTTTACTTTTTGACAAAACATCTTATCCACATTTTAATTATAATATTCTCTTTTTTCGTGTATGATTTTATTATTAACAATACGCCTTTAATAAAACTATAGACACAAATTTAAACAAATTGGGAAACACAATTTTCTAATGTACCTACGGATATACACGTGTTAAAAATAGTGGTTAGAATGCATGCAAATGCAAATTTGGGATAGTATATCTGTAGTAACAAAATGTCCATAAAACAACAGTTTAATTCGTAAAAAATATCAAAAGACTCTACAATTTCTAATACTCTAATCAACAAATTTTCCGATTATAACAAGTAGAGTTGAAGTAAATAAGTGCGTATACGTAACATACATATATAAATGAAATAAATCACTCATACGTTACAGTCAAAATGTTGAATTATTTTTAAACTCAATCGAAGTTATAAAAGTTTGTATTCAATTTTTTGTATCGAATTACTACTTTTTATTAATTTTCTAATATATAAACACAAGAATTCGAACCGAATATTTGGTTTCGAAAACTCTTGTAAAGGAAAAACATTGATTATGCAATTTTAAAGGAAAGAAAACTTGTTTTGAATATAATTAATAGAATATAAAAAACATTATTCATTGTTAAATATCTAAGCATCGTGTAAAAACTGTTCCCTCAAAAAAAGATTCGGTTCAAGATGAGAAAACAAGATTAATGGAATCCATTATGTTTTATTTCGGATTAAGCCGAAGCGTTTTCGGTCGGACTTGAATAAATAAATGTTTAACAGAAGCTCCAACTGAAATAAGTAATCAATGTAAGAAAGCTGTTAAAATGTATGATTCTTAATACAATATTTTTTACATATTTATCTTTTTTGCCACGAAATAACCTCTCTTAAGATAATTATTTGTTATGTACATAAAATGGACTCCTAAAATATTCTCTATACAATGCTTATCTGCTTTTACCCGTTAGGCACAAAAACCATCTTTCCGAATAACACCTTCAGAAAAATAACATCCACGATAATTCGACTAACAATTGGACACTGCAAATTCTTCCACAAGAACGTATGCTCGGACTATAATATATCTACAAATGTATATCACATCCTAGACAAATGCCCCATTTGCAACTGCCACAGGAAAAATATCTTTGGATCCCTAACTATGTACTAACTACAGATTTCTTGAAAAATATTTGTGATAAAAATATAAAATGAATCTCTAAATTAATTGTTGAAACTAAACTTATTGATAGTATATAAGCTTATAAATATAAATATGTCGGATTTGATAGCCATGGCAGCTCCCTCTCTACATATCAGTTAATATAATTTATTTATGTAATTAGTACTAAATAAATAAATAATAAATACAACATAGACTACTGCGGATTATATCGTGTATATACCTCAATTGGTCTAGTAGAACCAAAGCTATGGTAATGTTTTGCTATTTTTATTTCTGAAATATGTCTCTATGGAACACAAATGTCTATATGCATGCAGTATCCATACAAAATTCAGCAAAAATAAGTTTCATTTATAAAGAAATCAAAAACGGCATTTTGTTAGTATCGGTCCATATTTGACCAAGCCACCATATAAAGTCCACTTTCGAAAGTCATTTAAACATTATTGGTTTCTATGACACCCCTGACTATCACTTTTACTAGTAACCGAGTTTGTATCCGAATACCTCTGGCTTTTATCCTTTTCTTACATGAATAACATCATATTGTGTACCCAGGTAGCATAAACAGATAGAATAAAAAATTCCTAAAAACTAAAAAGAGCTAAAAATAGTTGAAAATTCGCTAAAAATTCTATATATGTATACGAGTATATATGAATTATCTAGCACAACTTTCATGAGGCATTTTAGTCTTATGAACAGGTAAAATAATTTGAGTAATTTCATTTAAATGAAAAAAAATGTTCTACAGGGGGATCCAGACAAGTGCAAAAGACAAGTATATATGGGGTTAAAGAGGATAGTAAATTTTTTTAATTCCTTTTGATCTTCTGAAATTCCAATTTAACTAAAATTTAGTACCTTAGATATAACGGGTACTGTGATATGGGATAGTGTTTCTTAAAGACTACTATCAAACCAATATTATAAAAAAAATGCAACCCATTATCGATAAAATTTACAAAAATTAATTTATATAAGTGTATATAAGTGTATAAAAATTTGAAAAACCTGAAAATAGCGACTTGGCTTGGTTACACATATAAAGCGTGATCCATTTCGAGGTTCCCTACTTTTTTAAAGAAAAAAAAAACATAGAAAATTCAAATTTAATGAGGAATGTTTATTATCATTATTATCAAGAACATTCTTTGGCATTTATATTTTTTTAAGATTATCAGCCATGTCACAGAATTTAATTCCGTTCGGAAGTGGAATTAATTCTGTTTTTTTGATTTTTTAGAAAACATAAAACGAATAATTTTTTCGGAAGGAAACCTAGAAATGCTTAAAATTACAATTCCATATAGAAAATTAAAAGTGGTTTCATTTCGATAAAATTTTTGTTTCGCTTTTTCTAAAGATGCAATAAATGAAATTAATTCAACGCCCGAAATTATGTGACATGGCTGTATGTCTATCAAATGTTGGCCATTGGTCTATCCGTTAAGTCCAATTTTCGATAACTCGTTCGAGCATTTCGACTGTTAACTGGCGAATGACACGCGTTATGTTTTCCTCCAAGGCCTGAATCGAACTATCCCCAGAGGAAAAAGTCTAACGGTCTGTTATCATACGACCTTGGTGGCCAATCGACCGGCCTAAAACGTAAAATTATGTGCCCACCGAAGTGTTCTCTCAATAAATCCATTGATTGATACAATGTGTGGGAAGTGGCGCTGTCTTGCTGAAACCAAATATCGCCGGGATATTCAATTTCAGATATCATATAGTCGGTTATCATGGCACCGGCATTATTTTTAAAGAAATAAGGACCGATGATTTCACCGGCCTGAACGTGGTCTATTCAGTCGAATATTATCCAATAATGAATGCTGGGTCTCAAAATGTATGGTGTTGCGAATAGTATACGCTCAATAGACCAATTATGTTGACCATAAATTGAGCGAAGTGAACGAAACACATTCCTTACAGGACGTGAATTTTCGTAATAAAGTTGAACGACTTGTAAACGTTGTTCAGGCGTAAGTCTTTTTATTACTAAATGCTAAACAATACTAAATAAAAAAAACATGACAGCATGACATGACTGACACGTGATCTTTCAAAAAAAGGCTATTGAAAAAAATATCTCTACTTGAATCACCCGTTACAGCCAATCGGTCATGTCGGCATGGGTTTAAAAAATTAAGTAGAGTTCGACGGCATTTATGATTTGAATTCACAACGAAAAAACGTAAATTATGCAATTTTAAAGGAGAAATGGCAATATATGTATTTCATTTCAAAGTTTTTGCTACGTGCAAGAATGTCTATGCACGAGTATATAACATAGAAGTTACAAGTAATGAAAACCAATCAATATAAATATCCCTTGCTCTTGCTATAAAAATTTAAATAGGAATCCTAAGGATTTAAATTTATGATAGATATACATATGTACATATAATTCATATTAATGAACACGTATGTAAATGCACGAGTGAATGGCCTTGTCGTTTCATTGAGTTAAGTTTATATACGTAGATACACACATATTCATAGTATATTTTATTGATTTATTTTCAAGTTTCCAGCATTATAATGACATGGCTTTCAAAACGCTACTTTCATCGTAAATGCCAGCAAATTCTGACCACAATGTGACGTATAAATCTGTATATAGAACAGTATGTACAAAGATAGGTATTTATGAGAGTGTACAATTCTATGTACAGTTGCGGACAAAACAATGAGATCACTAATATGTATGTGAGAGTGAAAAAAACAACCCTAGAGATTTTTAGACTTTTCTAAGAACTTATAATGATACGGTAGAAACATTCAAATACGTAAGAACTGGGATTCTTAAATATTAAATTCAATGATGTCTAAAATGCTAAATTGGTTATTATTTTTCAATAAAATTTAGGCAATTAACCTATTACAATTAATGAGATGAGAAAGCTTATCAGTGTAGATTCGTTATAAGATCATCAGTAATTTGACATTAAGAATTATCTAAGTTATTCGTTTTTAAGTTTTTCTTCGTCTTATCATTCGCAATGAAGAAGTCGTTCTTATTACTTTTCCAACACTCTTATATGTACTCGTATACTGCAAGCATCAATATAAAGTAAACACCTAATATTGTTTAAAAAATTTCTTATTATATGAACATACTATATACTACAATTACAAACTTAAAATAAAATATATTGCTTAATTCATTCGGGTGCTGTAGCTTAATTGGTTAGCGCATTTGATCATTAAGCATGAGTTTGTATTTGTAGGCCTTGTTCGATTCCCAGCCGCTGCCACTCAAACAACATCAGTTTCTGATAATTATTAGTTTTCTTCTATCTATCATAACTAATATTTATCACAGTAAAATAATTAAATAAATGCTATAAAATCAAGCTTTAGCATTAATGCGCCTACTCACCACCAGAGGCGCTGTAATTCTGCACTAAAAACAAACATAATGCGCAACTGCAGAGTTGTGATATAAAAAGCTTTCTTCTTTTACCACCTTTACTTCTTCAAATATCCCCTTTCCAAAGAAAGTAACGCAAGTATATATAGGCATATTAATTGCCTGAGTGTTACTTCTCTTTAAAAAAAAATATAACTCATTAAAAAAACTATAAAAATAAGGAACGTAAAAAAAGAATTCAATTTTAAAGGAAAATTGTCAGATTTTTCGCCTCAAAATAAAGTAAACAAGCTCTTTTTATCCCTTGACACTAGAATTTTATATCATATTTAATATAGATGCGATGTTTAAAAAAAAACAATTTTTCATTGCAAAAAACCATATATCATTATATACTTTTCAATTGTAGTAAGAACCACATTTAAAATTTGCTAAACATTAATTATTATGTATATTAATAATACTAGAGAGCCCGAACATGGGACGTTGTATATACTAAAAAAAAAATATTATTATTGTTAACTAGTGTTTATCATAGTGTAAATATGCTCTTTGTCTATTAAATAAACGATAAAAAAACAAATAAAGTAAACAAGTACATATATTAAAATTATGTAAAACATTGAATTGAATATTTTGTTTGTAGTACTTTTGCCTTTATCACAGCTGACAATATTCTAGACATAGAATAAATGAAAACAGGCGAAATTTTGTTTTCATTTTTGTATTTATTAGTTATTTTCTCTTCTTCTACCATGGCATTCACAAAAATACTTAAAAAAAAATTAGGTGTTTGTGCGATTTATATTAGCTAAACTTTATATAAAAAACAACCGCATACTGCCCGCAAGCTTCTATTTCTACTCTAAAATAGTTGTGAGAAAAAGGGAATATATTTTTAATTTTATAGTGACCTTTTATTCAGTGACTTATAAAAACATGTCATAATGTTTATACAACTTAGAACACTCATGATGCATCAATATTACTTCAAAACTAAAAACTATTTAGCTAATCAAATAGATATTAAAAAATATTTTTAATGAAAAGTTTAATTTTCAAAAGTGTCGTAAGGTCCATGATAAATTTGATGTGCCACAATATCTACGAATAGTATCATGTATGTTAGCGCATTGGTGATCTGAACATAGAAAAGGTATCGTCATCACTAGACCCCAACATTTTGGTAACATAAACATACATTCATACATATAAGTATGTATGTATTGAAACTTTACTTTTCTAAATTTCTAACTAAAATACATACATATGTACAAGTGTGAACGAAAGTAGTTAGTTAATATGTCAAATAAATAAAGTGAATTTAATTACTTTTTTGATAAGATATTAAATAAAAACTTAGTTCAAGTGATAACAAACATTGACAGAGACAGAGCTACGGACTATTCTAACTGAATATTTGGGATTATTGAAATGAGTAATTTAAAATATTACTCTATTTTACTAAACTCTTTAAAATACAAAAGCAACCAACCATAATATTAAAACGAAAGTTTATTTTGAGAGGGTTTTAAAAAGACACTTTTAAGAAATTTTTAATATGTATTTCAGAAATTATATAAAATAGATAAGATAAGTAAGAAAATAACCGGCGGCAATATAATACAAACAAAATAGATTAGTAAACGTATACATTTAGGTTAAATAAAAAAAAATTGAATTGAACAGTCGAAATATGTGATGTGTGCAAAATAGAATATATATTTATCACATTTATGCTTACCATTAGAGCTGTGTCGTTCATGAACGAACGGGTTAAAATGAACTGATCACTTCATTGAACGGAATGAGCCGGTCATTTAACTAACCGGTTTTCGTTCAATAGTGTACGGATAAATTTCGTTCAGTTGCTGTTTATCAAAAGACAAGAAGAAAATCACATTCAATAAGGATTGTATTCATTCGTTCAAAGTGAACGATTGAACGAATTGAATGAACGAATCAGTCTTGGATAAATGAACGAAAATGACCGGTCACTGAAATGAACGACCGGGCACAACTCTACTTACCATATCTATTCCAACTGTATTACATAACGGTACTTAATATTCTGTGATAAACACAACAACACTACACTATGCAATCAAAAAAGAGTAATAAGATTCGTTGATTATTTGAAATGTTTTATTCATAACCAGCGTTGCCACAACGAAAAAAAAATTGTAACCAACATTGAAATAAAAATAACCAAATGGAGAAAAATTAACCAAATTTTTTGTTATTCATTTATTTATAACAATTCAAGTTTTAATAAAAAAGAAACATATAAAAATTGCTAAAAACAATAGGTTTGTTTAGTGACTAAAAACTTTTACAAATTTGTAAAAATTGTTACAAATATTTTTGAAATTTGTTACAAAAAAGTTCTTTCATATATACAAATACGTTAAAAAATGTCTTCAAAATTTAATTTTAAAACTTGTCATGCTAATTTGATATTTACTAAATAAAATATTCTTACATTTTTTATTATCAATAAAAATAACCAAAATGAAAAAAAAATTACACATTTACACACTGAAAAAAAAAATTCACCAAATTTGGTTAAATATAACCAAAACGGCAACGTTGTTCATAACTGATGGCGTATCTTTTATCATACACACAGCTTCAAAAGTGTGTAAGCACCAGTGAATTTTTTGATTTTTTTTAAGATTATGAAAAGCATTATAGTTCAACTTAAAAATTTTTTTTTTCATAACCGAATCTATTATTCAACCAAATATCCAACAAAACGAAACTTTTAAATTTCAATCGATGGATAGATTTTAGGATTTTCATTATCTTAAAAAAATCAAATAATTTGTTGTGTTTACTCACTTTTGAGGCTTATAGTATATCATTTTAAAGAGTACATATGTACATATCTGTAATTTATGGCCAGTTTTTAACTTGATATTTAAATACGAAATTAGTTAATTTTTCCTTAAACTTAAATTGTATTTAAATACGGTTTCATTTTTTCAGTCTCAAATTAACTTTGGTATTTAATTATGATAAAAGTATGGTAGCACTATTAAATATCAAAAAAATATAAACAACTTTTTTCATTTACCAGCTGATTTAATATTTAGTTTACAAATTGTTGTAATCTAAATGGACAAAAGCTGCATCATTCATGTCCTCTTCATCTAAATTCATTGTTTTAGTTTATATTGATAATAATAAGCACAATGTTTTTATTCGCAGCGAGTTTATTTATTGAATATTTTTATTAAATAATAAAAAAAAATTCAATGCGAAATTTTCACAACTTGCAGAACTGTCAAAATCATATGGTAGTATGAAAAACTTAAGTTGTATTTAAGTTGTATTTAAATGGACGTAGTCAGTGATTTAAGTTATATTTAAATATGATCTATAAAAATGAATTTGATATTTAAACAGAACTTAAGTTTAAACACACTATAACTTTTAAGTTAAAAACTGGCCATTATTCTCACTCAGTTGTTGAACATTATAGTGTAAAAAAAACAAAAACTTTTTTGCTTAAAAAATGTCGAAAATTCTCATATGCGTTAAATTTTACTTTACTTTACTTCTTTAATCTGAAAAAGTGCAAGTGCGGCTGAAGCAATTGGTGATTGCTCACCGAAGCTTATTGTGAAAGTTTTCCAACAAAGCGTCATATGCGTTAAATTTTACTTTACTTCTTTAATCTGAAAAAGTGCAAGTGCGGCTGAAGCAATTGGTGATTACTCACCGAAGCTTATTGTGAAAGTGTTCCAACAAAGCGTCATATGCGTTAAATTTTACTTTACTTCTTTAATCTGAAAAAGTGCAAGTGCGGCTGAAGCAATTGGTGATTGCTCACCGAAGCTTATTGTGAAAGTGTTCCAAAGGTTTAAACGTACGAGAGATGGATTTTGCAGGTTAGAAGTGGTGATATTGACACGAAAGACAAAGACCGTCCAGGGGCCAAATCACCGCATTCGTGATCGTATCGAAAAATGATTTCGATATCGAAATTATGATAAAATGTATTAAATTTCTTGCTCGATATCGAATGCCATAATCTCAAATAAGAAAATTACGATATTTTTTACTCGATATCGAATGCGGTGGTTTGGCCCCAGGCCAGATAAAAATGTTTGGTGGCCAAGAATTGGAGCCAATGTTGCCAAACTCAACAAGAGATTGCCAAATTATTGGGAGCTACTAAAGCAACAGTTTAAAAATGTTTACATGTTTAAATGCTAACAATGGCCGATACTTTCAATAAATTTGTATTGCATAAAAGTTTCAAAATAAAAGCTAAAAATTTAAAAAAAAAATCACACATTTTTAAGTTATACATTTAATACGTTAGCAAGAATAACTATTAGGCTATTCAAAAGTAGCTTTCAAAACTATTTTTAATATTAAAACTGTTTATATACTATTCATGACAAACAATTTTAAATTTATAAAAAAAGACCTTAAAGAATTATTGGAATATTAATAAAAAAAAAGTTCAAATAAACTATAATAAAATATATTTATTATTAATTTTAAATTGTTTAAAAAAAAATAAAAACTTACCAAGTGCAAAACAGTATTGACAACTTCACGATTTGTAACTTGACCAACTTCGATGAGACCGATTAGTACAGCAAATTTTAAATTATCAGCAGTAGTCATTCTTACAATTTCATCCGGCCGTTTGATTTCACTAAACGGCGGACGAATTAAGTCCGCCATGGTTAATTATTTGTCGTATTTACCAAAGAATAATAATGAATTCAACTTTATTATTTTTGTTTTTTTTAGATCTTTTTAGATAACAGATTTTTTCAACAGACTAGGACTTTCAAACATTTACCATGAGAGACATTCTTGTTGTTTATTTATTTATATATATGTACGTATGTATTTATTAATATTTTTTTTATATTGAGGATTTTCTTTGTTTTCTTTTGTGCTTAAATAGGGACACACATATTTGGATTTAAGCGAGTAAAACGACTAAAACATTTACATGATGAAGCACAAGCACGTTAAACATATTTTATTTAAGTTTTAATTTAAACTATGTTTAGGTTTTAATACATATTTTCTTTTATATTGCATGCAATTGATGTTGTACAGCGTAAATTACAGTGTTTTTCACAAACTTTATATATTGTTTGGATATAGAAAGATTAAGGTTTTTATAACGGATTGGGTTAAAATATTTTTCTTGATTCGGAAGTGCACACTCACATTCAAATTTTGACACTGCAAAGCAAAAAAGAAAAAAATAATATATTAGTACAGATATCTGAATTTATAACTAAAAGGTCATAAATCGAAACAGTATTTACACATTTGCTTATTTTATAAAAAATGTAATTAAAATCAACCTTCACAATATAATTTTGTGTCTAAATTTTTAAATTTTTAATTATTTTGAACTTTCTCGATTTTGAGAAATTCAGAATAATCTACTGTAAGAATATATATGCCTATTGTCTTGTGGTATTTATTTACCGATCCGGTGGTTAAAAAATAACGGTTAGGCTAATTTTTATTATTTCGGTAATGTTGTTTCAACGGTACCGGTAACGACATGACATATTGGGTAATGGAAATTTAATAATTATTAAATTATTAATTACGTATTACAATCTAATTTCGGCAGATACAGATACTTTTTGTTTTATTAATTTGTTTTGATAGTTTTCTTCCCAGAATACAACTTTGTCCACAAAAAAAACTGTAGACAGTAATTTAGCACAAAATAAAAATTTTATTCACATAAGAGAAACAAAAAGAAACTTCATTTAAATCTTAAAATTTAGTAGGCAACTGCTCACATTTTTCTTTTGCATGCTTTGAGGATATTTTCCATCAGATATGAAGCTACAAAATTTTAATTCATCGTTCCCGAGATTATTCTTCCAGGAAATTATAGCTTTTTTATAAATGCTCATTTGTAAAAGAAATACGGGTCTGTCGGTCATTAGTTAACCATTGGTAAACTAAAATACTAACTATTGTTTAACTATTACTTTATATTCTTATGGCAAACTAAGCATTGCGAATAAAAAGAATCATTAGTTAAGCTTTTGCCATTAGCTAACTAAAGACTGTGAATTGAATCCACACAAGTTTTTTTCATTAAGTCGTCTTCTTATGGTTCTAGAGAAGGTAATACCGAATTTTTCAGAAAGATCTGATAAACATCATGATTCAAACATGGTCAATAAGGTGCTTTGATATTTCTTTGACTCTATTATTCATTATATTTTGGTAGAAAAACTACTTAATTAATATCTATAATTAAACCCTCAGATCCCAAGGATATTTCAGATATACCACTAACACAGTTCGAATATGTAGTGTGGTATTCGAACAGAAATATGCCAAGTTTATTTCAGATATCCTACTACATACTACTTTTATGCCAAATATTGTTTTTTGTATCTTTTTTATTTCTGAAATTATTTCAAATATATTTTTTATATAGTAATTCAAGTATTACGGCTGTCAAGTGCTTATTATTGCTCTGTTGAATGTAACATCATTAATGTTAAAAAATCGGATTTTCGTCGGTACTAGTTAAATTCGAATTTATCTTCCCGCACATGGACTTTTTCCATAATTTTATTTTTTTCTCGCAGAAATGCGGAACGTAAAACAAACACAAAGCGAGCCTTATAAGTAAAGCAAACGTTGGTAAAAGCTTTTAAAAAAATTGAGGACTCGTTGCCAAAAGACATGAAGAAAAAAGATCCGACAGTAATAACAAATAAGCCATTAAATCTCTATTTGTATTTTCTACCGTCGTTTTTCTTGTATGGGAAAATCGCGCATTCCTTATATTTTTATGACTGGCTTCTAAGGTTTCTTCGGACAAACACCCTATGATAAAAATACTTTTGAAAAACGTGTAAAAGGTTTTTTTTAATATTTTGTTACCTATTGGCAAGTTGAAAACCTTATGACCAGTATACCAGACATACTGAATTAAATATGAGTTCCTAGTAATATTTCGCAGCTCCTTAAGATAAAACTCTTAATATTATGCCAAAATTATCAATAAGACTTCTATCAATTCCCGTAATTTCAGCAGAAATTTCACTATTTTGAAAAAAAAAACGTCGAGCCGTGTTTCCATAGTTAGTAGATCCGTCCGTGTTTTGAATTAGTTTTGAATTCTTTTTTTGTTTTGTGAAAAAATTGAGGTATTTTCCTTATTGACTCGCCAAACTTTCAAAGGAAAACGGTAAGCAATGTGCAATATGCATTCAAAAAAGCCTATCCAGCAGTGAAGTGTAGAAAGCCCATATTTATAATTAGACGGTGCTACAAAATTTAAAGTGACCTAGTGTATGTTAAAGGTCTAAAAGAGTGTATTACAAAACCAGTTTTAAAAGTTTCAATATACCTCCAAATTTCCGAGTTATGGACCAAAGAAATTTTTTTGAGGCTGCTACTTTTAAACAAATTTAACTTTTTTATTTATTAACCGATATTTGAAATTCAAAAAGTTCTGGAAAGTAAAATAATTGTTATTTTTAAATATACATACTTCTCGTACAATATTAGAACAAATATGAATAGATTTTTTCAATTATATGGAAAATTTTTAATTTTTTTTTTTAAACTTTTAAAATTTCTACGAGACTTTTTTCCGAATTTAGTTTAAAGACAATAAAAATATATTAAAGATAGTATTTTTCTGAGCAAAATGAGACGTCATTTGTTGAAATCGGTTGAGAATCGAGGAAGTTATAGTACTTTTTACGAACAAAAGAGTGTAAATCTGTTTCGATTAGATTAGCATGATTTAATATAATAACTTAATTTGTATCACCAATTTTTACATGAATTTTTTTAAAAATGTTTTATAATCATATCTTTAGTCTTTAAAAATATACAAAATTTCAAATTTCCGGTTAAAAATCATAATTTTTCTTACTAGTGGTTAGATTTGTTAACAAAGTCTAAAAAATCGCCTACCTTTTATTTATATATTTTTTAAATTTTTTTAAAGTTTGCAAAACTTTAGGGTTTCCCCCAAAAAAAGAAAAAAATTCTTTAAATTTTTGGAAAGTTTTTGTCACTATTTAATAAAAATTATACACTACATTAAAATTAGATTCATTTTTTATAGTAATAAAAAAAATTGTATAAACAATTTTTTTTGTATAAACAATTTTTTTTTCTTTTAATTTTGGCAACCCAACTTTTGCATTTTGGTAATTCAAAAAAAAATCGCAAAAGTTGTCGATGGCACAAACAACTTTTCCATAAAAAATATTTACCCAAAATTATTTTTTGTTTTTTTTTTTGTACCTATAGTAATAAACAAAACTGTTAAGTTTCAAAGCACAGTAAACACGGTAAAAATCGTTTTTCCGTTCAACAGTTTTACCTCAAACGTTTTCTGACTTTAGCGCCCTCTACTATTAACAAAAAAAGAGATCATAAATTCTACTTACGAATCTATTTAAGGTACTTACTTAAATATTCTAAGCACTTTATTTTATTTTAATTTTGCCTATGGGACAAAGCGCTGATAAAAGAAAAATCGAAACAGGAGCTGTTGGCGATTCCAAAAAGCGCGTTTAGAAGGATTGGAAAAAACGCTGGGACAGTTATTGATGTATAAATAAATAATTTTTGAAATAATTTAAAATAACGGTTATTTTTTGATCAGACCTCGTATAAGTAATATAAAACCAAGGGAGGTTTTATGTTGGTATGAGGTTGCATTTCCGTACATGTAGTTGTCAATTTTGTTTTTTGATGTTATTATAGACCACCTAAAAATAGATCTACAAACAAATGGATATTAGATATTTTTAAAATTATAATGACCCAAAACACACAGATTTATGTGTTAAAATGTAACTATTGTATAGTCCAAAAAATTTTCAACGAGAAGATCGTGATGCTGCTCTTATATCCGATTTTACGAAAATAAATAAACTTATATTAAAGGCCAATAAAACAAAATTAATTAGATTTAAACCGTAGTGTACTAGGGTGTTTTCAAAGTAACGGTCGTTAAAAAGGTAAACATTTATAAAGTAACGACTGTTACCTTTTTAATGGTCAAAAAAGGTATTGAAATTTCATTTTTTATGAATTCTTTCGATTGCTACCGATGCTTGAACTTTCGCAGGTTCAAAATTTAGCAATCCTCGTGGCATATTTGCTTAGGTTGCAATTTTATTTTAAAAATCACCGAAAATCGGTAACGACCGTTACTTTGGAAACACCCACTAGCAACGTCAACGTCAGTATTTTTGTTGATGGCAGAGAAATCATCGAAGTTAGCTTTATAAAGTATTTGGGAATATTTTTGCAAAATAATTTGTCTTAGAGTCGACATGTACAATATTTGAAATCAAAAACTGCACAAGCTGTTGGATTTTTGTATAAATTTAAAAACAAATTTGATCGTAGTACTAAATTGCTAATATAATTATAATGCCTTAATTCAAAGCCATTTTACTACTTGGCCATATCGTATGGGTAGAAGAAAAGTTCCGGGCTGAAACCACTTCAACGGATGCAAAATATAGCCCTTAAAGTAGTAGGTGACCTTTCAATTAGGCACTCAACATTATTATTATATAGGTAGTAAACATTTTGATGCAGTTTTTATTTAAAGTAAATTTAATTTATATACCTAATATTTTTACCAACTCGCCTCAATAAGGCCCAAAGGGCCGCTGAGGCATCATTATTGTAATATTGTAAATAATAAGAATTAATTTTTTTTAAATAGGACCTACCTAATAAAAAGAAAACAAAAAAAAACAAAAAAAAAACAAAAAAAAAACAAAAAAAAACAAAAAAAAACAAAAAAAAACAAAAAAAAAACAAAAAAAACACTCCAAAAATCGCCCAAAATTTCAATAGTTTTGCGACCTTCAAATAATGATCAAGTTAAAAAAGTTCAACCGTAACTAAAGAAAAATTTATATTCTTTAAGTTTCTATTCTACATAATACATACTTATTTATTAGCAATTGCAAAAATATTTATTTTACTTCGTACGAATGAAAAACAAATTTCTCCCAAAAATGAGTAGGCAAAATAGTTTTGTCAAACACTGTAAATACATTCATCCATTCTAAACATGTGTAAATATATATGAATATACATGCATATGTACAAAGTTAGTAGTCTGATTAACGAAACTTTAATTTACTACTAACTTTCCACACCGTAGATTCTATAGGGAGAAAAAAGAACAAATAAAGAGAATACAAATTTATTCTGTCTCGTTCTTAATTAAAAATTAAATAAGACAGAATTTAATATAGCCAGATTTGCCAATTTTAAATAATCTTGCCGGCTTTTTGTACAAATCGTCGGAATTCCTTCCAATTTAACAACTTTTCGGAAAAGTAAAAAGTAAAAAACTTTTTATATGGCTTCCATATAAAAAACATATTAACGAATATCGCTGAAAATTTTCGAAAATTAATAATCATTTTTATGATTTTGATTTTTATATGATTTTTAGAATACTTTCTAAATATCAACAAGTTAACAATTTGAAAACTATCCAATCCTCCCATATTTTTCAATTGTTTGTTTCATACAGATCATCCAGAATTGAAAAGGTCTAATGGGTATTAGTGCCATTTTTTTGGATACTTAATACTCAAAAGTAGTTAGTTAGTAGGTAGTTAGATCTATAAAAATGAATTTGATATTTAAACAGAACTTAAGTTTAAACACACTTTAATTTTTAAGTTAAAATCTGGCCATAAGTGCTAAAATGTTGTACAGAAGAAAAAATAAATGCTACATTTTTTCAATGTATCAATACCTACAATTTTTATTTCAAATGTTACAAATGTTTTCTAACTTTGTTCATAATAATTGTTGACTTGTTTAACATATGTTTAATATATTAATTCAAAAACTTCTATGTTCATTTACTTACCACACCGAAAGAAATTTAGTTGAAATATTAATAACAGTTATTTTTTATTTGTCCAAAATATTTTTTGGAGTAAAATAGTAAAAATTTTTTCGAGAAAAAAATAGTTTTTTATCAAGCAAATTATGCTAAAAAGCATTCAGCATAATTTTTAAAAATTTCAAGCATGTTTTAGAAACAATATGCTAAATCTAGCACTGAAAGTGCTAAAATGGCAAGACTGGCCAAGACTTAAGATTAAATTTAAGGTATCACATGTGTTAGAATACAGAATACCGGCTTCGCATTGTAAAAATTTCTTGTATTGCCGGTCTACGGCCGGGTGGAAGGATTTTCTGCTCTATAGTAGGGATGGACAAAAAACATCAATGTTTTAAAAACACTCGATGTATTGTGTCGAAACATCGATATAATCCGATGTTTTTTTTTTGCTTCTAAACAATCGGAAAACATCGATGTTTTCTTTCGATGCATCGAAATGACAAATTGTATACAGAACGTGTATATTGGTATATAAACGTGTATACATATCTAACATTTTAGACCCTCGATTCAAAAAAAATGCAGTCTAATGATGCAATAGCCGTTGCCAATGCTGTATTAAAGATCAAGGAATTAATGAAAAATACTCTTTTGCAAAATGAAGATATTGAATCTGACTCAGAAAAATCCGATAAAAGTGAGGATACTTTTTCATTATGGACTACCCATTATAAACTGGTTCATAGAAATTGGAAAAGCAACAAGACTGAAGATATATTTTCTGATGAACTTTCAGTTTAATTGAGGACTCCTGTTGGAAGACTGAACGAAAATCCGTTGGATATTTGGAAAGATTATAAATCACAGTTTCCCAAGCTTTACAAGATCGCTTTTAAATACCTTACAATGGTGGGAATATCGGTTTCGGTGGGAATATCGGACTCAACAAAGAAACAGATTGAGTGGTGAAAGACTTCGTAAACTTTTATTTCTAAACAGTATTGAAAAAAAGTATTGGGAGATGTAAAATAAATTTAAGATTTTTCGAAAATATAATAATAATAATAAATATGTAATTAAAAAAAAGAGATGCAATCGGATATATATAGGTACGACAAAACGATCATTACAAACAAGAATGATTGAACATAAAAACGACATAACAAAACTTAGGGAATCAACAGGGTTGGCAACACATATTCTGTCATCTGGACATAAAATCAACTTTGATGACGTAAAAATTTTAGACATAGAGGGTGGAGTAAAGAAAAGGTACACAATAGAAAGCTTACATATACAACAAAAAATAGAAAGGACTATGAACAAGAAGGAGGATACTGACAATATAAATACAAGCTATAAAGTTGCAATATAACTTCAAACTGTGATATTAATTTTTAAGCTGTGGTTTAATTTATTGCTTGTGTTTAATATGTTCTTTGGTTTTTGTAAAATTTATTTAATTTTAATTTAATGTGAAAATTACTGTTAAATTTGTAAGTCTAAAAGGAAAAAATATTTGGTGTATTTATTTTTTATTAATGTATTATAATTTTTAATTAAATAGACGTAACCCTGATGAAGTCAACAAAAAATTGACGAAACGTTGGAAAACATGTAAAGAAGTTTTTTATTTACATTAAATAATATAGGCCCAATTAGCTGACTTGATACAATTCAAACATAAAATATCTATTGAATTTGGCCAAATAACACATTAGCATAAAAAAAAAACAATCGGTGTATAAAAAACATCGATGTATTTTATGAAATATCGATTCAACATCAATGTATATTTGTGATGCATCGCATTAAAGCTTAATTTCTTGACTTGAAAATACTGTAATTTATCTACTTACTCATATAGACCTTTTTGCCGGATTTTTTAGATTATTAAATTTCGGATCAAAAAATAATTTTGCGAAATTTATCAATAGGTAGTCCATATAAATAGGTCATGTTACATATCGTTGGAAAGTTCTTTAAAATACCTATCATTTAATATATACATAGGGTGAATGCACGAGTAGTCGGCAGTTTAACTTTTTTTTCGTTTTCAAAATAGTATTGTATTGTCAATGGATTATAGTTGCTAAGCAAATTGTGTAGTTTTTAACTCAATTAACTGTTTTATTGTTTGTTTTTATTTCATTTGAGAAAATTAAGAGTATCTTAAAATATTAGGTTTTTGGCTATAGTCGCCACTTTTTTTCCTAAGTTCGGCACTTTATGCTCCTATTGTCGGCATGTCGGTTTTTCAATAAGGAAATATTAAGATCATTAAGAAAATCAAATGTTTTTTTTTAAAAATTATATTTTTTATAATTTATATTTATATTCTTTTTATTTAAATAATACTAATGGAAGTTTGGATACTTATTTTCTTAAATCTATGTATGAAAAACTACGTAAAGAAAAAAAATATTCACATTAGGGTCAATTTATCGATCTTCTGACTCGATATGGGCTCTCCATGCAAGAGCAGATATAGCACTAGGGGTATTTGGCTTTAATGAGAACTTTGAAGAAGTCGATGGTTTAGGAAAATATAAATGCTTTTCAAAGGTTGGTGACACGGAATCAGGTATAATAAGCGACGAGCCTACGCAATTTTAAAATTACCAAACGGGATTCTTCTAAAGAAGGTAATACCGTATGTGGACCCATTCTGCGAGGACCTTCTGACACGCGTCCGCTAAGCCTATCCTGAATTGTTGAACGAGGAACACCATATTTTTTGCTGCCACCTAAAATGGATATCTTGTCTTCTCTAATCTCGCAAAAAGCTTCTTTTAAAGCATTTTCAGAATACTGATGCATTGGTCTTTTTCCTTGTGGGTGCATTATAGTTTTCTGAAAAGTTTTTACCAACCACCCTTAAAATTATAATATTTGTATTCTTAACAAAAATAAATGCCGCCTTTAGAATACTTAGAATACTTATAGTCGGCATTCATATGGTACTCAATATTGCCGACTATTGGGTAAAATCGTTTTAAACTCTGTTTTTTTATACGAATTCAAAAGACAGAAGAGGAATAAACAAATTTTTATAATTTGAGCTCAACATGAGAAAAATGGATTTTACCTATAGTCGACACCATATGCCGACAATAGAAAATCATAAAATTTTGTATTCCTAATGCCGGCAGTCCCTAAAATTATTAAAATTAAATATTTTTTATAAAAACTGTTTCAAAAGAGCAATATATAGGGAATATACTATCTTTTAAAAAAGGTTTTGCAAAAAAATACTTAAAGATATGTATTTACTTACTTGTTTCACTTCACATTCGCACTAAAAAAAAAAAACTTAAAAAACAAGCACTACGGCACGTATCAAAAGATCGTCACTGAATGAGGACAATTAAAGATCAAACTACTCGTCTCATCCAATTGTGAATAATAGATTTAGAGAATTGAGTGTTTTAAGAATTAAAGAGTAATTGTAATCATGTGTAAATTTACCGTTATTCTTATTTATTTGACTTTTAAGTCAAAAGTGCCGACTATACGTGCATTCCGACTTTACGTGCATTCACCCTATATCGTCTAACAAAAAAATGTAGTTTTCAAGATATAGCTAAATATATTACAAACTTTGGAGCCCCGCCCACTCGAAAATAGGCGTGACCGCCCCGATTTTTTTTATTTTAATCAGAATTTAAAATTCTATTAGTGATAAAATTTTGATAGTGATTTGAAAAAGTCACTAAAACCGACTTAAACCGTTATTTAGAGACCTTCTACACTTAGGTTTATTGAATACCGACTTCGTATAAACCATTTTTTTATTACAAAATTATTTAAAAGATACTTTTTATCAGAGGTATTGTGGTTATTCAATGATACTCATATTGTTCAAATAATTTATAGAGCATGTTTAGAGAGCATATTAATTAATTAGAGAGAAATATTAATTTTCTCAGTTCTCAATTTTTGTCTTAATTTTAATTCATTTTATTACATTTCCTTTTTTTATACATACGAGTATATCTTATTTCTCATGATTTATTTTAATTTCTTGATTTCAATTTGTCAATTAAAATTCATTATTTTCACTCATTTTCAACTTGAAATGGTGTAGTTTAGCTAATTTCAAACATTTTATATTCTTTTACACATTATGTTCAGAGCTACTAAAACCTAGCAAGCACAAAAACATATCATAAAATATAGGTACTATATGTAATATATACCTACATATATGTAGGTACATATATATATTTCATAATGGACTGTCGATTGTCTAAAATACATACATCTCAATTTTAGAATTTTCATCAAATTTGTCTGGCAGCCCCAGGACAGAATACAAAAGTATAATAATCATTTATTTTTGTTTTCTTTCCATTATTTTATGACTGTAATACTATGGAGATTATATAAAAATATTAAAATAAACAGTAATCATTTACTTTTGCTTAAAACAATATTTTTGTTCAACTTTATTTTATTAAGCGAAAGAAATGTTTAATACTAGCTGAAGCCATCCTATATAACCTCACTTTTCTTTATTTATTTAACGCCGGAATATTTTTATTACTTTATTATCCCTTTTTATCAGAATATATATAATTTATATTGAATATTTTCTGAATTGTATAATTTTATTTTGTTATTCCCAATAAGGGAAAAATCAATGAATGAGCACCATGAAACGCAATAACACGAAAAGTAGACAAAACAGAACACAAAACTAACTACCAACCAACCACTGTTTTCTACAAATTTTAAACCACAAAAGCAACAACAAAAATACTCCCTGTTATATTAAATGAATTCGTTTTTCTTTTTCTTTAGCAGTCATTATAAATATGAAATAAACAAAGTATTGTTCTTTTTGTTGTCCACCTATAAAAGTTAAATTGGATATAAAATATTTTTTTATCTTTTTACAAAATTATTTATTTTTTTATTGGTCGTTTTTTTTCACTTTTTAACTTTCTCCTTCGAGTACAATACACTCACACATGCAAACTTAATAAAACTTCTCTTTTTTACTCTTATTTAAAGGAAAAAACTCTCTCACACATATGAATTGGAAAAAATCATGTAATTTATTTTTTCTTATTGGCCATTTTTCATTATTTTTTTCTGTTTTTAACTAATTGGTAATCACCTTTAATATCTCGTTTATAATTGCACAATAAATTTGGTTTTTTCTTTTCATATGCTACTACTACTGATATTTCTTTTTGCCCAAAAAAAATAATAACTAGAAAATTGTTATTCATTCGGTACTTCTCGCGTATTTTATCGAAAAAGAACAGACCACGAACGGCACTCACGAATGACTAAATTCTTATTAGACTACCACCTTTTGTGTATTGGTTTTAATTTAACCTCTATTTGTGTTACCAGATGCTGGTTATGCATAACTTGTCCCAAATCTGAAGAGTAAAATCTCTCAAGAATTTAGATTTTATTTCAACAGTAATCTTATTCTTTGTTATTAGAGTTTATTTGAAATTTTTTTATTAATATTTTAATAATTGTTCAAGCTTAAGGTCTTTTTCGAAGAAAATGTTTATTAAAAATTTTATTCGAAGTTTTACTTCAAGTTAAATATACAAATTGTTTGAAAACAATTATATACACTACAATTTATTTTTGTATATTTCTTTTATATATTTCACATAGCTTTCCGTTGGAAAACGTAAATGTAAAATCATACAAATATATACAAAGAGACACTAGCAAAATGTAAGGCATTTTCTGGCCTGCTAAAGCCGTCAAAATTTTTAAAAAATTTTACAAATTCTCGCAAGAGGAATAATTCTCAATTAGTATAAAATGTTTATGTTTTATTTTCAATATTTCGTCTTTGTATAGCATCTTCAGGAAAAAATTTTTTCCTGAAAATAAAACATTAAAATTTTATTAAAAAAGATCTTAATCTAAATATCTCAATTTACCGTTATCGCTAAAATGCCGATTTCAGATATATTGAATATTATTAAAATTTACAAAAATAAATTTTATTTATAAAATTCAAAATTCAGTGAAAAGGTATTAATCATGGTGCAAATATTTAAGGTGAGTGCAAACCGGCGACATATACAACACAATAGAGAAACAACAGACATTTTGTGCGTGTAAAAATACTTGAAAATGTATAATTTTTGTCATAAGTAAATTTGTAAACAAAGTCAGTCAGTTGTGCTACTGCACTCACCTTGTATAGTTACACTGTAGGTTATCTTGTTTATATTGTAATAATTGTTTACATTTGACACTTAATTGTTTTTGAGTAGTTTCAAATTCATATATCTAAAATTTGGAATGCTTTACATAGTGAATAGAGAAAATTTTCTTACACGCTGTCTCAATTTAAATCAGTATTATTGGAACTTACTGCATGGAAATTGCCACGTCTTGCCAAGCTATCGTTTTGTGCACACGTGAAGAAGATGTTGGCAGATATATGACGTGTTGATGTTTGAAATCTAAAACTTCTTTGTAATTTTTAAAATGGCATTTTTGAATAAAAAATACATTATTAGTACGAACAAATGTTCTGACACCGTTGTTCGAACAAAGACATAATATCGAAAAGAATTGTTCACACAAAAATTTATGTACGGATATGAAATTAGTCACTGAGTGAACAAATTGATGGAACGTCGAAAACGAGGATTATGCAGAAAAGTACTAAATAGCTTATCATAGAATTATTGTGGTCGAAAGTACTAAATATTACATCCCTGCAATTATTTACAGAGTTGTATTTAAAATGAATCTGTTTCCAATTGAATGGAAATTAAAAAAATTATGCAAGTGATAAACATTAAGTAAAAGACAATTCGACAAAATATACAGAAAAAAAAAACTTAAAATTAGAAAATATTTGTGTTCTTAAAGGGTTATTTTAGAGTGAAACAAAATCATACACAAAACCATAACATATTAGCAGTAATTAATTGTTTATATAAAAATATTTGTTTTGGTGCTGTTTAAAAATAAAGCAAAAGGATAGGTGTGTCGCTGCTGACGATTGTGTTTTTTATTATTACATAGGTACATATCTACACACATCTTTATGTACATATACATATGTTTTTACGTCGTACAAAAATTCATAATACCATAGATTTATCATAAAAGGGGTTGAATAAAAACAGGTGAATAGATTTAAAACATTAAAAATAAAGGCTTAAGTCGGTTTGAAACTCAACACCATTGGGTGCAAGTGACAGATTTATTTATCTGTTTTGGCTTAAATCAAGATCGTGACACTGGCTTGGATTTTAACAATTTTTTTACAGCATATAGGTATCTTATTAATTTCTATACTTATTAATGCTCTCCCGCTCTTTTATGGTTCGCGAGTTATTCATCTTTAACGTTTTGATATATAACTGAAAATATCAACTATACCAGATAATGTATCTGGCCAATATGCGTACTGTTTGAAAGCGCTCGGAAAGGTCGAATGATATATAATATGACGTAATCCATTAACCCATTGTGAGCCTACAACTGAATTTATGTTTTTTTTTACAAAAGTGATGATATCTCAAAAATAAACCCATTTAATGATAATTTATGTTATAGGTAGGTATACACTTTTATAGATAACTTTTCAAGCTTTCATTCATAGGTCTTAAATGTCGCTGATATTTGAGATTAAAAAATATTAATTTTTTAAACAATTTTAAATCACTTCCAAAATTTTATCTCCTGCGTAGTTTTATATTTTAAGTAAAATTATGTATAGAAAATCTTTATTTTGCGAAGATGGTGTTCTGTATAACATAGAGGAGAAAAATCCTTCTGCTTGGCCGTAGGCCTGTAATGCAGAAAATCTAACTAAGTAAATTGTTTAAAAAAGTATGTATTTTTGTAATTAATCATTTTTAACCTCACATAAATGCAACAGTTTAAAACCTAGGACTAAATGGTACCTATAAGTATGTCAACTGAAAGCTGGAAAAGTTCTCTATAAAATTGTATATAACATAAATTATCATTAAATGGCTTCATTTTCAAGATAACATCACTTTTGTAAAAAACTCAATATGAAAAAACATAAATTTAGTTTATACCTATATGTATATCATTTGAAAGTGCTTTGAGATGCCTTTAGAATGATGTACAACACGACACGTTTTTATGAACCCATTAAAGCGCAAATTAAAAAACGTACTTTTTCTTAAGAGGATTTTTTACAAAAGTCCCGTTATTTTGAAAAATCATCGATATAACGGTACAAAAAAGTGATCAATAGAAAGCATTTCAAGCTTTCATTTGATATATTTTTAATATATACTTATACATATGTACATATCTTTATAAATTTATAAATTTAATATTCTTCATAAGATGGTTTTAATTATATGATTTTGAAGAACAAGTCGGTTTTGTAACACTGTTCAAAAAAAAAAAAAATCGGAAGTTACTCACGTATACGGTGTTCTGTACTTCGCATAGTACAGATTTCCTGTATTGCCGGCCTAAAGTAGGGATAAAGGCTTTCCTCCTCTATGGTATAGAGAACACCGGCTTCGCATAGTGCAGATTCAAAGAGTTATTCTTATATAATAAACTAGCGGACCTGGCGAACTTTTCCTCGCCCCAATTTTAAGCCTTCAGACAAACTTTAGAGTAATAATATAAAACAACAGGAATAATTTCACACAAAATTTCGTACAAAAAAATAAATTTTCCGCAATTTTCCATGTTTTACAGCAAGAATTTTCTATTTTTTATTTGGAAAGCCATTAAAGAATAATTTTACACAAAATTTCATACAAAAACTCAATTTTCGAGATTTCCCGTTTTCCGACTTTTGCGAGAGGTTTTCCAATTTTCCGAGTTTCGCATTTTCCGCAATTTCCCATGATTTACACCAAGAACTTTCTCTTTTTCCATTAAGGAATAATTTCACACAAAATTTCGTACAAAAAAATCAATTTTCGATTTTTCCAATTTTTCGCATTTTCCGCAATTTTCCATGTTTTACACCAAGAACTTTCTATTTTTTCATTTGGAAAGCCATTAACGAATAATTTCACACAAAATTTCGTACAAAAAAATCAATTTTCCAATTTTCCTACTTCTGCGGAGAGATTTTCCAATTTTCCGCAATTTCCCATTATTTACACTAAGAACTTTCTATTTTTTGATTTGGAAAGCAAAATTTCATACAAAAACTCAATATTCGATATTTCCCATTTTCCGACTTTTGCGAAGAGGTTTTCCGATCTTCGCATTTTCCGCAATTTCCCATCATTTACACCAAGAACTTTCTATTTTTCCATTAAGGAATAATTTCACACAAAATTTCGTACAAAAAAATCAATTTTCGATTTTTCCAATTTTCCGCAATTTTCCATGTTTTACACCAAGAACTTTCTATTTTTTAATTTGGAAAGCCATTAAGGAATAATTTCATACAAAAATTCGATTTTTCCAATTTTTGGAGGGATTTTCCAAAATTTTCTTCCGTAAAAACCTTCTCCTCGAAAATACGAACAACTGACAAAAATTTTTACAGAAATCGGCCAAGCCGTTCTCATTTTATGAATTACTAGGTATACATTTTTTACACCATTTTTATATATATAACTCGATTTTCCATTTTTCCGGAGGAATTTTCCAAAATTTTCTTCCATAAAAACCTTCTCCTCGAAAATACGAACAACTGACAAACAATTTTACAGAAATCGGCCCAGCCGTTCTCATTTTATGAACTACTATACTATACATTTTGACACCATTTCTGTATATGTGTATATTAAATGTTTAACTTTAAAGTTTTAATTTTTTATGATTGTGACTTATTGTTTTATTTTCCTGATGATGCTTACCGAAATATCGAAATATTGAAAAATAAATAAGATAATTGATTATAACACACACCTCGAGCCTGATTATTTACCTAATTTATTTGAAATTTAAAAAGGTCGAAACAAAAACATATTTAGTTAGGCAGATTTATTGTAATATACATACTACATTTTTCAATGTCAGTACATTGCTAGATCTGTCAACGTTGTAAGATCTGACAACCGTGTGTACAAAGCTTAAAACTAAATTTCCATTATTTTTTCATTTAATTTTAAAAAATACACCTACCTACTAAGTGTTATCAAAAATCCGTGTACATATGTACACGCCATTTGGCCTGCTTAAGAAATCATGTTAATAAATACATATAAATTATTATTATATTATATTTGTTCTATTATCACTATAATAAAATTATTTAATATACGGACATGGAAGACTTTAATTCTTTTTTAACTAATTTCTGAAACAGAATTTTTAAAAAGAATATCGCCAAGTTGACAATTGTTTATTTTATGATTGGCTTTACAATATAATATTTTCTACTCTCATTCGTATTCCAATCAGCTGTTGTATTATTAGTAATGGAAGTTTGTTTACTTATTTTTTAGATGAATTCATTTAACTAAATCCAGTTCTGCTTTAAATGCCGTGGAAGGCAGAGTATAACTCTGTATATATGCTCTGTGATTTTAAATATATATTAAATATAGGCAAAAATAAAATCTACAATGTTATAAAAAATTAGAAATAAAAATTCTAGAGCAAAAAGAGAAACAATTTCCAAGAAATAGAAACAATGAAGGAAGAGAAATGAAAAATAATCGAATTGAGAGGCAATCACAAAGAATAATGAATACACAACAGAAAAAATAGATTTCGTAATTTTTAGTTTCTTTGTTCGTTCAACGAAGTAAAGCGACTTTACTCTCGAGCCGTTTTAATAAATAATTTTGGTGAATAAAACATCTTTGAAAGTATTAATTTAAATTTGTGTAATAGAAAAACTGGATTGATTAAAAAATAAAACGTAGTTTATTTTAATGATATTTTATCACAAAAGTGTACCATCATTACCTTATAATACATATGTATTTTAATAATTCGCATTTATAAAAAATACTACAAAAATTTAACTGAAATAGTTTTTGCGAAAGTTAAAAAAACCACTAAAGGATATTTTGTGATTATCAAATCACACAAATTTATATGTATGTATACATACATATATATGTAAGTATGTATGTATGTATGTATATGTTAACCTTAAAAAATTAACTTGTAACAATTATTTATTTCCATTTTCCTTAAAATGTAATGTTAATTGAAGATTTCACCCTTATTTCATCACTTTTGACTTTGGCTAAGAACAACAATAGCTTCAAAAATAATATAAAACAAAAAATCAAAATATAAAAAAACAATTGCTAAAACAGAAAAATGTACCTACTTATATCTTATAGCTATAAATACAGTAGAATTGACAACAAAGGGAAATAATAAAATAAATAAATAAACTCGTCATTGCCATCGGAACATATGATTATTGTTTTGTTTCTCTTCTATATCATCGTAGTATCGTCGTTTCTTTGTTAAAAATTTTTGACTATCTGAATGCATTATATACATGAGAACTTAGTTTTTGTTTTGATGGCTATTTATGTACATACATATGTATGTTTGTAGGTACATATGTATGTACATATACAAATATGTATAATGTTTTATATAGATACATATACATACACTTTAAGATCGTCAGACTGTCAACTAGTCAAAAATATTTGTTTTCAGAATACTGGTGAGTTATAAAAACAACCTAAAGTTCATACATATGTACATACATGTACATGTACATATATATATATATATATACCCATATATATATATACCCATTGTACATAATTATCAACAATAGTCATAATTTTCATATTGTTTGTAATTATATTTAATAGTTTTAATAAATTCAAAAGGAGTTTATAAATGTACAAAGCTATCGCATTATTATTGCTCAGAACACATTAGTTTGAACATTTTTCATTTCGACGTTCCGATTTTTATTTTCAAAAGTAAATTAATGAAAATATGTCCTCATTATCGGGTTTGATTAAAATCAAATTAAAATACATATGTATAGGTAATATGTTTCAAAAACATATAATATAATCATCGTTTAATCTATCATTAGTGTAAAGTGAAAATGAATTTAAAATTGACTAGTAAATAATTTATAAAAACATAATGAGCCCAATTTAAATTCCTAACTGGTAATCCTTTACATATTGCGCAAAAAAGTCGAAGCTCACTTTATAATGTTAAAATCATACATAATTCACATAAATCGAAAAATTTTGTCATCCGCTGAATTTCGAATCTTAGTAAGTGTAATTTAATTGGAAATTTTTTATCTCTTTAAAATACAACAAGTTTTGTACAAGTAGGTACATACTTCAAAATGATTGTTTTCATATTCTATTTTTTTGTCTAAATGGCAAAAAAAAAAACTAAATATCTTCAGAATTTGAGATATATTGCCATGTCACAGAATTTGGCTGATCAAATGTTTGCGTTTTTTTTTTTTTTGTAGTAAACCGATTTTTTGAGATGTTTTGAAAACGGTCCAGAACTCAGAATTAATACGATCGGTTTAATGTATCATTTTAGACATAAAATAATTTTTACGAGTAAAAATTAAACTCTTATCTGTTATTGTTGTTGTAACAGTTGACAGCCCTTGGCCGAGTGATCTTGGATCATTCCGGTGCGTAGAACCGGCTGTCGTGGGATCTGTCTAAATAATCGTTTTTCATGTGTAAAATAAATAAGTAATAAAATATAATAAATTTTAGCAATGTGTTTGTTTTGAACAATTCTTCAAATAATTCCATACATACATTACATGTATGTATATGAATTGTTTTCCATAGCGCAAGTGCAATTGGAATGTTTTTATAATTCCATTATTATTATTTTCTTTTATAACAAATTCCTTCTTAACACATCTATAACCTATATGTGGGTATGTGGGTGAATTTATCACTACTTTTATAAATAAGAGTACTAATACACTTTGATCTCTTTTAATTTAGAAATTTAAAATATTGATTTTTGGTTTGTATTTTAAGAGTGTTTGTAATCACAGTTTTTGTTTACATTTTTTGTTTTTCTTTAATATTTGTTTTAACTGAATTGTTTTTTCTTGGTTTAGAATTTGTATAATGATAATGCTATACATACATATATACATATTTTGTAAAAATTAATATATTTTACTTTATTATAAAAGTAAAATTTAACAATCATAATCAAAAAAAAAAGTATTGGTTTTGTATTTAAATTTAATTTAATGTAAGATGTCGTTTGAAAATTATTACTTTCATTATTTTTTGCCGTAATTGAATATCAAATGATTCTAATATAATTTATTACCTAATACAACTACAAATCGAAAATATTTGAATATCATTATAAAATCCATAATTCGACCTATTTATTCAGTGTAGTTATACACTACACCACGACAGTGGAAAGGGTATATTGGATATGTACTGTTGTTTGTAACGTCTAAAAATATTAGCCCAATACTCACCTTAAAGTATACCAATCGACTCAGAACCATTTTCTGAAGAATTTTGAAGATTTTTTGATAAAATTTGGCGAATTATATTTTTTCGGCCTAAGAACAATTGGGATTGTAATTGGTTGAAACCGGTTAATTATTTCACCTAGCCCAAATACAAATGCCCTCCAGAAATACGGCTTTATCATTTATAAATGTTTGATTTATAAACGTATCTATATGAAACCTAAACTCACATTTTGGTATCCAAATATATTTTATATTCAAATATGTTTCATATATACACAAATCATGAAAGTAAGTTTTATAATGGTCGGTCCATAATTATGGATAATTATAATTAGTCAAAGCTACCATAAAACTCACTTCAATAATACAAAGCATGCAAAAATATTTTAAAAGTATTTATATCGAGATAAAATTGAATATAAACATTATTTATATGTCATTTCTGGGTGTAGTGTATCATATGTTTGGGCTTGACTGACTATACTTTCTTTCGTGTTTTTATATGGCAGCATGGGGACAATTATTGATATTTTGATGAGCTTAGGATTTTGTTATTATTGATTATGGTTTTTGCTTTATCATTTGATGATATAAATATGTCGAGAAGATCTACTGATTGATGAGTAGCTATTTAATACATCTCTTTCTATTTGATATGGACTTTATGTTTTGTCGCTGAATATTTTATTAGGTTATTTTATTTCAGTTTTGAGTATTTGCCAGTTTTTATAATATTTGCTTGCTATTTGTGTTTATTTGTATTGAGTGTAATATAATTAATTTTTTTGATAATTGCTGGTATATACTCGTACTATACTATGTTTGTTAAAATTTGCAGACTGATTTTTCTTTTTTTCTGTTAACCATCTTATCCTGGAACAAATCATATTTATATATCTCTGTTTTTAAGCTATGCTTGTCAATTTTTGTTATATTCAATTTAAATGTCTTAATAATTGAGGCGCATGTTATTGAAAAAGTGAGGAAACAGAAAAAAAAATTGTATTACCTATTTAACCAGGTGAAGAACCAAATATTTTATCATGAGCGTGTCCACGGTGTAAATACTTTAAAATTTAGATATTTAAATGTAATTTTTAAGTAAAGAAAAAATTTCTAATATTGTTGCATTGATGATGTGCGCCCGATTAAAGACAGCATAATATCATTAGATTTGAGTATCATGCCGTAATAAAATTTTTAAATCATATTTTTTTAATTTGATTGTTAATTTTTAATTTTTGATGAAATGTATTTAATTAAAAGGAAATCATAATTTTTTTTAGAAAAGAATTTCAGCGATTTAAAATCCTAAATTAATATTTTATTTATAGTGAATGATATAATTAATATCGATAGAATCAGAATCACTTTTTCATTGCATGCCCTTCCGAAATAGGAATGTATGGATCATAAATAATTAATTTAAATACATATCTAAACAAATTTCGCCACAAATAAGTTATATATAAAACCTATTTACACCTAAAAATTTTTAGAAGATCGGTTAATAATTTACCATAAGGCCCATATCCGAAAATCACTTTAACGTCTATAAATCTCTTAAAAGCGTTTGTATCAAGGCAAAATTCAACACAAAACATAAATGCAAATTTCATTTCATCTAAGTTTATAGCTATCGGTCCATAATTACTCATAGCTCCCATATAACACCCTCTTCTATAAGTTTGTCATTCCGTGTGTAACACTGAGAAATATTAATCTGAGACCCAACAAAGTATATATGTATGTATATTATTATTGATCATTATTGAATTGAGCTATGTCGATTGAGCTATGTCGGTTTGTCTGTGTAAAACACTCTCACGTCCAGAAGACACAACCGAGTTTATTGAAAAACATTTATAATTCTCCTAAGCAGTTTGGTATTAAAAATCGGTATAGTAGAACCAGAGTTGTGGTCCAAAATGTGAGATAACCTCCATTAAACATTTGATATTTTTAAGAATTTTTCTTGCAATATTGCCATGAAATTTTGTACACGTTATTTTTATGATAAAATAACAAAGTGTGAGGAAAATAGTATGAATCGGTTTATGATTTCTCATAGCCCCCATACAAATATATTCCCGAAATATGGCATAATGATAAATAAATGCCTATAAAATTGAAATATTTATACAAAATTCGGCAAAAATAAGTGTCATGTAAAACATAAATCGCAAACCGAAATTTTGTTTTGTTCGGTCCATGTTTGACCATAAAGCCCACGTCTAAAAGTCACTTCATTACGGATAAATCTGGTACAAATATAGTTAACACAAATAATTCTTATAGACATATAAATTGTTGTATTAAATTTTATGATGGTCGGTTCATAATTGGTCATAGCTTCCATTTAAGGATCACATCAGAAAAAGTCATTTATCTTAACATATACGTATCTTGTAAATATCGGTACACAGATTATTTACATATGTATACACAAAAATCAACTACAGAAATTTATGAATTTCGGTCCATATTTGACCATATCCCCCATATAAGGTCTACTACCGAAATTCACGTTAATACTAATATTTATCTTAAATGTACTATTATTATATTGAAATTCAACTTGGGATATCCTCATATGTACATATAAAATTCTCTTTAAAAAGATTGGCCTATGTTTTGTAATTGTTCACATACAATACAATAAGACAACAATTTCAGAATAATAAAATTAATAATAACTTTGAATTTTTCTTTGCAGAAACCAACACTCTTTAATTGTTTCAAGGACACTACATTGACTAATTATATTATTATATTATATTATGTTATTACATTGAGTTAATAAAATACACGTGAATAAAATATTCGATCATAACATATAAAAAATAAAATATAAAAAATACAAGTACTTTAAAGGCATAAAAAATTCAATACAAAATAATTTTGTTTATTGAGAAAGTTTAAACGAGTTTAACGATTTTTAAAGGTTATTGCTATTCAAAGTCCACATTGTTGATTTTTTCACTCTCTTGGAGTAGCACCTCCGAACGAGAGATTTGAAAAAATCTTTAAGAAAACAACAGAGCAAAGGTAAATAATAAAGACAAAACATTTGATATGTCTGCTGATTCACCCAGGCGTTCATCTGGTAGCGCCAGCCGTGGGATGGTAGCTGTACCTGCTATAGTACCACCAGAGGTTGTTAGTGATCGATCTATTTTGGATTCAGCTATTGGCTTTATTAATGAAGTTACTTTAGCGCATCAGCCTCCAATAGATCCGAAAGATACTATTACATGGGCAAGATTTGAAACAGCTGCTGATATAAGCGACCCTCGTTTTGGGGAAGATTGGGAATTAGAAGGCAATGTTGCACCTCCTCTACTACTTATTTTGGGATATGGTTTGGGTGTTCAAGTTTGGGCAATACCTGCAAACGGCGAAGCTGTTGAGGTACTCTCCTGGCGACATGGTATAGTTACTGCCTTGAGAGTTCTTCCAACTCCTGTAACAACAGTTGCTGTAGAAGAAAATGGTCGTGCCGACGAACCCATTGATGCTTTTGGAGAGAAAAGGCCTTTAATAGCTCTAGTAGATGGAAGCTCAACGTCGGGATCTCAGCCACAGTTCTGTGCAGTAAACTTTATATCTCTTAAAACTGGCGCGCAGGTGAAAACGATCAAGTTTAAAAATCCTGTTATTGATATATTGGCCAACCGTTCTTCGGTTGTAATTACGTTTCATGAACGTATTGCAGTTTTTGATGCCCGCACATTAGAGGATCGTTTATCGATTACAACATGCTATCCCAGTCCAGGGTAGGTCTTAGTAAAAATTAAAACGTTTAAATCTATTTTAAATCAGAAGCGCATTATAAAAACATGATAAGCCAACAAATATTTTGTTTTCGTTTTTAGCATCAATCCTAATCCGGCTGCCTTGGGACCCCGATGGTTAGCATATGCAGAAAATAAACTTTTGCATTCTAAACGCAGTGGAGGTGGCTGTGATGGAGATGGCGTAGCAAGCTATACAGCCACCGTATTGAACGCCTCGAAATCTTTAGTAAAAGGTTTGAGAGAGTTAGGAGAACAAGTCGCTGCTGGATTGACGGGTACTTCTGGTATTGCTGTTAATTCAAAGAATACATCTTTTGATTCAGGGTGTGGACTTGACACAAAACAATCTGGTATAGTCACAATTGTAGATATAAAGGTATGTTAAGACAATAATGATTTATCTATATTTACTTTGGCCAAATATTTTACAAAATATTAAATTCCGAACGAGCATTTGGATTTGGTTTCGGATTAGGCCAAACTTCGGCCGAAAAACGAAACCAAAACATAGATTCAAAATTCAAAAATTTACATACAAATCATAATAGTAGTACTATTGCCACTTAAAATACCAGATTTTCAAAATTGTTTCTGATAGCGTAACAGTTACTCCAACCCAAACTCTGACACCTTATTATATTAGCCACGTTTGCAAAATACCAGATTTTCAAAATTGTTTCTGATAGCGTAACAGTTACTCCTGTTGAAAAGCCATCGTGTAGGCAGCTCTAATTTATGGTTTTTCTCTTTAACTTTATTTTGTATGAACTAACCGTTATGGTTTTTTTGTTTCCATTGCGTTTTTTATTAAGTTAAGTTCTTAATAAACCGCTGAATGAGAAAGACGTGTTTGGTGTCCGTGTTTTATTTTGTAAAGTTACCAAACTAAGTAAAAATAATTAATAACAACAACTCCAACTCAAACTCTGACACCTTAATAGAAACATTTTGTTATAAAATTGTTATAAAATTTTCGAAGGTATATTAAGCTTTCAGAAAAAGAAAACAATATTTAAAGCCATTGTTTATATGTACATACATATGAATATTAAAATGAATTTAAAAACTTTAATTATCAAACATAAAATGCGCAAGCCAAACTCGGACGGCTTAAAAGATTTTTAAAAGATTCTACATATTATAGCTAATATATTAATACTGACAAATATTTTAAGGTGTCCGAGTTTGGCTTGGAGTAACTCTTACTCTCTCAAAAGCAAAACTTCTTGCATTACAATTTTATAATTTTATGAAATTATTATATAAAATCTTTTAGAATCCTCTTAGAGAATACAGTCCCACTTCGAGTGCCTCAACATCAAGCAAACAAACAGCTGGAACGGATTCAATTATTGCTCATTTCATAGCGCACTCAGAAGCGTTAGTTGCAATGGAGTTTGATAACTCGGGAATGGTTTTAGTAACAGCTGATCGTAGAGGGCACGATTTCCATGTATTTCGCATTCAGCCTAATCCTGTGGGATCTATTCTCGCAGCCGTTCATCACATATACATATTACATCGTGGTGATACTAGTGCCAAAGTGCAAAACATTACATTAACATTAGATTCTCGCTGGGTTGCTGTCTCAACACTTCGGGGCACAACTCATGTTTTTCCGATTACGCCATACGGAGGTGCTATGGGTGTAAGGACGCACACATCTCTACATGTGGTTAATAAATTGTCTCGTTTTCATCGTTCTGCCGGTTTGTCGGCTGACGGGCGTTCAAATTCGCCCATTTCACATTCGGAAAGTACAACATTTACTCAATCACTACAGCCTTATCATAATTCAACATTACCTCCATTTCCCCGACCGACAGTTGTTATGCCGTTGGCTCAATTAAGGCAGCCGTTTGCTCTGGGCTCTCCACCAGGGTCGGCATCTTTAGCAGGAGGTAAATCTGTTGCAGGTAGCTCGGGATCTGGATCTCAACGTCAACGGTTATCCTCATTGTCAGATGACAGTGGAAAACCACTAAGTGTGTGTGCTATTTTTGCAAAATCACGTTCATGGCTTTTAGACCCCCCTAACGTTACTCGAGAAGCTCCACACCGTATGCAACGTAAAGCCGTAGATTCGTTGTTTGTAATGGCCGGACATGGAGCCCTTATACAATACGATTTGGATACAAAACTTGCTTCAAGTATGTTTGTCCACATATATTTATGCCATTTCTTTTATACCTTTATTTGAATAGATGTTGCCAAAGAAAAAATATGTGACGATACTCCCATTGAGTTGGAAGTAGAGGCTAAAGCTCAGTGGCATTTGGGCAGGCGTAAAGAAGGTTCTCAAGAGATAATGCCACCTCTATCCCCTGATAATTGGTTAATTAAAAATCGAAACACGTGCATGTTAACCGATAGTTCTCGTCAATTCGATGATTCAGATGATCGAAGCGAATCTTGGCTTGCACAAGTGGAAATTATTACACATGCCGGACCACATCGGCGTCTCTGGATGGGACCGCAATTTGTGTTCAAAACTTATAACACACCAAGCGGGTAAGATGTTTATTTATAAAATAACATACTTTTTTATTATAAATTAAAACTGCTTTATGTATATCTTAGGTCTAATTTAAGCCATGTGGATATTGAAGCCGTAGAAATAGGTACAGCTAAACCTAGCACTACTTCCACATCCGAAAAAATTGATCACTCAAGTCCTTTGAATATGCCATTAACTTCAACAGGTCGTTCAAGTGCTGTACCAGTTCTTATAGAATCGGGATCATACAGTAAGCCTCTCATAATATATATATATATATAATATATACTATCAGCCATGTCACAGTATTTAATTCCGTTCGGAAGTGGAATTAATTACGTTTATTAAATCTATAGAAAAAGTAAAACGACAATTTTTTTGAAATGAAAGACCTTTTAATTTGTTATATGGAATTATAATTTTAAGCATTTCTAGGTTTCATTCCGAAAAAATTGTTGGTTTTACTTTTCCTATAGAAGCAAAATATGGAATTAATTCCACTTCCGAACGGAATTAAATACTGTGACATGGCTGATATATCGATTTTAATTACATATTTAAATAACACAAGTTTTAATAATCTTTAGGCAGCATTGAACAAAGTCCGAAATTGATGGATCGTTTCCGACATGATCATCTGGATTCTGACTTTTCAGTAGCTCATGGTGATTCTCGTTTAAAAGAAGATTTAGCTGATGCAATGCGTGAATCGCCTTCGGCAGCCGCTTCATCTAAAGACACCGGTGGTAAGTCTTTAGTTAATTATGTTGCAAAATATTGCTTTTTATTTGTATTGCATTTGTGGTATACATACATATTAGTTCATGTATTTGTGTTATTGCTTTGTTTGTCTTATTTAATACTTTAATTATAACTGGGTTTAATCAGCTTTTTAATAACCACTTAATTAAAATCAAGTATCTAAAATGTTAAAAAATACATGAAGAGGATCAAGCATTCTGAGGAGATATATTAAAAAAGTCTAATGACAAAAGTGCAAATCTAATCAAATTAATCATTTATACCAATATGGAGATGTGGAAGTTTACACTTAGATATGAAAAAATTACTGTTTATGTATTTCCAAAAACTGGGTTTCGGTGTTTTTTGTTAATAGTAATTGATTTAATTAGAATTAAATATTTGTGAATATCTTATTCGGTTCCCAGTGAACAGAAATTAACACGTATAGCCCAAACTCTTTAAAACTACAACACTCATTATTTTCTACAACAATTGGATATTGGCTCCGGTATGATAGTTGTATTAATCGGAAGTATTTTTGCCAGGAAACACAAAATTTTATTGTATAATTTGTATAAAATTTCTGCTAAAATGTTATTTGCAGTCAATATAAACGTCAAAAATCTACTAACTCAAACAGGGTTTAATATTTAGTAAAACATTTTTTCCAACTGCGCAATAAATATGTACCACTTCCATATTTATATGTAAAAATACTAAAAATATACAAACTATTAACCAACGAAATATATGCACTAGCTTCATGGTAGAAATATTTCTATTAGTAATTCTAAAAATATTTTGCCATACAAAATATGTCTAGTAGCAACCAAAACACAAAATGAAAATTTTTCATTTCCAATATATTTACTACTAGAACACAAGCATACTTTTTATAGTTTACTACCGAACCATAAACCATGCAATGAAATAGTAACTTGAAAAACCACTAACAGCCAGCAATATGCGAAAACGAAAAATCAAACTAAACAACTATGGCACATGAAAAATAAAAACTGGCAAACATACGAGGTTGAAATATGTAAAAAACGAAATTGTCCGCAGTTGAAAATGTTAAAAACGAAAATGTGCTATATAAGATTTCTTCGCCGCATAAATAAACAACTTTCGTCGCATATGTGGAATATTTACGCCGCATATATGCAATGTGCAGAAAACTGGGGGGAAAAAACTAGAAATAAGAAAAGGTTCATACATACATACAGTATACGTTGATTTGTGTGTATCAAATAATAATTTGTATAGAATTGTTAGTGGTTTTTCAAGTTACTATTTCTTTGCATGGTTTATATGGTGTTCACACATGCATTTTTAATTGACATTTTTTAATTAACGCCTAATTGAATGCAATTATCCATACAAAATTTCAATTCAGATAATTGCTTCATTAAGAGTTAATTGTTCTAATAATTGTTAAAATTAAAAATACAACCCTGTGACTAGTAATAACTAAAATGGCAGTTGTTTCGCTTTTAAATAAATAAAGAATATTTTTAGGCTGAAAATGATAATATTAAAACCAAATACAGTGCACTCGGGAAAACGTCAACTAATTAAAACCGCGGGTGTTGACGGTTTAACAAAAATCTGTTCTTATTTTTCTGCTGTTTTTTTCTTTCCAACACTTGGAAGAGAGACTTCTCTTTATTTAGTTCATAAAATTTGGAGTAGGTAATGTAAAAAAAGGATTGAGGTTTTGTGTCGTTGTCGTAAACGAGCGTTGACGTTTTCCCGAGTGCACTGTAAATGTATTCTTTTTTGTCAGCTGCTGTCAAACGCTAATTAAATGTGAAAACTTTTTAATTAACCAATAATTAACTCAATTAAAAATGCATGTCTGAACACCATATTATGGTTCGGTAGTAAACTATAAAAAGTATGCGTGTGTTCTAGTAGTAAATATATTGCAAATGAAAAATTTTCATTTTGTGTTTTGGTTGCTACTAGACATGTTTTGTATGGCAAAATATTTTTAGAATTACTAATAGAAATATTTTTAGTATGTGAAAAGTTAAATATTATTTTCTTAAAATATTTTTCTAGTTTTCCTATAAAATTATGAAATATTTTGCTATTTTTTACATAATATAGTAGTAATTTTACACTCTGAACTCAAATTTAACATGATTAGCATCCGAAAATTCTAAACAATGTGTATTAAAATAAAAAAATGTATAAATCTATAAAAAGTTATAATCCACTTAAAAAATCCTAAAACTGTTCTCCAACTAAAATATAAAAAATGATTTGTGCTAGTATTCCTTTATTTTTGAAGTTTTCTCCATATTTGTCATACTTGTCAATCGAAATTTATTAATTTCTTTTCAGGCTAACATAAAAGTCTATTGTAGTTCGCTTGTACATATAAAAAAAGCAAATATCTTAAAAAATTATATAAAAATAATTAAAAATAAAGATTTTATTTAAATCTAATATACATATAATTAAAGTCTGTAATTAGAAGCGCAAGTTAAATTGGATCCGAAATAGGATTTAGTTGTAAGTATGGCTAGGTATACCGTGTTTATTTGTCCAGATTTTAAATCACACATTTGGGTAATGACTTGTGTGTACTTTGGGCATTGTTTGAGATTAATTTTTATGTGTACTTTATTTTTTGGTTTTGTGGTTTTGTGGACATTCCCAATACAAAATCTTAATACATTGTTTAAAACAATGTTAAAGACAGGTTCCTACTAGGGTATTGGTTTTGCAAATCCCTGAATTCGGCGATTGGTTTATTTAAAATAAAAACTATTTATTTCAAAAAAGTAACTTATATTGAATAAAAATATGTATGTTTGAAAATAAACATTTTCTATACTCATAGCTATAATTTTTAAATTTATCAAAAGTTTAAAAACCATTAATAATTTAAAAACATAACATACATAACATCACATTGATCTTTTATCTTATTAAAAATGCTCAAGAATGTGTATGTCACAAAAGCAGATACAAACAATTATACTTCCTTCAATATTTTACACAAATAATTATTTTCGTGATTAATACCGAAAATCCCTATATTTTCGGGATTGGGATTGGTATAGGAATTATGGGTTCCTATACAAACAAGTTTTAAGTTATTTTAGGGACAGTTCGCATGTGTATGCATACATACATATTAATCTTGTTTTTTTTTCTGAATAATCTTTAATTCATTTTTGTTTATGTGGAAAAAATTTCGCTTTTATCAAGTTTCTATGGTATTAATTTTTAAATATAACTTTGATCGCATGATTTTTTATATTCTATATATGTATGTGTTTCTTATTGGAAATTTGTATAAGTATTTTGGTGAATGTTTTAAATGATATATATCTAAATATAATAAATATAAATAACATCACTGTGTGAACATGTGAGAGTAATGGTCTCAGGGAAAACCAATTAAAAGCAGAATGATGGTGTGAAGTTAGAGCTAAAAATCCTGAAAAGAAAGTGTTATTGTGTTTATACATACATATATGGAAAATATTTAAGACCATTAACAAAACATGGGAAAATTCTTTCTAATAAAGTTGTATTATTGCAATAGACATTTAAATTTCAAATTAATAATTAAACCAATAAAAATATGTAAAAGTATTTCTCATTAAGCAGTATTATTGCTTTAGACATTTAAATAATTAAGCTTCACAAATATGTTCATTATGTCCATTATATAATTGCATACATTATAGGTATAATTGAATACATTCTGCGCAATATTGGCCTATCTCTCTTATTCAAAGTTGCACTGTCTATGACATATACATAAATATATTATAATTTTTTATTTTTATACATATTAAAACCGGAATATATAGTGATTCATGCATTTACGTTACAAAATCCTAAAAGCTCCATTGTGCAACCTCATCCTTTACCAAAACCTCTTTCTGTTAACCTAATTGTTATGTTTCCATATATAAGATGCATTTATTTCAGAGAATATTAAAACAATGCTTGTGTGTTTCCTTTGAATTATTTTTAAAAATGTTTAAACATAAGTTTGTTAAATATCAAGTAATATTTTGTATAATTAAGTGATTAAGTTTGTTGTACCTTTTTTAAAAAATACAATGAGTGAGAAAAGAGCAAGCAGAGAGAAAGAGACAGAGAAAAATAACATAGCAGAAAAGAGTATGTTTTACATTGAACTATTAATAAAAAGCCAAAGTTTTTATTCATGTTTAAATGCTTACAAAATAATATCTAATTTCCTTACCCAACAAAACGTTTAATTTTCGGCCAAAATGTTGTTATTGTTCTTTTGCCTCTAGACGTAATGAATAATGTTTAAAATCGTAATGGTTCCGTTTGCGCTAAACAAGATAAATATAAACAATATCTTAATGTTGCTTAATTTAAACAATATGTTTTTAATTGATTTCACGGGTTCGAGTATTTTTTAAGCTTTTAGATATAAATTAATTAATCGTGTCTTTAATCATTGAAAAAATAAAAATGCAGCATGTCGATTTTGAAATTACGAATTTTAATTTTAAATGTATGTTCATAAGAATCACCTACGCTATTTTCTTTTCACATTTTCGAAAATTTTTATTTGAAATAACCCCTGTTAATTTTGAATTCGTTTTTAATTTATCCTTAAGTTATTTTTTGACGTTTAGATTTTTGCACTATCTATTAAAACAAGAAGAATTTAGAAACGTTTACAGTTATCATATAAAATATTATTATAGCTTTCAATGCCGTTAAAAAAAATTCAAATACGTGTACATTTCTTAATAAACCAATTAAAATTGAAATCATTCACATTTAAACTAAAATGCCTTTGGCTTTTTTAATATTTGTATGAACTGCTCTTTCTTATGCAATGTTTATTTTTTCTCTTCTTTCCTCTATTTTTTTTTTTGCTTCAATAAAGGTGGTCATGGTTGTGAAACTGCCGGTTCAAGTGATAATGTTGCATTTTATGACGCTCTTACAGCTGAAGATGATCAAGTCTATATTCACGCACGTTCAGCTTCGGCAGCTGCCCTCGCTAGTGTTCTACCAAATATTCATTCGTATGACAACAGTTCGAGTTATGAGTCCTTAGATTCAATTAAGAAACCAACAGCTTCTATTGAGAAAATTGTTAATCCCTTAGGAACGGTGACGACTGTTACATCTTGTCTAACTGCCGACGTCAAAACGGATATTTTAGATGAAGTTGTTTCTCAGCTAGCTGCAGAAGATACTATAATACATGAAAACTGCGATGAAAGCCTGTTTCGTCCCGTTGTAGCAATATTTTGCGATGAAAAGACTATTCTTCAAAACGAAGAAGAGGCTCGAAAAAATAAAGGGCAGTATCAGGCTCCTGAAATTATAAGCAATAAACTTGTGGTGCCAGTGATAGCTAAAGAAGTTGACGATGAACTCAATAAGCGAGAAAAAGAAAAGATCATTGCTATCAAGTCAAAGGCAATACTTACAAAAAATAAGGGAAATGAACAAACAGATAATGAAGAATTGCCATTATTAAATAAAAAACCAACAGAAATCCAGCTAAAAGGTCATAAAACATGCAATTCAAAAATTGACAACACCAAACCAACGGATGTAGGAAACAATTTTCAAGAAAATAAATCTTTATGTTTAACAGGTGAAAGTCAAAAACATGAATGTTCTCCATCCGATAACATGTGTGAGAAAAATAATACAAGTTTCTCAAGAAATGCACCTCCTTTAAACGAAATTTCAACTAAGATGATGATTACCCAAAAAGCATGTGACATACCAGCAACTTCAGTTAGATCAAAGAAGGAGCCACACATTCAAGAACGATATTCACATTTAATGGAAAGAGATGAACAAACAGTGGAGTTAGCAGGAGTAAAGTCAAGTAAAACCGACAAAGTTGCTCGAACAAAAATTCAACAAAAAATCGACTTTCAAAAACAACCCCAAAATAATTTTGAAGAATCTGAATTTACTAAAAGAAAAATGGAAAAACAATCTACTGTTGGAGAAAATAATGATAATAAATCGAATATAAAATATATTTTGATAAAGGAAGAAGATAATGTAACGACAAATAATACTAAAATAACTTTAAAATTACGAGAACAACACAATGGAGCAAAAATCAAGAATGCTACTAAGATCGTCAATGATAATACAGATCGCGAATCCTTTAATGAAAAAAGCACTGATCTGAAAGTAACTGCCACGATTTCTAATAAAGCAGATCAAATTGAAACACCAAAAATTAAACCGGATATCGAAAATATATCACACAATCCAACATCACATAATTTAATCCAAACTGACACTGCCATAAAAGAAAAAGGAAACAAAACTAAAGGCTTGATTAAAACCAATAAATCGGAGATAAATGATGTTTTAATAACAAAGCAACATAATGACCAGCAGTTAGGTAATACTTTAGTTGAAATAAAAAAAACCGAAGAGCCAATTAAAGACAATGACACAAAACAAAATAAGGACACAATTACTAAAACAAAAAATGATAAGATCATTAAAACATTAAATCCTTTCATATGCGAAGAAGCGCAAAGATGTAAATTAAGATTGAATTTTCAAAATGATGAAATTGGCCAAGATGAATCCGATTTTACAAATTTGTCTTTTTGTACTAAATACCCAGAAGAACTGAAAGGAATAAGTCAGACCAAAAAAAACAACATTAAAGTAAAGAACAATGACATGCCAATAAATGAAAATTGCGTTGAATTAAAAAAAACTGAAAAATATAATGCATGCAGGGAACAAAACAAGAATAAGTCGGTTGAAAGATTGTTGAAAAGAACCAAGAGCAATGAGCAAGAAAACTCAGATTTCATCAAAAATATTGAGGAAAATTGTGAAACCGATAAGGTAATTAATAAATCCGAAGGAAGTGATACACCTAAAAAAATAGTTAACAACCAGACTAAAAACGGAAATTCATTAGAAATTATGATTAAGCCCGAAGAACACAGAAAAGAAAAAGAAAATAATAATTTTGGAAACACTGCAATTGTATCGGTTAAAATAAAAGAATTAAAAATTAAAAAAACAAGCAATGCATCTATCACAAATCAAATTAATGATGAAACAAGGGAATCCAAATTGGTTATATTGACAGCAGACAATTCACAAGTCTGCAAGGATTTCGATCCAACTAAAACTAAACAGGAAAGGAAAAATGAACTTAATGAAATCCCAAGAATCACTCAAGATTTGAAGATTGCTAATAAAGATCTTCATAAAGAAAGGTATTTGTCCCATAATAAGACGGAAACTAAAGCAGCGACAAGTGAAACTAAGAATATTACATCGACGCCAACTTCACCTAAAAAGAGGAGTAAAGCAGTTCCCAAAGATGAATTTAAAAAATATGTAGATGTAAGTGAGAAAACCGCGGTAGATTTAACTACATTAATTAATGAAAATTTTGAAAATAAAGAATATAATAAGGAGAGCTTAGATAAAAAAGTCATTGTTAAAGATGATAAAGTTAAAATAAAAGGTAATTCAAATGAAAAAGAATTGCTAGAAAGCACTTTAAGTGTCTGTGGGAAACCAAAAAAATTAGTAAAAAAAATACAAAATCCTTCTCTACCGCTAACTTCTGCCTGGAAGACTTTAACTGGAGCGGAAATGATAAATAAAAATCTTAGCGAAACTGGCAGTAAATTGAATATTTCTGAAAAGTTGCTACCTGAACTGCCCACTCCAAATGATATGGAAAAACAAACATGTTTTGATGAGTTTTCGATTTTGAAATCTTTGGATCCATTACCGCCATTACCAGCTCTTGAGCCGCTGCGATTGATGTCAGAAAATAAAAGCAACTCTTTAAGGGACATCAGTTTAATTAACTTTGAAAGTCCTTTGCAAGAAAATCCAGCATTGCAACGAAAAATAACTCCCGCTCCTCGTGGTTTTACTGAACAAAATCTCATTCTCGCTCTTTGTGGATCCTTACATTATGAAAATGAACACACACTTAGTTCTACAGAAAATACAGAACTATCATCCGCATTCTCATCAAATCATTCTTCTGCAGCTTTTGAGGACCCTTCTCTAGCCGATTATAAATCTCTGAATGAGAATGACGATCCCTATATGAGCTTGGAACAAAGTTCTCAGGAAACAAATACGACTACTACCAATAATACCAATGAGAAATTTTCTTCATCCACATATTCTTCAGGATCGGACGAAATTGTCATCGTAGAGGAGAAGAAAATGACAAAAAAGCAAAAACGCAAAAAGCAACAGCAAATAATAGAATTGCAAAAACAAAAGGAACAACAACAACACCAAGAAATAGATGACGAAGAATTAAGACCTTTAATAGCCATGACAGAATCACAACTTGACCAAGCAGCAACTGTTTCAGATGACACTTTGTCCGCATTAATTGCAAAATGTGATAAAAATCATCACTTGAGGACACCGACTCTTATACACTCGGCAACTACAGACAGCGACGGTCCCATGCCAGCTACAACATCAGACGACAATGTTTTTTCTATCCCCGTTTCAACAATTCACAATCAACAAAAAATAAAAACAAAAAAATTAGAACACAAAATTAATTTAGTTGCCGCTATTGAAGCTGCAACATCTTCGTCAACATCATCAGCAGAAGAAAGTGGAGTTGAGTTAGGAGGTCGTTCTTCACACGACAATGACGAATCATTGATCTCGGTATCAAGTAGTATATCTACTTCTGCAATACCACTTCCCATTGTTACGACGCCCCAAACAGCAGTGGGAGCTTTAAAAAAGAAAACCAAAAGACGCAAGAGATAAGAATTAGCCATTTGTTTGTTTTGTATTTCTTGTTTAATTATCATTTATTACTTCTACATCGTGTATTTTAGATATTATGTAGAATCTGCAAACGGTTACGACAAATCAAAATCATTTAAAGAACCATTCTTGGCGAACGAATAACATTTCTCTGGTGTTTATACATTCATAGATACTTCTTTATATATAAAAGCCTCGACGATATCATGGTACATCGCCATAGAATTTTCATGATTGTAGAAATAAATATAAATACAAATAGAAAGTATATAAATAAAAACAAACATATTTACTCGTTATTTAATATTTGTTCGTTATTAGAAAATTATAATTTTTATATTCTTCCATTAATTATTCGTTCAGAATTGTTTGACTAATTAAGGAGCGTGATTCAAATAGATACAAGGTGGCGCAAAAGTAAACTTCCAATCAGGCGATCTTGCTGGCCAGTGCAAATCGCCAAAACGGGAGATTAGGCGCCCGGGAAATGCATCCTTCAGCATATCGGAACCCAATTCATCAAGTTGCGCAAAATTTATAGCATTTTCTGATAGGAGGATTACTTTTGCGCCACCTTGTATAGATATGTAGTTACGTATCTTAATAATGATTAATAGAATTAATAATTGAATAATAATCTAAACAATTAATGAGTTCATCAATGGTTTAAAAAGTTATGCTTCCTAAAATATCTGCTTTCAATCTGCACCACTCAAATATTAAATAGTTTGTGAGATTGATATTCAGATTAGAAAATTCGTGTTCAAAACTGCATGGATCAAGATGGTGAAAAAAACTTTAAAATATTTCTAAATTTTGGTCGCATTGTTTTGAAGTTATAAAAGAATTTACGTCCTTATTTTTCCAACCAAATAAAATGATGTAAATCACCGCTAAATTATGTATCTACTTTTAGATACAGATATTGGGATAGAAAATCTATTCCACACTCAAAACTGTCAAATTGATATTGGTATCAAGATACAATTGAGCAAGTGAATGGATACATATAAAATATAAAAATAGTAATATTCTGTTTTTCTTGTAGAAAGAATCATCAACAGTAGCTCCCAAAAAAATTCGGAATTTGTAAGATTCTCCATGTTTTAATTTAAAAAATTTTTTGAAAAAAATCACATATGATTTCGAGTGCGTTTACATAAGCCAAGTTTCCTTGCAGAGGAACCGTCAAAGTAGATAAATGTATCATCAAAGTCCCCACTGTATGTATGCATGTTAATACAATATGAAAAAAAACATGCTTTGAATTGCTCATGTATGTACAGTGGGTGGAAAAATTATTAGTTACACTAGTTTTTCTTATTAATGAAGATTCAACCGCTTTTAATACGTATATAAATTTGTTTCTTGTACCAGATGTTTTCGTATTTTAATTCTGGTAATACTGTTAAATATTTTGTGCAGTGTCAACAATGATTGGTAACATTAGAGTGCAGTTGTAGATCATTCTGCTCTGAAGTGTGAAATATGCAATTTTGAGGTTATACTGTTATACAAACAAAATCTTATAGAGGCATTGATTAAAGTCTGGCATCACGATGAAGAACTAAAAGAAAATGCATTCAGAGCATGCCAAAAAAGGTGCAAGCCGTAATTGATGCCAAAGCAGGTTCTACGAAATATTAAGATTTTTTTTTCAAAAAATTTCTTTTCCTCAAATATATGTTTTTAAAACAAAAGAATTTGTTTTTAATTGAAATAGAAACATTTAATTTACCTAAAAGAACAAATAAAATGATAAATTTTCACTATTTTAAAATGTTATACGGCTTCAAACTAAACAATTTTGCATGTGTAACTAATAATTTGGCCACCCACTGTACATATGAATGAATGCATATCATACCTAATTTTAACTATTAAAATTCTTATACAAAAAATACAAAAACAAACAAATATAATTAAAATATTTAATCGTAAAATTAATAAAATATTTTCAATTGTTTGGAAAATCTTTAAAATATTCACATACAACAATTTTTAAGAACTAATCACTAGCAGCAGCTGTATTCAAAATTAAAAACTATATGCTAACTAATGTGTGGTTAAATTTTCCTTATGGACATTTATGAACATAACGAAAGTTAGCATGTAGCTTTTCATTTTTAAAACGGTTGTAAATAAATATTAATAAAAAGTAGGTACACATCAATTTATCTTATTTTATTGTAAACATTTTTAGAATGAAAAAAATCTTACGTTGTATACAGATTTATCGTAGGAACAGAACGCATCGTACCTCGTGTGTTCGTAAATGCCTCGTAAATACATTCGATTTGCCCATAATTGCGTTAAACTTTTTTTTCCAGAAATATGTTTAGCGTAAACAATTTATACAAGGTTTATACATGGCTTCGTCTGCATATACATATACATATACATACATACATATGTTCTTAAATATGTCAAAGTTGTGTCATGAGTTGTGTTTTATATGTATGCATTTGTTTTTCGACTCTTTAAATTTTTAAACACAAAATTGATATAAATTTACATTTACTTCTCTTCGTAAATAAAGACAAATAAAAAAACATATACATATGTAATTAATTCTATGTGGGGTACGATGTATTACGCTTATGTAAACGATTTGGCAGCATAACTATGTACGTCGTTCGCAATGATGCTCGTACTGTGCAATTCTGTTCCTAGCATTAAGTAATCTTTATAATTTTTTCAAAGTTCAAATATTAATTAATATATACATATGTATATGTATGTATGTGTATATGTATATATACATATATTGTTTGTATAGATTTTAAGAAAATGTATGTAACTTTTCTAAATTGGCACAATTTATATTAGTATGTATGTATTTTATTTTTTCTATTATTATATGCGTTTATTGCTATTTTGTTTATTGTTGATTTAATGCAAGGAGAACGTAACTCGGTTTTTGTTTTCAGAGAGTAAAAATTAAAAAGTTCTGATCAAGTTCTTGTAAGGGAATATTTAGTATTTTTTTAATCTACTCTATATACCTACATACATACATATGTACGTTCTTTCTGCATTGATCGATTTAAATTATAGTAAATTATTTTGTAGTTAAATGTTTATTTATTTTATTTTATTGGTTTGTGTTAATCATTCAGTATTTATGACTTTGTTCAAATAAAAAAATACCAGATTATTCAATTTTTCTGATTATGAGTTAATTAATTAAATTGGTATATAATGTATTTTTTATTTGTTTTGTCAATTTTTAAATGTAAATATTTATTAAGTTACAAAATTAAAAAATATTAAAACAATAATTATAAATCATGCAATAAAAATACAAAAAAATTTCATAATTGACCGACCAAAAATATTTAATTCAATAAGGGATGGGTGATGGGTGTAGAGGGTGAGTTTATTGTGTAATTTGATTAACAATGAGAATTATTTAAATTTCTAATATATATTATAATATATTTCGAATTCATTTACGCAGAAATTATTAAATTTTTTACTCTATAAAACTAAGAAACTAAAATACAAGAAACTAAAAATAACTGAGCATTTAAGAAAGTAACTTGTCACTTTAGTAATATGCAAAAAAAATATTTGTTAAAAGATTTCAAGTGATCAAGTGATTTCAAATATAATAGATTTTTAAATACATTATCCATTATCGGCTAATGGAATTTATATAATTATTAAGAAAAAAAAAATGTAAAAAAAAAACTTTAGAATCATCACATATGTCATTAAAATCCGTAACGAAAATAAAACAAATTCAATGTTTTGGATTTTTAAATTATCGAAAATCAAGCAGTTTTTTAATTCCCAAATTGTATAAGTGTTACGTGTAAGTAGTTAATGCATTAAATTTTGTTAATGTTATGATCACATGAGTCTGAGCGTTGTATGAACATGGTAGAACAGATCAGATTTATTAAACAAAATATCCAATTTTGATTTTGTTTTATATTTTAATTGGTTTTGGTTAGAAAATATAAATTTTATTCACTATTTATGTTTTGTATTACAGATTTGCTGTTCCATAAAGTTGAGAAAAGGGGCATCGTGGACGAAAACAAAAGGATGAATCAAAGCAAGGAAATATTTGATGTCCACAATAGTAATGCAACAACTTCGAGAACATTAAAATATCAACCGTTGGCCGAGTTAAAGAAAATTCAAAATAACAGGTCATCAGACACAAACAATTCCATATGCCAAAATGTGAAACAACAAAATAATCAACAGCAGCAGCAACATCAATTACAATACCTATCCAATAATGCTATCGATAACTGCTTTGCAAATGATGAAACATCAACCATTGTTAATATAGATATATTCGATGATCAATTGAGTACAAGCAGCAATAGTAATACAAGTCGTTTTTCATGCGAGGCCGCACCTTTAACCACAACTACACCACCGATTAGTTTAAATGGTGTTATTGATACAAATCTAATGCATTTTTCACCAAATGCAACAGCTCCGCTAAATACCGAGCGATTACGTTGCGGCTGTCATTGTTTATCGGGAGAGGTCACAATAACAGAGCATAAATGCAAGAAAACAGCTGCAGTCACTGATAATGATAATTGCGATGATGACAATAGTAGCAATGGTAGTGCTGGATCGTTGTGAGAATTACTGAAAAATCCTTCACTTGCAAGGACTACAATTATGAGAAGAAATTTCTACTTCAATCGCTTATACAGAAATATATTCAATAATAATCATGGTAATAGTACCCAAAAGTAATGGACATTTATATTGAATGTTACTATATATGTAAATAGAAACATTATTAATTAAGCTCTTAATATGAATTTTACAATTATTGATAGCGTAATCTACTAGTGTGGAAATACATATCGATCGCCACAGGTTGACAATTCGTAACAATTTTTTTTCCAAGATGAGCTTATGATATCAAACGATTCCTTATCATACAATTATTGTTTGGACTTTGCATTATCATCATCCCATTATGGAAAAATATTTTAGTTACCAGCTGTCAATCTATAACCATCGATATGTATTTTGTATTTATTGGTTTTATTGTACATATTAATGTACATTAGGACTATAAAGGCTTTTCTATTTCTATTTCTTTTTTTGCAATTATGAAAATGTCTTGCATAGTGGTATAGACCATATAAACTATGAAGAAAAAATTGTTAATATTTATTTGCGATTTATTTATAAAGTTATTGATCATATACCATCTTTATTTGAAACCGTATTTAAAATGCATAGGTATTCGCTATTTTAATTTTAAACAATATTTTATATCCATAATTTTGCGAAATTTTGCAAAATGTTTTTATGGCTTCTTATTTGTTTTTGTAATATTGATTACAGCCCCGATGTTTATACGTATGTATATATGTAGGTATTTTTGAAAGAATACATCATCCTCGTCGTATGTGGAATGTGATTATGTCTAATTAAGTTATGTTTTGGCACCCTTTTTGATAATTCTCATATTTCGTATATTTAAGTACTTAATAGATCAATATGCATACAATGATCCGTTGGGTAGAATATTAACAAATATTTGTTTAATTTCGTCTTATTTTCCAAAAATCAGTCATTGAATTTAAATTGCGAGTTATGTTATAACAATTATCTCCTTTACTTTCTGACTGTGATTGCAAATATCTAATAATTATTTTAAATACTTACACATATTAATTCAAATTTAATTCAGAAGAAATATCTATGAAGTTATCTTACCAATTTCTGCTAACCGTGTCTATGTTTATTATTCTTAAAACATTTTAAATATTAAATTATATATTCATTTTAGGTAAAAATATCTTAAAACTTTTTTATTATAGTGGTGAAATTTTACTTTAAAATTTTACGTATAAAATACACACAGATAAAGTATTTTATCCCATATTCCAAAAACTATTCCTAATAAAATTCCAACCCTGAAACCATTTATTTTTTGTTATTTTTTTTTACATAGATTCCATATTGTCGATACGAGTACAAAAAGTGTGCATTATTGATTTACTTTCCAATATATTTCTTTTGATTGCGAGGTTTTCGAAAAGTTTAATGTGTAACTTTATATTGGTTTTAACACTTTTCTAGACGCATCGGCAACATGAACGATATTCTATATCGTCACCTGAAATGCCCAAAGACGTAACCCTCAAAAAATCAAAATTAGTTTTTTGATTGAATCTGGAACACAAGTCTAAAATAAAATGCTCCTAAAAATTTTAAGCTTCTACGTTCCAAACTAACGATTTTAGTCAAGAAATGGAAAAAGACGTAACATGATTTAAACGTTTTAATAAAACACAAAAGACTTAACGCACATTTTTTTTACAGAAATAAGTTTGTCGTCTATATATGTACATATACATATAATATATTCAGACAAGATGTGATAAAATCGCGATTTTCAATTAAACAGTTTTCATTTTATAAGATTTTATAATGTTTTTTGCTTCTCCTGTAAAATTATGATAATGAGGGTTATGTCTTTGGGCATTTTAGGTACATATGTAAGTTATATTTTAGTTGGTGCTTTTTATCTTGTTTATTATTAAAAAAGAAAGTACTTTAATATAAGAATAGTAGTAATAATGTGATTTTATTTAAAAACAAAAAAACAATTTAAAATAATATATTGGAATTACTATTTCCTAACTATTAATTTGATTTTTTATACAATATTAAAAACATGAAATCAGACTTCATTCCAAAACTGAGTTTAAAATGTACATATTTTCATTGTTCTGTCACCTTATAAATTTTAAGATGTTTCAAAATAATGTAAATTTAGTTATAATACTTATAAATAAGATTAACATTAATTAATTAATTTAAAACGTGTAATAATACTTTTATACTTGCTTCTGTGACATTAAACTTTATTTTAAATTAAAACTAGTCAAGTAAGAATGTTAAATTTGGTTACGCTTAAATTTTTATAACTTCCATTGCAATGACATTGATTTCAAAACGGTCCACTTGTATGTAATCCTGAAGGGAAAGATGTGAAGAAAAATTGCAAATTATATTTATACTTTAAAATAAATATCGATCATTCCATGAGCGATTTAACAATGTTTATGTGTATGTACATATACAATTGAAGGTTTCGTTTCAACAATTTAATTTTGAGATTTCATACCTTTTCAAAAGGTTTTTCCCTTAGTGTATGATAGTGGGTCTTGGTACATTTTTCTAACTGTTTCCTATTTCCCATCATTTTTCTGGTTGTAACAGCTATGGTTGCTGAGCAAATAGCAATGGTTGCACATGGAAATATTTTTTAAAGAGGTATGATATCTAAAAATCCCAAAACAGAGATTTGTTTGAAACGATGCATTATGTATACATATACATATGTATATACAAATAAAACATATAATTTATGGAAATTGGCTCTTCAAATTTATGGGTCGATTATGTATAGCAATCAAATTGGAGTTGGGTTGCCAATCTGCAACGCAAGTGACATGCAAGTTGTTATTATGTAAGGCTACTTTCGTGTTTAATCTGTTTTTCGAATTTTCGAGTAGAAAACAAAAACATTTATATGTTAAAAATATAAATAGTTTAACAACAAAATAACTAACATTTAAAATTTACCACCTAAAATAAAAATCAAAGCAACCATAAATTCTCGGTTGCCATGTTCGGCAACTGAAGCTTACAGTTGCCATCTGTAACTGTCAACTCCACTGAGGTTCGGTTGCCATCCGCAATAGTAGACGACCATGTAAATGACGTTGAAATTTTCGTTAACAGATGGTATTATGAAAAATGCGGATTGCCGACAGATCCAAATTATTTCATCACATGTCTATCAATAAAAACTATTTGGTAAATATAAATGCAATAAACTTTATTTTTGTTATGAATTTTTTTAATTTCTTTACTTTAAAATTACAAATAATAACGTGTATTTAATGGTCTAAATTGTTCAGCTATATTGCATCAGCACCTTGACTTGGTGGGCTTCTAACTTTTGTTCAATTATATCTTGAAACATCTTCAGTTGAAACCTACAAATGTAAGACTGTGCTGTCGGAATGTTCTTTAGTATCTATTGGTACGCTTAGATATTTCGCATTAACTTACAAGTCTTTGGGTTTGTATTACGATCTTCTATACATGTTTCTCTGCAATCTATCAAATACTGAACACAAATGAATGTTTGTCCTAATCTGAAACCGGATATTCTGCAGAAATCACTCTCACTCACTTAACGTGTTGTAATATACATGGGGAAAAGAATGTACGTACAAAAAAACTATTTTTGAGAAAGCCTTACCCAACCGATTTTAATATCATTTAATGAAATCATCGCAAAATGTGTTGGAAAATTGCATTTGCAAAAGTCGTTTTGATCCAAAGCGTCATAACTAATAAACAATTAACTTATATGAAGTATCACTATTTATGACACATGTACAATACGCATACATACTATGTATGGATGTATGTATGTATAGTAAAATTTTTAAGGTGTTAAACTTAGTGATGCATCATTTCTCTTTAGTTCATAAAAAACAATTTTTAAGGGTAAATGTTTGTTTACCCAATTTTACAACTTTGGTTTCCAATCGATTTTTTGCACGGGTTCTCACCCATCAGTTAATTTTAGCTACTAAAGAACAAAATAAAATACATACCAACATTTTAAAGGCCGGTCTAATGTACAATGTATGTATACATAAATTTATATATGCATGTATGTATGTATGTGGGTATGCATTTATGTATGTACATATGTATTTATACTTTGTGAAGTGAAAAGTGTCATATTGTGCTTTTTTAAACTAAATGGAATACAAATGATTATTCAAATGACTATTATCATACATTGTAAAGATAGGAACATAAGTATATATGTATGTATGTATGTATGTAGATTTATATAGAATATAATGTGTGAAATATTTTGTACGATACGATAGCAAAAGGTAATAAATACTTATTTTATATTCATATTGTATGTAAGAATTTTAAAATTGTTTTGTTTTTTAAAAAGTGATAAGGTTTCTTGTGTAAGTATACATACATACATACATACATGTATGTATGTCACGCCTATTTTCGAGGGGGCGGGCCCGTAAAGTTGAAAATATATAGGCCTATATCTCGGGAACTACTGGGTGTCTGATAATTTGTAATACATTAAATAAAAGGTATTAAAAATATCTTTCTAACGATATATATCATGATTATAAAATATGGGTTAAATCCGAAAAGAATATTTTTTGACCCGAATTTATTTGTTTTTTGGAAATGGTTCTTATATGACAGCTATGACAAATTATGGGCCGATCTTCTTAAATTTTGGAACAGTGATTTTCATGCGTATAAGGATATTTCACATCGAATTTCAACATAATAACGGTATATTTAAGATATATATTACTATTAATGTGGATTTCGGAAGTGGACCTTATATGGGGGACATAGTCAAATATGGACCGATATTCTCAAAATCCAGCAGTTTGATTTAGGCATGTATGTAAATGATCCGTGTAAAATTTTGGATTGGTACCCTTATTTATAAGAGATTTATGAGTATTAAAGTGATTTGCGGAAGAGGGCTTTATATGGGGCATACGGTTAAAAATAGATCGAAATTCACAAAATTTTGTGGGATGATTTTTGTATATATGTATGTAAATGATTTGTGCAACGTTTTGAGTCGGTACCGATATTTATACAATATATATATAGGGATAAATGCCTTTTTCAGATGTGGTCCTTGTATGGGAGCTATGACCAATTGTGGGCCGACCACCATAAAATTTAGTACAACAATTTATTTGCCTATATATTTTTTTTTGTGTTGCCACATACGACGCAAACTGGTGGCAACATGCTACCTTGTAAACTGCTAAATTCTTGGCAGTTTACACCATAGATTAAGACGTTTACACATTGGACGGGCCAGATCGTTTGTGTGGTTTTACTGTTTTTCATTATTTTTAGGTGCAAAGATAATATAATATTTAATGTATATATTGGATGTATTTCACCTTTCTTTAGTTTAACATAGTGATGGACAAAAAACATCGATGTTTTAAAAACACTCAAGGTATCGATGTCGAAACATCGATATAATCCGATGTTTTTTTGCTCCTAAACAATCGGAAAACATCGATGTTTTCTTTTGATGCATCGAAATGACAAATTGTATACAGAACGTGTATATTGGTATATAAACGTGTATACATATCTAACATTTTAGACCCTCGATTCAAAAAAAATGCACTCTAATGATGCAATAGCCGTTGCCAATGCTGTATTAAATATCAAGGAATTAATGAAAAATACTAAATAAAAATAGATATTGAATCTGACTCAGAAAAATCCGATAAACTGGTTCATAGAAATTGGAAAAGCAACAAGACTGAAGATATATTGTCTGATGAACTTTCAGTTTAATTGAGGACTCCTGTTGGAAGACTTAACGAAAATCCGTTGGATATTTGGAAAGATTATAAATCACAGTTTCCCAAGCTTTACAAGATCGCTTTTAAATACATCGGACTCAACAAAGAAACAGATTGAGTGGTGAAAGACTTGATAAACTTTTATTTCTAAACAGTATTGAAAAAAAGTATTGTAAGTAAAATAAATTTAAGATTTTTCGAAAATATAATAATAATAAATAATTAAAAAAAAACAATCTATGTATAAAAAATATCGATGTATTTTATGAAATATCGATGCAACATCGATGTATGTTTGTGATGCATCGCATCGAAAAAAACATCGATGTTTTTTTACAGTGTCCATCCCTAGTTTAACATCGCCTGCCTCCAATTCTACTCGAAAAAGTGGTGGGCGAAAAAGTTAATAGATATAGAGACTTCTTTTACTGGTTTTAAACTTAGTTACAATTTTTCGATAATCATTGTAACATTGTTGTAGGTTAATATTTTTACTAACTTCGTTAAGGCATATTGATAATTTTAGTGTTGTTTATTAAAGTGTTAACTTTCACAGCTGTTGGTGACAAATGTGATTTTGTTGTAAAGTCACTATTTACAAACAAAGCGACGGAATAATAACGTGTGCGGTTAAGAGGTTTGGCGGTTAAAAATGCGCTGCCATCAATTCTTTTGTTATTCTCTCTTCCGCATTTACTGTAAGATAAGCATTTCTGCTATACATACCACAATGTTGGGTTGAGAAGCTCATTAAAGAGAGGACAACTCTTACAGCCATCCCTAAATACCTACGGTAAGCGTTTTTTAAATGTCAAAATTTCTCATGCTCATACATTTTGTATGGAGCATACCGAAACAACGCGGCGGCAATGATTTCCTATTGGAAAATCCGGTTTTGACAAGGCGTTTCACAGTGAAGTTAGTTGCATAAGAAAACAAAATACAAAAAAAAACAACAATGTCCAGCTGTTACAATAAACAGGGTCGTTTTATTTATTTATTTGATAACCCTGTTTTTATCGTTTTGACATAACGTTGACGCTTTTGTTTAGGGATATCAGCGTAAAAATACCGTCGGTATTTAGGGTTGGCTGTTATTTATTTAAACACAACACCGATATAACGGAACATACGTACCTACATATATTTCTTCCACAATTAAATTTGTTTTAGTTTCTGATTTTTTTATTTTGATTGTTTGTTTTTGTTGTGTACACTATTATTTAGTTTACCACTTGATTTACAGAACTATAAATGAACATGAGATGAAACTATTCGGTTATATTAATGATGTCTACCTTATCAATAAAGAACTTTGCTATGGATTGGTTAATTAAAAAATATCGACAATATTAAAAAATTTCTGAAAGTACCTAATAAATTTTTCATATATAGGTACATATATGTATGTACATATCGATGGTCTCATGTAGAAAGGCCCTAACTCGCATATTTGAAACTTTACAGGAGAAGGTAAAAACATAATAGAAACTGTAATATTCAACATGTAACTTTTTTGTATAACTGCTTATAAAAGCGTTATTTTTTACACTATTGCAATAAAATTTTGTGAGGAGGTGTATTTGCGTTAAATGCATTGGAATGGCAAAAAAAACTAATTTCGAAAAAATAGCGAGTTAGGGCCTTTCTACATGAGACCAACGATATGTACATTAATAAATAATAATTATACCTAAAAAGTTTAAAAGTAATAAAGAAAGAAGTACCTAATAAAATATCGCATTTATTTTTAAACACAATATTTCGTAGATTAATTTTCGGCTTCTTATTATGTATTATCTAGATTGTATGTACTGAGTTGGCCATATAATTAGAAACAACTTTTCAGCATATAGGTATGTATATGTCTATACCTATACATATACATATATTTAAAAAATTTAGTTCAACATATTAAAACTAATAATCTAGTTATAGTAAAGTAACAAATTATTATTAAGTTTAAAATAAATAAAGTTCACAGCTCAGTACTATTTTAAGGAAAATTAATTTAAACACCAAAAAAAAAAACGCAATATCAAATTGGTCACATAATTAGAAATTAAAAACAATATATGCAAAAAACCTTAGTGAGGTTTAACAAAACGGGTTTAGTCTTTAATATTTTGTTCGATAACCCTTGTCTTTGACAACATTCGGCAGTATTTCTGGTAAACTCTTCATTTAAACGCTGGCATGTTTGCAGAGATATGTTTTCCAGCTTTGTTACAACAACTGAAACAATTCATCATTATTTCGTGAATTTTTGTCCTTTAGGTCTGTTTTTACAATTGCCCATAAGTTTTTAATTCGGTTAAGATCAGGACTTTGAGGTGGCCAGTCAAGAACATCACTAGTTTGATCCAAAAGCCAACAATTCACTAACCGTGAAGTGTGCTTTGGTTCATTATCATGCTTCCATCATCATGATTCCATTACATTTTCCAAAATGATCCTGGTCCATTAGTCCCTGAACTCGTGCAATTGGACCCACACCACGCCAAGAAAAGGCACCCCAGACCATAATAGACCCGCCACAGTGTTGCACTGTTTTAACAGTGTATCTGGGGTCTAAGGCTCACTTTGTCACTAATATTTGGAAAAGTTTCAGAGTTGAAGAAAAAAATACGCGTTTCTAATAACGTGGCCAGTAAAAAAATTAATTGTGAAAATAATATTTTTATATGTATTTGTTTTTAATTTAACTTAGAACTCAACGTGTTTTGCATTAACAACAATGTTGATTGTGGACTCATTGAATAACGGTAAAAACAATTGGCAGTTCTGGTGTTCAAAGAAGCTACATAGCGATCTTATTATACCCTACACCACCATAGTGAGAAGGGTATATTGGATTTGTGCTGATGTTTGTAACGCCCAGAAATATTGGTCCAACACCCACCTTAAAGTATACCGTTTGACGTCCATCTGGCTGGCTGTCCATGTAAAGCTTGTGCGCAGAGTACAGGTCGCAGTTTTTAAGATATTTTGATAAAATTTTGTACGTGATATTTTTTTGGCCCAAGGATGGATGGGATTGAAACTGGTGGAAATCGGTCCATTATTTCACCTGGCCCTAATACAAATGTCCTTCTGAAATTGGGGTTTACCGATCATAAATGTTTGAATTATACAAGTATCCAAACAAATTTCATCACAAATGAGTGGTAAATGAAGCCAAATCACATCTACAAATATTGTGCAGATCGGTCCATAATTGATCATAGCTCTCATATAAGGCCCACTTCCGAAAATCACTTCACAGATCATAACTCTCCCAAAAATGTTGGTATTCAAATAATATTGAACCCAAATATATTTCATATATTTACAAATAATACGGTACAATTTTATTATGATCGGTCCCTAATTAGTCGTAGCCCCCATATAAGGCCCACTTCCGACATTCACTTTAAAGAGCATAGCTCTCTCAAAAATGTTGATATCCAAATAATATTTAACACAAATATATTTCATATATATATACAAATAATACGGCACAATTTTATTGTAATCGGTCCATAACTAGTCGCAGCTCCCATGTAAGGCCAACTTCCGAAAATCTCTTTAACGGTCATAAATTTCTTAAAAATGTTGGTAATCAAATAAAAGTCGACGCAAATAAGTTTCTTATATACAGAAATAATGACACTTAATATTATAACGGTCGGTCCATAATTAGTCGAAACTCCCATATAACCCTCTCCGTAATTCACTTTAACCTCCTTAAATCTTTTGAAAGTATTTATATCGAGATAAAGTTTAACACATATAATATTTATATTCACAGAAATCATGATACTAAATTTTGGTCCAAAATAGGTTATATCTCCCATATAACGGCCATTGCTACCGACTCTACTTTCAAAGCATCGTTTCTAATTATATATGTAATAAAGTATAAATTCAATTTTTTTTCTATATTAAACTTAATGTTAGGGTGAGAAATACATATTTCTCTTTCTGTAATAATGAAAAAAGATAATATGAATCAATGCTTCCCTATTTAGGTATGTACCTGATTTAGGTAGATAATTGAATTCCACAGTAGGAATATCCATAGAAACAGTTGAGGATATATAAAACAATAATAATTTCCTATCTTTTCAACGTATAAGTTAATGAGACCATACACAAATCAAGAGAAGGCACAGATACTGTTTCTATTATTCTAATATACCTACATAACAAATATAAAATTTACTTATCAAATTAACAATGCAGTAGACAGATTGTTCAACAATTTAAAATATAGAATACTAAAGTTAGGAATGTTGAATGTTGTTTATGAATATGAAATCCAAGAAACGGAAATATTAATTAACTATTTAATAATTTGCATGATGGTACATTATGAAATAAACTCAAATCGGAAAACAAATCAGACCTAAAACACAGAAACATATCTTCATAGACAAAAACATTGTGCTAATTAAAATCAAGAATTCCATAAGACATCACAAATCAATTGGCCTTTGGTCGTCTAATTTTGGTCATATTCCTGAATGTATACTCTCCAAAAATCATTTTGACATTTCTATTTATATTTTTATTTTATTCGCGCGATTTTAATTTTTGTAAAAATTAATCTTTTGAAAATATTCTCCACCTTAAATTTTATTTTTTTTTAATAATCTTACTACTACTACTACTATTACTGTTTTTATACCCTCCATAAGTGGTGAATGAGGGTATATATAAGTTTGTCATTTCGTGTGTAATACTGAGAAATAGTCATCTGAGACTCAATATTCTTGGTCCTTACTAAATTCTAAGTCGATTGAGCCATGGCTGTATGTCTGTCTGTCTCTGTAAAACACTCTCACGCGCAAAGGACACAACCGAAATCAACAAAGTTTACAAAAAACCGCTTAAAGTTCTCCTAAGCAGTTTGGTATTGAAAATCAGCAAAATCGATATAGTAGAACCAGAGTTGTGGTCCAAAATTTGAGACAACCTCCATAAAAAATTTGTATTTTTAAACATTTTTCTTGCTATATTTTTAAATATATTGCAGATATTGCCATTAAATTGTGTGCATGTTATTTTTATGACAAAAGACAAAAGTGTAGGGAAAATAGTAAGAATAAGTCCATGATTTCTCATAGCTTCCATACAAATATCTTCTCGAAATAGGGCTTAATGATAAACAAATGCCTGTAAAAGTGAAATATTTATACAAAATTCGGCAAAAATAAGTGGCATATAAAAAGAAATCGCAAAACGAAAATTTGCTTTGTTCGGTCCAATTTTGACCATAGTCAACATATAAAGTCCACAACTAAAATTCACTTAAATACGTATAAAACAGGTATAAATATTGCTACCAGGTTAAAATTTGGCATAAGTAATATTTATATGTAAATAAATCGTTGTAGTAATTTTTATGTTTGTCGGCCCATAATTAGTCATAGCTCCCATATAAGGAACACATCCGAAAAATCCATTAATCTTTATATATATCGGTACCGAATTAAAACTTTACATAAATCATTTACATATGCAAAGAAATCATTCCACAAAATTTTGTAAATTTCGGTCCATATTTTATCATATAAAGCCCTCTTCCGAAAATCACTTCAATACTCATAAATTTCTTATAAATAACGGTATCTATCCAAAATTTTACACGGATTTTAAGAATATCGGTCCATTAACTGCTCTAAAATTTAAGGAGATCGGCCCACGATTTATCATAAGGTCCATTTCCGAAAAACAATTTAACCCACAAAAACGTCTTATAAATATCGATATCGAACCAACTTTTTTACAGATCAGAAATTTTAATCCAGAAATCATACTAATATCGGTTATACCGCAATTATGTTACTGGATTTTGGAACTCTCAGTCAAATATTGGCAGTAGCTTCCAAATTAAGTCCACTTACGATCATAACAACCAACAATACAACTCCTGTAAATAAATTAATTGAGATGAAATTCAACTAAAATAAGCCTAAAATACGTAGAAACCACACTAGATACTGGATACTGGATTTAGAAGCTATCAGTCCATAATTGGTCCACTATAGTAGCAGTGGATAATGTAGATAATGTTATTGAAATCAAATTCAACCAAAGGAAGCATTACCTTATAATCTTACCCTTTTTTATAACCCGTTTCTTAACTTGTTGTGAATATGGAAAAATGTTCTTTTAATTTTATAAATTGTTTAATTACACTCAAGATTATTATGAAAATCAGACAAACTCTTAAAATTATGGTAAGAATCGGTAATTACATAAATTATAAATGTTAAAAATTTGATAGAATTTTAAAATATTTGACATTAAAATTATGTTGGTCGAATGAGGATATTCTACATAGTCCTATAACCAGTGAAGTTTTTCTATTTCTTATTACGTTTAGGTGGAGGGTATTTAAGATTCGGCACAGCCGAATATTGCATTCTAACTTGTTATATTTAACACCAACACTGTTTTGATACATAAATTGTATTTTTGTTGAAGATTCAAATATTGATTTCTTAATTGAAGCGTCGAATACATTGCTGAACTTACTTAAAAGTTATGATTTTGAAAATTCTCATACATTAGTTACACGTCCAATATCTGGTACATCAATAGACAATGTATTTACAAATCTTTCTTCTGCACTATTTATAGATGCAGTTGAATGTAAATGTTCTGATCACAATATGATCTCTTGTAAAATTAAAAAGAAAATACAAAATTGTGATTACACAGAATTTGTGCAAAAAAAAAAAAAAATGTGACTACAACAAACTTAATTAAAGAATTAATAGTTCAAATTGTTTGGTTGGAAATCCGTCAATTGATTTGGCCAATTTGATAAAAAGTTTGTCAAATGCAAATAAAAATTCTACGTCTGTTAAATCAGGAAAAAAACTATTAATAGAACAAATAGCACCATGGATTAATGAACATTTATGTAATCTAATTGTACTTAAAAAAGGAATTGGAAAACAAAGAAGAAGGAACCCAAATGGTGCTAATGTACTGAACTGTCTAAAAAGAATAAGCAAAGTTATTAAGGTCGCTTATAAGGAATCTATGAACTGGTATTATCATGATAACTTACACAACATTCAGCAAGATCCTAAAAAGTGTTGGAGATTTTTAAATGAAAGTCTGGGAAGAAATGTTAAAACTCAAATAAATTAAAAAAAATGTAATAAAATGTGAATGTCTAAATAAATACTTTTTACAAATTCCCAAAACCATGAAAGAAGGAATTAATTGCTCCTCCACTGATTCATGTAATGGACTCCGCACCTTAAGAGATTGTAATAAAACTTTTAATTTTAGAATCGCAACAAACGATGAAATATTTCAAATCATACATAACCTTTCAAACAGTACATCCTCTGGTCATGACAACCTATCGCCGAAAATATTTATAAACTTAAATCATGAAATCACTCCATTTTTATTACATATATTCAACAACGTCATTTCAACATCTGAATACCCAGATATTTTGAAGATATCAAAAATAGTGCCAATATCAAAAACAGTAAATGCGCATAAAGAAGATATGTATAGACCTATTGCTTTATTACCTATAATGGAAATTTTTTTTGAAAAACTAATTCATCAACAGTTTACGACATATCTGGATAAAAACAAGTTACTTCACGATTGCCAGTATGGATTTAGAAAGGGGTAGCGGTACTGAAAATACTGTAAATAATGTAGTAAATTCTATATCCCGAGGATTGGATGAAGGATATAATGCTGTTTGTGGTATTTTCTACGATCTTTCAAAAGCCTTTGCTCTTGTTGATCATGATATAATGTTTGAAAAGCTTCAGTTCTATGGAGTTCGAGGTGCCGAACTAAATCTGATTAAAAGTTATTTGAAGAGCCGAAAGCAGTACGTTGAAATAAATAACAGTAAGAGTTGTCTAGGAAATGTTGAACACGATGTAGCACAAGGGAGTGTGTTGGGCACACTTTTATTTACAATTTACATAAATGACATCAAAAACCTTGAGCTTTCTGGAAATCTTTATATGTATGCTGATGATATATCATTGCTCTATCCCTACCGTTTTAAATGCGTATATGGAAAGAGATGCAGCCCTAATTTTTGAATACATGAGGTTGAACAAATTAGTTCTTAATTCATCTAAAACCAAAGTCATTAGATTTAAACCATACTTGAACATTAATGGGCCAAAGTTTAGTCTTTTCGTAAATGGAGAAAAAATTTTTGAAACATATTCCATAAAATATTTGGGTGTGACTTTGCAAAGCAATTTTTCATGGAATTTGCATATTGAAGATATTAAATCAAAAATATCTCCAGTAATTGGAATATTGCACAAATTTAATGAAAGAACAAAACTTATTCTATATCAAGCATTAATTCAAAGCCATTTAAATTACTTGGTTACTGTGTACGCCTATAAAAATAGTGTATAATTACAATCTCTTCAAAGAACACGAAACAAAGCACTCAAAAATGTTTATAACTTATCCATTAGGTACCCCACGTCAAATTTATATATGGGAATAAGCAAAAATATTTTACCCATTAGAGGAATATATAAGAAACAATTACAATACAATAAAATTCACGCATAATCAAACAGCTATTAGTACCAGAAACAATTCAAATTTAAAACCTGCTAGATGCAGACTTGAAGAAACTAAGCAACGAATTGAATATATTGGCTGTGTGGAATATAACAATTTGCCACAAAACTTAAAATTAAATGTCAATGAAATTTCAACTTTTAAATCTAATATTAAAAATTTTTTATTAAATAATTTAGAAATGCTTCTAATGTAATACATACTCTATTTATAGTACATAATTTATAGACATTAACTTTTGTAAATACAATTTTATATATAGTTTTTTTAGTTTGAAAACTATAATGTAAATATAAATAATTAATTTATTTTAAGCATAGTATGCCAATTCGCCTCAATAATGTCGTTAAGACGCTGAGGCAATCATACATTGTTAATAATTAAAAAAAAAAAATCATCATTAATTTATCTTTTTATCTTACGAGTATAAATATATGTATGTATATATTTGATAATTAATTTTTGAAATTAAATTTTTCCTGGATATAAATTAATAGATATATGTATGTAGTATATATGTACATACATACATATACAATATATACAATATACTCGTATGTATAGGTATATAAATTTATAGTTAATTTTTTTCACACACCGCCTATTTAAACATCTCTAAAACTACGTACAAGTAATAACTTTAACAAGCTATTAATATTAATTGAATAATGAATTTATTCATTACTAAAGGTACGGTCACATTTGGCAAATATTTACTCAAAAAAGCGTAACCAAATTTGTTTGATGTTGTTTAAGAGTAAACAAGAGTTTTGCAAGATCAAACAGCAACAAATAAATTAAAACTAAATATTTGTTGTGATTTGGCCTAAATAAAAAAAAGGTTTTTTTTTAATTAAATAAACGAGTTCAAATACCATATATGTTATTTAGTGGTTACGTCTTTTTCAGCAAATATTTGCCAAGTGTGACCGTACCTTAAGTTTTGAAATATTTATATGAAAAGAACATTTTATGACTGACTGTCTTACGAAAATATATAACACAATCATAAATATAAATATTTAGATATTTAAATATATAGTATATGTACGTAGATATTAGTTTAATCTATTTAAATTCAAATATACATTAGATAAAAGTATGCACATTGAATATTTCCAGCCAATATTTTTTCTTAATTCTATAAATAAAAGTGTTTTCGGTCTAAAAACGACCATTTGTATAATTATAATTAATTTTAAAATATAGGTGATATTTGATATATAAAATATTTATCAATTTTTAGAAGACATACATTTTTTAAAATAAAATGGCGTAAGTGACTGAATAGACTAAAATAAAAGTTAGCACATTCGTAATATGGCGTTCACAATAATTCGTTTTGCTCAAAATTTCATAATTTAGACGAAATTATGGGTTTCAGCCAAGTTTTTTTCAAACCTTTTGCAAAAGGACAAAAATCAGTTTGTTCTTAAAAATAAATGGGTTTTGTTATCCTGAGTATTTAAAAAACGTTTAGAACGGATTTAGAATGGATTTATTTCATTGCGGCACCATTTTGTTTATGATCACACAACATTTAAAAATTTCAGATTTTTCAAGAACAATGCCATTTTATGGATTGTCTTGGTTTTAGTTGCTGTTGGCGTGACAATCGGTTTGATAATTGGCTTAAAAAAAGACACATCTGACCATGCAGTTGGAGCTGTAGCATCCAACGGTGAAGAATGTGCTGAAATTGGAGGGTATGTAGGAATATAGGGACGATAAAAAGTTATAAATACAAATCTATTTATTTTTAGACAAATGTTAAAAGATGGTGGTTCTGCTATAGATGCCGCAATATCAACTCTTTTATGTGAAGGCGTTATATTACCACATAGCTTAGGTGTAGGAGGTGGATTCGTTGCCACTATATATACAAAAAAAACTGGTAAAGTAGAGACTTTAATTGCACGCGAAACTGCACCTGCTGCAGCTCATCAGGATATGTTTATCAGCAAAGAAATTACTGGGGCTATTTCAGCAGCTATACCAAGCGAAATTTTTGGATTTTGGGAAATGCATACGAAATATGGCAAGTTACCCTGGAAGAAATTGTTTAAGCCTACTATTGATTTATGTAATAAGGGGCATAAGGTCTCAAAATACTTGGCAAATGTTTTAACCTTAAACTCCGAACGTATACGTAAAGAACCATCAATGGCCGAAATCTTTATAAATCCAAGTACAAATAACCTCTATAAGGAAGGTGAGATTATGTACCGTCCTCAATTGGGTAAAACTCTATCAATATTATCTGAAGAAGGTCCTGAAACAATGTATCGCGGTGGACGTATTGGCAAAATGCTCGTGGAAGATATTCAAGATATGGGGGGCATAATAACTGAAATGGATTTGCAGAATTATAGGTAAGTGAACACATAGTCCACTCCTCTCAATGTTATTATACCCTACACCACCATAGTGGAGAGGGTATATTGGATTTGTGCTGATGTTTGTAATGCACCTTAAAGTATACCGATAGACTCAAAGCTAAAGTATACCGTCCGTCTGGTGATAGTTTTTCGGCCCAAGGATGGATGGGATTGAAACTGGTGGATATCGGTCTATTATTACAAATACAAATACAAATGTCCTCCGAAAATAAAGGTTTATCGGTCATAAATGTTGATTTATGCACGTATCCCAACAAAATTGTCCAGAAATTAGTTGTAATGAAGCCTAATCTCAACAAATTTTGTGGAGATCGGTCCATAATAAGTCATGGCTCCTATATAAGATCGCCTTCGAAAATCACTTTAAGATCTATAAATCTTTTATAAGTATTAACATCGAGATAAAATTTAACACAACGATTATTTATATGCACAGAAGTCATGCCACTACATTTTTGGATGAACGGTTTATAATAGGTCATAGCTCCTATATAGATCCCATTTCTGAAAATGTGTTTTTACACATATACTGGGTGTAGGGTATTACATATATGTTTGGGCTTGACCGACTATACTTTCTTAATTGTTTTTTTTAATACGCTATTGGCTATTATTGAGCATTATTTATTTTGAAAGTCATACTTATTAGAGTTCGACTGAAAATTCGGTTTCGGATTAGGACAAAAATCGGCGAAAATTCGGTAATTGTTAGAAATCTTTTTTGCCGAAAAAAAAGATTATGGAATTTTAAAGAAATAATAATAATAATAATAATAATAAAATAATAATTATTTTATTGTAAAATGTTTAAGCATCCAGTTAAAACTGCTCCTTAAAAAAAGTCTTCAGTTCAACACAAAAAACATGGGGCACTTAAGATTTGAGTGAATCGTTGATTTTTTTAATCGATTCGATTTCGGGAAAAAACTCATTTGTAAGTAAGAAACTTACAAGTTTATACTTGAAACGTAAACTATTTCTTTATTTCGCGTACTTTTTTCACTCTCTAAAATAAAGTTAGTGTATAATTTTTAGTGGAAATAATAATCATGTTTGGAAACGAAATAAACATGTATATTTTTGCAGGGTCCGTTGGGAAGAACCAATTGTTTCTCGATTTACTGGAGGATACGAATTATATACGACACCTTTACCAACAAGTGGAGCGATTTTAGCTTTTATTTTGAATGTAATGGAACCTCTTTACACAAGACATCATGAGATCTATTGGCAGCGTGTAGTTGAAACATTTAAACATGCCTACGGTCACCGGACAAATTTAGGAGATATTCACTTTGAACCACAAGTTAACAAGATTTATGAACAGTTAATAAGTCCTGCTTTCGCATCCGAAATTAGAGACTTAATTAAAGATGACCACACCTTCGTTGATATAGGATATTATGGTGCAAACTTTACAAATGTCGAAGATCATGGCACAGCAAATATGGTTGCGTTGGCACCAAACGGCGATGCTATATCTGTAACTAGTACGATTAACAGTCAGTAAGTACATATATTAGGTAACTTGTTTGCCAACAGTCATAAGTATATACCGATAATATCGGTTCGATATACATACATATGTACATATATATCTCGTACAAATGTATTTAATAATAATCTTAAATTATGATTTCTTTAACGACCACATTTTACTGATACATACATATTTGGGACATTAAATTTGTATAAAACTTTATTATTTACAGATTTAGCATAAGAGGCAGTGTTGCCAGAAAATGAATTTCAAAATATGCTAAAACTTGAAAAACTAAGTGCTAAAATGTTCTACAGAGGAAAAAATAAGTGCTAAATTTTTTCAATGTAACAATACATACAATTTTTATTTCAAATGTTACAAATATAAATTATAGTTTTTTCTAATTTGGTTTATAACAATTGTTGACTTGTTTTAATAGATTACATTTCATATATGTACATAGGTATTAATTCAAAAATTTCCGTGTTCATTAACTTACCACACCCAAAGAAATTTAGTTGAAATATTAGTAAAAGTTATTTTTATTTCTCCAAAAAAAGCATTTAGCAAAATTTTTAAAAATTTCAATGCATTTTCGTGAAACAAAATGCTAAATCTATCACTGAAAGTGCTAAAATGGCAACACTGATAATAGGAGTGAAAAATATGTAACGTTGACTCAGTGTTGTCAGAAGATTTAAAAAAAATCCGTTTTACCTACAGAATTTAAATTGTTAAAAATTTGAAATAACTAAAAAATTAAGTAGTTTTTCGGAAAAATATGTTTTTAAATAATTCAACTTTATAATTTTTTAGTTTTATTTTTTTTTTTTGACTAAATACAATTCTGCACAATAAAATCTATGTATGTATGTATGTATGTATGTATGTATGTATGTATGTATGTATGTATGTAACAATTGTTAAAAGTCTTCCCAAAGGTCAAAGCAAATATAAAGAGTCAAATCAAAATGAAACATTTTCAGTACATATCCTACAGACTTTATTTAAATTTATTCGCTTATTCGAAAATTGTTTAGTGGAATTATGGTTGTTGCACGCCTGGAATTCCCAGTTTTCTAACCATTTTTTATATTTCTTGTCGAAATTTTCGTTCCTTTGAATAATAAAATAACAGTCTTCAAATAACAAATTTATTGTTACGTATTATCTGTTGTTTATATGTATTTTATTGAATTAGATAACATACATATGTACATTTGTATGTATGTATGTAATTGTTCGTTAGAATGTTATATTTGTGAAATTTGTTTATTGAAACAATTAAATAACAAATTTTTAATTGTTCATTTGATAAACTAAACTAACTAAATTTAACTAAAAACTTATTAATTTAAGAGTTAAAAAAGTATAGTTCTTTTATTTTTTAATATTTTGCATATTTTGGTATCGTATATCCTCCACTTTTTACTCACATCTTAGCCATTTTAGCCAAGCGTTCATTACAAGCTAATGATATTCATTAACTCATAGTTTAAATCCTATAGTATTCAAATAAAATTGCCTATTTCAAATAAAATAAATAATAAAAGTGGACCTATCAAATGAACACAATAAATTTGAACGTTGTTAATAACACTCTAAATATGTTTTGCAATATTTTGTATGTATGTATGTATGTATGTATGTATGTATGTATGTATGTATGACCTATGTAGGTGCATACAAAGAACTAAAAATTATATGGTTCTAATCGTAGAATGATTAATAAATAAATTATGAATATTATTGGTTCTCTTAAAAATTGTTAAAAACACAACGATATGAATGTATTTTGATTAATAGCAAAACTATGTATTAAATCAGTCTAGGTGCAAAAGTTCGTTCTCGTCAAACTGGCATTATTTTAAATGATGAAATGGATGATTTCTCGACTCCCGGAAAGATAAATGCTTATGGAATACCAGCATCACCAGCCAATTACATTAAACCCGGGAAACGACCAATGTCATCTACTTGTCCCAGTATAGTGTTGGATAAACATGGAAATGTCCAACTGTTAGTAGGTGGTGCAGGTGGCTCTAGAATCACCACATCTGTAGCTCAGGTGAGCATAATTTTTACGCTGATTGACATTCTTTTATAAGTTTATAAACATATGTAAACGGTTAAAAATGTTTATTAATATTTTTTGAAAAACAATTCCAAAATACAAATATTTTACAAACTGTAGTAGTTATTTTTGAAAGGGGTTTTCAATAACGAAACGAGCTTTAAACAAGCTGCGTAATAAATCAAGCAATACAGCTAATGTTTTATTAGATAATATATTTTGTTTCTGTTTTTCAATTTTTTTTTTTCAGACAATTTTACGTTATTTCGTTTTTGGCGAATCGATTGAGAGTTCTGTAAATTCGGGTCGGATTCACCATCAATTGGCACCCATGGTGGTCGATGTAGAACCAGCAGTAACCGATCACACTGAAGATTATTTAATTAAAGTCGGACATGATATAAATTACTTGCCACCTAATAGGGCATTCTCGGCTTTAACAGCAATTGGTTTAAAAAGTAATTGGCCCCAACCTATATGTGATCGTCGACGAGTTGGTAGCGCAGTAGTAGTTCATCCAGCAAAAGAAAATCCAAAAAAATAAGTTTGTTAAACAGTCTTTGAAGGAATCATCATAGACTTCTATTCATATATGAAATAAATTATAATAATGTATTATTATAATTAAATCATTTCATACAAGAAAATACAGTTCGTAATGGTACTTTAAAAATAAAGTCATATGTTTAACTTGGTAATCTCGTTTTCAACATATTTTTGTAAAAAATTCTTTTTCGCGTAGACTTAAAGCTAGTGTTGTTTTTGTTTTGATTTTTAATGTTTTTTTTAAGCTTCTAGACGGAAGGAACTGGCACATAAATAACTGTGATAGGTATTCTTTATGAACACTTTATATGACAGAAACCTATATTTCATTTTATTCGGCTTAGTAAAATGCATTGATAAAGTAACATACATATACATACATATGTACCTAGATCAATTATTTTTAACACATACATACATATACGGTGGATTTATTAAGTTTAGGCACAGCATGATTTCCCAGATAAATCTCTCAATAACTTTGCGTCTCCTTAACTTGAAACAATAATTCTGATATCGTTTTAATAGTGGAAGGCCAATGTAAGCGGCTTATACCTTTTGTATGTATTCAAATGAGCACTTCATATTTAAAGCAGCAAATGTCAAAAATTACTACATACATACATACATATGTAAATAAAATCAACAATTTGTACAACAATTTTTATTTTGTCATTTCTGAAATTTATTTTTCGTCGCCGATTTTTTAATACTATTGCCGCCCGCGGTCGCATGCCACTTACATTAATCTTCCCCCATAAAGGTTGACCGTTTTGTTAACCAGTCAACACAGAAAATATTTTATATTTTTTTATTCTTAAGATACAATGCATTAAAAATCAAAAAGCAACGTAAATCTACATATGTTAAACAAGTAAGAAAGTACAGTCGGTCAAGACCGACCATATAATACCCTACACCCAGTATATGTATAAAACAGTTATTTTGAAATGGGCGTTACATGGGAGATATAACCTATTGTGGACCGATCATCCAAAAATTTAGTGTCATGATGTCTATGAATATAAATATTTTGTATGTTAAACTTTATCTCGATATAAATACTTTTAAAAGATTTATGGAGCTTAAATTGAATTACGGACAGGGTCTGATAGGGGAGTTTCGACTAACTATGGACCGACTATTATAAAATTAGGTGTCGTTATTTCTGTATATAAGAAACTTATTTGTGTCAAATTTTATTTACCTTAAAGTATACCGATCGACTCAGAATCACTTTCTGAGTCGATTCAACGATGTCCGTCTGTCCGTTCGTCTGGCTGACTGTTCATGTAAAGCTTATGAGCAGAGTAAAGGTCGCTATTTTGAAGATATTTCGATACAATTTGGTACGTGATATTTTTGCAGCCCAAGGATGAATGGGATTGAAACTGGTGTAAATCGGTCCATTATTTCACCTGGCCCCCATACAAATGTCCTCCCGAAATTGGGGTTTACCGGTCTTAAATCATTGAATTATGCAAGCATGCAAACAAATTTCATCACAAATGAGTGGTAAATGAAGCCAAATCACATCGGCAAATTTTGTGCAGATCGGTCCATTATTAGCTCCCATATAAGGCCCACTTCCGAAAATCACATTAAAGAGCATAACTCTCTCAAAAATGTTTGTATCCTAATAATATTTCACTCAAATATATCCCATATGTATACAAATAATATGGTCTAATTTTATGATGATCGGTAAATAATTAGTTGTAGCTCCCATATAAGGTCCACTTCCGAAAATCACATTAAAGAGCATAACTTTCTCAATAATGTTGGTATCCAAATAATATTTAACGAAAATACAATTTTATTATGATCGGTGTATAATTAGTCGTTGCTCCCATATAAGGCCCACTTCCGAAAATCACATTAAAGAGCATAACTTTCTCAAAAATGTTGGCATCCAAATAATATTTAACGCAAATATATTTCATATGTATACAAATAATATGGTCTAATTTTATTATGATCGCTTCATAATTAGTCGAAATTCCATATAAGAGCCTCTCCGTAATTCACTTTAAGCTCCATAAATCTTTTGAAAGTATTTACATATATCGAGATAAAGTTTAACACATACATAGGTATAATACTTATATTCACAGACATCATAACACTAAATTTTTGGATGATCGGTCTACAATAGTTTATATCTCCCATATAACTCCCATTTCTGAAAAACTGTTTTATACATATACTGGGTGTAGGTATTATAAGGTCGGGCTTGACCAACTATACTTTCTTACTTGTTTAGTTTTATAAAACTTGTCACATCCACCTCAAATTACTAGATAAACTGAATAAAAATGAAAACAAAACAAATATGTATTTACAGTTTTAACTGTTATGATCATGAAGAAAAGAAAGTAAGAACTTGTTTTTTCTTCTTTTGTTCTTTGCATTTTACTCTCTTTAATGATTGTTTAATTCTGCACCAGCTTTGAGTGAGCCAATAATTAGTTTAATACTTATCGAGAAAAAGTCAAAGGTGTTAAAAAAAACAAATAGTTTAACTCTGCGTCATTTTTGAGTTACTTCAGAAGTCAGTTGTAAATGAGCTAGCAATAAGTTAACTTTATTTTGAGTTAGCTCACAAAAATCCGATAAAGTAGATATGTATGTTCCTTTTATACATATCACGAAAATAGTAAGGGGTGTTTAATACGGTTATTCGATCTGTCATTTACCTATACGAGTACATTCATACTCGTATAGTAAACTTACATACATATATTGTACAATTTATATAATCCCTTTATAGGTAATTATGGAAATAGTTTATTTGACTCATGTGTACAAAAATGTAAATACTATTTTTGGCTTTCCGGATAAATTGCATACAGAGTATCAAAAATCTATTTTGCTTACGCATTTTTGGGAAACAGTTATTTAGTAATTTAGTCGCAATCACAACAAAAATTATCCGTTTAAATAATCAGTTTGAAGAAATACATATGTATGTATAATAAAAATATAATCTAATAAATTAGATCGAAGTTTTTAAGCTTTTTCAGAGTTGGATCCTTATGATTATTACATGTTTTGTTTTTCGTTTATGCAAAATGATCATGAACAATCTCGATAAAAGATTGTGTATGTTTATGATTCAATAAAAATTATAACAATGTAAAGAAAAATATTTGTTTTTTTATATTTAAATAAAATAAAATTAAATTTTAAACACTTTATTAGAACTATTTATTACAATTTACTTCAATTTACTTCTTCAATTTATATGTAATTGCAAAATCTCACCATGCGAACTGTATGCTTGTTAACTAACATCTAATCAGTTTGCTAATTAATTTTAACGTCGATAGGTATAATCTGGAACGCTACAGCGCTCTTTAATCCCTAAAATAACTTGTCTGTCTGTTAACTTTCTATTATACCTATAGGTACATATCGCACCCTTAATACAAAATAATAAAATTTTCAGGAGAGACAAAAAACTGTTCATCGTGCACAAGCAACACACTTGACATAAAAATGGAATTAACTGTATTTTTCCAGTTCAAGAAGATAGTGATGTGAATGAAATTTGTACAGTAGTTAGATAGATATGTATGTGTACTCTGAAAAAAGTCAGTTTTGGAAAATTTTGAGTTGTGACCCTTTTTTATTTAGGTTGCGATATATAAAGTATTTTTTTTTTCAAGTCTTGCTCTTATCACTCTAAAATCAACAAGATAATTGACGGGTTACCGAAGTTTACTCGTAAATACTATATAGATGAATAATGAAATATGTACTCGTACATTAGGGAGATAACATTTTACATACAAATTTTAAAATATCGAATCACCACATCTTTTTTTACTATGTGACAGAATGTGCTGAATCTTACATGCCCAACACCAATAAAATTCAGGCACTGATTTCTGTGTATTTTGTATAAAACAATAATCTGATTTACATAATGCTAGAAAATATCAGCTAGATTCATGCATTTAAATGTTATCATGATGTTATCGATGGTCTTAAAATCTCCTGATTTTGGCTACCTAATTTTGGTTATGTCTTATGTATTACTGTGCAAACTGTTTAGTACCAATTTAGACGAAGAAATTTTTGTTAAAAATATTGATACAATTTCTTGGGTGTTCACACAGGAAAATATAATTGTTTAAATCACTCGTATTTTTATTTGAGAGTATATACACACATTTCTATACACATATGTAATACGAATAAGAGAGTAACACGAATTGCTAGTACAATCAAGTGTGTACTCGTCTTATCTTCCTCTCAGCCCGATATCTAAAAGTGAATCAGCTAAACTTAAAGAATTGCTTCGTGTAATTTGGGACTTGCATATATACATAAATATCTGCTTTATGTATTAAATTAAAAAATATATAAACTACGTAACTTTATACTCAATTGTATCTGCAATAAAAAAAATACCTACACTTATGAACGTTATAATAAATAATAAAAAATAAATACAAAATAATACATAATAAATTTATATAAGGTATTGTAAAATATTTCAAAAAGAAAAAGTACTTTTGAGACTCTGAGTTGTAAAATTAAGAGAGTATAGTTAAAATCGTTATAAAATACTTGTGTTGTTTTAGTAAATTGTTGAGGTTGCTCGCGTATGGATGCTTTTATTTAGAAAGTACGCGTGAAGATTTTTTGGAAAATTAGATTTAAAAAAATATATATTTTACTCAAAGGATATATGTACATACATATAAGCTCATAAAACCATATCGCTGAAAAATGAAGTAAGTTGTAAAAACGAAAATATGCAAATTGGAATTACATACATATATGTAAGTCTTTAAAGTTAATAATTACATATGTATGTATGTATGTATGTATATGAGACAAATACAATTATACAAAATAACCTAACTATAAAGAAATCATAAAATGATAATCGCCAACGTGTCTAATTGACTACATTAAAATGAATTGTTGATAGTGACAATAGTAAGTTTAATATTTCTTTCAAACTTTTTGTATATATTGTTTTCTCCCGATTTATTATAAACCCGGTATGGCAAGAAAAGAGGGTGGTGTTTTGCTCTGTTTGCAATATATAGCTTGTTTACGTCGGCAAATATTTTTGTATGTTAACTTCGCCAACTTAATGCAAGAGCGTGGCAAGGTTAAAGAATTATAAAATGAGTTTTAATAAATTTACTCTAAACTGTATTTCTTTAATTTTGAGCGATCTACTACTATGTACATACTGTTGCCATATTTGACGATTTATCGTCATTTTGACGATTTTTGGTGTCAAAAATGACCCTTTGACGATATGACAATTTTTGCCCCTATTTTGACGATTTAACAGTATAAATGATTTGCAACACTTTTTTCTCATATAAAATTTATAATTTAGTTTCGGAAAAAGAAAAGAGTTTATTGGAATTTTGGAAACACATTTCGGAAATTCAAAGGAAATATTCAAATATCTAGTTTCCTATCCTAACCAAATTTATAGAAAAAAATTTAGTTTTACGTCATTCTTCGGCAAACGTCCAACGAGTATTTCGTCAGGTAAATTTAAACAAAACAAAAATTAGGAATAGACTAGGAACGTCTTTTTTGGAAGGGATTTTATTTACTAAAGATTTTTTAAAACTAAATAAATATTAACTGCCATATTTATAAAAAATAAAGTAGACTTAAAGTGTGCTTTTAGACAAAATTTTCATACAAAATTTTCTTAATGTACATTTGAAGTCTACTTTATTTTTTTACAAATACGGCAGTAAAAAGTTTAATAGGGAAATGTACCTACAAAATTAAATGTACTAAACTTCACAATTTCCAATTATATTTTAAAAGTTTTCAATTATATTTTAGAAATTTCTAATAATATTATAGAATTTTCAAATTGTATTTCAGAAATTTTCAACTACATTTGAGAAATTTTTAATTGTATTTCAGAATCCAAACATATTTTTAACTTAACTTTTATGAAATACGATAAGAATATTCTGAAAACCAACTAGAAACTACAGAAAAACAATTGAAATTTTTTTATATATAAAATTAAATATAAAATTCTGAAATATAATTGAAAAATTCTAAAACGCATAGTGTTGTAAAAAGGTGATATTTTTTATGTTTTACATTGTTACTATGAATAAATTGTTTTGTTTATTTTATATTAAAAATTATATAAATTTTTTAAGAAACATTGATAAAAATTTCTGTTTTTCTTTAAAAAAAAGTGTGAATCATATGTGATGCACAGGACAGGGAAAGGGTTAAAAAATTGATTTTAAAAACTATATTTTGAAAAGTAATTTATTACTTATTTTTGTGTTCCTTTTACATTAATTTTTGTGTGTTTGTTTTGTTATTATTTACGCTTTTTTATTTTAATATTGATATTTGTAACTATTTTTTAAACTTTTATCGATCTCTTAAACATATTTAATTTTTTTTTTGTTTTTTTTTTTTTACTTTTTGTTTATGTATTAAAAAAATTAATTTGAAAAAATAAATAAAATATTAAATTGATAAAAAGTTTTATTTTATTTGACGATTCTTTGACGATTTTGAAAAATGCATTTTGAAGATTTGAACCCTTATTTATCTGGCAACTATGGCATATATACATACATATGTATGTATGTAATTACATTCACTATTTAACTGCAGGTATTCTCTAATATTTTTGAGAATAATAACACAATGATCTGCTTTTTTTGTGACTAGCAGTTAAAACAAAGACGTGTTTTTATACCCTACACCACCATAGTGTGGAGGGTATATTGGATTTGTGCTGATGTTTGTAACGCCCAGAAATATTGGTCCAATACCCACCTTAAAGTATACCGATCGACTCAGAATATATATATATATGTATACATATCGGTTTACAAATCGTATTATAATTAATATTAAAATATATTTGTCTGAACTTTGAAGCTCTATAATATCAAAAACGAAAGCATCTTGGACATAAAAGTTTTTTGGAATGAACATGTTTTTAACGCTTCGTTAAAAAATAAATCGGTTACTTTTAGCCAATTAAAAAATATTGTTTCGCAATGTCATTATGATAAAATTTCTTAAAAAAAGTTAAATTAAGTTTTGAACTGATTCCTTTTATGTAATTGACATTAAATTATAAAAACTACACAATTCAAAATGTGAACAGAATTGTGTAGTTTTAATTAATAATCAAACTATTCTAACTACATATTCGTATATGTACATATGTATGCATGTATACTCGTTTTACTATTTTTTAATATTTTGTTTACTTTTCAATTTCCTTGACATTTATCACGTTCTCAAGATCACAACCAGGGCTGCCAGATTATTTGTTCATCAATAACAAATCGGAAAAAATTGTTTCCCAAAAATTCACAATCCACAATAAAAGATAATAAAATATTGTATAGATACGAGTAAACATACATCTAATGCCATAAACATTTTTAGAACTCGTCCTAAAATTCTTAAAAATATTATAAAAAACTTATTTTGTATTAAATTATATAAACAAAAAAAAAATTGTTTTATGAGTAAATCGTTCATTAGACTAATTCAAATAAACCAGAGCCGTGTTAGCTGTCTACATCCGAAACAGAACTTTTTCTTTAAATTTATATTCATTAAATAAAAAATTAAAAAAAAAAACTCACCCGGCAAGATGATTGCTGCTAATGCACAGTAATTTTAAATCATGGCTAAAAGATTAGGTGTGTGTTTTTTTTTAACATCGAACTTGTTATTACACTCTAACTCTTAAAATATTTAGTAACATATTTTTTTTTTAATAAAAAAAAAAAAAACAAATTAAAGGATTGATGTTTGTCTGTTGGCTGACCGGCACCGCAGTGGTGCATGTGGTAGAACGCAAATAATTCTGATGAGAGAAAGTGGGATTTCTCGAAACATATGTAAATTCAACAACCCAGGTTCGATCCCCAGTCAAGAAAAATTATCAAAAATTTTTAATAATAAATTTTTCAAGTTGTAATTGCTAACTTCAGTAAAAATAATTTAATGAAAATTAAATTTAATGAACTCGAGCCTAACTAAAAAAATTATCAAGAAGTAAAAATTAACAGTTCGATTATGAAAATAATAATTATTCTATTATTAATTATTTTTATGACACATGTACATTTTTTGGTTTGTTGTATCCAATAAAAAAAAAATATGAATAAAACCTGGTAGGATTGATCGAAGTCTGAAATTAAGTCTATTTGTTTTGTTTATATAAAATAAATATTGTTTGTAATAAAAAAAAAAAAAAAAAAAACAATTTCTTATTCCTTATTTTTATTTGGTTGCTTTGATGATATTTATTTATGTCTGATGGGACTAAACAATAAATTTTATAAAAACATCCTGTAAATATGTTTGTGTACCAACAAAAATCTTCATTCTTACAAATTCACTGTTTAATCATTTTCATACGGCCACAAAGTGTTTTTTCTAGCTTTTAGAAATAAATAAAATTTCAGTTGCAAGACATGAAATTCGGAAAATAATAGATAACAATCAGTATAATAAATGAATTTACCAAAATTTCTTAATTTTTAAACAAAAGTTAATACTTAATGTATTGCTTTCAATAGTTTTTCTGCTTATTCTTTTAGAATCCGATTCAGCAGTGTTGTTGAAAGAAATTTGTTAAGGGTTTATTCAAAAAAATTTCCATACAAACAAAAAAGTTATAATTAAATATTTCAGATTTATCATAAATAAAAGATTAACTATATGGATTATAATAGCGGCGATTATAGTAGTGGTACTGACTCTAGGTCTAGTTTTCGGGCTTAAAGGAAACAATGAACCTAACATAGTGGGTGCAGTAGTATCAAATGGTAGGGGTTGTGCTGAAATTGGAAGGTAAATATATTGCACGTGAAATGTATTCTGTTTAATTATGCTAATAGAAAAGTTTTATTTTGGTTCAACAAAAGTCAAATGCTATTTGATGGTGGTTCCGCTGTGGACGCAGCTATAGCTACACTGATATGCGAAGGAGTTATTCTACCTCATAGTATGGGCATTGGAGGTGGATTCGTGGCTACTGTTTATACAAAAAAAACTGGAAAAATTGAGACATTAATAGCCCGCGAATCGGCCCCTGCTGCTGCTCATAAAAACATGTTTGTAGGTCAAACTTCAATAACGGGTAAGTGCGAGCGCCTTTTATTTATGGATGTTATTAAGTTCAAGTTAACGTTAAACAAATTATGATAAGGACTTAGTGATAATTATTAAACAATTATTTGGGAAATTAAACTCAAAAATTCTTAAGGTACGGTCACACTTGGCAAATATTTCCACAAAAAAGCGTAACCACTTGTTTTAGCACAAATTTGTTTGGTGTTGTTTACTCTTACAAGAGTTTTTCAAGATCAGACAGCATCAAATAAATTAAAACTAAATATTTGTTGTGCTTTGGCCTGAATAACAAAAGTTTTTTATTTTTATACATTTTTTTTCGGCAAATATTTGCCAAATCTGACTGTACCTTTACATATATTAATATTGTTTCATTATTTATTAGAAGAATACCATTTGAAATTAAATTTATATTATGCTTTTATTAAGAAATAATATTAATTTAATACGTTAGAGTTACGAGGAACAACTCAAGATTACTTTGATGTGATACGAATAGTCCGAATAGTAGACCAGAAAATATGATAAATTTAATTATACTTAACAAACGTTTACAGGTGCAACAGCAGGAGCTGTTCCTGGGGAAATACTTGGATACTGGGAATTACACCAAAGGCACGGCCGTTTGCCATGGAAAGTTCTATTTCAACCCAGCATAAAACTTTGCAAAGAAGGCCATTGGGTATCCAAGTATTTAGCTGCTGCTCTAATTTCGAAAGAGACCGCAATTCGTAATGAACCCACAATGGCTGAAATATTTGTAAAAGAAGATGGTTCGTTATATAAAGAAGGGGAATACATGAAACGACCTGCACTGGGAAACACTTTAGAAAGAATTGCCAACAATGGAGTTGGGGAAATGTATGACGGTGGTGAGACCGGTAAAATGTTTATTAAGGACATACAAGAAATGGGAGGCATAATAACAGAACAAGATTTGAAAAATTATAAGTAAGTAAAGAATTTATATCACTATCACTCTCACTCTCGAGTAGCATAACTTTTAATTTAATTTTATTTGTGCATGATTAAGATACATTTCGTGTATTGAAGTAGACGATCATGCATTAAGTCTGAGATATATTCAGAAATATATTCTCGTATTCTATAGTGTTTCGTTTATATTATTTTGTATTTAATTAAGGGTTACATGGGAAGATACAAATCATGTTGTAGCGAACGTTACAGGCGGTTATAAGTTATACTCAACACCTTTGCCATCAAGTGGTGCTGTTTTAGCTTTCATATTAAATGTTATGAGCGAGTTATATACAACTGATCGTGAAATATACTGGCAGCGTGTAATCGAAACTTTTAAACATGCTTATGGCCAGCGCACAAACTTGGGTGATCTTGAAAACGAGACGGAAATGTATGATACCATTTCAGAAACATTTGACAAACTTATAAGTCAAGAATTTGCCAAATACACTCGCAGTCTTATATATGACAATACAACTTTTGATGATATGGCTTATTATGGGGCAAATTTCACAATTGAAGAAGATCATGGAACAGCAAATATGGCGGTTTTGGCCGAAAATGGCGATGCTGTCACAATTACAAGTACTGTTAATAATTATTTTGGTTCAAAGGTGCGTTCACGAAGAACTGGCATTATATTGAATGATGAAATGGACGACTTCTCAACACCTGGAGTTATCAACTCATTCGGAGTGCCATCTTCGCCAGCCAACTATATCAAGCCTGGCAAACGCCCAATGTCCTCAATGTGCCCAGTCATCATTTTAGATCAGGAGGGTAATGTTAAAATGTTAGTTGGTGCTGCAGGTGGTACGAAAATTACAACCTCCGTTGCGGCGGTAAGTTAAAACTCTCATCAATAATTAAAACAATTCTCCATTTTAATTCATTACAATAATTACTTTCAGGCTATAATCAAATATTTGATATTCAACAAAACTATAGAACGCTCAGTTAATGACGGTCGGCTGCACCATCAGTTAGCGCCAATGCGAATTGATGTAGAAGTAGATGTGCCGATAAATGTCCGTAATTATTTAGCAAAAGTAGGTCACAATGTAAATGTTTCTCCAGAGGGTAGTGGTTTTGCTGCAGTAACTGCTATTGGCGTGCGTACCGGAATCCCTGAGCCCTTTTACGATCGCCGAAGGGTTGGTAGTACTGCTACTATACAAGCTCGAAATAAAATGCATCATTAGATATTAGAAACATGTATGTATGTATGTACATATACCATGTACAGCTTAAAATATATGTTTTTAGTATATACTCGTATGTATTATGTATATATATATATGTATTATATATATATATACATACAAATATGTATGTATGTGGTCTAAGTCAATATACAATATACAAAAATAGATTCGTGCATTACAGACGAGAGCAAACATTAATATTTTGTTTCATTCAATTGTCATTTTATCGACAATATACATATACATACATACATATAGTATGTATACAAATTACCAAAAAATATATTTAAAAATATTTTATCGCATTATCACACTGAAGTATTAAAAAAACAAAAACATTATTTTGTCAAAATTACATTTTTTGCAACAATCGATAATAAAATAAATAATTGTTTTCGTAGAAAAAAAACTGATGCGTAATTTAAAAAAAAAAAATAATAATAATTGAATTAACTACAACATACAGTGACTCACAGCTTATTTTATGCAGTAAAAGAAAACTTTCTGTTAGTTAAAAAAAAAGAAATTGGTGTCATTTGAAAGAAAAAAATGTTATAGTCTAACAAATAAAAAACATTTATTTGCAAAAATGTATATTTTTTCCGCGTACAACGATAGAACAAGGAGAATCGGTTTTAAACCATTTCCAAAATGACCACTCACAGCGAAAAATAACAGAAACGGTTTAAAATTAAAGCTTCCACAGTAAAAACGGCGCTTCAGCCATGAAAAACGGGTCCATAACAAACGCAGAAAGGCACCAAGTAAAATTTTCAATGAGCATGTTGAGCGTCACATTTTAAGAATAGTTGAAGCTGACCTGGGTAACAATGTTGCGATGAAACTGGTCGTCGTGTCTTGCGTCAACATGATTTTAATGCTGGCTAAATTTCGCCAAAGATCATGTTTGCAAGGAATCTGCATTTTGAAATTCGGTCATCTTTGCCGATGAATCTAAGTTTAACATATTCGGTTCAGATGGCATGTCGTATCTGTGTAGTATGTTTAGCGGTAACCAAATACAGAACTCAACAAGGAAACCCTTAAGGCAACAGTGAAACATGGTGGTGGCAGTGTCATGGTTTGAGCTGCTGGTACTGAGAATTTAGCATTTATTGGAACAATAATGCACAAGTTTAAGTACCTTCAGATACTAAAGAACAACTTGTTGGAAATTGCAAAGAACTTGGGTAAAAGAACAGATTTTCGATTTTAACGGGATAACGATCCAAAGCGCAAATCGCGTATTGTTCAAACGTGGCTAATATATAATTTTTAATTTAATTTTTCTCCGAGTATTACGCATCTATGCCAAATCGATTTTGTGTGTTTTATATTATGAAATGCGTTCGAAACATGTACAGTATTGTATTTACATATTTACGGGTAAAATGTGGGTAAGTGGATCCAAAACTAGTCATGTTAAAAATTAGACAGCACTTTTAAAAATGTTTGCAATATTTTGTAAATGTCAAAATTACTTTAAAAATAATTACGTTACAAAAACATTTCAACTAAAGTAAAAACCAACAAACTAAACAATAGATCGTGTTTTTTATAAATACGAATTTGTGACGAAGGGACTTCATCTTAATGTGTTTTTAATAGTTTGTCATTCCTAGTAACGCACATAAATAATTGTAAGTTTAAATTTAATAAAATATATTTTTAAAATTTTTTCTACTTCATAACAATTCCATTGATCATTTGTATCGTTTTTGTGTCCTTTTGCCAAATCCAAATGCAGAACACTTAACTTAAATTCGCCGCTATCTGATACTGTCTGGTATATTAGATTTTTGAAGGTTTCGCTTATAAATTTTAAAAGTTTCTTCGCTTTAGCAAGCGAAAGCAATTTTATTCAAATGATTTACGAACGTAAATCAATTATTGACTAATATGCAAAAAAAAAAAAGAAAAATAGATTTTATCGAAGTATCTTGAAAATTGCGATCTGTACTTTGCGCACAATCAATTTTCAATAGTGCAAAATTTTAAAAATAAATTTAGAAGCAGCATTCAAAATACGAGTATATTATATTGAATTTAATATTCCTTTAGTTTTGTTTGCATCCCTGAGAGGGTCTGGAATATAGTTTCATGATAAACTCAAATGAAAACTGAACATCGGGAGTAGAAAATAGCATTCGAAATAAAAGTACACATTGAAAAGGTCAAAAAGGTTTGTTTTATTTGTGAATTAGTACTTTGTTTTCTATATGAAATTACCTATGTAATAATAAATATTATGTACCATAAGTATATATATATATGTGTGTGTCTATGTATGTATAGGTTTTTTTACATAAAAGTAATAATTTCTGTTATTAATAAATCTGGAGAAATAAAATAAACATAATGAATCATAATGAAATTGTACAATGTACAATATGACTTAAGTATAATAAATATATTGACATAAGAATGTATTTATATGTATGTATATATGTATGTAAGTAAGTAATTTAATACGTAGAATGAAGAATATATGTATGTATGTATGTATGTATGTAAATAAGCACATATACATACAATATAATAATGAAGTGTATTTGTTTCGATTCGATGTACGAGTACAGTAAAATATGCCGATAAATGGCACACTATATATCTATACGCATGTTTGTATGTATGTATGTACTCGTATGTATTTAGTTTATCCTTTGATAAACAATTGCAATTTTGGTTTTAAATGACTTTATGAATAAATCGATTTAGGTTAATATTGTCTGATGCATCATGTCATTTTGTAATAAACTAAACCAAGTTATTCATAATAAAGTGTGTTTGTTTTTTTTTTTTTTTTTGAAATTTTGTAACAAATTAAAAGTGTTATTTGTTTTAAGTATAACGCTTTTCTTGTTAACATTTTGTTTTGGATCTGTAAATAAAAATGTTTAAATCAATACTTGGGTCCGTCCATCAATCAACTAACATACATAGGTTTTAACTTATTCTCTAAATATTTATATACATATGGATGTGTTTGTATGTATGTATGTATATAGAAAAAATCTATTGACTATTTTTTCTTGGGGATGAAGAAGTCTTAAATTAAAAATTTTATAATTTACTTACGTATCTAGTATGCATATTAGATACTCTAATTATAATTAGTACTTAATTGCTTCGTTGTTTTTGTTTTTAACATTAGGATTATTCTAATGCAATTAACTTTAGTTTGTGAATATTGCAGCCCGTTTTTATGTTATTGTTCTACATTGATGGTTATGATCATAGCTGGTCAATAATGTCCTCCACTATGTCGATGATGATCTCGTCTGCCCGCCGAATTATCACGGTATTCGCCATTGCGTGAGGAGCCGCTTTTGTGATGATGATGATGATGTCGTTTCTTTTCTAAAAATCAATATATGTATGTATGTATAAATAGTGTTTTCAAAAAAGTAACAGAAGAGTACGAAATGTGTTCAATTTACCTTTTAGACATACGTCGGAAACGACCATTTCAGAATTTTCACGCAACCCATAATTGTCTCGCCCAACACTAAAACATTTAAAGTAAAGTAATTAAAAATAAATAAATCGCAATGTTTTGCAATTAATACATTACCGTTCTAAATTCTCTCTGGACCTTTGTATATTCTCTCTTAAATTATCTCTTGACCGCGTCATACTGGGAGGGTCAAGAGTGTCTTTACGACGCAATGCATTGTGAGAACTGTTTTTAGATGCTGATTCATGTAAATTTTCCCAAGCTTGTCTATAATATCTAAGATACAATTACAAATATGAATTTTTTGAAAAACATCATGAATTACAAACAAATTAGAAAACGTTTGAAAACTGAAAAATAATTAAATCAGCTGAACACTGTACGTATGTATGCATGTACATATGTATGTATGTATGTATTTATGCATTAGGAAATATTATTCTCATACATACATATGTATACATACATACATACATACATACATATACATATGTACATATGCAAGTACCTACCTATTTAAGCCGTTTCTGGAGCCAGAAGTAGAACTATCAAATGAAGCGACTGTATTGCAATCGGGAGAAGCTCTATGCCGGTAATGTTGTGTAGTACGATTTCTGGAAGAATAAACATAAAAGTCAAAATGTAATCGAAAAATTTTATGAAAATATAGAAATATTTTCCAAGTGTTAGACACAGGACAATTCTCATTACAACATATTGAGGGTTCTATCTACTGTGGGTTAGAAAAACAATAATAAATACATGAACAACAAGAATCCCCAAAATTAATATCTGTTATTCACAAGACGTGCAAGAGAAACCGAATCCGTTAAAACATTTTTATTTTTTAAAACAAAAAAGAGACGTGCAACAGCAACAGGCGGCATTTGCAAAGTAAGTTGTAGTGTATTTTTGTACTATATTTTGAAGATTAATTGCAATAGAAAAATAACCAGATAGGTAACTGAGAGCAAAAAACCCATTTCTGCCTTCAAATACCCAACTCGTTAGAATGTATTTACTACATATGTATATTAGTGAAGAAAATTGTACATATTTAATTGTATGTATGTAGTTATTGTGGCACCTGTACGTGGGAAGAAAGAGTCTACAATTTGTTATTCTTCGCTCTCACTTTCCTATTTAGTTGCTCCTACATACGATTAATTTTTAATTGTTGTTGTTTTTTCTTTTTTTTACATAAGTAACATGTAACATGTAACGTGTAGAATTTTGTAGTTTGGAAAGACTGCTTTGGCTTGCTTACTTGTTTGACTTAAAATTATGGAGTTATATTTTTTTTTTGATTTTTATTTTATTTTTATTTGTAACATAATATGTATGTGTGTGTGTGTGTACTCGTATGAATATGGCCGTAATTTTGTATATTTATTTTGAATTGTCGTTTTAACAATGTTGCGTGTACATTTGGATTAGTTAATCTTTGGCACGTGGTCTCCTATGATCCTACAGTTATGTATCTTATCCTTATATTATTTTAGTATTTTCGCGAATGTTCGATTAATCATCGAAAAGTTATTAGATTTTTGTAGTATTTCTTCCTCTTAATTATAGTTATTTTCTGTATCTTTCTGTTGTTGGTGTTGTTGAAATTCAGAACTAAATATTCCAGCTCTAGCGGCATAGCTGCGTCCACATGTGCTCAATTCCCTTCGGCCCAATTTTAGATCATCGAAGGGTAATGCCAAAACACTGTGCCACAGCGAATTATGTGGTAACTTTTTTATGCTTGAGCTTGTGCTGTAGTGATCATACAGATTTTGTGGTCGTATAAATTCCGTGTTTCCTAAATATGATTTGGTGGCCTCAAATGTTGAAGCGTTGAACTGTGTCGTCATCGTTGGTGGTGGGGGCATATAACGCAAACGGGATTTAGGCAAATAATATGGTGGTAATGACGAAGAATAAGGAAAATGTTTTGCATTGTGCCGCCGTTTGCTGTTTGAGGTGCTAAAGAGATGGAATCAAAACATTGATTTGTTGAATAAAAATAAATAAAAACTAAACAAAACAAAGTTGTAAATAAAGTCTCAAAAACTTGGACACTTGTGGAGTTTCTGGACTAATTGAAATTTCAAATACATCGACCATCTAACCATTAAGATATACACATAGAAGTTTTTATTGTTTTCTATTAGTTAAAAACAAAACAAATACATATGTGAAAATACCTCCTTTTATATTTTACTATTTAATATTTTTGGTATTATTTATTCAAGGTCAATAGGATTTTTCATATAAAAAAAAAAATTCATTAAATTGTTTTTTATGTTGGACTTATTTATAAAAAAATATTCATTTAACATTTATTCCTTGTACATAAAGATTGCTGAAGACTCCCATGTTGGATTAGAAAACGTATTCAAATATCTAAATTACTTTTTCAATATATTCTTTCAATTATTACAAATAATAATTAATTAACTTCAGAAAAATTATACATAAATTTAGTCGCACGAAAAATTAAAATGTCACAATGGTTTCATGTGTGACAATAACCAGTTATTTAACAACGATCACAGGGATACGCATTTTTAGATAATTTGTTACTAAACAATCTTTTTTAAAGAGTTTTTAAAATAACTAATACATTTATTAGTTAAATAAATTTCTTATATAGTGGCAAAGTTTTCAGTCACCGAGAAAAGTCGTTCGTATTATAAAGACAATCTGAATTTTGTTGTCCGATTTGTACTTGCTTCAATTACAGCAGATTCCTCTTTCGAAATTCGAATTTTGGGGTTTTCTTTTGCAATATTAATTAATTGCATTTTAAAACTTGATTTTAAATGTTTGCTCCATGAACTGATGAGATATTAATAATGTAAAATAGATGTTCATAAGTTTGAACATTGTATTTTAAGCAATTCATTATCTTTAAATATTAGTGTTTTGTTTTTTTTTTTGTTTTTGGATATGTCTAGAATGTTCGAAAGGGTGCTCATATAGAATTACCATTCAACGAGTTGCTTATACGTCAGATTAATGTCGGAATGGGGTTTAAAACATCTCCTAATATTTTTAATGTTGAAAAAGCGTTTTTTAGTTTAAGAAATGACTGGATCATCCCAACCATTCTTTTTCACCTAGTAAGGACATCTAGGTTTAGGTGACACATTTTGCTGAATTCATACTTTAAGAAATAAAATTTCTTAAAATAATTTAAGTTTAAATGTGATTAATGAAATTCAGTTATACGAGTTATACTTAAAATAACTATGAAAATTTCTTTTCTGAAATTTTTATTATTGCTGACTTTTTTTAAGATTATTAAAAATAAGTACGTTAAAATATTAAAAAATTTTTAATTTCAATTTGCAAACCACGAATGTATTTATATTAATTTGAAAATCGACAGAAGCGACTTTACTATGTAAGGGCCTATATACTCACGTACATATCTATATGTATTGTTTGGTTAAAATTTGCACTTTACTAAAGAAACAATAGAATTTATCTATTCGAATATGTTTAAATCAATACGAATATGTATTTTTATTCGACCTTTATTATTTCAATTATTACTAATTTTTCAAGCTTGAGGTCTTTTTTTTTAAATATAAAAAACTTTTTATCTTTTATTTAAATCCAATATTTCGGCACTTCCTTGAGTGCCTTCGTCAGGGTTTTTTTCTTTCTTAATTTTACAATTTTTAACAAATTATAACAAATTTAATAATAACTGACAAATTAAAAAATTTTTTAAATTCAAAAAACAAAGAAATATTTTTCAAATTAAACTTGATCTATATGTAAATAAATTATTTTTTAACTTCCGTTTCTATTCTTATAAATTAAGTGTCTATAATTTTGTGCTATATTTTCAGTGTCTGACTTAAAATTAATTCTCGAAATTGTCGGAACCTTTATAATTTGTAACATTTCTAACATAAATCTACGTTTATAATTATTTTCTGTGTTTAAAACCATTGTATTTTCAAAATCTGGATAATGGTTTAGATTAGCACAATGAGTTGATAAAGCTGTTTTTTGTGATATATTTCTATATCTTTGATCTGATTTATGTCCTGCTATCCTAGTCTTTAGTTTATTCTTTGTTGTACCTATATAAACTTTATTACACTGTCCACTATCATTCCCCTTAGGAGATTGGATAAGGACCCTACTAATAAACTTGAAAAGATGAATAATAATTTAGTTCAGGAACTTTTTATTAATGAAATAATTACAATTACAGAAAGGAATAAATTTAAAACTAATACAGCAATGGCACCTAGACTATACGGTCTTCCAAAAATTCATAAAATGGATTTTCCATTGAGACCAATATGTTCAATGATAAATTCTCCATCATATGAACTGTGTAAATATATAACAAGAATTCTTAATAAAATTACTGAAAATTCAAAATATAATGTTAAGGATTCTCTTCAATTTAAAGACAGAATTAAGAAATTTACATTAGATAATAATGAGAGATTAATTTCTCTTGATGTAGTTTCATTGTTTCCTAGCATTCCAATAGACTTAGCTATTAATATAGTAGAAGAAAAATGGAATATAATAAGGAAACATACTAATATGGAACAGGACTTATTTTTACGTATTCTTAAATTTTGTATAATAGATAGTAGATATTTTCAATTAAATAATCATATATATAACCAAATGAAAGGACTTCCTATGGGTTCGTCAGCTTCTCCGATTGTAGCAGATATAGTTATGGAAAGATTATTAGATATATGTATTGAAAAATTAATTATAAAACCGAAGATCTTAACAAAATATGTTGACGATTTATTTTGTATAATTTCTGAATCAGGAATAGAACAAATGCTAAATATTTTTAACTCATTTCACGCGGACATTAAATTTACAATTGAAAGGGAATCTAATTCAAGAATATCATATTTGGACACCTTGATAATTAGAAGAGGAAATAGGATATTAATAGATTGGTATCAAAAACCAATATCTTCTGGTAGAATTATTAATTATTTCTCTAAACATCCAAAGAGAATAATTATTAATACAGCTAAAAATTTTATAGAAAGAGTTCTGAAAATATGTGATTCAGAATTTCATGGAGATAATAAAAGGAAGATTTCTAATATTTTAACTGATAATGACTTTCCTAAACAATTAATAACAGATTTATTAATACGACATGATAATTATAGAATAAATAACCGAAATAGTATTACAGAACAGAGGATATATAAGTCGGTAACATATATACCAAAATTTTCAGAAAGATTAGAAAAATCAAATATATATGATAACAAAATATACAAAATAGCTCATAAATCTTTTAACACAGTAGGTAAACTTTTTACTAATATGAAAGATAAAATAAAGAGAATGGATATGTCAAATATTGTTTATAAAATACCATGTAAGGGGAATGATAGTGGACAGTGTAATAAAGTTTATATAGGTACAACAAAGAATAAACTAAAGACTAGGATAGCAGGACATAAATCAGATCAAAGATATAGAAATATATCACAAAAAACAGCTTTATCAACTCATTGTGCTAATCTAAACCATTATCCAGATTTTGAAAATACAATGGTTTTAAACACAGAAAATAATTATAAACGTAGATTTATGTTAGAAATGTTACAAATTATAAAGGTTCCGACAATTTCGAGAATTAATTTTAAGTCAGACACTGAAAATATAGCACAAAATTATAGACACTTAATTTATAAGAATAGAAACGGAAGTTAAAAAATAATTTATTTACATATAGATCAAGTTTAATTTGAAAAATATTTCTTTGTTTTTTGAATTTAAAAAATTTTTTAATTTGTCAGTTATTATTAAATTTGTTATAATTTGTTAAAAATTGTAAAATTAAGAAAGAAAAAAACCCTGACGAAGGCACTCAAGGAAGTGCCGAAATATTGGATTTAAATAAAAGATAAAAAGTTTTTTATATTTAAAAAAAAAGACCTCAAGCTTGAAAAATTAGTAATAATTTAAATCAATACGTTTGATGATATTTTTTAATGAGATTGGTCCTTTACTCGTATATGTAGTGATATGATATTTACTTCAACATTTCAAAAATGATACTACAATTATCATTTAAATTATTTTCGTAACGTACCTGCGTACTAGAATAACTATAGTTGTAATTACAGCAGCAAGAAATACAAAACCTCCAAAAGCTCCCAAAGCAACAATTGCACCCAAATTCAATTTCGCTTCCTTGGTTTCTTTGCGATCTGGATTATCAACAGATATAGGTACGTTGACGTTAGGAGATTGATTATGACGTATGTTAACACTGTCAGAAATTTCATTGTCTTGAGGATGAGCATTTAGAATGACATTTTGTATGTTATAAGTTGATGTTTCCACTGTTGACGAAGGAACATAGGGAACACGATTAGGAGTTTGGCCATAACTAGGCGATGATTTTGAAGTGCTTGTGGAGTATGTCGCAGTGGAACTAGGAATTTGGAAAGCGGGAGTGGTATTGGGTTTCTTAGGTGCAATCACTGGACGCAGTGTACGTCTTGGAGGGAATTCCTCTCGCACTGTACCAGGTACCACGTACGTAACCTCTTCATCAGAGTCAGCTAAAAAACAAAAGCAGTTTATGAATACATAATATAAAAAAATTGGCCAAAAAATATACTAACTTTCGCCATTTATTTCAACATTTGGACTTTGACTGGTGGCATGAGTTGTTCTACTAGTGGTGGACGAAGTAGTTGGTTTGTATACTTTCTTTGTTGTGGTAGTGATTTTAGGTATATACGAAGTAGTAGATGGTAAAGTAGGTGTGGGTGAAGGTGGTGGAAGTGTCAAAGGTTCCAATTTAATACAACGTGGTAGAGCACTGCTCCATTGTCCCGAAGACAAACAGGTTATTACACGTGGGCCTTCCAAACGATATCCTGTAGGACAGGAGATTTCTGCTTTAGATCCAAAGTAGGTGCCATTTGGTGCAGAAATAATGGTACTGTAATAATTGCCAGGCAAAGTATCACATTCGACAACTAGTTAAAGAAAAACATTATTATGAAATAAACCTATTTACAATTTACGTGTACTTACTTTCACAACGTGGTGGCGGACCATTCCATCGTTCATCAAAATCACATGTTAATAATGCTCTACCTACCATTTCGTAACCTTCTTGACATGAATATTTCACCAAACTCAAATACCCCACAGTATTATTGAGGAGGTCATATGAACCGTGAGGAATAGAAGCGGGCAAGCCACATTCGATATCTGTTAAATCAGAAACGAGCAAATAAGTATTTCATAAACTACATACATACATATGTATATAATGTCTTATGATGTTAAAAAAAGACTTACATTTGCAGACGGGAGGGAATTCATTATAAAAACCAGTCTCTAAACATGTTCTTGTTGAAGGACCAACTAATAAATGATTACTATCGCAAGTATATTTAATTTGAGCTCCAACTTCAAAGCCATTCTGTGCAATCATTGTAGAATTAGGAGGCTGTTCCGGTCTACCACAAGTTTTTGGTTGGTGTTGACAAATGAAATTTAGCAATGTATTGCAATTTGTGTCACTCCATAACCAACCCTTAGAGCCATCAAATCTAGCGCAATCTTCATCGCCCCCTGGATGATTCCAAAATGAAACAGTTACTTCTTCCCCATTAACCCATTTCCATGTATTTCGATCTTCGGCATCACGAACAGCACCCATCCAATATTGCGAACTTACGTCACTGCGATGACGCCGCCATAATTCCCAACTGATGAAGCCTTGAAGAGCTGGATTACTTTCGCTGATTAATGTACCACCACGTGAACGGCAAAACGACAACGAGTCCAAAAAATTTAATGGTTGTCTGTTGTAAAAAATATAGCATTTTCCATTATATGAGGCTAAGGCACCTGGTGGTTGATCTCGGAATGTTGGACAGCGTTCAATGGGTAATGCTTGGTCTGTATAAACAAATGCTTCACAGATTGAAAGCTGATTAGGTGTGTTGTTTTCAAGATGCACAGAAACAAAAGCACCAGGCATCGGTGGATTACAAGGCAAAAATAGTGGTTGTCCCTCTTCCAGAAGTCCCGTAAAACGATTACAAATGGGATTGGTTCCTAAATCAGGTCGGTTGTTACCAACTCGCACAATAATAGTGGCAGGCTTGTTACCTAAAGGAGTAAAAATTAAATATGCAGAAACATTTTGTAAATGTAGGTTTCTATAAGTCTTGCTGTAAAAAGGTTAGGAAGCACTGGACTATGTACATCTCTATCTTCAGATAGAATTGTCGCTCTGAATGTCAAAATTATTTAGAAAATATGCAAATTTATATTAACATTTTTTAGTATAATTTAATGTTATACCTATGTATGTATGTAATTCTAAAAAAAGCATCTCCTTTCAATCGAATTAACTCAATTAACTTAAGGATTCAGAGATACTGTTTATAGGCGTTAAGTTATGCAGATAACATTTTTGGAATTGTATTTTAAATAAACCACACTTAATTTTCAATAGAGTCCGGAATAATTTTTATCGTTTTGCTATTTCATAATTCAATTACGACAATCTTCAGTAAAATAACTAAAACATTTTATATTATACATATGTATGTACATATATTGTATAGTATAGGTGCATATTCACGCACATATAAAGAAATAATACATAGAGTTATTTTGTTTTTTTATTGTAAAGTTTTCAGTGAAAGTTATCACAAATTGTTTTAAAAAGACTTTTATTTTCCCATAAAGTAATTTTACTAACTCTCTGATCTCTCAAGTTCATTGCGATCTGTAAGTGTTTAAGAAAAAGAGAACAACAGCTAGGAAATGGTGTTTTATGGCGGGCGCTCTTTAAAATCACTCATAAAACAAATACATAAGTATGTATGTATGTGAGTTTGTATGTACAGCCATGTATGTATAGCCAGATAACAAGTGAAAGTATGTGAGTAAGCGCATTAAGAGATTGACAAACAAATTGTTTTCTTTATTTATTTGGTTTGTTGTTTAGTGACTTGTTGATGTTGTACAGTGTGTATACCTTACCTTACCTTACCTTACCTTACCTACTGTCTTAAATTGTCGATAAATTGAGTTTTGAACATACCACAACAAGATTTTCCGAAATCCAAGCGCACTAGCTGTACCATGTAAGGTTCCAAAAGGTTGACATACCACCACGGTGATCGTTCAGGTTTTGTAAGTGAACACGTCTCTGGCGTAAAAAATGCCGAAGTTGAACCATCTATAGCTTTTTGTGGGGCACCGGTACCTTCCGTAGATATCTGCATGGGTGCTTTGCCAGCTGCAACATTAAGTACTGGAAAATATACGGAAAGTTTTTAATAAAAATGTTTGATATATGTACATATGTATGTATGTATGTACAGGTACATGTGTATATAAGGTGTGCTTTATATACATACATATGTATAACTTTATTAACCGTTAACTACGGAGCTGAAATGTTGAAAACATAGACCCCTTTTATATTGATATTTTTAATTACACTATTTTTTATAAAATATGTTGAATTACGAGTAACGAAAATTCTGCCAATATTTTAACACGTTGCAATTAACCATACAATCCAGAAACCAATTTCATAAGAGTATATTAATTTAGTACGTTGCTCTGTTATATTACTAAACTTAAAAATTATCTTTATTTAGAAAAGTGAATGCAATGAAAGGGTTGCGTGGAATATATAATTTAGTTTTTATGTTACAGCTCTTGATCTGCATCATGATTCATCATGAATACCACAAATATACTTAAATAAATACATTACAAATCTGTAAATAACAATTGTAAAAATTATTTTATTTTTTTTATTTATTTTGCAAGTGTATTATTTAAATATTAAATTATTAATTTAAATACAAATTTTTCGAAATAAAAACAAGAGTTATTTTCGGCTCTGTCGAATCCTAAATAGCCAATATAACACGGTCATCGATTTTTAGTATTTGGAATTGTGTATCAATCGAGTAGTGCTTTTTTTCGATAACGATATTTATACGGATTCGAGTGCCTTATATGAGAGCTGTCCCATGTTATGGGACCATCATCATAAAATTGGTACTGTGAGTTTTATGACTAATTTAGTTACTTTCGAAAGAGGATCTAATATACATAGGTGCTTTAGGCAATTATGAACTGACCTTCACAAAATCGAATACTATGATTTTTCAATGTCGATAATTATAAAATATTTTATATATAGGTTGTGATTTTCGGAAGTGCTTCTTATATGGGAGCTATGACCATTATATAGTGACGTGTGTAAGAGATTTGTTCACATTTAGGTGTTTTCGAAAGTGGACTTTATATGGGGTCTATGTCAAATATATACCGATTCAAACAAAATATCGTTTTGTATGGATACTGCTCTTCTATAGGCATTTGATATAATATTATTTGCATTATATTTAAAGAAAATAGCTAAACTCTTCTCAAAAACAATTTTTTTTTAAAGAAGTAACACTCAGGCAATTAATATGCCTATATATACTTGCGTTACTTTCTTTGGAAAGGGGATAGTTGAAGAAGTAGAGGTGGTGAAAGATGAAAGCTTTTTATATCACAACTCTGCAACTCTGCAATTGTGCATTATGTTTGTTTTTAGTGCAGAATTGCAGCGCCTCTGGTGGTAAAGTAGGCGCATTATTTTTAAAGCTTGATTTTATAAAATTTATTTAATTATTTTACTTCGGTGGCGTTTGAATGCTATACCACCGAAGGAGGGCGCTGTGATAAATATTAGTTATGATAGATAGAAGAAAACTAATAATTATCAGAAACTGATGTTGTTTGAGTGGCAGCGGCTGGGAATCGAACCCGGGCTACAAATGTCAACTCATGCTTAATGATCAAATGCGCTAACCAATTAAGCTACATCATCCTAAGTCCTTCCCTTTATGCCCTATCGTGACTTCAATAGACGATCCGACTTAGATGATAGAGCGCGAAAAAAGTCAAGCTACAGGTCGTCAGCACCTCTAGAATTCTTCAATAGGATGACAGGATAACGTTAACTGGTGCATATATTTCGATAATATTCACGATAATATTCACTGTTCTAGTTTTTATGCAAAAAGTTTGCCATTCAAAAAATTATTTTTATATTTTAATGTAAAAGAATCGAAGTATGTACGTAATTATCGTTCTAAAAATATTAAAGTTATTAAGTATTTCCCAGGCTATTAACGTGTTTCAGAACAGTTGTATAAGAAATGTAGGAACAAAATTATTATATTGTGAGAAACATTCAAATAAAATCACATTTTTACTTTAAATATATCTGTATTTACTTGTTTACAAAGTTTTTATCTTCGTAGCATAACGTTTATCCTCTTATCTTGTATGGTCGAATATTTTTTAACTTTCCTGCGATTTTAATTTGACGGATTTAAAAAAAAAAATAATTTTATTGCAATATTTTGGCGAACAAGCTGAATTTATTTAAGATTATAAATTTTAAACAAAACGGGGTCCCTCGACTCTACTTAAGTATTCGCACGTAGTGAACTACCACGTAAACCAAACAAAACCCATCCTGAATATTATAGTTTAGATATTGTAAAACGGATAACATTAACGCTTAAATCGTAAAGGTCAATGGTCTGATTTCGCTACATTTGACATTTCAATATTAGCGAAATGTTGTCGCAATAATAGGGAAATTTTAAACATTTTGAGCAATTGTTTATTGCTTATTTTGTTGAGATTATAATTTTAACCTTTACAAAACAACTCATTATTCAATTTTTGTTCATATCTTAAAAAATTTACAAAACACTGCGTGCTTAAATTGTTTTCTTAAATAAAAGAAAATCAAGTAGTTATTAGACAATAAATAAAATTTTTACATGGGAAAGAACCTTCAAATGATGCATTAAGGTACGGTCACACTTGTCAAATATTTGCCGAAAACGACGTAACCACTAAATAAAATATTTTTGAACTCGTGTGTTTATTAAAAAAAAACTTTCTTTATTTAGGACAAGACACAACAAATATTTAGTCTTATGTATGCTGTTTGATCTTGCAAAACTCTTGTAAGAGTAAACAATGTCATACAAATTTGTGCTAAAACAAGTGGTTACGCTTTTTGGTACCATACCTTTACTTATATACATATGTATGTACATACATACAAATAAATAAATAAGTAATGATGTACATATGTATGTACGTAAATTCAAGGTTTATATTTAAACAAAACAAATGCAATATTAAGTCCTCCTATACACAACAGTTTAAAATCTCATCAGACTTTTCACATGGCTTTTTGTTAATTTTTAAATATTTTCAAGTAATGTGGGCTAATAGCTTAACAACTGGCTAATTTCATCAAATAATTCCTTTTTCTCATGAAATTTTTTTTAATAAAGTTATAAATTATTATTCATATAAATTTCTATTAAAGAAAATTTATTTACATTGTCGAAATGGAATGTATTTTCGGGGATATCCATTCACAATCTAATCTTCTAATCTAACATTTGTTTTGTTTCGATACTAACAGCACTGTTAACATAATCTATTTAGCTCATCCGTTTAGATAAACAAAATATAGGAGTTATTAAGAAAGCTTATTTTACTAAAAAAAAAATGCTCGTTGTGTTCATTCTTGAAAAGTTCTCGAAAAAATGTAATTTTTTTAGAAGCGACGAACAAATTGGTTAAAAATCCGTTAAATATTTAATTTTTATAAATTTTTTGTACAAATAATTCCAATTCCATAACAAAATACATTTAAACTCTAACTATTATCAATATATTAATAACGTCATTGGAAGCTAGTACTTACACATTCATATCACTAAAATTGTAATAACTTATTAATTAAGTATGGCCCCACTTCTAACACTAACACAACCCTGGGACTACTTCAGGATTTTATCAGGACGGGTTGTTCTTTCAGTATTATTCCTACGTCCTCCTTACTATGTAAGGAACTACTGTACACCGCTCCTTCATTATTTTATTGATGAATTCTCTACACGACTTCCATGAATTTGCGGAATGCGGCATTTCAGATGTTAAGGTTTCACCCAACGTATTATTCAAAGCTTGTTTTTGTTCCATCCATCTATCGCTTCGCATGAGTCACAGCTGCTTATCGCCTTTAGTTTAAATCTATGTAGATGTTGGTTGGTCAACACTTGAGTTAAAAAATATCACACGTTGCCATGTTTTCATTCAATCTGGGATTTTATATTTGTGGTCAGGTTGTATGTCCATATTGAATTCTCTTCTTGGTTTCAACGTTCATGCCATTTGCTTATTAATTCGACCACTCTGCAGTATTAGCATTGTCCCGATTTATGCATCTAGTTTGGATATATATCTCCAATATTAATAGGTCAATGGGAGGTAGACCTACAATCAGCAAGGCCGCACTTGTTGATACTAAACGATACGCTGAAATGATGCGGAGAGCGCTAACTGTCTGTACTTCAATTTCAATGCCCTGGTAAATGTTGGGCCAGCATATAGAAGTTGGGCGTGCACTAGGCTGTGTGTGTATGTATGTATGTACATACATATACATATATGATTTCGTTTAAGAAAATTTGATTCGTTTCTTTAGTTTATGAATATTTTTTAAGAATTTGTGTCATGAATTCATTAATACAATTAATTTCACTACGTATTGATAGAGTATTACACATATACATATGTATATATGTATAAATACATATGTATATGTATTGTATACATTATATATGTATGAAACTTTCTTTTGTTGAGTTTTTTTTTATCTTATTACCTATTTGGGCATTTGCATATTATTCATTTAATATGCTAATGTTGTTCTCATTTATTATTCAAACTTTTGTATGAAGTGTACTTTGTCACTATAATTTTTATAAGTTAAGGCAGTCGATATTTTAATAAAAAAAAGACCGTAAGCTTAAAAAATATATTTAAATAAGCCTGAGGTAAGTTTGTATCAAATTTTTCAAAATCTGTCAAGATGTTTTAATAAAACCACCTAAAGAATGAAGAATTGTTAATTGGAAATATGTAATATAATGCCTTTATAACTATTTCCTGTATTTTTGCGAGTAATTCTGGTTTGTGATAAAAATCAAGTCACACATTTTATAATTAATATGATTCATAAATGCTATTTAAAAATACATTACATTAAATATTTACCACAAAAAGGAATTCCCTCTGGGACCCATGCGCCTTTATCACAAACTCGCCTTGCGGGTCCCAACAATTCAAAACCTCTTTCACAGGAATATGATGCTATTGTGCCATCTGTTAAATTAACATTTGAAAACACTACTGTACTATGAGCTGGGGAACCAGGAAAACTACACTGCGCCGATTCTGAAATAAAAATAAAACAATACATATTAAAACAATATCTTAAATAATTCTTTTTTTTTACGAGTTTTCTGACTAATTTTCTCAATATTTTATTTTTTTCCTAAGTATATAAATTTTTTTATCATAATATACATACATACATATATACAGTGCCGGCAAAAATAATAGCACTTCGAACATTTAACATTTAAACTGGACCGTTAGTAAATTGCATAAAATCAACAATGGATCAACATGTTTACGTTGATGTATACTAAATAATGTTATAGATACTTCCCTATGCCATGTATGAAATGCTATTGAAACTCTTGTCTTCCAACAAGACAACGACCCAAAACATACAAGCAGAAAAGCACGTCGGAGGTTCATTGACAACAGTATTGAGGTCATGGAGTGGCCAGCGCAATCACCTGACCAATAGAGAATCTTTTTCTGACGTAAAGAACGAATTTTCACTTACTAATTGGCCGTATGATTGATTATTCACAAAGTTCAACATTTTTTTTGAAATACTTTCTCAAATAGTTTCGACAAACAGGATAGTAAGCTGATTGGCCTATAAGAGGATGGTATGGTCAAATCCTTTCCTGACTTTGGTATCATTATAATTTGGGAAATTTTCAAATCTCTTGGAAAAACGCCAAGTTTTAAGATCGCATTAAATAAAACTGTTAGCACAACAATAGATGGTAGGTTTTTTTTTATCGTGGATGGTGTTATTTTATCATATCCCTTTCTTGGGTTAATATCGACTTTTAAAGTTTTGCGAATATCTTCAGAACTGAATGTGATAATTCCAGAGTATAATTAACTAATAGGTGGTTCTTCTAGATCAAATTCGTTCATGGGGGGTTTGATTGCAATACAATACTCTGCGAATATCAAGGCCTTATCCATTGAACTCTGCGATCCTCTTCTGAAAGAAGGGCCCTTTTTAATTTTTTACTTGCAGCGGACAGCCTCTGTTTTGTAGCAGGTGATCTGCTTTGTTACAATTCTCGTCTAAGTTTCCTCTTTTTGGGAAGAAGCTTCCCAATATTTAAGTTAGAAATATGTACACTTGGTTTTGAAGGAAATTGGTAAAGAAAAGTGTTTTTCAAATAAAACTGAATAACAATGAGCATCTTTGGACTGTAGTGAAAGAGTCGTAAAGAAAGATGTGAAAACATAATTAACTTCATGCCGAAGCGCTGCGCCGCCGTTATTGCCAACAAAGGCCATGCAACAAAAAATTAATAATTTATTTCATCAGCTTTATTTTATTTATTTGAAATATAGTTTATTTTTTTTTTTAATCTATAGTGCTATTTTTTGCCGTCCAATTTTTGATACTTCATCTGAAATTGTAAATTTTTTCAATAAAAAGTCAATAAATGTTACACAAATATTTTTTACGTTCAATAAATGATTGACATGATTTAATTATAAGTCACGGGAACTAGGGAACTAAAACGAAGAAAAACTCATATGTATCCTACCTTCAGTGCTATTTTTCTACCGCAGATGTAATTGCATATACATATGTATGTATATATCTAATAAGTACATACGTACATACAAACTTATGTTTGTGTTATATACATATACAAAATAAATAGCATTTTATTGAACATACTTTAATGTTTATCGTCGTGATAGAGTTACAGTTACGAATGGTGATGGTGTTCTAATAGATGTGTCAAAACTCTTTGCATCTGAAGAAATTATTTTTGATTTGACCCTTACTGTTGAATTCATTGCAGTGGTCATAAAAGTAAATCATATTAAAATATTACTTACCTGTTCCTACATTCCCCCTCAATCGGATTTATTTGAATTTGCCGCAAATAACTTGGAAATTTTGTATCGAAACTTGTAGCTATATGCCTATAAGTTCAGAAGAAAATAGTGACGATATATTCAATAAAATTTCAAATCTGTGTCTGCACCAAATTAACGGAATATACAAGAATTTAGGAAAATTGCTTGATCTGGTATTTGTTAATGTACCAAATGAATGCACAGTAAAACGGGTTGATCCAGTTACCTTACCGGAAGATCGTTATCATCCTACAATTGAGATAAGTTGCAATATTCAAGGTTCCTGTCGTGATAAAATCTGCACTATAAAGGATAAAGTGTATTGTTTCAAACGTGCAAACTACAACGATCTTAATAATCTTTTGTATGGCACCAATTGGCTTCAATTGTTACCCATCCCTAATGGTATGCCAAAATCTATTGACAAAGTAATTGAAACTTTTTAACAACATTGTACACGCAGAGAAAAAACATAGTTGTGGTAAACATAATCTAAGAGCAACATATTATGATGATTGTAGTCAAAACATATTATGATGAATATAAGTGCCATGAAATATCATATTATAATTAAATATCATCGTAATATTTCATCATAATATTTTCTTGTTAATCATAATTTGATATTATAACATCATATTATAACCTAATATAATCATAAAATAGTCATACATGATCAAATTATGATCTAAGGTAACCATATTATAGTTTAAAGTAATCATATTATGATCTAAATTAATCTATTATGATATGTAATAATCATATTATGATCAAAATTAATCATATTATGATCTAAAGTAATCATACTATGATCTAAATTAATCATATTATTATTTATTCATTATATTTATTATACACTATTTAGGTCTTTTACACTTCTTCTACATTTTTGTATTTTGTAGTAAAATTTTAAATACGAATTGTTTTTTTTTCAATTATTGAAACATTTATATCCAAATAAATAATCCGATATCACGCAAACAACCTACTGAACTGATGCAAAAGCATTCTACAAATGGTAAAAACAAAATATTATTATTAGAATTAAACATATTTTGTTTGCATTTTAAACATAATATGAGTACAAATATAGAAACTTATCATTTAATGGTTATTTGTAAGTTTAAATAGTTGTAAATAATATAATATGTTTGAATAGTTATCATTCAATAGTTGTGGTAAACATTTAGTAACAATAATTATGTTTCAGTGAACCATATTAAATTTTATAATTGCGATAAATATAAAAATGTTTACAGTGACTAAATTATCGTTAAAATCATATTAAAATAACAATTATTTGTGTACCACAACAATATATTATTACCAAAAGCAAAGTGTAGTTGTCGTAACCATGTCCAACCATATTTTTTCTCTGCGTGTATCAATATATGGATGAATGTATTCCAAAAATTTTACAACATTCAAAGTCTGGTCCACCCTGGAACTCAAAACAACTTTCTTCGTTAAAGAATTTGAAAAATAAATACTACAGAAAATATAAAAAATCTGGCTGTCATCAATACTACATGAAATATTCTGTACTGCGTGCAAAATATAACTTGCTCAACAATAAAATGTATAGCGATCACTTAGTGAGAATGAAACATAATCTCAAACACGATCCAAGGTCATTTTTTAAGTTTGTAAACTCAAAAAGGAAGACTTATGGGTACACCAAAAAAACATGAAATATCTAAATACTGAATCTTGGGATGAGGTGGTAATCAGTGATTTATTCGCCGACTTCTTCTCTTCTATTTACTCTGATGCCCAATATGATGTTACTATTGTCTATCCATTCAAAATTTGCCATAGTCAAACAATATCTTTTTCATCGATTAACAACTACACACATTATTGAATGTTTAAAAAGTTTTAAATATTCATTTTCAAATGGACCTGATGACATACCAAACTGTATTTTGATGGAATGTGCATATGCTGTTGCATTTCCATTATCAATTATTTTTAATATTTCATTAAATAATGGCTACTTTCCCAATATTTGGAAAGAATCATATATTATTCCTCTATTTAAATCTGGTAATAAATCACACATAACGAATTATAGAGGCATAGCTAAATTTAGTGCAATCCGAAAACTATTTGAGAAATGCATTATTAATTGTCTTTCACACCAAATTTCTTCGTTACTAACACCTTTTCAACATGGTTTTCGTAAAGGATCATCAGCTATGACTAATATTTTGCAGTTAAAATCTTTAGTCAATGATGGCTTTGTCAACGGTCAACTTACTGACGCCATTTACACAGATTTTAGTAAAGCCTTTGACAAAATTAACCACAATCTTCTATTAAAAAAATTGGATGTTATTGATTTCAACAACATTTGTTTGAACTGGTTAAAATCATATCTTTTAAAAAGAACACAGTCAGTAAAATTTAATGGTGCAATTTCCAAAAAGATATTGGTAAAGTCCGGCGTCCCGCAAGAAAGTCATCTCGGCCCTATTTTGCTGTTTGTAAACGACATGCCTGAAGCAATCAAATACTCAAATATATTGATGTTTGCGGATGATGTGAAAATATTTTCTAGTTTTAAAAATTCAGCAGATCATATTTATCTGCAATATGATTTGGATCATTTTAATAACTGGTGTGACCTTAATTTAATGGAATTAAACCTGAAGAAATGCAAACATATGCACTTTTCAAGAAATTACGATGCTGTCAATTTTTACATGTTAAGTGATCATAAACTAGAGATGGTAAACTCAATTATGGATCTTGGAATTTTGTTAGATGCAAAGTTAAATTTTGTACAACATATAACGATGACTGTTAATACAGCTCGTGGTATTTTAGCCTATATAAAACGATGGGCAAAAGAATTCAATGATCCCCACATCACTAAATGTTTATATACTTCTCTAGTAAGACCGATTTTAGAGTATGGTATTATATTGTATTTACATACTGATCATATTGACAATTCCTTCTTTTTTGTTTGAAAGATATATACCGAGGATATGCATCACTTCGATCATATTCATCAAGATTACGTTTGATAAATTTGCCAACGTAACATTATCTTAAATCTAAATAATTAATTGTACTTAGGTGTCAATATATATATATATATATAAATGTATGTAATTTTGTAAATGGTCTGTAAGGATTTTATCCATAGACTAAATAAATAAATAAATAAATGATTCAAATACATTTCGAAAAAACAAATTATTTTGGTATTTCGGTATTTTGTACATACATATTTATTAAATTTTATTTATTAAATTTTTATTTTGATTATTAATATGTATTTTAAAATACATATGTATGTATGTAGGTATTTAGAATATATTTAGAAAATGTTTAAACAAGTTTTATAAGCTACATTCAGCTCACGTTTCTTTTATTCTTGTACAATTATACTACAAATAATTTTTAACGATTATTTTCCCGATATTACAGAGCACATCTTGGACTTGTATTCGTACATACATACAATATTGGAATGCTTAATAAGTATTCTCATATATATGTATGTACATATGTACATACATACATACATATATTTATGTTTGTTTCATGTTTTACCATGCATAATTACCGATTCAAGTTTATTACACAATCAACAGCTTTTGTAATTATTGAGATAATGTACATATATATGTATATACATACAAACATATGTATGTACATCGTATGTATTTGAAATTTGTATGCCAACCAATTTAAAATGGCCACCTGTCTGGGAAAGTAAAAATTGTTAGCAAAATGTAGTTTTCCAACTAGCAGCAACATACATACATACATACATACATAACTATTATTAATTGTTTAATGTATGAAAAATGTGTAAGAATCGTTATAAAATTGAACACATAAAAGTTTTAATAAAAAATTACAGATGAAAGAATAATTTAAAAAAAAAAGCATTGTTGTATTTTGTATATACATATGTAAATTTGTATTAGATATATACATATATGTATGTAGGTAGATATGTATAGCATTTACCATTGTATATGTACAATTTCACAATGATATTTTAAGATTTTTAAAAATTTTCTCTAAAATCAATTTTACATTTAAAAAAAAAATATCCTATTAGGGTTTTATTTTTATTTAAAAAAAAAGCACGACAAATTTTACAAGCAACTGAAAATTGTCGGGAGTTTAAAAATTAACTCTGGATTGGTTTATAAAACTTTTATATTATTCAATTTTGTAAAACATTTAAATGTACTCGTATGTATGTACATACATACATATTATGTGGAAGGCGTTGATAATTTAGATTCTCTATATGATACAGTACTCTGTCTAAAAGAGTTCTTTTTCAGTGCTTGCTCGTACTACATTATTTATTTCATTCTTTGCATTAAAAAATAAGTATAAATATGTTAGTATGTATGTGAAATCAACTGGATTGACATAAAAACCGTAACAGGGATGACTGGCATAAGTACAGAATGATTTGATTTAAAATCAACAACGCTATATTGAAACTATCACCTATTATGAACATATCATCCAAAAATTTAGTGGAATGACTTCTGTGCATATAAATATATTCAGTGTTAAATACTATCTCGATTTTATAATTTTATTTGAATAGCAAAATTTTTAAGAGATTTATGGTCGTTAAAGTGAGTTTTGGAAGTTCGACTATATTTTCGAAGGGGGTCTTATATGGGAACTATGACTAATTATGGACCGATCATCATAAATTTTTATATACATATATAAAACATACTCCTATTTGTAGTGAATACTGTTTGGATACCAACATTTTTAAGAGAGTTATGCTCCTTAAAGTGATTATCAGCAGTGAGCCCTTATATGGGAGATATGATAAGGCTTAATGTACAACTTATTTTTAACTAAATTTGTTTGAATATGTGCATAAATTAAACATTAATGACCGAAAACCCCTATTTCGGGATAACATCTGTAAGGGGCTAGGTGCAATAATGTACCGATTTTAACCAATTTCAATCCCAACTGTCCTTTGGCCAATAAAATATCATATACCAAATTTTATGGAAATATCTTCTAAATTGTGACCTGTACTTTGCGCACAAGGTTTACATGGAAAGCCAGCCAGCCATACGGACGGACGGACGGACGGACGGACATCGTTATATCGACTCACGAAATAATTCTCAGTCGATCGGTATACCTTAGGCGGGGTGTTGGACGAATATTTATGAGCGTTACAAACATTAACACAAATCCAATATACCCTCCCCATTATGTTGGTGTAGGGTATAGATAGAAATTATGTGCAGGTAAATGTCACTCAACTTTAAAAATAAACATAAAAAATAGCTTAAACACATACCAAACCATTAAGAAAAACCTGTATATGTATGTATATTTATGCATGTGTGTATGGATATTAATTGATACATACCAGTCTTGTTGTTCATATATTCAAACATGTATGTATATAGATATCTCAACATACGAGTGAGAATGTGTGTATGTATCTAAAAGAAATTAGAATTATAGAATGCGGTCAAATCTGAAATAAACCGTAATCAATGACCGAAATTATATTGAATGAACGAATGTGAAAGAATAATGTGTTATTTGAAAATTTTACAGTTCTAGTTTGAGTGCGAGGAAAAGATGGCTTGTGAATAGAGAAGAGCTAAGGTGAAGAGAGAAAAGAGTAATGTGTTTCCTCAGTTCAGTACGATCAGATTCTTCGTGTGTTAAGAATATGCACACATCTATCTATCTCTATATGTATAAATAATATATTGACAATGACATACATAAAACATTTAAAAAAGGAATTTTCGGTTTATTCCTAATAAATTATCTGAAAACTTGAAATTTTAAATACCGATCTATTAAAAGACAAAAAATAATGCATATAATGCAAAATAAGCATTTTGAAGAGCAATTTTGAAGAAAATTTCAATCTTGTAAATCTAGCTTAAGTTATTTTGTAATAATACGATTCTTAGAAATATAAATATTGATGATTATAACGGAATATAAATTAGCAAAGAACATACCTACACATATTCAAAATTAAAGGGCACAAAAAGAGAAAAATCAGATTGTTGGTACTTTATGTATATGTACTTTGTTTAATTTTTGGTTTAGCAGATTCATTCAAATATAAAACGACATTAGGCGGTAACCGCGGGTAAAATGGGAATTTTTGTTTTCTTTTTAACTAATGAAACTACTAATATACGATTAGAAAAATTCACAATTTGGTTGTGAAATTTGCGAAATCCATATATTTAAGGCGAAAGGGTACTTTTTTATATTTAGTGCTGTTGTTCTCTGCAATCAGAAAACTATTTATTATGAAGGGATATTAAGTGCTTAGCCTTTTAACACATTTCGCTCCTAGCTCCAAAATCGCAATTCACTCATTCGGCCCAAATTTGTTTTTCCTAAAAACATTCTGTTTAGGTCTACTTATTGTATATTTGAAAACAGAAAGTGAAAACGTTCACATTTTACATGGGTTTTCAGCAATTTTCCGTGTGTGTCCGGCTATCACGCGGCCCCAAGAAGTAAAATTACTTCCTAGCAATTACTTTCAAGAAGTAAAATTACTACCTGGTGATCACGCGGCCCCAGGAAATAATTTTATTTTTTGGAAGTAATTTTACTTCTTGGGGCCGCGTGATAACCGGTGCACATTTAACATTTTTTCTTTCTTTATGGTTTTGGTCGAATTAATTCAGCTAATTCGATAATGATGATGTTAATAGAGACAGGAATTACATTATTTCTATTAATTGTGATGAAGGGTCAAATATAGAAGTTGTTCAGTCCACTTCAACGAGTGGGGACCAAATAATATGCATGAATACCTCGTTCAACCAACATCCCTTCACAGATTTCAGCTCAATATGATCAACATCTCGTTCTATCAACATCATCCTTCTACCAGATTTTAGTTTAACGCCATCAAAATTTCGTGTTCTTGAGGAGCAAGTAGATGACCCGGACAATTTTTTTTTTAGGAAAATAATATAAATCCGAATGTATCAGAAAAAGTGTTTGAGTCCACATGGCAGTCTGTAGATGAGGAAAGAACGACATTTCCAGATGTAATACTTGAAAACACCGGAGTTCCACCTGATATCGAAATTACACGATGAAATAATTGGTCTATTGGTCATTGCAACCAATATATTTGCGGCGCAAACTCTGGCAGAAACCTCACTCCCTAACGCTAGAGTCAAAAAGTGGATTGATAACAATGCTGTTTAAATGAGAAAATTCATTGGAATTTTATTCTGGATGGGTCTTGCGCCATTACGACATCTAAAAGATTATTGACGAATGATCCTATTTATAAGAATGGTATTTCGGAAGTAAGGAAAAGAAACCGATTTGAGTTGTCTATGTTCCATCTTTGCAACAATGAAAAGCAAATTCCGGTGTCTGACCGTGTATTCAAACTGCAGAAGTTTCTCATTCTTCTTCAAAGAAAATATCAGGCAACATACAGTCCAGAAGAGGAATCCTGTATCGATGAAAGTAATGTATCCTTTAGAGGATGACTTCTCTTTAGAAAATACATGCCCAATAAGAGTATGGCATAAAGTTATTCAAACTGTCTGTCGGTGACGGATATACCTGAAATTTGGAAGAATATATTGGAAAAGAGAAAATAGACGAGACAGCTGTTTCTGAGAAAATTGTTATGAAACAGTTTGAAGAGCTTCTAGACCATGGAAGAACCCTCTATATCAATAACTGGTATACCAGTGTGAAAATAGCTCAAAGAATAGTAGAAAAAAACTTACTTGGTTGAAACTTTGCGCAAGAAACGAAGAGGTAATCCCCCTGATGTTGTACAAGTAAAATTGAAAAGGGAGTACAGAAAGCTTAGCAAAACCAACAAAAAATTGTTGTTCTCAAATGGCAAGACAAACGGGATACATACATATGTTAATGCTGAGCACAAAACATGGTGATACAATGGTGACAAATGTAAACCGCGGTAAAGAAATCACAAAGCCAGAGATGGTGTTTCACTACAACATATGATAATCGTATGTTGATATCTCTGACCAGCGATTAGCTTTCCATCTAATCACTGCAACAATTGTTGCCAATATTCTGAACCTGTACAACAAAGTCAACTATTAAAATATCCCCATCAAAAAACTCAAAGAAGAACTAGCGAGGAAGCTGGTTCTAAGCCAATCTAACGAACCATCATCTGAGAAAGAAGAGGAACCAGCAGATATGTCTGCTGTCTCTGAGTAACCACAGCCACCGCAGAATCAAGTATATTCTGAAAAAAGCTGAAGGACCCAAGAAGCAGACTAAAAACAGGTGCTCGGTGTGCTACAAAAAGATGGTTGAAGAACTGGGATCTCCTTATACTCAAAAAACTGCAAAAATGATCAATACATTCTGTATCAAGTGCAACATACTAATTTGTATCAAGTGCTTTGAACAACACTCTGCTTAGGTCATGTTTAGATAACATGTTGAAATTTTGAGTACTAAATTTACTTTTTTTGCTTAATACTAAGTCTTATTTTACACTCTTCAGTTTTAGCTGACCATTTTTTCTTCAATTCTCTTTTAAACTTTCATTTCATTCACACACGTCAATTCAACTTTTGTACTTTTTAATGCAAATCAACATGCATGAAAAAAAAAACAAAAGGAAATAAGAAAATTGACTAGTACCGTCAAGTTTGTACCCTTTTTATTCTCTCTTCAATTCTCATCGAAAAATACTACTTGCCTTGACGAGTCAGAATTGAAGAGTGTGAAAGCGGACTAACAGATACAAGTAAAAACATGCATACATTTTAAAAATAACAAAATTGGATTTGAATGTCAACACTACTATTAAAAAATCTATCCACATGTTCTCATTGAATCAAATAACCCTATATTTTGTCCACCCCTGACGCATTATGGGTATGCAAAATCACAAATTTACGTTCTACTGGGGCCACAGACTCATTCCATGTATATAAACCCAATATAAATCGGGTGCGCTATGTCACAACCACGTTTAAAGGTTGCGTGTGGATATGTGAACACGCGGCCCGAAATAGGTCGTGTGCACCGGTGCCGCACATGGCGCTAAATGTGTTTAGTATATATTTATTTACAGACTATATATTACATAGGGTTGAAAATTCAATTGAAATGGTACCTTCTATTTAGTACCTTTTATATTAAATTTGTTTAAAGCGACAGAATTTGTGTACAATCACAAAAAATTAATTAGAAACATAATTTTTCTATTTACATTGAAGCATGCCAAATAATAATATACCTACATATAAATACTATTAATAAATACTAAAAAATCAAAATGCTTTGAGATAATGGTTTGTTATCAAGGAATATAAATTTGAATTTATGTTTGTCGAATTATTAAGAAAATACACAATAAAAACAACAATTTAAATGTTAATACGTATTTTATGTAGAATTTACTTGTTCACTTAATAATTCGAACGAATATTATTCGAATGGATGCCCTTAAACATGTGTGTACGAGTATGTTCATATGTAAGTATGTATGTATGTATTTTTCGAAACATAAACCGCAAGAGCACCAACAATGATGCATACTTTACGCTTAAATGCTTACTGAGTTAAATGAATACTTAGCGGTTAATACTAGCATCAGGGATGGAAAATAGCTTTTATATAAAAAAATGTACTTTTTAGAGCTCCTCGGTACCATTTTTTATTATTATTTTTTACGTAACTATAAAACTTATCCATAAACGTATATAAAAATGCAGCTAATTCAATAAATGCCATCTATTCGAACATTATTTTCGTTTGTTATCCCGATTAGCTACAATATTTTTATTTATGAAGTATTATGTTATTTGCGAAATAAAAAAGTTAACCTTAATAAAAATATATGTATATGTATGTACATATGTATATTCGAGCATTATCCGATTGCATTTCTAAAATTACTAGATTTATTATTTTAAGAATGTATTAAAGAATAAGAAAACTTAACATCAAATGTTTTTGAAATCCTGATTAATTTTAAAGTTTTGAAGCTTTTTTTTTTAAGCTTGATTGATTAATAATTCAACCCACAAGTTCATTTCGTAATAACCATATTTCAATATCATATGGATTTTACTTCCAAAATGTTCACGAAATTTAATAAAATCATTCGGCTTGCACTATTACACAAATGATAATTTAAATCATATATTTATCTATTTCATTTGGAATACCACAGTTTGATGCAGCAGTAGAACTTTAAAGTTATACCAAATGACTCGTGGTAGAACCACGGTACCAACTAAGTCTATAATTTATCAAAAAAGTACAATTGCACCATGTTTTCCAACCCTGACTAGCATATACATTCATTATTACATACCCAACAGTTCTGGTGACAGTTACTGAACTAATTGTTTTTTCTATTATTTAGTCTTATTATTGATAATCGGGTTTCCTTGGTTTAAGATATTTGAACTCTAGTCAACTCAAAAAGACTGACTCATTCAGTTCGACACTAAGTAAAACCAATAAATAGTTCAAACTGACACTTATGTAAATTCAATTGACTCTAAATTTGATTTCATGGCTTTTCTTTTGATTACAAAAATAAATATTGTCAAATAAACTTTTCAATAAATCCATATTATTGATATAGAGCATGAAAAACTATATTTTTTAATATCTTAGCAAATAAATTAAGAATAATAAAAATAAAAAATTAAATAGAATTTGTTATAGATTTAATAGTAACAACTTATTTAGCTAGAATCAGTTGCTAGATCACATCTCATGGAAAGAGAAAGGTACCTTATTTATTATTGTATATTAAAGTAAACTGTTGTGTGTTACGTTTAATGTAGCAAAAATATAAGGAAAAGCCCCCAGAATACAAGTTTCCACCCCAAGAATTTCTAAATTTGAGTTTAAATAATCTAATTTTAAACCGAAGTGCTCTTGATCTGCGATTAGAACTTCAAATTTGAAATCAATTTGTGGTTTATTTAGAAATAAATTTTACTGTATGTATTATGGTAAATATTTGCTGGTATCATGTTATAATGTTATAATATGTATGTATGTAAGTTTTGCCAGATTTTTGAATTAAAAATGCAATGATATTATAAAAGTTAATTTTCTAGATTTTATTTGCATACTTAAGCTCCATCCCAACTAAACTTTGCTATAATGTAAGTGGTTTGGCACTTAGAGATTAGCATTTTTACTAATTATTTTAAGATGACGACGTCATTGATGGCATGTACTTTCCACAACCGATTATAAATTATAAGTCATTATGTACTTTGATAACATAACAAATAGTTACAAGTAATAAATTTTACAATAAAAAATTAGTATTCAAGTGCATATACTGGAACTAGTTCCACGAACTACTGGTACTTATGACCAATTAAACTTTGGTTAACACTATGGTATGTTTATACATATACGAGTACACACATTTTATGTATGTGTGTGAGTTTCGTCATGATTGTGTTTAGTTTCAACACAACAATAATAGGTACAATATAATTAAATAGAGAACTAGTAATAATCGACTGGAGATAAAATCTAGATCATGAGGAACCTGTTACTCAATGGAAACAATATTGGTTTAAATGAACAGAATAAACTAGTGTTTTTTTATAAAGTTTATGTAACTGTTTAATAGTTTTTTTTTCTTAGTCTACTTAGACAAATGGTTATAAACAATCAAAATACAAGTACATACATACATATATGTACAATAGAGCAAGAAATACGTATGTAGATATGCACATTAGACTGGTTCTTAAAAAATAGATTTGTCTTGAATGGGTTTTAGTAAAATTTTGGGCCAATCCAATAACGGGAACACGTTCCGAAAATGAACTTAAAGTTGCAGTATTGCGTAAACTAAAATCTGTTTTCAGGGGCAAGTCTAATGTATGTATGTATGTGTACATATACTTACGTATGCACACTGTACATATACATACGTACGATTACGAGTATGTATTCACATCTTTGCAAAAAAAAAAAAAAAAAAGACAGTACTGCGGCACTGGAGATAGAAAACTATTTTCTTCTTATGTTTTCTTTGTTTATGATCATGGACTGGATGTTAGAAATCTTGGTAAAACGTTAGTTTTTCATTAGCTATAAAAACGGTTATCAGAATATGTCAACACTTTTATAACAATTCGAGTCAACTAACTAAACTTATGTATATTTATTGAAGGATAATAGCAATGCGTTAGTAGAAATCTGATATAAAATAAATTATTTAATCAAGTTTTAATAAAAACTGTAAAAGTGAAAAAGTTATTATTAAGTATAGGTCTTATTGTATGTATTATATTTTATCTAAAAAAATATAATGCCAGAAATCGATTGAATATCGTAAAATAAGATAATCAAATACAAGTTTACATAAGTTTCTAGAATATATGTATGTATATTACCCATTCCGATTGGTCTCAAATTTGATGATCCAGACGGTTTTAAACTAATTTTGAAGCAGGTGGTCTCCAAAGCAAAATTATTATTGGTCCCCGCAGAAAGTTTATTTACCCCTGGCAGAATGTTCAAATTAGAAATATAAAAACATATCTTTATTTTTATATGCAAATCTGTCTTAATAAACGTTTGTTAAATTTAATAATCGTTTTTGAATAAGGGTGTAAATCCTTACAGACTTTTTAAAAAGTATATGAATAATTGTTTTATTATTTTTTATTATATATTAGATTAGAAATAAGAACACCCTTATAATGCTCTTATCACTTGTGTGTAGTGTGTGTGTGAATTGATAAGGATAATAGACAAGTTACATGTGTAAAGTACTGCATGTGTTCTAGTTTAGTTTTAAGATTTTTATGTTTAGTTATTAATGCTCTTTTATTCATAAAAAATTAAAGTAGACTTCAAATGTACTTTAAGAAAATTTTGTATGAAAATTGAAAAATCTTATTCTGGAGTTAAAAAATAATTTTTCTGATAGATATCCCACTCGCATCCCATTAAGCGATTATAAAGGCCTTAAAGAAATTGTATAAGCTTTCTTTTGAGAAAAAAAGGGTCATTTTGAAAAAATAAAAAAAAAAAATTTTTAAAAATTAAAAAAAAAATATTTTTGGAATGACTGAAGAAATAGCTATCTAAAGTCCTTTGGACAATTTCTGCTAGGACAAATAGGTGAAAAGTTACACTCATTTACAAAAAACCCTGTATGACCAAAATGTCCAAATTTTACCCCCTCTAACTCCGGCAGTTCTTGACTAATAGAGCTGATTTGTGTCTGTCCTACTATCCAATAGTACTAACCTTGGTGCAAATTTCATCCAAATCGGAAGACATCGATTTTAAAAGTTGGGTCACTTGACGCGAAATTGCCAATATGGAAAAAAATTTATTTTGAAATTATATTACATACATACATATATCTATAATAGACATAGTATAACAAAAAGGAATTTTGTCCTTTGTACATTATAAACTTTATGATGCTGTACATATTTTTTGCTGATGGTGGTTAAGATTATTTTTCTGCACAGGTATTTTATCCGAATAATCTAAAATTAGTTTTCTGTTAGTTTTAGTACTAAAAATTTAAATTAGAGTCATCCAAGACAAATTTTTTTTAAGGGCAGCTCTAATACACATAGTTGTTATATATGACTTGGCTACGTGTATAACAAAAGCTATTTATTGTGCTTTTTAAAAGAAAATTGTGTGAAAATTGAACACTATTGTAAAACTTTTGCATGAAAAGTAAATGGAAACAATTGTACATTGCAATAATTGTCATGAGATTTTGTAAGTACATATTTACGTATGTATATATGTACATATATACATACATACATATGTATGTATTTTGTTTGACATCGCAGTTGTTGTATTTCACATATTTACTTTGACATATCAACACAACTAACATGTGTTAGCCCAGCATACCATTTTCGGAGCGCTCCGAAAAAAGAGTCAGAAAAGAGTCCAACAAAAGATCATTTTCGGAGCGCTCCGAAAAAAGGAGTCAGAAAAGAGTCCAACTAAAGAGCATTTTCGGAGCGAAAGAAAAATTTGCTTGTTACTGTCCTGAGTCGGCACGCAGTATGACTCAGAAATTTCATTTAATTTTGTGTGTACCAAAGCGTTGTTATCCTCTTATTGGTGCTTTGAACAAAAAAAAAACATAACTGTACCACACAAGAATGATAAAAACAAGAATACACAGAGAACAACAAAAACCTCATAAAAGCCTCTTTTCTGACATTATCAAAGAGCTCTTTCTGACGGACCATTTTCGAACGTAATGACCGTCTTTTCTGAAGGTTTTCGGAGCAATTATGATTGTTTTTTGGGCTCATAAAGAGCGTTAACGCTCCGAAAAAGGTGTCAGAAAAGACTCTTTTCGGACTCATATGGCTTGCTGGGACTTTGTTGGGGTTTGTGTTTGTATACCTGCATAGACCTGCGTTTAAAATTAGTCTTTTGTTCATTTGGACGACAGTACATTTCAACGTATTAAACAACATACGAATCAAGTTATAAAATAATATTAATGAATTAAAATAACTTCCATATAATCTTTGATTAATGCAATTTTTAATTCGGGTGGTTAGTATTATTTGTATGTACATATTTGTTTGTATGTATGTATGTAAGTAAATGTAAATAAAATTTTAATACCTTGTTTCTAAACACAACCCTATAAGTATGTAAATATCTACCGATATACTACGTCCATACAAACCTGCGTACATATGTATGTATGTACATATGTATATACTTATAATACATATGTATATTAATATGTATGATTCAAATATTAAATCACACCGTTGTGTAAATAATGTAAATGCATTATTGTCGTTGCAAGGATATACAAACAATCGCTATGACTGATATGCATAAGTAGAGATTTACCTAAAATTATCCCATACAAATAAATATACATACATGCATGCATATAGAGATATACATACATACATACTTACATATGTATGCATTATTATTTATGATTTGTGGTTTAAATATTAACGAACTTTTGACGGAAATCAAATTTACAACAATTGATACAAAAAATACATACCAACAAACATATTTACATGTTTTCTTTTGCAAGATCGTAACGAGATATTAAATATTAACAATGATAATATGTATAAGGAAGTGAAATAGACACAAATGCATAAGAAAAGGTGAACATCGATACCCGACATTGGAGTAGTAAATTTATAGTTTTATAATTATTTTTTTTTTTTTTAAGTGCCAATTAATTTAAAAAATCAGTTTATTTGTTTTAGGCAAATATACTACCTCATTAACATGTGCATGAGCAACATATACATACATATCTAACTAGCTTGCACAATGTTTCAAAGTACTAAAATCTTTGGTTTATGCAAAAATTAGATGGTGTACTGAATCATATGTGTCGGTAAAAAATTTTAGCTTTTTTAGGTTTTTTTTTTACTTACACAAATGATAACATATACTCGTATAATTACTTAGTTTCAATATTTAATTCGATCATACTAAACTACAACTAGGTTAAATTGCTATGACTTTCTTTTATGACACATGTTACAAATTTCTTTTATAATTATGCGTGAGCTTTTTTGATTTCTGTATCAACGAACAAATGTGTCTTTATATTTATTTGTTAACTCTAACTCTAAGACCAGTTAAATCAAAAAGCAGTTTCAGAAGTTGACAAACTATTTCATTTTCTAAATTGTCTTCTATATATTTCATTGTATTATTTGAGTAAATTTAAATTGCCAATGAATATATAACCTTCAAAAACCCTTTGATTTATTCAGTTACAACAGTCCAACCAAAACAAGCAAACGTTGTCCGAAAAAGTCATTATATAGTATAATTGAAACAAATTCAACTACTAACGATATAAAAAAAGTTAAAAGCAAAAAACGAAGAAAAAAATGCATGCATTTGTTATAACAAATATTGTGTAAAAAATGTAAATGATTTATTGCACAATTAAAATGTGAACAATGTACAGTGAAATAGACAATACAGTCTGAAACTTTAAAAAAGCATTAATTAAAAAGTCGTCCTTTGTAAAAATATTCATTTATTTTACAAAGAATAGATTTATATTCACTTTACTGCATTGAATCTTCATGATATGAATCACTTGAAAATATTTTTAAAATATGCACTATGTGAATATTGTGTTTTTTAATGAGTCCAAAGGAGGAAACAGCAAATAACAACCAATGTAAGTGAATTAAAGTTTGAATTTGGTAAAAATAGACTTTATTACTATCGTAGTCTTAATGTATCTTAAAATAGCTAGGGCACAAGCTAATGTTTGCAATTGTACTTAAAGTAGTACACATAAAATGTCGACGAAAGTGGAAAACATAACAAAAAACAAATGTATTCAGGTTTGTAAGACGACAGAAAGAATACGAAAGAAACTGAAGAAAAAGGAGGCAACATGTAAAATAAAAATTGAAAAAAATGATAATTACAGCAAATTTCGAACCACCGGTAACACTGGTTAAAAGATTGATGTTTGACTGTTGGCTAGCAGGCACCGCAGTGCTGCAGAGGTTAGAACGCAAAGAATTCTGATGAGAGAATGTGGTGATTCTCGAAGCATGTAAATTCAACCCAAGTTCAATCCCCAGCTCAGCCAGAAAAATTATCAATAAAATTTTAATAGAGATTTCATGTTGTAAAGCAATTCCTTCAGAAAAAATAATTTAATGAAAATTAAATTTAATGAACTCGAGCCCGACTAAATAAATATCAAAAGATTATTAATAATTTTATAAATTTATTATCAGATCAATAAAGGCATGCTACATCACCCACCGTTGGCTATTAATTTTCATTTAGCTTCTAATAACTTTCAAATCAAACATAACCTATGCGAAAAAATATTTCAATACAATATAAAAAGGTAATGTTTTTTTTTCAAAAATTAAAATAAATTAAATTTTGTGTCATTTTTAAAGGATTTATCTACAGGTGTTTAATTTTATATTTGAATTTAATGATCTTATATTTCTCGGTTTTATACCCTACACCACCATAGTGGCGAGGGTATATTGGATTTGTGGTGATGTTTGTAAATATTTATCCAACGCACACCTTAAAGTATACCGATCGACTCAGAATCACTTCCTGAGTCGATTTAACGATGTCCGTCTGTCCGTCCGTCTGGCTGGCTATCCATGTAAAGCTTATGCGCAGAATAAAGGTCGCATTTTTGAAGATACATATTTCAATAAAATTTGGTACGTGAAATTTTTTCGGCCCAAGGACGGACGGGATTGAAACTGGTGAAAAACAAATTTCACCACAAATGAGTGGTAAATGAAGTCAAATCACATCTACAAATTTTGTGCAGATCGGTCCATAATTGATCATAGCTCCCATATAAGGCCCACTCCCGAAAATCATCTTAGCGATCATAAATTTCCTAAAAATGTTGGTATCTAAATAAAATTCTACACAAATAATTTTCATATATACAGAGATGATGACACCTAATTTTATAATGGTCGGTCTATAATTAGTCGTAACTCCCATATAAGACCGTAATTTACTTTAACCTCCATAAATCTTTTAAAAGTACATATTTACATTGAGATAAAGTATAACATACATAATATTTATATTCACAAAAATCATGAAAAATTTTTGGATGATTGGTCGATAATAGGTTATATCTCCCATAAAGCGCCCATTTCTGAAAATCTTTTTATACATATACTGGGTGTAGGGTATTATAAGTTTGGGCTTGACCGACTATACTTTTTTACTTGTTAATTTTAATTTATCTACAAACTTTCTTCCATTTAAAAAAAATTTCGAAACCCCTAAACTGGTTTCAAATTAAAGGGACATTTTTCACTTTATTAATCCATGGATTTTGAAAAACTCCAAAATGGTCTTAGCGTGACAGTGAAGAACTTTGTTTTTGAAAGAAATTGTTGATGTTACTTTCTATGATATTATTTACTTAGCGAATTCATTTCTTAATATATCAATTTGAATAAGGAAGTGATCGTTATATGAGAGATTATTGCCTTTAATGGGCATACAATTCGGTACGACGATTTTTATATATGTATATGAGGATTATTGATGTCGAATTTAAATCGCCGATCGTCATATATATGTGCGTGAAAATAATAAATTAATAAATCCCGAAAATTAGTATTTGTGTAAAAGATCCAGTGGAGTATAAAACCAATAGTTTTGGATCACCAAACTCGAACGCACTATTTGTTTTACTTACACAAATAGTTGTAATTTTAAATCCGGTCAAAGTAACAGTAAAGGCGTTTGCCGTAGTGATATGAATCTATGCCGATGTTGCACTTTTATTTAAGATCAAAAAGATATCAAAAAGTAATTGCATATTAAGCGATGAACTGGCAAAACCACAAATCAAGGATGATTTGCTCAAAACTTTTAAAATTTAAAACTGATGAGTGAATTTCGCAAAGAAATAGAAATATTTGTTATTAGAAATGAATTATAAACGTTGATTGCGAAACCAATGAAATAATGAGTGTAACTGAGACATGTAACACCTTATAATTTTTTTAATCTGTAAAAGTCAAATTATTTGCAACAATTGGTTTACGTGGTAATTCACTACGTGCGAACACTTAAGTAGAGTCGAAGGGACCCCGTTTTAAAAAACAACAATTAGCAATTATTGCTAAAGACCTGTGCAACAATTAGCAATAATTTGGCTTTTACAGATTTAAAAAATATTAATTAGTCGACGAGTTATAGCCAAAAAAAAACTATATAAACAATATGCTGAATATTGGCATTTGACTGCAAACTTCAAATTCCGCGGATACGGGTCTTCTAATTTAGCCTCTATTTTCACCCCTCACTCTCAAAATCGACCTAACTTTTGCTAACCTGAATTTGTTCCACACTGTAATTTATTAACAAATTTGCCTACAAGCGTTGATTGTGAAGAATGTTTTCCGTCGGCTCATATATTGGTTACAAAATAAAATAAAGATTGTCTTTACTTTAGATGCCTTAATATTTTTAAGAAGCTTTTTTAAGGTCGAACGAAATTAAAGGCAAAATGACATATTATTTTTCTCATTCTAATTTTCAATGTAATGTTATGACGCTTTTAAATTAATAATGGTTTATAAAATTTTGTTTATAAAATACAAAGTTAGCTTTATAAACTTATAAATCCCGGGATCATTTTTAAAATCCCGAATCCCGGGACTTAAAAAAACTAAACTAAACACAAACAATATATGTTAACAGAGTAATGTTAACTATGTAACAGAGACAATGTTAAAGCTTCAACATCCAATATAGTGATATTTGAACACAAAAACAGTCCGAAAAATTCAAAAAATCAGATTCTATAATAATGTCTCAGAAAATCTAGATAATACGAGGAATCTGTTTAGGCGTATTTAGTTAAAATGAATTAATAAAAATTAAAATGAATTTAACATTAATTTAAAATTAATTTAAAATAAATTGTTTGGCAATACTTTGCTTTTAATTAGGCTGAAACCCTGACTGCTATAATTAGTATAGATACAAAAGGGAGTGTTTTGAATTTGCTTTGTAACAAAAAAGAATATGAGGAGTCGTTAATCAGCAGCATTAGGAATCAGTCAAATATGTATATAAAGTGAATATATTATTAAAAAAATAACAAAATAAACTGAGTTATTTCTGGTCCGTAAAATAACGGGCTCAATAGAATCGTCTCCAATACCTTTTTCCGCCCACTCTCAAAGAATTGTGAGAAAAGAACCAAAATCCGTTAACAGATTTCAAAAGTGATTTTTTCAAATAATCGTTATAATTTCCAAAAAAAAAAAAACTAACTAAAACTTCTGGTAAAAGGAATTTATCTAGATAATGCCAGGAAACACACCCAAAACTTTTTCCGCCTTTTCTCAAAGAATTTTGAGAAAAGGAACAAAATCTTTTGAAATATTTCAAAAGTGATTTTGTAGAACAATCGATAAAAAAAACTATTTTTAGTGCAATATTTTCCTGAGACATTTTTTATAGATGCTGATTTTTTTATTGCTAAAGTTATATATCGGATGTTGAAGCTTTGATACTGTCTCTGTTAAATAGTTAACATGACTCTGTTAAATTTCAAAATAATCTTCCCGCACATTACCAATTAAAATAATGAACGTTAATAAACATTTGTCTGGCTAAACTTTTAAGGAAACTTTGAACAATTTCTTTCGAAATATGTAGATATGTATTATCTATTTTTCAAAACATTTCACATTCAAAAACATTTTTGATCCTTCCCTCATTATTCAACAATTTCTACTTATTATTGACGATGTGAATAATGATTATGATTATAATTACTACTCGTATATATAAATGTATTAACAATTAAGATTGCAAAAAAAAAAAACGACAGGCATCCAGCACTTAATAAATTGACCAACATACAACATAAAGTGGTACAAAAAATAAAAACTCATAATTGTTCCTATTTTACTAGAACGAAAAATCAAAACAAGAATAACACATACTCGTACATACAAAAATAAAATTTAGAATGCAAAAAATTAAAACCTGTTGAATATTTCTTTCTTGGCGATAAACCCACTGAAGTACCACATACATACATACATATGTATGTATGTAAAAAGGTAGATAAATAAATGTGACATACTCACCTATATTTTGTGCATCAATGCGTGCATAATATCCTAACAGGCTAATGATGAGTAACAATGATGGTGTTGTTATTTCAGGCATGGTGCTGGCTAGAAAGGAGTTCTTCTTGTCTTGATGATATTTAAAATATTTTTAAGAGCATTTGTTTTATTTTTCATAAGTTCACTACTATTATTTTGTTTAATTATTTAAAATGTGTTTGTTTTTCTTATTTTCGGTTTTTGTTTGTTACGTTCAACTTTATGAACAGGTGAGTTTTGTAAAGATGTGAACAGTTTTCTCGTTTCATGTGAAATGTATGTCACCGTTACACGCAGCAGGTTGCAATAAAAATTAAAAAAATGCTACAACATTTGTTTAATAATATCTACCAACTTTCTTTTTTATTATGTGTTTTTTGGTTTTTTCACTAAGTAGGTAGGTACAAGTTAGTTTAAACGTTTGTGTGTTATTACTACAAAATTAATTTTATTTTCATAAACATTTCAAGCATTTATACCTATTTATCCAACATTAAACTTTTTATTTGGTTTTATTAAAATTTCCGTTGTCCACTTCACTCACATTCGTGTTTGGATTATATGTGTTTTCCGTTATAATACTCCAGAGCGACTAAACATTCCAAGCTTAAGATCTCAAGCCTTAAGTTTCTATAAAAAATTTCTTTTCAAAGCTAAAACAAAAATTACAAAAACACACGACCGACTAACTGAAATCAACGAATGAACGAACGATGGATCTATGTATGTATGAATGTATGTATTTAGCCGAAGAAAACAAGTGTGTGTAGTAAAAGTTGTAGATGAAAGCCAACATAAAAAACGTTAACCGTTTTACAAACACAAACAAATAAAACAACAACAACAACAACCACGACCGTTTGAAAATGTTTTTCGCCGCTTGTTACAACCGTCTTATTAGCCAACTTAAAGATAACTAAAGTTTTACTTTTAGCTTAACGCCGACCGACACCAACTCGCTACTCGCATTACACAAATATGTACATATGTATGTATGTACATAGTACATTCGTTCCGACAAACAAAATCAGAAACATTTTGGAATTTGAAACACCGCTTATGGATGAATGAATGTATGAATGAATATCATCTAGAGTACCTACACATTAAATGAAGTGTTGCCACTTTATAGTATGTACACAAAACTTATTGTGTATAATTTAGACTTGGATATGTCATAATGTACATATCTATCTATCTACATATATGTAAGAAGGTACAAACGAACAAACATGTCCATATGTATGTATGTATGTATGTATGTATTTTTGCATGGCACAATAATATGCTAGATAAAAGCAAAGCTACAATAAGACAACAATAAAAAAAAACAAGGCTTTTTGCTTCGCAATTGGAACTGTCAAACAAGATAAAAGAAAAATATCAAAACAAACCTGTATTAATTATTATTGTTAAAAAAAATAAATTCTACCACATTACTATCAAGATATGGGAGATGTTAATAGGAAAGAATTTCGTTTGGACTTAGGACGAATAAATTGGATCGAAGCTGCTTCATTGGCTTTTCATGTACAGTTAGTAAGTAAAAGAGCCTTTGAACTGGCTGGCACCTTTCTTTTTTGTAGGTATCAATTGTTTATTTTAAAATAATTTCATGATATTTCCTTTATATTTCAATAATTATCTTCACTTTTTTACAGTTTCAAATATGTATGTATGTAAAAAAAAAACTTTTGACAGTTCCGATCACTATGTACTCGTAGTAGGTATATGTATTATTGTGCAATGAATTTATGTTTAGATTTTGAAAATATTTATTAGTACATATGTATGTATGTACGATTATGTATGCAAATAAATATTTATTTAGTTGAAGGGGATAGTGTGTAGAGTGCGAAATAAAATACAATTACATATGTACTATATATTCAACACTTAACAACTAACCCCCTTATTTAAAAACGATTATTAAATTTAACAAACGTTTATTAAGACAGATTTTCATATAAAAACTTGCTTAATAAACGTTTGTTAAATTTAATAATCGGTTTTGAATAAGGGGGTACATACATAGATACCTATTTGAAATGTTACACAGGGAAACAGAAACATTTCTATCTGCGTAATATACCTATGGAACCTAATTATATGAAGTATCAATTTATGATATTAATATTAAAAACTAGCAACTTCTGGTATATCCGAACAAAACACAAATATAGTTGCTCTTTTTGGATCTACATATTTATACTATTTTTTAATAAACCTTATTTGATTACAAACAAATTATTATGTTCCCACAAAGTATTGCCCAAGAAATATGTAACATTGGTCTTGCATCGATATTATCTTTTAATTTTTATACAAATTACGAAGCCTTAAAAAGGGAATGATTTTTTTTAATCTCCGCTCTTCTCTTTTACAAAGTATAATTTAGTAATCTGTTATGAATGTTATCAAGAAAGACTACTAATGGCTGAATTCTCAGTCATTAGTTAACCATTGGTTAATTAGTTAACCATTGGTTAACTAACGTACTAACTATTGTTTAACTATTACTTGTTATTCTTATGGCAAACTAAGCATTGCGAATAAAGAATCATTAGTTAAGTCTTTGTCATTAGAGTTCAATATTGTTAATAGTTCTAGTCATTGTAGAAATGTATCGTTAATGCATTTTATAAAAACGTGAATTGACTCTTATGGGTCAAGTTTTCTGACTAAACAGAACGCTAGTATCATTGGCATCATTGCTAACGCATGTTTCACGATGAGTAACTTCAAAAAATCATGATGATGTTATGGCAGTGACTTTAGAAAGTCGAACTCAAACACCCCGAATAGATTGTAAAAAAGACTTGAAATAGATATTTTTATATAGGCTGATAGTTATATTGGTGTTATAGTAATTAAAATTGTGTAAAAGCTATTTAACAAATTTTCATTCCCAACACCAAAAAGATGAGAGTACCTATATTAAGACTTGAAATAGATATTTTTATATAGGCTGATAGTTATATTGGTGTTATAGTAATTAAAATTGTGTAAAAGCTATTTAACAAATTTTCATTCCCAACACCAAAAAGATGAGAGTACCTATATTAAGTTTGTCATTCCGTTTGTAACACATCGAAATATTTTCTTCAAATATAATGCACATATACTATAAATTTTGGACACTTTATTTTTATTATAGAAGGACACGTCATGTTGATAATGGTAAGAATCGGTCCACGATTTCTCATTGCCATCATACAAATGTCTTCCCGGAATATGGCTTTCTGGTACATAATTGCCATTAATAATAAGTTTCATGCGACGACATTTAAGACATTCCAATTCATTCTGTATGAACTTAAACATTATTTATGAATATGTTTAATGCATTAATCCATTCTAAATTGTTGTTTTGATATTTAATATTATGCTTCATTATGTTTTAATTTATTTTAGTTTTCAGAAACCCAATTATGTTGCAACGACTTATAGATTCCATTCTGGAGAAATTTATTGTAAAACCAAAGTACTTACATCATATTATAGATTATTAATGGATTACATCAATTTTTTCAACAGGTTTCCATGACGATTGAACTCGATTAAAATGACTCAAAATGAATTGAAGAAGCGAAAGTCTAGTATCTTTTCAGCAAATATGTATACGACTTTCAACTTTTATTTTCTAATACAATAAAAGTAATAACTTAATCCAAACGTGATCATTTTGGTTAAAAAATGTCTGTTGAAGAGCACTTAAGTAGAAGTAGTTCTGAAAGCGACAATTTAAAACAAAGAGTATTAAATAAATAACTTTTTTAAAATCGTTTTATCAAAAGGAAATTATTTGCCTTCCCAAAAATCTTTATAAGTCAGCTATGTACCGATCATCGCTACACATTATATGTAGCAGATCTTGCTCTTGATTGACGCTTTAACAATAATTATTCATTAAATACAGAACCATTGTTTATTTACACATTATAACCAAATGTGAGATACACATATTTTTTTATTTATTTTACAGAGGTTTCTGCAATCTTCTAGCGAAAGCTTACATATTGAGAACAGTATTTATAATGAACATAAATCAATAATTGTGAATGTTTGTAATACTGTAAGGTCGGTCTAACTTTATCGACCATAACATTCCAACCTTTCTTATTATAATTACCCCAAAAATAACGTTCAATAATACTCATATTTAAAAAATTGTTAAAACCGTTTTAAATTTTTCTTGGTAATTACAATTATAAATATGTAATTAAAATAAATATGTTTGCATAAAATAATGCCCAATGCTTGCTATTAATTTAATAACCCAAAAAATATAAAACCTACGAAGAATTCTTCTTTAGTACATATGTAGATATACATATATTCATATACATATTCATATGTATGTTTATAGAAAACATTAAACTTAAGTATAGGAAGTAAATATATCTATATGTACATACCTACATATGTACATACATATATTAAATAAATAAAAAATACCTACCATCAAATATGATAAGTACTTATGCTCGTAGTTAATCATCAAATAGCATAAAAGTACTTAAGACTGAAAATTAAAGGTATAACATTGAAACCATGGTGCAACAACTATACAAGGTGAGTGCAAATCGACAACAAATACAACACAAAACAGAAACAACAGGCATTTTGTTTGTGTAAAATAATGTACTACTGTCAAAAATACTTGAAAAAAATATTACTTTTGACATTAGTTTTTGTAAAAAAATTGCAAACAAAGTCAGTTAGCTCGGCTACTGCACTCACCTTGTATAGTTGCACCATGATTGAAACATTATTTAAAATATCAAATAATATTGAGTTTGAATAAAATTTCTTTGAAGACTGATGTATGCAAATTAAAAAAAATATGTATTGGATTTGACATGATTTGATTTTTTAAATAATTCGGTAGCTTGTGAACGGCAAAAGATATCTTAAATAAATTGTATACAGTTAAAGCTGAGGTGTTTCTGAGTTTATATGGATTCATAGTTATTATAGAGGCTAATGGCCGCCAAAAGGTGTTTATTTGTTATAATAACATAATATTTAATAAATAAGCATAAAATATGTGTCTATGTCCGCTATAGACTTTAAAATCATCTACCCGATGTTCCCCAAACCGAAACTAAATATTGCGGAGATAGTTTTAGACCAAAGCAATGTACCTACATATGTATATTTGGCGCATTCGGTCTATTCATGAAACCGATTATGGAATTTCCCAGAATTTTACAATATATTATAAATGGCTAGGTAAGTTTGTTTGTTCTGCAATCATTACTGATTTCACTGAAATTTGGAATGTAGATCAATGCGTGGAAGCGTCAATAGGCTATTAAAATTTAATTTTTATAATAATGAATTTTTATAGTTCTTACGTGTAAGTTGTCGTCTAGGGGAGATCCAAATAATAACTAATTTGTATCCCTTGGTAATTTCTATTTAATTGCGGTTTGCGATATGTACTTGCCTCCAATGTTATCACTGTATTAAAAACAATGAGTTAATGAGTTAAAATACCAATATACCAATATAAATCCAGAATTCTTTTATATACATATATACTATATATTACATATACATATATGTATGTACATATGTATATCTTTATTTGCCACTTTTTTTTATTACTAATTGTATGTATAGTATATTAAAGAATTACTTCTTATACATAGTACATATGTACATACATATGTATATCTTAAAAAAGTCATACCCAGCTATAATTTTTTGAAATTTTTAATCATATATGAGTCCCTTTTGACTCCCCGCGCAATTAAAATAGGCATATATGAGCTAATTTTCTGATCATAAATGAGTGTTTTCTCGGGAGAAAATGGTTACCTACCCGCGACTCTTCTTGAGGAGTCTTTTATTACCCGATTGTCTGATTAGTTTCGACACATTTGCTGTATGTTTTGTTATTGTATTTGCAATAAATTACTTTTTAAGCGGAAGCACGAATCATTTTCGAGTCTTCTAATCTGTTTTTGATCGTCAAAAGTACTCGAGGAAGACTTAGTTAGGTGATTTTTGATAAAACAATCTTTCAAATGCTAGTAGGGTAATTATAAAACCAAACAAATATATGTATGTACTTCAAATAAATATACATATATGTACATACATACACACATATGTACTCGTATACGATTATAAATAATAATTACATATTAGTATAATTTTGCAATAAGTGTCATTAGTATTTGTTATGTTCCGTTATAAAAAGGATTACTTTTGGGACATCGCGAACAAAAGTAAGTATTTTTCTCTAGTAGATTTATAAGTAGTCTGTTTAAAAATGTACATACTATTACTTTTTTAAATTAATTAAGTTTTAATAAAGTTTTTGCTGGGATTTTAACTCATAACTTTGTAATGAAAGTTTTTACTGACTTAGTGATATTTGGATCTAATACGAATTGCTTGTGATTTTAAAAAGTTAAGAAACTTATTCGACTGTCAGATTTCTCTCAATGTGATGTGGTTTAATTACAAATTAAAACTATTCTACCATCATATTACTTCTGTATACGTACAAGCGTATATTAACGATTTTGATATCCGAACAGGTCTAAATGTTTTAATGTTATGTTTTGACTGAATTTGAAAAAAAAAAAAGTAAAATTAAAACATGACACAAATAAACGTATTTTATTTAGATATTAACACAATTTCATTATTTCCAATTAAGATAATAAAACTCTAAACAAAGTTAAGGAAGGAAGGCAAAACATAAGTTAGTATGTACATAACTATATGTTAAATCGAATAGTTTTGTATATTAAAATAAAAAAAAAAAAAGAGTGAAAAGAGAAATTATACCCAACGTTTTGTTTCTGTCACGACACGTCGTCACAACAATTTAATAATTTTGTTGTTGTTATTTTGTATTTTGTGGCAACGTCCGATCAAATTGGTCACATAAAGAAATATTCTATAAATGAATCTGTTTTAAATTTAAAAACTTAAAACTTTTAATTTATGCTAAACACATAATAAACCAGCAATAACTGAAAATACATTGTCCATTTCAGTAAAACGAGTAGTATAAACCAAAAACGTTTAAACATTTTTGTTTCTCCATAAAATGGGAACACACATTATTTAAGGAATTGTTAAAGAAAAATTTTAAAGTTTTGCGGAAATTTTGTATAAAACTACACGTATGGTCAAGAAATAGAGATTTCGGTGTATTTATACTCCACAACAGAAGTAAGTAAATGGTCTGAAATCACCGATTTTAAACGTACACATACATATAAATATGTACATATACCTTTACAATTTTAGATACTTTAAATTGTAGCACATAAAAAGAGAATTTGTACACTGTACGCCATTATGGCGTTTTCTTTTCTGGCAAAAATGTTACACATTTTTCCCATTTCGCACCTTTTTTAATTTTTTTGTGTTCTTTTTTGAAAAAATTTCAACACTGTTAAAGTGTAGTGTGTTCTTTTCTATAAATGTCACACTAGAAATTTAAAAAATGGTGCACATTTCACACTCTGTATTTTTAGAGGGGGAGAATCGCACGATAAAACAGCTGACATTTGTTTTGTTTATGAATGTGTATTTGTGTTAAGAAACAAAAAAAAAAAATATACAAAATGGAAAATATTACTACAAATATTTCTATGTGCTGAAAAAATTTTGGATGACTTGTTGGATTCATCTTCATCATCTGATGATGATGAAATATTTGATATGATTATGCAAAGAAATCCACAACCGCGAGTGAAAGGCTTTGTAGAGAACGTAATTAATAAATACTCTGAAGTTGATGTATGTCAAATTTCATAGGACAATATCTCCTACTTCTTATATGTATGTAGGTATATATAATTTTTATAGTTTAAGAAGAATTTGCGTATTAGTCGGGAAGGTGTCATTGGTATTTTTGAGAGATATTAATTGTCTTATTTCAAGCGATCTTACCAGGGAGCTATCTGCTTCTTCTTTTTTAACAAAAAAAAATAAAAACAAAAACAGTTGTACTTGAAAGAAAAGTGTTACACTGTTGTGATTTTATGTTGTATTCTGACCATTAAAAATGCGACATCTTTAAAATGTGGGGTAAACATTATAAAAATTTACATAATAAAGGTGCAACATTTTAATTCAGAAAAGAAAACACCATAATATACTATACACATTCATGCACACTTTTATTGAATACCCCAATTTCTCTTAATGTGTAATAAATTTCGATCGATTTGAAGATTTTTTAAAATAATATTTCGTTTTCAAATCGATTTCCATCACATACCTGTGTATTAATTTTAAATTTGTCAATGTTTTCCAATTATTATTAACAAAGCATTTAAGTACATACATACATTCATATCTATGTATGTATGTACGTAAAGTTCAAATTGGAAATTTTTGTATTCTGCGACTATACACATGCATACAAATTCATTAGGAAAGCCCAAAAATATTGTAGAATTAATTTTACTTCAATTTGTGTCAAAAGATGGAATATGTATATGTATGTTTTTAGATTGTTAGGTGTGTTATATTTTTAATTATCACAAACATATCAGTTTTTTATGTAGGTATATTTAGACAAAATTCTGCGGAATCGATGCAAATGATATGGTTCTTTTTTGGATCAATACAAACGGGCCAGCCTAATGTAACACGAAATGTATATTCAATCTTAAGTAGGTAATACATTTTATCTTTAAACTCAAGTTCAATGCGCACTACAAGTGTACTCAAGTATTCAAGTGAAAGTTATTTACATATGTATGTATATTTTCGCCATACATATGCATGTACATATACTGTATAAATGAATGTACATACATAATTAGGAAGCTATGTATTTACTACTTACTATTTACTATGTAAAATTTGCATCGATTGTTTTAACACACTATTTCCGTGTCTTGTGAATAGGGAAAATACTCGTATTAACCATTGGTAAACAATGGAATAATATCCCAAATAGAACAAGTTCTGTGTCTGCTCTCTACCTATTTTAATAAATAGGTATGTATATATGTATGTACATACGTATGGATATTTGTGCAAATATATGTAGGTACATACATACATACTTATGTATATACATATGTATGTACATATATTTATGATTTATTAATAATTTTTCTGGACATACATACATATGTATGCATGTACATGTGAAATCGCTCACCAAACTCAATTATGTAGTTAACAATTATCCCCTTTCATAACAGCATTACAACGTTGATAACCGACCAAAAAAAAAAAAAAATACAAAAGATTGCATTGTCTAATTAGATTCAAGACAAAGTTAGCTAACCGTTGTGCGTCTACCACTCTGTATAATGATGATGACAGTGGTTAAATGTTATTTCTGTAAACACAAAAAGGTGACTCAAAAGAAAGTAAAATTTGTGTCTCTCTTGTGGACATATCATATGTATGTACGTACGTTTATATAGTTTATATATGTATGTATGTATGTATGTATACTCTTATATATTAAAAAATACCTTTTAAAAAGCGACATGTAATTTGTTGCAAAGCCCTAAGTATTCATACAAATAGTCCAGCATTGCTTACAAATACTTACATACATACATATACCTATACAGACATGCATATGTATGTGTGTATATTAGGGAGCTAACTATTTTCTTTAGTTTTTAACATTTATGTACTTTAAATTCTCTCTACCATATACTACATATAGTTAATGAACAACTATCATGATAAATTCTTAGAGGTTTAATGAAATCAATTAACTAATTTATATTTTTTATGTAAATTATTTACTGAATTAAATAAACAATTAACTTTTGTCGTTCAAAAACAATAATGCCCTAATTTACATTTTTGTCTTGCTCATACATATAAGCAAGTAAAAACTAGTTTTTTACACTTTATACACTTTCATGTGTATTATGATCAGGGCTGCCAGGTGTATTTTGAACAAATTCTCAATTGATAAAATTGATAAAAAACCTTTACCCTTAACCTTAATATAAAGACCACAATTTGTTAAAAAATAACAAATTATTTAACTCATTTGGCTGATCAAAATTTCTAAGCCAGTTACATTTCGTGAAAAAGGTCTTTAAAACACTTCTCGTTAGTATCACCATTAATATAGTCAATAATTTAAGAAAAATCTATTTACAATAAATTATATTCGAATAAATATGTAAATAAATTTATATTCTCCAAAATTGTTTTGTCAATATCAACATTAATTTTTTAACTTTTGAGAAACTGCAATGTTACATTACTTTTATTAATTACTAGCTGACCGCACCGGCTTCGCTCGGTATTTACTAATGATTTGTATTTCATATAGAATTAAAAATTAAGACACAAAAATTTCGCTAAAAGAAAAAATAGCAAAAATTTGTATCAATTTATTGCTTAAAAAGTTTCTTCAAAATTCGATTATTATTATTATATGCAACAACAATTGAAACAATTATTAATTAAAAAACAAAAAATAAATAATTTTAAAGCTTGATGGTAGATAAAGTATTTTGTTCTTCAATTGGGGCAGAAAATGAAAAGTCCTGACGGTGTACCGACTCTCGGAACGCAACATACAATTGACCGTGGGAAAAACATTGGGATTCTAGATTTAACCCACACACTTCTAAAGATTGTTCTTGAGATTTATTATAATTGGACGCGTTTAAAATTAAATTGTAGATCACTTGGTTTCATAGGTGAGTTTTGCTAAAAAATTTTCATACTTAAAAAAATGTAAAGTGAAAAAGAGGCTTTGGTGCCAGTTCTTCAAGTTTCTTCAAAAAATGTCTCTTATTAAGAAAAATGAGAAGTGAAAGTGAGGCAGTAAAATTTAGTTCTTTGAGTTTTCATAAATTGTCTCATACTTAAAAAATGAGAAGTGAAAAGGAGGCTTTGGTGCCAGTTCTTCAAGTTTCTTCAAAAAATGTCTCTTATTAAGAGAAAATGAGAAGTATTTTCTTTTTTTTAAATATAATTAACAAACACAAACTGCGAAGCTCTTTGGCTTATCTGCAGAAAACATGCAGAGTCTTTGGCGGGAATCGAACCCGCAACCCTCTGACTGATAGTCCGGCAAACTATCGCCTAGTCTATCGGCGCACCGAAAAGAAGGCTTCCGAGTTTTACCAGGAATTTTTGAATTTTTTCTTTTACAAACCATCTCCTGAAAATTTGGAATAGAATAAAAAAATCAGCCAAATCGCTCCAGCCGTTTTCACGTGATGCCATTACATACATGAACCATTTAATTTTTATATATAGTATATATGTAGATGTATATTAGTCTCTGAGATTAATTAATTCATTAAATTCGCCCATGTTTTGCTTCTGAAAATCTTCATACGTTAATTAACATATGTAGACACATACATACATATGTATATAATATATTGGTAAATAAAAACTCAGGTAATTTACTTACTGGTGATTTTTAGTTGGTCATCTATCTAATCCAAGTTATTTATACATACATATGTATATAAATATGCATGTACATACATATATACATATGTAGGTAGTAGACACACATAGTTATGTACAAACATATACACACGTATGTACGTAAATACGTAGTAGAGTAATGTCTTTTAAATGGATGTGCGTTAATGTACAAATCGACAGCTCAATTCCAAAACATGCTAAGTCGAAAAAGTGAGTTTTGCAGGAAAAGCTCCTAAAGTTTACAGGCGATATCTAAAAAACCATATGAGGTAGAACTTTGTTGTTTATAACTATTGATTGGACTAGCCAATCACAACCAAAATTTGACAGAATTTAAGCAAATTCCAAAACATGCTAAGTCGAAAAAGTGAGTTTTGCAGGAAAAGCTCCTAAAGTTTACAGGCGATATCTAAAAAACCATATGAGGTAGAACTTTGTTGTTTATAACTATTGATTGGACTAGCCAATCACAACCAAAATTTGACAGAATTTAAGCAAAAAAATTAAAAACATGCTAAGTCGACATAGCATGGTTTGGAATTGAACTGTCGAAATGTTTTGTTTTTGCAAGTATGTATTAAAATATTAAAATATACTTATTTATTAAACAATTTTTTGGTGATTTTACACAACTGTGCGTGAGTTTTTTTTTCTAAATAAATGAAAAAATTGTTATTTGATTATGGCCCTAATGTACATATGTATGCACATAAAATGTTCATACAAACTTAGTATTTATACCCTACATCACAATAGTTCATTATTTCACCTGGCCCCCATACAAATGTCCTCCCGAAATAGGAGTTTAACGATCATAAATGTTTGAATTATTAAAGTATCCAACAAATTTCACCACAAATGAGTAATAAATGAAGTTTAATCACATCTACAAATTTTGTGAAGATCGGTCCAGAAAATCACTTTAAAGAGCATAACTCTTTTAAAAATGTTGTTATCCAAATAAATGAAATGATGACACCTAATTTTTAATGGTCGGTCCATAATTAGTCAAAGCTCCCATAAAGACCCTCTACGTACTTCACTTTAAGCTTAATAAATCTTTCAAAAGTATTTATATCGTGATCAAGTTTAACACATATAATATTTATATTAACGGAAGTCATGGCACTGAATTTTTGAATAATCGGTCCATAATAGGTAATATCTCCCATATAGCGCCCATTTCTGAAAAATTGTTTTATTTATATACTGGGTGTAGGGTATTACATACATATATGGTAGGGTTTGACCGATTATACTTTCTGTTTTAAATGAAAGTGAAATTCGTCCTAATTTGCAAAGCTTAAATTTTACCAATGATTCACTCATTCCATTTAATTATCTCGTAAATTTATATGTATAACATACATACATATATACATATGTATGTATTTATATTTCTTATTTACAAGAATATCGTCATAACTAAAAAAAATGAAAACAGTTATACATAAGTGATAAATTAATGTAAAAAATAACACTCTAACACTAGTACTACTAATTTAGATTATCTCGATAACTATAATTCCGGTCAGACTTTGTATTTGTATTTATTTAAGTTACCTCCCTCATAATTACACACAAATAAAAATAATAATAAAAAAAAAACAATTGATTGTAATTTATTGAAAGAAAAGTTTTTTATTTGAAAAGGAAAGAAAATATCGAAACAAATAATTGCCTAATATGTCTACTTTAAAGTAATTAAATTCATTTAAATATGAATTTTTTAGGTTACACTTGATGGCGAATTGTCATTTTTAATACGGTATTTTTTAAATTAATGTATGTATGTATATGTATGTATGTAATATGAAAGTACTAATGTACTAATTGCACCGTTGTAAATATCGTATAATTAATTGATTTTTATACCCGCCACCAAATAGATTTGGGGTATATTAAGTCTTTCATGCCGTTTGTAACACAAACACAAACAAATCGGAAAACAAAAAAGTATATATGTATGTTCTAGGTCCTTATAAGATTCTAAGACGATCTAGCCAAATCCGTCTGTCTGTCTGTCTGTTGTTGGCACGGTAGAGCTTCAAAAAAAAAGTCATAGAACAATAAAAATTTTACCAAACATTCTCTGATCCACCGAAATGTTTCGTATTGAAAATAGGCAAATATAATGAAAATAATAACATGAAATTTTCCACACTTTATTTTTTTTATAGAAGGACAAGTCCTGTTGAAAATGTAAGGAATCGTACATGATATCTCATAGCCCCCATACAAATGTCTTCCCGGAATATGGCTTTATGGTACATATATTTGACCGTAGCCCCATATAAAATTCACTTCAGAAAATCAACTTAATTAAATTGCTTTGTTTCACGCTGTAAAAATATAAACAAAGTGAAGTTTTGAAATATGTACGAGTATGAATGGATGTAAAAAATGTGAAAAGATACTGCTACTTACTATATTCAGTAATAGTTGTTGCCAGTGATTTATTTATCAATTACCGTGCTTAAATCGCAGGTAGGGAAATATCGTTCATCTCTAGTTCAAAGTGAAATTGTTTAACAATGTTTCAGAAAATATATTTATTTTTATTAAGACACAAGTGTAACAATGGCAATATGTGTAAATACAAACGTACATATGTATATGTTTATATACATACTTACAGTGTGTCACATGACTAAGAAAAAATTATTTTACAGCTTTGAAACAAGGGCAATTTAATAAAGTGGTCTATAATCGCGGAAGCATTTAAAATTTACGGAATGTTTGTCCAAAATCTTTGAAAGCAGGAGATGAAAGACTAATGGCCATGGAAAATCGCTTAAACCTACATTTATCCGGATTAGATATTGATGACCAACTAAGAAGAACGCTATAAACCAATATACTCGTAAATAACGAAATAGGGCGCTGAGAGCTATAAAAATAAAAATGTTGCGTCACAGCAATATGCCTAAATTATAATAATACAAAATCCTCAGTTAATTATGATCACCATATCTATGGTGATATGGAGCTGCATTTCTGCCAATAGAGGTGGTAATCTTGCATATACTGATGATATTATGGACCACCATATTAGCCCATTTCGTAAGCAAATCGTAACTCCACACCCGAAAAATTAATCTACAAAGAAATATTGTTATTTTAAACATTATAATGGCCCGAAATACACAGTTTTAGATGTTTTTCAAAAACAAAATCTCCTAGAAAATGAGTAGGCAAAATAGTTTTGCGATACACTGTATGTATGACTGTGTAAAATTTACAAACATTTAGGAAGACAAAAGGTTTTTTTCTGCATTTTTATAAAATTTTGCTTAAAACTAATACATACCAACAAAAAAAAAACACCTGCAATCTAAAATAGAAATTAAATGACAAACTTATAAAAAATAATTAATGTACGTACTGCATACACATGCATACATACATATGTATGTATGTTTATACATAAGTATATACTGATACGTGTAGTTCATGTACATATGTATGTATTTAAAGAAATTTAGTAATGAAAGTTTAATTAAAATATTATTTATATTCGTACAGACATATGTACATATGTATATGTATATATATGTATTAAGTCAGTTGATTCAAAAAACAAATAGGGGAAACGACAGAAATAAGTTTTATAAGCATACACGAAAAGTGAAATCAGAATTATAGTTTTAAATTAAAACAAGCAAGAGCTTATATTCGCCTGTGCCGAATCTTATAGAGATATTGTACCGTAATTTCTATTTATTTTTGGTTTGCTTGAGTTGAATTTCATCTCAATAATGACATTTATAAGAATTTTATGCATATTCCAGTTATAATCAAGAATTTATATTATTATTAATATATTATATTATTATTATTACATATATGTACATATGTACATATGTATATACTCGTATGTACATACAAACGTAGTTGGTTATATGACTTATGTATGTATGTACATATATTGTGCATAAAGTGATATGTTAAGTTACATTTTAGTTACAATATGAGTCGTTTTTTGTTTTGTTTTTGTTCGTTTGCTGCTTACAACATTCTGTTATTATACCCTTCACCTTCATGAGAAGGGTATATATAAGTTTGTTATTCCGTTTGTAATTTCCACAATATAATTTTCCGACCCTATAAAGTATATATATTCTGGATCCTTATAGATAGCGGATTCTATTAAGCCATGTCCGTCTGTCTGTCTGTTGAAATCAATTTTCTGAAGTCCCCAGATATCTTCCGGATCCAAATCTTCAATAATTTTATCAGACATGCTTTCAAGAAGTTTGCTATTTACAATCAGCAAAATCTGTCCATTAATAACGGAGATATGAGCAAAAATACCAGACAACCACTGAAAATTTCATTAAAAAAAAACTAATAAACTCATCAACAGATGGTGTTGATCAAACAAAGTGTATTAATATTGTTACTAATAAACTCATCAACAGATGGCGCTGATCAAACAAAGTGTTTAAGTGTGTTCTTAAACCGTAATATATGTGTGTAAAAAGACAGTGTGTTAATTTTTTTTAATTGTGTACATTTAAATAAATAAATACTCGTTATAGTTTCTTCAAACTACTTGATGCTTTTATTTTGCAATTAAAAAGAATCCGGTTTATTTAAAGGAAATAAACCACGGTTTTTAAAAGGTAAAAACATAACAATATAATATATATATATATATATGCACAGAGCATCATTTGCGGTCATTTTTTTGATTTGAGGCATTGTTTGAAGACATTTGCATTCTTTGGAGACAGTCTTCAAACTGTTTTATGGTCTTGCGTGTAGTTTGGCGTCTTGATACTTTGAGGACTTTTTTTCCGATTTTTTTTTTATTACATAAAAACATTCCGCGATGTTTAAAATATTATATAAACCAGTTCTTGAAGCTATATATACGCTTTAAGTATAAAAATTTTAAGTTTTAAAGTTATAAAATTTTGTTTGAAGTTGCCACTCTTCAGCAATAAATTCTGTATTTATCGCCGTTAAAAAATTAACAGCTGAATGACTTTGGTATAAGTATTTTTTGGCGCCATTTCATATTTGCTCTACCGCCGTTCGGAAAATGTATACAGTGATGTCTTTGATCTTTAAACTACTCGCGCCCAGGGCTACCAGATGAATAATAAAATAAAAATCGTCATTTCAAATTATAACAATAGGAAAAATAAAAAGTCAAAATTTCTATTATTTAATTTTCACAAAAATTTATTAGGTTTTATTAAAATATAACAACACATTTTGTGGTTAAATATTTCGAATATCACCACTGCCACCAAATATAGTTAACAACCTAATAGACCAAATTGTTTTGGCATTGTAATTTAACCTGAATTAATAAATATGATAAATTCAGATACACATTTATTTGCAAAATTCTGTAAGATATAAAAATAATACACAAATTGTGTTTTCAATTTCTTATTTAAAATGTCAAAATTAATACATAAATTCATACGTATTGTACAAGAGACAATATAAATTTAAATTTTGAAATGATGCATTTATGTTTCATATTCCGGCAAGACATATATTAGGGCAATGTGAAATCATGAACTGATTCTTAACATTTTCAACAGGATTTGTTAATTTTAGGTAAAAAAAATATGTGCAAAATTTCATAATATTATCTGCAATATATTTGAAGTAAATAGATGTATGTATATTCTTTGAAAATATTGAAATTTCATATAATGCATATACATTCCACCTTGTAAAATTAACTATGAATTATAATTGATCATAACTTCTATTGTAGTATAAACACTGCCTTGTATAAATTTGTTTTTTATATGTAGCGAATTTATACAAGGTGATGACAGTCAAACAGCTGATATATTTCTTCGCCTGTAAGATTAGCTCTTGTTGTTGTAGTATCAACACTATCCTCTATTTTTCTCGTTTGTTCAAAGCTTGTTGTTGTAGAATCAACACAACCTTGTTTAAACTTGTATTGAGCGCGTTCATTTGTTAAGAGTTGCCATATTTTCACGAGGCTGGGTTGTTTGTGTTAAAAGTTGCCACAGTTATATATTACATAGACTACAATAAATCATTTTCTGATCATAATATCTATAAATTATATTAAATTAAATTTTTGTTTCTCTTAGGAGTTTAAGCCTTATAACTTTGTAGACAAAAGCTCATAGCTGTTCTTTATTACAGCATTTGTGGTTATTTTTTACTAGAAAATTTCCGAAAATGTATACTTTTAGCAAAAGTCAACTTTATAACTCTTAAAGTACAATTTTTTACACTCCTTTTGGCCCATTATATTATTTACGTATGCATACATATAATAGAAAGTACATATCATATCATTCATTGAATTTATTCTGAAATATATAATCTATAAATTTTTCCATTTAAAGAATTTAAACTTTTAAGCTGTTTTTGTTTAAATAAAAACTAATACGATTCTAATCAATAATTACAATAAATATGTTTTTATTTATTATAAGTATTTAAATAGTAGTTATTAATAACATGAAGTATTAAAATTGCTGTATTAATATAGATATTTTTGTTATGTTGTCTTAACAATAAGACATCAGTGTTGTATTACAATAGTAAATCGCAGAAAATATCCTAGTCAAATTTTTGTCATAGTGGCAGCATTTGAAGTGTGCTTTTGTTGTCCGGTAACATTAATAATAACGGTTAAATGAAATAGCTTCTCATTCCAAAAAAAGTTTGCAACAGGTGCAGTTGGTTGGTAAGTAAAAATAATGTGAATGCACAATTTTTTTAAAGGAACCTCGTGGTTTTAATTTTTATTAACAATAATTTCAATTCTTTGGAATAAAAAACTCAGGGTTGCTGTTGAAAAAATTGTTAAACTAACAACGCGAAAAAATGGACTCAAGAGGAGAGGAATGCCAAACTACCTAGTGGGCTTCAGTGTTTGGAAGCCGTAAGAAACAATCCTGCTTTACGGAATAGAACACCTCAACAATTAAAGACTTGGATAGACAATCAGAGGCGATATAAGTAGATCAAGGAGTAAACATTAAATGGTATTTATTTTCATTTAACTAAACAAAAACAAAAAATTTTTATAATCTCATTGATTTCTCTCTATTTACAGGTACCACCCAAGCTAATATCATTTCCTTATCCACTACCAGATCCCAAAAATAATAATATTTAATTCGCTACATCTTTTTTACTTAACTACAATAAGAATAAAATTTCATAATTTTAATTAACTACAATTTTGAAAGAAGAAGAAACTATTAAATTTTATTATTTATTTTGTTTTTTCGATATTTTTTTTATTATTATACCCTACACCACCATAGTGGGGAGGGTATATTGGATTTGTGATGATGTTTGTAATGCCCAGAAATATTAATCCAACACCCACCTTAAAGTATACCGATCGGCTCAGAATCACTTTCTGAGTCGATTTAACGATGTCCGTCCGTCTGGTTGTGCATGTAAAGCTAGTGCGCAGAGTACAGGTTGCATTTTTGCAGATATTTCGATAAAATTTGGTAGATGATATTGCTATGGCCCAAGGATGGATGGGATTGAAACTGGTGGAAATCGGTTCATTATTTCACCTGGCCCCCATACAAGTATTCAAACAAATTTTACCACAAATTAGTAGTACATGGAGCTAAATCACGTCTAAAAATTCAGGCATGTGAAATTATAATATCAATTGAAATATAAAAAACAAAAATTAAATTTTTTAACACTTTTGTTTTTCATATTTGAATTGTTATTATAATTTCACATGCCTGTAAGATTACAATTTTTCTAAACAATATATTTTAACTTAACTTTAAGTTTGATTTATCAGGCATGTTCGAAAACGAAAACGAACGAGTTTTAGAAGTCAATTTTTTCGTAATTATTCTGTATCGAAAAACTCTTATCACATAATATATAACGATATTGTGCTGCTAAAGAGAATCTTAAAAGAAAAATTTTATAAATTATATTAGAAATGCATTAAAATGTACAACACTTTCAAAACTTATTCGTTTTTGTTTTCGATATCCATCACATGCCAGTATGTTTAGTATTTAAGTTTTGTAATAGAAATTGTACTTTAAAACAATTTTATATTTTTATTATTATATTAATTGTTAAAATTAAAAATCTTTTATATTCAGGCATGTGATGGAAATCGAAAACGAAAACAAACGAGTTTTAGAAGTCAATTTTTTCGTAATATTTCTGTATTGAAAAACTCTTATCACATAAAATATAAAGATATTGTGCTACTAAAGAGAATATTAAAGAAAAATTTTAAAAATTATATTAGAAATGCATTAAAATGTACTTCCAAAATTCATTCATTCATTCGATATTTTGCTACTTTGTTGTGTAGCATCTTTAAGAAACATTTCTTTTATAAATTTCAAATTATTATTATAATTTCCTTTTTTTATATAAGCTTTGAGGTTAGTTATTTTTATATGATCTATTTTTTTATTTTAATCCAATATTTCGCTATCTTAATCAATAATAAAATTATGAACTAATAACAATTGTTTTCTATAATACTTAATGCAAGATCTATAGGGATACTGCGAAATAAAGAAATGATGATTTATATGCTTTGCGTGTACTTAAACATATAAAATTTCGAAGACTGTCCCCAAAGTATCCAAATGTATTTAAACAATGCATTACCTCTAAAAGAATGTACCCAAATTATGCGATGTTCATATATGTATATATATTTTTTTATTTAATTATAAATTAATGGATTGGAAAATTATTATAAGACTGTCTCCAAACTATCCAAATGTCATCAAACAATGCCTTACATAAAAAAAATGAACCCAAATTATGCGATGAGCATATATATATATTTTTTTATTAAATTATAAATTAATGGATTGGAAAATGATTATAAGACTGTCTCCAAAGTATCCAAATGTCATCAAACAATGCCTTACATCAAAAAGAATGAACCCAAATTATGCGATGAGCATATATATATATATATATTTATTAAATTATAAATTAATGGATTGGAAAATTATTGTAATTATTATAAGACCGTCTCCAAATGTTATAAAACAATGCCTTACATTAAAAAGAATGAACCCAAATTATGCGATGAGCATATATATATATTTTTTTTTTATTAAATTATAAATTAATGGATTGGAAAATTATTATAAGACTGTCTCCAAACTATCCAAATGTCATCAAACAATGCCTTACATAAAAAAATGAACCCAAATTATGCGATGAGCATATATATATATTTTTTTATTAAATTATAAATTAATGGATTGGAAAATGATTATAAGACTGTCTCCAAAGTATCCAAATGTCATCAAACAATGCCTTACATCAAAAAGAATGAACCCAAATTATGCGATGAGCATATATATATATATATATTTATTAAATTATAAATTAATGGATTGGAAAATTATTGTAATTATTATAAGACCGTCTCCAAATGTTATAAAACAATGCCTTACATTAAAAAGAATGAACCCAAATTATGCGATGAGCATATATATATATTTTTTTTTTATTAAATTATAAATTAATGGATTGGAAAATTATTATAAGACTGTCTCCAAACTATCCAAATGTCATCAAACAATGCCTTACATAAAAAAATGAACCCAAATTATGCGATGAGCATATATATATATTTTTTTATTAAATTATAAATTAATGGATTGGAAAATGATTATAAGACTGTCTCCAAAGTATCCAAATGTCATCAAACAATGCCTTACATCAAAAAGAATGAACCCAAATTATGCGATGAGCATATATATATATATATTTATTAAATTATAAATTAATGGATTGGAAAATTATTGTAATTATTATAAGACCGTCTCCAAATGTTATAAAACAATGCCTTACATTAAAAAGAATGAACCCAAATTATGCGATGAGCATATATATATTTTTTTTTTATTAAATTATAAATTAATGGATTGGAAAATTATTATAAGACTGTCTCCAAAGTATCCAAATGTCTTCAAACAATGCCTTACCTCTAAAAGAATGTACCCAAATTATGCGATGTTCATATATATATTGTTTTACTAAATTATACATTAATGAATTGGAAAAATATTGTCCTCTAATATATTCCGTATCTTTTCTATATTTTTCTTGTGAAATTCTCTGTCACCTTTATTATTTAATATTAATATAATTATTATTATCTATAATTTTCTATTTTTCATCATTTTCCATTTTTATTTGTTTAATTCAATTTTTAAATTGTAATGAGTCTTCTTTTATATGACATATTCACCCCATCATCATTTCTTTAGATACAATTTCATTATTTCCCAGTATCCCTATAGATCTTGCATTAAGTATTATAGACAACAATTGTTATTATTTTAAAATTTTATTATTGATTAAGATAGCGAAATATTGGATTAAAATAAAAAAATTGATCATATAAAAATAACTAACCTCAAAGCTTATATAAAAAAAGGAAATTATAATAATAATTTAAAATTTATAAAAGAAATGTTTCTTAAAGATGCTACACAACAAAGTAGCAAAATATCGAGAATAAGTAATATCAATATAATCAGGCATGTGATGGAAATCGAAAACGAATGAATTTTGGAAGTACATTTTAATGCATTTCTAATATAATTTTTAAATTTTTTCTTTAATATTCTCTTTAGTAGCACAATATCTTTATATTTTATGTGATAAGAGTTTTTCAATACAGAAATATTACGAAAAAATTGACTTCTAAAACTCGTTTGTTTTCGTTTTCGATTTCCATCACATACCTGAATATAAAAGATTTTTAATTTTAACAATTAATAATATAATAATAAAAATATATATACTAGGTATATAAAATTGTTTTAAAGTACAAATTCTATTACAAAACTTAAATACTAAACATACATGCATGTGATGGATATCGAAAACAAAAACGAATCAGTTTTGAAAGTGTTGTACATTTTAATGCATTTCTAATATAATTTTTAAAATTTTTCTTTTAAGATTCTCTTTACCAGCACAATATCTTTATATTTTATGTGATAAGAGTTTTTCAATACAGAAATATTACGAAAAAATTGACTTCTAAAACTCGTTTGTTTTCGTTTTCGATTTCCATCACATGCCTGAATATAAAAGCTTTTTAATTTTAACAATTAATAATATAATAATAAAAATATATATACTAGGTATATAAAATTGTTTTAAAGTACAAATTCGATTACAAAACTTAAATACTAAACATACATGCATGTGATGGATATCGAAAACAAAAACGAATCAGTTTTGAAAGTGTTGTACATTTTAATGCATTTCTAATATAATTTTTAAAATTTTTCTTTTAAGATTCTCTTTACCAGCACAATATCTTTATATTTTATGTGATAAGAGTTTTTCAATACAGAAATATTACGAACAAATTGACTTCTAAAACTCGTTTGTTTTCGTTTTCGATTTCCATCACATGCCTGAATATAAAAGCTTTTTAATTTTAACAATTAATAATATAATAATAAAAATATATATACTAGGTATATAAAATTGTTTTAAAGTACAAATTCGATTACAAAACTTAAATACTAAACATACATGCATGTGATGGATATCGAAAACAAAAACGAATCAGTTTTGAAAGTGTTGTACATTTTAATGCATTTCTAATATAATTTTTAAAATTTTTCTTTTAAGATTCTCTTTACCAGCACAATATCTTTATATTTTATGTGATAAGAGTTTTTCAATACAGAAATATTACGAACAAATTGACTTCTAAAACTCGTTTGTTTTCGTTTTCGATTTCCATCACATGCCTGAATATAAAAGCTTTTTAATTTTAACAATTAATAATATAATAATAAAAATATATATACTAGGTATATAAAATTGTTTTAAAGTACAAATTCGATTACAAAACTTAAATACTAAACATACATGCATGTGATGGATATCGAAAACAAAAACGAATCAGTTTTGAAAGTGTTGTACATTTTAATGCATTTCTAATATAATTTTTAAAATTTTTCTTTTAAGATTCTCTTTACCAGCACAATATCTTTATATTTTATGTGATAAGAGTTTTTCAATACAGAAATATTACGAACAAATTGACTTCTAAAACTCGTTTGTTTTCGTTTTCGATTTCCATCACATGCCTGAATATAAAAGCTTTTTAATTTTAACAATTAATAATATAATAATAAAAATATATATACTAGGTATATAAAATTGTTTTAAAGTACAAATTCGATTACAAAACTTAAATACTAAACATACATGCATGTGATGGATATCGAAAACAAAAACGAATCAGTTTTGAAAGTGTTGTACATTTTAATGCATTTCTAATATAATTTTTAAAATTTTTCTTTTAAGATTCTCTTTACCAGCACAATATCTTTATATTTTATGTGATAAGAGTTTTTCAATACAGAAATATTACGAAAAAATTGACTTACAAAACTCGTACGTTTTCGTTTTCGATTTCCATCACATGCCTGATAAATCAAACTTAAAGTTAAGTTAAAATATATTGTTTAGAAAAATTATAATCTTACAGGCATGTGAAATTATAATAAGAATTCAAATATGAAAAACAAAAATGTTAAATTTTCATTTTAATATCCCTGAAGAAGCTTTCCATTCAGATAGCGAAATATCGGATTAAAAAAAGCTAAATATATAAAAATTTGTTTATATAAAACTGACATTGCTTATTAAAGAAGAATAGTTTAAAATAATAAAAAAGATCGACAAAACAAAATAAATAATAAAATTGTAGTTAATTAAAGCTATGAAAATAAAATTCTTAGTGTAGTTAAGTAAAAAAGATGTAGCGAAAGGGTTAAGAAACGCCATTTTTTGTCATTTTCAAACAAATTAAATGTTATTATTTTTGGGATCTGGTAGTGGATAAGGAAATCATATTAGCTTGGGTGGTACCTGTAAATAGAGAGAAATCAATGAGATTATAAAAATTTGTTGTTTTTGTTTAGTTAAATGAAAATAAATACCATTTAATGTTTACTCCTTGATCTACTTATATCGCCTCTGATTGTCTATCCAAGTCTTTAATTGTTGAGGTGTTCTATTCCGTAAAGCAGGATTGTTTCTTACGGCTTCCAAACACTGAAGCCCACTAGGTAGTTTTTCCATTTCTTTTAAATTACCAAATATGGAAAAAATGGCATCCCTCTCCTCTTGAGACCATTTTGTTCGCGTTGTTTTTCCAAAGGGAGAAGCTTTTATAGATAAAAATTTAAGTATTAATGTTTAGGAAAACGTAAACTAAGTCATCTGTTACATGCATATTTCCTAGTCATCTGCAGGAGTGAATTATAGTTTTTACTACTAAATAGTTATTTAACTACTTTTAGCAATATTAAAGTGATGATATAATTATAAGCTGTTAAAAAGCAATGATAATTTGTAATAAAAATATTGTTTAAATTATAGGTGGCAAACACATTCGAGTCTTTGGTGCAATACCGTAGTAGTTCAAAAAATCGTGAACTAAGAAAAATGAATTTGAAGTTTTCAGCCACATTTTTATAGTATTTTCGTCTATTAAAGTAATTTTTTAATTATTATTATTGCTTTATTATTTTTTTCGCAATTTGTTTTCTTTTTCTAAATTTCTTGTCATAAAGGAAATATAAATATTGTTGGAAATAGTTAGAGGAAATAAATAAATACATTTTTAGCTGTAGATTCTGAGCAGTTAGAGATAGAACCATAATATTTTTTTTTTAGATAGATATTTCTCCAAAGATCATTTCTGCGTACCCATCTCAAAAAATTCAAATTTTGAGTTACGACGTATTGCACCAAAGGCTCGATATAATTAGGTTTTATTTGTGTAGGTTAGAAATTAAGAGAGAAGTTCATAAAAATTATGTCATTCAAATTACCGATTAATATATGCAGATAGAAATTATGGGACAAACCCGAATATTTTAATTACTAAATAAAGCTTAATTTGTTACTGTAGGTAAAATTAGTAATAATTATGAGTGTCATTTTCGTTTTACGAGATCGACTGTTTCGTAATAGAATAAAGAAACAGATTTAATTTTATCTTTAGTAAAACTATAACGACACTCATAATAAGGCTGAATATATAATTAATTAACTTACTGCTTCGCTTTTTTTTCTTTGTCGTTGTTGAACTTAAATTTATACCTGGCTTCTTTGTTGATGTTGAACTTAGATTTCCACCGTAATTTTCATCAGAATGCGAATCACATGGTTCCATATCATTATTATCTTCATCCTCCTTATCTTCATCATCCATTTCATCATCTTCCCCTATTGCCGACATTAGTAGTTTAGACACACAGGTTATTTCTGCCACTGGAACTGAAACCCTGTAAACACTTTTATGGATATCTTTGTGATGGCCCATAAAATTCGCCAGTTGATCTACCGAAGCCTCCTCTATATTAAGCAATGCCGTATACGTTGCGATGTGCTTTCTAAGAGTCGTGCCTCTTAAGCTTTGTGGAATTTCTGCTCCACATTCGAAGGAAAATTGTTTAAGTAAAGGACAAGCTCTATAATATTGTTTGGCAAATTTTGAGTTTACATTTTTGGAAAAGATGTATCCATTATCTGTTGTTATCCCTGCTTTGACCCTATGTTTAATAATTAAATCAATAGCCTTTGCGCTTAGTGGACTTAAAAGTACACTCACAGTCCGTCCCAATTTTCCACGTAATGTCAAACGAACAAATTGCTTTGCAAAATTCACTGACTCTTTGGACATGTTTTCTAAAATTTCTGTTTCAATATTATCTGTGATTACCTCTTTGTTTAAATAGTTGTCTATTGTGAGGCGCTCAATTTCTCCTGCGCGTCTTCTATTGAATATCTGAATAAATATTAATGTTGATTTAACAAGTTCATGCCAGGCAACCATACTAAATGTTTTATCCAATATAGCAATTGATTCAATCATTTTGTTTTTTAAAAACAAGTATAACTTTTTAATGTCGTCTTTGGAGGGTAGTATTACTTTTTTTATGCGTTTTTGATTGCACTGATCATCAAGAGCCTTTTTGTTAATCAAAACCGGTATCTCCTCCTCCCACAGAAGCAAAAAATCTTCAAGGTCTTTTTTTAACTCTTCCGACTGAGTCTTAATAAATTCAGTTCTTTGTTTTGAACCACATTTTTTTATTATAGATGTCATATTTTGTGCAACGGCAGGAGTTTTGAACCACATTAAGGAATTGTCCCAATTTGCGACTATTCGCAGAGCTGTTATACAAGTATCAAATAATCCAGGTTTAAAAATATCTTTAAGTTGTGTAATACTTCCGTTCAGTTTTTTTACTTCAATTATAAATCGTCCCAATAATCTTAATTGTGATCTGATCATATCATATTGGTGGGTCAGTGTGTATTTTTCGGCCAATTTATTCCCATATTTTATAATTAATTCATCATATCGAATGGCTTTAGTAACATCATCATTTCTTAAAACGGGAAAAATTTTGGTTCTAAGAGTAAAATTTGCCGAAGCATGAATGTATTGGGTTAATTTTCTGCCAGATATTAAATTATCCCTCGCATTATTGGTTCTTTGGCCACATTTTCGTAAGTGAATTCGCAATGTATTTTTTGAAAAAAACCCTTTGCAATTTTTGCAGCAAGCATAATCATCTGCTTTATTTTTACGGTTACGTTGCTGTTGTCTGGTGACTATCAGAATACCGCTGTTATGTTCCTCACTAGTATTATGAAGAAAATCTCCTTTTTTCCTTAACTCTTCAATAATTCTTAGTCTGTCTTTTGATTTAGGTGGTAAGTTTAGTGCTTCTTTAATTTCTTTTTCAGATTTATGTTTAAGAAAGAAATGTCGTGGTAATTTAGTTTGCAGGGTTTTACAAAATACGCAGAAGTGTTTTTTTGAAATACTACCTCTATGCGGCACATTTACGGTGGACAAGTTTATAGGATTTTGTATCAGCTCTATACTCTTATTTTGTTCTTCTATGTTATTATTCCTGGAAGTCAAATTTTCTTCTAATATATCGAATGTAGAGTCTGGGAAATATTCTGAAACTGATTTTGAAAGATTGGTATTATTAGTACTATTGAAGCCACTTTTAGAATAAGAAGCCGTCAAAATCGAACTTAAGCTATGATTGTTGAAAGGAGTTAAAGAATGTTTCTTCTGGCTTATCGATGGTAATATTATAAGATCTGAGTCGTTAGGTGATAATAAAACGGAGGCCGATACTTCAGGTGTTCTCTCAGTACTGGAAGATGTATTTTCTGGTGTTATGTGTTCAGTTTGAATTTTGTTTTTACAGCTCAACGGTGATGATATTGCAGAGGACGATGTAGAACGGACACTGTTGCCGGAAAATATAAGTTTTTGCGGTTTAGGGTATATGTCAGGTGTTGCAATTAGGGACGACGTAGTAGAAATGTTGTGAGCAGCGACAGTTGGTAATGTTACTACCGAGGACGAAGTCAGATATATTTTGTTAGGTGTTGCCACAATGGTATTGCTAGCAGGATTTTGTACCTGTATTGGCGAAGACCTAAATTCATTATTCTTATACTCGATAAGACTTAACTTATCATCTGTAATGTTGAAATTGACCAAGTTTTGAATTTTTTAAATGCCTGTATTTATGGTTTTTAACCTAAGAGTTAATCATGCCAGTTCTGCATAGATTTCATTGACTCTCAATAGAAAAGATATTAGACTAGGTATAAGTTTTAGATACCATACATATGTACATTATACCGACTCACCAAAAAAAGTGCTCGATGTACACTCCTAAAAATTAACCTTGGAGTTTTTTAAGATGACATTTACATACAAAGATTATTTACATACAAAGACGATGTACTTGACAAAAAAAAATGTTGATACTATTGCCCTATTTAACACGAAGAGTTACCACCGCATTATATTTTTGTAAAAACGCGAACGAGCATGAATTTTAAAAAAAGCTGAGACCCGTATTTAATTAAACCGGCTAAAAATTAAAATATGTTAATTTGGCATTATTATTACAAACAACCCCTAAAAAAAATTCAAATACCGTTTTTTTTACAGAATATTCTTAAACAAGAACATGGATGATCGTCCTTGGACAAATTGTATATACAGTTTATTGCGCCTTAAAAAAACTTTCTTATGATACCAATATTGTATATTTTGATAAGGAAACAGATTTTCAAATTGACTAAATATTCAAAAATAGACCCTTTTTAAAAATGGTCCAGCTCACGAGAGGTCAAAGCTAGAGCCGAAATATTGTATATATCATCTTAAAAAAGTCCAAGCTTCATTTTTAGGAGGATACATCAAACACGAATTTCGCTTCCATATAAATTGAGTCGCTTTAATGTACATAACCTTATAAAGGGTGGTTAAATTTTAAGGCCCGATATTAAATGTGAACCACACCTAAACGTTAAATTTTTTCTACATACCTTTTGACATTTCTCAATTTTAGACTAACTCAATTTGTTTTTTTGTACTTTTGCAACAGCCTAGTGCGTACAATCGGAAAAATCATGCAAAAAAAAATTAGCAAATCGGGTCTTTAGGCGTACGAACTGTACGCATGTACTGATGTTTTCACATCTCCTACATACCCGGTTTGTTCAAATTTTCATAATAAGCCTGAATAACTTTAACGGATTGCTCAATTGTGTATCTTTACATTGTTCAAATTGAGTTAGTCTGAAATTGAGAAATGTCAAATGAAATGCAGAAAAAAACTTGACGTTTAAGTGTGGGTCACATTCAACATCGGCCCTTAAAATTTAACCACCCTTTACTTACAATGAAAATGTTGTGGAAATTTAGGAAATTTAGGAAGTTAAAAAAAAAAAAAATCTAACTAATGAAGGTTGATTTATTTAAATGTTTTTTGAACTTACCATCTGCCAAAATTAATGTTGCTGAATACCAAGCACCTTTATATTTTACCGCACAATTTCCGTCTTCATTTTTTTTAACCCTTTTAGATACGATTACATCATAATCGTCACTATCATATTTAATTAATGAATACATCCTGTATAAAAATATAACAGAATAGGTATATACAAAATTTAGTAAAAATAAGTTTTAACAGGATATATTTTTCACCTTGTTACAATTAGAAAACACGAATAATTTTTAAAATATACGTTTTGGAAAATTGTTGAATTTTATTCATTTCAAACAATTATTCATTTTTTTAGTTCTTTAATTATTTTTCTTAGGACTCTTTATAAGCAAAAGTATTATATACATATTTCAAATTTGTGTTTTGTAAAAATGCCCAAGTCTTAAGGCCCAACCATAATGTGCATAAACTAGCTTAAGCCAACTTAAGCAACTGTGCGAATACAAGTAAAACGTATGTGACAAACCATAATGTACTTAATGAAACTTTTCGTCAAGTTTCATTTGCTTAAGCAAAGTGCCAAACTGAACGCACTTTCCGTACGGAATCATCTGTTTTTTGATTTCATAAAAAAATTAGTATGCTAAATCAAGAAATAGATGATAGTACTCATATCTTATCACTTTTTTATTATTTATTCAACAATTAGCAGTTTTTACTGTTTGCAAATTAATAATAAAATAAAACAAACTCGCAAAAACATAAAATACTGCACAAATATGCAACGAGGGTTACATGCGTCTTAAATTCATCTTAAGTACATTATGACCACCTAAAAGTCTTCTTTAATTTACTTATGCATTTGACAGACTTTTCGTTCATTTTTGACAGTTGCATAAGCTAGCTTATGCACATTATGGTTGGGCCTTTTAACTAAACCTGGTTCCATTATACAGTACGCAAAGTAAAATAAAACAAGTAAGAATTTATATTCGGTTGTGCCGAATCTTATATAGCCACCACGAAATCACCTATAATTATTATTATTCCTATATTCCAAGAATTTATACTTTGTATTTCTTGTAGTTTATTTGACGTTTTTTTTTTTAATATTTTAATAATTGTTTAGGCGTTAGGTATTTTTTTAATAAAAACTTTATTTTCGATATGTCGCTACTTCTTTGTGCAGTATCTTCAGGAAAATGTTTTTTATATTATAAATTTAAAATTATTTGTCACAGGAAAAACTATATGAAAACAATTTTTTAACATAATATATTAAAATAATTTATAACATACATATGTATTAATGTTTTTTCCTATGACAAATATTTTTTGAAATTTATAAAATTATAAAATTTTTATCCCGAAGAAGCTACTCAAAGAGTAGCGAAATATTGAAATAAAATTTAAATATTTTATAAAAAAGACCTTAAGCTTTAATAATTACCAGAAATCTTAATAAAAAAAAGGTCAAATAAACAATAATAAGAAATTTGTAAGTTATTTTAACATAATTAATTTATATTAATTTGTAAGTTGTGTTATTTTTTATATGCAAATGTCTGTAGAGTTGTGCTACATTCAAAGCATGTTTTGTAAGAATTTAATTCAACATACCCAGAATTTATAGACTTTTTGGTTCTAGGACCATTATTTCGATGTGTTACAAACGGTATGAAAAATTTAATATACCCCCGTCTTTTCGGTGGTGGGTACAAAAGTACACATTAAAAGAAAACCCTTATTATATTAATATTCAGGTATGTGATGAAAAACGATATTGAAAACAAAATTTAAAAATTGGGTTTTTCTTTTTTTTTTGTTTTTTTCTTCTTTCTTCTATTTGACGGTCTCTATTATTTTAAATATATTATTTAGAACAAAAAGTTAAGAATATAATTCTGAAATTAGTTTTAAAATCGGTCGAAATTCATCACACCTGATAAACACGATAATTTCAAAAACAATTGTTTTTCATTCCATACCTGATTAACAACATATTAAAAAATTATGTTGCATTTTATGTAGTTATTTAACTAGAATTGAATTAAAAAAAAAAACAAAAATAAATGCGGTTTTATTTTCCATAAATTTGTATACGCTTTTGTGTTTGTATTGTTTTTTTTTAATTCAATTCTACTTAAATAAATATTTAAAAGTAAAATAACTTTCTAATATAATATTATTTATATTAATATAATTAAGCTTTTCTTTTAATAATATGTGGTGTATACATATGTATCAGAGCTGTTAATGAATCATTCTTTTTTTATTTCAGTTCGTTATGAATTAGCTAAATTTTGATTAAGTCTTTTCATAAAAAAAATAATTTAATGAAATTTGAGTCAATTCATTTGAATTTAGCAAACATGAATTGCAATTAATTTTTAATTCAAATGAATTGGTAAAATGTATTGCAATTTATTTCCAATTCATTTGAATTAAAGTAACTTTAAATTAATTCAAATGAGTTAGAAAAAATTAATTGCAATTCATTTCCAATTCAAAATTAGTTCAAATGAATTGGAAATGAATTGCAATTCATTCAAATTAATTCAAAGTTATTTCAATTCAAATGAACCTGAAAAGTTAATTTGTAATTAATTGCCAATTTATTTGACTTGAATTGATTTAAAAAAAAAAAACTACTATGTATAAGTAAAAGTAAAAAAGCATTACTCCCGTTTTGTTATTCAATTAATTTTTATTTATTTAAATATAAACTAATGATACAAATTCAAGTCATATTCTGCTGTTACCTGCTAATTACAGTACATCATTAGAATTTATATTCTTATTATTTTCTATCAGCCCAATCATGAATAAAAATTCCGCGGGAGTTTTTCCCTTTTTCCTATTCAAATTTAATGTTAAAAAAAAGGGGCGAAACTCCCACCGATTTTTTATTCATGACTGGGCCGTATGTCTTTCGACGATTATCTAGCTACTAGGTGATATCCGAAATAAGAGTAATGATGTCTTTGATATAAAAAAAAGGAGTTGGATAACAAAACGGAAGTAAAGGGTCTTTACATTTACTGATAGTAGTGGAAATGAATTGCAATTCATTTTTCAAATTCATTTGCTTTAAAAATGAATTGTAATTCATCTTTGCTAAATTCATATGAATTGATGCAAATTTCATTCAATTCGTTTTTTGGTGAAAAGAATTAATTAAAAATTCTACTAATTCAATAATGCATTCATTATTAGTATATTAATTTATTTCACTTACATACATATGCAGCCTTGCTGATAAACACCAACTTGATGAAAAATGCCAGATTTGAACCTGCGTGTCTTACCTATCATAAAAATAAAATATTATATTAAAAATCAAAATATAAAAAAAATTGTAAAACAAATTTATATTACCACTTATTTATAACTTTTGCAATCTCCTAACTTGAACTCCAATTTGGCCTCTTTGCATACCTGAAATATAAAATTAAATAAAAGTTTAACAATTCCAAAGAACTGAAATTATTTAGCCCAATCATGAATAAAAATTACGCGGGAGTTTTTTACTTTTTCCCATTTTACCTATTCAAATTCAATGTTAAAAGAATAAAAAGGAAAACAACTCCTGCGAATTTTTTATTCATGATTGGGGCGATTAATAAAAAAGACACGAGGTTTCTTTAAACAAAATGGTGAATTCGTTTTTTGGTGAAAAGAATTAACTAAAAATTCTACTAATTTAATAATGCATTCATTATTAGTATATTAATTTATTTCACTTACATACATATGCAGCCTTGATGACAAAAACCAACTTGATGAAAAATGCCAGATTTTAACCTGCGTGTCTTACCTATCATAAAAATAAAATATTATATTAAAAATCAAAATATAAAAAAAATTGTAAAACAAATTTATATTACCACTTATTTATAACTTTTGCAATCTCCTAACTTGAACTCCAATTTGGCCTCTTTACATACCTGAAATATAAGATTAAATAAAAGTTTAACAATTCCAAAGAACTGAAATTATTCAGCCCAATCATGAATAAAAATTCCGCGGGAGTTTTTTTACTTTTTACCATTTTACCTATTCAAATTCAATGTTAAAAGAATAAAAAGGAAAACAACTCCTGCAAACTTTTTATTCATGATTGGGGCGATTAATAAAAAAGACACGAGGTTCCTTTAAACAAAATGGTGAATTCGTTTTGTGGTGAAAAGAATTAACTAAAAATTCTACTAATTCAATAATGAATTCATTATTAGTATATTAATTTATTTCACTTACATGACATGACTTGATGACAAACACCAACTTGATGAAAAATGCCAGATTTGAACCTGCGTGTCTTACCTATCATAAAAATAAAATATTATATTAAAAATCAAAATATAAAAAAAAATTGTAAAACAAATTTATATTACCCCTTATTTATAACTTTTGCAATCTCCTAACTTGAACTCCAATTTGGCCTCTTTACATACCTGAAATATAAAATTAAGTAACAGTTGAACAATTCCAAAGAACTGAAATTATTCAGCCCAATCATGAATAAAAATTACGCGGGAGTTTTTTTTACTTTTTCCCATTTTACCTATTCAAATTCAATGTACAAAAAAAAAAAGGAAAAAAACTCCCGCGAATGTTTTATTCATGATTGGGCCAATTAATAAAAAACACGAGGTTCCTTTAAACAAAATGGTGAATTAAGTTTTTTTTTTGAATTTTGCAACCTGTTGCAAACTTTTTTTTCTATTATAATTAATTCAAGAGGAACCCTGAGTTTTTTTTAAATAATAAAATTATTAATAATTATTTCAATTCCGAAGAATTGAAATTAATTTTTACTCAACTAACTTTTAAAAAATCAAAATTTGTATGTACTATATATTAATAAATTTGTTGTACTTACCACTTATTAAGTTCTGCCAACTTTGAATTTGGCTTGGCATCTTTTACCTACCTGAAAAAAGTGAAATATTAAATAAAAGTTTAACAATTTTTTCAACAGGAACCCTGAGGTTTTTTATTCCAAAGAATTGAAATTATTATTAATAAAAATTAAAACCACGAGGTTCCTATTAAAAAAATTGTGCATTCAAATTATTTTTACTTACCAACCAACTGCACCTGTTGCAAATTTTTTGTGGAATGAGAAGCTATTTCATTTAACCGTTATTATTAATGTTACCGGACAACAAAATCACACTTCCAATGTTGCCACTATGACAAAAATTTGACTAGGATATTTTCTGCGATTTACTATTGTAATACAACACTGATGTCTTATTGTTAAGACAACATAACAAAAATATCTATATTAATACAGCAATTTTAACACTTCATGTTATTAATAACTACTATTTAAATACTTATAATAAATAAAAACATATTTATTGTAAGTATTGATTAGAATCGTATTATTTTTTTATTTAAACAAAATATCTTATAAGTTTAAATTCTTTAATTAGAAAAATTTATAGATTATATAATTCAGAATAAATTCAATGAAATATGATTTTGAACTTTCTATTATATGTATGTATACGTAAATGCAAATAATGGGCCAAAAAGTGTACTTTAATAGTTATAAAGTTGACTTTTGCTAAAAGTACACATTTCTCGGAAATTTTCTAGTAAAAAATAACCACAAATGCTATAACAAAGAACAGCTATGAGCTTTTGTCTACAAAGTTATAAGACTTATATTCCTAAGAGAAACAGAAATTTAATATAATTTATAGTTATTATGATTTATTGTAGTCTATGGAATATATAACTGTGGTAACTTTCAACACAAACAACTCCGTCTCGTGAAAATATGGCAACTCTTAACAAACGAACGCGCTCAATACAAGTTTAAACAAGGTTGTGTTGATTCTACAACAATAAGCTTTGAACAAAAGAGAAAATAGAAGGTAGTGTTGATACTACAACAACAAGACATAATCTTACAGGCGGAGAAATAAATCAGCTGTTTGACTGTCATCACCTTGCATAAATTCGCTACATACAAAAAAACAAATTTATACAAGGTAGTGTTTATACCATGGTGAAATAACTCTACAAGGTGATGGCAATATTACAACAATACAAAAGCAACAGAAACAACATGGTATTTTTGTTTTTGCTTTCATGTTTGTAATGTCAAAAACAACTGGTTATTGTTTACACACATTTTTGCAGGAAAAATAAATACATACATACATACATACAATTTTTTTAATTTCAAGATGAAAATAAAAATAATTTATTAATTTGTTAATTTATGAAACATTTAATTTATGGACAATTGTTTTTTTCACTTTATTTGTATAAATTGATACGTTTGCTATTTTTTTAACACAACTTGAGCATACATACATACATATGTATATAAAGTTTGACATAACGAACATGACTAAAAAAAAACAGCTGGCGTTTCAACACCACCATGGTTTATACTAAAATAGAAGTGGTGATCAATCTGGCGTGATATATAATTCATAGTAAATTTTACAATGTGGAATAATGTATATGCATATTATAAAATTTCAATATTTTTAAAGAATATATGTCTATTTTCTTTAAATATATTACAGATAATACTATGACATTTTGCACATATTTTTTTTACCAAAAATTAACAAATCCTGTTGAAAATATTGGGAATCAGTTCATGATTTCAGATGGCCCTAATAAATGTCTTGCCGGAATATGAAACATAAATGCGTCATTTCAAATTTTAAAAATCGTCAAAGAAAAAAAGAAAACGGAAAAATAAAAAGTCAATATTTCTTTAAAGTATTTCTCAAGGCATATTTTTCAATTTTTATTTAAATCATAATTGGAAAGGACGAGCGAAAAGGATGTTCTCCTCTCTGATACACAGAACACCGGCTTCGCATAATATAGATTTCTTGTATTTTTTTGTGAAGTTTTCACTGAGAAATACAAAAATGGACATAAATTAATTTTGAAACAACTTCTATTTATAAAAATAAAAACACAATTATAAGCGCAAAGATAGTGTAAACAGTATTACACAACCACAAAGCTTTAGATGTTGTAACATACATTAATATTAATATATAAGGTCGCCATTAATCAGTATTCTAAAAAAAATAATTTTAATTATATTTTTGTGATCAAAAAATATGTATAAAATCATTTTTGGAAGGTTTGTTATATTTTCTATTTCAATGTTGCACATTCTTAGTAATGGCTGAATAAAAACGTTATAAGTATCAAGTATTTACTCTTAGCATCACTGGCACAATCGTACACTACACATCATAGCTAATAGAGAAAACACGACGCCGTTAAAAAAATTTCTAAAAAATATTAACCAATCTGGCAATAATAAATTTCGTATACACAGACTTTACTATGCGGACAGGTCTCTTCACTAAACGCACCGTATAAAGCTGACTTCAAAATATTCAATCTATAATAAAACGTATTTTCGTGGCACTTCCAGAAGTCCAAAGAGAAATTCTCGGAAATTATATTAATAATTTCTTGCAAAGATTCGAAACCAATAGGTAAAAGTTCAAAATTTTTCTGACCCTGAACCACTCGCTATGCATATATATATATATATATATATATATATATATATATATATATATGTATGTATGTATGTATGTATATAATATAATTATGCATCCACAGCAAAGGTGAAGGGTATATAAGATTCGACATAGCCGAATATATCACTCTTACTTGTTTTACTTATTATTATTTTTAATTACAAAACCTTTTAAAAACAATAAATATTTATTACTAATTTTTGGTTAACATACACTGCCTGTCACTAATATAAATCTTATCTTATTTTTGATTATATAAAAACTTATGTCCATTATTCAATTTTTTTAGAGAATATTAATGTTGGTTTTTTAAATAAATGCCGTAAAGTATATTTTTCTAAGTGTTTCATAACTATAAACGCACTTTAAGTTATCTTAATTTCATTATTTTGTTAATTAATTAATAAAAATTCCATGTGCAACATATCTCAGAGAAATCAAAAAATATAAATTGTTGGCCTATTTAGCACAAGTTTTAATGAATTTTAAAAGAGTTGACTGGATATAGTAATTTTTATGCTGCAAGCTATTTGTAGAAAATTAATCACAAAAATAATTATTGAATTTGCCATTTGTATTGAAAGAGTCCAATAGAATAAAAACCTAAAACTCATGATAATTCCATAATTATTTCTTCACTCCAACCATGGCTCGCAAACATTGGAGGAATTTGAAAAAAAGGAAATTTTTAATCGGTAAGTTCAGTTAAATAAATGTTCAATAAAATTTGACATGCCTTAAGAAAAAGTGTTGCCGAGTTTAAGTTTTGAATTTGGACCACATAAACCCACCAACGGCTTTGCCAATTTGGGCACCCCGGGTATGTGAGAAATTGAAAACAATACAAATTCTTTCTTTGTGATCTGATTTTAAAGATTACATTATACATACATATATAAAATCTAATAATTTTTATATAAATTTTTCTTATACATTAATACTAATTTAAAGTTCAATTTTAGCTTGTGACCAAATTCCACTACGTAAAAACTGTTAAATTTATCTTGGTTGTTTTTTTTTTATATAAATATGAGTATCCACTAAACTTTCAAACATCAAACAAAATTCTGAAAATTAGAAGCAGAGTTTTTTTTAAATAAACAAATCGTTTACTATTTATTTACATAACTATATAGCTCCTATAGAAGGACCGTTTCAGAAAATCGTATAAATGCCTATTCGGAGCTTTGGTAATATTAAGATGGAGTGCAGTTAAGATTCGAATATATCACTCTTCTTACTTTTGTATCAATTAAGGAGTTGAAGCAACAATTAACTGTGTTATGTCTATATATGTATATGTGTGTTATGTCTATATATATGTATATATACATATATATATACATATATGCAATATATATACAACATATATACAATTTTGTAAAAATATTCGCCCTGGCCGTGGAAAAAGCGTTTCCAAAGTGACGGGCATTCGATGAATGGAAAAAATCTGCACCAAAAATGTAGTCGCACTAGAGTGGTTGGATTTACACCAACTTCATCAAGAAAGAAGAAAAATTAAGACTAGAAAGTTCGAAGACTCACAATATCTAAAATCCACTTTGCCTACAAAACACCATAAATTTTATGACAATTTGCCATACGAATAAAAATAGTCGTCGCCAGTTATCTTACTTTTAAATCAATTAAAAATGTAAATTAATATTACCTTTTTATAGCAGCAATGAAATAAGACTGAATAATTTTTGTTTTCATTATGTACAAGTATGTACATATATACAAATATCGAAATTGAAATTATAATAATAATGTTATTCATATTTTTGAATAAATTCGGCTTCTTTTTTTACAATAATCAAAACAAACTTTAACTTTTTACATACATATTATTAGCTTATTAAATAACAACAATAAAAAAGCAACAAAAGCACACTTTCATTATAGTATGTAAGAAATATAAGTAGAGACAAGTTTTAAGAAAAAGATCTAAGTCCATGAAAACATACAAACTAAGCAACAGAAAAAGCTCTAAGTCCAAAAAAACTTTTATCTCGGCAAATACTTATTTTTTCATATTGCTTTTACGCAAATAAAAAAACAAAGAAAAATACAAAAACAAATTGCATTTACAGATTTCAAAAATGTTTATTCAAAAAAAGTGTGATTGTTTTTGGTCTCTCTTGTAATATTGTAAAATATGGACTTAGAGCCTTTACATGTTAAGCCAGCGATATATGCATTTAAATTATATATATACATTATATATATACAGGGTGGGCCAACTTGGACTGACTGATTTGAAATGCTTATAACTTTTGCATTTTTAATTTTTTTTTAATTTTTTTTTTTTTGCAGATAATACAGAATTTTATAAAATTTCATAATGTCGATCAATTGTTACAACACAAAGAAAATACCGTCAGCATTTTAATACTGCAGAGGCTCCCAGTGTAAACATGATAAGAAGCTTAATGACCCGTTTTGAGAATTTGGGTTCAGTGGGTAATGAACCACGAAGAAATGTTGTTCGTCCTGTTCGCACTGAACAAGCTATAGAAGCTGTACGAGAAAGTGTTCACACGGATGCAACTGTGTCTACTCGTCGACGAGCTACTCAATTGAACATCTCCAGAACATCGCTACGACGTATTCTAAAAGTTGATCTGAAGATGTTTCCATATAAAATTCAATTGGCCCAAGAATTATTGCCGAGGGATGCATCACAACGGCTACAATATGCCAATAGATTGATTTTGCTAGCTACAGAAAATGACAATTTTTTGGATAATCTGATTATGGGCGATGAAGCACATTTTCATTTAAATGGATATGTGAATAAACAGAACTGCCGAATTTGGGGTACAGAGAATCCAAGAGCATTGCATCAGCGACAATTACACCCTGTCAGATGCAATGTTTGGTGTGGAATCATGGCTGATAAAGTTATTGGTCCATATTTCTTCGAAAATGAGCTTAATGAACCACAAACCGTCTCTGGGGTGGTATACCGGACCATGTTGGAAAATTTTTTACGTCCGATAGTTCTCAATAATCGTAGCATATGGTTCCAGCAAGATGGAGCTACAGCTCATACCGCAAGAGCCGCAATGGCACTTCTGCGAGAACAGTTCAAATCAGTCAGTCAAACTTGGACCACCCTGTATATATATATATATATATATATATATATAAATTATATAGACTAAAGATAATTCTCAAAGGGCCCGTGAATTAAAAACCCGAAGTATATAAAACCAAGAATAACATTACAGTAGACGCTCGTAAATTAGAACTCTCGGATATTCGAATTCTTCGGAAATTAGAATTAACGTTAGCACACTACATGCTCTAAAATTAGAACCGTCAGTTCCAATTTCCGAGAGCGTTTTTATTTGGCTTCCACACATTAAAAAAGGGGAATTCCATGTTACTAACATATGTAATTTTTATTGTCAGTGAATTTTTGTTCATTATTGTGTGAAATTTGAAACGCGTAGTCATATTTCGACAGCGTTAAGTTAAAATTTTTATACATATGTATAGTATACGTATTTTTGAAATACGTTTTTTTCTTTAATCTGTGATGAATTTTAATAATATTGTATAAATTAAAAAATCTCTGCAGTAGTGTTTCTTTTTTTGTGCTTTTTATTAAAAAAAACCTTTGGAAATTAGAATTTTTCGAAAATTAGAATTACCCCACGAACAAAGTGGTTCTAATTTACAAGCGTCTACTGTATTAGTAATGCTTGAACGTTCAACTGATAGACAAAGTTCATAGTATAAATGTATATTTTTGGAAGATTTTTTACACTAAGGTGCGGTTCAATTTTCATACTTAACTATACAATTTTATTACGAAATATCTATTGCCAATATTTAGTGAACAAAATGTGTATACATACATATGTGCATAATAATGTCTAATTGAAACTCTTTTAATGTCTAATTGCAATGTAAAAATGTATGAAAAGTAATAAAATGAATATTTTCACTTTGGCATTTACATACTTACATATTTACTGCGATATAATACCTGCGTATTTATTTACTTTTACATTGTTATAGCAATAATTTACTTATTTAAATATTACATTCAATGGCAGTTCAGTTCCAGTTATTCGTACATTACGGATTTTTAATGCAGTTAATTTAAACTTAGCAATTTTCTTTTAGTTTGCATACAATTTTCGACAAGTTGTTTGTGCATATGTTTTTACATACATGTGTAGATACATCTGCATGTATATGTAAGTATATGTATATGGATATGTACATATTAGGGCCACACTAATATATATTGAATATTTTAAAAAATCGGTAATTTAAATTTGCAAGGTTTTCCAAAAAATTTTAACATAAACAATTTTCCAAGCAAATATAGTTTTATTGTTATTTACCTATAGTTTTTTACATATAAATATTGTTAATTTTTTTTCTTTTGTATTTATTATATTTATTTAGTTAAATTTAATTATATATATATATATTTATATACCTATATACATTTGTCTTAGAAGGTAAAGAGTTTAGAAGCAACGCTCCTTTTCTACTTAGTAGTGCATTTTAAATTACAATATATAAGTACCTACGTATTTACAAGTTTGTTTCATTGTTTAATATAAAGGAGAAAATTTTGCAAAACCCTATTTCGTATTTAAGATTAAAATAAAAAAAAAAAACTATATTAATAGTAAACGATAATAAATGGACATTGATATGTGGATAGATTGAAGTTATGCATCTTCTGGTGCAATTCGTGATCAGTCTGACTAATCTATCTTGGACAAGTTCGAGACCAGAAAGATCGTGTAGATGTCGAGTTGAATAATGCCAGGATATACTGGAGCTTATTTATATTACATTTCGCGGACGAAAACCAGACTGGTGTACAATAGAACATAACGAGATGAAAAATGGATTTAATAATAAGTTTCTTGTTATCAATATTTAGTAGAGATTCTCTGTTTGTTAGAAGAAACAATATTCTTAATATTTTTTAATTTTGTTTACGACATATGGTATGTGATTATTAAAGTTTACTTTAGAATCAAGAATATAAGTTCAAAAAACGTAATGAATTTTGAAGAATAAAACATGGGTTTCTTGTAAAATAAATTGCTTGTGTTTTGTCTGGGTTTATCATACATAATCTTCCATTTATTAAAATATTTCTTCAAATCATCCAAAGCAAACCGCAAATTATATCCGTAGAATAAATGTCGGACCACAAAATCGGGGTATTGTCAGCAAATATTGACATTATGCAGTTGGAAAGTTCAGGAACATCTGCTGTGTAAAGGATTGGTGACAGGCATGACCCTTGAGAACAACCAGCAGTAATATTTATTTTATTCGACGAAGTTTTAGCCAAAAAACAAAAACTTTGAACAATCTGTTGTGTAGGAAATTTTGTATAATTTTTATATTCCCAATTGGAAAGTTGAATTTTTTAATTTGAAAATTAAGGCATTGTGACATACTGAATCGAAAGCAGCCAATATTGAAATTATAATTTTTATTGACGGCTGTGACGCTTCTGAATTTAAATTGATGAGGAGGTAAAATTTTGTTTTCTTTCAAAATTTTCCAAACAGTAGAAAAATAACATAATTTTAAACATGCATTACATACATACATATGTATATTTGTAAGAAAGTTGTCGTTAATCCATTATAACTTGGTACCGAAAAAGAAAATTATAAATCCCAAATTTAGTGTTTTAACAAAAATTTAAAAACAATTTTAATAAATGATAACAAAATAAGCATTAAAAATGCCAATAAACAAACATTTCGAGGACAATCTTCTAATATTTAGATTATTTCATTATGTTGCTAATTTACGATTTTGTAATTATACACTGAATGTTATAAAAAAAAATATCTCGTAACACAAAATCCAAAATAAAATTTGTAATTTTAATAGCATTTATTAGAATCGGTATCAAGGTTTAAGGTTAACAACGTATGTATAAGCAAAAATTTATTTAACCATCAACTTTGTCAACTTTTAATTTAATTTTTTTATTGTATCTTGAAACTTCAAATAAAATGTGTATACTTCCATTGGAATAAATTCAGATCTTGAGTCCACTTGGATTTAAAACACCTAGGGTACACCGAAATAGAAAAAAAAGGTAAATTTAAGGGCCTCCCTAGTATGTATATTTATTGAATTCATACACCCAGCACACATAAAAGCAAACGTTTGAATATATAAAATTCAAAGATTTTAATATAGCATTTTATACATTTGAAGTGCATATTTAGTCACAAATTAAGATCATCGAAACATTTCCACTTTAATAGCAATTTATTGTAATAGCAAGTATCTCATTTAATTAATAATGGGTATCAATAGTGCTTCAAAATATTTTTCATCTGATATGACAGTGAATTTATGTGACAGTTCTTCCGAAAATGCTGAGATGCAGAACAAGTATTTTCAGTGAAGTCGGTGATCGACATATCCTAGACTATATACATAAACGTTTTAGTGTGTTGTTAATGTCAAAGGCAATAAAAAAGTAATCGGCTGTTGGGTTATCGTAAAAGCAATATTAAACCCGAATGTTTGTTGGGACTTTGAATGCAAATATGTATACAGAATACTCATATTGACTCGAAGCTAAATTAATTCCATACACAGCATTAAGAAATGTCGCCAATTGTTAGTGATGTCGCTGTATTTACTCATACAAAAGGAGTTCCAGGTTTAATGACGTTTAAATTGCATTTCATGCCAATTTTTTATAAAAATAAGTATGTAAGTACTCGTACATACATGCATTCATGCATACATCCATATGTGCATATTTATTGCTTTCTAAAGAAATTAAACTATTTTAAATAATTTTCTTTCTGGCAAGTTTTCAGAGCATGATTGATTCGCAAATACCGTCATAACTCAAAAATCCAATAAATACTTTTGAGTGTAGAACAGATTAGTATAGAAAAACAAAATTATGTTGGACACATCGGTAATTTTTTGTGAAAAATTAGCAATGTTTAGGGTAGAAAAACTTTGGAACAAGTCGTGCGATTTTAACAATGTTAGTGTCATCTGAAAATGTTACTTTTTCATCCATGTCACAAAATTTAATTTCGTTCGGAAGTGGAATTAAGAAAAATTAAATTTTTTTTCGGAATGAAACCTAGAAATTCTTAAAATTACAATTCCACATAGCAAATTAAAAGTGGTTTCATTCCGAAAAATGTTTTCGTTTTACTTTTTTATAGAAGCAAAATACGGAATTATTCCACTTCCGAATGGAATTAAATTCTGTGACATGACTGTCTATATTTGCAAATATTTTATAAAAAGTATATAGGAACGTATGGAATTATAATTTACATAAATTATATTTTACAGTATAGTTTTTCTTGAACAACATATCCGATTTTCAATGAAAAGTATTCAACTTTAGATATTATTTATTTATTTCGAAAATATGCCGCAAATCCATGGGCCAAAATTAGCAGCTACTAACAATTCAATAATATCAATATAATTATTTAGATATTGTACAATAATTATTAAATTAGAAGAAAATTAAAAAAAGTTAAGATCAAAATAAAAATAATAAAGAGTGAGTGCCTAATATTTGCACAATAATGTATAATTGCAGGAAAATGATAAAACATACTAAGCACAATTTAAAAAATAAAGTTTTTTATTACAAATAATGGCACTCCTAATAATTTTGCCTGTTTAAATGTACCATGGTCAGCACGAAATAGACAACAAGAAAATGAGTTTGAAATTTGACAAACTGTGTGAAAATCTGCGATCCTCATACGGAATCATTGAATTCCATAATCTCGATAAAGTCATGCAATACGATCAACACATAATAATTGAAAAGTGTCTAGGTATAATAAGCGCATGCGTCCTACTAGAACTACCAAAAATAAATTTTTGTATCAGATATGATGGATTTCCATATTTCCCCATATTTTTATATATTGGTCAAATTTACACCCTAAAATTAGTTTCTGGTATTCGGAAACATGTTCCCGAACACTTAGACCATAAATATATCGAATTACCCTATTGAAACGTCGTCGTAGTTTCAAAATATTTATGGCAGATGTGCCCGAGTAAATCTCCAAACAATACAGGAAAAGTGGAAGACAAGTCGAAACAGCAACACGATATCTCACAGCCAATGGCAAGTAACAAGCCACATTATAAAGGCCGCGTAATTTCAAACAAACTCTTGTAATAACCTAGTTTACATGTTTATTAAATAAAAAATCATTTTCCAAAATAACACCCAATGTTTTTTTTATTTTGACATATTTAGAAGGTTTAATTCCAAAGAATTTACCCTAGACCATTCCACTACATAATCAAGATCCTCATTAATACAGTTCTGGAACCTTAGCAAATCAGAAATTTGTGAAGTGGCCAAGAGTTGTAAGTATAACAAGCGTAAGTATAACAATTTAAAGAAGATAATCTCTGAAACAAATCGTTAATATATAACAAGAACAATAAAGGTCATAATATTGATTGTTGTGGAATTCCTCTATTAAGGTACTTATATCCAATGGTGATATTCGAAATATTTAACAACCGGTTCGCTTAAAAAAATTGTATTGTATTGTCAAATTTTGATAAAAATAGCGAAAATTTTAAAGTTTGTTTATGTTGAGTTTTCAACTGTCAAATTTGCTCATGTTTTTTGTACTCAAAGTAAAGAAAATTTGTTTATTTTAAATTAATAATAAAAACTGAAAATTTGGAAAATAAAAAATAATGATTTTTGAAAACAAATCCAATTTAATGCATAAACAAGTGTGTTAAATAATATCATGTGAGTAGCTGTAAGATAAAATCATCCAAGAATCCAATATATGACTCAAATCATTTGACAACTGAAAAATATTGGGCCAGAACCATAGACAAACACTAAAGTCGATTCTTTTTAAAAACAACTTTAAACTTAATAGTCAAAATTTAAGGTCGTTTTAAGTTAAACCGACTTTAACTGGGTGCCACCTGTATGTACATATGTATGTAGAAAATAATTTCATACAAACTGTAAAGAAAAATAAGCAATTGGCAGCTTCAAACAGCTGTCATTGGAAATTGGAAAAAAAAACAAAAATCTGCAAAATAATAAAATTAAGCGGAAAAATGTAAGAAAAGTTTGCGGTGGAAAACTGGAGAAAGTAAGATTAATATCATAATTAGGCTATGTTTGTGTTGATTTTGTGGGCTACTGCAGAAAGAGCATATTTGCGGGAGTGTATAAGATTTTTTTACTTCTTTACATTTTTTTACACATCCAGTTTTTGTTTTTTGCATAAACAGCTGGCTGATTTTAAAGTGATGTTAAATTATTTAAAAGCAACTTCAGCTGGTTTTAAATTAAAAGTATGTTTTATCAGTTAAAGTATAATTTTACGTGTCTATAGTTAAAGTAAAGTGTACTTTTAACAAAAGTCAACTTTTTAACTATTAAAGTGCACTTTTTTTGTGACTATGGTTATGGCCCATTGTGTTTGTTGCCGAGACTATATCACCTTGATAAATACACATTGTACAAAAACCGTAAAAGCAAAAAACATAATATGCAACAACCGGTACGGAAAACATTTAAAATTTTAACAACCGGTTCGAGCGAACCGTTCCGAACCGGCTGAATATCAGCACTGCTTATATCGTGAATTTAACGTCCCTTGCACAAATTGCTTACGACCACATAAACAAGAATAAATAAGTCTGCAAACACACGAGCCAAACCCGTATTGATTAAGTAGTTTTCCCACCAAAATATTATGATTAACAGAGTCAAATGCTCTCCGAAAATCAAGAAATATCAAAGCACTCACATTTCCTTTATCCAAAAATTTTCTTACGGTTTCAGTTATATCAAGTAACACTGACGTATCTATGTCAACATTTGCTGTCTCAAAATAACTTTCCAGATTTTCGAGAAGAATACTCGAACGAATACTTGGGAATCGGTATAACTTTACCAATCTACCAGATGTCAGGTACTGTAGAGGTTGTTAGAATAAAAATTTATGAAATGTGTAAATTGACTTGATATTAACTTAAAAAAATTAAGAGATATTCCGTCGTTCCCAATTGCCTGAAATTTTATTTTGGTCATAGCGGTATATATTTCACGATCAGTAACATTACTGAAAGAGAATCCTTTAATATAGTGCAATGACATGGGATCAAATACAGAATCCGTTGACGTTGGCTGAGGCATACAGGAAAAGTCGTTAAAATCATCCAAGCTTAGTGGAAAGTCCACCCCATCATCCTCAAGAACTTCTTCAGTATAATTATAGTCAAACAAGAGTTTCAATGCGAAATTAAATAAAAATTGGCAGACACCTTCGGTCGGCTTAATACGGCGGTAAAAGCTTTAATAAATTAAATCCACGTTACCCGATACACTGAGGTCAAAGGTCACAAAAATCAAATTTTGCGTGTTATTTGATTTACATACATATGTACATAAATACTTATGTACATATCTTGTTTGCTTCAGATCAATTCAATTAAAATTTCCGTAAATGTATGTGTGTGTATAAACACACTATAACCCTTTCAGACCCAGAGTTTATTAAGCCCATAAAAACCTCAAAATCAATGGCATTAAAAATTTTTTTTTGATTAGTAGATAATTAAAGTCGCTAAATATAACTGCAATGTCCTTTTTCAAAACCAGGACATCGCACAATTGTGCTATTCAGGTTATAACCTGTAAAGTGACGTTCGAAGAATTAACAAGTAAGAGTGCAATATTCGGCTGTGCCGAATCTTTAATACCTCCACCTAAACGTAATAAGAAATACAAAAACTACACTGGCTATAGCACTAGAATATCCTTATTCTGTGTTTTCTATTCAGTCTTAGTGCAAATTGTATTAGCATTTTATACATATGTATGTATATTGTTTGAAAGGCAATTTTACGACCATTTATATAGAAATTGAGTTTGTCTGATTTTCATAATAATCTTGAGTGTAATTTAATAAACAGAGTATAAAAATGGTAAGATATAGTACTAGTACGGGAGCTATTGCTATTATTGACTGACAGCTACAAAATCCAGTAACATAATTGCGGTATAACCGATATTAGTATGATTTCTGGATTAAAATTTCTGATCTGTATAAAAGTTGGTTCGATATCAATATTTAGTAGACATTTTTGTGGGTTAAATCATGACAAATCATCGGCCGATCTTCCTTAATTTTGGAACAGTGAATTTTATGCATATGAGGATATCTAACGTCGAATTTCAACATAATAACGATATATTTAAGATACATATTAGTACTAACGTGAATTTCGAAAGTGGACCTTATATGGGGGATATAGTAAAATATGGACCGATGTTCTCAAAATCCAGCAGGTTGATTTTGGTATGTATGTAAATGATTCCTGTAAAATTTTAGATTGGTACCCTTATTTATAAGAGATTTATGAGTATTAAAGTGATTTTCGGAAGAGGGCTTTATATGGGGCATACGGTTAAAAATAGACCGAAATTCACAAAATTTTGTGGGATGATTTTTATATATATGTAAATGATCTGTGCAAAGTTTTGAGTCGGTACCGATATTTATACAATATATATAGAGATAAATGTCTTTTTCAGATGTGGTCCTTGTATGGGAGCTATGACCAATTCTGGGCCGACCACCATAAAATTTAGTACAACAATTTATTTGCCTATAAAGATTATTCATGTCAAAATTTAGCCGTTTAGCATTATTTATATCTGTTTTATACGTCTTTAAGTGAATTTTGGAAGTGGACTTTATATGGGGGCTATGGTCAAACATGGACCGAACTAAAAAAAATTTCGTTTTGCGATTTATTTTTGCATAAAACTTTTTGCTGAGTTTTGTCTTGATATTCCAATTTTATAGGCATTTATGTATAATTGAACAATATTTCGGGAAGATTTTTGTATGGGGGCTATGAGAAATCATGGACCGATTCATACTATTTTCTGCACACTTTCTTCTTTTACCATAAAAACAACGTATACATAATTTCATATTTCAAAATATTGCAATAAAATGGACAAAAAATATCAAATTTTTATGGAGGTTGTCTCACATATTGGTCCATAACTCTAATTGGCCTAAATCGATTTTGCTGATTTGAAATAGCAAACTTCTCGAAAGCATGTCTGACAGAATTATCGAAGATTTGGATCCATGACATGGCTTAATCGACTCCGCTACTCTATTTATTTCAATTGAATTCTTGTGATATTGCAGTCTTGTTACTGCACTTAAGAATATCCGATATTATCGATAGTTGTTACTAAAACTATGGTGCCGACTATCGATAGTTTTGCAGCTCTAGTTCAAATGCAGAAGAAGTTAATTTCTTGTACATTTGAACAACAACAAAATTATGTTTGTAGGTATTTACATTGTTGTATTAGTAGCCAACTTATTAATACGCCTTGCATACGACACTTTATTAAATTCGTATTAGTTAAGTTGTTTGAATGGCAAATTTATTTGGATTTGCTGTGCAAAAACTACACCAAACGTAAAAGCAACAAAAACAACGCAAAGACTTTGACAGATCAGACAATGTTGTATTACTGACTATTTTGTAAATTCACCTTGGAGTTGCTAATTACTTAAGGTATGGCCACACATGACCAGCGTTGCCATATATATTTTGAAGAAATCTTTATTTTAAAAAAAAAATACAATTTTTGACCTCACATGCATATCAGGTAGAGTATGTAGAAGAGTTTTGGTTAATTTTGAAATTCAAAGTTTTAATAACGATAACATATTTTTAAATAAAGATGAAGTGTATCTTGGCATTTACGTGGAGGAGAACCAATCTAGTTTGAATATTGAATATAGTCAATATAATATATTTGTTGAATTCTGCGTCAAATTTTATATTGAATTGGTTTCACAAATTTTAAATCGTTTTGATTTTGGCGATAAACTTTTAAAAGGATTAAACTCCATTGAATTAAGCATAGTTTTAAACAAAAAAAAATGATTAAATTTTACAATTGGCCAAACTGTTTCCAAATTTATTAAATGGAAAAGAATATCAAGAACTTGATAATGAAGTTCTAGAATTACGTAATATGAAATTCACCGAACTCGAAACATTGGCGTTTTGGAAAAATGTTTCTAATTTAAAGAGTGTCAATAATGGAAAGGCCTTCCTAATTTTAACACAATTTGTTTCGAGTTTAATGGCACTACCACATTCGTCGGCCAACGTTGAAAGAATTTCAAACGATTATCTTAATTTAAATAATTCTCAGTTGTTTAATATAACAATTAAAAATGACTTATTAAAAAATGTCACACAAAAATGTACCAGAGTAAAGTCACATAACACCAAAATTAAATTAATTGTTTTTTTTTATTAAATAATAAATTTATTTACATGTAAATAAAATAAAAATATATAAAAAGTTAATAAAAAAAAATGTTTTAGGTATTTTTAACGTATTTTTTGTCTTGACGGTTTTTTTACGATTTTTTTCTTTTTAACTTGAAGATTTCTCCAAAAAAAAAGTTGGCAGCACTGCAGGTGACAGCATTGCTACAACAATTACAACACGCAAGAACAACAGGTATTTCTGTTTGTGTAATACTTTCGCTACTCCCAAAAACATCTGGCATAAAATAAAGAAAACAAATATGGCTAAAAACAGAAAACAAAAAAAACTAACACTTTTGAAAGTAAAACAACACAAAAAACAAACACACTATTTAATATTAAATAGTTCTTTAACACTTTTAAACTATTTTACGCAGATAAAACGGCGACAAAAACTCACTTTTTCAAATACAAAAAATTGTTTAACTTTTTCATATAAACTTTGGCTATTTGTAAACAAGTTTTTGACATTTTCAGGATATTAAGAATTTCACCATGAATAGAGCAAAAAACCATTAAATGGGTTCTTTTTTTTAGATATGTGTATGTAAGCACTTGTAAAAAATTCAAAATGAAACAACATAAATTTAGTTCTAGGCTTGCAATGGGTTAATGGATTACCACATATTGAATATCATTCGAAAGGCCTTTCCTAGCACTTTCATCCGGTACCCATATATATTATCTAGTATAGTAAATATTTTTGTGGTACCCATATTGACCATATATATTATCAAAACTTAAAAGGTGAATAACTCGTAAACCATACGAGACATAGCAAAAATTTTTGCATTTTTACGTATAGAGGTTAATATGAAATCATCCGTAAAAAATTTTTAAATTCCAGGCTGTTGTCATCTTGATTAGTTCCAAAATCTCATATTTAGAGACAATTCGCTGAAACTGGTAACACTGGTTCAATTTCCAAATGTAAGTTAACGTTAACGTGCCCTTGTTGATATTATATCAGATGAGTTCAAATCGGCAACAAATACAACAAAATACAGAAACAACAAGCATTTTGTTTGTGTAAAATAGTGTACTACTGTCAAATTCAGTCATCTTTTGTCCTGCACTCATCTGGTATAATTTCACCATGGTGCCGTTGTTTTTGTTTGAATAAAATTCAAAGCAAATTCAAAGTAATTCGCCTTGGCAGCCACCTTGTATGCGTTTTACTTGGCGCTTTTATTGAATACTATTTCAATAAATCATGGTCGACGGCGTTCGTGCAAGTTTTAGATTATCATCAAATTTAGAGGAACTTAGTCAGAATATCTCTAATTCTTATTTCACACAATCGTAAGATAAATATGTAGTATATATATGTAAAGATTTAAAATGTGTTTTTTCTTTAGATTTCAGGAACAACATCATGTTGATTGCTTTATACGCAGCAGTAAACTCATTAAAATTGTAGAAACTGTAGCCGAAAATTTTATTAAAAGTTGTCAGTCACCAAAAAGTCCTGAAAAAAGCTTCAATGCCATTGTTATTAAACTTCCATTCCTTTACTCAGATTTTTTTAGTCATCCTTTGAACTTGTTGCATTTTGTAATTGAAGAACCACTTCAATTTGCTGACGCTATTAAATATTGTGTGTTTGCTTTATTGAGGAATTTTCTTAAAGATTTATCTAATACTACCAGCATCAACAATATAACAAATATTGATATTGACCAAGTCCACATACATATACGTTTTATGGGTTTACCTCTTCAACGGGATTTGTGCTTTCAACCTCATTTAAACTCTTATCCTACAGGTCTTAGTGAAGTTATTGGTATACTGTCGGCATTGAAGGAGCCTGAAAAAGTTGTGTGAGTAAATGATGTCCAAATTATTGTCATATTTATCATCGTAAATGTGCATAAATTTAAATACTGATTATTCACATTTTACCAAAAATTCAATTGAGAAAGGGAAACAAAATTAAACATTCAATATTGTCTTTAAAAGTATTCTGTATTCATAATATTCAAGTGTATTCTATTTGATGAAGAAATGTACAAAATATCTAATAATTTCCATAAATGTGTTTTTTAGCCTACAGTCTGTGTGGTATTGCTCTACTGGTTGTGCACGGAATAAAATTACGGCACTTTCATTGAACGGTAATGAAAAAAAAAGTTAATTTGCATTGAGGGACAACTATTATTAATTTTTAACTACAGTTCCTACTTGTACAAGTTGCAGACATCCTATGAGTGAATACCCAAAGTTACGATATACACAAAATTACCACTTACTTCGCATATTACCTGCAGAAAGTATAGAATCTCCTCACAATCTGTGCAAAGTATTTCGTGCTATAAATGTACGAGCGTTGGATCACGTTTTTGATTGCAAATTGGTACTAGGAGATCGTTATTTTATAATTGGCCATCAAAGTTACTCTTCTGAAAGACAAGAATTTGAAGCATGGAATCTAACCACAATTTAGAATCCTTAAGAGAAATATCTAAGAGTCAGGTAGAAGCTTTGCTAAGATTCGATAGTCCTCCTGAAACCCCAAACGAACTGCTAAATCCTATAATATTAAGCGGAAACTCAATTCAGAAAGGCTGCAAAACTAGTAAAACTGAAATTGATGTTAACCCGAATAATAGCATAATCTATAATCGCGAGCCATTCGTCTCTCAATTAGATTCTGAAATTGATTTTTCAATTTTTCATCATGATTCTTCAAACTTGCAGTGGCGACTATCTGCTTCACACACACAACCCAATAAAAATGAGGATTCCATTATTGTAAGCACATGTGCGGATCAAACGACATTGGAACCTATTGAAATTTCGAACTTATCAATGGGGGATAATAAAAGGCATACAGAAGTGAAATACTATTTGGAATGTGGTAAAAGTAAGGAGAATGCTACAGATAACCTATGTAATGCATCTGAGAAACATCGAAATTCGGAACCTCTTAAAGTCAATAAAAGCTCACACGCTATGCTCGAGAAAGGTATTTGTAACGACTTTGAAGAAATAGACAATATTTTCCAAAATATTAATTTCGACAATATTTCAAACTTGGAAGAATTTCATTTAAATAAAATGTATAACCCAAGACGTATTCAAAGACAGGTAGGTATTTAGTATTAGTGTTTTATTAAATAATATGTTAATTTTTTTAAAGTGATAGGCTGATATTTACTGCTATTGAAGAACTTTTCAAGTCTAATAAAAACAAATTCCTAATAAGTATAGAATCTACTTTCAGCTTAAACATTTTCAGTGCCAAACACAATTAGAATTAAAAATGAGCTCAACAAATTTGAACGAACATATTACAGCTTCATGCCCAGCTCTTATAAGAAAACATAATCCAGTAGTTTGCAGATCACCGCAATTAAAGGAATTATATTCAAATATTTCGCAGAGTTCATTTCCTAAAAACGAATCTATAATAAATAGTGATTATGTGGAATTGAATAATATCTATTTGCCTGATATATCAATGAGAAATGATGATCAAGAAAATAATATGAGCTTCTCACTTGATACAAATCTTGATAACAACATGGTTGAAATTGACGATATTTTTGAGACACTCGATTTTGGACATTTATCTAATCATCCACATTCTATTCAAGAACAGGTACAATATATATTAATAATGTATGGGTTTAGAGCTTTAATTTAATAATCTTATCTACTTATTTTAGTCTCAAAATCAGACACCATCTAATCAAAACCATTTGACAAATCTTAAAGCGCTTGAAGAACATTCGATACCATTTACAGTTAGGCAACTACATGAAATTGTTAAAACTGAATATTCAGATTTTGCTTTTATTTATGCTTTAAGTTCTCAGTTATGCCAAGATCGCGTACCTATGGAATGTTTTGTTACATTAAAAATGTCTCTGCTTCTTAGTCTAGTTTCTATAGGGGTAAGTAAGTTAACTCATGATTTTTGGAATAATGATAATATTGTTTAAATCAAATATTTGATAGAATAATGTAGATCGTCATCCTATACCTATTGTCGCTATGACAAATGATACATACATGACCGATTACCTCATGAAAAATATTGGACAACTAGGGTCACGTTTTCTAGGTCCAGTTGATTGTGTAAAATCTTTTTCTAGTAATAATTGGATGGAAGCCGATCCTATACTATTGGCTCGGGGAGGGGTTTACTATGCAGGGGATTGGACTCGTTTGAAATTAAGAAGAACCGAAACCCTTTTTAAAAATATCGAATGTTTAAGCGTTGCTCTAGAAAAATCTACTCTCAGTTTTCCGCTAGAAACGGCTGTTTGGACTCATTGGCGTTCATTCAAGTGTGGTGCTAGAGAACAACAAATGTTTAATAAGTTTCTAAAGTATGTCATATAGGACTTAGTGCAAAAACAAATCATACTATTCATGTTTAAACCTTTTCTGTTTGTAAAAGAATTGCTGGCAAATGTTTTAATCATAATTGTATTATATTCATAAATAAAATAATAAATAACGTGAAGCTAATTGGTATATTTGGTGTGGAAAACGTCAGTTCAGCTTATAACTTTTATTATTTTTTGTGAATGCTTTTAATTTTACATCAAAAAGTAAGATGAAAATGTTGTCATTTTATTTTAGAGCTAGATACCTACATATTTTTTTTTTAGCTGGGTTTGAGGCTTTTTTTATTTTTTACAGGAAAGATGTATTAATAAAAAGTTGAGAATTACGATGTTCTTTCATGAAAGCAGATAAGAGGATCAACTACGTTTAGAGGCACACCATGATTGTTAAGAGAAATCTCTCAACTTCTTAACTTAAAAAAATAATTCTGATATCGTTTTAAAGATTGATCGTTTTATGGACTATTCAACACAAAAAAGTTAATTTTTTATTATTCCTAAGATACAATGCATTAAAATTTAAAGCTGTGTTAAAAAAAGTGAGTTTTAATATATGAGTGGTTTTTGTAAATCTAATATTTAGTTGGGCCTCCTTTGGACTTGATTGTTGCTTCTAAGCGGTGGGGCATGCTTCTTAATATAAATTTTTGCAAATTCTAATCTTTTTTTGTTTACGTTAGTTTGCAACGGGGAACTCTCCACGTTAACCTGCTTTGTACAGAGTATTTCATATGGTTTATGGATTGAAGTTTTCCTGAAAACTGCTTCTTTTCTTTGCACAATTTGAGCACGTTCACATCTTTTCTCAAGCTCTAAATTTCTAGTCTTTTCACACTGTTTTATGATGTTTCTTACACTTGTATATAGAATTGTTTTAAATTTACAGACTTCTAACGAAATTTTCGAACGATTACTCATTCTGCTGTTTTCGCCACGAAAAAATATCCAGATTAGTTTTGGACATTTGAAACTTGGCTAATATGCAATTAACAAGTTCATTGAAGTAAAAAATTACCATTACAATAGCAAATAAAGTGAAACATACGTATGTACCCAAACTTTTTTTTTACATAGATTTACGTTGCTTTTAAGTTTTTAATGCATTTTAAATCTTAAGAACAATAAAATATGAAATATTTTCTGTGTTGAATGGTCAATAAAAGATCAACCTTTAAAATGATATCAGAATTATTTTTTTAAGTTAAGGTGGAAATTAATTGAGAGATTTCTCTTGGAAATCATGGTGTAAATACATATGTACATATGTATATATGCATGTATATAAAATACTAAAAATACGACCGATGTGCAATTACTTGAATTTTGTCTATTAATTTTATATGTTTAAACTAAATACCCAATTTCATAGACAACAATTTAATTTTTTAGCTTCAAAATTAGGTAATGGAATATTTTGATTTTTACACTAAGTCCTAACAAAAGTTGAATAATAAAAATTTTACATATATGTACCTACATATGTAGTAGATCTAGGCTCATTGTTTCAATATAAATAAAAATACTTATGTATACTCGTATGTATATATATTATTATGATGGATGAAAAACTAGCAAATTGAATAATTGTTTACATAGCAATTGATTACATAACTACAAAAGTTCGTTCATTTACTTACATACATATTTAAAATACAATTTTTACAATTGAAAACAACAAAAACATCGTTAATATGTTTTATATAGTTTTTTACGAAAAAAATTTTGTTCTTTTGGAAATATTTCATACATCCCTGCAAATATTTTTGATATTTTCTGGCGATGATTACAAAATCCTTACGAATCGCTAACTATCGCCTACGCCTTACAACTAAGCGATGAATACGCGAGCGTAACAATTAAGTCAATTTTTTTTTTTCTAAAAACTGCTGATAACAATTTTGATGACTTTTACGATGTGAATCGCGCGCCATCGCCTACGTCTTACACCTAAGCGATGAATACGCGAGCGCACACAAGTAACGGGAAATATCCTCACAACAATCAAAATATTTTTGTATTCTTTATCGTTTAGAGAGATGAGTCATCAATGTTTTCTCGGTACATTTTTTCTTGTTGTTTTGTTCAGATAACGGTAAAAAAATATTTGGTTTCAAGAACAATTAGCAAAATTGTCAAAATTTTTAATTTTAGTCTAAAGATTCAATCCAAAAGAAGAAGTAGCTACTCCAAAGAGCAGCTACTAAAAATAAAATAAAAAATATAATTTGCGCGATTCGCCTAATGATCGCCCGCGAATCGTTTTAGCGAATCGCCTGACCATACTTTAATGATCGCACGCGATCAATCGCCGCGACTATACACAACTCAACCGCGATTCGCGGGCGATCATTAGGCGAATAAAAATGTTTCCAGGGATATTACGTATGTACATACATTCATACATATCTTAAAAATATTAAATTAAATTAATTTTAATAATAATTCATTGTGTAGCATTTTCAGGGAAAATAGATTTTTTGGTACGTTTATAACTTATAACATTTCTAACATATACGATATTTGTAATTGTTTTCTACATTTAATACAGTATTTATGATATATTAGATTAGTTAGATAGATTGCTGACTTTGCTTCCGTACCCCTAATTTGTTAATTTTCGCTAAACATGTTACACAATGGAAAATATCCAATATTAAGAGAAATATCAAGTAAATAAAACTGAACAATTTTAAATATTTTTATTTATTTCGAAACGATATGCCTAAATATACGCATAGATTGTAAAAATATATGAAGAAATAAACGTAACAACTATTTTAGCGAATGCAAACAAAGTCAAAAAAATTATAGTTAAGAAATAAATAAACATTTCTGTAAAAGGTGGCAAAATATATTTGATAGCGGTTACGCTTATCTCGTCAAATATTGAACCAATTAAATAAATATTTTGATGTCTTATAATAATATTTATTTTAGAATTTTTGGTATACCAATTTTTGTTACTGAAGACAATCATGAAGGCTTAGTTGATTATACTTTATATACGCGATCAATCGCCGCGACTATACAAAACTCAACCGCGATTCGCGGGCGATCATTAGGCGAATAAAAATGTTTGCAGGGATATTACGTATGTACATACATTCATACATATCTTAAAAATATTAAATTAAATTAATTTTAATAATAATTCATTGTGTAGCATTTTCAGGGAAAATAGATTTTTTGGTACGTTTATAACTTATAACATTTCTAACATATACGATATTTGTAATTGTTTTCTACATTTAATACAGTATTTATGATATATTAGATTAGTTAGATAGATTGCTGACTTTGCTTCCGTACCCCTAATTTGTTAATTTTCGCTAAACATGTTACACAATGGAAAATATCCAATATTAAGAGAAATATCAAGTAAATAAAACTGAACAATTTTAAATATTTTTATTTATTTCGAAACGATATGCCTAAATATACGCATAGATTGTAAAAATATATGAAGAAATAAACGTAACAACTATTTTAGCGAATGCAAACAAAGTCAAAAAATTATAGTTAAGAAATAAATAAACATTTCTGTAAAAGCTGGCAAAATATATTTGATAGCGGTTACGCTTATCTCGTCAAATATTGAACCAATTAAATAAATATTTTGATGTCTTATAATAATATTTATTTTAGAATTTTTGGTATACCAATTTTTGTTACTGAAGACAATCATGAAGGCTTAGTTGATTATACTTTGGAACAAGCTTCAGTAAGGATTTTTGAATCAACGGTAGACCATTTATCTATTAATGAAGATGACATGCGCAGTTTTCTTGTTTATGTATCACAAACTAATCTAGATTTATCGCCAGAAGCGGCGCTTTTGTTAAAAGACTATTTTGTGGCCTCGCGATCATCTAGACAAGGTAAGTTCCTAACACTTTGCTACATTTCAAATACATGGATTGGATGATCTAAATAATTTCATTATCAGATGTATTTAAATTGCTCTGTTTAAATGAAACATACCTTTGTATGCTCTCCTAGTATATACATACGTTGGTCCTGTCTGGTATGTCTCGGGGTAGCCTCCTATTGTCAAGCACAGTGTTACCACACTGTAGCAGCATTAACATATTGTAGCTGCTGGAAATTGACAGGGCAGAAGAAGAGTTTCGAATGTATTCGCTACAGCAATTTGTGACAAACTTGAATTCGCGATGATTCTGATTCTGTATTTTTCTGATTTTTCATTACATGTATGTATGTATATACATACATATAGATATATAGGTACATATTGAAATTTTAAATATTTATAAAATTTCATTATTAACCAAATTGTAGTGAAACAATAAATTTTAATGCTATAATGCTATATATGTAATGCTAAATATGTATATCAAATATTCAGGCATGTGATGGAAATCGAAAATGAAAACGAATGAGTTTTTGAAGTCAATTTTTTCGTAATATTTTTGTATTGAAAAACTTTTATCACATAAAATATAAAGATATTCATTCGGCTACTAAAGAGAATCTTAAAACAAAAATTTTAAAACTTAGATTATAAATGCATTAAAATTTATTTCTAAAACTGCTTCGCTTTCGATTTCCATCACATGCCTGATTAATGAAATTTTTTTTCTATGGATATAAAAAAAGTTCTAGATTTACTTTAAATTACAAAAAAGCGCACAGATTTATACAATTTACCAACATATTTTTAAATAACATGAATTGAAATTTATATTCACAATTGTTTCTGTTTATATAACTTCTTTCAATTAATAGGTTATTTTCATTATTATTTTTTATTTCCAGATTGTCTGACTAAACAATCATATGTAATTCTTAAACAATTTGCGGAGTCTTTTGCAAAACTTTCCATGCATAAAGAGGTTTTATCGGATGATGCAGTAGCGGCTATAATATTGTGTGAACATTTTATTCAAAATGTTTTTAGTTCTAATGATAATTCTCCGCCACATTTTGGTAATTTTACTTTCGTTGGTGAAGTTGATAAATATTTTATGCAGTTTAAAGAGTGGCTAAATTCCTATTTAGAGAAATGCGCAAAGGAATAATTTGTTACATATTACATTATTATAGCAGTTGCGGCCGACTAACTGCTGCTTATACCGGTAAGAAGTTATTAAAAACAAAAAAAATAATAAAATAAAATTCTGTACTAAGGATTTGTTCATTTACATTTTTATTGATTAATTAATAATTAATAATCTATATATATATATATATATATATATATATACATATATATATATATATATATACTGGTAAAACCAGTACCTCTATATCTCCAAAACAAATAAACTTAGATATAATATTTTAAATTCGTCCGCCTTTAATCAAAAAAAGAGCCGACAGGTGTCTGGTATTTTTTTGAAATTCAAATTCAAGTGACTATATGGGGTAAAAATATTCCCCGTAGAACGCTCCGTTAACATGTATATCTCCCACATAGATAAACATAGAAATACTATATTAAATGCATCTGGCTCAGATCAATAAAAACTAGAATTTTTTTGGTACTTTTTTGAAATTCGAATTCCTATGGCCTAAAAATTGTATTCTTTTTTGGTACTTTTTTATCGAAATGTATTTTCTCACTAAAAATTTCATGAACTATTATTTTCAAATAGTACGTATTATGGATAATTAATAGGTACATTTTTCAAAATTATTTTTTCACGGGTGCCAAAAAAGGGACAAAACGGGGTAAAAACGGACATTTGATATTATATATTCAATTTAAAAATAAAAAATGATAAAATATTCTTCCATCTACACAAACCCAAAATATGCTATTCATGACTCAAATATAAAGGTATAAAAAGGGCCAAATTTCAGTACACTTATATTGGTACTTTTTTTCTATTTTCGCAAACTATGCATCTGATCATGTTATTATCTTGGGCAAAGTTGTTGTGCATGAGCCCGGGAAGGTTTCTGAGTTGGTAGGACCACGCCTACTTTAACGCCCACTTTTAAAATTATTAAATTGATTAATTGCTTCTGCATGGCTTTTTACAGATTTACTTTAAACAAGTTGTATACACGTCTTACTGAAGGCGAGGTAAAAATGAAAGTGCCACGCCCACTTTCATGCCCCATCTCAAAAATAAATGTTTGTATGTATGTCCTTTATAGAATCGTAAACTATGTATTTGATCATGTGATTATATTTGGCAAAGTTGTTGTGCATGAACCCAGGAAGGTTTCTGAGTTGGTATGAACACGCCTACTCTAACGCCTACTTTTTTTAATTAATTACAACGTCTCACGGGACCGCTGGACCGATCTTACTAAAACTTTGACGGGATATAACTAACACTCCGGCATGACTATGAATACTTTTTTCGACCGCCTACTTTTTTCAAAATGAACAAAATCAATAAAATTATACAAAATGAATTGAATATTTGTGTAATGCCTTTCTTTCAATTTAATTTTAATTGGTGGCGTAGCAACGCGAGCAAATGCCAGCTAGTTTTTTATATGAATGTAGCATAGAAATTATAACTTTATTTCACTAAACAAAAATATGTATATACACAGCTATAGACAGAGAAATAGCGCACTTTACTGTTCTAGTAGTGATTAAATTCTTGTTTTTTTCTCGATGTACAAACGTTTTTCATTTATTTCATTTCATTTAGTTATTTATAAAAGTCTATCGATACACAAAATATCCTTACAGACTATTCGCTTAAAATAATTATAACAAATATTTTAAATATATTGTTTAAATATTGTTAAAATTTTACTTTAGAAAAACTAAAATCTAAAACATAGTTCTCATTAATTTATTAAACATTTTTTATGTTCTAATCAGTGGTTCATTCAATGAATAATTAGTTTTATGGTAACTAATAAAGAAGTAATCATGATATCTTAATGATCTTGAAAGTACATTAATATTATTATATACAGCCATGCCACTGAACTCAATTCCGATCGAAAGTGGTTTTGATTCCGTAAATTTCGTCTTTAGAAAAGGAAAAACGATTTTTTTTTTCAGAATGAAACCATTTTAGATTTCTAAAGTGGAATTGTTATTTTTTATGATTGAATACTAAAGAAAATAACTCATGCTACTAATTTTTAATAACAATTAAATAATTAATTTTATTATTTCATTGTTGTTTTATTATCTCATTGATTTTTAAATAAAATGTTAAAAATGTCAAAGTTGGTGTCAGCAAAAAAAAAACTTTTGTCGTTTTCAGATACATTCCTTCAATTTCTTCTTCGTAGCTTTTCAACTGTGTTTTGATGTCTTTGTTCATTTAAAACAGCAACAATTTAAATTCCGGGCATTTTTGAAAAATTTTGTTCACTTTTATTTAAAATTTTTTTGTTAGCGCTCTTTCTGTTCGCATTTGTAATACCTTTTATTACAAAAATCATGTTTTTTGTTTTGTTTACCCAACGTTACCATATTTAAGTTAAAAATCCAGATTTAAAATTTTTTTGGGAATAAACAAAATCGATCGGAATCTAGAGAACGCAAAGTAAAAACGATTTGCGAATACGGAATTGAAACCATCCCGATCGAATTCTGTGACATGCCTGATAATAACAACTCAGGACATTTTATGTTGTAATGTATTACATTAAATAAGAATAAAATAGATTGGAATAATCTTCTACTCTCGAGTGTTAGAATATCCAACTTATTACAACGGGTAATGTAAGACGACATATGAAAGAGTAAATTTTGTAAATTTTCGTTGAACTCTTTCCAAATGATTTATATGTATGATATAACAGGGGCTCCATATAATTGAAGCATATTCGAGAACGGATCTAACAAATGAGAAGTATACAATTTTCCGTGTAAATTGATTAACAAATTCAATACTAGTTCTTTTAACAAAAGCCAAAAGAGAAAATGATTTAGGAATAATATAATTTAGATGATTAATGAAAATTAATTTACTATCAAATATAACTCCTAAATCCATAATATCATAACTTCTTGTAGCAATATGGAATGTATGGAGTATTTAACAAGAACGGTCTGTCTCACTTTGTGAAAACAAAGATAAACACATTTATCAATATTAAGTAGTAATTTATTACGATTAGACTATAAAACTAAATTATCTACATTTTTTTTTGCAAATTAAATGCATTTTGACAACATTTAACACGATACAAAATCTTTATATCATCAGTAAAAATTTACAATTATCAAAGCAAGAAGAAATATCATTCATGTAAAGCCTAAAACATATAAATAATCATCGATATTAACATAACAAACTCTGTCGTGTACGTAAGAACTCAACCAGTTCAAAAAATTTTAATTAAAACCAATTTTATCTAATTTAGCTAGCAGGAGATTCTATCAAAAGCTTTAGAATAGTCTGTATAAATAGTATCTACTTGATATCCTATTTCAAAATTAGATATACAACAGCTTAATTCGTGGTCGTTGATCGGCCCCGTAAAAAACCATGTTGTTCCTCAATTATGATGGGTTCAACAAAAAAATATAATTTCTTAATTATCGCACGTTCAAAAAGCTTCAATAATTTCGATAATTTAGAAATTGGTCTATAGTTTTCATCATTACATTTATTACCAGATTTAAATACAGGAGTTATAGATGAAAGTTTCCATTTATCTAAAAATATTCCTTCCTTTAATGATTTATTAAAAATCAATTGTAGAGGTTAACAAATTAAAGAAGAACAACGTTTATAAAATAAGAACATAAACCATCAGAGTCACAGCCTAAATAGTTCTTTAGAACAGATATAGCAGAAACAACATCAGAAATAGAGAACTGAATGTTTTAACGGAGAATTGGCCTACTAAACGAATAATATCCAATACTAAAGAATCAAAATTAGCTGATGGTAAAGTAAAATTTGATTTAAAATACTGCCCAAAAAGATTTGCAGACTGAGTGGATGAGTTAGACACATTTTCTTTATAAAAAACCGAGGAAGGAACAGAGGATTTACCGCGTTTAGATTTTATAAATTTTATAAATGACAATAATAGAGTCCTTGAAACCAATAATATATTGATTATATAAATATCTATTAAGAAAATTAAATTCACTCAAGTAAAAAAAAAAAAATCATTTCTTAAGTTTTTGAGTTTTTACAAGCCCTTTGTATACCAGGGTAACTTATAAACCCTATCATTAGACCCAGGTACATACAAAGAAAATAATTCAGACATTTTCTTAAGAAAAAGATCATAACATCCAAACAAATTTTCCTCAAGAAAAGGGTCAATCCAATCTACAGAGTTAATAAAATCATAAATTACATCAAAATTACAGTATTTGAATTATAAATAATTCTATTAGAATTTCTTATTTGATTATAAGCATAAAAATTCACAATATTTCACATTCAGGTAATGTACAACTAATTTCAATAAAAATAAAAACTAAATATAATATTCTATTCAATTTATTAGGAATATGTAGTAATAGATTGTCCTAAATTGAGACTAAAAAAAAGAGTCAATTAAATTTATTTCGTGCAAGCAGTTAACATTTTCTGGGTAAACAATGGATCATCATTACCCGAACTAAAAGAACATATCAATTTGTATTAAGTTTTGGATATTATCAATTTACTTAAATTAAAATCACGAAATTCTGATTCAGTAAAATTAGAATCATATAAACATGTTGTATTATTAATATGTTTCTCATAGAGTATATCACTACTATTAGGAGGAATATAAGAAGCACAAATATAAATATTATTATTGTAACTACCCGAAATGTCAATACATAACTGATCTAAAAGAGAATCATCGAGAATCTCTATCTTTTCTAAATACCTGATACATATTTAAATCAAAAAATTGACCATCATAAAAATTGTTATTAAGTTTAAAATTGATTTTATTAACATCATCTAAATTAACATATTTTTTAATTAATTTTTAACATGCTATATGTTCTTAATCTGATCTTCTGTTACAGAAGGTTTAAATGATGATAAATGTACCCATTGCTTCCGAATAATAACATCTAGTTCACTGTTATTAATCTGACCAAAAAAAAATCTTTTTTGTTTATTACTCTTTTTATTTTTGAAACATTAATCCATTCAGACTCTTTCTGCATTTCATTATTATCAAAAGCGGCTCTAGATGTAGATGGATAAACATTTGTCTGCATTTTAATAAAATTTTAATAAACATTTAACACACATTCCTCATTTATTTCAGTCATTATATTTCTCAATGACTTGAAAGGATCTAGTTTACTTTTTTAAACTATTGCCTTATCCTCAAGAGCTTTTGTCATTCTCGGTGGCTTCTTCCGATCTTACTTTACATTATGTAAATTTGCATCTGATTTAACATATTTAATGACATTATAAACCATCTTTCGAGAACATCCAATTATTTTAGTTATTCATGTTTGCTTTGTACCTTTAGTTGAAGTTCCCAAATGACCCATTTTTCTCAACTGAGCATTTTGGTTGACACTATTAACGATAAACAATATGTTTGGTAAATTATACAAGAATTTGCCACCAAAGAATTGCATATTATCATTCCATTTTTCAATATACATAATACTTTTGACACTTCATAGAACATTATTGCGCTATTTCTCTGTTTATAGCTGTATGTATATGTAATTTAGATGTTTGACTTCCATTATAACTTTTGCTGGGTATGCTTATCAGTTTTGGATAGCAGTTTCGAATTAGATCTCTTACCTACAATTTAGGGTCACCCATGCACTGGGATATGCCACAAGTCGGCTTATTAGATTGATAAAAACGAAACACGAAATAAAAATTTTATCCGAAAATTTGTCATATGGAAATTAGTTTGTATAGCCGTATCAAATATGAGTTATTGGCATTTTCAATATATATTATTCAATTTAGATTTAACCTATTACAAAATAAAATTTTAACTGAATTTTATTTCAGATACTTTATTTCATGATATTTATTTTGTTATTAATTGAAAATTTTAAATGAAACTATTACTTTTTTTTTTAAAGTAAACTTGTCTTAATACTCGATATACATATGTACGAGTACATAGATTAGTAATTTTAATGTAAGTTGAACAGTGCAGTTAGCAATTAATGCATTTAATTTTACAACAATAAAATTATAAAAACAAGTAACGATAAAAAAACTCCTTTTCTAAAAATAAAATAAATGTTTATCACGTAATTTACTTAAATCTAAATAAAACATTAAAATAATATACATACTTAAATTAAAATACAATTTAAATGAACAAAATAATTTTAACTAAATGTTAACTGATTTGAAAAGTGAAAAGGTGCTAGGAAAATGTAAATAATTTATTTATTACTGTATAACTTTGGTATATTCTGCTTACTCCTATGATAATTACTGATGCCAAGTCATTATCGGTTAATGTGTACTTGAATAAGTGAAGAACAAGTGGATTTTGGGTTACCTACGAGTATTACCAATCTTTTATTAAGCTGCATATTTTCTGTAGGGTGTATGCTTAATAATATTGATATTTGCTAATTTGAAAAATATATAGGAATTAATGATTTCAAAAAATACTTATGTAAATATTTTCACAAATTTAAATATTTATATACACCGTGCTAACGTGAAAAACTCACGCAAAGGGGCTTACCAGAGATTGGAAACATATGTAGTTGAGTAATTGATCACGGTTTTGAAAATTTTAAAACTTTCCCAACTATGGGGTTCTTTTTGAGAACTTTTTGTTTGTGATTTCACGCAGTTAACATTTACTAGCGCAGTAATTTTTTAATGGATTTTAATATGTTTAGAGAAAAAAAGTTACATGTACTTCTCATAAGTTCCAAACAAAAAAATTATATTTGTAAGATTATTATTGTAGGTTAGATTATTTTTAGTTCAACTATCTATACGAAAAATATTTTTAAAAAAATTATTGCTGGTATTGTGAGTGCGGCTTAAGTTTATTGAACATTTTGAAAAATGTTCGAGAATTCACAATTTATTTACTGCTGATAAACACAATTTATTTCTAATAGCAGACTTAATTTAATTTTAAAGTAGCAGTGAAAGTTAATATCTACAATTGATTGTTATATATGTAGTTATAAAAATGTTAGTGGTGTTAGTACTAAACGATTTAATATAATAAAAATGATTTTTTGGTTAATTATGATTTTTGCTTACAAATTTATGTAATTGTTTTAATTTTATAAACTTGAATTGGCATTTAAATTATAATGTAATAACGTGGGAATACCCAATTCATCATATAAAAAAACATTTGTTCTGGAAAATTAATTTTATTTTTTCTGCATAAAATTGCAAACTATTTAATTTTTAGATAAAATTTGTTTACTGCTCTTATAAAGCATATGACTACATATAGACAAAATATATTATTGATAGGGGCAAATTAATCTCAAAAAATGTATATTAAAAGTGTTCATTGAGTAATTGGCTATTTGACTATTCCCTTGACCTCTTCCAGTCCACAATATAACTTCATAAAAATGTGCATACATACATTGTATATATTGTCCCATAACTTTTAAGTTATACAATGTACAACTTTTTATTTAATTTTAAATAAAAGTAAATTATCTTTGAAATTGTACATACATATGTACATATGTACATGTTTTTTAATTTCAATAATTGAAATGTTAAATAATGAAGTACAAAGTTCAAAGCCATACATACATATCTCAAAAACAAACATTTTTAATATTCTTAAGAAATATGTAATTAAAACTCTCTAACTCAGCAAATGTTGCATGTTTTAAAGAAAATATTTGAATCGGAAAAAGTCTGGTGTTAAATAACAATGAAATTGGCGATGTTGTCCGCTTTGAGATGGATTCTTCCTATGTGATTTCTCAATTGATTATCGCAAATTTTTAATAATAGATACTTCATCTTTTCACATGACTATTTTGATATTAATTTCATTTGCGAATTTTAATAAAATATCCAATAACAATCATAGTTCTTGATTTAAGGTAATGAGTTCAATACAATATACTTCTGTACATAATTTTGCAACGGTTTTTTTTACAAGATTATTTTTTAAATCTGTTTTATATATCGATTATTTTTCATTCTAAATTGTACAATTTTATTAATTTTGCATCGATTATTGTAATATGTACTTGTTATTTGAACGAGAACTTTGTGTTAGGATTCGTTAAGTGCGTGAAGTTTTTTTTTGTATTTTATAGCACAGTGATATTAATCTTTTTGTAAATTATTCTTTTTTCTGCATTGTTTGTTTTATTGGGTTTGTCTTATTTAAAAATCATATGGAACGCAATTTCAAAGAAAAGAAGTAAAGTTGTAAAATGTCCTCTCCTTTTTTGGCAGTTTCGAACTCTAAACATCAATGACTGTGTCGTTCTTCTTCATTTCCATAATATGTGTTTGCTTAAGTTTTTCCTGCATCTGGGTAAGCATATCTTGCATACGGCGAATTTCTTCATCTTTTTGTAATAGCAAACGGTCGGTTTCGGATATTGCAGCTTCAAATCCATTTGTAGAGCTGATTGAATCACGCTTCAATTTGCCACGTTCTCGCAGGGCATGTTGGGATATTTGTGAAATACATTGTGCACGAAAGTTTTCATAATGAACATCTTGTGTAGTGTCTTTTAGATCTTGCATGTGTGTGGAAATTAGGAATGTCCTTAATTTTATGAAATCGCTGTGCTCTGGGTCTTCAACATTGACTACTCCCCAGGGGTACTGCCGCCCACGAACTTTTTTCCCAGCAATGTCTAGAATCGTATTGCTTCCTACCACAGCAAACGGTATAGAAGCTTTTAGATCACGATCCTGTTGCTTGAAATCCTCATCCTCGTCTGAATCGCACTCTGGAAATTGATATAACTGTATGTGACTCTCTTCCAAATCTCTTAAAATACGTTCCTTTAAATTTCTAACTTCGGTCTTAGTCAAACAATCTGATTTTCCAATTACTAAGACAATATTTACTTTTCGATGTAATCGCCTCAATAAATCCAAATCCATTTGACGTAAACTGCATCAATATAATTTATATAGATATTAGACTTAGACAAATTGTTAAACACCTATTAACATACCTGTGTCCCCAAGGTGGGACGAAGTATAAACAGCAATGCACTCTATTATCTTGTATGTTTCTCCTGTTTAATCCACTTTCATCCGTAAAATATTGTCGAAACTATAGGAATTTAAACAGTTGAAATTATTTTTTAGTTTTTATAAAAATTAAAAAAAAATTGTCTTACCTGTTCATCGATATACGCTGTACATACTCTCCAGCTGTCTTCACAATTTATAGAATCTCCGAAACCAGGCGTATCAACTACAGTCAATCGTAAGCGAACACCTCTTTCTTCTATATCCATAGTTTTCTTTTCAATTCGTGTAGTTTTTTCGATTTTGTCTTCCACTGGTGGAAAAATTCGATTCTTATATAAGTCTCCGAGGAATAAACTGTTTACCAATGTTGATTTTCCTAAACCTGATTCGCCGACCACCATAAGAGTAAATTCAAATCCTCTCTTTACTGATTTTCTGTGGACTTGTTCTGGTAAGGTAGCAAAGCCTATATAATCGCGATCCTTGTCAAACGAAGGTGTTTTAGCTGGAAATATATTTGGAATTGGATTAGAACATCCATTTGTTTGTTAGATTTATTGGGTCTTTAAATTGTGCAACACATATGAACATCAAAACACTTAAATATGTAGTTTGTACTATTTTGGGGAGATAAGCTAGAACCTAAGCAAATTTCCCTGTTTACTTAAGCCAGCCATTGGGAGTGTAAAAAAAATATGTTTTCTACTTTAAAATAAAAAACTGAGTATATCCTTTCGATATTGATATATACAGTATTAAAAAAAACTAAAAAAAGAAAGGATAATAAAAATAAATAAGCATTATTTCGTTCCAAAATCACCAACTTTAAATACGTATAAAAAAATCTCTCACTGAACTAAAAAAAACCCTGAAGGTTTTGTTATGGATAATATAAACTTTCATTTGCAAAGTTCGATTTTGTATCACTGTGGTATTGATTGAAGAATACTATCCGCACTTAGAAATGTTGGTACATGCATTATTAAACCCAGTTAAAAATGATATTTAAGCATTATCTCTGTAATAATGATAGTACATAATTCAAATAATATTAATTTATATTCTATTCATCTTCTTAAAGTAATGATGATCCAAACAAACGAACTATTATTACTGTAATCCCAAAAAATAGCAGAATTTAATAAAATAAGAAAAGTAAACACAAAGCAAATTTGTTAACTTTGGGAATTGTATATCTGTGCCTTCAATATAAATTATTATAAAACTGCCAGTGTTTTTGATAATGCGATAGATACAGCAGAAAGGCGCGCCCCACTTTTAATTAACAGCTTGCAAATTCGTTCCTTTGCAATAAAACATAATTACACTTAACACTCATTGTCACTGCTTCATATTATTTTCTCCAATAGGATAAATCTACTTACACATTATGATACCTTTTGTCCAATTTGATTTATTTCAATTATGTATTTGTAGGAAATTAAAACAATGTAAACATATTCCGCAAAAAATATTCTAATTTAAATCAATAATTTTTCCTAAATTATCCCCGAGCCTTTTGTGAACACTTTTTTTAAACTTATTATTATGTTTTCTCTTCGCTTTCCAGTAAAGAACTATAGATTGTGTCAATTTTTCGTTTCAACTAGAGTTCTTAAAAGGACAACCGAAGTCATAGTCATGCATCTGCAATACATATAAATTTATTGGAAACTAAAAATATGTATATATGTACGTTTGTACGTATAGGTGTACATACATGAAAACATACATGTGTATGTATAGTACATACATACTTATTGAGCAAATGTACAGTGAAAGCTTTTATACTTCAATCATGTTGTTGTTTAAATGATAAAAGTATGTATTTCTCTATTAAGTGTTGAATTAAATTTATATTGAAGATGTTAATTATTTGACAAAAATAACTTCCCTTTATAAACAATTTATTATCATTCCAGTGAGAATACAGAATTCGGTTTGCGCATGTCCTATATATAGACTCTAACTTGTTTTATTCCACTTTTATTTACAATCTACAGTGGGTGACCAAATTATTAGTTACACTATAGTTTTTCTTATTAATTAAGATTCAACCGCTTTTAATACGTATATAAATCTGTTTCTTGTACCAGATGTTTTCGTATTTTAATTCTGGTAATACTGTTAAATATTTTGTGCGTGTCAACAATGATTGGTAACATTAGAGTGCAGTTGTAGATCATTCTGCTCTGAAGTGTGAAATATGCAATTTTGACGTTATACAAACAAAATCTTATAGAGGCATTGATTAAAGTCTGGCATCACGATGAAGAACTAAAAAAAATGTTCCAAAATGCATTCAGAGCATGCCAAAAAGGGTGCAAGCTGCAATTGATGCCAAAGGAGGTTCTACGAAATATTAAGATTTTTTTTCAAAAAATTTGTTTTCCTCAAATATATGTTTTTAAAACAAAAGAATTTATTTTTAATTGAAATAGAAACACTTAATTTACCTAAAAGAACAAATAAAATGATAAATTTTCACTATTTTAAAATGTTATACGGCTTCAAACTAAACAATTTTGCATGTGTAACTAATAATTTGGCCACCCACTGTATTTTACAATAATTAGTAAATTTGAAATATCACATCTGTAATTAAACTACATTATATGTATGTCCATACATATGTGTGCGTGATAAATATAAAAGCATAAAACGTTAAACGAGTTTAAAGCTTAATTTAATGTTTCATTTTCTATATTTGAGGTCTAATACATGAGACCTATTCAATCTTCTAATTTCATTTGTTTCATCTAATAAAGAAATTGCTAATGGGTTTTGATGATTGCTTAGCCTTTTAATGTACCTTCTGTTTATATCATTTAGTGTAAAGGGTACTCTATGAATTTGATTGCTCGTCATAAACCATGTAGGGTCGTTCCTTAAAGTTTTGGACTGGTAACGTTGTAATATTTCATTATTTGAATTACTGGCTGCATGTAACATGACTACATTTTTCTGTATTTATAGTAATTTTTCATTTGCTTATTCATTGCTGCAACGTGTTTAACGCTCTTTGCATTACCTATGTGGCTTCAATATGACATTTAGTGGGTCCAAGGAACTCCGCTAAATATTGGATATACATATACTCAATGTTTCGTCATCAACTTTGACATAAAAAGAACGATGGTATATATACTCGTATGACTTTAGCAATGCAAAATATACAACTGGTAAATTTTACTTAAGCTTAAATAGTAGTCCTTCGTGCCACACTCTGCCGAATGCCTGCTTTATGCTTTAGGCCAATACATTGGCACTTAAAAAGTTCTAGTCCTTTAGGATTAGAACCACCATGGATGCTTAGCATTAAAGTCTCCGCCGACAATAAACTTGCCACCAAGAGGTTTGAAAAACATCGTATAATTTTGCGCACTTAAACTGTGTCGTTGTAGACAATAAATAGTATAAAGGTATAAGGTAAGATAAAGCTATTCCAGCGTGGGCTTTATTATCTAACATTTCTATCTCTCTTTTGTGATTGGATGCTCCATTAGCATTCCATATTGCAATTCGTAAATTTATTTCCATAATTCTTCCATAAATCTTGGCATCGTATAAAACATTTTGTCCATCATACTTTGCAACCTTTCTAATAACCTAATTTCCGGACTGGTAGTCTAACTGCTTGAGAATATGTTATCCCTGCGGTACTGGCGTGATTATAAGAAGTTGGGTTTGCGCAGATGGTTGTACATTGCGTGTTTGCATATACATATATACGTTGTTGATTATTGGTGCTTATTTGTTGCAATCTTTGGTAAAAAGGGCAGTATGATTTTGAAAACAGTTGACACATTTTGGTGGCGTTTCCAAATTTTTTTACATTCCGCAGTGTGATGGTCAAATCCGACCTGCCATCGGTGGCATTGAATAAAATCGACAGTTTTTCGTGGTGCCTCAACTGTGACGATTGCATTGTTAATAAGTTTTATTTTGAAAATATGTATCTATTTGTCGGACTAGGATCAAGATCTACAAAGAACATTGGCAATGGCAACTTGGTACCTCTAATTTCTGACATTGATAACATTTCGAACCAAATGACCAGTGTATATGGTGTATACCTTTTATAACTACTCTATAAGCTCGCTCCTGTTTCAGCTGAAAAGTGTGATAATTTATATTCTAACCATTAACCTTACTTCATTATATCTCAAACACTTATAACTATAATCTTTTATTTCATCACTTAAAGTTTTAAACATTTAATTAACATTAGTAACTCCAGGAATAAACATAAATTGGCGGGGCTTCGTTGCGTTATTGTCTTCATCGCCTGCTTTATGATCATATTCACTATTTATTTTTTATTATTAACTTTTGACTCATCGTTAGCATTTATTTTCTTATCTTGATGCATATTGTTAAACGTCGTTTGGTTGTTTTTGTTTTGTTGCTCGAAGTGCACGACACTTTACTAATGCTGATTTTCGTAATACATACAGCTTTCACCATTCGAATTGTCAAAAAAAAAAAATGACAGTACGTGTTATCTATGGGAAAAAACTTCTAAATGAATCACCCTATACAAAATCGTGCGTGTTTTATAGAACACGTGGGACCATAAATCGGTTTATAAGGTTACATTAGTTAAACTAGTTTTCTTTAATTTTAACAAAACTTACAATCACAAGTAAAATCATTAGGTTTGCCAAATTTAAAATAAATAAAAATTTAAATTTCGTTACTCCAGGGAAAATTAACAATTAGGAATAAACAATATTTTATTGATGTAAGATGCATTTTAAATATTGTGTCCTACATTAATATTTTTTGTTGTTTATTGTATATTCCATCCTGGAGGCATGAATCTGCCAAATATAACTAAAGACTCAAGCTCAATTTCATTTGGTGTCATATGGCTGCTACTGCATTGAGTTTCTAGATATTAATTATTTACAGTTTCTAATTATTAATTATATCTAGTTTCTAGATATTATTATTTTATGAAGACAAAGTTTTTACTACTTGTATAGATAGGTGGTAGGTATATTCAACCAATAGAGATCATTAAGAAAAGTTTGGTATGTAAACGGACTATCTGAGGCCTTTTTTTTTAGGAATACTTAAAAGTCAGCCAAAAAATATATCTAATATGATCCTATTGTTTTCTACGTAAAAATATACATGTACATACATACGAGTATGTATGTACATATATTAAATATTTTCGAAAGTCTTTTTTCAACTTCCGTTACACAAATTAGAAAAATGTTAATAAAGTGAGTATAATTATATTAAGCATTTATAAAAAGTTATTATGGCGTGTTGTACTCATTACGTCGCATTACAAAAGAGAAAATCGTTCAATATGTTTAATTTTCTGCTTTTCAATTGAATTCGTTTTCTTTTTTTTTTGTCTTATTGTCATTATATTTATCATTATAACAAGTGTCAATTAGAGCGATTTGTGTTTTAGTTGACACTTTGGTAATATTATTTATAATATTCATAAAGTTGGATTCACCCATTCGTTTTGAACAATATATTTGTTCGGACAATGTATTTTATACCCTACACCACCATAGTGGGGAGGGTATATTGGTTTTATGCTGATGTTTGTAACGCCCAGAAATATTGGTCCAACACCCACCTTAAAGTATACCCACCTATAAGAATCACTTTCTGAGTCGATTTAACGATGTCCCTCCGTCTGTCTGGCTGGCTGGCTGGCTGTCCATGTAAAACTTGTGCGCAGAGTACAGATCGCAATTTGAAGATATTTCGATAAAATTTGGTACGTGAAATTTTTTCGGCCCAAGGACGCATGTAATAGAAACTGGTGGCAATCGGTCCATTATTTCAACTGGCCCCCATACAAAAGTCCTCCCGAAATAGGAGTTTAACGATCCTAAATGTTTTAATTATGCAAGTATCCAAACAAATTTCACCAAAAATGAGTGATAAATGAAGCCAAATCAGATCTACAAGTTTTGAGCAGATCGGTCCATAATTAATCATAGCTCCTATATAAGGCTTACTTCCGAAAATCACTTTAAAGAGCATAACTCTCAAAAATGTTAGTATCCAAATAATATTTAACGAAAATATATTTCATATGTCTAAAAAGAATACGGTACAATTTTATTATGATCGGTCCATAATAAGTCGAAACTCCCATGTAAAACCCTCTCCGTAATTCACTTTAAGCTCCATAAAAAATATTTATATCGAGATAAAGTTTAACACATATAATATTTATATTCACAAAAATCATGACACTAAATTTTTGGATGATCGGTCCACAATAGGTTATATCTCCCATTTCTGAAAAGCTGTTTTACACATATACTGGCTCGGGCTTGACCGACTATACTTTCTTACTTGTTTCACATGAAGTTTGACATCTCTCTTTTTGCGGGAGAGAGAAAATATTTTTTACGAACAACCCTCAGTTTGAAATGATTTAATTTTATATTTTGTCTGGACAAAAATGAACCGAGTTGCCAATAGGTTACATTTTTTCATACAAATAATAATGCCTTATGTATTTCCATGGCCATCAGCAAAAGCAACTTTCGCTTTTCATTCATTTTGAATACACAATATTTTAAAATAATTTAATATTTGTTTTTTAGCACTTATGTAAAAATCAAAGCAAAATAAATCAATGGCCGCACTTGTAAAACTAATAGATTTTATTTACATACGGCAGCTTTGGTTTTGCAGAAAAATCGTTCGAAATGGGTGAATCGTGCTGCAAAAAACTCTCAGTAAATAGATTTTTCTCCGGACAAAATTTTTGTTCGGTACAGATGGGTGAATTCACCTTAATGGTCAGTTTTTAACTTGATATTTAAATACGAAATTAGTTAATTTTTCTGAAACTTAAGTTGTATTTTAATACGGTTTCATTTTTTCAGTCTCAAATTAAGTTTGGTATTTAATTATGATAAAAGTATGGTAGCACTATTAAATCTCAAACAAATATAAACAACTTCTTCATTTAACAGCTGATTTAATATTTAGTTTACAAATTGTTATAAACTAAATGGACAAAAGCTGCATCATTCATGCCCTCTTCATCTAAATTCATTGTTTTAGTTGATATTAGTTGATATTGATAATAATAAGCACAATGTTTTTACTCGCGGCGAGTTTATTTATTGAATATTTTTAACAAATAATAAAAAAACTTCAATGCGCAATTTTCATAATTTGCAGAACTGTCAAAATCATATGGTAGTATGAAAAACTTAAGTTGTATCTAAAATTTAAATGGACGTAGTCAGTCATTTAAGTTGTATTTAAATACGATCTATAAAAATGAATTTGGTATTTAAACAGAACTTAAGTTTAAACACACTTCAGTTTTTAAGTTATAAACTGGTCATAAGTCACAGCCGCTGTTGTGTAGTTTTAGCCTTTACCATGTGTGGTAATGGTAATTCAATTATGTGTTCGTATAGTTGAACTACTGTAATAAAAGTATAGTTTGTGTGTTGTGAGTTTTCATGAGAGTTTTTGATAGCATTATTCAGTACAGAAGTTTACTATTCTAATCCCCGTTATATTTCAGAAGTGTTCAAAAAAGGCTGTTATCCTAATGCACATACATACATACATATGTATGCTTAATATAATTATACTCACTTAATTAACATTTTTCTAATTTGTGTAACGGTTGAAAGTTGAAAAAAGACTTTCGAAAATATTTAATATACATTCTCGTATGTATGTACATGTACATTGTTACGTAGAAAATGTATATGTACATATGTATGTATGTACTCGTATGCATTTTTCATTCCGTTTGTAATGTCTATAACATGGTGAAATCACTACAAGTTGACATCGAGATTACAACAATACAAAAATATTCTCCACTTCTTAGCAATTTCGCGGGCTGAGTAATTATTATTTGCAATACCCACCACTTGGTTTTCTAAAAAGTCTAAATTTTTTCTCTTTTTTATTAAAAGCGTGCGATAAGCTAAAAATTTCCAAAAAAAAAAATTATGAACAGTTTGAAAAATTACATTTACTGTTGCTTTGATATTTTATAAATATCAAATAACGGTGCTTATGTACATAAATTCGCTGCAACTTTCCATTTATTCTTGCTGCCAGATTAAATGAACATTTACGTGCAAAAGTGGATACATTGCCATTTCACATAAATTTACCCTAAACTTCTAGCTTTAATAATTAATGAATTTCAATTTATTTTCATTTTTGTTTTATTTATTTAACATTTTAAATAAAAACCATTATTATTTTTAAAATTTTCAGAGTTTATTCGGTTTTAAGTCTTAGTTATAAAAACTCTTTCATGTATGCTCGCCACTGTATATCTACAAACAAAAAAAAAATTGACATAACGAACATGACTAAAAAAAACAGCTGGCTTTCCAACACCACCTTGTAAAGTGTTTTCACCATGGTCTATAATATTTTTTTCTACATTTCATTTGGAAAATATATTTGTCTCATACTGATACATATAACAAACAAAATTTGAATTGAGTAAATTAAATAAATAATAGAATTACTTAAGAATACATTCAACTTACGCTTTAGATATAAAGGCGGTTTACATCTCGTAACTTTATCACTGGAGTTCGAATTTGTGCGATTATAATTTTGCAGCAATATTGAATTGTTTGGAATGCTGTTATAGCCATTGTTAGCGTTTGAAAATGTGGTGGATACAGATTTAAATATTCGATTTGGCGTGTTACTATGATTATGGTCAATGAACGATGGAGGACCACTGTGGCTATTAACGGACGTGGTAATAGAACTGGTAGATATACCTACAGAGCCGGGGCCCGGTATGCCACCACTACCACCACCACCGAATAAACGTGTCTGCTGTAGGAAAGCCGTTTTGAAGTTATGTCTAACTAATCTTTAAAGTTCAATATGTATTTTTTTAAATATGTATAATAATTTTATATACTTTGGCGTTAAAAGATGATTAATTCGTAAGCTAAATTTTCACAAAAAGCTAAAAATGTGACCAGTTTTGGGTTTATGATTTTTTAATATAAATATGTATTTATTTTAGATACGTAATTTTACATGTCCTACCTACAGCATTTACCAAACTCAAAACTCAAAAATATGGAGTAGTGGCATTTATTTTCAGAATTTATATAATTCTAGGAGGCTACTTATTAATTCGATTCGAAACATTTTCAAACAAAATAACAAAGTATTTAACATTCAAATTGAACATTATCATTTTCGAATCGAGTTACGAAGTAACGGCCTGATGAAATTTGTCTATTTGGCTTCATTTACGAAACTATTTAGCATAATTCTTTTCTGCTGTAACACAACACTGAATATTTCTGTTGGCTAAATGTCTAATGAAATAATACCTGGTTGGGCCATAAATATTTGAATGTGATAGCGATAACATTATCTAAAAAGGTTAATTTAATATAGTAGAGCATAATGAGTACATGCATAAAAAGAATGTATTTTGAGATAAATAAGATAAATACACTTTTAGACAAGGAGGTAATTATGTAATTCAATTCGAAAGAAATACAAAGTATAAATCGCAAAAGTTCCAACCTGTTTATTCGTTATTAGTATTCACAAGCGATTATTAAATTGATAAATCATTCATGAGTGCCCATGTAACTTTTTGTCAACTTAATGAAGGTCGAAATAGCTCTTCATAACGTTAATTTTGTCCTCAATCTAATAATTTGCAATGTTGTTGTATAGGTAGGTACTTTTTTGAAATTTTTATAAATATTATATGTACCATTGTTTGTTTGAATGTAGGGTTGGTTAGTCATGCAATCACTGCTCTGTTTGGATATTTTGTTTATGACAAACAATTGGATTACAATTGGGACCACAGCCGCTGTCGACAATGAGTTTAACAGTCTTATTCAGAAAAAATTAAAGTAGACTTCAAATGTACTTTAAGAAAATTTTGTATGAAAATTTTGTCTAAAAGCACACTTCAAACCTACTTTATTTTTTATGAATACGACAGTAAGTATATTTTGATTGAAAAGCAAATGTGGCTGACAATATCGTTTTCGATTTTATTTTATTTTTACTGATTCTTTTTTTTGTCGGATATATTCCTGTTGTAAGGTTGACATGATAGTCAAAAAGTAATGAAGTTTTTTAATATTAGTTTAGTTAAATGTCAAAAGTGTCTTTTGTCAACAGTAATCAAGCAGTCAATTTGAGATGTCATCATCATAGAATTATTCGTTTTTACATTTATTTTCATTTTATTAATTATTAATCAATATTGAATTTTTTAATGTTTTAAAGTTGTATAATGTTTTGCCGTTATACACTGTTTTGAGATCGGGACTTACGGCATATGGTATATTATTCACCATATCAAGTAATGCACATATAAATAGTCCCTATGTAGTTTTAATTTAAATTAAAAATTTCAAATAACTGATCAACAAATGAAGTCAAAAAAAAAAAAACAAATATAAGATTTCAAAAGAGTACATTACAGCAATAATTTGTGTAAAGTAAAATTAAAGTATCGTTCGTTTATGAAAGAAAAAAAAATATATATACTTGCAGATATAATTATTTGTAATAGGTATATAATTATTTAATCGTGGTTCTTGCTGTTTAATTATAGACACGTATTTTAAACTTGCGGTTTCATATACCAATAGAGAGATAAGTTGTGTACCTTATAAAATTTAAGATTTTGCAGATATTTCTTCCATTTCAGAATAACGATAAAATTCTGTCAGTATTTATATGTATGTAGCATATACTAGCAGAAATATCGATCTAATGCAGAATTGTTGCTGTTTGTAAGAAAAAGTAACATAGTGGGGTAATTCAGCTGTTTTGAAATCAGTTTGGCAAAAAATGACATGTAAAATGCAAACAAAAAAGTAATTTTACAAACTAAAACAACTTAGATTTTTTAGTTTACTTTTAGAACTTTTAGTTCTATACTGAACAAACAAGATGATATTTATATAATTATATATTTATTTCCGCGAAAACTTGGTAATGACTTGTAATTACTCAATAACTTATTTTTCAAAGACATCCCGATTGCATTACTTAGAAGTAATAAGTTACTTTTATCTGTTATACACTGCGTGTGTCACAACTATAAACGCACCTGATCAGAACTTTAAATTAAAATATTTCTTTTATTTAGCAATGCTTATAAAAAAAATCGTATAAAAACAAAATATTTCGAGGAATTCCTCATAGTTTTAGAGAAAGCTATGACGAGTTCACAGTGTTGGAGCAACATAATTCTTATTAAAATCATTGGTCCGAGCAGTAATAAATTTATTTTTATCAACAAATATCACAATCTATATTTCATTTCGAAATAATGTTTGGTTTTGCTTTTTCTATAAAAAGAAAAACGGAATTAATTCCACTTTCGAATATACATGTGTATCATGTATCTTAAAAAAATCAAATAATTTGTAGTGGTTACTCACTTTTGAGGCTCATAGTAGTTATAGAAGCTAATATAGAAAGTTTTATAAATTGTCAGAAAACGTATTGTAATATTTAGGTATAAGACCCTTATGTATTAATTGTATAGAATGGTATTAATTTTACATAGTGGTGCTGAAAAAGCAATACACTGTAACACGACCTGTGGAATAAATCAAAATGTATTTAACTATACGGAATGTGAGTAAAAAGTATTTGCCATAACGACACAACCGACAATGTGACCTAATTTTTATATATTTCTGGCAATAACGATTCATTTGATGTTAATACAAATCGGTACAAGCGATAAGCGTACAAATTGATACTCTTACGCATCGAATTTACTTTCGCATCGCAATAGAGAGTAACCCCCTGTGTACTTTATTTTGACGCAAACAATCTGGTACTTTTGCGTTAAAATTGAATTATTTTCTATGTTCCTTATTTTTATAGTTTTTTTTTAATGAGTTTTATTTTGTTTAAACTACTAATGATTTATGCAATATATTTTGTTTTAAATTTATACTTGTAGTATATACTCGTTTTATTAAGCAATATTAGGTGTTTATTTTATATTGACGTTACAGAACGGGTATCTGATTATATTTTTGCAAATAAAATATTTAATTCATTTCACTCTAAACTAAGTTTTTTTGATTTGTGAATTTCTTGTCGCAAATGAGCTATACGTGTTATAGAAAAGGACAACAAATTGCATACATAGCCTTCGTGCGGTTTTGGAATAAACATAATTGGAGTCAATTTTATAATAAGAGCCGGTGTAGGAAGTAGATAAATGCCCTTATTCATAAAACTTACAACAGGTTTATAAGAGGTTTATAAAGCCAATTTTGTGTGGAAATTTGCCTTATAAACCTGTTGTAAGTTTTTATGAAAAAAGGGTAAATGTTTAAAATTGAGTAAAAGGACATTTTTATATGTAATAATTATTAATAAAGGTAGAGAATCGAATTTATTTATTCAATTTTAGCTTAATTTACTAAAGCTGAATTCAGAACAAAATAAAAACTTTATTTTAGGAAATCATCAAGGAAAAACAAATCTTCAACTTCTTATACAGATTTGTTTTTCAAGTATGTGTGTTTCAATTAAAGACAAATTTAACTATTCAATGAATAATTATTTGAAATGAATGATGTAATGGAATGGTTACAAGAAAGTTTGAAATTTAACAAATAATAAAAAATTACTTCTTTCGAAATTTTGACTAAAAGTTTCGCATTGAATCGAAATATATCGATATATCCTTTATTTTTGGATTTTTTTAATATTTTTAAATCGGAATTATAATTAGAAATATAATGCCATTATATATTAAAACGAACGAGTCTTTTCCATAGGTTTAAAAATAAATCACATGAATTAAAATTTTACTTATTCACCCCTATCGTGAATAAAAATTCCACATGAAATTTGTTCCCTTTTCACATTTTTTCTATTAAAATTCAATGTTAAAAAAATAAAAGGGAACAAATTTCATGTGGAATTTTTATTCACGATAGAGGTGATTATAAACAAATTATCTATAACATGTTGGGACAAGTAATTTTCCGCATTTTAGAAAAAAATTCAATCACAATTTTATTATAATTTTTAATCGATTTAATTATATAATTATACTTGTTTAATTATAAATTTTAATAAATTTAAGTCAATTTGATAACTTTTCTAAACAACGAAGGGCAGGTTTAATGTAGATTTTGTATGTAATGTATGTATGTATGTACCTACATATATACCGGATATTTTTTGAAGCTTTTACTTTATGTAACCAATTACTAATCATATTAATTTGCTTGAATAGAACAAAACACAATTGTTCCGAATGTTTGTTAATTTTTTTAAATTATTTCATATGGTGTACTTTGAAAAAGGAAATGTAAACTTTACTGTTTAAACTTTGTTGTATGTACATTTGCATATATCTTTTAAACCGTAATGTAAACACTGCACAAGATTTATAAACAATTTGTTATATTTACAAAAAAAAATCTACGCGTCAAGGGAGTTTGATTTACGCCCCATTTATAAATATTTATTATTGATGGTATGTACGAGTACATGGTACTATACTAGATGTTCTTTCGAATCTCCCTCTTAGTAATATGTTTTTAAACGAATGTAAAAAGTTAGCCACATCAGCTTTGATTTAATTCAAACGATTGCTTCACTTTTAATAAATTGCTTTGTTAATAAATTAAATTAAATACAACGGCTGTTGCGTGCAAACACTAGCACAATACAGCAAGAACTAAAGCAAAACGATTTATGTACAAAAATAAAATAAAAATAGAAGAAACAACCAATATAGCCAGATGTGGAGATTTGTCACCTCAAATTGGGGATTAAAGGTTTGCTTTGATAACACCGCACCTGCGGAGGGGGATAGAAATAAAACGGGAATTTTGTTTTATTTTTGTGGTAATGAGTTAATATGCTAATATAATTACTCTTCACTAATTATTCGTTGGCATTGGAATAACGTGTGCCAAATTCATGCCATATATTATGCAATATATTATTTAAAGAAAATAGCAAGCAATATATTTTTGGAATTTGTCTCAAATTTCTCAAACTACTTATCATAAACATTTTTTTGGAAATCGGGTTAAGTGTGGTTGTGTAATTGGGCATGTGATTGTTTTACAAAGTCAGACAGACTTATATAGCTCGATAGACAAATAATGATTGGAGGGTATAAACAAATTTAATGAGCAAAAAGGATCATTCAATGGTGCAATGAAGTATTTGATAAAACACTGCACTAATCGAACGAACACTTTTAGTGTTATAAGATAATAAAATAATTTTTTCAGAAATCCAAAAGCAAAAAATGAACTTATGGAAACAACTCATGTCTTAACTAAGTATTTATTGTTTACAACATAAAAAAATTTTAAGCAGTAGTTATTTTAAGTTAAAATAATAAGCAAGTATGTAAGAAGTTGCGTCGTACTACGATGTTTTGGATGGCAAAAATGTTCTGTAATTAATTCTATTCTGAATATTTTATATTAGATTTCATTTTGTAAATTGTAAATTAGATTTCAGATTAATGACAATGTTTCTGGCAACACTGAAAATAACTCAAAGCGCGTTCAATAAGATGATAACTCGACAACTACATAAATACAAAAAGGCATTTTGTTTTTGTAAAGAATTACTTAACTGTCAAAAGCAGTAGAAAACAAGTCAGAGTGCTATATTCGGCTGTGCCGAATCTTTAATACCTCCACCTAAACGTAATAAGAAATACAAAAACTACACTGGCTATAGCACTAGAATATCCTTATTCTGTGTTTTCTATTCAGTCTTAGTGCAAATTGTATTAGCATTTTATACATATGTATGTATATTGTTTGAAAGGCAATTTTACGACCATTTATATAGAAATTGAGTTTGTCTGATTTTCATAATAATCTTGAGTGTAATTTAATAAACAGAGTATAAAAATGGTAAGATATAGTACTAGTACGGGAGCTATTGCTATTATTGACTGACAGCTACAAAATCCAGTAACATAATTGCGGTATAACCGATATTAGTATGATTTCTGGATTAAAATTTCTGATCTGTATAAAAGTTGGTTCGATATCAATATTTAGTAGACATTTTTGTGGGTTAAATCATGACAAATCATCGGCCGATCTTCCTTAATTTTGGAACAGTGAATTTTATGCATATGAGGATATCTAACGTCGAATTTCAACATAATAACGATATATTTAAGATACATATTAGTACTAACGTGAATTTCGAAAGTGGACCTTATATGGGGGATATAGTAAAATATGGACCGATGTTCTCAAAATCCAGCAGGTTGATTTTGGCATGTATGTAAATGATCCCTGTAAAATGTTGGATCGGTACCGTTATTTATAAGAGATTTATGAGTATAAAAGTAATTTTCAAAAAAGGGCTTTATATGGGAAATACGGTCGAATATGGCCCGAAATTCTCAAAATTCTGCAGAATGTTTTTTGTATATATGTAAATGATCTGTACACAGTTTTAAATGAATTTATAAGATATATATTTTCGAATGTGGTCCTTATATGCGAGCTATGACCAATTATGGGCTGACCACTATAAAATTTAGTACAACAATTTATTTACCTATAAGGATTATTTATGGCAAATTTTAGCCGTTTAACATTATTTATACCAGTTTTATACGTATTTAAGTGAATTTTGAAAGTGGACTTTATATGGGGTCTATGGTCAAACATGGAACGAACTGAAAAAATTTCGTTTGCGATTTCTTTTTGCATGAAACTTATTTTTGCTGAATTTTGTATTAATATTTTAATTTTAGGCATTTATGTATAATTAAGCAAAGAAGATTTTTGTATGGGAGCTATGAGAAATCATGGACCGATTCATACTATTTTCCTCATACTTTCTTTTTTTATCATAAAAATAACGTATATAAAATTTCATGGTATTATCTGTAACATATTTCAAAATATTGCAATAAAATCGAAAAAATATCAAATTTTTATGGAGGTTGTCTCACAATTTGGTCCAAACTGCCTAAGAAAATACAAAACAGTTTTCTGGAAATTCTGTGAAATTACGATGTGTATTTTGGATGTGAGACGGGCATGGCTCAATCGATATAGAATTTTAAAAGGATCAAGCATATATATATATACTTTGTTGGGTCTCAGGTGAATATTAACAAAGTTTCACATGGAATGACAAACGTAATATACCCTCTTGGTGGTGGAGGGTATAATAAAAAGCAATAGTTAATAAACAAGATGTTTGTATTTTTTTTCGGTATGATCATACAATATAGGTATATGTATGTATTTTTGTACCCACCACCTAAATGGTAGAGGGTATATTGCGTTTGTCATTTCGTTTGTAACACATCGAAATAATGGTCGTAGAACCAAAAAGTCTACACTTATAAGATTCTAAGACGATTTAGCCATGTATGTCCGTCTGTTGTTGGCACGATAGAGCTTCGAAAAAAAGACATAGAACAATAAAAATTTTACCAAAAATTCTCTGATCCACCGAAATGTTTCGTATTGAAAATAGGCAAATATAATGAAGATAAAAACATGAAATTTTCCACACTTTATTTTTTTTATAGAAGGACAAGTACTGTTGAAAATGTAAGGAATCGTACACGATATCTCATAGCCCCCATACAAATGTCTTCCCGGAATATGGCTTTATGGTACATAAATGTCTAAAGAAAAGGGGTATCCAAACAAAATTTGACAATAATAAGTTTAATTTGTTTGCATCGGTCCATAATTTTGACATAGCCCCATGCAAAGACCACTTCCGAAATTCACTTAATGAACATAAATCTTTTGTAAAAATGCCTAACAAGTTTAAATTCGACAATTCAAATCGTCGTACCAAATTTCATGATGATCGGTCCATATTTGTGTTTAATGCTTTAGTTAATAGCTTTTTGCGACATCTGATTTGTGATTTGGAAACAATAGACTCCTTTTTGGATTTTTTTAACCACTGATTGATTTTCTTTAAGCTGTTAAGCTATTACACGTTTAGAATAGCTACTTTTGTCATTGCTAGAATATGGGTTGGCTACTAAAAGTGTTTACCACATGCAATTAAATAATATCAAACTAATGTTTTTTAAGAAAAAAAAGCATGTACTCATTTATGTTCCCACTGTATATTAAACTTTTGCTTTTATTTGGAGTGCCAAGGTGCAAAATAGAAAAACCAAATAATGAATGTTTTATTCGGAATTTCGAGTGGTTGGGCAAAAATATATTTTTAAATTTCTCAGACAGACAGTAATATTAAAAATGTAACATATTTTTAATTTACTAAAGTCCTTATGAAATGAAACTTTTAAATATGCACATATACATATATACATAAGTATGTATGATAAAGAAATTTATTTTCATAAAATATCTTCCATGGTCAAATGTTGACGTAGACATAGCTTTCAGTCAAATAAATCTTGCAATTAAGATCATTCGGTAAAATCTTACCAATTTCAGACTGTTTTGTATAAAATAAATTTAAAAATAATATACATATGTATGTATGTATGTACATACATATAATGTCTTCTTTTTCGTATTCTCTTGTGATTTTTCGTCGTTTTTTTTCAAAAATTTCGAACTATAATAAATTAAAAAGTTAGTATGTATTCTAAAATTGTTTAGTTATGACCAAATATAATTAAAAAATAATTATTACAACAAGTATTAATTTACAGCAAGAAATTTTATTTTACATGGAATATTTATTTCACAATATTTGTTTGTTCCATGTCAAAACAGTTGGCATATGAAAAATATAAAAATAATGATCATGGAGTAATTATACAAGGTGAGTGTAGTATCACAGCTTCTTCAAGTGTTTTTGACAGTAGTACGTTATTTTACACAAACAAAATGCCTGTTGTTTCTGTATTGTGTTGTATTTGCACTCACCTCGTATAATCACATTATGCAAGTCATAAAAAAATAGCTGGTTTTTGAGCGTACGTTGGTTTTTAAGGATTCTCATTGATACTCACCAGATTTCTTTATTTATTCATTTAATATTTTGATTCACTAGAAAATGTACAAATTTTCATTATTTTTAATTTAATTTTTTTAACAGTTTAAACAATTGTTTGGCAGTGAAAAAACCCAACATAAGTAAACAAATAATAATCAGCTGTGTTCGTAACTTCACCTTACCATCTTGGAATATTTGTTTAGTGTAAAAAATGGTTAAATTTTGAAAAAAAGAACTTTAAAGTTGATGCTTCAGAGTATTGAAAAATTTTTTATTTGGTTGTTAATTTGTTAGGTCAATATAGTTAAATTTAATTGTCAATGTACCTGAATTTCAAAAGCCTGAAAATAATAGAATAATAAGTCTAGATAATTGTTATAATAGAATAATAAGTCTAGATAATTGTTATGAACCAACTAAAGAAGTCACAATCCTAAAGTCTGTTAGTATCGTTATCTTGATGAAACGCAAAGTTGTTCCCGATTCCCAATTTCTCTGAAATTTGCTTTACATTTTTTTCAAAATGTTAAATGCAGCAATCCAGCAATCGACATGAAGCTCCAAACCTGACAGAGCCTCCTCCGTGCTCAACTGCGGCTTTTGTATTCTGATGGTTAAATTCGCAATTTAACACAATGCTTACCGTCTGAACCATGCAAGTTGAACTTGCTTTCGTCAGTGAACAAAACTTTAAAATAATGTACACTTTCACTGGAAAAATTTTTTAGATGATTTACCGCCAAATTGCCTGATCCAACAATCCTCTATTTTAAGTAAATACTCTTTGGCAAACTTTACTCTACGGGTTTTTATTTTTAGGGCTTATAAATGGCTTTTTTCTCGCAGTTCTTTTATAGTAATCGTACTTATGTAATGTATTGCTAACAGTATTCAGACAAATATCTTTTCCAGTGATATTTTAAGATCTTTTGCGGTATTAAAATGCCCCTACTTGAACGTTCTTCTCTTTCATATAATATTTTACCTTGATCTTTTATTTGCCAGTCTAAATTCATTATGGAACCTTTTTATAATGTCATGGACAGTAGATTTACTTTTTCCAACAAATTTGGCAATTTCTCTCACAGTTTTACCTTCTAAATTTTATTTGACTATTGCCTTATTTCGACAATAGTCTGTTTACCACTTGTAGCCATTTTCGCTTAAAGTATTAATGCTTTCCCAACGTCTTACAATTAAGGAGTGCATATGACAAACCGTATATTTCGCATGACTACTCTGTCCGATTCGTTGAGAGCAAAATTTTGAGTTGTTTTTGTTTTTACATAAATAGTCGTATTTAAAAAATTTAGTTTTTGGCATTTTTGTAAAACTGTAGTAGGTAAAGTGTAAATAAAATCAAAAAATCCAATTATATTTTGTCTTTGTCAGAGCATATTTACTATAGATCAGTCAAACTGTTGTACGATTATGTATGTAAGTCTAAATGAAAGTGAAATACATATTTGTATGACTTTTTTTCCTTTTAAGTGTTTCAATTTTTCAATTTTGTAAATAGACCTAATTAAAAACAGTTTTGTAATTAAGTTATAATTTAACGATTTTAGGTTCGCGAACAACAAATAATCGTTTTAATTCTACGGATTTTTTATATTTTTCTTATATCGGGTGCCCCGATAGACTAGGCGATAGTGTGTCGGACTATCAGTCAGAGGGTTGCGGGTTCGTTTCCCGCCAAAGACTCTGGGTGTTTTCTGCAGATAAGTCAAAAAGCTTCGCAATTTGTGTTTGTTAATTATACGAGTACTAAAAAAAAAACTTATTCGTTGTTTTGTTTTCGTCATCTGATAAAATATATTGTTTTAATTTTGCAACAAGTCAAGTAACTTTCGGAAGTGGACCGAAGCGTATTAAAATTGTGTGTACCGATTACAAATGGACGAAGCCTATCGGTATACTTTAAAGTACTAATTGAGCGTTTCAAAACATCTGTACAAGCACAAAAAAACTGGCATGGTGTTGTAGGGTATAAAAAGTATTGAAATTGGAAAAAGACAAAATAACTCAAATAAAACAAGAAGAACAATTTTTGTTTGAGTTTATTTTTCTAGTCTTTGAAATAAAAAGTCTTAAATTTGTGAAAGTTTGACATTTGACATGATTTCAAATCATTCTGCATTTGATATGAAACCTGAATGTTTGTGGGGATAGATATGTACATATATGTATGTATATAAACGAATGTTTGTATGTGCAAATACATACACATACATATAAAATTAAAACAAGTCTTAAAATATGTTGGGTTGTTTTGTTTTGTCTGCTAACAACTTAATGTCTGGTTGGTTGGGTTGTCTGCCTGACTCGGACTGTTGTATTGCTGTTGGTTGTACGAGTATTGCTGCTAAATAAATGAATGAATAAGTAGATGATGGCTGGAAGTTCAGTGAAAATTGTTGACAACTTTCAGTTGAGCATTAACCGTTGTAGCACTAAAGTGGCATTATTAAGCGGTAACAGTTTGTGAGTCTCATTCAACTCAAAGTGAAACCCATTGATATGTTATAAGTAAAAATCTGCCAATAGTTCAAAAAGACATATTGATATTTGTTCATTGGGAAATAAGTGAAAAAATACTTTCCAAAGGCATAGGTATAAAAAAGAAGAGGCAAATTGTTCTATCTTCAAAATAGTATTTACTAAAATAATGTGTTAAACCACCATCAACGAAAATAACAATTTAAAACAAACATATTCATATACATACATGTACATACATATGTACATACCTACATAAAAACATATGTACATATGTACTTATAAAAAGAAATTTTTATCAAATACAAAAGGTATGTTGTCTAAAAATATAAACTAAAAATCATTCACTAAGGCATCTCAACCATGTATGTATGTATGTAGGTACCATCCAAAATAGTTTTTGTTATTGCTTACTGTTAGTTGCTTACAGCTACTTTTACTGCTGTTAATTTTACTGTTAGTGTCATTGTTATTTGGTTTTCCATTTGTGAAAGTTAAGTTCAAGGATATTTAAACAGTCATGTTTGCAGACAAAATCGACTGCAAAGTGTTATATTGTATATGTATTTATGTATCTATGTACATATGTATGTATCTACATACATACGTATGTACATATTTCAAATGCAGTGTTTTGTCAAGGTGAAGGTTAAATAAGATGCAATGTATAACTACAAATTGAATGCAAGCACATACATATGTACATAGATACATATCGTCAGCTAAAATACAAAATAACGTAGCATTTAATCTATATATGTATGTATATGTATATAAATTTATGTTTGTAAACTATGCATTTGATCATGTAATGATCTTCGGCAAAGTTGTTGTGTATGAGTCCGGGAAGGTTTCTTAGTTGGTACGACCACGCCTACTTTTTTAAATTGAATTATTTCTGCTGCATGGGTTTTTACAGATTTACTTCAAACAAATTGTACCTTTACACATCTTACTGAAGACGAGGTAAAAATAAAAATTTTATGTGCCAAAGCTTCTTATTTCTTTCCACCACTCCTACTTTTTTAATTTGTGTAATTCATTCTGTTCGGATTTTAACATATTTACTTCAAATCGAATACACAATTTACTCTAGGTGAGGTAAAAATTAAGATTACGCCCCATCTCTTGCAGGACAACGCCTGCCGGGAAGGCGAGGCTTCTGGACCGATCTTACATAAATTTAACGGAATATAACTAAGACTCCGGCATGACTAAGAATACTTCTTCTTACTTTTTCGAAATGAGAAAAGTCAATAAAATTACTCAAAATGAATTGAATATTTGTGAAATGTCTTTCTTTCAAATTTAGTTTAATTGGTAGCGTACAGCTAGTCTTTAAATAAAATGACAAACACATTTGCATTTCAGTATTTGCCTTTTTTTATTTATTTTTAAATCATCAATCCCACTTTATATGTTGGTATTTTTTTTCTTACGTTATTTTGCATTTTATGTAACGATATGTGTGTACTCGTATTTATCTATTTAGGTACATTAGGGTGATAACATTCTGCAATGTTTGCAAATATATACTACATATCACTAATAACAAGGCAGGCCTTTTGCGTTGTCATATCAGAATCATTATCTTACATTATTTTATTTTTCTTTTTTGAAAAAAATACTTTTGCAAAAATGTGGTCAAAAAAAATTTCAGATTTTTCGTTTTCCCGGAAAAGCCTGTTCGAAATTTCGAACACTCTGGCGTATATCCTATATGTCAACTTTGTATGTAAGTAAAACATTTGGATTTATTTGCTGTTTTATTGATTTATTTTGATATTTTGTGATCAAATGATACAAAAGTTATTAAATTTTGTTTAAAATTATATTGAATTAAAAATTGCGAAAAAATGCTCTTATTCATGTTTTTGCTTGAAATATTTTGTGTGCAGATGAACATTGCATTTCTCGCACATATAAATTGTGGGCTTACCACAACCCTTCAATTGACAACGACGATGTTTTCCCTTGGGATTTCTGATTATAACGTGTTTTCCCTCAATTTTTGGAAGATTAGGTGGTCGATATTCCTTATCGCTGATACCATCATCGGTAGTTTCTCTTCTTTCAGCCAAAAGAAGAGCTTCTGTTACTTGCGATTTTGAAACATACTAAATTTTAACTTTGACATCATATTTAATGACCATCCATCAGTTATTATATAAACCAGAATAAAAAAGGGGAATCACAATTTAGATTTTGTCTATGAACATCTCATCAAATTACATGCATACAATTAAATCGGGGAATTACCGCACTACGCATGCTAATCTGATTAAGTTTAAAAATACACACTCAATAAAGACAAGTAATCTCTTTCCTTAAATCTGTTTTCTTATAACACAAAGAATTGAAAATGTCTTTCAAGTGTCATTGTCAGTTAGTAACTATAGGATAAGTGCCAACGTTCGAAATTTCGAACAGTCAAGTTTACACATATATGAAGTCATGCATGTTCATGTGAACCATGGTTTATATGTTCCGTGACATACATAATTACAAATACTATTGGCAATAATTCCTCATGATTATTCTTTTAATTTTATTTATTTTATTATTCTTAAAAATTTATTTAAAAAGTATCTAAAAAGATGGGTTGCAGAATTTTACCCCTAGAGGGGGTCACGGATAGTTATAGTTTTTTATTTTTTATAATACGAGACTACCTTTTTCATATATACCTTTTTCATATATAAATTTTTTTTTGAAAAAATTTGATTTTTACTGTTCGAATAATCAAACAGCAGAGCGAAATGGGTTAAAGCTTATCCCTGTGATGAGCGATGAGCTTATTATAGGATATATTTTATCTTATGTCCAATATTTCATCATTGAATCAATCACGCGTATAGTCTAAAAACTAAGTACAATTTCATAACTAAACGTTTAAGAAAAATTTATTTATAAGAGATGGTCGATCTTCTAAATTAAAATGTTTGTGCACGTGAAATAAATGTACTAATAGTTTTTATGTTATCTATTACTAATAAAACATTTATTATTTTAATTCACTCTTACAAACGTTTACATACATATGTACATATATTATTGAAAGTCTCTTCAAGTTAAAATAGAAAATTGAATTATTTAATAGAAACTGTTTTCTGATATATTTATGTATGTATGTACATACTCGTACATACTTATATACTCGTATCTATCATAAGAAAATGAGAAGGTCATGGTGTGTGCAAATCGGCAACAAATACAACACAAAACAGAAACAACAGACATTTTATTTGTGTACAATAATGTACTACTGTCAAAAACACTTAAAAAAAATATTACTTTTGACATTAGTTTTTGTAAAAAAATTGCAAACAAAGTCAGTCAGCTGTGCTACTGCACTCACCTTGTATAGTTACGCCATGGAGAGGCTCAACCAAAGATGTCAAATAAAAATTCAAATTTGAATATAAATATGTATGTACCAACATTAATAATTGGCTTTTTATATTCTGATTCAAAACACAACATTCTAAATAAAATTATTAAAAAGTTACAAAAGTCAATATTTTTGTAACATTACTCTTAGTTATTGAATATAAAAAAATAAAAAAAATTATTGAACTGATCTCTAGTTATTTATATTTCCTGTGTGTAGATAAATACTCAAAAACTTGTTCTTCAGGGATAGTATCACTAGTTGAAACCACTAATGGCCGATTTCACAGTCTTTAGTTAGCTAATGACAAAGGCTTAACTAATGATTCTTTATTCGCAATGCTTAGTTTGCCATAAGAATACAAAGTAATAGTTAAACAATAGTTAGTATTTTAGCTTACCAATGGTTAACTAATGACCGAGAATTCGGCCATAAGAGATTAGAATATTGCATAGGAGTTGTTTGTTTTGTTTCCTTCTTTGTTGTATTCTTGCAGCCTAATTACAATGTCGACAAACCACATTTTGTAATAAAAGCTCATTTTTTTTACTCACTTTTTATTGTTTGGTATTTAAACACACATTTATACTGTCAAAAATGTATGTACTCGTATGTTTGTATGTACATAGGTGTACGTTAAAAAACAAATTCACATTTCCATGGCAACACATGGCAACTTTACTAATCAAGAACTTTAGTAAAATTAGAGGATCGCTAGATAAACTTCTGATAAATAAACACCTTTTTGGATTTCACTTGTGTATTTGGCGAAGTTATAGCATAGAACTTTCTTGATTTTTATACTCTTCACTATAATAGTGGGAAGTATTTGTGCTGAAGTTTGTAACGCTCAAAAATATGATCGACTCAAAAAGTGATTCTGATTAACTTTTTTAATTAATAGGATTGACATTGTTTATAAAAAATAATGTTATACACCACATTTTCCATAGAAACTATTAAAAACTAAATTTTATATAGAAAATACAGTGAAACAGAAAATACAGTTATAAATGTGATTTCTTTTTATATCAAATTTCTTTGTGACGAAATATTCTATTCTATTTCGGGAGGACATTTACATGTTTTTGCAAATTTTTTCGAAGGTTTTATTTAGAGAATAGTTTTAGCAAACATATTTAAAATGTAAAATTTTGAGTTGTGATAGTCTTGCATTTCTTGAGCAGAAATACGAATAATTTCAAATATACGAAACATATGTACATACATACATATTTACTCGTATGTATATATTAATTTGCAGATACATTTCCCTGTACACAAGGTCTAATAGCACGCATGCGTTCTTTACATTAATGAAAAAATCAAGGAAATGGGTATACAACTCGAATGGGAAAATTAAACATACATACGTACATTTATTAGCTAGCTTTACGATATTAAATAGTAGTTTATATGTATGTAGTAGTTTAGTTCATTTACATATGATCGTAACAACAAACTTTTTTTTTATTCGGCTGTGCCGAATCTTAAATACCCTCCACCTATACATATTCATATGTATAACGAGAATTACAAAAACTACACTTACTTAGTATTTTTTTTTGTCTTAGTGCAAATTTTATTAGTATTTTTTATATTGTTTAAAAGACAAAACATTTATAATCAATGTAATTACCAATTCTTTCCAATATTTACAGAGTTTGTCTATTTATCATAAGAATCTTGTGAGTAATTTAACAATATAAAAATTTAAAATTGGTTTACATTAACCGATTGGTTCAACATTTTTCCATATTCGACACAAGTTAAGGAACATAGTAAGGTTATGAGGTTAGGCTTATTTTCGTTGAATTTAATCTTAATAACGTTATTTACAAGAGTTTTATGGTTGTTATTCATAGTGCCTTTACTTGAAAGCTAATGCTAATTATGGACTGACCGCGACAAAATCCAGTAAAATAATTACCGCATAACCCTTAAAATTAATGATCTGTCAAAAATGTTCTTGTTTTTTCGGAAGTTGTCCTTCTACGGGAGCAGTGACCAGTTTTGAGCCGATCTTCATAAAATTCCGTACCAAGAGTTTTGTACATATGAGTATCACGTCGAATTTCAACATAATGCCGGTTTATTTAAGAGATATATGTATGTGTATTTAAGAGATTTTTTGAAACGGGACCTTATATGGGGGAGATATGGTCGAATATAGACCGATTTTCACGAAATCTACCAGTTTGATTTTGGCAATATACAAGTGATCGGTATAATCTATAAGAAATTTATAGGTATTAAGTGATTTTTTGAAGTGGGCCTTAGATGGGGGATATGGTCAAATATGGACAGATATTCACAAAATCATGTGGTGTGAATATCCCGGGATTTTCGGGATTTATCCGAATTTTTTAAAACAAATCCTGGGATTTTTCGAGATTAATAAATCCCGAAATTTAGTATTTGTGTAAAATATCAAGTGAAGTATAATTGTTTTTATCTGCTTTTTTCGCAAGCACAAATATCAAACATCTTCACTTATCGTAAATCAATGTTTTTTTTTTTTTTTTCATTTTTAATATGTAACATTAAATCACAAATTGAAAAAGTCAGAAACGTTTCAAAATTATTTACAAAGTCACCAACAAAAATTAAAATTTTAGAAAAGTATGTTGAAGAAATGAAGGTGAAAGAATAAAAATTAATTTTGGAAATACTTGTCATTTTAAATCCGGTTAAAGTAACAGTGAAGGAGTTTGCCGCAGTGATATGAATCTCTGCAAATGTTGCACTTTTATTTAAACTGAAAGAGAAATCAAAAAGTGATTGCGTATTAAGCGATGAACTGATGAAACCAGAAATCAAGGATGATTTACTCAAAACTTTTAAATTTTTTGTAAAAAAAATCCAAAATTGAAGAGTAAATTTCATACAGAAATAGAAATATGTATTTGTTAATAGAAATGAAATACAAACGTTGATTGCCAAACGAATGAAATAATGAATGTAGATAATTGATATATGTATGTATGTAAAAGCCCTTACAACACCTAATAATGCCTGCAATGTAATGGAATCAAATATTGAATAAGAAATATGTATAATTATTTGTTTCGGAGGGTGAAAAATGCAATTAGTATACAATAATTTACTAACAATTTTGCACACAAGCATTGATTGAATTGTAGTTTGTTTTTCGTCAGCTTCATATATTGGTAACAAAATTCAATCAAGATTGTCTTTACTTAATATGTAATGTTAAGAACTTTTTGTAAGATCGAACGATACAATATAAAGGCGAAATTACATATTATTTTTGTCAATCTAATATGGTATTGGTTTTAAATTTTTAATAAATTTAAACATTATAGCTATTAGGACAGAAAATGTTTGTTTTCAAACATATTTACATTTACTATATGTAGTATATGTATGTAATATAAGTAAGTTATTGTTTCGAAATAAACAATTTTTATTATTAATAAACCAATTTGTTTTATTAAGAAGCAAAAATCCGGGGATTTGCAAAACCAGTCCTCGTTGGTATCCCTATTTCTATGTCGTTATCATATATTCACTCTTTATTCTTGGTTTCTTTTAAGGAGAGATTTCACCAGGTCATCTATTTGAGCATAAATAAAAATGAAATATTGGCAGAGATTCACGTCACAGCCACAAATGACTTCTTTGTTATTTTAACTGGATTTAAAATGACAACTTTTTTTAAGTAACATAAATTCTTCATATAAATCTTTTTTATATGAATTTTAACTCTTTAATCTTTATTTTTTTCAACAAAATACCGAAATTTAATTTTTGAGGTTGTTTTGCTAAAGCACTATTTTTATGTAGTATGATTAAGTAACTTTTTGTTGGTGGCTAATTTTATGTTTAATGAGTTAAATTTTAATAATAAACAAGTAAGAAAGTAAATTCGGTCGGCATAATAATGGACATATCGTTATAAAATTCGGTTAAATGATATTTGTCTATATGAAACTTGTTTGAGTTAAATTTTATTTGGATACCAAAATTTTTAAGAGATTTATAGTCGTTAAAGTGATCATCGGAAGTGGGTCTTGTGATTAGAAATATATTTGGATGCGTGTATAAAGCAGACATTAATGGCCGATAAAGTTTTATTTCGGGAGGGCAGGAGGAGGATGGACCGATTTAACTCGACTTAGAAAGTAACAAACATCAGCACAAATCATAAATATTCTTGATCAAAATAAAAACAAGTAAGAAAGTATAGTCGGCCAAGCCCAACCTTATAATACCCTACACCCAGTATATGTATAAAACAGTTTTTCAAAAACGAGCGCCATATGGGAGATATTACTTATTATAGACTGATCATCCAAAAATTTAGTTGCATGATTTCTGTGAATATAAATACTATATGTGTCAAATATTATCTTGATATAAATACTTTTAAACGATTTATGGAGGTTAAAGTAAATTACGTAGAGGGTTTCGACTAATTATGGACCGACCATTAAAACTTATTTGTGTTGAATTTTATTTGAATACCAACATTTTTAAGAAATTTATGGTCGTTTTAGTATTTTCGGAAGTAGGCCTTATATGGGTTGGTTGGTTGGTTGATAATAATAAAATTGTACCGTATTATTCGTATATATATGAAATATATTTGTGTTCAATATTATTTGGATACCATCATTTTTGAGAGAGCTATGATCTTTAAAGTGATTTTCGAAAGTGATCCTTATATGGGAGCTATGACTAGTTATGGACCGATCATCATAAAATTCTACCATATTATATGTATGTATATCTACGAAACATATTTATGTTCAATATTATTTCGATACCAACAGTTTTAAAAGAGTTATGCTCTTTAAAGTGATTTTCGGATGTGGGCCTTATCTGGAGGCTACGACTAATTATGGACCGATCTTGACAAAATTTGTAGATGTGATTTGGCTTCATTTCCCACTCATTTGTTTTGAAACTTGTTTGGATACTTGCATAATTAAAACATTTATGATCGGTAAACCGCAATATCGGGAGGACATTTGTATGGGGCCAAGTGAAATAATGGATCGATTTCCACCAGTTTCAATCCCATCCGTCCTTGGGCAGAAAAAATATCACGTACTAAATTAAATCGACTTAGGAAGTTTTATCATTTCAACAAATGTGTTTTTTTCATTAGCAAAAGTCGATTTGAATATCGATTGATTATCGTAGAACACAATTTACTCGATTTTGTTAAACAAGGTGCCAGTGGATGAAATTGTCGTTCAATTGGATAACTTAACTCCATTACAAATGTAAGAACTTTGTTAAAAACGTCTTGCGTGATACGATAATGCTCAAACAATTTTTAACAAAGATTGAATTTGAGACGAGGTATGTCAATATACCGAATTTTTAAAGTATGCCAGGACGCATTAAAATTGTCTTTATTTTATAACGAGCAAAAGTATTTTTTTCTTGGCCCAAGAACCAAATACGAATATAAGATTTAAGCATTATTTTTATTTAACAATTTCTGTTTATTCAACAAAGTGTATTTACTTCAAATCAGTATTGTTTCGAATCCAGCTCGAGAAAAAAGCTACACTTGCGTAGCCATCAGGAGCACTAGAGCCACATCCACCAACAATGAAATTAGTAACACCTACCAATTGATTTTTATATACCGCTGGACCACCGGAGTCACCATTGCAAACACCATTGCCGACAGTATGACTTAAACACAATGTAGATGTTGCCACATTTCCAATACGACGTTTACACTCAGCATTACTAATTGAAATTAAGGTATTAAATTGAAGAATTTGCGGCGTATCGTCACCTGTACGTAAGCGGCCCCAACCAGTTGTCACAACTTTGGCACCTGATTTTAGACTTTGAGAGGCCAAGGCAATAGGTTTTATGCTTCCATTGAATTCCAAAGGTTTTGAGAATTTCACGACTGCAATATCATTGTTGAAATTTTTATAATTAGGATGTACAATAACTTGTGAAACTCCAACTGTTACACCACCAGAGTCTACTTCCCTACTACCTGCTCGTATTGTTAAAATGGAAACGGGTGTCCTACAATGAATTTCTTATAAATACATGTAGTTTTATTAGTTTGGTTCTTACTTCCTAATAGTATTCCCGGAACCTGTGGTTACACAATGCGCGGCAGTCACTACATAATTTTTCGATATAATAGATCCTCCACAAATATGATGGTTATAATATTGTAGTGAAATTTGATACGGAAATTGATTTTCCTTAGCATTTTGCCCCCCAACAATTCGAGGCTGAGGAAAATACACCAACGGTTGCTGCGTTATAGGAATAAAGTTGATGTCATCATCATTGTCAAGTTGTTCCGCAGTCGTATAAAAAATCCAAAATAGGTGGATAATATATTTAACGGAAATATTCAAGTTCATATTGCCCTTCGTATGCAAACGTTAAAGCACAAAAACTGAATGTGGTTGAAAAGTTTTGTCATTTTACTTTTATATGTAACTATTAACACTTAGTTGCTTAATTACTCATTTGTGTGTAATTAATCACCGATTTACTTCATTATACAGCTAATTCTAGACTAATTCTACCTATAATCTATTTTCAAAATGTTCATTGGTTCCCAAAGATCCGTAAAAACAATTAAGTTTTCATATTGACAACTTTAATGGAGCCATTAACATTATTAAATTTTATATTTACATACATATGTACTACATACAAACGTAAAAAAAAATATTGCCTAATTTTCTATTTATGATTTATGTATTTATATATGTACGCCCTAAAGTTGTTAAAAGTTGAAGTTTTTGGTTAGCATAATTGGGTTTTAAAATAATCTAAACTACTATTAGTACGATTAGTCTTAGGAATCGTAATGTTATTAGACACTTTAATCAAGTCCTTTAGGAACTTAACAATAAATTGCATTATGTATGCCAAGTCACTAGCAATATAAATTTTCTGATTTACTTATTTTTTACTTTTACCCGAAAACTAGTATTTGTACATCACCAAAAATTTAAATTTTAAAAAGTTTGTCGAAGAAATAAAGGTGAGAGGAAATAAAATTAATTTTGGAATGCCAAACTCAAACGCACTATTTGATGTGTCTTTGCATGATTTTTTTCTTTATTGGTGAAATGAATCAATGTGATATAATTCATGTTTAAAATGTTATGATGGAAATTTCCATCATTATGCAAAGAAGGGTTAAAACCTCAAGAGATGAAGAATTTGTTTTGAATCATTTTGAATCTTTGTTAATGTTGCCCTTTGCCTATTTTACACAAACAAAATGCCTGTTGTTTCTGTTTTGTGTTGTATTTGTTGTCGATTTGCACTCACCTTGTATAGTTGCATCATGTTATTATGTTTTTAAACTTTTAATCAATTTAAAATTTTTGTTTTCAATCATATTTATATTTAACTATAATGCTTGGTTTTCACTATGAAATTTTTGTTGTGAAATTGTCCAAATTGTTGGCAATTGTATGAAAACGGGTTGTCATATGGCGTCATCTATGTTTGCAATCATGAAAGTCATGATATGACACCTAGTTTTCATACAATTGCCAACAATTTGGACAATTTGACAACAAAAATGACATAGCGAAAACCAAGCATTAGAAATTTTTGAAATACAATTGGAAATAGTGTAGTTTTTATTTTTTAATTTAGGAATTTTGTACCTTTAACTATCGAATATAATAAAGCTATGTTAAATTTTATTGATTTAGAATGCATTTTGACTTCATTATAACCTTTTTAAATTACTTTCGAATTCAGGTTTTTAATAATCTTCTTTGGATGACTAACAAATTGACTAAATTCTTCTACACAAACGTCATAGTGATAGTAATATTTGCATATAAATCCAAAGCCGAAAGTATAAAAATACATTTTATTAACCGATAAAGTATACTATGCATGTTTTTATACCCACCACCAAAAAGATGAGGGTATACTCGTATTGGGTTTGTCATTCCGTTTGTAACACATCGAAATAATGGTCGTAGAACCAAAAAGTCTATATAAGATTCTATGACGATTTAACCATGTCTGTCCGTCTATTGTTGGTACGATGAAAAAAATATATAGAACAATGAAATTTTTATCAAACATTCTTTGATCCACCGAAATGTTTGGTATTGAAAATGGGCAAAATCGTTCCAGTATATGTTTCAGATATTTTTTGCTATTTTCTTCAAATATAATGCAGATAATATTATGAAATTTTGCGTACTTTATTTTTATTATAGAATAAAAAGTCCTGTTGAAAATGGTAGGAATCGGTCCATGATTTCTCGGAATATGGCTTTATGATACACACATATATATATATATATATATATATATATATATATAGGCATATTAATTGCGTGGGTGTTACTTCTCTTTAAAAAAAATGTCTATAGAAAAGCCGTATCCACACAAAATTCTGCAATAATAAGTATCATGCAAAGTGAAATTTTAAAACAATTTGTTTGCAAAGGTTTATAATTTTGACATAGCGTTATAAAAATCTCTTGTAAAAACGACTAAGAAGTGGAAATTCAACACAAATAATCCGTATACACATATAAATCTTCGTACCAAATTTCATGATGATCGGTCCATATTTTACCGTAGTCCCCATATAATGTCCACTTTCGAAAATCACTAAAATTCGCATAAATCTCTTATAAAAATGACTATCAAGTTGAAATTTGATGAGTATATTCAAAATATACATTTAAACCGTCGTACTAAATTTCTTAATAATCGGTTCATATTTGACCATAGCCGCCATATAAATTCTAGTTCCGCAAACCACTTAAATGCGCATAAATCCCTTATAAAAACCACTATAAAGTTGGAAATCAACAGAAACAGTCCATACAGTCCATATATACAAATCGTAAATTTCAACATGATGGAGATCGGTCCATATTTGACCGTAGTCCACATATAAAATTCACTTCGAAAAAAAAAACATTATTATGTTGAAATCCAACACAAATAATTCGCATAAAAATAAATCGTCGTACAGAATTTCATAATGATTGTCCCGTAATAGATCATAGTTCCCTTACGAGGACTACTCCCGAAAACTCATTAACCTACACGAACACTCATATCGAACCGAAATTTTACACAGATCAGTTATAAGTATGTATGTACTATGGACTTTTGTGAAAGTATATATAGCATATATATGCTGACGGTCTTTGTTTACTTTTTCAAGTGGGGCCAAATTACCGCATTCGTGATCAAATGAGCTATCGTATCGAAAAATTATTTCGATATCGGAATTATGATAAAATGTACTAAATTTCTTGCTCGATATCGAATGCCATAATCTCAAATAAGAAAATTACGATCAATTTTACTCGATATCGAATGCGGTAATATGGCCCCTGTTGTTTCTGTGTTGTGTTGTATTTGTTGCCGGTTTGTAATCACCTTGTATAGTTACACCATTTTTCTAATAATGGAAAATATGTCAAAAAGACTAATTAAAAAAATCTAGTATCATGTCATATGCATTAAGTAAATACAAAGATCATATCGTATAATTCCATATACATATATGTAATTGGATCCAAAAAGTTATTTGGCATTAGTATGCATATGTACATGTACATATATATGTACATAAATCATATATTTTTCACTACATACCCAGTAAGCCATACGAGTCCGAAAAGACTCCTTTCTGACTCCATTTTCGGAGCGCTCCTAGAATAGTATGCTGGGTACTAATATATTTCCTGCCATATCGATGCCTTACTTTCTCAACCTCGTATCTTAAAAAATACAACATTTCAGGATGGAAAAAGTTCAAATGCAATTATTAATGAATTAATTACATCTATGCATAGTTGTAGTTATAATATCCTAATCTTTTTTGGTTTTAGCATAAAACGCATTTATTGAGATACGAGTTTGCTGTATTAACAATAATTTTTATTCTTGACACTTGTTACTCGTTTGTTGCGCTAATAGCTACATATACAAATAAATAACGCTGTTATACCAAAATTATAAAATGAAAGCAATATTTAATATAGAATGAATGTTTTATTTGCAAGAAAGTATAAAAAAAGAATTCATATTATACATATTAATAATATCATTGGTGTGGCAAATTATCATAAAATGAATGATAGTCGGCTGGAATCATACGTTTTAAATCTTGCAAGTCGTCATATTTTCTTTTTGAAATAGGTAGTTGTTGATTGTAGAGACCCGGTAGTGAAATGTTATATTTGTGCTGCACTTGTGGTCGCAATTTACGACGAGGTAATAGTTGCCACTCTTCATCAAAACATAATTTGTATTGAACTCCGTCATTAAAGGTATATTTGAGAGGTCGTAAATTTATAACGCATGGGTCGCCTTTTTTGTGCCTGGTCGAATTGATTTTAAGTAATCGAGTGAAGAGAAATCTCGGAAAAATGTATGATTTAAATAATGTACTTGATACGGTTGCAACAATCTGGATTGTTTTATTACCATATTGAAATCAGCTGGTACATATAGTTCTCTTCCTTTCTTCTATCGCTTTATGGAGGCATGCACAGAATCGCACTCCATTTGAGTGTGGCCAACTACCAGGTATTTTTGCTGAATTTCTACTTGGTAGGTATTTGCATAATATTGCAAGGCATTCAAAAGTGTCGTATTACGATTTTGAGTACAGCACCCGTCGCTGTAAATTATTATAAGCTTTGATTTGTCTTTCAAATTCTGTACATAGTCCAGCAAGCAAGAGGTAAATACATTCGAGTCCATGCAGCCTTTAGCTTCATGCCATAAGTAGCAAGCAACGTTTTTGTCAAATTCGTTATAAATTGTGAATTGGTGAACACACAGTTTTGTTTTAAAGTGGTTTGCTCCAGTTGAAAGTAGAAAAATTGTTTGAACTGCTTGCAGTCCACCGTTAACATATGAATATCACCTCTTGAAGAACGTTCCTTGTCTTCGGCTTTTTCTTTCCTAGCGCGCTCCTTACTTGTTATGTAAGGTTGATATTCGTTTTTATTTTTATAAGCAAAGCAGATATCACATTGATTTTTCTTGGGTCTGTATATACTAATATTGACCTTGTGTACTGCGTCTAAGAAGCATTTGTACGTTGCCTTTTCAACCTTATCAATGTTGCGATCCATCAAATATTTTTCAAAATCTATATTCTCTAGTTGTATATAATAATAATGTGATGGCATCTTAGGCAATTTTTGTAAAAAAAAGTTTACGTGATTTACTTTGGTGATGTTTGTTTTGCTTTGACGATTGACTGGTCCACTTTTCTTTACCATGCCAACATCGCTTGTATGTAGATTGCCAGTAACCCATTTGGACACGCTAGATTCACCCAGAGAGAGTGTACACAAAAACATTTTTTTACAAACAACCTTGATCTGCCCAGAATTTTTCAAAGTGTAGACTAATGTGTTTACTCGCCGAGAAAAAACTACCAGTTGTTCTCAAAGTGACCGGTTTATGAGACACCATTGCAACGACATACGCTTTTTTCTCTTCCCAGGACAGTGACCAAAATATTTTAAAAATATTCTTTCTATCTTCTTCTGTAATTTCGTTGCACTGCTTACCGAATTTTTTTGCACATATTTCCGAATTGCAACGAGCCTTCAAAGTTCTTTTTCTTCTAATTTCCATTACCCCATTCTGCATCGCTTTATCGATGAATACTCCTGGCCACGCATTCGCTTGAGTTTTTTACGATTTCTACTCCAGTTTTGCTTATTCCCTGGCCTTTACGTGCTCTTTTAATTGTAATTACGCCAGGGGATTCATCCAACAATACAGAAGAAGACACATTGTCAGAAAAATCGGAATCAGTGCTGGGATGGTACTCGCTTTCACTTGCTGAAAAATCGGATTTAGAGGAAAAGCTAGAGTGATCAGAATCCACTGAGATAAAATGTCCTGTTTCTCTATCCAAAATTACGTTTCCAGTTTGTTGTCTTTTAGATTTTTGACAAAGATTCTTAAAAACAAAACAACCTGTTTCAGCATCAAGAACAGCGATTGTATCACTCATTTTATAATAAAAACTAAAATTCCTCAGAATTAGATTTTTACCAAGTAAAACAAAGATCACAACTAAAATGTAATTACATATGTAGGTATGCTAATAGGCACCAAGAATTTATACAACAAAAAAAAACTAGCAAAATAACACAAAAAATATAAATGACGGGAATCCCATGCATTCATCACTTACTTAGGCGTAGTTTAATCACATAGTCTAAACTACGCTTAAATAATATACATACATATTCACTTCAACGCTGTCATGGTGCAACTATGCAAGGCGAGTGCAGTAGCCCAGCTGACTGACTTTGTTTACAATTTACTTATGTCAAAAGTAATACTTTTTCAAGTATATTTGACAGTAGTACATTATTTTACACAAACAAAATGCTTGTTGTTTCTGTTTTGTGTTGTATTTGTTGTCGATTTGCACTCACCTTGTGTAGTTGGACCATGAACGCTGTTGTGAAGAAGGATAAAGAGACACATTTTGGTGGGTAAATTCGCGACTCAATTTACGTAAAGATGAAATTTTTAAAATTCTTAACTGTTTAACAACTGCACATATTATGATAAGAGTTTGAAGCAGTTGTGAAAATAGGAGTGAATGCGATACGAAAATATATTTTATTAAAATTTACAGAATTCAGACAACGTATTGATCTAATAAGTTGTTGCAGTAAGAGAACACAAAAATAGCAATCGTTTGATATGAAAAAGTCAAAACCGTATTTTTTTAAGATACGAGGTTGAGGAAGTAAGGCATCGATATGTAAGTATATACATTCAGTTAGGGACTTAAATCTTCATACATCCCCAAAATTTCATATACATATTCGGTAATTGAAGAGTACCGGAAATTCCATTTTAATTACTCTTCCAAAGTAAGAATTTTACTTTTTTTAAATAACGGTAAATATGAAAAAAAACTTGAAATAAAGAGATACAAAAGTTATTAATAATTTAAAAAAGTTGCTATCATGAACATTCTTGCCCACTCATCCTATTTGTTTTTCTCGTTATTTTAAAAGTACTAATTAATACTACATGTATTTCGTAATTAAAATAAAATTGAGTTTTTTTATTTAAAATTTTTTCTGGTACTCTTTAATTGACGAAAATATTAAATTTTGGGTATATGAACTGTGTATACGTAGTTAATTTATTGTGAATCTGGATTGAGTTATGTAATAATTCTTCTAAATCCGTAACTCAAGAGTGTGTATCATAAAAGAGTTATATGTTCTAAATCGGAGAGTGACTATCCAAACAGTTCTGAAAATTTGAAATAAGTTTTTCTAATTTTTAAACTACTGGGCGCAATTATTTGCAATTAAAATGAAAGAATAGGATTTATTTAAAGGAATTAAACAAGCGTTTTCGAAAGATAAAATCATAAAAACAAACAACATTTTGTAGTTGTATTCGCAGATACTTAACCATGCTAAACATCCCAGTAAAAAATGTGCTCCAAAAGGAGCAGGTTTTATGTATGAATTCATATCTCAAATCGCTTCAAACCTGCTGATGGGATGTATGATTTTTGTATGAAGTGTTCCCGGTTTGGAGGACTACTTTCTGCTGACAATAAGCGCTTCTGAAACATGCAAATAAAGCACTTTCCTAAAGTGTTTTTTTTTAATTCTATCTGAATGTTTTTGCTTAAGATAAATTCATAGTAACTGAGAAGCGCGATATTCGTTTTGTAATTAACTTTCGTTGTCATACGTAAATCTGTAGGCTATAATTTCATTTTTGTTTTTTTGCTTCAAAACCTTCTTCGTTGTCAGCACTAAAAAAAGGCATCTTTTTTGTATATTTTATTCGTAAGCATTTACTACTTCAAAAGAGCGCTTTTATTGAAGCGCTCGATTATGCGCTTTTACTCTTAAGTGCTTCAAAAAATACGATTTTTATTTACTGGGTTCTTAAAGAAGCTATCAGTTTGTGTAAAAATAATTATTCCATACTTAATAATGTTTTATTATATATGTTTTGCACGCATTCGTTAATAGCAAGAAATTTTTAATTTTGAAATATTTTTTAAATTTAGATAACAGAGCCCAACACGAAATATATATATGTAGAGTTACTTTATTTCGAATAAAACCCACAGTTGTAAATGGATTTTAACAAGATATAGTTTGTTATATGTTTTTTATGAGTTTTTGAAAAATAAAAAAAAAATCTATGGCACCAAAAAAAGTTTTCATTTTGTCGGGTTGTGTAATTTAAGACGTAAATATTACAAAGTTACAAAATATTCTAAAGTTATGTATTTAATTTAAATTTTCATAAAAGTGGACTTGGCACGTTTGCTCACTAAGCTATCGATATATTGTTATATACATAAACCCAGTATATTTTTAAAACAGTTTTTTCAGAAATGGGCGTTATATGGCAGATATAACTTATTGTGGACCGATCATCCAAAAATTTAGATGTCTGTGAATATAAATATTATGTGTTAAACTTTGTCTCGATATAAATACTTTTAAAAGATTTATGGAGCTTAAATTGAATTACGGAGACGGTCCTATATGGGAGTTTCGACTAATTATGGACCGACAATTATAAAATTAGGTGTCATTATTTCTGTATATAAAAAACTTATTTGTGTCAAATTTTATTTGGATACCAATATTTTTAAGAAAGTGTGCCTACGAATAATTATGGACCGATCATAATAAAATTGTACCGTATTCTTTTTAGACATATGAAATATATTTGGGTTCAATATTATTTGAATACCAACATTTTTGAGAGAGTTATGATCTGTGAAGTGATTTTCGGAAGTGGGCCTTATATGGAAGCTATGATCAATTATGGACCGATCTGCACAATATTTGTAGATGTGATTTGGCTTCATTTACCACTCATTTGTGATGAAATTTGTTTGGATACTTTCATAATTCAAACATTTATGATCGGTAAACCCCAATTTCAGAAGGACATTTTTATTAGGGCCAGGTGAAATAATGGACCGATTTCCACCAGTTTCGTACCAAATTTTATCGAAATATCTTCAAAATTGCAAACTGTACTCTGCGCATAAGCCAACCAGACGGACGGACAGACATCGTTAAATCATTTTCTGAGCCGATCGGTATACTTAAGGTGGATGTTGGACCAATATTTCTGGGCGTTACACTTATCAGCACAAATCCAATATATCCTCCCCACTATGGTGGTGTAGGGTATAAAAACAATAATTCAAGTTTTGGAAAAATAATTTCTTTTACAGTTCTTAGATGTGTATGTACATGTAATGATTTATGAGTTTTGTAAACTTTTACAGTTGAATGAAAAGCTTTAATATGTATGATAAAGAAAATAACACAATTTGTCGCTCCAATTATACGTCAGCATGTTTTTTAATCCAATTAACATGATAATAAACTTTGGTATATCCATATAAATAAAACCTGCTATACCAACAACCTTGCCGTTATATATGGCAGGACCTCCGGAGTCGCCATTGCTAGTACCAATATTGGGTTGATGAGCCAAACAGATAAGAGAACCTGAATCCATATCAATTTGTTCTTTACATTCCTTGCGCGAAATTGCTGTTAGCTCATTTCATTGCAACTTTTGCGGTGAACCACCACCTTGCTTTATATGTCCCCATCCGGAAATTATCACTTTTTATCCAACAGGAATTTCAGTAGTAGCCAAGGGAATCCGTTGAAAATTGTCAGAGAATATGATAGGTTCTTAGAGCCGCAGAAGAGGAACATCATTCAAGAAATTACCATAATCTTCGTGAGTAATAACTTTACTAAAACACCGCCTTGTACCAACATGTACATAGTACCAACACGTACAGTAAAAACTCTTGGATCGTACCTTACCAGAGAATAGTTATGTGTGTATATTAAATTATATAAATTTATCAATGCTCTCTACCGTGATGTGCTGCAGTTAAAACGAAGTTCCTGTATATAATAGAAGCACCACAGGCGTGAGCACCATTACGCCTTAAAGACACTTGATGGGAAAATTGTCTTTCATGCTCGTTTGTACCTCCAACTACTCGATTAAGGGGTGTAGCCTTTGAATCATGGCCAGTCAACAGAAAGCAAATCAATGCTATAAGCTAAAACTTTGACATTCTTCAAATGTTTATTTGACTGTTTGTTTTTCTCTTCTAAATATCACAAGCATTTTCGAGTACAAGTACATACATATATACATACATATGTGCTTTTAAGTGATAATCTATATCAATTGTTTTTAATGCTTTATGTCTATATCAAATCTTTGATTTGTTAGTTTGAAAATGAAACTAAAATAAACCAACGTGCTTATCCGAATTAAAAATGTTTAAATTTATTTGTAATATGTAGTTAATAGTAAGTAAATATAGGTAGTATCTGCTTGGAAACAAATGTGTTCCTTTCCACCTAATTTTTTGTTTTTACAAATCCGAATGTTGTTTAATCCAATCTAGGTGGTAAAATACTTTTGCATAACCATCAGGGTTTTTAGTACCACAACCATCAACAACAAAGCCTGCAACACCGACCAACTCATTGTTAAATGTAGCTGGGCCACCCGAGTCGCCATTACAAGCACCGTCGCCTTCTTGATGGGCCAAGCAAATGAGAGCGTCAGATGACATGAATATCGATGTAAAGCATTTCACTTTCGAGATTGATGTCAAAGTATTCCACTGTAATTTAATAGGACTATCACCTCCGGTCTTCAAATGACCCCAGCCAGATATTACGACACTGCTGCCAACGGGGACTTCTGAAGTTGCCAAAGCGATGGGTTGAATGTTGTCGGAATATAAATACTAGGCTAGAATCAAGTTTCAGCAAGGCTACATCATTAATAAAATCGCCATAGTTTTCGTGTACTATAATCTTGACAACTTGTTTGACTACTCCACCCATCAATCGATTAGTAGAACCAGCACGAATGGTGAATAAACTGGGATCATATACATGGTATACGCCATCTACGTCTTCAGCGCCTACACAGTGGGCAGCGGTTAAAATGTAATTACGGCTTATTATTGAACCACCGCAAGTGTGTGAGCCAGTTCGCCTTAGAGATATTTGATGTGGAAATTTGCCTTCCACAGCATCTAATCCACCAACAATGCGTCCAGTTGGCTGAGCTCTGCTCAAGACCAACAGACTTAATGTAAAACTTATAAATATTGTCAGTGTGCACATGTCGTTTAAATGGGTATAAACTTTCGAAAATCTCGCCTTATATAAAGTTTGAAAGTGATTAATTATTGCTAATCTAATCATATGGCATCTAAGCTGATTAAAAGGTTGACGATATTGATAATTCCGGAACGCTCTTGTTTTTTTTTTACGAGTACATATACGAGTATTCATAAATCAAAGAGATCACGAAGTATTAGTCAATTGGCAATAAATACTGGCATGCCATGAAATTCATTTAATAATACTAAACCAAATGTTAAAAATGCATAATTCTGAATAAATCCAACATTATCAATTCGATTAGATATAATATTGATTCAGTACATTTCTTCGTTATAATCATAAATATTCCTGATTAAATTATAATAAGTCTAGCACTTATCCATACATACATACATAAATATTTATATGTATGTAAGTACGTACTACGATCATGCACATGTACTCGTACTAGTTGTTGATACCTTAATATTTATATTGGACAATATGTACATACATATGTATATCATCTCTTTGAAGTGATAATCTAAAGGCAATAAGTAGAAGAAATATTTGTGATTTTAATTTTATTTTGTTGAAAGGTGTCGAAAGTACAATGTCGTATTTGAATTTTTTGTTGGTGTCGACTGTGTTACTTGGAGCTGTACGTTCAAGTCCAATAACTGGTCGTGTAGTAGGTGGCCATGATGCTGTTTCGAAACAATTTGCACATCAGATATCGTTACGTCGTGATCACAGTCATATCTGTGGAGGTTCCATTATAAGCAGTAAATACGTGTTAACTGCCGCGCATTGTGTAGTTGTTCCAGGAACGGAGGCGTAAGTCAAAATCTTCAATTAAGGCAATACATCAAATTGAATGCAATTTATAATTTTTGTTTTTAGTTTTCCAGCTGAACTCTTTACTATTCGCGCTGGAACCATCAATCGGATAGCCGGTGGTGTTATCATACCCGTTAAACGTGTGCTAGTGCACCCCGGTTATGCCGTTTACAATGATCTAGCACTGTTGGAATTAAAAGACGATTTGGTATTCTCGGAAACAATACAGTCCATAGAATTGTATGACAGTGAAGTCCCCGCAAATTCAACTGTCATCATATCGGGGTGGGGTTTAACGGAGCATGCTGGAGCTAATTTGCCTATTTTATTGCAATGGTATACTGTTACAGCATTATCCAAAACAAGTTGTGCAACAAAAATGGGATTCTATACTGATGCTTTAATTTGTTTAAATCATCCAACTGGCTCTGGTGCATGCAATGGTGATTCTGGAGGTCCAGCTACGTACAATGGCAAATTAGTTGGCGTCGCTGGTTTTGTAGTTATAAAATGCGGTTCGTCTAGACCTGACGGTTACGCAAAAGTAGCTTATAATATTGATTGGATTAAAGAGAACATGGCTTAAGATTGTTTATGTAAATAAATACATATATTCAGAATTTACATTTTGTGCTGATTTTTTCATTTCTGGGAATTAATTAAAAGTTGAATTTTTCATCATTATAGACGCTCTAAATATATTGCAGATATCTAAGAGCAGTTCCAAATTCTTTGACAAGTGCAGTGCACATTTTTTTTTTTTCAAAGCTTCATAAGAAGAAAACTAGCAGGAACTTAAAAAATAAGTTAGTGTCATTTAAAAGAAAAAATGTTTGGACTATAAAATTTTTTCTTTTAACACGTGCTTTTTCTTTAAAAACAAAAATATTTTATTGCAAAAATGTACATTTAAATATAATAAAACTAAAATGGGTTTCGAAAACTTGAACTTAAAACTGGCAATTACACGATTGCTGTGATAACCGTTATTATCTACAACAGATTTAAGGCGCTTTGGGATAGATGCGACCAGTTTTTGGGTAATATTCGGCGGGATATTCGACCACTATAAATTTAAATTGTTGAAATTGTTTTTGTTATGTTTGTTTTGTGTTTCTTTATGCTGATTTTTAAAATTGACCATAAATTTTATCGAAAATTTATTTATTTAATTTATGTCTGGCGACTGTGGTGAGGTGTCATAAAATATGGGCAGTTATACATAATAGCAACGTTTGTACAATACCGATTTGTGCTTTGGATCCACATATGGATCGTCGTAAAATCGAAAAGCTTATCTTAAAATCATATTGGCGCAAGACTCGACAGTTTCAACGCAGCATTGTTTGTCCTGGTCAGCTTTAACTTCGGAGGCCAGTTGTGTAGCTGATAGCCCTGGATTTGCCCTTATATTTCTTAAAATGTGTCGCTCAACATGATCATTGAAAATTTTTGCAATAAATGTTTTTTGTTTGTTACCCCCCGTTGCCATAACTTGAAAGTAGAGTATATTGTACATATTCCACTACGAAGTGAAACTAAATCGTTTTCAATTCCACATGGACAAATTCACGGCGTTCTAGAAAAAGAGGTGAAACTTTTAACTACGATGAACGCAACTAAAAGTGATATTTTACTTTTCAAATCATTTTCACAAAATTTAGAACACAAAATTAATAAAAATTTCACTTCCACTTCATTTTACAAGTGTAGAACCCAGGTGATTATCTACGAAAAATACCGAAAAACAACAATATTTGTTTGAGTGGCTACACTAGCTAGTGCAGCAAGTTCATTTTTTAAATGTCGTCAACAAAGAAACTTCAAACAAAATTTTTTTATAAAATTCTATTAATTTTCAAACGCATATGGATCAAGTATTGGCAAAAGAAAAAAATACGGAATAAAAATTTGTAGTTTACAATTTTGTTTAATCAGTGCATGAAATTTATATTTAAAAATACTATTAAGATGTGTTGTGTAATAGTTTTGTTCTTTTTTCTTTATAATTTTTTGTAAAACCTCGAAAATATGCTATAAACATAACTTTTATTTTAACACTGGTAGCACTGTTTATTCATTTGTCATTCTGCTCGATTTGTTTCAGTGTCAATTATTTCCATTATTATATATAAATCGTCTTATTCAAGAAATATTAAGCCGATAGCCATTGATGCTAGTGCTTTTAGCCCTAGATTTATTGTAATTTTAATTATAATAAATTTTTTAATAAATAAATAAATAATTCGTCTGTTTTTATAGCATCCATGAACTCTACCAACTGATCATCAGTCAAGGCAGATAATTTAATCCGTCTGCGGTCTCTATCTGCCATTCCTATCACTTTTTTTTGATAAAAAAATGCTAAATAATATAACACAAAAGTAAAAAGCATTGAAATATAATAAGTTGATAATTTTAGCCGCAACCTGCAAGAGTGCCCTGAGGCAACCCTCAGTTTTTGCGTTCTCAACACACTTTTTTTAATATTTTAACATTTACAAATGCATAACCTGAAAGAAGAATATCTTATCTTAAAAAAACAGAACAAAAACGAAATGTCAGAATGCATTTCAACCTTCGAGAGAAATGTCAACAGATATGTTACTAAAGTCACCGTTAAAATTTAACAACAAAATAATAATTACTTTTTGAGTTAATTGGTGTTTTGTAATGCGTGCCTTGAGACACTCTTGCATGTTAGAGGGTTAAGTTGGAGGTCCACGTTTTAGCGTCAACGCGTTTATAGCTTTCTAAAGCTGGATTTACACGATTGAAATTTTCTTCAAAATTGCTCTTCAAAATGCTTCGAACTCGTATGAACAGCAAAAATTCTTCAGAATTTATTTATTTAATAGTTATTAAACAAATCAATCGTGTAAATCTAGCTTAAGCGTTTTAAGCGCCAAGTATTTCAAGTTATATGTGAAGATTTTTCGCGTCAATCATTTGTGTTTTATATATATGTATGTATGAACCTCCAGCTTTACGGCATGTGCCAAAAATTTACTTACAAGCAAATTCTCTTGCAAGTAAGCGCGAAATATATGATTGTTTAGTAAAAAACTGTAACTGTATTGAGTTTTTCGAACTTTGCATGTGTCATTTTTCTTTAAAATGACACCAATTTCTTTCTTAAGTTCCTGTTACTTTTCTTTTTATGGAGCTTTAAAAACAAAAAAATGCACTGCATAAAATAACATATTAGCTACTGTATATCAAATTTGCGCTAACGAAAAGAGCTATGCGTAAAATTGTTAAACTATTTTTAATCTAAGTTTTTCTTTCTTAAAATTGAACTAAAAATGTATTTCAACAAAAAACTGAATATCCCGATGAGCAGCATTTAGCGAATTTATAGTGGAAGTACCATTCAGACGATGAATTCTATATTATTTAACAAAATACAAACATTTTGAATAAATTATTTATTAATTAAAAAGTTACTATATCAAAATTACTACCCTTCATTTGGATAAATTATGTATTATTTTTCTTTTTTTTTTAGAACATATCATCACTATTGGGTCAAAATTTTTGAAGTTTTCAAGGATCGTCACCACACACGTCTGTGTAGAACCGTCTTTAGCTGATTCAGTACGGATGATATTTTCTTCCATAATTTTAGGTACATTGTAAATTCATACTTATTATAATCGAATAAAAGTTCGATTTGTTTTTAAAATATGTTGAAATATTCGATCCTATAAGTATTCAAATATTATTATAATAAAATACATACATATGTAGATAAATACATATGTACATATATTAAACACTCTACTAGTGACTTATGAAATAAAAAATTTATAATTTTATTGATGATTGTTGTTAAAACAAGTATTAATTTTAAACCAATACATTTTGGATCCAAGTTGCATAATGAATCACATTGCTGAAAATATCAGGATAACGAGAACCACAGGCACCAACAATGAAACTGCTGACCCCAATTAGTTTATTTTCATAAACTGCTCCGTTACCAGCGTCGCCGATACAACTTCCCTTTTTTAAATCGTGCGCTAAGCAAATGGTAGAAATATCGTTTCCACTAAAAGCATCCGTGCACAATTCCTCAGTGGCAATAGAGAACGTCATTGAGTGAAGTTTATGGGATGATACATCAGACAGTTGATCACCCCATCCAGCCACCCTAACTGATACGCCGGCAGCAGGTTCGTCTGCGGAGGAAGTAGCTATATTTATCATAGCAATGCGATCAGTCCATTCTAAATTCAATTCCAATGTCAAAACAGCAATATCATTTTGAACACCACTATAATTCGGATGTACAGAGACATTAGAAACATAATACAATTTGCCACCGGAAAATTGGTTTGTACTTCCAACACGTACTGCTAAACGATTTGATAAGACTCTAAAATAAAAATTAAATAGCATGTTAAACTAACTTGCTGACGTTTGCTCTGATTCAAGTTCTTACTTACTTATTATTATTTTCCACGACACAATGGGCGGCCGTTAGAATCGATCTACTCCAAACAATTGACCCACCACAAATATGTGCACCGTCTAAACGCACAGAAGCCACATGCGCGAAACTATTTTTGTTGGCTTCTTCTCCACCCCAAATTCGAGAAGCTGGCTGTGCCAATGTTGAAATGACAAAAATTCCTAAAAGCGACAATACTAAACGTGCTGAAGCCATCGTGCTTTAATTGCAACTAATATGAAATTTACTTCTAAGACGTCGGTACAAATACATAAAATATTGCCTATTAAAAATAAAATAAAATAAAAATTGCGATAATACAATTGATCAATGTTAATCAATTAACTCGTGGTCGGTAATCATACTCATCACATACACACACATACACATACATATATATACATATATATGTATACTCGTATATCGCTCATTTGTAAGAATATACATACATATGTATGTAAGGTCATAACTCTCAAAATATAACTTTAAATCGTCATTAAATAGTAAATACATATGTAGATAATTAATTAGTTTATTAAATTGGTATTAAGAATTATTGTTTTTGATGTATACTTATACATATATATATATATGTATGTAAGTATAATAAATATTATTACAGCAAAAGACTGAAAATACTTTGTATATACATACATACATACATATTGCATACTTCGATCTTTTATATGTAATGTACTTCAAAAGCCTTGACAGTATACATACATACCAATACAATGACCTAAATATTTGAATGTACAATTTTAGGAATAATGATTTGTTAACTTAGAGTTATTAGAGTTATTTTTTAAACTTTCGCCAAAAAATAAGATTTAAGATTATTAGTTATAGCTTTAAATTTTTAATAGAGATCATCAAGGGTGTCAGGTTGCACTTCCTCAATTCAATGGTTATTTACTATAGAAAATAATATGATGAAAAACTTTACAAATCACACAACTATATTATTTGAGTTATGGCTATTCTGTTACAAATGAGCAATACGACGTTTGATTTTCCAAAATATATTTTATTTTAATTATCTTATCTTATCATATTATTTTATTCAGTAATAATTCTCAAGTACTACCATATACTCGGACATATGTATGTATATAAAGCGCGATCCATTTCGAGGTTCCCTACTTTTTTAAAGGTTTTAAAAAAAATACAGAAAATTTAAATTTAATGGAGAATGTTTATTATCATTTGAAAAACATTCTTTGGCATTTATTTTTTGAAGATTATGTCTATCAAATGTTGGCCGTTGCTACGTCGTAGATGGTTTATCCATTGAGTCCAATATTCGATGAGTCGTTCGAGCATTTCGACTGGTAACTGGCGAATGGCACGCGTGATGTTTTCCTCCAAGGCCTGAATCGAAGCGGGTTTATCCGCATAAACTTTAGACTTTACATATCCCCACAGGAAAAAGTCTAACGGTGTTATATAACACGATCTTGGTGGCCAATCGACCGGCCACCGAAGTGTTCTCTCAATAAATAAATTGATTGATTGAATGTGTGGGAAGTGGCGCCGTTTTTACGCTTTCAATTTATGATCTTGACGTAAAATACGCTAAGTCGTTCTATACGTCAATCCGAGTTCGGCCGAATATTATCCAATAATGATGCTGGGTCTCAAAATGGGTGATGTTGTTGCGAATAGTACGCTCAGTAGGCCGATTATGTTGACGAAGTGAACGAAACACATTCCTCACAGAACGTGAATTTTTGTAATAAAGTTGAACGATTTGTTAACGTTGTTTAGGCGTAAATCTTTCCATTATGAAATGCCAAACAATACTAAATACTAAAAATAACATGACACGACTGGCACGTGATCTGCCAAAAAAAAGGCTATTGAAAAAAGTATCTCTACTTGAATCACCCTTTATGTATGTATGGACAGGTATGGATGTTTTGCAACAATATTTAATAGTAAGTATTGCAATATATGTATACATAGATAGTTATCATTGATGTCATGCAATCAATGATTTACGACAAATGTGATGTAATGATGTTTTTTTTTATAATTAATGATTAAAAATTAGTTGTTAGTGACGGAATTGGAATAAGAAATTTTTAAGATCATTTTGTCAATATCAATTTTCATTTACTTTCGACATTGTTATTCTGTTAATTCTAACTAGCGCCAAAACTGTTTTTGTACCTAACCAAAAGTACATTTTGAAAAACATGTTTGTTTAAAATTCCTAGAAAATTTTTAATCAATTATAAGAGAAGAAATGAATCAGGTATCCATTATTTAATGCAGCTCTTAGACCTATTCATAAATCTATTCAGATGGCGTCTGTCATATATTCTCACTTATTGAACACTTAAAAAAATTGTTGAACTTTGTGCCAAAGTGTCTTATGCGGGAAGACGATTTGGCATTTTTACACCGAATTACAACTTGTGATGAAAAATGCATCATTACGATAACCCGAACAGTGAGATATCGTATGTGAAGCCCGGCCAACCAGCCGAATCGACACCAAAAAAGAATATCCATGCCGCTTATGTAATGATCTATATTTGGTGGGGCCAAAAGGTGTGTCTATCTATTATTAGCTGGGCTGAAATCCGGCCAGACCATCACAGGGAAACTGTTTGAATGCAACTGATTCGTTTGAAGCGAGCATTGGCAAAAAAATAAAAGGCCAGAATAAAAAAGCGTAATATTTCATTATAACAACAATTCATTTCAGAACAGGGTATCCGAAATTGGCTTGATTCGTTCTAGCTCATTTCCCGCAATTTTAAGTTTTACACCCCATAGAATTTTTATAATTATTGTACAATGCACAAAAATTTAATCGTTAATCAAAATTGGATGACAGCAGTATTTCACGCAGTATTAACGCATTTTAGTTTTCTGTTTCATGAGCAATTCCAACTGATTTCAACTTAAAGTATTTTCATCAATATTTTAGTAATTTTTCAAGCTTAAGGTCTTTTTTATTAATTTTTATTTTCAATATTTCGCTACGTCTTTGTGTAGCTTCTTCAGGAAAAATTTTTTTAAAAATTAAAAAAAAAATAAAATAAAAATTTAAAAAAAACGACCTTAAGCTTGAACAATTACTAAAATATTAATAATAATAAAAAAAATAAACTATGTATAAGAAATATTAAAGTATTTTCTTTTATCGAGCAATTTAATAATACATGGATGTGCTATTGTCACAATTTCCCGGTTTAAAGTAAACTGGCATTGTCATGTAAAACTGTATTTTAAGCCCTGAGGACTAGTTCAACATACAGTTTTTACAGATTCAAAACACATACGAGTACTTACATAGTATCTCTAAAGAATTTATAAAATATGTAATCAAAAATATTTTTCAACAAATAAGATTTGTTGAACATATATAACTTAAACTAAACAATGTGTAAATATTTGCCATCAGAGAAAAAATTATTGCCCGACAAATTTGAATTAAACTTTTAATTGAGTCTTAATTGATTTTTAATTAAACTTTTAATCATATCAATTAAATTTTTAATTGAAAACCAATTTTCAATTAAATAATATAATATTTTTTTAATTAAAACTACTTTTAATTAAATGTTTACAAAATATTTTAATTGATACTACAAATTCCTTCAGCTGTCCACTTTCAATTAAATGTTTAATTAAATATACGAATATTTTAATTGAAAATCAATTTTAATTTTTTCTGTGATCATTAAATTACATTAAAAGTTTTTAATGAAAATTATAAGTGATGCCGCAAATTTTTCCAAACATCGCATTATTTCATTTGTTGTTGGAAAACTTTACAGCCAATGCATCAGTGATGCAAAACTCCTCTGCATTTACGAACACACCACATATTTTATTGTTGTTTTTATCAAATATTTATCATTCTAATTCACTAAATTAACATAGAATTTGGTTAGAAAAATACAAAAATGTTTACAAATTTGTGTTTTATTATTTCAGTATTTTGCGAAATTTTACGGATTTTTACTAAAATTCCTACCGAGAAGAATAAAAAAAAAACTAGGATTTAATGCATTTCGAGGATATTGAAGATGTGTAGAACTAAAAGTTATAAGTGGATTTATAATTTCAGATTTTATTTCAGATACATATAATGGTATCGAAATTTGGGTTAATTCAAATTTTTACACATCACATACATATGTATGTACATTATTCGTTATCTAGATATTTGTTTAAATCACGGATATAAAAGGCATACACATTGAATTATTAATGTGTACTATTATAATATTTATAATTCATATAATACGTTTCGTAATATAAATTCTATGCAATGACACTTTTAATCCATGAACTGTAGTAGGAGATTTTGCTGGATATGTCTGGATATTTAGTACCACAACTTCCGAAGGCAAAACTTGCCACACCTACTAATTTGTTACCACTTACAACACTGGCACCATCATCACCACGACAGACTCCTTCATTTTCAGAATGTTGCAAGCATATTACTGAATCATAACCGTATCCTGCTTGGAGTTCACAATTTGGGCCACTCAAAACAGACATTGTTGCATATTGAAGTTTGTATGGAGATGATCCGCTTTCCTGCAAACCCCAACCAGTGACAGATACTGTTGTACCCTCTTCAATAACATCTTCATCGCTGGCCAGCGAAATTTTATTAATTTTATCACTGAATACTAAAGATTGGTCGACTCTTAAAAGGGCAATATCATGCAGGAAATTGCCGTAAGAAGGATAAATAACAATTGATTTAATTTTTACAATTTGTCCGCCAGCAAATTGATTAATACTGCCAACACGGACAGTTACACGCAAACTCTCAATACTGGAAACAAATATTAAAAAAGCATGACTAAATAAGTGAGACTTTATTCATATAATAAATCATATTTAATTTGCAAATCTTACGATGTGGCACCCAACGATGAAACGCAATGACCAGCAGTAACAATAAATTCTTCATTTATTATAGATCCCACACAAGCATGAGAACCATCTACGCGTACAGAAGCCACCCATGGATATTGGCCAGCTAAAGCATCGGTACCGCCTAAAATCCTAGAACTTGGTACGGCTTCAGTACATAATATGGTCATAAAAAGACCCAAAAAAGCCAAAATTACACGTCTCATTGCCATTGCGTTTAAAATACAACTGATTTGAAAACAATTTGTCAATAATAGAAGTAGTTGTTAAAATAGTCAGCAGAGGTAAATAATTCTGCAGTAGTAAAATTTATTTGGTCTAATCAACCAAATTTATTAGTTTCAATGATAGCATAGACCATATAAATTGTGTGCGCGTGTATTCGTATAAATATAAAATTCCTTAAAAATATCTTTGATAAAAAAAAGATTAATTTACGATTAAGAATCGTTTACATTCGTCGTAAAAGAACACAAACATACATATTATATTATTTTTTTTTTCGAAATAGTAATATGTAGTTACAGGCTTCAGGATGAAACACATAATCATTATTTTGAATACTCATTATACTCGTATATAAACAAGTAAGAGATTATAATCGGCTGTGCCGAATCTTATATACCCACCACCAAATCACCTATTATGAAACGAAATTCATAAAATATTGTATCGTAATTTCTATTCTCAATAACGATATTTATAAGAATCATATACGAGTTATACAGCCATGTCACAGAACTCAATTCCGATCGAATGTGGTTTTGATTCCGTAAATTGAGTCTTTAGACAACGAAAAACGAATTTTTTTTTCGGAATGAAACCACTTTAGATTTCTAAAGTGGAATTGTTGTTTTTTATGATTTTATACTGAAAAAAACTCATACTACTAATTTATAATAACAATTAAACAATTACTTTTATTATTTCATTGTTTTTTAGTTCTCTCATTGATACTTCTATTAAATTTTAAAAATTTCAAAGTTGGTGTCAGCAACAAGAAAACTTTTGTCGAAAACTTACAAAAATTAAAAATATTTACACAGCACTGGAATATGACAGAGGAATTTCTTCTTTGTAGCTTTTCAACTGCGTTCTGATGTTTTTGTTCATTTAAAACAGCAACAATTGAAATTCTGGCCATTTTTAGAAAATTTTATTGACTTTTATTTAAAATTTCTTTTTTGGGTTTTTTTTTCGCTTTTGTTACATTTTTTATTACAAAAAAATAATATTTTTTGTTTTAAACAAAATCGATCGGAATCTAGAGAACGCAAAGTAAAAACGATCGATTTGTAAATACGGAAATGAAACCTTTCCGATCGAATTATGTGTCATGCCTGATAATCAAGAATTTACACTTTGTTTATATTTTTGTAGCGTGTAACATAAAACGTTTTACTTTAACACACAATAAATTAAGTACCAAAAAGCCCTAGAAAACTGATTTTGGCTTTTTGAGACGTCAAAATTGTCACCTTTGTATATTATGTGACTGCTCTCGGAAGTGGTAGCTTTGACCAATTATGGACCAACTTTTACAAAAGTCAATAGTATAATTTTTACATACTTATAACTGATCTGTGAAAAATTTCGGTTCGATATGGGTGTTCGTGTAGGTTAATGAGTTTTCGGGAGTAGTCCTCATAAGGGAACTATGATTTATTACGGCGACTTACATATATGTATGCACATATTTGCGAATTATTTGTGTTGAATTTCAACGTAATAATAATTATTATTAGAGATTTATGCGTATTTATTTAAATATATAAATACTTAGACGGCTACTTCTAAATCTCTAAGAATATTATCGTACGTTAATTGTCGCGATTATCTAAAATATTCATATATACATACTATGAAGTATCGAGTTATATGCGAAAAGTTAACCTTGATAAATATATATATATAAATATATATGTATATATGCATGTATATATGTATGTGAATTCATCGATTACATTTCCAAAATAACTAGATTTATTATTTCAAGAATAGAATAAATGGAAGAGGTTAACTTCTAACGAATTTGAAATACTGATTAACTACGTTTTAAGCTTTAATTTTTGGATTCAGCCTAAAAATCAATTAATGTGAATTAATATGTCAGAGGCTCCCATTGTTCGATAATTCAACCAAAAATTTATTGTCGTAATTAATAATCATCTTATATGTAGATGCATATTGAAAGATCAAATTGATATCCAAAATGTTCATGATATTGAATAAAATCTCTTTTGCTTGCACTATTACACAAATCGTAACTTAAATGATATACATACATATTTATCTATTTTATCTGGAGTACCAATTTATGATGCAGCAAATGGCTCGTGGTAGTACCACGGTACCAACTGTGTCTGAAATGTATAAAAAAGACTACAATTGTACCATGCCATCACTGTACAAAATACCTTCAGTTTTTGCAAATCAGATAGTTTACGTGACAGCTGAATTACTTTTTACAAGTTTATCAGTAAAATACGAGTAAGTTGTTCTAAATTAATAAAACAATTAGTTTTATTTTATTTGATGCTGTTTGATCTTGCAAAACTCTTTTAAGAGTAATTAACGTCAAACAAATTTTTGAGTAAATATTTGCAAAATGTGACCATACCTTTAGTCCAATACTCCTTTGTATATGTATATGTACGTACGTGTGTTGTGACTGAACTCCTCCTAAACGGCTGGACCGATTTTCATAAATTTTTTTGTATGCGTTTGGGTGGCGCCCCGGATGGATTATATTTACAATTCGGTCCAATTAGAGAAAGGGGCGTGGTACCTCCCATACAAACCACAAATTAAAAATCTATTATTTCTGCTCCTGATAACGGTATTTGAACAAAATTTGGTACGTCGGTTTGGTGTGCATTTTTTAATGATCCCTTCAGACTCACCCATTCCATTCAGACGTCTGCAATTTCCCATTCGCTTGGCATTTGCCATGACTATTAATAAGTCACAAGGATAAACTATGTCGATTTGTGGGTTAGATCTAGAAAATCCGGTCTTTTTACATGGCCAATAAAAATAAAATTTGAAGGCAAAGCAACGTTTGCCGGGTCAGCTAGTGTATGTATAATTAATTATACTTACTGATTTAAATTCCTTTCGTTTGATCCACTTTGACTGGTGATATTATCTGTATGTTTTGGGAGCCATGGTCACCTCCCATACCACCACTCTGCCACATAGTCATTTTGACGGCTTTCTTCTACAATTTTGTTGCTGACAGGCAACTGTGGCAATAATTCGCGTTTAATCAAAACAAACAAAAAAATCTTAAAGAAGTTAGTGTTAGTGGACCTAGCCTTTTGCAGAGTATAGATCCACTAAGAAGGGGTTTTTGGAAATAAGAAGGTTAAAAATGTAACTGTGTATTTCTAAAACTTATAAAGCTAGAATTAAAATTTTAAATTTGTATGACTTTAATCAAAAAAGGAGAGGGCAGCTGTTTTGGAAATTCGAAATTTTAGATAATCAAAGCTGGTAAATATTAAAAAAATTATTTCATTTTCACACAAGGTTTTTCACCAATTTGGAAAAACTGTTAGTTTCTTCTCATAGCACTACTTAATCCTATATCCTAATACCAGTCAGACTTAATAGTAAATTCATTCATCTGATGGTAATTTTGATAATATGAGCTTCTATAAAAGTTAAATACCAGGGACTTAATGGTATAATTTCTTTCTTCAGGTTGTAATTTTAACATTAACTTAAACAGTTAACCTGAAAGCATATACTATGAAGTTAAAAATATATTTGAGTAAAGTAATAATCTGCCAAAATTAATTATTAGGAATTTGTAAAACCTGTTTACACGTTTTTCAGAATACCATAACAATCCATAACAGAAATCTAAATATTTTTACTCATCATTGGAACTAATATTATATGTTTTAGTATATCCATCCATACTTTCGAATATCTTGGTATCCACTTTCAAATTACGAGCGAATTACTAGATTCTTCCACTTTTTTTTTTATTTTTATTTATTTTGCCCATTGAAATGGGTGTTCTCCTAAAGCCATGGTACATTTCCATTGTATGATTCTAGATCAAATAAAAGTAAACTTTTTTCTCACTTATTTTCACAGGTTCCTTTTTCTAAACAAAACTTCCTAAAGACAAATTTCATAAAATATAAAAAAAGTAAAAATTATAAGGCGTATTTTACGATTAGGTTAGAATTAGGAAATAAGTGCAGTCGTAATTGTACATTTTCTTTCTCTATCTTCATAATCTGGGAAATACAAATGAATAGTAATAATATAAAAATGGGGACATAATAGTACTTTTTTTCTTCTTATTATTTAGTCTTTTGCTATCCCTGTTTTTTTTTTGTCGTAAATGCAAGTGGTAAATTTAGATATTTCTGAACAAATTTTTTATTCTTCTAAATAAGTGATAAAAATGTGATCAGAAGACTTGCCTTGACCACAATCCTTCTAATTCATGAATACAGTGTAGTTTGAAGAAAATATAACGAGTCTTTATTTACATATTTAAATGTACACAAAAACAATTTTAAAACAACACTGTCTTTTTACACACTTATATTACGGTTTAAGAACACACTTAACTTAAAGGTAAATTGTGAATGCTTTTTCTTACAACGTTGGAAGACAAAAATTTTAAGTTCACACGGTTGTTAGACATTTTCTGACCATTTTTTGAACAACATTGTAATATCTGACGACCATCTATACATATGTATAGACTGACTAACTTGAATGGCCCTGTTAGTCTATTTATACACCAATCATAATTTATAGATAGTTCGGAGCTAAGATATTAGAATGTTCATGACTGCAAGTCTAGAATATTCAGCCAAAGACATTAAAACCTAATGTTGCCATATTGCGCAGCTATGTTCATAACAGGGTGTTATCAATAATGTTTATAAATTGAAATTTCTTTAAATTTAAATTGAAATGCAATTTCGTAATTGATATTAATATGTTATTATATATTAAAATCTTGTATATATTAAACTGTCCCGTAAAAAAATTTGTCCGTTCATGCCGAAAAAAAAGATTCGGTTCGGTTTCGGCCTGCAAAATCCGGTTTGTTTGAACTCTAATAATTAATAATGTAATTTGGTTAAAATATTAATAATGTAAATGAATTTAGCAATTTATTTAGTTTTTAAATTATTTGTCCCATAAAAACTTAACAAATTAAATTCACTAGTGCAAAGTAGCCTTATTGTACAGAAACATATCAATTATATCAATTATACATATGTATGTATGTATGTTTTCTATATTAAATAATAAAAAACATAACCAAGCGATACCAAATAAAACGACTGTTTTAGCCACTTCATTTACTCTTATAATACATATGTACATATGTATGTATATAATATGTTGGTTTATTCGACTTTTCTTATTTGTGTGTTTTTGTTTTGGCATTTTTTACTTAAATCTTGCTTATTCTTGAAATATTTTTCATAAAAGTAATGGGTTTGTTTTTTGAATATTCGCAAAAATCACATCAAAGGTGATTTCATACGAACAAATAATTTCTTATCATTTATTACAAAATATGAATTATTATTTGTTTTACAATATCTTACGTGTTCCATCTTTTGGATTAAATTTAAAGCGTTAATGATTAGATAATTCGTTGTTTAATTTATATATTTTTCATATTGAATGATTTGATTCCGCGTTTGATTTTATTTATTTATAAGAACGCAAGTTGTTTCTAAAAGTAGTTCAGTTCAGATTAGAATGGCATTCTGTTTGAAATTATTTGTAGGAATTTTAGGTCTAGTAGCTTCTACTAGAGCATTGCCAAGCGGTCGCGTTGTAGGTGGTGTAGATGCTGACATTGGCCAATTTCCTCATCAAGTTTCATTACAGCGTTCAGATGGATCCCATACATGTGGTGGATCTATCCTCAATGAACGTTTTATATTAACTGCTGCCCACTGTGTGGTAGTGGGAAATGGAGTCGAACCGTATGTTGAGCTTTGTGTGAAACTATTCTGAATAATATACATAAAAATGAAAATTATTTTCAGTTATCCTCCTCAATATTTCCAAGTTCGTGTCGGAAGTGTCCAACGCACCATAGGTGGAAAGTTGGTACAACTTAAACGTATAATTGTTAATAAGCCCTATGGTAATTTTTTAAATGATGTTGCTTTGCTGGAATTGGAAGAACCTTTAGTTTGGACCAAAAACATTAAACCAATTGAAATGGCTGCAGCGGAAATACCATCTGGTGAAGATGTGATTGTGTCTGGTTGGGGTCGTCTGTATACCGGCGGTCCAATTCCGCATCGCATGCAATGGAATGTTTTAAAGTCTTTAACGACCGACGAATGTCAGAACGCTATAAAATGGGGATACGACAGTCTAATATGTTTGGCACATGAGCAAAATAATGGTGTATGCAATGGTGACTCCGGTGGTCCAGCTACATATCAGGATAAATTAGTTGGTGTGGCTGGTTTTGTTGTTGGTGGTTGCGGTACCAAAAATCCAGATGGTTATGCAAAGGTCTTTTACCATCGTCAATGGATCGAGGAAAACATGACTTCATAATTTTTATACATACATACATATGTATGTATGTATAATGTAGCATTTTATATTTTATACGAAAATATAACTATAATTTCCGTTAAAAATATTTACAAAAAAATATTTTCTGCTTAATAAAAAAATTTCATTGCTTATTTTAACAATTAATTAATAATTTATTTAAAAAAATACTACACATTTTAAGGTAGAATTGTGGAAAAAGCTTTATTACAAAAGACACTAAATTAAACGAAACATTAATAAATTCTTATATTCTCAAATAATTTTATTGCTTTTGCTAAATTAAAAAATGCAAACATAAACGTTTTAAACAGTTTTAAATTCTGACTTGAAATAAGTATGTATGTATGTATGTATGTATGTCGAAAGCATTTATTATACACATATGTACATACATCTACACTGCTATTTGTTTCATAATCCAGTTATAATCTAAAGCCATACTAGTGAAAACATCAGGTAAGAAATTTCCACATTCACCTACCACTGAAGCCGCTATCCCTATTAATTGATTTTGGTGGTACTGCTGGACTTCCAAAGTCACCCTGGTATATTCCATTTTTACGGGCATTGTGCAATAGGGGGATTAAAAACATATGTATATGTACGAGTATACAGAAATTTTGATTTTTTTTACATTTCGATTTTTTGTTACTTTTACAGACGAAGAAAAAAAATTAATAAAATCCGTAAAATTTTAGATACAACAAGAATTTTAATACAATTTTTTATTAAAAAAAAAGCAACGCATTTTATTTCTCATTTAAATTTTTTTCTATTTTTTCATTGATTTTTTTTTTAAATTGAGTTAGGCCTTTTTTATATTAAGCCATCGATATATAAATTATACTTTTGTATTTGAAATATGAATAATCTGGATTAATTAGGCCCTAAGAGCTTGCAATCTAAAATAAAATATAAATAAATAAATAATAATAAGTTGCTTATTTTTCATTAAACATTAATTTTATAATATTGTTAGAAAGATTTTTAAGTTTTATTTTAAATGGTAAAAGTTAGTTAACTGCTAAATCTTACAACTTTATCTATCGATTTGAAGTATTGCAGGAGTAAGATTTAGCTGCTGAAAAAAGAATATTAAAAAGCAATATTTTTTTAATTCAGGTCTAGTGGACATACATACATATTTTGTGCCAAAGTCACAAAACTCCAAATATTAATTATATGTATGTATATGTAGGTATGGTTAATTAACAAATAAAATCAACTTTTGTAAAATTTCAAAAGGCCGTAATATGGGTGCGTTCGCAAATGCATTTTATTTGTGCATCAGTGTTGCAATGAGTTGTAAACTAAATGATGCGGTGGTGGAATTATAACAGCTTTCCTATTTTTAGGTAAAATACATTATGTTTTGCTACTGATTGTGTTTATTTTTTAGTTCTACATTGATCTAGTGCATAGTCGCTAGCAAAAGAAAATGGTGTGGCGGACGACAATCATATCTTTCCTGGTGCTATATACCTGTTATAAATCGGTTGCCCAGAGCGAAACACGTAACCCAATAAATGCTTTGGAATTAAAGGCATCACTACCTGAACCACGAGCTTATATACCTGATTCACAATATTTGGATTTCGTTTATCATAATCATGAAGAATTAACCAGATTTTTAAGGTAAGTACTAAAATGAACAGGTCAAAAAAATCCTATTTTGTTACTTTTCTGTATTTCCACTTGTAGAACAACTAGCGCCCGGTATCCAAATTTAACAGCTTTATATTCAATTGGAAAATCTATACAAGGCAAAGATCTTTGGGTCTTAGTTGTGTCATCGTCCCCTTACGAGCATATGGCTGGTAAGCCCGATGTCAAATACGTAGGTAATATTCATGGTAACGAGCCCGTCGGGCGAGAATTACTTTTACACTTAATTCAATATTTGGTAACAAGTTATGAAAGTGATCAATATGTTAAATGGTTGCTTGACAATACACGCATTCACATATTTCCCTCAATGAATCCAGATGGGTTTGCTGTCTCAAAAGAAGGAACATGTGATGGAGGCCAAGGAAGGTACGATACCATTGAACTTATATTTAATTAAAAATTTTAAATTTTACTTTACTCTCCCGCACTGACGTCCAAGACATTTTAGTAAAAAGATACTATTGCCGGAAGGACTTTAGTACTGTTAATGTTTTATAGTACTTAATTCAAAAAAGGCAAATTTTCAATTACGAGACTGTTATATGTACATATTTTTAAATTATTTAAAAGAAAAAATTGATATATCATATATTTTTTTAAAAACTAGTTGATTTTGAGGGGTCGATCGGAACAATATGGGAATTACAAATGTTTTTATAATTTCATATACATACATATTTTACTATTAACACTACCCAGCACCCAATAAAAAATCCTGCGGTCTGTTTTCGGGATATTTTCTCTTTAAGGTTTTCACTAAAATCCAGTCAAAAACGTGAACTTTTACTTAAAAAGCTAAAAACTTTTTATGGTTTTAAAAGATCCGTATGTTATTTTAATATTTCAAGATGTTTGTATGCAGAATTGTACAGTATTTCTAAAATACTCGTACATGTATTGAGTTATTGGTATTAAGACCTGTTTCACACTCATCAGTTCTGACTGTCAAGTCAAGTATTTTTAAATGAGAAGGAAAAAGATAAAAGATAATTTTCTCTTTCCTTCACATTGAAAAATAATAATAAAGTGTGAAACAAGACTAAGTTTTTGAACAAAAAATTAAAAAAGCAACCAACGTCAGTCACTTTTGACACATCATTTTACTAAATATAAAACTAATTACAATCTACACAAAAATATAAAGACTTTACGTCAGAGTTTATTCTTATTTTTTACTTTTGGAACGAACGATTTGTATGTGGCCATTGGAAAACATTTTAAATTATCAAAGATTTTTGAAACAAATTAAAATAAATAAAAATGTTGCTTTAAAATCTTTGGAAAAATTAAAATTATTTGGAAATTTATTTGTGTCATTAAAATTTTACCTTTTACAGATATAATGCTCGTGGTTTTGATTTGAATAGAAATTTTCCTGATTATTTTAAACAAAACAATAAGAGGGGACAGCCGGAAACAGATGCAGTAAAGGATTGGATTTCTAAAATTCAATTTGTTTTAAGTGGTAGTTTGCATGGTGGTGCTTTAGTTGCAAGTTATCCTTATGACAACACGCCAAATGCTAGTAAGTATATTAAAAGTTTATAAAACAATCATTTTTAAACTCATCCCCATTATTTTGTAAATCATCTCATCTCCTCACTTGAGAATTTTAAAACAAAATTACAAAAAAAAACTAGTAAAATAATTTGTTGCATTAAATACATAGTGATAGTTTCGAAATGATTATTGTCTTGAATATATTTTTAGAAAGATAATTCATTACGATTATGTTGCAATCAAAGAAGATAAGAAATATTCAATAACAATATGTTTTATTTTTCCAATAGACTTCATAAAATCGAACAAAAAACATGCTTTTTGTATATTTTTTAATTTCAAAATGGTTTAAGCAATCTGAACATGAATAGTCCATGGACAAAAATGATTACATACACTGGTAAATCATCAAATAAAATATTTACAATACCATTAATTTGCTTCTATAGAAATTGCAATTTTAAGTGGTTTGAGTTTTATATGACGATATGTGTTCTGAAGTGGAAACACTAACGATAACCTAAAGTATAAAATATGAATTATATATAGTATTTATTCAGTAAAATAAATTTTTAATTGTTTTGTATTTATTGTTTAAAAATATTTTTAAAATACAGTTTTTCAATTATGGTTTTATGGAAGGAAATTTTTCAAACTATAGTCTAATTTATGGATTTAAAACCGGCATTTCAAATTGTATTACACTACACTTGCTTTTAAGATAAAGTTGAACATTTTTGAATTTTTAGGACATATTTAAAATTTTCGCATTTCTTGACTCATATTTGCCAAAAATATGTATATAAAATTAACATGCTACTTATTCATTAGTTATAAATCGTATATATGTACATAAATATGAGTGTATGAACATTAGGAATGTAGAATTTTTACAATTTTAAAAATATAAAACCGGCCCTATGTACAACGTTTTACAACCGGTATGATTGGAAACAGCGTATCCGAAAGAGGAGGAAAAATTAACAGATTTTTATTGATGCTTGAATTTTGAAATTTCTGTTTTTGGCGTTGGCATTATTTTACAAAAAATCTACAATTTCACTATGTGAAGTTAAGTTTTACATCCATTTGTTTGATACTTTCCAACTGAAATTAATAATAAAATATTTAAAACGTCTTCTTTATTGTCAATGATTCGATGAAGAAAAACGTAAAAACGAATAACACAGTTAATTCTTTCTGGCAAACTATGGGGAATCTATGTTGCTTTAAGCAATAAGCTTCCTATGAATCTCTTTAATAATCAGTATTTAATTGGCTAAATTTTATTGAAGAATTTTAATTATTCCACTCATGCGGAAAGTTTATGCTTTCAAAGTCCCCGTTTACACAGTCGAATATTTGGAAGAAAAACATTTAGCTTGTTAGAAAATTACGGGTGGGGAAGAGAGAATCAATTTTGTGTTCGGTACTCGGTGAACATGCTTTGTTGACATTTTCTTTGCTGGAATTTACTACAAATTATATACAGCACGAATAAGAGAAATGTAAAAAAAGCAAATAATAATGAAATGTGTCTGACAACATTGTTCGACAGTGTGACCGCGAATGAAAAAACAAAAGAGAATTCCAGATGTTTTTCTTCCAATTGTTCGAATGTGTAAACGGGGACAAATAAAGCGAATGCACTGTTTTTATTGTGCAGTGATATGGCTAAATTTTGGTTATACCCTAATGTACATACACATGTGGATATATGTATGTATATGTATGTATGAACATTAGACCGGTCCCTGAAAAATTAATTTGCTTTGATGGCTTTATTTCAACTCTTCAGTATCTAAAACAAACTGACATAAAATTTTAGTCGAATTGGATGACGAAAAAACAAATGATCTGCAAAAATGCTTGTAACATTCCTGTTTCATAGATTGTTAGAAAGAGTATTTTCTCTAGAAGATAACATTATTTAAAGTGTTAATAATATATTATTTTAATGGAAAATGTTTTTAATTAAGTAATCAAGACAAGTACTTAATTTTATAACTTTCAATCGATTTCCGACACTGGTTCTCAAAATGTGTTGCAGTTAGTTTTAGCTACTAAAGAACATTATGAAATCATACAAAGAATTTTATTTTTTAAGCGAAGGTCTAATGAACATGTTTCATAATATTTGTTATGTTATCAGTTTTATAAAGTTATGTTACAATTTTCTTACTCACGTTAATCCAATATGGCGATTAAAAGGAATCTGTAGATCATCAGCTTTATGTGCGAGTGAGTAATCGAAATTTATTTATTAAGTAGCACTAACCAAATACATACTACTAAATCGACAAAATTAATAATGGTGCATTATGACATCGTTATTATTAATTTTCTGTATTTTTTGTTTAAGGCATTTTATACAAAAATATTATAATCTTTTTTATTTTAATTTTACATGTCCTTTGGGTGCAGTGTTTCAAACGTACTCTGCAGCCCCTTCTCTAACACCTGACGATGATGTTTTCAAACATCTTTCGTTAGTGTACGCTAAAAATCACGCCAAAATGTCGAGAGGAGTGGCTTGTAAATCAGCAACACCTGCATTTGAAAATGGCATTACGAATGGAGCTGCATGGTATCCTTTAACTGGTGGTATGCAAGACTATCAATATGTTTGGTATGGATGTATGGAAGTAACACTGGAAATTTCATGTTGTAAATATCCACCGTCTTACGAATTAAAAAAATACTGGGAAGACAATCAACTGGTAACACAAAACAAATCATTTTAAATATTTTTTTAACGAATTTTTTCTTTAGTCCTTAATAAAATTTTTGGCCGAGGCGCATAGAGGAGTACAAGGTTTTGTACTTGATACAAACAATGCACCTGTAGAAAGAGCTTCATTAAAAATAAAAGGCAGAGACGTAGGATTCCAAACAACTAAATATGGAGAATTTTGGAGAATTTTGCTGCCTGGCTATTACAAATTAGAGGTATATTTCAAAATTTCAAAACATTCACAAAATTAAACAAAATAATAATGAACTTAACAATAGGTTTTCGCTGAAGGATTCAGTCCGCGAGAAGTCGAATTTGTGGTGGTGGAACAACATCCAACGCTTTTAAATGTCACATTACAGCCATCTACGGTAAGAATATTTGAATGAATTAAAAACTGTTGCGCTATTATAAAGAAATGTGCTGCAATAAAGTTCATGTAATTGGAATTTCTATACCTAAAGTATTCGTTTTCTCTTTTTAATTGTCTATCTTTGCATTTTTATTATTTCCAATTATGTTTTATAAAAAATTTTCAGTCTTCTATTGGAACTGCAATAAGGACTAACCGTAAAAATATTTATACAATCATATTTCAAAAAAATTAGATTATTTCTACAAAGCAGTGATTTTTAAATAGATTAGATCTGCAGGTTGGGAAACATATTAGCATTTCAATATATTAATTTAAATAAAACCACTGCAAATGAAATAAAAAAATAATTTTTGTTAAATGTAATTAAATTAACTGATTTTTTATAGGTACCTGAGGGAATTTAGTTTTATTATTATTAGATGCTGACTTTATTTTTGATTTTGGGTTTCCCATACATAGTATGTGGTTTTGGTGTATACATACGTACATATGTATGTATGTATGTAACCTCGAATCTATAATAAAAAAAATATGAACCATTTATGATATAAGTTTGATTTACATACATATACGTCATAAATTGCACAATTAAGAGTAGATTACATGTTTTAAATTTTATCAAAATCGAAAAGGTGACAAATTTAAAACTCTTATCTAACCAATGACGAACTCATAGTCTCTATTATTATTATTATTATTTTCAACACTGTTCATACACTGTTCATACGCACCCTAAATACAAAAGGATCACAACTCAAAATACTAAAATTTTCAGGAGAGACAGAAAAAGTTCATTGTCCACAAGCAACACACTTAACATAAAAATAGACATAACTGTATTTTTCCAGTTAAAGAAGATAGTGATGTGAAATAAATTTTGTATTAGGATGCGATATGTATGTATGTATGTTGTTATTTGAAATAGCATACATACATACATATGTATATTGATTTAGATTTGTTGTAAGCTTGTTCAATTCTATATGTATGTACCTATTTAGGATTTACTTGGAAATTTACAAAAATTAAAGGTCAAATTTAGAACTGAAAAATAATTATAATTTTTGAAAACGCCTATTATCTGCTAATATTTGGTCTTCATTCGCTAGTATGTAAGTATTGCTAAAATTCCTAAATTTTACATACGTACATACACAATATAGGTACATATTAATTCATAAATTAAATAATGGGTCGATTACTGATAGCAACCGAACCTCGAGTCGAGTTGACAGTTGCCAAAAACATATTATAGATGGCAACTGACAACTGTAAGCTGTTAACTTCAGTTGCCGAACATGGCAACCGAGAATTTGTGGTTGCTTTGATTTTTATTTTAAGTGGCAAATTTGATGAAATTAGTTGCATTTAAAATCGGAAATAGGATTTAAAGTGGGTAAAAAAGTAAATCCCCAAAAAATTAAATAAAACACTAATTCGTTGTTGTTGCGCTCTGTTCAAAATTTTTAGATTTATTTATTTTTCGTTTGTGAGCTATTTAATGGCTTCAGCATTTATTAAGCTCGACAATAGAGACTTTATAAATATGTTTCCGGTAAAAGGAACAAAAGTTTTAATAAACTATTTTTTATATTCAGCTCATCATGCATCGTTTGATTGGCATTCCTACAAAAACATTTCCTGCGGGACACTCTAATGTATAGTACTTACTAAGGTGAGGGTATATAAGATTCGACACAACTGAATGTAGCACTCTAACTTCTTTTATCGTATTTATACACTTCAACTTTCAGTTATTTTCAGCAATTGTTTTTTAAACTGGCAACCCATACAACTGAACAAGTATTTTTTTATTTATAATAAATATTAAATAAAAAAGACTTTATTATTTAGCAAAACAAATAACAAAAAATAATAAACAATTGAAGTATGTCTGGTAAAACAAGAAGAAGTATAAAAACAAATAAAATAATTTGTGGAAAATGTAGAATGGAGATAAAAGAAAATGATGAAAGCATTGAGTGTGACAAGTGCGAGAAAATATATCATGTATTGTGCACCTCTCTTAGTAAACGTCAATTCTCGCATTTAGTAAACAATGAGAATGAAGAATATTTTTGTGATCACTGAAATGAAGGGGGAGCAAGTGTAAAAGGAGAATTATGCGAAATAAAAAAACAATTAAACAAACTAGATCAGCTGTCGGAATTACAAGAAACAATGACTTTTATGTCAAAACAATATGATGAGATATTACGAGGGATGTGCGAGAATAAAAAAAGAATTGATGCTGTGCAAAAGGAAAATAAATTATTGAAAAATGAAGTGAAAGAATTGAAGGAGTCGATAAAAATTTTAAATGATGAGCGTGTTAAAAAAAAACTGCTTTGTTAGTGGTATAGTTTTAAAAGAAAATGCAACTGCTGTTGATACTGTAATTGAAATATCTAAAAATGTTGGAGTGAATTTATCGGAAAGCGATGTTGAAGATGCTTTTGTTGTCAAAAGTGATAATACCAGAAATACAAAAGTTATGATTGTTAAATTTGTTTCCGAAAAATCGAAAGATAAACTTATGGCTGCTAAAGCTAAGTTGAAGGAAAACGCTGAAACTAAAAATATCTTTATAAATGATTATTTGAGTAAAGAGACACTAAATGTTTTTAATTATGCAAAAACATTAAAAAATGTTGGATACACATCAGTTTATACCTATAATGGAAAAGTATATGTAAAAAGAAGCGGTATATCTAAACCTAAATTGATCAAGAATGAGGAGGAGGTAGATAGTTTGCTGCTAGCTTCAACAACAAATCTGTTAAAACGTAGATCTACTAATCACGCACCAATAAGAGAAGATGATGATGATGACAACCATTCTGCCTTTTTATCGCCTGCATAATAGGCAAATTACTCTGAAGCATCTTTTTATTTTCATTAATTAGCTAAATATATTTTTTTCTTCTGACTTATGCATAAACATTTTGAAAATTTTGAAACTTTTGAAAATTTTAATAAAACTTTAAATTTTGATAAGTTTAATAAATTTAAAACAATGATTTCACAATTCAAACAACTACCTAGTATCATTGCTGTTCAAGAAACCTGGTTCTCTGAGAAATTAGTTCAAATATATAACATTTTTGGCTACAATGTTGTCCACTGCTGCAGATCCGATGGATATGGAGAAACATCAATCAATCAACAGTCTAAAGTATAAATTAGAAACATTTGAAAGTAAAGATTATATCGAAACAGTAACCATAACATTAGAAAATGTCAAAATTGATGGGAAAGCTTTGAGAATTACATCTTTCTACAAGTCTCAAAAATGTTGCTTTACAAAATATTCCGAATTTATTGAAAATCTATTAATGTTGTATGGTAGAAACCCTAGTATAATTCTTGGTGATGCAAATATTGATATATTACAAAATTTGCTATCGTCTGATCTGAAAAATTTGTTATCAACATTTAGTTACCAAAATTGCCACACTTTGATAACACGACCTATGTCTGGCACTTGTATTGATCATGTCTATAGTAATATATCGAATAACAATATTATAGATACTATTGCCTGTGATTTGACAGATCATCATATAATATCATGCAAGGTTAGAACACAAACTCCGAGAAGTCGCGAGTATATTGAATTCATAAAAAAAAGTTGTAATTATGAACTTGCCAAGATAAAATTAAGTAATTTTCTAGAAACTTATCAAGAAACAGGAAATCCATCCGAAGATACATCTCAAATTATTTGTATTATTTCAAAAGCGGCTAAAGATTCTACCACACAAAAAATTGAAAAAAGTGGCTACGAAATGAAATTACTCCTTGGATGAATCAAAATCTGCAAAATTTAATTGAATATAAAAATAAATTATTAAAATTGCGAGGAAAACGAAAATATAATGTCGATAGCAGATTGAAGAAGATTAGCACAATCATTAGAAGAGCGACTAGAGAATGTTTAAACAATTTTTATTATAATAACTTATGCCAAATGCAACAAGAACCTATAGAGTGTTGGAAATTCCTGAATGATAATCTTGGTCGAAGTATTAAAAGTGAAATAAATATTAAAGACGAAAATGGAGAACTAATAGCTAATGATAAAAAGAGTAACGTTTTCAGCAAATATTTTATTGAATCCTCAAAATCTTTAAAAGACCAAATTGAAATTTTACCTGGTGACTCTTTCAACAATTTCCGTACTCTAAATGTATATATAGAGTATATTTAGTTTCTCAAACTCAACTTCTGCAAAAATAAGTGATATTATTTCAAACCTTGAAATTAATAAGAGCTGTGGGCATGATGAAATTTCCCCTAAAATGTTATTCAAAGTTAATAATCTTATTGCACCGTACCTTTTAAAAATTTTCAATCGCATAATTGATACATCTTTATACCCTAATGTACTGAAAATAGCAAAAATTGTGCCTATACCAAAAGAAAATAATGCTACACTAATAGAAAAATTTAGACCTATAGCTTTGTTAACTACAATTGATAAAATATTTGAAAAAATAATACATGAACAATTGTCGTTGTATTTGGATGAAAATAATCTACTGTTCAAGCATCAATATGGTTTCAAAAAAGGAAGTGGCACGAAGAAGCTGTGATTAATGTAATAAATGGTATCTGCGAAGGATAAGATAATGGATTTAATGGCGTGGCTGGTATTTTTTATGATTTGACGAAAGCGTTTGATCTTGTTGATCATCAAATATTGATTGAAAAACTAAGCTTTTATGGTTTTAATCAAAGTTCATGTTTGTTGATTAAAAGTTATTTAGAAAAAAGGCAACAATTATAATAAATAATAGAAAGAGCTGCCCGAGCACTATCAATTCTGGAGTTCCTCAGGGAAGTGTTCTATGACCTTTGTTGTTTTTAATCTATCTAAATGATATGCAAAACTTGCCTATGTTTGGAAAACTAACTAACTAAATCTTCTGTATCCATATATGCATGAAACTGTCTTAAAAACTCAAATGGAATATGATGCAGCTATAATTGTGGAGTACATGAGAATCAATAAATTGATCATCAATGCTCAAAAAACTAAACTAATAAGATTTAGACCTTACTTAGTAAATGGACAAAATTTCAACATATATGTGGATGGAAATCAAATCATTGAAACCCAATCAACAAAATTTCTTGGAATGCGGCGCTGAGGCATATACTTTTAATATAAAATAAATATCTTGAATAAAAAAAAAAAAAATATTCATATTCATAGCCTGAAATCAAAAGTAGTATCTGCATCTGGTTTACTTTATAAGTTTAAAAATAAATTTAATACGAGTACTAAACTCATTATATATCAGTCATTGATACAAAGTCACTTAAATTACTTACCAAATATATATGCTTATAAGAAAAGCAGTGAACTAAAATCCTTGCAGAGATGTCAAAATAAAGCATTGAAATCTGTTTTTAGTTTGCCCTTACATTTTCCAATATTAACCTTGTATAAAGAAATATCTAAGACAATTCTTTCAGTGTATGGATTATATAAAATGCGCCTATTTACATACGTTTTCAAGATCTTAAATAACATCGGTTATCTTTCTCAAGGAATTAAACATTATATAATACAAGAAACAATTCTAATCTTAGAGTGGTTAGATGTCGTCTAGAAACTACAAAGCAGAGGATCGAATATGCGGGTACTGTGGAGTTTAACAATCTTCCGGAAAATTTTAAAAATATACAAAGAATTTCAATATTTAAAAAAACTATAAAACACTTTTTACTTCAAAACTTAGAAATGCTTCTAGTATAATATTTCCAAATATATTCATATTTTATATACATACATATAATTTATTCCCTTTTTTATATATATTTTTAAATTGTAATAATCTTAACAAGAATTCATTGTAATATTTATTTTGCCAACTCGTCTCAACTATGTCCAAGTGACACTGAGACCAACTTAAAATTGTTGTTAACTAAAATTTGAATAAATATATTATATATAAAAGAAAAAAAAATTAATTCTTACGTACTTAAATATACTACAAATAATTAAATTGCTTTCTTAACACAAACTTATGTATGATTATTAATTTTTCCGTATTATTTCCAGCGTACCGATACTATACCTGTATCTCAATTCTATCGGCCACTTCCAGGACAATCTCCTAGTCACCACTATAGACCTTCTCAGACTTATAGCGATTCTGGAATTTTATCTTCTATTACCAATGGACTGAACAATTTATATTCTAACTTATTTGGCTAATGGTTTAAATTTTCAGTCGATGAGTTTCTTGACAAGTTATTATTATTATTTTTATCATTGTATACACATACTACATATGTATGTATGTATTATTTATTGTTAAACACAAAAGATTCTGAAATTAAATTATAATAATTATAGCTACATATGTATAAGAATATCGATAAGACAAAAGTTGATTAATGAAAAAATAAAATATTCATTAACATATGTAAAAACATATTTTTGAGTTGTTTTTTTTCATTAAGTCCATGGTGTAACAATACAAGGTAAGTGCAGTAGCACAGCTGACTGACTTTGTTTACAATTTACTTATGTCAAAAGTCATACTTTTTCAAGTGTTTTTGACAATAGTACATTATTTTACACAAACAAAATGCCTGTTGTTTCTATATTGTGTTGTATTTGTTGCCGATTTGCACACACGTTGTATAATTACACCATGATTAAGTCCCTGCAGAAATTTTATTATTTGAGATTGTAGCACTCGATGTCAAGCATCCGTGATCGAATGAGGTAATTTTCATCAAATGTCCTGCTTAAGATTTCTGTAATATTGTTTGTTGAAAGACTTCTCATCTGTAAATATAATTTTCCTAGAGACGTTCCATGAGTACTGACAAAGTTCCAAGTCATATTTCTTGATGCGAGAAATTTATACCATTATTATTAATTTTCTGCGACATTTTCAGCTGTATCTGCAGCATTCGCCGCAGCTTTTAGCTCTGGGAGATCGTAAACTTCGAGGACAACTAGATCTAGCGCGTCCAGCCACTCCAAAAGTATGTTTAAACAGTACACAAATTACGTGTAGCGTCAACAACGTTCAAAGAACGTCGTCCGTTTGCGGTCATATTTTCTTAGAGCAAAAATTACATTCACCCCTATCGTGAATAAAAATTCCACATGAAATTTGTTCCCTTTTATTTTTTTAACATTGAATTTAAATAGGAAAAATGTGCAAAGGGAACAAATTTCATGTGAAATTTTTATTCACGATAGGGGTGAATATTCTTGAATATCACACATTTATCCCCATCGATATAAATGTTCTAGTAAGTTTTGACGAATATGTATGTATATATCTGTACATTCCAGGACTAAAATTAACGCAAGCCAAAAAAATTTAACGCATAAAAAAATATATCCATAGAAGCACAACTGAAAGGAGGAAAACGCCAAGTCTGTTGCCAAAAACCTTAAGCATTGAACACATTCGCCACATCAGGCTATCGACTACAATATGTCAAAAATAAAATACACTCGTTTATTTCAAAATGATTATTTTGACGACAGCAGGAAGGTTGTTGTCTATGCTAATTTTGTCGTTGCAGTCAAATTAAACTATATTTTTATTGTAAATAAAAAAGAAAAATACAAAATTAAAATGTTATGACCAGTTATGCATCAAATGTTGTTAAATAAATAAATTTGTTTATTATTATAATGAAAAATATTCAGCCTTATTATGAGTGTCGTTTTCTCTTTACGACAACGACTCTTTCGTAATAGATTAAAGATAAAATTAAATTTGTTTCTTTAATCTATTACGAAACAGTCGTTGTCGTAAAAAGAAAACGACACTCATAATAAGGCTGAATGAATAATAAGGCTGATTATATTTTTATAAATTTTATTTATTAGCATGTCTGGAATAATATATGTTATAAGTGTTTATTTTATTTTCTATTAAAAGGTCTGATTACGGGATCAGCTGCTGACTGTAGTTGACGTATTCAAAATGATTAAGTCCCGGTTTACATTATGAAATTTTTGTCGCTGCGATTCTTGTCGTATCTTATTTAAAATTGTATTTGCGTTTACAGTGTGAAAATTTTGTTGCAGAGATTTTTTGTTGATGTATACATGTTTTTATATACACACACATACATACATACATACATGTATGAATATAAAAAACAACAAAGGGAACAAAGCGTGTCTCACGAGTACATGCATATGTGTACCCCTTTTAATACGACTCACCGATCTCGCCTACAAAGCAAGAATCGCAGCCACAAAAATTTCATAATGTAAACCGGGACTAAGTAGCTGGCTACAGGGCGGCATTTGCTGTCGTGTAGCCTGCTGTGACGAATGTGTTTAATACTTATGAAACATGGGGCACAACTCAGAGTTCCATATATATTTTGAAGAAAACTTTTTAGTTTTACATAAAAGTTTTTTTTAGAAAAAAAGGACAAATTTTAATTGGTTTAAGAAAATTATCAATGCTATTCATTAACCTATTATTTTATCAATCAAAATGAAATGTCACGGTATTTCATGTCAGTTTTGTGAACATTATTCATATTCGGAAACCTTGCAAAAAAGAAAAAAAAAACTTGACATATGGCAACGCTTATACAAATAGAGGCGCAACCAAGGTAGAACCGTTTTCTCTTTTTATAGAAACATTAACTTTCTGACATTTAAGCGAATTATTATTTTATTGTCAATATTTGCTCTACCATATCTACTTTTACAATCCGAGTTCATTGTTCACATTTATTTTTATACCCTTCACCATCATGAGAAGGGTATATATAAGTTTGTCATTCCGTTTGTAATTTCCACAATATAATTTTCCGACCCTATAAAGTATATATATTCTGGAGTCTATTAAGCCATGTCCGTCTGTCTGTTGAAACCAATTTTCTGAAGTCCCCAGATATCTTCGGGATCCAAATCTTCAATAATTCTGGCAGACATGCTTTCGAGAAGTTTGCTATTTAAAATCAGCAAAATCCGTCCTAAATAACGGAGATATGAGCAAAAATCCGAGACAAACTCTGAAAATTGCATCAAAAAAACTATCAAACAAAGTGTATTAATATAATATATATATATGTATGTATGTATATAATATAATTATGCATCCACACCAAAGGTGAAGGGTATATAAGAATCGGCATAGCCGAATATAGCATTCTTACTTGTTTTTAAACATTTTATAAGATTGATACTCAAATTACAAAATTCGTATTCAAAAGACAATAATGACAGAGGGATTCATCAAGATGGTGCAAATACCAAACAGTTTTAAGATTTTTGTAAATTTTTATCCGATTGTTTTTAAGTTATAAAAGCATTTACGTCATTATTTCTCCATTCAAACAAAAGTCGACTCGGAATAATTATATATTTAGTCTAAAATCTGTCCATCCCCGTAAATGTTTGTATTTGTCTACGATAAATTATCCGATAACTAAATAATGAGAGCATTGGTATTATATAAATAAAATGTACTTTTTAGACATTCACGGTATCATATTTGCACCCTACACTACCATGGTGGATTTGTGCACCACTACAGTGAAAATGTGCCCAAAAATATTAGTTAACGCCAACTTTACAGTACACCGATAAACGCAGAAAAACTTTATAAGTCGATATTACGATGTCCGGCTATCTAGCTGTCCATGTAAACCTTAAGTTCAATACAATTTGTACGCGCGATTTTTTCTGCCAAATAATGAAACTATTAAAATTGGTTGAAATCGATCTATTATTTCTCCTAGCCTTTCCGGATTAGGACTTTATCATAAATGTTTTATTTCCCACAGCTATAAAATATGTTCGATATATAATCACCCCTATCGTGAATAAAACTTCCACATGAAATTTGTTCCCTTTTCACATTTTTCCTATTAAAATTCAATGTTCAAAAAATAAAAGGGAACAAATTTCATGTGGAATTTTTATTCACGATAGGGGTAAATAAGATTATCTTATCGGCTTGCACTATTACAAAGTGACAATTTAAATCATAGTACATACATACATATGTATATGGTATACAGATTTAGTTTCCATAACAACATGTACGAGTATTTTAGAACAGAAATCGAAATTTATTTACCATTAATGAACAAATTAAAAAAATATATAAACAAAAAATGTGACTATTTGAAATTGTACCAAATGTCTCGTGGTAGTACCACGGTACCAACTGAGTCTAAGAAGTATTAAAAAAAGTACAATTGTACTATGTATGTATGTATATTTGTGATGGATCGATTTACGGAAAAATTTACCTCAACTTTGTGTGTACGGTGAATATGAAAAAATATATTTTGGAATGTTAAAATTATTTTAATTATTATTATTCTAATTCATTATTAGGGTTTAAATACAAGAATATAAAGCAAATGAGCATTAAATAATTTGTTACGATTTAAGAATATCTAATTCTACGTAATTTGTTTAATTTAGAAGATATTACTTCAAATACTTGTTTGAAAATTTGTTGGTAAGAAAAGTCATTAATGTGAAGCAATAAAATTCTCTACACAAGTATGTATGTATGTAATCTGTGCGATTTTATGAGTAGTATAAATTTTAAATGTTACAATTACTTTTGTCTTCGTGTGCAAATTTGTATATGTTTTTACTAAATTATTAAGAATATCTAAGCAGAACATTCTGTGCACACTGGCTTATTTCCTTCGACAGCAAATGTTGATGTGGTTATGGGATTTGCACATTTCTGTTCAAATAAAACAATTTGTATGAGGGGTTTAAGTTCAGTCACATGATTATTTAAGTTATAATACATACCTTGCATTTGAAACAATCTCTGTGCCATTTGGCGTCTAAAGCAACAATTGCATTTTCGGTAATGGGCTTTGCGCATCCAGCACATCTAGCGGCAAACAATTCTTCAAAGTCATTTTTACAGTATGCTTTTCCATCTCGTTCATAGAAAGAAGAGCCCACCAAAGGCTTATTGCAAGACCCTCCACAGCTAAAACAGTCCTCGTGCCACGTTAGGCCCAGTGCCTTGATTGTTCGCTTTAAATTTAATTAAAGTTATTAAAAAGTATTGTATTTCTTTAAGGACAAAAAGAAAAAATTAAGATATCTATATGTACATACATATGTATGTACTTATACATATGTATGTATGTATGTACATTAGAGTGATTCATTAAAATTGTTTGTGGTAAATTTTAACTAGATTCTTGATCAATTAATTAAATTTTATGAAGACGAAAAAATTTTTATAATTTGCATAATTTGATCCAAAACTTTTTACCGGTTCAACCCGTTCATTTTAGCAATAACTATTTTAGGGAAATTCTTTCCAGGTCTCCTTGTTCACGCCCTTTCGATACTGCAAAACTAATACTGCCTTGAAATAAATTTTCTATATTCAGTCTAAATGCAATTTGCAAATGTTAAAAAAAAACTTAATTTTGTATATATCCACCGATGCATATTCCTTTAACGCACATCACTATGTTCAAACTATTTTTGAAATTACTAAAAATTATGTTAAAATAATCAGCCATATTATGAGTGTCGGTTTGTTTTTACGACAACGACTGTTTCGTAATAGATTAAAGATAAAATTAAGTTTGTTTCTTTAATCTAATACGAAAGAGTCGTTGTCGTAAAAAGAAAACGACACTCAAAATAAGGCTGAATATTTTAGGGGCTAGAAATTTGTTTATCTTTGTTGAGATTCGATAGTCTAAATTTCGATGGAAGAAATGTTATGGTTTGGGCAGCTTTTTATATTGTTGTTTATAGTTTTGTTCCAACATAATTTACAATAATTTTAAATTGATTGAAGATAATATTTATAATATAAGATATAATACTAGAAATCTTACAGACTCCGCTAGATAATTTGTGATGAATGGTCCTTTAATTTTGATACTTACAGAGCTCAAAATAAAAATGAAACTAGTAGAATGAAACTGATTTAAAATTTCTTTGGAAATTAATGGAATTTATGAGAGAATTTAAACCTACATACCTTGAAATGTATAAATATAATACATACCTCTAAAATTGGTTTTTTACATGCATGACATGTTTCGGAATAATTATTCATAAAACACTTTGAACATACAGGTTCGCCATCTTGTATATTAAATGTAGCCTCCTCAATAGGTAACTGACAGTCTTTACAGGAAAAATGTTCTGGGTGCCATGTCTTACCCAATGCAGTTATAATGCGATGTGCAATCACTTCTTTACATTTGTAACAAACAGAGTCCGACTAAAATATAAACATTAAAATATTATATACCTATTAAATACCTAATACATATGTATGTAATGTATATTTTTTAGTACATTTATAATTTTTAACATTTCTAACATATAACGACGTTTTTAATTATTTTCTGTTTTAAAATATATTCTATATACATATTCTACCTACATATTCTTTACTAACTTTTTCATTGTCATTAACATTACATGGTATTTTATAAACCACGTTTGACATTTCTAATTTATATATCTAATTTATGAATATGTAGGTACAACAAAAAATAAACCAAAAACTAGAATAGCTGGATACAAATTGGATCAAAAATATAGAGATATAGAGATGGTGCAAGTTTAAATCACTATCCCGATTTTAAAAACATATCAGTTTTTGAAAACAGAAAATAATTATAAACTAAATTATAAATGTACCAAAAAATCTTAGACTTCATTTTAAAGCAATGTATTATTATGTTGCTCAAACCTATCCAAAAGCGGAAAAGGAAACTGAATTATTCTTTCATATTTTTGTTTTTGTCATATTTAAATTTTTTTTCATTCTGACAATTACTATTATACCTATTGAAAAATATTTTTATTGTTATTTTCAAAAATTTTATAAATCTTCTATATATGTATGTACAGTGCACTCGCGGTAACATGAACACCGTCTAACGTGAACAAGCTTTTGTTTACGTTGACTACTCTGTAACGTGAACAAAGTCAGAAAGCTCTATAACGTGAACAATTTTTTCTTTTCATTGCATATGCTTCTAAGCTTGCAGACAACACTGAAATACATTAAATTCGATGTTTAAAGTTTAGGGAATCCCCTTATATCAAAAATGTTTGTATCCTCTAAATTAATTTTTTTTTGTTTGGTATCAAAATTTTATTTTAAATCTTTTTTTATTCAAAGTTGTCAATCAGTCGGCATGATTGTTAAAAAATCTAAATGTTTGGAGTTAGAAGAAAAGGCAAACATTTTAGATAGTTTGCAGAAAGGAACAAGTGTGACTAGTTTAGCAAAAAAGTATAATGTCGCCAAGTCAACAATATGCAGTGTAAACCTCACATACCAGGGACTGGGAAAAAGAAAACCTTAAAATCTTCAGAATTTCCAGTTATGGAAAAAACTCTTTACCGTTGGTTCATCGGAATCCGATAAAGAATTGGCCTGTAAGTGGGCTAATGCTAAAATAAAAAGCTAAGGAATTACATTGCCAACTTAAAAAAAAAACGAGGGCGGGTTAAATGCTAGTGACGGATGGCTTCAGCTAATATGCTAAAATAAAAAGCTAAGGAATTACATTGCCAACTTAAAAAAAAACGAGGGCGGGTTAAATGCTAGTGACGGATGGCTTCAGCGATTTAAGAAAAGGTACGGAGTTAGACTTTTTAAAGTAACAGGATAGAAGCTCTCATCGCAGCCTGAATTGGTGGATCCATTTAAGCTAAAAATTATACAAAAAATTTAAGAAATTGAGTTATGCAATGACCAACTCTATAATACTGATGAGTCTGGTTTATTTTCATATGTAATTTTATTTCAATGTATATTTTCTCATGATCTCTATTTCTTTTGTAATGAATTTTAATTAATAATTTTATTTTTATATTTTCATAATGCAAATTATAATAAAAGAATTTCACGTTCAAGCGTGTAAACACATATTTTTTCATGACATTCGCTAACGTGAACAATTTCGCTAACATGAACTCCCTTGGTTTTAATTAGTTCACGTTACCGCGAGTGCACTGTATATGTATCTATATCTATACATATATATAAAAGAGTAACGTGACTGACTGACTGATTCATTCATCATCGCACAGCCCAAACCGTAGATCCACTAAGGGATTTTTTGAAATTCGGTTGTTAAGGGATACAAATGGGACAAAAAACGGGTAAACCCAGTACCTCTATAACTCCAAAACAAATAAACTTAGAAATAATATTTTAAATGCGTCCGCCTTTAACCAAAAAAAGAGCCTACAGGTGTCTGGTACTTTTTTGAAATTCGAAATTAAAATGACCATATGGGGTAAGAATAGTCCCCGTAGAACGCTCTGTTAACATGTATATCTCTCACATAGATAAACATAGAAATACTATATTAAATGCATCTGGCTCAAATCAATAAAAACTAGAATTTTTTTTGGTACTTGAAATTAGAATTCCTATGGCCTAAAAATTGTATTCTTTTTCGGTACTTTTTTTTATCGAAATGTATTTTCTCACTAAAAACTCCATGAACTATTATTTTAAAATAGTACGTATTATGGATAATTAATAGATACTTTTTTCAAAATTATTTTTTCATGGGTGACAAAAACGGGGTAAAAACGGACATTTGATGTTATTTATTCAATTTAAAAATAAAAAAAGAAAAAATATTCTTCTATCTACACAAAAAATAACCCAAAACATGCTATTCATGACTCAAATATAAAGGTGGTAAAAGGGCCAAATTTCAGTACACTTATATTGGTACTTTTTTTCTATTCTCGTAAACTATGCATCTGATCATGTGATTATCTTTGGCAAAGTTGTTGTGCATGAGCCCGGGAAGGTATCTGAGTTGGTATGAACACGCCTACTCTAACGCCCGCTTTTTTTAATTAATTACAACGCCTGCCAGGAAGGCCAGACCACTGGACCGGTCTTACTAAAACTTTGACGAAATATAACTAAGACTCTGGCATGACTAAGAATACTTTTTTCGACCGCCTACTTTTTTTCGAAATGAACAAAATCAATAAACTCTTCAAAATTAATTGAATAATTGTGTAATGCCTTTCTTTCAAATTAATTTTAATTGGTGGCGTAGCAATGTGCGCAGGGTATAAATATGTAAACTTAAATTTAATACAAAATTTAATAACATTACATGATTTACTATTCTATTAAATTACTTATTGTTTCAAAATAGAAATCTCTAACTAGATGAATCTTCTGTGTATTAAAGAAATCTAACAAAATTAAATTCTTTAAATGATTCTGCAATTCATTAAGTTTAAGAGTGCTTTGCCGCTATAAGATGTTATGAACCCATATTGGGGAACACATTTGTTTACACGGATCATTTGGGACTTCAAGTTAACATTAGTTTTATTTATATGGTATCACATTAATTAATCGCTAGATTAATCTGATGATGTGTGTGATAAGGTCTGCGGGAGGTTGAAATGATATTCCAGTCAAGGAAGCAGAAGGCCTCGCTTTCGAAAGAAATTAATCCACAAAACCTGAGCTAAATATTTCTTCGGTAGTTCTCTGACATCATGGCATAAAAACATTGTTGTCATAATGTGCAACAAATAATGTAACTCAATAAATGTCAATCAAGAAAAATATTGGTAAAAAATTTCATTTCTAAAAAATCATTTTGTAGATTTAAAACTTTGTTTCCTACAGCTCACGTTAGATACATTCGCAGAACTATTTTTTTCACATGAGAGTTTGTATGTTTGTGAGTTTGTTAGTTTGTGACGCAATCACGCTAAAACCGCTTAACGGATTTGGATGAATTTTAGTAGACGGATAGCATATGGCCTAGATTAAAAAATAGGGTACTCTGTAAGGAGTAAAAACGGGTACGTGGCCTGCTCAAGAGTTGGAACTCGTAATTGTTTGTTTGTGCTCGCTTCAAATGGGCAAACGAAAAATATTGTATATCAAAATGTTTTAGATTGACATTAATAATTTTGAAATACAACAAATTCATTTCATAAAACAAGTCTATAATTAGGCATGTGATGGAAATCGAAATCGAATGAGTTTTAGAAGTCAATTTTTTCATAATATTTCTGTATTGAAAAACATAAAAACATAAAACATAAAATATAAAGATATTGGGCTACTAAAGATTTTAAAAATTAAATTATAAATGCATTAAAATGTATTTCCAAAACTGATTCGTTTTCGATTTCGATTTCCATCACATGCCTGAATATTTCATTTCTTTTTTTGGCTGGTTGCAACGAAGTGCAACGGGATCCGCTATCACAAATTAAAAATCCATTATTTCTGCTCCTTTTGAAGGTATTTGAACAAAATTTTGTTTGTCGGTGCAGTGCAACTATCATTCTTCTAGTTTGTTAATAAATTTTATTTCCTTGAAAATACTACATATTGTCGTAGCGAAATATTGGAAAAAAATAATCTATACAGACATGTTCTGAAAATCACTTTTTCGTAAAGTGATTTGAAATCACTGAAATGGTGTTCTGTGCACAAAAATTATTGAAAAGTCGTCACCTAACAGCCTAATGATTGCAAATCACTTACGAGTTTTTTACGCATTTTTCATTGAACTTTTGTAATAAAATTATCACATACACTTAAAATTATTTGTTCTTTAATTGTTTTTGAAATAAAACTAACTATTTTACACAGAAAAAACTTAAAATTTACAAATTTATTAAGACGTTGTATTTTTTGAAGAAGATTTTTATTACATTCGTTTACATTTTTCGTGATTTACGTGATATTGTTGATCAAAATATACGTCATTTTAAATGCCAGAGTAACAAATTTTTAAAGTCGTATGGCATATGACTGATTTATTAAATTAAATTATACATTAAAATGAAAAATTTATTAAAATTGTTGAAAAAATAAAATTAGTCACTAAATATCTAGTTTGATAAGTTAATTTTAATATATAAATGTATAAAACAAGTAAACATTTTATTGTAAACAAAGAAAATCAATTGTTAGCTCGTGATTTAGAACAACCAAAATCACTATTAAAAATTAAAAATCTCGTGATTTCCAGAACACCAAAATATTTCGCCCGTGATTTCAAAATCGTTCGTGATTTAAAATCACCGTGATTTCAGAACATGCCCGATAAATAAAACAAATGGAAGCTTGAAAAAAATATAATTTTTAATAATGACAAAACAATAGTAAACAAGTGAAGGTTAAAATAGCATTTATATTAGAAACAAAATGCTTTAATGCGCACCAATTTTTATATTTAATTGGTGCGAATGCAAGGAGATTAAATAGTACTTTTAATGTCATATTCAAAAGTTATTATGACTAAAACGGAGTAAAAACTGTTATGCTCCTTTACTGTATTTTTCTGCTTTATCGGGAAATCGGAGTTCGACAACGAATAGTCTTTCCCTGTAATACCTTAAATAACAGAGTTTAATCCTTTAGGGTATCACGAAGAGATCAATCAAAGCAACCTTTGTATAAACGTTATTTAATTTATTTTTCTCGAATGTACGAGTACATGTATTTGTGTTATAATGCTCTTGCCTCAAATGAGCAACATGTAGATTTGTCAGCGCTAAATACTAAATACACTTCCTCCAAAATCCACGTTCATAAGCCTAAAATATTCATCCGAATAAAAAATAGGGCAGTAATATTTGGCATGACATTAACAGCAAATGTAATGCCAAATACTTGTAGAATCAAATGTTAAATTTGAGTGTTTTAAAGCTATTATGAAAATTAAAAAAGAACTAGAAAACAGCCACAAAGCTAAAATATAAATTTCGAGGCTAAATGAATCTGATGAACTTCAATTTCTAAACAAAAATCAAAGTGTTAAAAACAGCAAAAAAGTAAATAAATAAAAATCTGCTAAGTCTGGCGATGATCTCAGAACTTTATTTAAAATAAAATGTACACATTCATACATATGTATGTATGTATTCATTTATGTATGTACATATTTGTATATATACATACATATGTATGTATTTTAAATAGATAATTTATTTAAGATAAACAATATAATAAATTGGAAGAAGAAATCTTCAATAATTCTATTGAATTTGCAATTAGTCTAAACCTTTATGTACAATTTTTATTCTTTAGTTTATTTTGATATTTAGTATCTATACCCATGTGGTGGACAATTTCATAAAGAGAACCCGTACTGGATACCGATTGAGAGTAAAAGCAACTCTATTTTTTTAAGAGTGGGTATAATTTAACAATTTCCTATTGATTTCCGCTCAAATTTTGCGTCAGTTAGTTTTAGATGATAATAAAAAAAAATATTGAGAATAAAATCAAAAATGCGACTCATTAAGTATTTTTTATTTGTTTTCCTTTAAATTGTTCATTATATGTAAAAAAAAAAATACATACGGGAATAACCCGAAGCCCGCTTTTCTAATACAGGGTTTTAACATATGCACGTTAATTGACCCTAAGTTAATTACGAAGACTAATCTAGAACATCCAGTTCATTTAACAACATGTCTTGTTGAAAAAATAAGTTGCAATTTATTTGAATGCAAGACTCAAATATAGTCCGAATTATACGATATTGCTGATAAACTGGGTTTAGGTCGTCTCCAACCTTTTAATTGTTTGCTTCCCACGGCACTAGTTTTAAGAAAGTCGAATTATGATTTTGAAATATGGAATTTTAAATATAATGAATGATGATAATAAAATTGTAAATCGTTAGTAAAAATACGGACTAACATGTTAATTTGTTTAGGTATAAAGTCAATAATTTAACGATTTTGTGTTAAACAATATGCATGTACCTACTTATGTATAATATCAATTAGATATTACACATGAATAAGGAACTGTCAACACGGGATGCATCTGACACAGTGTCGCTATACATATGCAGTTCGTATAAAATTGTACCAAATCAATTTTGGTGATTACTTACCATGTTTAAGATAGTTTTGGTAAGATCTAATATTTAGCAGATTTGAATTGTTTTCTCTTTCTTTTTATTTTCCAATTTGTATATTCGAACTCAATTAAATTAAATGACTTTAAACTTTTTTCAATACTTGAATTTTGAAGTATATATTTTTTGGCATACAAATACTGAAGTAAATGAAAAAATTGTCAATGATCTTAAACGATTTTCTACAGTCATAGACAAAAAACAACATACATACATATTTGCACCAAATTCACAAACTGTGATCCGCGGTGTAACTGTTCAAGGTGAGTGCAAATCGGCAACAAATACAACACAATACAGAATTAACAGCCATTTTGTTTGTGTAAAATAATGTACTAGATACTGTCAAAAACACTTGAAAAAGTATTACTTTTGACATAAGTAAATTGTAAACAAAGTCAGTCAGCTGTGCTACTGCACTCACCTTGTATAGTTACACCATGATGTGATCTATGCTGAGTACTAAGTCTGCTGTCAAATATCTAACTCTAATATAATATAATAATATTTAATATTCGTATTTTTAAATAAATATGTATGTATGTACATATATTTCATAACAAAAACAATTCACACTATACTGATAAGTAATTAATCTATATATCTATATATATATATAAATATATATATATATATATAAATGAAATGGTCCATGTATGTAATGGCATCACGTGAGAACGGCTGGAGCGATTTGGCTGATTTTTATTCAATTCAAAATTTTCAAGAGATTGTTTGTAAAAAAAAATTAAAAAATTCCGAGCGAAGCCAGGGCGGTCAGTTAGTCTTTAATAAAATTAAAACCCGTTTTTGTTGGGTTCTAATTGCATTCTTTATATTATTATTAGAAAGCATTAATGAAATTTAAACGTGTCCAAGTTTTTATTACGTTATACAATAACTTATGCTATCTGCTACAGTTTCACGGGTTAAAACTTGCAAAAATATAAATATCGTTTCTGTAAAATTTTAAATAAATATGATTAATAATCGTATGCTGATTGTTTCCATAATTAAATAAAATATTTGTTATTTTATTCGTTTTATGTTTGAAATACCTCTGCTTAAAGATCGGAATATATTTTAATATATGTGTCTTAATTGTCAATTGATTAACAAGGATTTCATATCTTATTATTGTATATCATGAATATGACTTTAAAGCCAGCCCAGACTTGAAATTTCAGCTTTACGTACACACGGTTGTCAGATCTAGCAATGTAGTGACATTGAAAAATGGTTAGCAAAATGTAACTTGTCAATGCCTTTTCTTACAACGTTGGAAGACAAAAATTTGGAGTTTACATTTTCTGAACATTTTTCTGACAACGTTGTAAAATCTAACAACCGTGTATCTGTACCTTTACTTTCCAGGTATTTAATAATATTAAAAATACAACCCTTTATACAATTAAAATCAGCAAAAAAAAAAAAAATACATCATACTAGTATCTTCCAGAACTATTCATAGGTGAGAGTAATATAAATTAAAATATTTACTCCCTCCCAAATTTTAGTACAGTCATTGATTTACATGTATTTTGTTGTTGCAAGAGTTAGGTTTTTAACAGCCGAATTGGTACTATGATGCAAACATTGTAGTACAATTATGAAAATTTATATTTGTCTCGCTTTTGTAAATAAACATTAGGGTTTCTACCCGATAGTTCCTGAGAAATTTTTATTAGTAAATTTTATAGAAGTCTATAATTACAACTTCTAAAACGTATATTCATATTTAGAGATAATAATAGATACATAGATTATAACGACAATAATTCAAAAAAATCTTTATATTAAACAACTGATTGATTTGATTAAGCATTTGTTTAAAATAAATGTTTATTTTAATTAAAATCAATTTTTATCAGAATTAACAATTTTTAGTAATGAACGTTTAAGCTGAAAGTCCATACCAAGCGTTAACGCGTTTCTCGCGTTCTAAGCAACTGTCAAACAAGTAGAATCAATGTAGTCGTACGTTTTAAGTTACACACTTAAAAGCGTAGAAAGCGTTGACGCTTGAAAAGCGAAAAGTTCGTTTACTTTCTACTTTTGAAAGCGTCGCAAGCGTCGAACAGCTGACATCGACAAATAAAAAGCAAATTTAAAGTTGATGTCACTAGGAAAAATGACAGTTGAAAAAACATTTTCATTTGAAATTGACAAAAAAAAATCGATAAAAAAAACTTCATAAAAAAAATCAGCTGAACTTATGACATCACCTCTGAAAGTACATTGCCGCGAAAAATCTTCACATGTAACTTGAAATACTTGACGCTTAAAACGTTTAGAAAGCTATAAACGCGTTGACGCTAAAACGCGAGTTGTGGACCTATAGCTTTAATGAAAAGTGTAAATTTGAAATTTATTTATTTTTATTCAATATTTTTTTTTTGCGATTTTTGATGATTGATTTGCCACAAAAATAGTTCTAAAATCTATTGATTTAAATATTTGTCAAATCTGTTAATACAGGCGATTTACTTAATAATTTATTTATATTAATAAACATACATATTTCAATAATAAACATACATTTTAATAAACGTGCATCTTGTACATCCTATTCTGGGGTTTAACACATTTTATACTCCTTATTATACCCTTCACGATCATGAGAAGGGTATATATAAGTTTGTCATTCCGTTTGTAATTTCCACAATATAATTTTCCGACCCTATAAAGTATATATATTCTGGATCCTTATAGATAGCGGAGTCTATTAAGCCATGTCCATCTGTCTGTCTGTCTGTTGAAATCAATTTTCTGAAGTCCCCAGATATCTTCGGGATCCAAATCTTTAATAATTCTGTCAGACATGCTTTCGAGAAGTTTGATATTTAAAATCAGCAAAATTCGTCCATAAATAACGGAGATATGAGCAAAAATCCTTGAGAACAATTAAGCATTTGTTTAAAATAAATGTTTATTTTAATTAAAATCAATTTTTATCAGAATTAACAATTTTTAGTAATGAACGTTTAAGCTGAAAGTCCATACCAAGCGTTAACGCGTTTCTCGCGTTCTAAGCAACTGTCAAACAAGTAGAATCAATGTAGTCGTACGTTTTAAGTTACACACTTAAAAGCGTAGAAAGCGTTGACGCTTGAAAAGCGAAAAGTTCGTTTACTTTCTACTTTTGAAAGCGTCGCAAGCGTCGAACAGCTGACATCGACAAATAAAAAGCAAATTTAAAGTTGATGTCACTAGGAAAAATGACAGTTGAAAAAACATTTTCATTTGAAATTGACAAAAAAAAATCGATAAAAAAAACTTCATAAAAAAAATCAGCTGAACTTATGACATCACCTCTGAAAGTACATTGCCGCGAAAAATCTTCACATGTAACTTGAAATACTTGACGCTTAAAACGTTTAGAAAGCTATAAACGCGTTGACGCTAAAACGCGAGTTGTGGACCTATAGCTTTAATGAAAAGTGTAAATTTGAAATTTATTTATTTTTATTCAATATTTTTTTTTTGCGATTTTTGATGATTGATTTGCCACAAAAATAGTTCTAAAATCTATTGATTTAAATATTTGTCAAATCTGTTAATACAGGCGATTTACTTAATAATTTATTTATATTAATAAACATACATATTTCAATAATAAACATACATTTTAATAAACGTGCATCTTGTACATCCTATTCTGGGGTTTAACACATTTTATACTCCTTATTATACCCTTCACGATCATGAGAAGGGTATATATAAGTTTGTCATTCCGTTTGTAATTTCCACAATATAATTTTCCGACCCTATAAAGTATATATATTCTGGATCCTTATAGATAGCGGAGTCTATTAAGCCATGTCCATCTGTCTGTCTGTCTGTTGAAATCAATTTTCTGAAGTCCCCAGATATCTTCGGGATCCAAATCTTTAATAATTCTGTCAGACATGCTTTCGAGAAGTTTGATATTTAAAATCAGCAAAATTCGTCCATAAATAACGGAGATATGAGCAAAAATCCTTGAGAACCTCTGAAAATTCCACCAAAAAACTAAGTGTATAATATTGTTACGAACAAATTCATCAACAGATGGCGTGTAAGTATGTAAAAAGACAGTGTGTTCATTTTTTTTAATTGTGTTTGTGTACATTTAAATAAATAAAGACTCGTTATATTTTCTTCAAACTACTTGACGCTTTTATTTTGCAATTAAAGGAAATAAAAACGTAACAATATAATATATATATGTATGTATGTATATAATATAATTATGCATCCACAGCAAAGGTGAAGGGTACATAGGATTCGGCATAGCCGAATATAGCACTCTTACTTGTTTTTTCTTACTAACAGTTTTTCTTTGTTTTTATTTTTTTAACTTTTATGTATGTATGTCATTTAATTTAAAGGCTTTATTGTATTATATAGTTTTTGGTTAGAATTGAATTAATAAACCTACCGATATATATTCAATAAAAAAATTAATTCTACATTTCTTTTAATTATTTCAAAAATCAACAAGAAAAAAGCATTTACAAAAAATTCTCAGTTTATTTCTGACCTTGCATAAAATCCCAATTTGTTCGCAGTTTCAAGATTGAGAATAGTTTAGTTTTTTGAAAATAGTTTTATAGAATAAAGAGCGGGTTGAAATTAATATCAATAAAAAAACTACACATTATAAAAAATATTTAATTTTTCTTATCTTTACTTTTAATTCATGTATTTATAGAATCTTCATTTGTAATTGAACTAACAATTGCTCAATTCGCAACCTACGTTGTAACGTTATTTTAAATATTTTTCAAAACTAATATTTAAACACAAAAACAAAGCAATTAAAAATAAGCTATGCCGAATCTTATATACCCTTCACCTCTGTTGTGGATGCATAATTATATTATAAACATACATATACATATATATTATATTAATACATATCTAATATCGAAATTAACAAATTTCAGGGACTTTAAAATAAGTTCGTAATAATAGAGAATTCGGTTTTACTGTATAAATTTATAACAAGCCAATATAGTATGTATGTATATACATATGACTAAAATACTTAAAAGCACACATTTGGGAACTATGAATCAATGAACAATCAATGTGTATTAATACATACATATTGAAATCGTTCAAAGTTTACATGATAGCATTCAAAATGCGGGTTTATATACATAGGTCGATTGTTGAAACAATCAGTACTGCTGTCTGGTAATAACTTAATAAAAACTGAACAGATGGTTGACTAAATTTTGATTGATTGGTTGTGTTGGTTGCCTCGAAGTAAACTATCAAAAGTAACTTTTAAAGACCTACGTTCTCCACCTTTTATTTGTAAGAAAATGTACATTTAAAAGCTATTTTTTAAATACTTTATTTTGTTTTTTTTTTTTATACAATTATGTGTTCATTATTTTCATATAAGTTTTTAACAATTACTTTTCAATTTGTTTGTTTTTTTTATGTACATATGTATTTATGTATGTATGTTTATTTAGTGTCTGAAATTGCTTGAGAAATACGTTTAAATCGTTGAAAGTCGCGAAGCAAACTAAAGCGCTGTGCAAGCAAAACAGTCATGAAACACCAAATAAAAAGTTAATCGACGAACACAAATGGCAGTACTGATGATGACGACAACGGCTGGCTATAAAATACAAAAACAAACTAAATAGTAAGAGTAACAGCAGCGCACGGTGTGGCGCATTTTAACGATGAGAAGCCTAAAAAATGAATGAGGTAAATGAAAAACTTATAACATTTTAAAGATTTCCAAACTAAAGTTATAAAATAGGAAAAAAACTTTTGGTATGTCCCACTTCAACAAATTTACATACATATTTTCAAAACTAACTGCAGTTTTTATTTATTGGTGATTATTTAGATACATACATACATACATAGGTATGTATATATGTATGTATGTATGGTCAATATTGTGTTTTCTTAAAAAACACTACTTTGGGCACTCGACATTGTGTTCTAAATTAATAAAATCTTTTTCTATTAAAATAGCGGATAACTAATCATGTATCTAATACGGTCAGGTCAAAATATCACTTTTATTTTTTTTTTATTTTGTTTTTTCCAAATGTTGCACTGTGCGGCGCTACACATCCAAAACCAAAGTCAACTACACCAGACGAAGCGACAGAAGAAAGAAACTTAACTAGCACATGCATACATACCAATGTATGTATGTATTTTAGAGGAGCTGGTGAAGAAGAAGTATCGCAACTATAGTTACGGTGACCATCCGTTCTAATATGGGTACTAATTACCCTTCAGCTTGAAACCATACTGAAATTACTGTTATTATTAAAATACTATTACTAAAATACCGTTATCGAAAATGCTGTTACCGAAATAGTCTATAATATCGTTACTGTTATCTCTTAACTGTTATTTGTTGTCCCGACTTTAATTTTTATATATCCAAATTTTTTCTACTCTATATTTTAGTTTCAAAAATATGGTCACCAAAAAACTTAAATGGAAAAAAATTTAAAAGAAATGGCCAAAAAAGATACATTCATATACATACATACATATACGAGTATGTATACATATAAGAAAAATTAAATAAATTAATTAATAAATGAATGATGATCAAATGAATAAAAACATTTCAACACTTGAAAGAACTTGAAAGTAAGAAAAATTATTCGTACATTTTAAAAATAAAGCACGTAATAATGCACGTAAAATTGAGCTTCGATGTAAGCCTTAGCCCCAATCTACACTATGCAATTTTTATTGAAAAGATTGATGCCATTTTTTCCTTGAAATTTCTTCGGTGTTCACACATCAGAATATAATTGCTAAAGTTTAATTTTAAATGAGGAAGTCTCCAGTTCAATTTTAAAAAAATAAATGTTATCTCAGAAATATGACTTCCGTAAGGTAAAGTAGAAGGATCTACTTAAAAAACAACTTCGTCGAATCACACATTTTTCAACAATGTCAAATAAAATGAAAATATGTAAGTATATTATATAAAATATTCATATCCAAAATCATTCATAGGAAACTGTTTCTAATATTGAAAAATTCTTTTGTTTCAATACAACGGACTTTTTTTTTACCTTTTAAACTACCTATAGTTGAGTCTTGGATCCCATCCTTTTTGCTTAAAAGACATTTAATTATCGTATTTCTTAATCATACGTTTTTGAATCTGTTTATATAAGATGATCGAAAACTTATTTCTGAAATGAAAATTCTGTTTGAATAATTATATACAAATTTTTTAGACAAATTTCGTTCGTTTTATTATAATATGCAGTTATAGTACATACTACCCAGCAAGCCATATGAGTCCGAAAATAGTCTTTTCTGACACCTTTTTCGGAACGTTAATGCTCTTTATGAGCACAAAAAACAATCATAATTGCTCCGAAAACCTTCAGAAAAGAGGGTCATTAGATTCGAAAATGGTCCGTCAGAAAGAGCTCTTAGATAATGTCAGAAAAGAGTCTTTTATGAGGGTTTTTTTTTTGGGCTCTGTGTAATCTTGTTTTTATCATTCTTGTGTGGTATAGCTAGTTTTTTTTTGTTCAAAACACAAATACCAGGACAATAACGCTTTGGTTGTAGAATTTCTGAGTCATACTGCGTGCCGACTCAGGACAGTAACAAGCAAATTTTTCTTTCGCTCCGAAAATGCTTTTGGACTCTTTTCTGACTATTTTTTCGGAGCGCTCCTAGAATGGTATGCTGGGTATATATGTACATATACATATGTATGTATGTATGGTTTTAATAATATTAATTCTCGTATTTCTAGTGTTTGTTTTTAAAAAGCAAATATACAACAATAACAACAACACTATTTAACAAAGCCCCACTCACTACTAACCGTCAACTAGCCAAATTTAAATAAAATTCAAATGATGTCATCATCGACACATCACCGCCAAGCAGGGCTGGAAAAGTTAGTCGAATATAATTTTTTTAAAAACGTTTTAAAATTGAAACGTTGAGCACTGAATCGAGAAAAATCTAATGGAAATGGAATAAAGTCTTCAGTTCACTTCTACCCAATATTATCTGTTGGTCAGAAATGAACACCTCAAATAGCTATTACTAATATATTAATTATGTGGTCAAAAACTAATAAAGTATGTTGATCGGGTAAAAAGTTTTGAAACAAAATATGTAAATTTATTTTTATATTATTTCCGTTTATTTATATTATTTATTTATATTATATTTATATTATTTCCATTTTTGGCTTCTATAGAAAAAGGAAAACAAACAATTTTTTCGGAATGGAACCACTTTTAATTTGCTAAGGGGAATTATAATTTTAAGCATTTCTAGGTTACATTCGAAAAAAAATTGTTCCTTTCACTTTTTCTTCAGAAGCAAAATACGGAATTAATTCCACTTTTGAACGGAATTAAATTCTGTGACATGGTTGATAAAATATTTTTATTTCGAATATAAAATTGGCTATCTACAAGTTTATAATTAAAAAAATGTAATATTAGAAATTTTTAAACACAGGATGTTTTTTTGATTTAAAAGAGTCTTATCCGCAAACCTCAAATCTTATGTTATGTTTTTATTTTATTTTATTAAAGTCTTTAAAAAATTACATTGGAAGTCTATATCAGAGAAAAATTATGCCTTATGTTTTAAAATATAAATTAATTAAAATTTAATATTCATTATTGTTACAAATCTAAAATATTAGTAGCAGCTTTCTAATAAATAAACATTATTTAGAAAGTGGTATAAAATTTTCACACGGTGCAATTTTCTAAGAGAAAACTGTAACAAAACATAGATACAAAATGCAAAGATTAAACTACATATTGACTTCTTTAAAATTGTATGTTTTAATTTAAATACCGACTAAAGGAGTATTCCCCGAAGACTTGGAATAAACCAAGAACCCTGTAACACACAAAATATAATTTTCATATTTTTTTAATAATGTTCACTCGAAGCCGGCGCTTCACTACAAATACTTTTCGGATATCGGAATTTTCTACACAAACTAAAATTATTAAGCTTGATTTATGGCGAAGAATTTATATAAAAAATACTAAAAGGCTACCAAAAATTCGTGAATAATTATTTTAAATGATTTGTAAACTTATTTACTGAATTTACATGGCTTTGCTTTCATTGCTAAATTCACAGTCTTTAGTTAGCTAATGACAAGGCTTAACTAATGATTCTTTATTCGCAATGCATAGTTTGCCATGACAATACCAAGTAATAGTTGAACAATAGTTAGTATTTTAGTGTACCAATGGCTAACTAATGACCGAGGATTCGGCCATAAATGTTACTTTTATTTTTGCCGCAAACCTACAGTGGCTTGCAAGGTACAATAATTATACCCTACCATCATTGTGGATTTGTGCTTATGTTTGTAATCTGCAAATAAGATACAACACCGACTCAGGAAGTGATTCTGAGTCGATCGGTATACTTTAAGATGGGTGTTGGAATTAGAGCTGTGTCGTTCATGAACGAACGGGTTAAAATGAACGGATCACTTTCGTTCAGCTGCTGTTTATCAAAAGACAAGAAGAAAATCATATTCAATAAGGGTTGTATTCATTCGTTCAAAGTGAACGATTGAACGAATTGAATGAACGAATCAGTCTTGGATAAATGAACGAAAATGACCGGTCACTGAAATGAACGATCGGGCACAACTCTAGTTGGAATATTATTTATTGGCGCTACAAACATCAACACACGTCCAATATACCGTCTCACTATGCTGTTGTATCCTTTGTTTCAATGAAATGTTTAGTATTGAAAATAGGAAAAATCGGACCAGTAGAATGAGAGTTATTGAAAAAAATGCTAGACAACCTAATATTTTTTTAGAGAATATTTTCTTCGAATATAATGCAGATAACATCATGAAATTTTGCACTCTTTTTTATTATAGACGAAAATGTCCTATTAAAAATGTTAAGAGCCGGTGCACGATTTATCCCAGCCCCCACACAAATGTCTTTCCGGAAATAGCTCTATTAGAACAGCAGTATTCATACAAAATTCTGCAAAAATAAATTTCGTGCAAAAAGAAATCACAAAACTATATTTTGTTTGCAAAGTGTACATTTGACCACAACACCCATAAATGTTTAATGGACAACACTATCAAGTTGAAATTCGACACACTTTATAATTCCTCCCATACAATAACCTATGTATATATCGTATAAATATCGATATCGAACCGACATTTTTAACAAATCTAATATACATATATATAGTAAACATTTTACTATTGGATTTTGTGAAGTTCAGTCTATAATTAGCCTTAGTTCCATGTATAAATAAATTATGTATAAATCAGACATTTAGTACTATATCGGAAAAACCTTTGCTAGTTAGGCTTTAGGCCTTGACTCAAATTGCGAACAGTACTTTGCTTGAGAACAAGTAAATTTTGAGTGTTTGATTCCCAACACGCAACTTTACCATCTATTTTATGGTTATATGGAAATAAAATATTTAGATCTGGCAGAAAAATAGCTAAATTTACTTACTTTTTGTACCCGGCGTTGCACGTGGTTTTATTATCCTAACGGCTACTCATTTTACATTTTGGGAATCCGTATGCGTAGAAATAGTACTGAAACAAATCATATTGATGGGGTGGATAAAAAAGTATATGTTGTTTGGTAACTTATATTCCATTATAGAAATATTTAAAATTTTAAATCTTTTTGTGATTTATTTAAAAGAAATACGAAATTCCACTTTTTACCCGTCATTATCCTTTATGTGATTGCATAAAATACGCAGTTGTTTTTAAAAATAGATACAAAACAAGTACCAAAATAGAATACTTGAACGCCCTAAAAAACTTTTTGAATGGGACAATCACAGAATTCTTCGGAAGATTGTTAATGAATGTAAGGTAAATGTGTCCAAATCATCCACAAGTAGACTGCTAAAAAAAATCCCAGACTCGTTTAATATTTTTGTTAAATTACACAAAATTTTCTAACGAAATTAGCATCAACTATTTTTGTTTAAAATCGAAATAACTTTTAACGATATGACAGAATAAATAACGTTAACAAGACATTTGCAATAAATTTCTTTCAAAGCAGAGTGGAGCAAAATAATATCATAGAATTCAATGTTATTATCATTCTATTTTTCAATACATATAATAGTTTTGGCACTTTATAGAACATTTGTGCGCTATTTCTATGTCCATAGCTAATGTGTGCTAATGAAGAGCCCAATCAATCTTTTTCAACCCAAAAAATATAAAATTCGTTCTTTATAAAGCATTATTTAAAACAAGCAAGTTTGATCGATAATTTCGTTTAATATAGTATTCCTTTGTTAGTTGATATTTATGTAAGTTATTTTCTATTGGTTACAGCTATTTAATTGTATCACATCAGTGACGGGCGAAATTGTTTATGAGTTGTTTATAATACACAAGCTTTCTGCTGCTTAACCAATACAAATATAAATATCATAATATGTGTTTGCCCAACTCTGATCTACACCCTCATGTAATATAATGTTTCAGGACGAAAACGAATACAAAATTCTTAATATTCAACCCTTTTCGAAATATACCGATAAATTTAAAGTTTCCAATACAATTTAAATATCTTAATTTAAGATCTGGTGATAAGCTGGTACGTACTCATTTTTTAAGTTCCCTGCAGCACCTGTTTTTATTATGGTATTTTTAATATACATATGTACATCAATTATTGAAGATAAAAATATATTTTTTTTTTAAATTGATTTTTTCCCGTATACTAAAAACTACCGACACTTGATTTATGTACTAATCTGAAAAAGAATAGTAATTAGGTAGAACTCTATTTACCATTTTATATTTTTAAACGCTTTTATTTAGAAATACTTTGCCGGTATATATAAGGTGCTGTGACACATTTTTTCCAGTATATCTTTTACTATACCAGATTTCGAAGAAAATCTTGGCTTTTTAAAAACATGAGTTCACGTTTGAATAGACAAAAATATAAACTATGGTGTCTCCGTCTAATTTAGAAACACAGCCGGAAACAATTTTAAAATTTTTGTATGCAAAAAAATATAAATTTTTAAAGAAAAAAATAATTTGGTACAAAAATCTTTAACATTGCTTGTTAAAAAGTTAAATATTTTACTTGCGGTATAATGTTTTACACACTCTACTACTGGAAGGCTTTGAAAGTATTCGACCTATTTCGTAAACAATAAATCCTTCAGATTTAAAAATGCTCTTTCTTGAGATTTATTTCACTGAATGGTTGCGACGTCTTGGTAATATCGTCGGTAATTCAGGGCAGGAGGAGTTTGAGGCATGTTTCTTAATTTTAGTTTTGCATTTCTTAAACCTTTTTTGCTTTAAAGGAATTTGGAATTTATTTTTTTAATTAATACTTGCCTAGTATGGCGATATGGATGTCAAATGGAATAGGATTATCCTGATATCTCTAGAGAGACCCTGGAAAGTTTAAATTACTTTTCTCTAAAAGATGTTAGTTAGCAACGTACATGTGAAGTTTAACATTTCATATTTTAAGCTGTATTAGTTTAGCTCAAAAACAATGTTTAATTTTCTGATTCTGTACTAATTTATTTGCTGGGTGATTTTTTAAAATTTTTTAAATGATATAAGTACCAAAATTAGGAATCTTGTACTCCATTATAATGAATTTATAATTTATTTATTTAAAATAAGTCATGAGATAAATTCAAGAATATTAATAACGAAACTCGGATTTTTGAATCCAAGATTTCGAAAATTTTAAAATTTTGATATTGGATCATTATTAACATAGGTTTTTTGTCAATATCTTCGGAACTACATAATTTAGGAGTTTGATATCTCGTTTTGATAAACATGACAATGGCTTTAAAAAAAAATAAAAAAGCAAAAAAAAAATATATGTACATATATATGTATATGTCATTGGTGGTGCAATACGAAAATTGGATTTTGCCACGCCCCTCCGCCCGCAGACTTAAAATCAAAATTCAAATGTCACTCGCCTGAATATTCTGAAGATTCCCTGAAAATTTCATCAAAATCGGCCCAGCCGTTTTGGAGTCCATACGTTACATACATACACACATCCTATTTTATATATGTATATAGATATGGATATAACAATAAACCTGTCTTCTACAGGTTAGTGTTTTTAGAAAAAAAAATAAAACTTAACAAAAATAAAAAATAAACTAAACAAATTTGGCTGTATTTCTTTGTACTATGTATGTAATTATTACCCTCCTTGATATTTTTCATCGATTTTTTGCAATTTCTTTAAATATATTGCAGGTAATGCCATGAAATTTTGTACACATTATTTTTATGATAAAAGAAGAAAGTGTGCGGAAAATAGTAAGAATCGGTCTATGATTTCTCATAGCCCCCATACAAAAATCTTCCCGAAATATTGCTCACTTATACATAAATGCCTATAAAATTGGAATATCAAGACAAAATTCAGCAAAAAAAAGTTTTATGCAAAAAAAAAAATCGCAAAACTAAATTTTTTTTATTGATTTGTTTAGAAAATTCTAAATCGGGCTTATTAAGGTCATGATTCTATGCAAATAAAAGATTATTTCATAATTTATTTTTCCGACGTTTCGTTGGAGATTCCCAACATCATCAGGGATATTTTATTAGATCTGGCAGCATCAAAATAAATACACAATTGAAAAATAATAGTTTAATAACAACAACGATAACTTAGTTCTACAGGAATAATATTACTCACATATAATCTTTCGTCAATAGTTCTGCATTTAGAATATTTTATATACATTCTGTTTTACATAAACACAACATAAAACATAAATTTAATTAAACAAAACAAATGCAAAAATATAAATAAAAATAATATCACAGTATAATTAAATTGTATTAAACTAAGTATCACAGCAGTAAAATTAAACTAAAATATTGCGATTGTATAAATTGCATTCCTGTTGTTTTTGTCGTCTTTTGTATTTAAGGCATTCGTAGTTCTTTCCTGAATCCTCAAACTTTCCAGTGTAAATCGTTTATTTGTTCTCTTTTCCTTGTCCAATATTTTAACGTTTGTGAGATCGGGTAGATGTTTTTCTTCAACACAGTGTGTAGCTAGAGCTGTAGTCATTTTATTTTTCTTTATGTCTGTTCCGTGTTCTGATATTCTTGTACCAAGGATTCTCTTTGTAGTACCCACGTAAACTTTACCACACTCTTCATCTGTTTTACCAAACATGTGATCTCATACACAAGATTACTTTGCTCATTTTTTTCTATTTTTTTTTTTGTTTGTGTAAATAGTGTATTGATTGTTTTGCTCGCTCTGTGCGCTAATTTTACTTCGTTGTCATTTATTATTTCTTGAATTTGTTTGTTTTCTGTGAGCTTTGGTATGTATGGGAGGCTGTAATATTTAGTGTTGCCAGATGTGTTGTTTGTGTTTTCCCCCAATTCCCTTCCTGTTTGTGCCTTTTTTAATAGATTATTTATTAAATATGTCGGATAGCTGTTTTTTATTAGTATGTCCTTTAATTTGTCAATATTTTTGGATTTGAATTTGTTATCGCTCAATTTTAAAGCCGTTGTTATCAAATTAAGTGCAGTATTATTTTCTGACTTTTTGGATGTGTAGAGTGATAATTTATTAGACGACCTGAGGCAATAGTTTTCGAATGCCAATCCGTTATTATAATTTTGTCCTCTTCTTTTTCTATCGTGAATTTTATTTTATTGTGGTAGTTATTAAATGTTTCTGAAATCAGTTTTTCGTCTTTTCTTTTAATAATCGCAAACAAATTGTCCACATATTTTGAAATTAGTTTTATATTTCATCTTCCTTTTTAAGATCCGTGGTAACTTGTTCTAATAGTGTATCAGCTATTGTTGGAGATAATGCTGTTATTTCGGTTAGGATGGCCATTTATAAATATTAATTAATTTAATTAGAATTAAACATTTGTGAATATCTTATTCGGTTCCCAGTGAACAGAAATTAACACGTATAGCCCAAACTCTTTAAAACTACAACACTCATTATTTTCTACAACAATTGGATCTTGGCTCCGGTTGATAGTTGTATTAATCGAAAGTATTTTTGCCAGGAAACACAAAATTTTATTGTATAATTTGTATAAAATTTCTGCTAAAATGTTATTTGCAGTCAATATAAACGTCAAAAATCTACTAACTCAAACAGGGTTTAATATTTAGTAAAACATTTTTTCCAACTGACTATTAACTGCGCAATAAATATGTACCACTTTCATACAAACTATTAACCAACGAAATATATGAACTAGCTTTATGGTAGAAATATTTCTAGTAGTAATTCTAAAAATATTTTGCCATACAAAATATTTCTAGTAGCAACCAGAACACAAAATGAAAATTTTTCATTTCCAATATATTTACTACTAGAACACAAGCATACTTTTTATAGTTTACTACCGAACCATAAACCATGCAATGAAATAGTAACTTGAAAAACCACTAACAGCCAGCAATATGCGAAAACGAAAAAACAAACTAAACAACTATGGCACATGAAAAATAAAAACTGGCAAACGTACGAAGTTGAAATATGTAAAAAACGAAATTGTCCGCAGTTGAAAATGTTAAAAACGAAAATGTGCATATATAAGATTTCTTCGCCGAAAAAAAGAGACCTCTGAATTGAACACGCAACACGAGGTAGTCTGAAATTATCAGCGCTCCTTAACAAATATGGTTGTACTTCGCCAACGTATCTGGTTCGTTCACAGAGATAATCAGGTGCATTCCCAAGTCTTATTTTTCGAATTAGTTTAAGTGTATTTAGCGCAAGTCGTTGTTTTATTGAAAGCCATTTCAGAGTCTCTAGCATTATATTTATTGAGGCATACCTATCTGTTTAATTTTAAAATTGATCTCATAGCTTTGTTTTGTAGTTTTTGCAGTCTTTCTAAGTGTGATTCAGTGCAGCAAGTATATAATATCGTAGAGCCATATTCAAAATGAGGTTTTATAATAGTATTATATATATTTATCGCAGTAAGCACATTTATTTTGTTTCTTATTCTCTTAAAAAACCCAATTTTCTTTCCAATTTTTTTACATATGTATATATTCAAAGTGATCATTAAAGTTTAATTTTTTATCAATTACGAACCCGAGATATTTCATTTGGTTTACTTTTTCTATTGTCTCTCCATTTAATTCAAAGTTATATTCGCTTGTCATGTTAATTTCCATAATTTTAGTTTTCTTCTCATTTAACTTTAGTTTGTTCATTTTTAACCACGTATTAATATTATTTAGATCTGTTATTAAATTTTCCCGACATTGTTCAGGGTTGGACCCTTCTGTAAATATGAGAGTATCATCCGCGTATAAAACCATTTCGCTTTTTTGCAACACATTCGGCATATCATTTATATATAAAATAAACAGTAACGCTCCCAGTATTGAACCCTGGGGAACTCCAAAAGTAATATCAATTTTCTCCGATTTAGCGTCATTTACCTTTGTAAATTGCTTTCTGTTTGATAAATATGATGCAAACCACTTAAGCTCAATATTTTGTATGCCATACATGTACAGTTTATTTAGCAATATTTCACGGTCGATGGTTTCAAATGCTCTTTTGAAATCTTAAAATATTGCCATTATTTTATTTTTCTGCACATTTTTCCACCGGTTTATAACAAAGTTCACTGTAGTTTCGCATGAAAATTTTTTACGGAAGCCAGATTGATATTTAGTTAGTACAAAGCATGATTCAACGTATTTTTCTAATTGTTCCTTCACGATTTCTCTAAAATTTTTTCAAACGTTTTTAAGGCATTTATGGGGCTGAATTCTTCACATTTTTTTGTCTTTGCCACTTTTTCGACCGGAGTAATCATAGTATCCTTCCAATTATCTGGAAATATTCCAGTTTTTAGCGAGTCATTTATGATTTTTAATAGTATATTTCCCGTTGGAGTCCAGTTATTTAATATTATTTTTGGTGATATTCTCTCATAGTCACTTTTATTTTTTAAGTTTTTAATGATATTTTTAAGTTCCACAAGAGTGATTTCACGGAATTTGAACTGTGTGTTGGGCATATTTATATTGTTTACATATTGCACATTGTCTATTGAGTTTCTTATATTATTAATACCACATATTAACAGGTTCGATCCCCAGTCAAGAAAAATTATCAAAAAAATTTTAATAATAAATTTTTCAAGTTGTAATTCCTAACTTCAGTAAACATAATTTAATGAAAATTAAATTTAATGAACTCGAGCCTAACTAAAATTATCAAAAAAAATATTAACAAAATATTTATTAAAACGACTAGTTATTTGATTATTATCCTTATACTCTACATCATTAAATATCACAGATTTTATCACATTTTGCTTTTTCTTCATCACCAAATTTTTTTATTACGTCCCACATTTGTTTCTGGTCTTTGGCACTGTTTATTTTCTCATTGATGTAGTGAAATTTCCCGTTCTCAACTGCTACTTTATATTCTCATGTTTCATTTTTTTGAGATCATTTGTAAACCATTTGTCACAATTTTCTTGGTCATTAACCGTTATTGTTTTATAGAATTTTCGAAAAGTTTCCTCGAAACAACTGTCCAAACGGTTTATGTCTCTGCCTTGATCATATTTTAATATTGCACATAATTCTCTGTTGAAAGCGTCGGGCTTATATTTAAAAATCTTAACTTGTTTATTGCACATTATTTCTTTCTTATCACATTTAATTGTTATGCTAATCGCCTCATGGTCTGATATATTTAACGCTGGATTAATTTTTATAGATACTCTATGGCCGTTTTTTTATAACATAATCAATTATTGTTTTTGATGATTTTGTAATTCTCGTAAATTGGTTAACTAGTTGTATAAGACCATTGTCATGTATTGCACTTAGAACTTTATTTTTGTAATAACTATTTTTCGACCAGTCAATATTACCCATATCACAGATCTCTTCACATATTGTCTCGAGGGTTTCTTGAAATCAATTATTGTTTTTGATGATTTTGTAATTCTCGTAAATTGGTTAACTAGTTGTATAAGACCATTGTCATGTATTGCACTTAAAACTTTATTTTTGTAATAACTATTTTTCGACCAGTCAATATTACCCATATCACAGATCTCTTCACATATTGTCTCGAGGGTTTCTTGAAACGCAAAGCAGAATTTCGATTCACTTCCGCTAGGAGATCGGTATATTGCACATAGTAATAAATCATTATTTTCATATTGGGCCTCACAAACTAAAATCCAGTAGTTGAAGATTACAAACTTCTCATAGAACTTTGTCACTGTCCACTCTTGTTTATAATATATAATTACACCTCCTGTATGAGTTGAATTTGAGTAGCTTATCACTTGATTATATTTAACTAATGAAATTTAATTTTCATCAATGTCTTGGGTTAAATATGTCTCAGATAATACAATGAAATCCAGATTCTCTTTGGCAGATAATAACTCAATTTGGTTGAAATTATTTGTTAAGCCTTGGAAATTTGTATGTATTGCACTTATGTGGTTTGTTTGCTATTGCGTTAATCCTAGTCTCTTCTTTTTTAATGCTAACTTATTTTGATATACAGGGCATTTCTTATCATTAGTCAAATGATTCTCATCCAAACCCAAATTCAATTTTCCATTTACACGTACACAGTTTATACACCTCATTATTTGTTCGTTATTACAGTCACTTGTTTTGTGGTTAGCATGACATTTTAGGCAGGTTTCCTGGTTTTGTATAGAATTGTGTGTTATTAAGATAAGGAAATATATAAGCTAATGATTTATTTTTTGTAAATTTATGATTTATGATTTTTAATAACGATTCTGATTAATTATTGATTTTATTATTTATTTATTTATTGAGTCTTCAAATGCATTGTATTATTTGTAATAGGAATTAAGAAAATTTTAAAATAAATATGTAACTAAGAAATTAGAAAGTTGTGGGTGGGTGTACGTATGTAATTATGCGGTATGAATGTAATAATAACAACAAAAACATAAATGGTATAGAAAGAATGGAAATTCATCAACAATTATGAGGACATTTATTTTCAAAATTATAGAAAATTAAGAAAAAATGTAACAAAAAAACAGTAAGTTGGTGAAAACGAAATTTTTCAATAGGAAAATTTTACTTTTAGACACATTATGTGCATATGTATGTATAGGTAGTGTTTTAAAAGAAAGGCAACAACAACTCAGAAGAAGTTTTTAATAATAACATGCATTCATATCGATTTGCAAACATACATATGTACGTTGTTTGAACTTGTTTGTATTCTGAAGGAAATGAATAATTGCACGTGATAGTACAAATGATCGACTTCTGTTCATAAAAAATTGTGTGTTTCGTAATAATTTATTTTGCCTAGATTCTAGCAAAAGATTAAATCAATGATTTCTTTTAAATTAGCATCTAGGAAAGTAATATTATGAAACTTTCTTTCAAAAACTAAACAACCTAATTTTCAATGACTATTGAAATACCATCTACATTACTTAGAAGTAGTTTTGTAATGGCTGAGATATGAAAACATAGTTAAGTTCGTGTTTGTAAGCGAACTGGATAATAAACTTATTTTACTCTCTATTAAGCGCTTGCGGCAAGTACTTACCACCATCACCGTTTAAAATAATGAGTATAAATGCAAATATATAAGCAGTGAACTGTAATTATATTAGCATCTTAACTCATTACTTTGTCTTTATAATGAAACATCATTGATAAATACGCGTGAATGGTGTAAAATACATGTGATTTATTTAAAACCCTTCTTTAAAGTCTTATGCTAAATTCATCAAAAACATTATTTTTCTATGAGGCATAATACATTCCCTGCCCATCTATTAGCCATCTAACCAGTAACGAGTAGGCAAGGCCTTGACTACCAATCACATGCCGTGTAAAATTTAAACGATTTTGCAATGCGGCTGGATCATCAACATTTTTTTCCGCTTTGCTGTTTCAGATTTATAAGTAAACTCTCCACTAATGCTAATCTTGAGAAACATTGTTTTTTGAAACCATGCATTGAATTTAAATTGATCGCAAGATTCAAACATATACAGCCATGTCACAGAATTTAATTCCGTTCGAAAGTGGAATTAATTCCATTTTTTGCTTCTATAGAAAAAGCAAAACGAAATTTTTTTTCGGAATGAAACCACTTTTAATTTGCTATGTGGAATTGTAATTTTAAGCATTTATAGGTTTAATTCCGAAAAAATTTTTCGTTTTACTTTTTCTATAGAACCAAAATACGGAATTAATTCCACTTCCGAACGGAATTAAATTCTGTGACATGGCTGATAAAATACTTTTGCTTTCGATTTCGCTTGGATAATGTAACTACATATATACATATTTAGTTCGTTTATTTGACCTTTTTTTAATATTTAATAGTTTCTTTTTACAAGCAATTAGGTCATTTTAATTTTATATAAAAATATTTGATTAATTTCTATATATTTGTTTCCAATATTTCGCTATCACAATGGATAGCTTCTTCAGGGATAATATAAGTTTTGAATTATAATAAAATAGTAATTGAAGTATGTACATATTGGAAATAAATATATAGAAATAAATCAAATATTTTTATATAAAATTAAAATGACCTAATTGCTTGTAAAAAGAAACTATTAAATACATATATACATATTATCAATTACTAGTTGTAGCGTTATCTACCGGACTTGAGTTTATTGATTACAAACACCGCTTCTCTTTCATTAATATAAATAGTAGATAAATCGCCATAAAAACAGACTTCATATAAAAAAAAAATCATATAAAATATTGTACTAAAACGTTAAAAAAGAATTTTTTTCTTTTTCTAAAAAATCTTCCACAAAGTTTTGAACTGCAATGTCTAAATCATTTTTCATTAGAGCAATAACATCATTCATCAGTCTTTCGGAAATTCTAAAAATAAATATGTATGTATTTGTTTATGTGTGTAATAAAATGTTGTAGATTTAAATGTAATAACTTACGAAGAAAACACCTTCCAAGGACTTTTATAGGTTGCATTTTTATACAAACGACTTCTACCACATAATTCTATAAATTGATCTCTTTCTGCAATCATACCTTCTATGTTTTTTAAAATTTGTTTTGGTTTTTCATGAAGATTACCTACTTTTTGTTCTCTCAACATCTCTTAATAATGGGTATTATTTTTGTCATTTAAAAACATTTGGCAGGAACTGTTCTAAAACCAGTCACCTTCAACTCAGTAAAAAAAATCGACATTTGTAAATAAATATTTTTATAAAAAAGGTTTCCAACAATCATTTAATACGATAAAAATCGGCTAATATCTTCTAATCTCTAATCTAATTTCTAATTAATACACATCGAGATTTATATTATTAAACTTGTTGTATTTTAAATTTACTAGGCGCTTTTATTTGCATTTTAAGACCATACTGAGTCGACAAAATTTTGCGAAATAAATATTATGTCCTATAAAATTTAAAAGAAATATTTTTAAAAATCTCCAGGTCCCTAATATAAACATAATATTATATTGGTAATGAAATTCCGTTATTATGTTAAGAAATAAAAATTGCAATTTTGGGCAGCGATTAATACTATTAACTGTTAGTATTACTATTGCAAATCGCTAAACTTATAACCTTTTTAAATATCAATATAAAAGTATAAGCTTTTACTTCTTCTAAATTTATTAAAAATAATTTTAACAGCAAAAATTCCTTTTTTCGTTTTCATATAACAAATAGTTATTGCAGAATCAATAAAACTAACTGAAAAGTCGCTGAATTGCCATCACTTTAATTTAGGCTTGCCAAAACTAGTATGTTTTGTTTTTCAAAGAATAAATGTATATTTGACAGCTTATATTCAGACAATATTGCTCAGCCACAAAGCTTAACATTTATGTATTATGAAATAAATGTTGAAACACAAATGTCTCCGATACATTTGTTTACAATAAAAATAAATATAGAAAATTTTTAATACTGACAGTAAAATAACTATGAAAATATGATAATTTTTTACATTATACTAAAAATAATTTTCAGTGTATTAATACTAACTTTTAGTTCTTAATAATATAAGCCTTATGACTAGTTTTTAACTTTATATGTATTTAAATACGAAATTAGATAATTTTTCCTTAAATTTAAGTTTTATTTAAATATGGTTTCCTTTTTTCAGTCTCAAATTGCGTTTGGTATTTAAATTTGATAAAAGTATGGTAGCTCTATTAAATGCCAAAAAATATAAACAACTTCTTCATTTAACAGCTGATTTACTATATAGTTTACGAATTGTTTTAAACAAAAGCTGCATCATTCATATCCTCTTGATCTGAATTCACTGTTTTAGCTCATATTAATAACACAATAGCACAATATTTTTATACGGCGAGTTTATTTATGGAATAATTTTATCAAATAATAAAAAAAACTTCAATGCGTAAATTTCATAATTTGCAGAACTGTCAAAATCATATGGTAGTATGAACAACTTAATAAGCTGTATTTTAATGGACATAGTCAGTGATTTAAGTTGTCATTAAATATGATTTATATAAATGGATTTGGTATTTAAACAGAACTTAAGTTTTAAAACCGTTTGATTTTTAAGTTAAGGTTTTGTTTACTTCTTTTCTTCTTCCTAATGGTATACTTTTTTTTCTTCTTCTAAATAGTATACTTTTTTGCCTCGGTGTACTGTGTTTGTTGCATTTGTACATGGCAACTCTACTTTCAGTATGCGCCATTTTTCTTGCAAAATTCACACATATTTCTGTAATTGTAAAGAAATATACTTTCGAATATTGTTTTATTAGTTCAATTTTGTATACAAAACACAAAGTATAAAATATAATATAAATATATAATGTCTGAAGATAGAGAATATGAGCCGGCAGAAGACAATATCAATTACAATGCAATAGCGTGCGTAAAATGTTTAATAAAAATACATATTGTTAATTGTTTTAATTTGTTATAGTTGTTCGCAGATCCCTGAATTATTTCTAGACAAAATTGTTGCTAAAAAATACTTTAGTAAATTTGGAAAAATTAAAAGATTTATCTTGCGACCTAAGCGTTTGATTTGTACTGTTGAATATGAAAGTAAGGAAGATGCAGAAAAGGCTTTCAAGAATGCGGGAAACTTTAATGGTATATGTTTTGTTGTTAGCTACGCAGAAAATGAAGTAGCCCATATACAAAACACGGAAGAGTGGGTTGACCCAGAAGTACAAGCGGAACTAGAGGCAATGTCTCCAGGACACAGGCAGTGCGCTAACTTAAAACCCTCACTAGGGTTAACAGCTCAAACACTGCCAAAATCGAATGTATTTAGTAGAGTTCCCAAACTACCAAATACATTAGCTACTTCAAATAAGTCGCTTAAAGGATTTACAAAGGGAAGGCAGTATTCACCACAACCAGAAATTATAAAAGTTGATATTGCACTTCGCAATGAACTGGAATCTATATTAAAAACAACAGCTTTCACATGTGAAGAAAAATACAGGGTTTTAGAGGCAAGGGATAAATTAATACGTTTGACTACGGTTCGACAAACCGATATTAAGAAGGCTGTGGCAGCAAAGGGAACATGTCCCGATATGTGTCCAGAGAAAGAAAGGCTTATGAGAGAATTCCAGAGGCAGGTAATATCAAATAGAGATAAACTATCAAATTATATAAGTTTGTGTAAATTAAATCATTTTTGCTGTTACTTAGGTTTCCATTTTTGAACTGGCTGAACAGGAAGGTAGTGAATCGACAATTTCAAACAAGAAGGCTGTAAAGGAATATTCTCGCAGTAGTGCAGACCAAGAAGTACCACTATCGCACGAATTAAGATCTGAGTCTGTTTTACAAATGACAATGTTATATTTGGTATGCCGTATTATGGGATTATGTGAGGATCCTAAAACTTCATTGGGTGATTGGTTTCATTTCATGTGGGATAGAACACGTTCTATTAGAAAAGATATAACACAACAAGAACTATGTTCTTTGGGAGCGGTACAATTAGTTGAACAATGCGCACGATTTCATATACACTGTGCAGCACGTTTGGTAGCAGAGGACCCTTCAGTCTTTGATAAAAAAATTAATGCAGAAAATTTAACAAAGTGTTTGCAAACATTAAAGTATATGTACCATGATTTAAGAATCAAAGGAATACTTTGTCCTTGTGAAGCGGAATTTCGTAGCTATGTAATACTTCTAAACTTAGGAGACTCAAATTTCCTATGGGAAGTTAAGCAACTTCCTGAGTTCATTCAAAAAAGTGTTGAAATAAAGCGATCAATTGCTTTTTACAATGCATTACAAAATAACAACTTTGTTCGATTTTTTGCGATGATTAAGTCGAATGATACTTCTTACTTGTCTGCATGTATTTTGTTGGGATATTTTACTAAGCTTCGTGTACGAGCAATGGATGCAATAATTAAGTCCCACAATTGGCGTAAAAATGATGTATATTTGCCGTTGTCATATTTAACTCGTGTCCTCGGGTTTGAAGAAGAGTCATCTGCAGTAAGCTTTTTTAATCACTATGGTCTACATTGTGACGTTCTGGATAACAGAGTATTGTTAGATCGTTTAATCAAGCCCGATATCGAATACGCAATGGATAGAGCTTTGCAAGTAAGTAACAAAATATATGTATATGAAAACTATAATCAACACTTATTGTACATGTTTAGCTTGTCGAGTCTAAACGTTTGGTCTCAGTAGGTGAATGTGTGTATGGCCAAACACTACCGCCGATATCATTGTTTGAACATCATCAGCCACACAATAGTTTTGATGAAAATGGAATGCTTAAAATGGAATCTTGGACTGCAAATGATCAATTAAGAGGAAAAGAGGCACACGCGACAATTCAAAACAAGCAACAGCATGAATTTTCTACGGAAAATCTAGCCTCTGATATTGACAACAATTTATTTAAAATACCACAAACTTTGGTACATATCTCTCCAAAGCAACATAGACAACTATATCTTCAACAAGAACAAAAAAACGAGAAAGAAATACAAAAAAATACATTGGATTCATTTAATGTAGAAAAAGAAAAAGAAATTTCTTCTTATGTTAGTTTTAGCGCCAATATCTTTGGAGGAGCGACGCCGACAACGACTGCGTGTGAATCTATTTTTATGGCTCCAGCAGCCAGTGTAAGATCAGAACAAATTCCAAATACCTTTCTTAATCCAATATTTACGACTAATGCAGAGAAATGTGTAATGACAATGGGAAATATTTTTGGTGACATTACGACAAATCACCAGTTAAAAAGTACAAATATTTTTGGCGAAGCTGCAAGGGAAACAGTAAATATTTTTCAACATCAAACCGATATTCCTAAAGAATCAATTGCAATGGAAAATGTATTTCAGCACTTTCAAAGCAATGCAAAAACAACATTTTTTCCAGATATTTTAAGTGAATCTAAAAAAGAACGAAATATCGCACTTTTAAATGAAATGGATGAAATAAATATACCTTTACAAAAAAAATTGAAAGAAAGACTTGAAAAAATTCAAGAAGAAAAAAGAAAACTTAGGGATCTAGAACTTAAAAGTATAAAGGAAACACAAAAACTGCAAGAAGATCAAGAAAAACTAATCGAGAAACAAAAACAGGACCAGCTTAAAATGATTGTACACGAAAAAGCTGAAAAAGAAACTGAGAAAATTATAGTTCAATTGGTTAGCGAAGAAGTATCGAGAATTGCCGAATTTGAGATGTGTATTACTCAGACAGTCAAGCAAGCTGCTGATCTGCAAAAAGAATTATTAATATCCGAGGTAGTAAGTGAATGTGTAGAAGATATAGCTCACGAAGAATATGCACTCATGTGTTACGATCAATTACTATTGAATCGTTACTTTAACAGATGGTTACTGCACTTACGCAAGAAAAAGGTGCAGAGGAAGCTGATAGAAAATACCCCATTATGGGTCACCACAGATACACGAGCTCAGTATGTGCAAGCTATAGAACATCCTTGCCAGCAAAATAACTTACAAATGATTAAACGTTACCGTTTCGGACAGCCTCATGATTTTAATAAAATCCTAAACCTAGAACGAGATATTTTGTACGAAGAAAACCAAAATCCACTCAATTTATTTGCTTTAGTTGGTCAGCATTTGCTAGGCAAACGAAACTTCACATCTTGCGGTCTATTAGAACAAAGAAAATATTTCAAGTTTCTTATAACTCTACCCGCAAATAAAGAAGAGTTACTTGGATTTGAAAGCTTTTCCAACAAATGGCTAATGAAGTTTATAAAAAAGTCTCAAATTGACACCGGCCCTTTCGTTCACGGCATTGAACATAACGTCGCTTTGTGTGTGCGAAAATTTAATGGCATAATTCCAAAAAATGAACAGGGGGATTTAATGACAACTGAAGGAGACCACAATGATGGTGTAGTATGTTTTATATCTGGAGTTAATATTGAAAGGCACAGTCGAAAGCGTCTTCATAACTTATTGAAATTAACAAAAAATCTTAAACGTGTTCCGATAGCCATTATTGCGTACAATTGTAGATGCAATAAAGAGGAACTGGCACAAATTCTTGGCTTAGATATTTTGCAGGAGGAAGGTTTAATACATTCGTTTTCAATTTTTGGATGTCAAATAAATAGAAAAGCTTTTCGATTTCGCAAGGTATTTATAAAGGCTGTAGATTTTATAACAAATGAAAGCTATTTACTTAATTCCAATGAGATACATGCATTATCTATGCAAAAAGTATTGCCTTTTCTGGAAAATTCACTAGGAGAGGAAATGTGGCAACGGTGGAGCGATTCAGCTAAAAGAAATCCTGTTTTCAACAAAATCTGTGGGATGCCTGAACATGTTGTAGGCATCTTTCATAAAGCTTTGGAACATTTATTGCATATTACACAAGAAGAATTTCAAGATATGCCCGAATTTCCTGAGGAACTAAAAGAATTTGTTCCAGAAACTACCAATTATAATATCCCATTGGGCTTGGAGTTTTTCCCCATCAAGTGGAAATTAGAAGCAAAAAAAAGTATTATAAAAAACTTTCTAGAAAATCTGTATTTGCCTGATATCAAAGAAGAAATTCCTGATGATATTGAAGATTTAAAACTTTGGATACTGAGTTATACATCAAAGTGCATCAAAGAAGACGATCTAGTTGCTACAAATGCTTCTTACGAAGCCGTAACAAATCTTGTTAGTCAAATCAAACGTCAATACTTACAGAATATAGATTTTACTTCAAGTATGGCTATAATTAATTATTTGATCATTTTGAAACCCGTTATATTTGCTCATATAAATATGACCCTTAGACGTTTCCATAAAGATCTTATGAACTTGAACGTTATATACTTGAAAGATGACTTCAACAACTACCAAACACAACCCTGGTGGTTAAATTATGAACCTTTAAATTTAGTAACCGTTTTTGATTACAGCGAAAAATTTACCAGTTTACCTCAGAGCCCACAGAAGAAGAATAAAGAACATTTTATTTCAAAGGAAAATATTGATAAAATTGTAGCCAAAGCAGAAGTAACTTGTCGTAAAGCAGATGAAAGCATATCAGAATTAAAACGTAACAATGTGGTTAGGCACAATATGCCTTCCTTGTCATCAAATTTACAGCTTAAGAGAAAATTAGATGATTCACTTTATCAGTTTGAGTTATCGAAGAAAATTGGTCAATATGATACTTCATTTGTAACAGATTTAACTCATGACATTGATAAATCAATTAATGAAGTCATGAACCACACATCGTCAACAACACAAAAGAGAAAACGATCATTTTTAAAATCTCCTAATCGATGTTCAGATGTGGATAATGCTATAGCCAAAGCAAGAAATTTAATACATAAAATTGAATCTATGGAAGAGCAAAAGTTTAGAAGAAGTAAAGAATCATACAAGAAACAAATTTCATATATAAAAGCAAACAAACAAATTTAATATAACCTTAAAAATAAGACTATTTGAAAAAGGATTTTTTATACATAAGTATGTATGTTATTAATAAATAAACAAACCATATTATGAAAAGAAAAATGTATTTACATACATACATAAATTTCAAATAAATTTTATATTTAACTAGAAGTAAACTTCGAATAAATTTTTTTTTTTTTAAATACATACATTAATTTCAGTTCACACTGTCAATTCCTAAACTAAATTATCAGACCGAAATGAACCTAATCATTGGCGAAAAAGTCATTATTCGGCCTAATGAAAAACACTTTTTCGACATTTTGTAGCAATTTTAATTATTCCGTGTATTGAATATTGGTATTAGGCTTAATCCGAATCCGGGTATTCGGTAGAAATAGTAAGTATATGATTTTTATATATCTGCATAAGCGTTTGTTTACATTTAGGTCTCTGTTAAGCGTATCATTTTTTAGCATTATTAAAACAATCTGAGATCCCATCTATAACAACTCGTATAGTGCTATTTCAGAGAAAACTAGATAGGTATAAATCGACAGAAGTTATCACCAAAAGCAATAAGTTTCGATAAAAGTGCACCATGTCAGACTATTGAACGCCTTGGAAATACCTAGAGACACCACTGTACTTTACCCAAAACGGTGAATGGAACGACACTATTTTTCCAATAAGAAGGCTAGTAAGTCTTCCGTATGTCGTCTAATGCGCAAGCCGTACTGGCGGTCGCTAAGTAAATTGCTGGACTCCAGTTATTCAACAAGATGGTAATTTACCATAATTTCCAAAACTTTAGAAAGTGCAGATCAAATTGCTTTTGGATGATACATAGTTGCTAGCATTTTAACACATGCGAAATTCACCGGCATTATATAAAGTACTGAAAAGGTTAACTAAAACTGGTTAAAAGATTCATAGCCTTCTGCCAAATACATTGTTATGTTTTTAACGTTGATTTATTTCCTTTTAATTGCAAAATAAAAGCGTCAAGTAGTTTAAAGAAAATGTAACGAGTTTATTTGTTTATTTAAATGTACACAAAAACAATTTTTAGATGATCACTGTTTTTTACACTACAGTTTAAGAACACTTGATGTTCACACAACGATGACTCACAATAAACTAACTCACTTGAGTGGCCCTGTTACTCTATTTATACACCAATCATAATTTCTGGATGCTTCGTAGCTAAGATACTAGAATGTTTGTGTCTACGATTCAGCCAAAACCGTTAAAAATGTTTGTTTTCTAATCGATAATTCGAAATAAAAATTGGCTTATCTAATAAAAAATTTCATGTCAGCTGCCTTGACTATTGGCAACCCATCTCTAGTTTGGGTGCTATACATAATCAACCCATCAATTTATATATCACTTTCTGTGAATTAAGCATGTATTATTTTTCAAATAAAAATATAACGCAATTTTTAATTATGTCTTACATAACGGACATTAAATTTAAAATTATGAAGAGGTAATTGTTTTAATCTATAGAACTCGCAACATCAAATATTGCTATGTACTATCTCAGGCTAATTATGAATGGACATATCTAGTATTGCTCTTGTTCTTTCTTCATGGGACATGTAACAACCTTTACATATTTTTATTTTAATTTGTTTAGCAAGTCTTGTCCGTTAGGCTATTTAACAATTATTATCGGTCTCATTATTTTGATATTTTCTGTAGTTAAGGTCCAACAGACACCTTATATTTAATAGTTTTTTTTTTTTTTTTTTGTTATTTTGATGTAATAATTTCTGATTATTTAAGGAGAAATTTGTCACCGATTACGGCCAATAAGTAAATAATATAAAAAAAAACAATTTTAAATAAAGAATATATTCGTTTTAATCGATGATTCTAAATGGTAATTTTAAAATTCTGAAATTGTTCGATTATTAATGGATACCCTAGTATTCAATGAATGAATTAAAATCATAAGTTTTCGATTAAATAAAAAATAGCGAAATTTTTATATGGTTCAGGAAGTCAAATATTTTTGCGTTCATTAATCGAGCTGATATTTTATATTCTTTTTTTACGAAAATAAATATCTTTAATATGTTATTATACAAAAAAATTAACACAAATAAGTTTCATATATACAGAGATCATGACATCTAATTTTAAGATGATCAATACATAATTAATTAAAGTTCCTATAGTGCGTCCTACACTACCGAAATCGATTTTAATTACCATAAATGTTGGTATTGAAAAAAAAAATTCAACACTAATAAATTTCATACATACAAACATATATGTATATAGTCGCTCTCAATAGTCAAACAAAAAACATTTATTGCAAAAATGTACAATGTAGCGAAATTTTAAAGGACCCAGTCAACACATATGAATTCAGGTTATAAAAAGACTCAACTCCTAGCACACTTCCAAATTTGTCTTTATTATACAAATAAAGCAATTTACAATGAACTGTTAGGATTTTTTGATAATAGACTCTATACCTAAGTATATGTATATTTAATGGCTTATTTGCAGTCTAAGAGCATTTATTAACCTTTATAAAAAGTATTACAATATATAAAATGTTAACGGACTACTTAAATACTCGACAAAATCGAGTGTTCATATAATACTCATAGGGTTGGGTTTGACCGACTGTACTTTCATAATGAGTGAAATGTTTTTAAAACAAATTTACTGAATAAAAATATTACTACAATTGATTATATCAATATTTTCTTAAAAACTTAAAACTAAAAAATTTCTTAAATTTATTTATTCACTCAATTACAGTTTTTGTAATTGTTGAAATTTTTGATTTTTTATAAAATTCCTTAATTTTCTTTAATTTTACTGGAATTATATTTATATTTGAGTAATGCTAAAGAAAACGACACATTACTATTTTAATACATCAAGGGCATTGTTTAAAAATTTAAATAATTGCAATAATTAACGCCAGACATTCATTCATTGTTGAAATTTTTGATTTTTTATAAAATTCCTTAATTTTCTTTAATTTTACTGGAATTATATTTGAGTAATGCTAAAGAAAACGACACATTACTATTTTAATACATCAAGGGCATTGTTTAAAAATTTAAATAATTGCAATAATTAACGCCAGACATTCATTCATATAAAATAATTTAATTGTTATCAATATTCACTAACATTCGTTACTTTTGGCTATAATCTGGTAAAATCCTTTACTAATATAGATTTATAATTCTATAAATATCTGAGATTTCCAGCCATGTCACAGAATTTAATTCCGTATTTTGCTTTTATAGAAAAAGTCATGGTGTAACCATGGTGAAATAACTCTACAAGGTTGTGTTGAAATGCCAGCTGTTTTTTTTAGTCATGTTCGTTATTTCAAACTTTATATACATTTGTATGTATGTATGCTCAAGTTGAGTTAAAAAAATTGCAAACGTATCGTTATACAAAAAAAATGAAAAAAACAATTGTGCATAAATTAAATGTTTCATAAATTAACAAATTTATAAATTATTTTTATTTTCATCTTGAAATTAAAAAAATTGTATGTATGTATGTATTTATTTTTCCTGCAAATATGTTTGTAAACAATAACCAGTTGTTTTTGACATTACAAACATGAAAGCAAAAACAAAAACACCATGTTGTTTCTGTTGCTTTTGTATTGTTGTGTTATTGCCATCACCTTGTAGAGTTATTTCACCATGGGTGTAACTATACAATGTGAGTGCAGTAGCACAGCTGGCTGACTGTTTACAATTTACTTATGTCAAAAGTAATACTTTTTTTTTTTTGGCAGTAGTACATTATTTTACGCCATAGATTAGTCTGTGGTTTATATCATTTTTGTGAAAGCACATGTACTTTGTACAATTACATTGCAAATCACAAAGTATACAGAGCTGTCACGAGACGGAAGATAATCATGTTTTATATTTGTATTTTTCTCTCAGAACTGCCCTTTGTTTAAATTTTTGCAGCAGTAACATAAATCGATTTACTTTAACACACAGAGAACACTCTGTGCTTTAACACACAATAAATTAGGTACCAAAAGGTATTATTCTTTTCTCTTTTTATGAGATCTGCCGTAGGAAGCTGATTTTGGCTTTTGGAAACGTTAAAATTGTCACCTCTGGATGCTGTGTTGAAAAACATGAAAAAACTATAAATAAAAATTCGTTGTTTTTGTAGTGGTGATAACAACAGCAGTCTATATAATGACTATTTTGAATAAATAGTGCTTTTATGAAACATGTCGTCATTTAAGTTTAATTCACATTAATCGAATAGTGAACGTTAATTTCTCATTTATTTCCAAGAATAAAACAAATTCTTATGACATGGATAAGTTTTTTTAGCGTATATCGCGACTACTGTTGCTATCTATTATTTTATTATGGAAACATTTATTATTTTACAAAAATTAAATAATTATTTGCTATTTATAAAATCAAAATAAACTCGACGAATTTAATAAAAAAATCGAATTCTAATTAAAAGTAAAATGAAATAGGAAATTTTATTTTATGATATTGGGTTTTTTTTTTTTGCAAATTCTACGAACAATTGAAGCAAAACCCAGTCAAAATTAAAATTCTGTCTATTGCAAATGGTGTTGAACTTTACATTGTCTTAACGCCTCATTGAAACCTTCACAGAGTGTTAAATCTGATTGACCTTGAGCACATTGTAAGAATTGCTTAATTTCCCAGCTGCATGGTCCCTGTGGTTCATTAGGTTGTACAGCACCACCATATTGCTGGGGTTGTGCAACAGGTGCGGTTGCTGGGGGTGCTGCTGCTTCTTTGTCAGAGCCACTGAAAAGACTGGTAAGACCATGACCAACAGTATGTCCAATAGCAGATCCAACGGCAACTCCTCCAGCAGTTGCAGCCATTTGTTGAAACATAGATGGTTGCTGTGGGGCACCTACCGCTGTTGGAGCAGCTTGCATAGGAGCTGGCGGTGGAGGTGCTGGAGCAACACGAGCAGGAACATTAGGAGTAGGAGCTGATGATGGAGCAGCTCTACAAATACAAAAAGATTTAGTATTATTATTTAGTACAAATAAAATAAACAAAGTAGGTATACATATACTATGTATAATTTTTTTTCATTCAAGTCATACCTATCTACTATTTTAAACTTTTTGGCGAAATATATTCACACTATGCATATGTACATACATATGTATGTATGTATATATGTAGGGTTATGTAACCATTTGGATAAATTTGATATTTTTTTGTGTAATTTCATCATGTTAAGAAATATTGATAGAATTCTTAATATCACATACAATTTTTGACATCAAAATCAAATTTTCTTAATAAATATGTAAATTTTAAAGATATTTCTAGCAATTTCTGATTTCATAACATTAATTAAATTTTTCATTTAGAAAATTGTTACTTATTTTGTCATACCTTCTTGAAGCTGGTGGGGGGCTTGCAGAACGTCCGCGTCTAACCATTTTAATTGTTTTTTTTTTATTTCAATGTTTAATTTTTTATTATTGAATATCACTTAAACGTTACGTCGTTTGTTATCGTTCGTTCACTTTAATTTTTCTTTATTTTCTATTGCAAATCGTTGACTGTCAAAGTTTTATATTGTTTTCGAAAACAACCAGAAAATTCGAATCATGGTAAGGGTTGCCATTACGTATCATTATTTTTTAAGGTTATGTCTACACGAGACGTAAACACTGACAGTTTTTATTAACACAAACTTTTGAGTCAATTATGTTTCTGCGAAAATACAACAATAAGCTACTTACACCATTTCTTGATCAACCATTGATTTTTGCTTATATGAACAAAATTTCTTGACTTGTAATCACTTTGTTTACTAATCCAACAATGAATTCGTTTTGTATAGGCAACTCTCCGATTCTTGTTCAAAAAACGTTGCCAGAATAAAACGTCACAAATTTGATTATGTTCGCCTCTATGAGAAAATCGTAATGATGTTAAAATTCATAATTTTCTTTTTAATTTTCTAGTAAAATACCAGCGTTTTTGTGTGAAATCTACATTGCAAAGAAATGTTCCAACAACAACATAATATCGACAAGGGTTGTCCACACAAAACAAATTTATTTGCGAACAATGAATTGTTTGCTGCGTGAAGATATTTATTGCATGTCATATTGTGTAATTTTATGAAACAAAACACACAACGGAAAACGTTTGTAGTGAGGCACAATTTTAATTTGAAAAATAAATTTATGTTCAAAAATTTAGTTTTGCACAGGCTTTTTTTGTTTTGGCATACAATTTTGTGACATTTTCTTTTTTGGTACTTTTGCAATTTGTGTAAAGCTAGATTTAATAGTTATTAAATAAATAAATTTTTAAGAAATTTTGCTGTTTACAGGAGTTTGAAGAGCAATTTTAAAGAAAATTTCAATCGTGTAAATCTAGCTTAAGGAGTAAGATCTTAAATTGTCCACATCTTTACCTAGTTATCGATATTTATAGTTTGGACATTTCGAAAATATAATATTGAATATGCTCAATTAAACGGTTTTTATTATTGTATTTTTAATTTGGCGATATTCTGTGAGATAAATAATTTGACATTTTCTTTTTTGGTATTTTTGCAATTTGTGTAAAGCTAGATTTAATAGTTATTAAATAAATAAATTTTTAAGAAATTTTGCTGTTTACACGAGTGTGAAGAGCAATTTTGTAGAAAATTTCAATCGTGTAAATCTAGCTTAAGGAGTAAGATCTTAAAATGTCCACATCTTTACCTAGTTATCGATATTTATAGTTTGGACATTTCGAAAATATAATATTGAAAATGCTCAATTAAACGGTTTTTATTATTGTATTTTTAATTTGGCGATATTCTGTGAGATAAATAATTTGGCAGCATTGTTGTTTAATTATATTTGTTTATTATATTTTTTATTGCACATCAAATACCACAAAGTACTCTGTGTCAAATACAAATAAGTGAAAGAGCGTAGGTATAACTTATTTAAAAAAAGGCATTAAAAATTTTAATTTAATGCATTTTATAGATAGCGCAGTCAATATAGCAATGTCCATTTGTCAACTTAAGTCTGTTTTAGTCACATTTTTTAAATCATTGGCAAGGTAAACACCATTTGGAAAATTAGAAAGTTATAGAGCTTTAAAGCTCATATATATGTATGTATATAAACCGATCCGAACAGTTACTCGTATGTATCATTTAAAAGTGCTTTACCTTTCGAAAGAGGTATAATATGACCCATTTTATTAACCCATTAAAGTCAAAATGCAAAAAAAGTACTTTTTCTTAGAGGGATTTTTTTTACAAAAGTCCTGTTTCGAAAATTCATTGATATAACGGTACAAAAAAATATCAAGTGATTAATAGAAAACATTTCAACCTTTCATTTTTATATATGTAGTCCATTCCAAACGCAAATCGTAACTCCAGAGCAGAAAAATAGATCTAGAAAGAAACATTGCTCTTTTGAACTTTTAATGGATCGAAATAAACAGATTTAGATTTTAAAACCTAGCTTTTGTACAATACCAAACATTTGCCAAGACCTTCTCAATGCTCGGATCTTAGCCTCATCGTTGAAATCATAGAGGTATAATAGATACATAAATTTGTTTTCGCGGAGATGTTTAATTATTTTATTTTCGGTATATTTAACACAAATATCTTCACAGCTGAAGGCAATAAGAAAAAAATTATTACTAATAACAATTGGAATATGTACACCTACATATCTTTTTAACAAACTAAATAAAATAAATCCATGCAAAATTAAAAAATGCTATAAAACTAAAAAATTAACAGGAATTTAAAAAAGTCTTATTGCACACTCTTCAGCTTTAGCTGACCAGTTGAATTCTCTTTTAAAATTGTTATTTCATTCACACACGTCAATTCAATTTTCGTACTTTTTAATGCAAATCAACATGCATTAAAGAAAAAAACAGAAGGAAATAAAAAACTTGACAAGTACCGTAAAGTGTACCCCTTTTATTCTCTTTTCCCTTCTCATCCAAAAAATACTTGCCTTGACGAGTTAGAATTTAAGAGTATGAAAGCGGACTAAATGTTTTACTTAAAATTAGAAAACTCTAAATTAATAACTCTATATACTAAATATGATCGAAATTAGAAGAGGTAAGGTTCGAAAACTTTTTTATTCCAACTTATTTGTCCAGTCACTTGCAATATAAGAACATACGAATTCCTCTATGTGCAACTCGTAAACTATTTCCGTCCAACAAACGAAATATGTATATCATTCACAGTTTTTTCTGTTTTAAAACAAGTATGTATTATATCTTAAGGTACGGTCACACATGGCAAATATTTGATGAAAATAACGTAACCACTAAATAAGAGTTGTTTTAATCAGGAAAAATAACCACAGAACTTAAGTTTTATTTTATTTGATGATATTTCTTCTTACAAAACACTCGTACGATTGAATATCGACAAATAAATTTGTTAAATACAATATTGGTTACGCTTTTTTGAGTAAATATTTGCCATGTGACCATACCTTTAGAAATATATAATAGCATCAAAACTTATAACGCACCAATTCTATGTTCTATGAAGTGCCAAACTATTATTTTGCTCAACTCTGCTTTTCTAAAAACTCCTTGGAAATTTCCTGTTAACTTTTGCACGTTTTTTCTTTTGTCATATTTTGTTTTTTTTTTGGCTGCACAGTGAAATAGCTCAAAAAGATGCTTATTTCGGTGGCGAATTCTTGTGTAATTTTACAAAAATATTGTTTGTCATTAATTTCGTCAACCAAAATGGGAAGAGGACCCGCACTGCTCACTTGAAAAAAAAGGTTAATTGCCAACTTCACCAAAAAAGTAATTGGATGTTCTCGAATAATGGTTCATAATGTCATTAAATGAGTTAAACCAGATGCAAATTTGACCAATGTAAAGAAAGAAAGATCGAAAGAAGACAAAGCGAAAAACAACAGTTTGTGAGGATAAGGCGATAGTTAAAGAAAGTAAGCTACATATGTAGATTTTTTCAAGCCATCGAGAACAAGAATGACTGAATGATTTTGTTTCGGCTATGTTATTGAAAATATCTAAGTTATAGGAACTCTCATACAATAGAACACTAATGCACATTTGAAGTTAAGAACATGCATGATAGTGTTATTCTACTGTAAGTATACATACATACATACATATATTAAGTTCTTCTACACTTGCCGATTAATAAATCTATTCTATAGACAAGAGGTAACAAACTACTTTATTTAGCACTAGACCATCTCTTCTTGCCACTTATATTTTTTCAATAGTTTTAATTGTGATCAAGCTGATAATTTCAAGTTGCGATCTAATTTAAAATAATACATACATACATATGTAAACATAAATATGTCTTTGCATATACATATGTATGTATGTACGTAGCTTTCAATTTATCAGATTTTTTAATATATTATTTAGTTAAGGTGTCAATGTCACTTATGTTCATAGACTTTGGTTTTTGAAAACTGCTGTCGTTTCTAGGATCACCTTCGCTTTTAGTCCTCTTTTTTGGCTTGAAAGTTCTTCTAAGTTTTTCTGCCACTAGCAAGTGGACAATCAGAAAAAATGTAAAGATAAACAATAGTAATCAAAAGCAAACAAAGACAATATTATCTCTAAGGACTTGATACGATAAAAGTTGGTTCTATTAAATGTGTACGTACTCGTATGTATGCAACTGTAACAACTATGATAAGTACATAGTTAGTAAGATATAGCGATAGTCATCGGTCAAGAGACATGTAAAATTCTAAGATAAGAAATTAATTTATATCAGGGAAAGCTGCAGTAAATGGAACGAACTAATACTTCAAACCCCAATATGAAGAACAATAAATCTAGACCGTTGGAATTGCATATAAAATACAATAGAACGGCAAAACAAATTTATTTAACAAATACAATTTAAGCTAATCAAACGTAAGAATCGCTATAAACAACTTATATACAAAACAATTAAAGGAAAATCTATTTCCATTTTTAATACGATTTAAATTTAACGGCTAAGTTAGCAAGGAACTATCATGATTTTAAATAATAAATTGGAACCACCAGCTTACTTAAACAAGGAATTTTTCAAAGCTGCATTGGAGGATGGTTTACGTGAAAAAATTGTTGAAATAAAACAAATTATTTTTGTGGAGTCAAATGGCGGAGGAGAGAATTATTGCAGCAAAATTTACCAAGTCAAAGCATTATATCACAGAAGTAAATACCAGTTGGACGAAGAAATAGCGTTAATTGTTAAAAGCATCGCGATTACACCAGCTACACAATTTTTAGATGATCTTGCTGTATTTTTGAGAGAGAAGATATTTTATTCAGATGTTTTAGGAAAATTGGAATTATTAATTGCTGACGGTTCTAAATTTGGAGCAAAGTAAGTGAAACTTATTTCTACTCAGATACAGTAAAATTATAAAATTGTAAAATCAATTAAATTAAAAATTAAATTAGTCCTATAATAATAAAGTGTATTTCTTACCAATTACAACTTTGGCTAACATACATGCAACACAATTTAAAGTACACAGTTGTCGAGTTATTCTGTTTTAAGAAAAATGTGATAAAAACTTTTCGTTTTAAACTTAACGGAAAAACTTTCTTTCACAATTTTTTTGCGAATCGTTGAAGTGTCAATTTTTATCACATGGATATAAAACTTTTAAATTTGTAATCAATTAGATCATCGACACAAAGTCTTATAAAAACTTTCATTTAATTTCGCAGTAAAGCCCTGATTTTTATAGACGATACACATTACTTGATTCTTTTGAAAAAAAACTACTATAACTTCGTAATAAATTTTCTTTAAAAAATTAAGAAAACAAAAATGTTCAAATAAAAAAGTATATTGTTTTTTATTTCGCAAGCCAAGAAAATCATCAGAATTTAAATGTTATATATAAATTGTTGTTCTATGTAAAACATACTGCACATTATATACATATGTACATATACCTATTTAAACATCTATAAAAAAACTATTATTTAACTGATTTTTCGATCTTTTTATTTATTCAACAATTATTTTTTATTTTTCGAAATTAAGGTCTAATATTGTTTTTATTTTTATTTTTTTTTTGTACTTTTTTTTTTATTTTTTCCGATATTTCGCTATTTAATGTGTAGCATCTTCAGGAAAACAATAATAAAATTTAAAATTTAAAAAAAAAAAATAAAAACAATATTAGACCTTAATTTCGAAAAATAAAATATAATTATTTTTAATATAATAATAAATATAAAATACATATGTATGTGTCAGACGCTTATGAAAAAATTATTAGGTTCGCATACATGTCCTCGTAATCAGTTCGAGATTTGCAAATGTATTTTTATGAAGTGAAAAAACTTCTTCTGTATAAAATAATTAACGTTTTTAAAGCAACATCCAATCATAAATTCAAAACACTTTTTTTTTTTTGATTTCAGATGTTTGTACACAACACGAGAACCAATGCAAACAATTGTATTTGACGATTTAACACAGCATGGGTATAAATTAGCCAATCGACAAAGTGGACTAAATGAAGAGCATTGTCTTGTTACTCTTAAGAAACTGGCAAAATTTCATGCATCCTCAATGGTTTTGTTAAAAAGGGTATGTTAGATATCTTCAATTTGATTAAAAATGTTATTACTGTTAACATATTATTTCAAAAGGATGCTGGTATAAAAGACCACTTTCGAACCGGGATGTTGGATGAAAATTATATACGCACTAGTGAGAGATTTATAGATTTCATGACGTTGTTATTGAGAACATTGGCCGATTTAGTTAAGACTTGGGAGGGATTTGAGACCATATCACAGAAATTACATGATCACTGTGATCATTTGATAGAACATTTGGTTGAGACTGGTAAAGAAAAAATCGGGGAACTATCAGTATTAAATCATGGCGATTTATGGGTGAATAATTTCTTATTTAAATACGCCGCGGATCAACCAGAAAATCCCATCGATGTCTTATTCGTGAGTTACATTTAAATTAGAAAAAAAAATTAACAAAATAAATTATTTTTTTATTAGGTAGATTTTCAAAATAGTTTCTTTGGAAGTCCAGGTTGTGATATCAACTTTTTTTTAAATAGTAGCGTTCAACTGGATGTGTTAATAAATCGTCGAGAGTTATTAATTGAATCGTACTATGAAACTTTGAGCGATTCCTTAGAAAGTATGTACTATAATCACATTCCAACACTGGATGATATAAAAAAGGAAATAAACTCACGAGAACTATATGGATTCTTTTCATCATATGCCTTCTTGCCCGTGGTTGCCATGAAGAAAGAAGATTCGCTGGACAACAGCATTGAAGCATTTGCAAATAAAGATTTTGCTGCTAAAAAAGTTAAAATCATGTTTACCTCTAACCCAAGAACAACTGATACTTTAAGATACACCTTAAAACGTTTTGACGAATTGAAAATATTCGATTAGTTTTAAGTTTTTACACAAATAAACTTTGGTATTAAAACAAAAAAAAAATGATTATGTAATTATATATTTATACTATACGGCTTCGCTCGGTATTTACTAATGATTTGTATTTTATATAGAATTAAAAATTAAGACACAAAAATTTCAGTAAAAGAAAAAAATATGTCTCAAAAAAGTACATACATATGTATGTATATTTGCATGCATTTTGGGTCGAAGCTAAATTTTTTGTGAAACAATGTCATTATCTTTTTCGGATCAGAAAAAATAAATGCACTTACGCAGTTAGCTTTCAACAGATAAAAGAGTCCTTAAAATTGAACTTATATTCTTAACGGCCTAAAAATGTAAATTGTGCAAAAATTGTCTCATACTTAAAAAAATGAGAAGTGAAAAGGAGGCTTTGTGCCAGTTCTGCAAGTTTCTTCAAAAAATGTAAATTGTGCAATAATTGTCTCATACTTAAAAAAAATGAGAAGTGAAAAGGAGGCTTTGGTGCCAGTTCTGCAAGTTTCTTCAAAAAATGTCACTTATTAAGAAAAATGAGTAGTGAAAAGGAGGCAATATATTACAAACTTAAAATTTTTAAGTTTTACCAGGAATTTTTTAATTTTTTTTACAAACCATCTCCTGAAAATTTTGAATAGAATAAAAAAAAATCAGCCATATCTCTCCAGCCGTTCTTACGTGATGCCATTACATACATACATGGACCATTTCATTTTTATATACATATGTATATAGATAGATATGAAGGTGTGTAAAAATTTATTATTTCGACCATTTCCATGATTGAATTGACCATGTAAACTCATTTATTGCTATATAGGTAGGTTATTATTTTATTTTTTCTACATATGTACATTAGGGTGGCCCCGTTTGTATGGAGAAAAAATAAGGAATCAATGTTCGCGACTAATATGAAAATTCATTTTAAGACTACGTTTCTTATTTTTTTTTTGTCCTGGGGTCAATATCTGGTGAGCTGGGTCAAAGGAGAAAAATGTAATTTTTAGAGGTTTTTTGATTTATTTCACATTTCTTTCAAAGGAACTATATGTAAATATGTATCATATGAAAGGTCTTTGAAAGGCGCATTCAATGGGTTACCAAAAGTTAAAAAAAATGTTTTTAAATTCAAAAATTTTGAAAATTTCAGACAAAATTTTAGTGTTTTTTTATTTTTTCATAGAATTTACTTAAATGAATAGTTGAAATTTATTGATTATAAACATTATGCAATTTAACCCAAATAGTTTTTCCCGTTTTTTAAAATTCTATCTATTTAAATTTTTATTATTTTTTTTAAACCTAAATTCTTCCCTATCTGACAAAATCTGTTAACTCAATTCGTTAATGTAATGGTTATTAATATAATGTAAATTTTATAAGCTTAGGATTTTATCTTACGATTTTTGGTTTTTTAAATTAGTATAAATTTGTTTACTTTAAATATGTATTATCTCTAGATATATATATAAAAATTACATGTATGTTCGTGATCACTAAACTCAAAAACTACTGGACCGATTTTGACCAAATTTTATATGCATGCTCTATGGGCCGTGAGTAGTGTTTCTGTGTAGTTTGAAGTTCGTCTGACAGATGGCGCAATATTTTGTTTTTTGTGTTTTTGCACCGTGACTCAATAAAATAACGCGATAACCCTATGTTATGTGCTTAGTCGGCGTGTGGCGGCCTTAAGTATCGCGACACCGACTCATGCTTAACCTCTATTCGTGAAAAGTGCGTGGGAGTCAAACGAAAAAAAAAAAATTATTAAATTGAAGTTAAATTTATTTAAATTAAATATTACATACATTACATACTTTTTAATAAATTAACTCAAGGTGTTAGTTAAAGTAAATTAATTGTATTATTGAAAGCTATTGAAGTAAGTAAACAAGCAACAGGTAAGACAACAAAGGGCAGCCTGTATAAAAATGAATGTTTGTATGTGTGTCCTTTATAGACTCCTAAACTATGCATTTGATCATGTGATGATCTTCGGCAAAGTTGTTGTGCATGAGACCGGGAAGGTTTCTGAGTTGGTATGACCACGCCTACTCTAACGCCCACTTTTTTAAATTGATTAATTTCTTCTGCATTGGTTTTTACAGATTTACTTCAAACAATTTGTATACACATCTTACTGAAGGCGAGGTAAAAATAAAAATTTTATGTGCCAAAGCTTCTTATTTCTTTCGACCACTCCTACTTTTTTTAAATTGTGTAATTGATTCCACTCGGATTTTAACATATTTACTTCAAATCGAATACACATGTTACTCTAGGTGAGGTAAAAATTAAGATTCATACTCCACGCCCCATATCTTGCAGGACAACGCCTGCCGGGAAGGCCAGACCGCTGGACCGATTTTACTAAAAATTTGACGGAATATAACTAAGACTCCGGCATGACTTTCGACCGCCTACTTTTTTTTAAAATGAGAAAAATCAATAAAATTACTCAAAATGAATTTTTTCGGTCTTGGCTTTTCTGGATGTTTCCATTGGGATGGTTGGGCTTTGGTTTCAATGTCATATCCATACAGCTCCTGAGCGATGTCCATGCAATTTTGGAACAATCTTCGCTGCCGCACGTTTCATGCCTAAAACATCCGTAAAAATTGCTTGGCATAAGCCGAACGATATGCCAACATCATCAGCAACCTCTCTGATAGTGATTCGATTATCCAAAATTATTTTCTTCACTGCTTCAATGTTTTCATCGGTTGTTGACGTGCTCGGACTACCGGGACGAGCATCGTAATTGACATCTTCTCGGCTTTCATTAAACTGGTTCCACCACAACTGAACTTGTGTTCTGCTCATAGTAGACTTGCCAAACGCCATAGTCAACATTTCAAATGTCCTTGCGCATTTAATTTAATCTTTTACACAAAATCGATAATACTTAACTCACGAAATTTTAAAATAATGGTTATTTTTTGATAAGACCTCGTACATATGTAAATTTGAAATCAAATTATGAAAAATACTTTTCAGTAGGAGTTTAAAAGACGTTTGTATCAATGGATTTATAATAAATAACGTTTTTGTTTCTGTGTTCGTATCAGCGTATTTTAAATTACAAACAAATTAATGAAATTACTTTTCAGTGTTTTCAAATTGTTAAATTTTACATTTACATTTTTGGAAGGACAATATTTTGCACTTACAGGGTATAAAAACCAGTAGTTAAAATGTGCTATCGTTGTTAAGTTGTGATATAGGTCAGCAAGTATTAGATTCCTTGGCTTTAATTAACATTATTATAAAGCAACAAGAATATTGGAACGTATTCATACATACGTATGTTTGTGGACCGATGTGTCATTCATTGATAATCTAATTCACTTTATCTCTTAGAAAATAAATATAAGGCTATGTCAACAGAATTTTTTGGTTGTGCTATAAGAAAAAGGTATTCAAATTGAAACTCAATTTCTTGTAGATTTCAACAGAATGGTGTCGCTGAGCGATTCAACTTACTTTTATGGTAAAGGTAAGACACACGGTAAATTGATGCCTAAAAAACTTGTTACTGTGTGTTTGTTGGAATAAAGGCTGATTTCTTAAAATTAAAGATAATATCAACAGTCGTAATCACAGAGAACAAGAATTTTGTGGACAAAACAAAATAAACAAAACAATTTGAGTTAGAATATTTGAATTGAAAGTTTGTTTATATGTTTGTGATTTTAATAACTAATTAAATTGTATTTTAATAATTGTTATACTTTCTTGGTATGCATTGTGGAGTTTGTGCATTCGTTAGATGATATAAATGCATTTTTTTATGGTTGTATCAAACAATACAAAAATACTCTGTGCCAAAAATTAATTTTATTGCGTCAGAAAAATAGTAACATAAAGAAAACAAAAAGGCAGGTTCCAAAGAAAGAGACAAGAAAAAAACTACACTATCTTTGCTCTTCTGTCACCTCTGTTATACTCTGTGGTCGTAATTCAGCTTTGGGTGGAGGAAGAACTCGCGCGGCTTTGTCATTATCTCTTAAGGGCAATTAGACCGTCCTTTTTCGCTGCCTTTGAAAGATTTGCGGCTCACTCTTGCATTAGTTTATGCTTGGTGTTGTCTAACTGTACCACGTTACGGTTTTTATACCCTACACCACCATAGTGGGGAGGGTATATTGGATTTGTGCTGATGTTTGTAACGCCCAGAAATATTGGTCCAACACCTACCTTAAATTATACCGATCGACTCAGAATCACTTTCTGAGTCGATTTAACGATGTCCGTCCGTCCGTCTGGCTGGCTGGCTGTCCATGTAAAGCTTGTGCACAGAGTACAGGTCGCAATTTTGAAGATATTTTGATAAAATTTGGTAAGTGATATTTTTTCGACCCAAGGACGGATGGGATTGAAACTGGTGGAAATCGGTACATTATTTCACCTGGCCCCCATACAAAAGTCCTCCCGAAATTGGAGTTTACCGCTCATAAATGTTTTAATTATGCAAGGACCCAAACAAATTTCAACGCAAATGAGTGGTAAATGAAGCCAAATCACACTTACAAATTTTGTGCAGATCGGTCTATAATTAGTCGTAGCTCCCATATAAGGCCCACTTCCGAAAATCACTTTAAAGAGCATAACTCACTCAAAATTGTTGGTATGCAAATAATATTTAACACAAATATATCTCATATATATACAAACAATACGATACAATTTCATTGTGATCGGTTCATAATTAGTCGTAGCTCCCATATAAGGCCCACTTTCGAAAATCACTTTAAAGAGCATAACTCTCTCAAAAATGTTGGTATCCAAATAATATTAAACGCAAATATATTCCATATGCAGACAAATAATACGGTACAGTTTTATTATGATCGATCCATAATTAGTCGTAGCTCCCATATAAGGCCCACTTCCGAAAATCACTTTAACGATCATAAACTTCTTAAGAATGTTGGTAATCAAATAAAATTCGACACAAATAATATACAGAAATTATGACACCTAATTTTTTAATGGTCGGTCCGCAATTAGTCGAAACTTCCATATAAGACCCTCCCCGTAATCAACTTTAACCTCCATAAATCGTTCAAAAGTATTTATATCGAGATAAAGTTTAACATACACAATATTTATATTCACAAAAATCATGACACTAAATTTTTGAATGATCGGTCCATAGTAGGTCATATCTCCCATATAGCGCACATTTCTGAAAAACTGTTTTATACATATACTGGGTGTAAACAACATTCTTACTTGTTTTAAGTTGTGTATTGGTCACATGCGTTCTTTTTGGTTTTATTACCTATAACTTTTTTAAAACCAGATTTAACCGTTCCAGCTTCTTATATGAAGGTATTGGTCGACTTGGGACTTACTTAAATCCACGTGGGATAACCTGGCAATTTTAGGGATTAATTCTACCAAGTTTATATTCTAAAAAAAAAGATAATGTCAACCGGAACAATGTATTGTCGTAAGCAATCAGCTAGAGGGAGTGGAGTAGTGATGATTAAAATGGTGCTGTAGCGCAGTCGGATAATGAAGCAGAATGCAATAGACGAATATTCATGTAATTGAATCGACCATTTTAACTGATAATGATGTGGTGGAAACTCAAGATTCCGCATTTATCTAAGTGTCTATCGCGTCCCGTGGAAAATACTTTAGAACATGAAACTTTATGTGTGTGAAGATGAATTTAAATTTAACTAGCACATACAAACACCACAATTTTTAGTCGAGCTCATTTTGCAGTTAATAGACCACTGGTAGTCGCTTAACAGTCATAATAATTAAATTGTAATAAAACAATTTATATCTACAATGCAGTGGTTTAGAAACGTTTTTTTTTTTGTAAGTAATTCGGTTCTGGTAGGGATGCCAAACGGGACTGAATTTGCTAATTTCGGGATTCGAAATTTTAAAAATGTAAATCCCGCGATGTTGTTGTAACAGCAGTGTTTGCCGTGTTTGTGGGAATACCGCGATCAAATTGGTTTATTAATAATATGAACTATTTATTTCAAAAAGTAACTTGTATTATTGAAAACAACATTTTATGTCTTCATAGCTATAATTTTTAAATTTACTAAAAGTTTAAAGCAAATATTGTATTTTAAAAACCATTAATAATTTAAAAACATTAAATTCAAAATTAGATAGAGAAAAATAATATGTCATTTCGGCTTTAATTTAAAAGCAATAGAATATTATCTTAAAAAAGTTTCTTAAAAATATTAAGGCATCTAAAGTAAAGTAAGTCTTTATTTTATTTTGTAACCAATATATAACGCTGACGAAAAACATCTTTCACAATCAACGCCTGTGGGCAAAATTGTTAGCAAATTATTGTATGCTGATTGCATTTCTCACCCTCCGAAACAAATAATTATACATATGTATTTATTCAATATTTGATTCCATATCATTACAGACATTATAAGATGTTGTGGGGGGTTTTTACATGTTTCAGTTACATTCATTATTTCATTCGCTTCGCAATCAATGAAACGAATTCCATTAATTTCTAATAACAAACATTTCTTTTTCATTATCAAATTCACTCTTCAATTTTGGATTTTTTTAAATTTTAAAGTTTTGAGTAAATCATCCCTCTTTCTTGACTTCTGGTTTCACCAGTTCATCGCTTAACATGCAATCACTTTATGTCTTTGAGATTAAATAAAAGTGCAACATCGGCAGAGATTAATATTACTGCGACAAACGCCTTTGCTGTTACTTTAACCGGATTTAAAACTACAATTATTTGTTTAAGTAAAACAAATTCTTTATCTATCATTTGTTGAGCGTAAAAATCAATTGAAGCTCTGTTATATGAATTTCCAATTCCAGAAATCGTAGCCACATCAAATAGTGGGTTCGAGTTTAGCAATCCAAAAGCTAAAAAAGCATTGATCCATGTTAGGTGAAGATGTTTTGTATTTGTGTATGCCCAGAAAGCAGATAAAAACAATAACATATACATACTTCTCTAGATCTTATACACAAATACTAATTTTCAAGATTTATTTTCAGATTTATGAGTATTGACGTGATTTTTGGAAAGGGCTTTATATGGGTCAAATATAAAATTCAGTAGTAAAATTTATTTGCATATGTAAATGATCTATATACAGTTTTGAATCGGTACCAAAATTTATAAGATAAATATAAAGATTAATGCCTTTTTCAGATGTGGTCATTATATAGGAGCTATGACCAGTTATCTGTCTACCATCATAAAATTTAGTACAACGTTTTATAGATGATAAGAATTATTTGTGTTGAATGTTAATCTGTTAACAATATTTATACCAGATTTATACGTATTAAAGTGTATTTTGTAAGTCGACTTTATATAGGATCAAACATGGACCGAACTAAACAAAAATTCGGTTTGTGATTTCTTTTCACATTAAGCTAATTATTGGAAAATTTTTTTATTGATATTCCAATTTTATAGACATTTATGTGTCATTAAGCCATATTTCGGTATTTGTATGGGCCTATGAGAAATCATGGACCGATTCTTAATATTTTCATCACAGGTTTACCTTTTATAATAGAAATAACGTGTACAAAATTTCATGGTATTATCAATGCAATATATTTAAAAAAAAATTGGTTGTCTGACATTTTCGTCCATAACTCTGGGTCTACTAAATCGATTTTGTTGATTTTCAATACTAAACTTTCATAAAATACAAAACAGTTTTCTGATAATTCTCTAAAGTTTAGTTGTGTATTATGTGTGGATCTCTTGGCAGGATTTTTTAATATTAACATTAACAATTAACATAGCCTTAAGCACTGATGTCCTTAATTGAGTTTTATCTGCGGTCCACAACTTGTTCATCAAAGAAAATACACGTTCAACCGGTGCATTTGTTCCAGGCAAACATAAAATATATTCAACGATAATTTGAAAATTTGCATGGTTTTGGTAATTGCTTTTAAAATGTTTAAATACTTTCACCCAACGAAATATTTTGTTAATTCCATTCATCAATTTTCTGCGATGTTACATATTTAGATATGAGTGAATATTCATCGAATACTTCCTTATCTTTATTGCAATTGATATGTTCTTTTTCGATCAATATATCTAGAACTTTTTAAACACCTTCCCACTGTGGTACTTCTGTTAAATTTGCCCAATTAAGTTTTTCCAGATCTTTGTACATACATACATATTTGTATTTCAAATAGAATGAAAAGGAGGCTTCGATGTCAGTTTTTCAAGTTTCTTAAAAAAATGTCTCTTATTAAGAAAAATGTGAAGTGAAAATGATGCAGTAAAATTTAGTTCTCTGAGTTTTCATAACATTATTTCATACTTAAAAAATGAGAAGTGCCAGTTGTTCAAGTTTCTTCAAAGATGTCTCTTATTAAGAAAGATGAGAAGTGAAAAGGAGGCAATATATTAAAAACTTAAAATTTCCTAGTTTTACCCGGAATTTTTGATTTTTTTCCTTACAAACCATCTCCTGAGAATTTCGAATCGAATAAAAAAAATCAGCCAAATCGCTCCAGTCGTTCTCACCTGATGCCATTACATACATGGACCATTTCATTTTTATATATATAGACAAGTAAGAAAGTATAGCCGGTCAAGCCCAACCATATAATACCCTACACTCAGTATACGTTTTTCAGAAATGGGTGTTATGTGGGATATATAACCTATTATGGACCGATCATCCAAAAATTTAGTGTCATGATGTCTATGAATATAAATATTATGTATGTTGAACTTTATCTCGATATAATTACTTTTAAAAAATTTATGGAGCTTAAATTGAATTACGGAGAGGGTCTTATATGGGAGCTACGACTAATTATGGACCGATCACAAGAAAATTGTACCGTATTGTTTATATACATATGAAATATATTTGTGTTAAATATTATTTGGATACCAACATTTTTGAGTGAGTTATGCTCTTTAAAGTGATTTTCGGAAGTGGGCCTAATATGAGAGCTACGACTAATTATCCGTGGGAGTTTTTTCCTTTTTATTTTTTTGAACATTGAATTTGAATAGGAAAAATGGGAAAAAACTGCTGCGGAATTTTTATTCACGATTGGGCTGAATATATGTATTTAGTTTTACTATTTTTAGTGAATTATCAATGGATAAAAAGTAAATTTTTCGCAGTGTATTATGTACATAATTGCACGTAAAATAGTTTTTAACTTAAAGTAAAATAAGCCTTTAAAAGGCTGTTTTAATAATAAAAAAGGCTAACAAAAGCCAGAACATAAAACACAAATTTCGAGGTAAAAAGGTAAAAAAAAGGTTAAATCTAGCCAATAAAAGCCTAAACTGGCAACACTGACTACAATATTTCGTTGTATAGTTTTTGGTATAAGAACTGAAAAATAATATGTACATATGGTTTAGGAAAAAATTCAAGAACTTTTCCTGTTAATAGGCAATATTCATTCACCCCTATCGTGAATAAAAATTCCATATGAAATTTGTCCTCTTTTCACATTTTTCCTATTTAAATTCAATGTTAAAAAAATAAAAGGGAACAAATTTCATGTGGAATTTTTATTCACGATAGGGGTGATTATAAGGGGTGACACGGGTAATATTTTTTTTTGAGATGGTTTGATATAAATATTTATCTTATCATGTTTTGATAAATGAAATTAATAATAACAGAAGCAGTTCATTAACATTAATAAAGTTCACCAATAAAAATTAACAGATCATTCAACCTCAAAGTAAACAATCAACCAGACTGAGAGTACACGAATACACGAGGATTGATTTTTTTCAGGTTAAATAACATAAGAAATGAACGCTTTCGATAAATTGTTAACTGGAAGTAAAACGCAATTTAAAGGAATTATTTAATTACTAACAAAATATTTATATACACTCATTCGCAGCAATATTTAACCTGTTTATACAAATTAAAGTACACACATATGTATATAATTTTAAAACAAATATTTATGTAGCTACTACGACACAAGATAGAAAAATGTGGAACATAGTTGTTAGTGATCCTTATGATTTTACCTTATGATACAAGGTAAAAAGATTTATGATTTTACAAGGTAAAATCATTAAGGAGAGTTTCAAATTATATGCCTTATTAAAAAAATATTTTGCTATATGTATTTGTATATTTTTTTTATTATATTTTTTAAATTGCACATCTTGAACATTTGCACACACAACATTCTACAGGCATATTGAATGCATTAGGGCACTCATACATATTCTTGCATACTCTTAATTTACACGAAGCAATTCTTATTGTTTTAATCGCTCGTATTTTTATTTGATATGTAATACGAATAAGAGAGTAACACGAATTGCTAGTACAATCAAGTGTGTATCTTCCCCTCATCCAGACGTCTAAAAGGTAATCAGCTTAGCTTAACGAATTGCTTTGTGTAAATTGGGACATATTATTATTCCGTTTTAAATTTTTAAATTTCTATTGAAATTATTTTTAGAAAAAAAAAACCGAAACCGTGGAATAATTATCGGTTTCTGAATACATAATTCTAGTTATATTAGAAAATCGATTTTAATAGGAAAACTGACTTGTGTAAAATAAAACAAGTTTTTGAATTCAAATATGTATATGTACCTATATGTATATTATTTTTTGGTAACGTCCTTTTTGTCAAATATTTGCTATGTGTGATTATACCTTTAGTCAAATCAGTTTACAAAAAGTTTTTAAAATTTAGTAGAGTGATTTCTGTACGTATGAAACTCATTTGTTTTGAAATTTATTTGGATACCATTTATTTAAAGTTACAAATATATAAAATGTTATATAGGTGCAGAAGTGAGGGGGGGGGGGGGTTTATTTTAAGTACATAACGTGTTTTAATATGAATATCTCCTACCTTTTTAGATGAATATTTTGAAATTTTTCTTTCGCCATAAGATTTCTAGATTAAGTAGGCCTTTAGGCATGTAATATCTGAATTTAATAAATAAATAAAATAGGTAAAATACACATACAAACTACATCTGTAATAGTGTTGTCGAATTCTACATTTTAAAAATTATTTAAAATTAATGTCTAAACGCTAGAAATTCTGAAATATTTTAAAAATATGTGTTTTTTTCATTACTTGGCAGCTCTGAGTGTAAAGTTTTTGAGAGCTGATGAGAAAAACAAACTTATTGAGAAAATTTCGAACAACGTGCAAACGTTTTGTTGCTTACAATTCAAGATAAGGTATTACGCATGGTGTAACTATACAAGGTGAGTGCAAATCGGTAACAAATACAACACAATACAGAAACAACAGGTATTTTGTTTGTGTAAAATAATGTACAATTGTCAAAAACACTTGAAAAAATATGACTTTTGACGTAAGTAAATTGTAAACAAAGTCAGTCAGCTGTGCTATTGCACTCACCTTGTATAGTTACACCATGGTATTACGACTCAATCACATGTATGTACAAATGTACATTAGATCAGCCCTTAAAAAATAAATTCGGCTCGGACGTGTCTAATTTTATTATCCAATATCTAAATCTAATTGTAAAAACAATTGTTTTTTTTCTAAATGTCATGTTTTATTTTCAAAATGATTGAAACAGCTCTTTTTTATATTTGTATGCAAAAGTTTTTTAAATAAATAATTTTTTAGGGTTAATATTCTAGGGTCTCAGGTGCTAAGATAATTTATCTGACAACTTTTAATCTTGCAAATAATTATCGTTACAAATAACTGAATGTGTTAAAATTATTTATTAATTGTAAGGCTGGTTTAATTTATATTGCTATGTTTACGAGTATCTTCATGTATGTGGAAATTAATATTGCCATTGTGCATTTCCAAAACACACATGACTGATTTTTAAATTAGAGAACAGAAGGAAAATACTCTCAATGTTTGTTTGGGAAACTTATTTTAAGAATTATCGCCTTGAACCGAGCTTACTAAAATTACTTGATGCATTGCTGCTTCTTATCTCCATCAAAAATAAGTCCACACTTACATATATATCCGGAGTTTCTAGTGATTCGAAGTAATGATTATCAATGAAATATTGATTTTATCGATGTACATATATGCCAGTAAAGCATGTCAGTTTCCAGAAAACATGTTGCATTAGGTGCAAACACTTTTAAAAATTGTTTAAAATACTTAAGCACTTAATGTTAAAAATACTAAAAAATAAAAATACTTGATTCATCTCTATAGCTCAAATTTTATTATAACAGCAATTCAAATTTATAAAAAATTCAGCTCATTACAATTTTTGTTAAACATACAATTAATTACTCTAGGGCATACACATTTGGGTAAAAATTACACACGATATATGCAATTACAAATAAAGTGGTAACACTGGCAGAAGACAACATCTTTGAAAATTGTAGGTATATTTGCGTTTTTAGCTTTTATGGGAGAGGGCGGTTGATTGAAACAGAAATTGACGTGCATGAAATGCTAATAAATTGAGCACGAAAAACCTCAACAGTACGCTGATACAGCAACAATAATAAAAAATAAAAAACATTGCTACATACTCGTACATACATCCATACATATGTATTTATGTACATACATGAGTGGAATTATCGAAACATCACACATACGGGAGTAATGATTTTTGGGTTTTTGGCAGCAGTGTTTTCGCTCTATTATAAATATTACTCATGATCCAAGGTATAATCATAAGAAAATACATTCACAATTATACAATTCCTGTAACATCAAACAAAATAAAGAAGGAATCAAAATTAAATGTCTAAATACAAAATAAATTATAATAAAATATACTCGTATACATAAATATTTGTATTTTAAATTCAGTGTATTTTTAGTTATGAAATACGAAATAGAACTTTGTCGACCATAAATGCCTGATATCACCACCAATAAGTTCTATATAAAAAAGGCTACTTTCCAAACTCACTTTCCCAAGTATAAATGTCTTAAAAATTTTGGTATGTATGTAGCTATGTAAATAAAATTCAATACACAACATGTGTATTTAAATAATTTATAAGATATTTATGCAGGTTGTATAACCTTTTACGAGTATAAACATTTGAAATAATTCTTAACCATTTGTTATACATATATGTACTCTATACATACATATGTATATATACAAAACTAGTATAGGCTCACCGAAATAATATGTATAGTAATTTGTTCTAGGTAAAAGTGGTATCTTGAATAAATAAAATAATTAAAATTTAATTTATTGTAAAATACCTATTTGCTTTTATAAAAAAGCTAATCTTCGAGATATAAATTTGAGTTCGATAAGTTTCCAATTCATTTAAATATTAAATATATTGTATATTTGTAAAATATTTGCGATTATGTATATAAAAGTTAATCCTCAATAAAAAGAAAGAATGTTAGAAAAATTTATTTTCCCCTAAAAATTATTAAATATCACCAACCAATTCCCCAACTTTGGAGACAGATACACTAGTCTGGCAAGCATGTGTGTGAGTAAAAAACACAACTGAGCAAATGGTGCAAGAGATATACTCATGTACGTTTGTCGAAATTAAAATCAGTTTAATTTTGAACGGTTCGCGTGTAAGTGCGGACTATCTTTGCGATACTTAATAAAATAAAAATATCTTGATTGGATTATATTTTGTGTAATAAAGATAATAACAAATATCTTTTAAATAACTTAAATTTTACAAATAATAACTTATTGAATGAAATGTAAAAATATCGAGGAATACAAAATATTTTTAAAATATAAATACATACGTATATGTATAGACCATGTGTACAAATCTATCTACATACATACATATATACGTTATTTATAATTATTTATACATATAGAAGTTCAGTTTTTTAATAATTATTTATACACAATACATGTGACAACATAAATCAAAAATAATTTTACTTCTTAATGAAAATGCATTTCAAAAATCATAAAATAAGTAAAATCAAAATTGATCAATAAAACAAATGAAAATCGTCAAAATAATAATAAACAAAGAGCACATAAAATAAGAATATTGAATTGAAAATTGTAGACATTAGTGTTTATATTATATTGATGTGCTTTTAACAACGAATATGGCTTTATCAATGTCATCTAACTATAATGTTGACTATTCGGATATAATGAAGTATTTATCACATTCGGTTAAACTAGTGTATTCAAAACAACGAAATATTACATTCTTCTAGGTTGCAATATTGTTGCTAAAAATCTAATCAAATTAAAAAAAAAATAAACGTGTTGAAAACTAGCAAACTACATACAAGATCATAAGTATCCTTTGATGCACGCAAAATCAATTTTAAAATCGAAAATAAAACGTCTACATATACCGAGTACCATTAATTCGAATACTATCTATGGACTTTAAAGAACATTTTGTAAGAAATTCGTTTTTTCAAATTTCATACAATAAAACAAAATACAAATATTTAACAATATGGATTTGGATACATTTATGGATTATATGCAAAACATGGATTATGTATCGTTCATGCTAATTTGTGCACCTATTGTTGCGATTGTTATTTGTGGAAGAATAGCTATAAGTACAAAAAGAAGTAAGTTTAATTTCTCATTTGTAGTACATATACCTACCTACCTATACATAATCATTCAAATAAAAATTATAATAATCGAAAAATACATTATTTTAGAATAAAAAAACTAACCGAATAAATACATTTCAAGCTGAAAATCATAGCTTAATTCAAATGTTTTAAACAAAGATGACCATTTTTACAAGAAACGAACTTCAACACTTATTTTTTAATAGACACGAAAACGTTTTTTTGTATAATGTTTTATTTATTTGTATTAAATAATACAATAATAATATAATAATATATTATTGAAATAGTTTGAGTAGTAAAGTATTAGATATAAATTTATTAATTTAAATTTATCAAAAACACACATTTTGTTATTCTTATAACTATAAAAATTGTTCTCTCTACAATTTGTTCCCTGTTTTTTTTTTCCAGAATATTTGAAGGTTTTATTAATTAAAAAGATTAATTGCATAAAATTAACTAATGATTTTTTATTAAACTTCTTCATTTCATCTAGGTACATATATTGTTTAAGGTTCCTTGTTTAGGTTTAGGACAAAATCTTATTTTCAATGTTAGTAAGCAAGTTTTTTTTCGACAACTTTTTAACTTGTCTTAAAATTCGTACGGAAAACTTTCACCAACTTCAGTTATTTCACACATTTTGCTACAATATAAATGCTTCCGATTCAAGCGTAGGGTAAATTTTTATATACATACGCAAATAATTTTAGTAGGTACACAAGCAGGTAAGTATACAGTTATGTATGTTGATTTAGTTGAGTATTTTCGCACAAGTATTTCGAAGGTATATTGAGTGTATCGCCAAATCTTGTCCAACTGTATTTGTGGTTTGATTAGCAGGCAGTAGACCTTTTTTTTTAATTATTGAATGTGAATTGAATGTGCGATAACACTTTTTGGTTTTTTATTAAAACGCATAATTTTTAGGACTGATATTTATGTACATACATATATTTTTTTTTATTATTTATAAATTTTGACTTCTTAATTTTTAATTTTGCGATGGTATCAATTCTAAATTAACAAAGTATTTCAAAATTCTAAAAATATTTTCTTAAAGCTTTTCAATTCGGGAATATAAATAAAAATTGTTTATTGTATCAATAGAATTTATATTGACAATTCGATGGAGTTAGAGAGTATATGACAAGAGAGTCGGTTTAGTTTCGAATATATGTGTATGTATTAGGATTATTGTGATTTCTAAAGTGTCCATTATTCAGAATTTGGTTAGGATGATTGTATCTTGGCGTTAAGAATCTATTATAATCAAAGGCTTTACTTTTTTACCAAAACAATGACATGTATTTTTTTTAAATTTATTCTAAACTCTAACCAATAGTTTGATCACAAGGTTTTTATGAAAAACTACCATGCAGAGAAGCACACTGATGGATATCGTTTTCTTTTTCTGAGTCGATTGGCGTCCATTATTTGTAAGCTACACAAACCTCCGCAGATCTACATAATACATAGTGTAGAGTATACAATTCTGCTCTTTACAAATTGTTTTTACCAAGAATCATTAAATTTCAGAAATTTTACTTTTATCAACAGCATCGAAATTGTAACTAAAAAGATTATTTTAAGAATGTTGTCTTTTACGTAATGATAAAATGTGTAGGATTTAATATAAATATATTTCGACCTACATTTTAGATCCGTACTGTTGGTTATCGTGATTTATTCGAAACATTCACTTATTGACCAAAATATATTTTTTATTAGTTAAAACATCACCAGACCTTGCCCAATATAAAAGAAAGTGTGGTTTTCTGCTTGCATAGACAACATATTAATAAACATATGAACCTACATACATACATACATTCATAGCTACTGATTTCAAAGTATTGGTGTAATGATGGAATTAAATTAATTTGATTGTGTTGAAATTATGCAATTTTATTTCAATGTTTTTGAGGGCGATAGAGATGGTGCTGATTTAACCGCATGATTAGCATAAATTAATATTAATTACGGAGATAAATGAATGTTTAGATAAAAGTTTGAATGTATTGTATGTATATATTTGTATTTGTTTACATTAACTCATGCGGCCCAATCATGAATAAAAAATCCGCGAGAGTTTTTTTCCTTTTTATTTTTTTAACATTGAATTTGAATACGAAAAATGGGAATAGGGAAAAATCTCCCGCAGAATTTTTATTCATGATTGGGCTGATGATTTACTCATACGTATGTATGTATGTATGTACAGTATATGCATACATACCTGTATTGTATGTATTGTTTAATATATTTAGCAATACCTTCCTTCACTTTCTTTCTTGTGTATTTAAATGTTACTTTTGTTGCATGATAGCAACAATTTTTACACTATTTTCTTCAACTATAAATCACTATTAAAATATTTTTACAAAAAGAAGAAAAGAAAGACAACAGTGAACGTCGTTATGACCTTCAAACGACCACAAGATTGTGATACTATTTACTGATGCCAAACAAATTGAATTAATTATTATTATTCTTGCTGTTATTGTTTGTCTGTATAACAAAGTAAAACGATTTCCAAATTTTGAAATGATTTTGATGAACACTGAAAAGTCATTTAAATTAATCAATAAAATTAATAGCAAGCGATATATTTTTTGTTCTCTTTTGTTAACATTTCTCATAATATTTAACTGGATCAAAGGGCACAAAACAAAATGATCGAGGTAATACCTATTACCTTTGCTGATGTACATCGTTTATTTTCAGGAGGACAAAGAACTGTTTTATATTAAAATTTTGCGCCATTATTATAATAAAATTATATAAACAGTTCAATATAAGCGCTATAATGATAATTGAGCCTATCACTAACTCTACATATTACTGGGTTTGTTAATCCTCTAGTAAAATAAAACCACTTGATTTGGAATAATTTATAACAGAGACTGTAAGTGTTTGAATGTTTTAAAAATAAATCAAATTTTTAAAATTATACATTAGCCGTATTCACTATGTAGAGTACATACTTAACCATTTCTTGTTGAAATTTTGAATAGTTATGGAATATGTAATTCAGAAAAGCATATTAATGTTGCAAAAAACCATGAAATTAATAAATCTAAATTAATATTGAGAAAAAACAAATTGAAATTAAGAAATATAAATTAATAATGAGAATAAACAAATTGAAATTGAGAAACCATAAAATGTTACTTGCTATTCGACATGAACTATTTGACATCATAGCAAAACTTCTCCCTGAAATTCTAGATTACCAACTGTTATGTCGCGGTATTTTCCCTATAAAACTGGCAATTTATATATTTTTTTTTTAAAACTAAAAAATAATTGATTATTTCTCGATTGTTGGAAAAGTCGATTTTGACTTTTTGCTCGGAAATTAGTTGAAAATTTTGAGGCTCTTATTAAAAAAAAATAAACACTGATGTGAAAAATAGTCCAAGTAGTGTTCGGTTATGAATAACTTTTCGTAACCTTGTCTATAGAGCGGTAAATTTTCAAAAACTATGAAAATGGTTTTTGCTCGTGTACGCAAGGCTTGCTATAATTTTGTTCGCATTCGTATAGAACTCTATACAAAATATATTAAACGTTTTCCCAATTTTCTTAGAGAAAGAGTTGCGATTTCCTGTCAATCAAATTGGAAATTCCGACCAAATTTGACAGAAAATATTCAGCGGGTTCATAATCAAGTACATAAGTACATACGATGCAAACTTTTACAATACGAATCAGCGATAAGGCTTGTGAAACTAATTGAACATCTCATTTCAAAAAGGGCATGAAAAGGTCAAAGTAAAGTGTACGAAAATGGCACGAGGCCTTGATTGATTTACAGGGCAACATCCAAGTCATACACGTATTTCTTTTCTGTTTTAAATCTAGTTTTCCATAAAATATTAGATTTAAAAATCTATTCCGAAATTTGTGCATAACTATTGGTTTTTGTTAAATAAAATTGAAATCCAAACAAATTTGAGTCGAACACATTACATGTTTTGGGACAATCGATGTCATTTTGGTACGTTTTAATACAAAACTCCACTAAATAAAATATTTAAAATCCCATCACTGATACGTGCAATACCAACCACGTACTAACTCGTAATATTAATCATTTTTTTCATTTAATGTTTTTTACCTCACAAAATGCCGTTTTAACTTTCACTTCTTTCTCAACATGTTTTCGTTTTACATGTTGCAAATGCTTTTTTGGCTATCATCAACATTATCTTACTTATATTACGAGCATACCCTCTAGTTTGGAATGTGTTTTAGTCATCATAAGCTGTGTCATTGTTTTTTACTTTTTTTATTATTATTTTTTGTTTGTTTAAACTGGTTTTGAATTTTGTATTTAAAATATGAAAACGTTTTCTTACATGTTTATTAAAACATTTCTATGTATAGTCCCAATTTACACGAAGCAATTCTTTAAGCTTAGACGAGTAAACAATTGATTGTACTAGCAATTTTTGTTACTCTCTTATTTGAATTCCATATGAGTATACAAATGTATATACACACATTTGTAACATTACCGTACGTATACAGTATAATTTTCTACTGAAGGTAAGATTTTTGATGTAATCTAAAATAGGACCATTATATCAAGGCAGATCTAATCGACATATTAGTCATAGACGCCATAAAGAATATATATATATATGTATGTATGTATATTGTTGGCCTTTATGATTATTATATTTTTTAAGCGATTTACTACTCGTATGTCTGTCTTTTGATGGCACACAATTGTTGATAAAAATATTTTTGTTTAAACTATTTTCTTATATATAACTTTTTTAAAATAAATATCCTGTGCATACTGAACAATTGGTCATATATACTAAGTTTTATTTTGTTTATCAAAAGGATTAAGTTTTATTTGATGCTGTTTACTCCTAAAAAATACTTGTAAGAGTAAAGTAAATACTTTTTGAAAAAATAAAAGTTATGCTTAAAATGCGTAATAAAATCGAATGTATGTAGACTAAATACATATGTATATGTATATACTTGTAGTATACATTGATCGTATTTTGGGAAATAAAAACGCGAAAAAGTTAAATAATTGTGTTTACTTAGTTGTTTTTATTCTCGTTATTTTGATCAAGTTTAGGTCAAGTTTCATTCAACTTTTATTCGTTTTTGTGTTAGATGACTATTTTATTTACGTGGACTGTCTGCTTGTCGTGATTATTTTTAGCGTAAAAAACCATAAAATGTTTGTTAAAATAACAACTTGTCACATACAAGGTACAAACTGGTACCAAAAAATTAAAGAAGATTTCCATGTATACATTAGGGTATAACCAGCTCTGATAATAACAACAGATTAGTTGGATAATTTTATTTTATCAAAATACCTTCGCTAAGAAATTATTTTAAAAATTTATGAAAAAATGCCATTTAGAGTTTTGTGTTATGTTCCTCGGAAAAAAACAAACAAATAAAAATACTATATTTGATTAATTTAAAAAAATTTTATTCGAAGTTTCACTTCAAGTGAAATATACAAATTGTTTGAAAACAATTGTATACACTACAAGTTATTTTTGTATATTTCTATTATATGTTTCACATATGTTTTCCAACGGAAATACTCGCAAGAGGAATAATTCTCATTTATATAAAAAAGTTAAATATACAAGGTTTGAAAATAAACACTATTAGACACAAAGAATGCTGATGACGGCTTTAGCAGGCCAGAAAATGCATTACATTTTGCTAGTGTCTCTTTGTATATTTTTGTATGATTTTACATTTATGTTTTCCAACGGAAAGCTATGTGAAACATATAACAGAAATATACAAAAATAAATTGTAGTGTATACAATTGTTTTCAAACAATTTGTATATTTATTTAACTTAAAGTAAAACTTCGAATAAAAAAATTTTTTAAATTTTTAAATACTCGCAAGAGGAATAATTCTTATTTAATATATATTTGGTTAAATAATTTATAAACTAGATTAAACTGAAACAGCGGTTTACAATTTTATCGGTTTTTTGAAACAGGCAATATTTAAAAATATTATTTTTAAGCAGGAGGCAGTATTCAATACTTTCAAATTTGAATTGCAATAATTGCAAATTTATACTGCCGTATTTATAAAAAATTAAAGTAATTAATTAAAGTAGACTTCAAGTGTACTTTAAGAAAATTGTGTATGAAAATTTTGTCTTAAAGCACACTTCAAGCATACTTTATTTTTTTATAAATACGACAGATAATCTATAAATAGAAATTTATAAAACATTTGTTGTTTACATTTGCACTGCTATTGTATTGCACTATACTGTTTCACTGAAAATGAATACAATGAAAATCAAAAGACCTTGTATATATGTATTGAGCTATTTTCACATAACAAAATATTCGCCAAAAGATTTTTCGAAAGAATATGTAAAAAAAACATGGTATTTCATAGCTAGAAAATAAACAATCTTTGGTCACTCTCAATTTAAAACGAAAATAAATACGATATTTGTAAGTAAATTTTTGAAAATGTTGAAAAATTGTATGGTTTTTCTTCCACTTTTCAGTCTATAAATTGTATTTAACTAATTGGCCTTGTTTCAAATGCATATTTCATACGTTCTTCTGTGTGACTCTCGAATTTATATGTGGTTTTCTTAAAAACGTTTCAAACACAAAATCGTGATTAAAACTGTAGTGTTTGCAATTTTACCATTAAGAAATTTAAAGAATAAACTTATAAGTACAAATGTACCATATTTGTATTTCAACTAAACTTTTTTTAACAACATCCATATGTACATTGCACAATGTACTATACATACTATACATACCTAAAGACGAATTAAATTTTATTCAAAAATAATTTATAGAAAACATAAGAATTTTATTTATAACGCGCTTTTTAATTGCTTAAATCATAATATAACACAATGATAATGAAATGATATATGATCCAGAATATGTTTTTTATCTGTTAAAATCAAGTTTCTGCAAACCCTCAAATATGTATATAATACATTTGATGTCGTATGATTCAAAGAATTTTGTTATTACGCAAAATTCTAGCGAAACAGATATGTATGTCAGAAATACTTCCTAGAATGTATCCAATACTAAATCATCAAGAAATGGACGTGATGCAAAAAATCATTAAAAAATTAAATTAATTTCCCGATCATATTAACTAATAAAAAATGCTTAGCAAAAAGTACACTCACTCACTCATGCCACTTTTATGAATCATTACAACAAAATTTCTTGATTATAAAATAACGTCATTTTGCTTTGGTTTTATTTCCAATAATGGGAATTTTTTTTAAATGTCTACAGTAATAAGCATTGCTCAACAGTGTGCAAGCAGTTTGAATCAGCCAAACACCAAGCGCCAATAAATTGTAAATTCATTAGTATGTATGTATGTATGTATGTATATGTGCAAATGTATCCCCATTCATATGTATACACACCGTATACTATATATTCGCATAGTAAATGTATGTATGTATGCATATCTATACAAATCACACACATTTTATACTATTTATATTTATAAAATAAACGCTTATTGGGTACATATTCACATTGTAAAGAGATTATTTTGTTTAATATGGCACAGCAATTTTAATAAATGTCTATAAATTTGTTGCTCTCTTTTAGATGGCACTATGCAACGTAATAGTAGCAAAGAATGTCATAACTTATCATCAAAACATTACAATTTTATGAATGAATCGGGTAATCATCAAGGTTGTACCAGCGCAAGTGGTAAGCATCGCAAATCACGCAATGCCAATAAAAAACACGATATGACAAGTAATAACACAATCACACAGGCCGCAACTAACAAGCAGTTGAGGAGCTCAGCAGGGATTAAGTTTAACAATTGGTTACAAAATGATTTGTCCTACTACGAGAGACATTTCATATCTTCTTGCGTCGAAGGTGAGTAAATTTATTCGAATATGGTTCAACCAATTTAAGTTTTTAATATGATGAATCGAATTTTAAAAAGTTTATAACAACTTAACATGTACATACTTACACACATATATAACTAAATCGTACATATGTATGTATGTACATAAAAGCGAAGTTGTGCCCGGTTGTTCATTTCAGTGACCGGTCATTTTCGTTCATTTATCCAAGACTGATTCGGTCATTCAATTCGTTCAATCGTTCACTTTGAACGAATGAATACAACCCTTATTGAATGTGATTTTCTTCTTGTCGTTTGATAAACAGCAGCTGAACGAAATTGATCCGTACACTATTGAACGAAAACCGTTCAGTTAAATGACCGGTTCATTCCGTTCAATGAAGTGATCCGTTCATTTTAACCCGTTCGTTCATGAACGACACAGCTCTATTGTCGATTTTCCCGCTTGTAAGGACTCAATTAACTTAATTGGAATTTGCCGATCATAGTCATTGGGAGATTATTTTATTTATATTCATTTGTGTAAATATAAAAAATTAACGTTGTTAAATTAAATTTTATCTAAATTTAAATAAATAAACAGTATATATGTACATATGTATGTATGTAAATAATTTTTTTCTTTCCATAAATTTGGCATGATTTCTGTATTTTGATCTTTGAATTTTATTTTTTTAATAATTTGTACGATTGCATATTTATATCGACCGCTAACATTGAAAATTTCATAATCATATTTTATTTTTGAAAGAATATTAAACAGCAAGGACTTCATCGAATTGGCTCGAATACCGTTTAAAATCAAAAAATAAATTTCACTTATACATTTATAAATATTATAATATTATAATTAAAAGAAAACTTCGAACCCCAAACGGCCTACTTTTTCCTTTTTTTTAATTAATGGGCAAAAGTACTAAAATCTATAGCTTGGCAGCACTAAATTGTAAATAATAAAAAAAGTTGTTTTGTTATTTTCGTATTGTGGGAAAAGGAAAACGGTGAGAAAAGTCCAACACAAATTAGAAATCACTTACATATGTATGTAGTTTTCTTAATGGATCATAACCCTGAAGGAAACCTGTCTACAAGTCACCACTTTGACATAAAATAAATCCAGATTTATTGAACAAGGGAGTGAGCCCAACTATAATATGCATGTGTTAGCTTAAGCAAACATGCGAACACAGCTGTTTCCCTGCAGGAAATAAAATTATACTGATTACCTATTGACGATGTCACCATTACTACTGACGAATTATACCCTTACTAATGCTATCTACTATTGACATTTATCACAGACTTGTCCTACGAAATCTACCAGTAGACTACGTCAATACTGACTAAGTAGTTCTTTTGGGACCACTTTAGTCTACACTCTGAAATAGAAAATGAAACTGTATTTTTTGCTAACTTTTAGAGTATTATTAAAAAAAATAAAATACTAAAAGGCTTTTCCTAATTAAAAATAAATTAGAAAACACCCAGAGTTTTTAGCGGGAATCGAACCCGCAAATCCTCTGAATGATAGCCCGGCCTACTGTATCGGCTGTTTAATAATAACCATTGTGCCACCTTTGTTGGCAATGCCGCCAAACAGTCAAAAAAATATTAGTCAAAGTGGTGACTTGTAGACAGGTTTCCTTCAGGGTTATGATCCATTAAGAAAACTACATACATATGTAAGTGATTTCTAATTTGTGTTGGACTTTTCTCACCGTTTTCCTTTTCCCACAATACGAAAATAACAAAACAACTTTTTTTATTATTTACAATTTAGTGCTGCCAAGCTATAGATTTTAGTACTTTTGCCCATTAATTAAAAAAAAGGAAAAAGTAGGCCGTTTGGGGTTCGAAGTTTTCTTTTAATTATAATATTATAATATTTATAAATTATAGTCATTTAATAGCTTTTTGTTAAAATAAAAACATTTATTTAAACATAAATATGCAAGTGTGTACAAAAAATTGCTTTTGCATTTTATAGCCTTTTCGTTAACTTTTTGCAATTTGCTAAGTTTTGGGCTATAAATCCCAATACCCACTTAGAAATTGTAAATATTTTTTCGTAATTAGTATGAACTAAAATACTGATATTTAAAATAGTACAATTTTTCTAAATAACTTTAAAAGAATGTTTTGAGTCATTTATATTTATATTTTTAAATATTCTGCTTGAGAAAATTAAAATTAGTTTACAAAATGTTGAACTTAAGAATACATGTTCCTAAGAATTTTGAGGATATAAAAACTTCTAATTTTAAACAGTCTTAAACAAGAGCATACTTCTATCGTTTTGAGAGAAACGATGGCGAGGTATAAAAAATGCTTCAAGTTGAGTTTTTACGTTTTGATTTCTGTAAATTAAAATGCATGGTGTAACTATACAAGGTAAATGCAAATCGGTAACAAATACAACACAATACAGAAACAAGAGGCATTTTGTTTGTGTAAAATAATGTACAATTGTTAAAAACACTTGAAAAAGTATGACTTTTGACATAAGTAAATTGTAAAAAAAGTCAGTCAGCTGTGCTACTGCACTTACCTTGTATAGTTACACCATGTTAAAATGTATATAACGTATATAAATTTATATAAAGCAAGGCACGTTTAATTTCAAATATGGTAGTATGTACGAGTACAAATACATATTTAATTTCAAATTTATTTGTTTTTTTTTAAACCCATGTTTTATACTGATACTTCCTGTATACAAAACAATTCTGTTGTAGTAATAAATAAAATATTCATTTTACATAGTATGTATGTACGTAAGCAGTAAACCTAAGTTATACCAACACGTGCGTACTTAATCAACTACGCACAAATTTCCTGCAAACATCTTACATCGCGGAAGTCAAGTCGTTAATACGAGTTAGATAAAACGTTTCGCCGAATGTACTGTATTCAAAGTGGTATATTGAAAATCACATTTTCAGTAATACATACATACATATGTACATACATATTATTATTACTACGAGCACTAAATAGCTCAAAAACTTTTATTAATGATTTTTGTTTGAATCTGTAATTTTCGAACTTATTTTGTGGAAGCGAATAACTATTGAAAATAACCATTATTCGAGAGTCTTTTAGAATCAGGTTTTATATCAATGATTTTTGTTTCAAATATTTTTGTAATTGTTCTAGAGCTTAATTCACTACAATCTTAATTCAGAGTGAGAAGATATATATTTATAATTTTATGAACATTTCTTTTCGATAGCCAATTATGTAATGAATAATTTCTACAAAATTCAATATACTAAAATAATATGACTTAAGTTAACGGTAAAGAGTGGTTTTAGAAAATGTAACAAATAACGAATAATACTAAGAATGAAGATAATATTAAAAATAGTAAGAGAAAATATATGATGAATATTAAATAAAGATAAAGTTAAATAAATTATGTTGAAGAGACAATATGTAACTACTGGGGTGGCCAAAAAGAACAGCTGATTCAACATTATTTAAACACGATTAAGAAGTTGTACTACTTTATGCTTCGATCCTTTAGAAATACAAATGTCTATTGTTATAAATTTTGTAAATAATAACAATAAACATAAACTACTTGTGCTAAGAGAGATCCATTTAAATGGTAACATAGTACATACGAGGACGGTTCGGTAACTTCTTAGTCTAGAACAGAAAGCGCGGTATAAACAGAAAAAAGTTAAGTGTTTTGGAAACTTCCATCTATGATATGAACACATGTTAAATTTCTGTTCGATCTGGAAACTTCTTCATATAGAAACGGGTGTTCAAAAAAGTCGCATCCGCGATTTATTTACAATGGAAAAATTAGATGTTCTAGTGCCATTAAATATTTAAATAAAAAAGGTTTATCGGGACAAGAAATTCATAATGATGTGGTGAATCTGTTAGGTGAAAGTGCTCCTTCATATGCAACAGTAAAAAATTAGGTTGCTGAATTTAAACGTGGTCGTACAAGCATTGAGGATGAACCACGTAGTGGACGTCCAAAACAGCAATAGAAATTGTAGCCAAAGTGCATGATATGGTATTAACTGATTAACGAATAAAAGAGCGTGAAATAGCTTATATCATGGGCATCTCAAATTATCGAGTCCATTTAATTTTGCATGAAGAACTACAGATGAAAAAGCTTTTTGTAAGATGGGTGCCGCATTTGTTAATAGTCGACCAAAAACGCATAAGAATGAAAATTTCTCAAGCTTGTTTGGATCGTTTTAAGGAAAATAAAATGGATTTTAAGCATCGTTTGATAACTGTGGATGAGACATGGATCTATTACTATACCCCAGAGACAAAAGAACAATCCAAGCAATGGAATGAAGCTAGAAGAAGTGACTCAAAAAAGGCAAACACAATTCAATCGGCTGGTAAGGTTATGGCAACGGTTTGTTAGGACTTCAAAGGTATTTTATTAATTGATCTGCAAAAGGATAAAACAATAAATTCAGAATATTAGTGCAACATTTTTTTTACGTTTTACCTCAAATGAAGATGTAATTACAGTTGTAAACCACTATTTTGAAGGCCTCGAAAAAAACTATTTTAATCAAAGGATAGAATTCCGAACCGCCTTCGTAGTGTTAATTATCACCTGAGTTCTACATTGGTAAAATGAGATGGAAGTGAACTTTTTATTAAGTTAATCTTGTGAAAATGATTTAAAAAGCAAAATATTATTTTTAATTTGGTTCATCAAAGTAATGAATATTTTGAGTTTGACAACAATATTCATGGAGTAATGAATAAAATTCTAATATTGCTATAAAAATTTGTATATTCCCCTTTTAACAAAATGTGAAATTTCTCCATATTGAAAGTCATATAACTGAGATCTGAAATTAATTCTGATATTAACCATACAGTTCTGAAATCTCTGAAGTCAGGCTGTACTCCCTATTAAAAGTAGTCGAACAGACTTTTGCTATTTATTCCAAATTTGTATATGCCATTTTCAACAAAATGTTTAATTACGAAATATTAGTATTTCTTTAATTTTTAATCTGAATGATCAGTATTGCCATTTTTTGTTAATTTTTAATGATAAAATCTTAACTGAGCCAATATGCAGCTGTGTAAACTTAACAGTCGTTGAGTAGGCGACATGATAATTTATACATTAATAAACGTAGGTAATATATTTAGCTTAGCACTTCCCGTAATAGAGCTTTAACTATTCATAATTCTTATTAACATTTTCACTGCGTATTATTCGGAGAAGGGTTATATGAATGGGCTTGTCTGACTATACTTTCTTACTTGTTTTTTTTTTAACTTACATGTTTTGAACGATACACATACAAATTCAAATGAGTTACGAAAAATTAAACATAATTTAGAGTTTATTGACATTTCAACTAAAACTGAAGGACATTTTTATATAATGTTTAGCGTTTATTCAACCTCTTCTGACGATGAATCAATAAAAATATCTCTTTTAGATATATTAAGCACTCTGTTATTTATTTTTTATTATCGCGAAGTTGGTTTTCTCTTATGCGTTTTGAATACTTTGACGTGTATGTTTTTTTTTCTTTTAAATTTTTAATATTAAATGCAGAAATAAATGGTGTGTATATTATTTAGTTATGGTCTCTTTCATTGTTGAAAAAGCTCTCATCAAATGTGATTTGAATTTTTAATACTCTCGGCAAATAGTATTTCAAATATATACTAGGTTTATATTTGAAGAGAAATTCAAAAATAGCTAAATAAAAACATATTATGCTTATATATACGTACTAGGGATGCCAAACGGGACTGATTTTTGCAAATCCCGGGATTCGGGATTTTATAAATGTATATCCCAGGATCCTGGGGTTTTTAAATTAGAACAATGTATTTGTTTAAACCATAACAAATTATACTCAAGTCTTTTGTGATTATAACTACATAAAGGACATTTATTTCTGTACATTTTCAACAAAAATATATAAAGTATGACTTTATTTTATTTTAGCCAAGTAGATAAAATATATTTTCTGTAAAATTATCCATGAAGGCGTCCCTATACGAGTCCATGCCTCAATTCTAAAAATGTTCGACATTGTATAGGTTTATATAATTTTACTTAATTAGCATCTTTACATTAAAAAAGTGTCTAAATAATTGACAAATACTTTTGTTTATTTAATTTTTGTGGCAGTATTTGTTTAAGACTTTTTATTGAAAATAATACTTACAGTTTATTTATATTTATTTCAGTTTCTCTACAAGTCCCACTTAATTTTTAATTTTATTAACAAAAGTCGGATTTTAATTTGCCTGTGAATGCCTAGAAAGATATAGAAAAATGGCCATATAAAATACAAAACAGAAAAATGTTCATTATATAAAAAATTATGCTTAAACAAAAAATTAACGCTATTTATTTAATAACATATGTACATTTGTATATGTATGTATTTGTTTTTTGTCATGACATATCGTCACCTTAAAAACCAAAACAACCTATCAACAGTTTTCAAAAGTTTGCAGGAGAGAGAAAAAACGTTATAAAATTGGAACTATTTGCAATATTCAAACGAAAATTATGTATATATTCTGATTAAAATGAAACCTGACGTATATGTATATCGGTTGTGAAAGTTGTTTTTCTAAACACAGCTTTTTTTATGATATGGCGCTTAGGTTATTTGGAATTATTAGAGACAATTTTTCATTCGGCTTGAGTTCATTTTTTTTTAAATTAATAACTCGAAGAATACCATTATGAAACTATATTTTTTCTAGACAAATGGCACATTGAAATGCATTTTTTGTTATAATTCTTTTATTTACTATCTATCCATTTAAGGATAATAAGTAAATTGTATAACAATCATATAGCATTTCGTGTTGAACTCCACTGAGAACAACAGCATAATATAATTCTTGGGATAATATATAATTTAGACAGTTTAAAAAATATTTACAAATTTATTACATATGTACATTGTAGTAGAAATTAATGATTTAGAATCGAAAAGGCAGATCCAGAATGTGGTATTTTTTAAGGCTTCTTACTTATTCTGATTCATAAAGTAGAGAAACAGCTAATGGGTTAATATGATTACTTAATCTTTCAAGATAGTTCTCGTTGAACCTTCTGATTTCATCTTTAACTGTTGGGATATGAAGATCATCGTGAATCGATTTATTGGTTATAAACCATGGAGCTGTTACAATAGTCCTTAGAGTTTAGACTGATATCTTTGCAAGATTTCAATGTTGGAATTGCTGGCTGTTCCCCATAGTTGTATTCCGTACGTCTAAACGGTTTTAGAATTGATTTATAAATTAATATTTTGTTTTCTAAACATAGTTGTGATTTGTGACCCAAAAGCCAATAAAGTCGTTTTGTTTTAATACTTAGTTGTTGTTTTTTATATTTAATATGTGTTTTCCATGTCAGCCTTCTATCTATGTGTATTCCTAAGTATTTGACGCAATCACTTTGTGGAATTTGAATGTCATTCATGTATACATTATTGCAATTTCCTCGTCGTAAGGAGAAAGTTATATGTAGGGATTATTCTTAGTTGACTTTTATATTCCATTTGTTTAACCAAGTTTCAATTACGTTGAGTTCTCTTTGCGCTAAGTTTGATGCATTGTTTGGGCATATGTCAGAGGCTAATACCGCAGTGTCATCTGCATACGTTGCAACCAATATGTTTTCATTGATTGGCATATCTGATATGAATATGGTAAATAGAACTGGTCCTAAAACGCTACCTTGGGGTACGCCAGCATTGATGTCATAAATTTTAGATGACGCATCGTGAACTTTTACATAAAAGTTTCTGTTAGTTAAATACGATTTTAACAGTAGAAAAAAGGGAGTTGGAAGTAGTTTTTTTAATTTATAAAATAGCCCGGTGTGCCAAAATTTATCAAATGCCTGCTGAACATATAAAAATACACCTGAGCAATATTTTTTGGTTTCCAGTGCATCTCTTATATAAGCAATGATACGATGGCATTGCTCAGGGGTACCATGCTTTTGTCTGAAACCAAATTGGTGTTCAGGTATGATATTAAATTTTTCCAGAACTGGTAGTAATCTTTTCAAGAATATTCTTTCGAATATTTTGGAGAATACAACCAGAAGGCTTATTGGTCTATAGGATGATACAAGATTCTCTGGTTTGTTCGGTTTGTTTACCATTACTATCTCTGCACATTTCCATTGTGAGGGGAAGTAATTTAATCTCAATACCGAGTTGTATAACAATGTGAGAAAGAGAACACCTTTCTTCGGCAGGGCTTTCACTATTTTATCAATGCTGTCGTAGCCTGGGGACTTTTTACAATTGAGAATTTTGATCTCCTCTCTAACTTCATGAGGAGTTTTGTGTTTTATTGGCCAATCCATAGGGCAAGGACTATATATATATTGTAACATTTCTTCAGCACAAAGAAAAAAGTGCTTAATGTTTGCTTAAATTACACTATGCAACATAATTAAAATTTTATCATAAATTTTGATGATTTATTTTTTTTTTTAAATAAAGTTATACATAGGTGTTTTTACAAAAAATCTATTTTTTATTTATTGTAATGTTAATAAATTAATAAAGAGTTAATTTAAATTAAAAAAAGAAAACATTTCTTTAAATAAAACTACTACAAAAAATTACTGAAAAGGTATATATGTTATCATCATTAAAGTAATGACAGTTTGCTGGAAGCAGAGTTTTTAAATCTTGTAAATGTTGCCATTTCTTTTGGAAATTTTTAAACTTTGGGGATGTAATAACTTAGGACGACGAATTTTAAAACGTGTAGCAGATTTTTGTGGTAAAAGCTGATAATCGTCTTTAATATTGATCTTGTAATATGTATATTCTGTTGGGTCATACGCCAAAACCCGAATCATGTTTACTTTAGGTAACTGTTTTTTAAGAAGAAAAAATTCAAATAAATAGTTACTCTGATTTCTTCTTTGACATGAGTGTTGCTAGGTCATTTTGCACACATAGTACAAAAATGGCACAACTCAAAATAGTAAAATATTCAGGAGAGACAAAAAAAAAGTTCATCGTGCACAAGCAACATCCCAGTAAAAATATGCTCCAAAAGGAGCAGGTTTTATGTATGAATACATACATCAAATCGCTGCAAACCTGCTGATGGGATGCATGGGAGGACTACTTTCTGCTGACAATAAGCGCTTCTTTTAACCTAATCAAACATGCAAATAAACCACTTTCCTAAAGTGGTTTACGTCACTTCGCGCACACCAATCAAGAACAAATTCTATCTGAATGTTTTTGCTTAAGAAAAATTCATAGCTGAGAAGCGCGATATTCGTTTTATAATTGACTTTCGTTGTCATACGTAAATCTGTAGGCTATAATTTCATTTTTGTTTTTTTGCTTCAAAACCTTCTTAGTTGTCAGCACTAAAAAAACATCTTTTTTGTATATTTTATTTATAAGCATTTACTGCTTCAAAAGAGCACTTTTATTGAAGCGCTCGATTATGCGCTTTTTCTCTTAAGTGCTTCAAAAAACACGAATTTTTTTTACTGGGATACTTAACATAAAAATAGACAACTTTGTATTTTTCCAGTTAAAGAAGATAGTGATGTGAAAAAATTTTTTGCAGTAGTTAGAGATGTGCACTCTGAATTAATTTATGGAAAAAAGCCAATTTTGGAAAATTTTGAATTAAGTCACTTTTGTACTATGTGTGCGATTTGGTTTTAGAAAACTGTACACTTGCTAATAGGGTACTTGGTAATTTCGTAATAGTTTGGTTATTTGTAATATTAGATGTTCAAAATTTTGCGTACATATGCGCTATGATATTCAATAAAAAAAAACTCAATATTGAAATTTTTGCTGTTAGGTTGTTTGGTCTTTAAGGTGACGATATACATATACTAAGAATATTTCTTCCATAATATCTTCTTATCATATGGGTGTTTTGGTGTAAAAAATATTTTTGATAGATTATGAGACACAACTAGAAGTAATATTTTAATTTTCGTGTTTTTTTTTTTAGACAAAATGGCGTCATGTCATAATCCAGTACATCGTAGCAGTACATCGAGTGAAGCAGGTGGTAGTGATGAAATAAACTGTAGCTCCAGTAATGAGGATGTGGGTTCAACATATTTCGTACATATAAATTCATCGAAATTGGCAACGAAATCGAGACAAAAGAAACATCAAAAACGAAAACAACACTTTACAACGAAGAATACTACTAATATTAACACAAATGTTCAACCAATGGATGCTGATGAGGAAACTGTGGAAAATGTTAGGCCTATTGGAGTAAAACAGACATCAAATAATGCCGCTCTAAACTTAAGAAAACAATGCACAAAAGCTGCCGCTTTGAAGGCGGTTTTAAATAATAGTAAAACAAAGTCGTACATTCATGATCTAAGCACTTTGGAATCAAATTCATCTGTTCGTAGTCCTTTGTCATCTGCTTCTTCAACAACATCCATAAACTCTTTATTTTCGTCATCGGCTTCAAGCTCACCAACAAATTCAGTCAATTCCTCACCCACTGCATCACCTACTGCTTGTAAACGTAATATGGATCATTTAAAAAAATTTACAAAATCGTTGATACCACCTTTAAGACAATTTACCAAATTGAACATGAACGAACCAGAACTTGCTCAACAAATTAGACGCTATGTTATCGATCCAAGTCTTCTAAGAGTATACGGTTTCCCTGTAGAATCAGTTCTCGATGGGAGTAGTGTTGAAATTTTTAAATGTTTGCCAAAACATTTGGCCGAGGAAGCAGTAACTAAAGACAATCAACGTCATCATTGTCATTTTTATGGTCGGAAAAAGTCTGACATCATCAATATCAGAGATGATTTATATTCGAGTTCTTGTGGTCCACAATGGTATGGTAATAGTTCAATCGATTCGGGGCGTGGTTCTGGCGAATCTAGTCCCCGCTTCACCGACTCCGATTCAAGTGAAATGGGTGAAGATGATGCAATTGCACCCGTAATGGCTTTCTATACCCCCGATGGTGTTTACCAAATATTTTCGGAGTATTGTAATTCCATTGAAAAACAATGTGTCCGATGTTCGAAAATGTTTCAAGTCAATGAAGAAGGCGAATACTTGTCTTTCGATTCGTGCAGTTATCACTGGGGTAAATTGAGTAACGTCTACAACGGCAAATGCTACATCAATATTTATTCTTGTTGCCAAGGTGAAGAGCTTAGTGAAGGGTGCTCGCAGCATGCCTTGCATGTTTGGAATGGTGCTGTAGTAGGCATAAATGGCCCCTACACAGATTTCGTACACACGCAACACAGGTACGCGAAACATCACAAGCATTCAAAAGTATATGCCATCGATTGTGAAATGTCTTATACAGGCTTGGGTTTGGAAGTTACCAAAGTCACTGTGGTGGGCTATGATGGTTCCATGGTATACGAACATTTCGTAAGGACACAAGCCGAAGTAGTAGATTACAATACTCGTTTTTCGGGTGTTTCTGAAAATGATCTCTTGGCTGACTCGAAAAACTCTATTAAAACGTTTGCCGAAGTACAACACGATTTGTTAAACCTCTTTGATGCCGATACCATACTTATTGGTCATGGTTTAGATAATGATTTGAGGGTTTTACGTTTAGTACACAAAACGATCGTGGACACGTCAGTGATCTTTAGGCACTCAACGGGATTTCCATATAGAAGATCGCTCAAGAATTTAACAAAATCTTTTTTAAAACGTGACATACAGTGCGGTAATATGGGTCACAGTAGCTTTGAAGATTCCAGAGCCTGTCTAGAGCTAATGATGTGGAAGGTACGAAAAGATTTACGGCACTGGAATTACCAATGAAGATATAAATGAAGAATAACTAATTTAGGGGTTATAAAAAACATAATTGTGATCAATTTTGTGTATATAATTTTAATTTTATAATTCCTATGTATCCGAATATTGTAATATATATGTATGTATATATATATTTGTATATATGTATGTTGTGTGAGTGTGTTAATTATAATCAAAATTGTATTTGTACTTATAATAGGGTGATCAATTCGGGTTTTCAGCCAGATTCGTATGCCATATACCAGTCGTAATTTCTAATTATTGGTTTTTAAAAATATAATATATTTCTAAACAATAAAACAAAATTAAGATAGTTCTAAATCTATAATTACAGCAATTAATCAAACGGAATTGTTTAATATAACTTTTTCCATTTTTATTTTCTGCAACTTCACTTCAGAATTGTATTAGTTTCTTTAAATTTGGTATTGAATGTTTAGTATAAAATAATCGGCCGGCTAAACCGCGTAACCTTATTTTTATTTAAACTATTCGAAACGCGTTTGATAAAAAAGTCAAATAATCGATCACCCTACTATACAAGAGAGTGCGTGATATGGTGTGAATGTATTTTGAAAAATAATTTAATTCTTGTCTTACTATATCTTTCGAATTTTCTGAAATATTACAGCAGAATTTGAGTTTATAATACCAATTAGTACGAACAATTTTAAAATTCAAGCATTTAAACCTTTTACTGGAACTTACCTTGAATTCCAAAAATAATAGTTTGAATAATAACAAGATGGAAATATTGGAGGCAATGAAATCCTGATAGTAATACAAAGTATTGTTGTGTAGGACCCCTTTAGCATTTTCAAGAACTACTAAAATACATATAGTAAAATTAATGCGTTTTAAGCAATGTTTTGTATTACAGAAAATCCATATAATGTAAGGGGCTCATATTATTTTGCTTAACGCAAAATCTTCCCCTCACAAAATTTACAATTTTTATAAAGAAATTGACATATTCCCCTCACTCCGAAATTTTAGTATAAATATACAATTATATAAAAGCGTTTTATAACTCAGTTGAAAAAAAACGCAAATACAAATAAGACCATCTTGTCGCAAATAAGCGAAATGTTATGTATCCGATATATAATATATATCCGATTATAATAATAGAAAGTTCTTAATCTGCTCTTGCTTTTACACACCTAAAAATGTACACCCGTATTCTGAAATTTATTAAAGGATTATACATAATAAGAACAAATTTTTATTAAAATTAAATTTTATAAAACGGTGATAAATTTAAAATTGTATTATGAATAATACGATTAACTAGTTTCAACCAGCGATCAATCTGAGTGAAAATTGAACATTTGATGTGTTATTGCAAAATATTTAATTTTTACACAAAGTACATACATACATATATGCTAGTGATATAGAAATTTAAATTAAAAAATTTGGAGCGAAATTTTAAGTTAATTTAATTAAATATTTTTAACAATAAAATGTACTGATTTTTTGCTGTGATTTTTTACACTTTTTGCGCGCTGTTCTCATTTTTCTGTTGTCTATTGTGACATAAAAGAGGAAAATATTTTCAAAAATTACCTTAAAAAACCAACATAGCTACCTTTTCTCATTATTATTATATTCATTATTAATATTTTCTCCTTTTATTTTGAAATAAACTACGTTTTTATACAATACCATATGGTAGATATATTATTTTAAGTCACACCAATTTTATATATAAATCATATATTGTGCCAAATAACTATTTTCTTTTGTTTACTTTTTATTGTCATACATACATTTCATTGTCATAAACATACATACATACATATATCATACACATACATATTCATAGGCATTAAAACGAATAATTAAAATATGTACATACATAAATTATTATTCCTTAAATTGTAAGCTTTTATAAAATTTTTGTTATGGTTATTTTTCAATATATACAACTGTACATATGTATGTTCAATTATATACTTACTGCCGTATTTATAAAAAATAAAGTAGGTTTGAAGTGTGCTGTTAGACAAAATTTTTATACAACATTTTCTTAAAGTACATTTGAAGTCTACTTTAATTTTTTCTGAATAAGACTGTTAATGTGTGTGTACATATATTTTTTTAAGTTTTTTTTTTTAATTGCATTGAATGATGTACATACATACATACATATACATAACATAATTATCACAGCTTTGTAAATATGATATGATTCGTAGATAACCATTATTTAAAAAACAATAATCATAAATAATAATGTTCCTAGTAAAAGAAACAAATGTTAGCAATTACTTTTATTTAATGTGAAAAAGAAGTGATAATTTCTTTAGAAAATGGAAAGAAAAAACCGTGTACCTATATTTTATTCATACATATACATATGTATTTGTACATTTTTTTTTTAAAAGAAAAATAAAATTTTAATTTATTAATTTTTTTACTACATACAAATTTTTAATGCTTATTTTATTTTACGAGAAGGTAACATCGACATATTTAAGCAAAAACAAATACAGGTAAATAGTGAGAACTATGCAAATCAGAAAATCGCAATAAGTATTGTAGTATATACATATGTATATATAAAAAATTTTGTCCCTCGTTAAAATAATTTAAAAGAAATTATTTAAAAAATTCTGAGAATCGTTGAAAATGATCCTAGATGATCATAGATGGCTTATGTTTATATAGTTTGTTGAACTGGGGAAAAAACATTGAATAATTTCGGCAGGTCATATAATTATATATACTCAAACTTAGATATCAAGCCATTAAATAATTGACATAATACTTTATGGAAAAATTATTATGTACATAGAGAAAACCTATTTGTTGTCAATCGAATTATTTTGGATCCACCTCGATTGCAAAAATAATTCGGTAGAAATACATTATTTTACTTGTGCAAGTAAAAAAATATTATTTTTTAAAATTATATAGACGTTGCACAGCTGAAACAATTATAAAAAATGCATATTTTTCCACATGTGTTAAGCTATGTATAGACGGTCGTCAGATATTACAACGTTGTCCGAAAAATGTTCAGAAAATATCTAAGAACCGTGTGAACTTAAAATTTTTGTCTTCCAATGTTGTAAGAAAAAGCATTTTCAGTACATTGCAAGACAAAAATATGATCAGACATCTAACAATCGTGTAAACACAAATTTTTGTCATTGTCATTGTTTTAAGACAATTGTTAAATACTTTTCATTGTCATATGTACAAAGTTTATGCATCTGCCAATGGCAGCATTGTCATAGAAATTATTTCTAAATGCAACTCTACATATACATAAATAAACAAACAAGTGTGCATTAATAACATTTTGGAAAAACAATTTCAGTTGACAGATAAATTCATTGTATGCCAATGAAATTGTTAGATTTCTTACAGTCGTCTGAACTGACAATTTACCTTTTTTACCTTTTCAATGTCAGTACATTGCTAGATCTGACAACGTTGTAATATCTGACGACCGTCTATACATAGCTTTACGCATTTCAATTACAACCAATAATAGTATTAGCTGGAATAAAACTTAGCAGCATTAACCCACTACCCATCATTCATTAATCAAATATTACAATTAAAAAATGTAGTTTACCAAATTTTCTTAATTTCCTAAGTTGTTAATTTTATTGGGCAGAATCGAATTTTATGGAAATAAATCTGGCATTTCCAAAAACTGGATCGAAATAATATCTTATATGGATGTAGCCAAGGATCATTAGAGTTTCATTTATGAAGATGAAAATCAGAAACCCTCCATAGACGAAGATGTGGAGGCTTACCTTTGACATGTAATTGATTTAAACGTATGCAATTTTTTATATTTGTTTATTTCTTCAAAAGTCGTCGGCTAGATCTTTAACAAACATTCTTGTATGTACTATTAACATATATCTTATCGTTTTCGAGGTTTTTTTTTGAAAATCGGGCTAAATTTTTGACCAATTTTTCTCAAATTTATTATTTATTTATTTATTAAGTCAATGGATTAAATCCTTACAGACTATTAAAAAAAAGTATATTGAAAATTACAATTAATTTACAAAAGATTAATGCCCTTATTCATAAAAAATTAAAGTAGACTTCAAATGTACTTTAAGAGAATTTTGTATGAAAACTTTGTCTAAAACTTACTTTATTTTTTTCTGATTTTTTATTTTGAAATATTTCCGGGTATATCTTTTTATTATTTTGATTTAGAATCATTCACAATATACATATACATCCCAATCATGAATAAAAATTCCGCGGGAGTTTTTTCCCTTTTCCCATTTTTCCTATTCAAATTCAATGTTAAAAAAATAAAAAGGGAAAAAAATTCCGCAGAATTTTTATTCATAATTGGGCTGATAGTATGTTTCTCCATTCATTGATTTGATATCAATTCAAAAACTGTTTTGCAAAGAAAAATTAATTACTACAGAACTTCAACAATTTATTTATTAAAATTGTTGTTGTGTTTTATTAACTTTTATTAACAAACAATTAATACATTTGTAATATATGTATACATATTTAAAATTACTTCTGCTGGTGCTATATCTTGCATTTATTTTTATTTCACTTAATTTTTACATTTATACGAGTATTAATACTTCTTATACAAGAAATCAATTAAATAAACTTAACCATAATTTAACCTCCGAAGATACATATGTTATAGATTTACGTATATATATATATATATATATTTTGTATAATGTGTATACATATATGAATACTCTCTACTTTAACTAAAAAATTTCCATAATTTACTTTGTTTGAAATGAAAATGTGTTAAAAATATGATTTCTACACTACGTATCGTCATCTAAAATGTAAAACAACGTCACAACAATACTGAAAAATTGCTGAATGAACAAGTGTTGATGTGCCGAATATAGTCTATATACCCAACAACACGAACACCGACTTTTGTGTTTTGTATAAAACACTTAATCTGAAAAACAATTTTTGACATTTGCATTACGAATTTTCGTAATGCAGCTAAATACTTCGTAGACGTTGTTGTGGTGCTGGTCTTTCCTAACGAATTGTCAAACAAACTAAATAAAACGCCTTAACTGCGTCGACTCTTAATTACCCTCCACCTAAATATAATCTGGTGTAAAAACTAGATTATCCAAATTCAGTGTTACTTATCCAGACTTAGTACAAATTTTAATGTCAACGAGTTACAGTTGATGTTACTACCGATTCTTAATATTATTTACAAAGTTTGTGTGTTTATAATAAGAACAATGTTTGCAATTTAGCAATTTATAAAATTAATGCTTAAAAAAGTCCGTTAAAAGTAGTATAGTATAATCAAAAATAATATAATTTGCCAGTACTCGTATCTGAAATCTAAAGTTATTATCTATCTTGGTACAATGTTGATGTGAGTAAGCAATAGACTTGATACTCAAAATTTTAAAATGTGCATCAAAAACTCTACTGGGATCTAATATTTATTAGTTTCTTGACTTAAATGGTAATAATTCATGTTTGTAAAGATAAATTCGAATTTAACTAGCACAGACACATTTTTTAGCATTGATAATGTTAGAGTCAACAGGGCACTGTTAAGCACTTAACAGTTATATTACTAAAATTTTTTTAAAAAGTAACTTTTAGGATGAAATTTTCTAAAAGAATTTGGAAAAATATGGAATTGCACACGTAACTCACTATATAAAAAGAATATCCGAAAGAGAGACTACAATAGTCGAATTTCTGAAATAACTTTGGAATTGAAATAAAATGATATTGAAAAAAATGTATATTTGAAAAAAGTAACTTTTAGGATGAAATTCTCTAGAAGAATTTGGATTGATATGGAATTGCACACGTAACTCACTGTATAGAAAGGGTAGTCCAAATGAATCTAAATGAGTCTACATTAGTCGGATTTCAAAAGAAATTTGGAATTTGAATAAAACGACTTAAAAAAAATTAATACTTACGAAAAATGTGATGTTTTTTTTAATAATAAAGGATTTACATATGAACTCATTTAACTACATGGAATCGAACATTTATACGTACATATATTATTTTTAGAAGCTTATTGTGGTGCTTTGGTTATACATATATACTAATAGTTACCATCACTAATATAGCTAAATAAAATAATGTTTGAGAATATTACTAGTAATATTAAACATAATTTGTATTAATTTACAGAAAAGAGTAGGATTTTGGTGTCATAATGTGTCAGTGATTTTTTATTTCGAAACACAAATAAAATATTAGGCATTTAAACGATTCTCCAAAATTTTTAGTTTTCCTCATACTTATGTCCTTTTTTCTTTAAGTTGTTGATAGTATTTTTGATTGGGTCTTAATAACGTAAAATTTAAGGCCCAATTTAAATTTTTTTTAATTTTAATTTATTGTTCGTATGTATATTTGACTTCGAATGGTGAGATAATTTTCAAAATAAATATTATAACAATGAATTATTTATACTAATTTGACATTAGCAAATTAAACTGGTTTAATTTTTTCAATAAGAAATATTTCATCTCAATAAGCCTTTTCCTTGAAGCCCCTTATCCTGTCTACAACAGTCGGACGCATATAGCTAGATCATTTTAGAATTTTATAAATTAGGATCCCGAATATAAATATTTTAGTTCTACGAACAATATTTCAATGTGTTATATTGTGCGTATAAATAAAACAAAAGTATAAATATCGTTTTTCGGTTTCGGGGTTATAAAAGCCCGCAGTTTAATTAAAACCAAACATGAAACTCTTATTTCAAGTACGAGTATATGTTTTTAAAGTGCTTTATTATTTTCTTCCATATTACTACTTATAAAAAATGATGTTATAATATGTATTATAATTTATGAAATGGTAACAAATTTTAAACAATACACAACTTAAAAGAATTAAATTTATTGGGTTGAAAATGTTTCGTTTGAAATAATATTTAAGGTACATACGTTTTTAGTTAACAAATTTGTAGTTTTTGTATAAAACCAAAAAACCGTACCAAGTAAGTCTAAAATGTACCAAAAAAATACATTGGTATCACGTTAGCCATCCCTTTTGAAATCTTTGAATTTTAAATAGTTTAAATAGTTTTGATTATAACGTGTAAGATCCTAATTGTCGCTGAAAATTTTGTGCTAATAAAAAAATCGTTATTTAAGATTAAATTAAAAAATATCTACCCCTTACATAAATATGACCAACATAAGAAAAGATTCATTCTTTTAGGGCTTACCAAATTTTAGAGATTTGAGTATAATTTCTCAATAAAAGCTTTTTACTTGTTTGAAATAGCATCATGAAAACTGTACTTAAATATTTGTTTCAGATTGGTTTCGAATTCAGTTCATGAATATGCATTGTCGAATGGCATTTATATATTAAGGTTAATATACGGGATTATTTAATGTAAATAGAAAACATACTTATAAATATAATACAATTTGTTTGATTGTACTTACAAAGCTAAAAATCCAATTCCATCTCTTTAAAGAAATTGAATAAAAAAGGTACCAATTTTTCTTGAATTTCCAAACCCATGTAGCATACTATTAAACTTTTATCCCTTAAATAATTCTATACTTTAAAGCTTAAGCACTTAATAATAGAAAAACTACTTTTCTAATTGCATAGAGCAACAACACAAATTTTACAAACAAATAATTAATTAAAAAAATATATTAAACATTTTACATTAGTTCATTATTTTTTTACTCGACGTTACCTTCTAACTGTCATTTTATAAAAAAGAACAAAGTATTCAAAGGTTCTAAAAAAGCACCAACCTATATTCCGTTATAGAAATCCAAATTTAACTTTTAAAGTCTGTATCTCCTTTTTACCCATTATTTACTTCTATGGGTCGTATTATGAAGAAATTACTTCTCAAATATTTATTTTTGTGATTGCATAAAGCCACAACACAAATTTAATTGTCTAAAAACAACATACGCAAAAGGTACCAAAAATTACCAAAACACACATTTTAGTTTGAATTTTCCGAATATAACTTTTTGCAATAATTTTTTTGTCTTTTAATATATCAATATTTAAAATTTCAAGTCTGCAGATCATTTATTAAGATTAAATAATAAAATCCCCTTCATTGAAGGTAGAAAGTTCATTTTTAATACACATTTATGTGACTACAGAAAGCTAAAATAGAAATGTGGTTGCTTCATAACAAAGACCATCATTATTTAAAAACAAAATTTTAAAAGTTTTCCCATTTTAAGCCTACTGACGCTTCGAAGCATAGATACGTTCCAAATGTCAATCTAATAGATTAATCCGTTTGGGATTATCGTTTTCCCTTATTTATCCCGATATGGTTCATGTTTTTAAAAACGATATAACCGATTTACGCTTCAAAGCACAGATATATTTATGTTCCAAATTTTAAAATATTTAGCTTGTTGACGCTTTTAATTATGGATATATTTACGTTCAAATTTAAAAAAAAATTTGGAAATTTCGATTTTCCCCATTTTAATATAAACTAAAACTTACACTTTTTACCGCTTTTACCCCCTTAAAAAAAGACCTTCGGAAAGGTACTTTTCCGATACACATTTTTGTAGCTATAGAAAGATAAAAGAAAATACAGCTGCTACATAACAAAGTTAATTATTATTTAAGAACAAAATATTAAAATTCCACCAGTTTTCGCCTTTTTATTCCTTCGCAGTCCAAAGCCTAATGATACTTCATGTACGGATCTATCTACATACCAAATTTAAAAAAAATCGGTTTAGCCGTTTGGGATTGTTTGTTGAAGAACGTTTTATTTTAAAAAATAATAAGGTATCTTCCACATAAACAGTTACAAACATATTTTTAAAGTTTTTTTTTCAGAAAAAGTCTCTACATTTTTACTTTTAAGAAAAAAAATTTTTCTTCGAAATTATATATAATTTTTATATGATCCGGAAAGAGAACAGAAAGTTTTTTATTTAACCGTTAAAATTTTACATTAATTCTTATATTATATTTTTCTTCTTCTTGTATTATTTTAGTTTTTAAGGTAAATGACTTCCGAAAAATTTATACAGTTATTTAATTTCACGAAATTATTAATCTTCAAGTCCTATGGTTTTCAGCAATACCAAATAATAAAAAAGGTTATATGATTCTTCAGAAGCTCCACAAACCTTTCCCCGTTTCAAAAATTTGTAAATTTTTTATATATTGCATGCAAAATGTATGTTGGGGGGTCAGAAAAATATATCTGTCATTTGGAAACCGCTGGTTTGATCGAGATACTATTTTAAATGAGAGTAGCAAAGCAGTATATTTCCAAAAAATAAAACCACTGTGGAATGCACGGATGTGTATAAATTTAAAATTGTTTAAATATTAATATTTGATAGAATATTTTCCATATTTTCTTTAAAAGAAATATTTAATTAATTTATAAACTGAATATAAAAAAATTCAAACTGTAAGTTATAATTTTCTTTATTTCTTACTGAATTTATAAAACAAATACATATATTGAAATTTCATGTACATATTTGGGGCTTTTTTTTTGATTTAATCCAAATCAAATCCCGAGTTTTACATATAGTTTGTATAAACGTGTTTAGAAATTATTACAACATTTTTCGATTTTAAAATAATATTTTAATTGAAGTGGAAGAATTTGTTTTTTTTTAACTTTTTTTTAAACCATTTTATCTTAAACTTTTTTACAGCGTTTTGATGATAATCTGAAATATTTACCAAGCAGATCTATGTAATATAATTTGTTTTTGAGAAGTTTTAAATCATTTATGTAACTGTTATAAATAATATAATCTTATTTACTTAAACTAGTAACTTACCAATCACATGTTAAGCTCACTTGAGAAATATAATAGATTTACATATTTTGTTATATTTTTATATTATACAAGGTTGGTTGACAAACCGTTTCCAATATTATTATTTAATATTATTAATATTAATTAATAAAATTATAAATGAAATTTTGAACTTTTTTTTAATGTAAGATTACCGCTACCACCGAATGAAATTTGTCGATTTGTTATCAATTTACAATAATTTTAATTAATTAATTTTATTTTTTTCAACTTTTATTATTTAATATTTTATTAATTGCCTTTTACCAACTTTTCGTTGTTTATTTGTTTAAACGCTTTCAATATATTTTTTAAAACTTTTTTTAATTTAACACTTTAATATAATCTTCATATTTCTTTATATAAATTATATGAATTTTATTTTTTAATTTACAATAATTTTAATTAATTAATTTTTAATATTTTATTATCTGCCCGTTACCTGCTTTTCTTTATTAATTTTTTTTTGGAAACACTTTTTATACTTATATTTTAATTTTTTTTTTCCTAATTTCACACTTTTTCATTTTAGGCAAATTTTTACTGCATTTTTTTACAGTCATACATTTATTCAGCCTCTTTTTCAATTATAACTTTCCTTTTTTATAAACATAACCTAATTTGTGGCGCACAAATTTTTCATTAAAAATAAGAGGTGCTCCGCTGGCACAATTTAACCTTGTGACTTTTTTGCACACTTATACACTCATACATTAACATTGCCAAGATTTCTAGTTTTTTCTAAATGCCATTTTGTGTTACACTAAATTACAAAACAAAATACGAATTATTTTAATTACAATTTACACTCATTTTTTAACACTTTCTTAAAACATTTTTAATAATTCATTGCCATTAAATCTATACGATGAAAAAGGACTCCATTAAATATAGTTTAAATACGAATGTATGATAAATGAATACATACTATCAAATTCGTTCGAAAATCTTTGTTTGAAAATCAAATTAACATTTTAAACGTGGAAATAAAATTTCTTGTGGTTTGGTCTACAGACAAACTGTTGACAAACAACCAGGGTTAGAGTTCCAGTTGAGCCCTAACAAATTTTATTAGAAAAATTTAAATAGAAGTACTTAAAGTAGAAAACAAAAATAATTAAAAAAAGTACGAAATATGTACTAAAATTAGGCCTTTTTACCAATTAGTACTTCAGTTCCGAATATCATATTGTGAGTAAAATTTTGAGTGGTTAAATGCTTATTTTATCTTTATTAGCTCGTTTATTTAAAAAAAGGCTTTTACTGTTATTACTTTTACTAATAATCGTTGATAAAATGTTTTATACCTATAGAATTTATGAAATTAAAAAAATTTCAAATTAATTCAATAAACACTTGAAACAAAAAAGAAATTCTAACCTTGGTGCTTTTTTTTTGTAAATGGTGCGCTTTTTGCTCCATTTTTGGTGCGTTTTTAAATTTCAACGTTGACAACGCTGACAACTATGTACTACAAAAGACACAACAATAGCCAATCATTGCTAAATTGGTAACACTGTATATTGATTGCATTACATACTCGTATGTAGTTAAAGAAGAACAAAATGAAAATAACAATTAAGAAAAGTTTACGGTAAAGGATTAAGAACTGACTAAATAATATCATTCATAGAAAGGCATTTATCACAAGCACTAAACTTTTAAAACAAAAGTTCCTTTTCCGTAGTTGGCATTAATATAAAAAGCTTTGATAGCTAAGGCTCTTTTAATATGTTTAATATTACACTAACTCAAACTCACTCACTCACATACTACTCTCGTTATAAACGCAACGAACGACAGAAACAAAAAACTTTTAAAACAAAAGTTCCTTTTCCGTAGTTGGCATTAATATAAAAAGCTTTGATAGCTAAGTCTCTTTTAATATGTTTAATATTACACTAACACAAACTCACTCACTCACATACTACTCTCGTTATAAACGCAACGAACGACCGAAACAAAAAGAATACAGCGACCGGCTTTTTTATTAAAACTATTTTCCTACAACTTTACACACTTTTTTTGCAAATTTATAAAGAACTTTTCACCGAAATATTTATATATAAATATTAATTAACACTCTAATTATATTTTTATGCAAAAATATTTAGATAATCTCAATTATTTCACAACGAAAACAATTATTTTATTAAGACACTTCTGCTAAACAACCAAACCGTGTGAAAATTGCGCGAAAACTGATTAGGATCAGAGATAAAAGAAGACTAATATAAATATGTCACAAAAACAGGTTTTAACGAGAGAGAGTATAAAAGAGAGTATGCGTAGGTAGATTAACTAGGAAATAGTTGTTGGGTGGATAAACAATTATTAAGTGGGAGTGGGAGGTTGGTTTATTATTGAATTTATTTATGTCAGTGCTGGAAATTATCAATATTAATGTTATATGGAAATAAATAATGGCTCGTAATATTAATTCCGTTCCGCGATTGCGGAAATAAAGTTTTTGTGCGGAAGCATAATTTGCTGCGGTATTTTTCCTTTTTGCGGTATCATCTCCACACAGACCGTATTGCGACATGCCGCAAGAATTAATAATTACATTTTACATATCGATCGATATTTCTTTTTGCTTAGTTTTCCTTTCCATACAGAATCAATAATATCACCCATTGTTTAAAATTAATTTAAAGACTTTATTCTAAAATAAATGGTTTAGTTTCGCCGCAATTTATTCACTCATATATCCCACCAAAAATGTCTAACTATAAATCGATTTTTTTTCTATAAAAACAAAAATCGCCAGTACCTTTGTTAATAAGCGTTTAATTGAGAAAAGAAGCTCGATCTGTGATAAGTCAAAATTTAAATTTATGAGATCATAAATTTGAATTTATGAAAAACTTACACAATCTTACATCGTCACTAACTTTTAATACAACAATTTATTCTGTAATAATATACATATGTAGTTAAAAACCAGTTCAAATCATATTATATAAATTTTCTTTAAGCAATAATACCGATTTCAATTTTTTTAATAATAATCTGTAACGAATCGGTTCTTAAGCAAAACACGCACGGACAAACCGACAAATGGAACTAAATAATGTAAGAGAGTAAAAGTACATGCGCAATTGCATACTGTATAGAAAAAGGATAGAAGCGAAAATTAGTGTAATATCTTAGAGAGATTTTGTCACATTTAAGCACACATCATCATGTGTTTTAAATGTCATTTACTCACATTTGAATAGAGAACTTCAGTGTTAATACAACGTTATTCACAGATACATGTGAATACAACGTTCAGTTCTAGTTATTTTCATACTACTACTACTCTTGTCAACTCTTGTTCGAAAATTGGACTTTTCGAATGGACTTATACGTAGTCGCTGCAAACATATAAATGAAATTAGCTGAAACTAAATAGAATATTTATACTTTTACTCATGATACAGAGAGTATAAAGGTATCATGTTCTCTCCTTTTGTAGCCTTATTAACTTTTTGACATTTAACCGAATTAATATTTTATTGCTTACTTTTAAAATCAGAGTTCTTTTGTTTACTTTTTGTTAAAATAAAAATATTTTTCTTTAATATTTTGTAAGATTGATACTCAAATTACAAAATTCGTGTTCAAAATTCAAATTCGGAGTTTATCAAGGTGGTGCAAATACCAAACAGTTTTACAATTTTTGTATATTTTAATGTAATTGTTTTAAAGTTAGAAAAGTTATTCCCGTAAATACATCACCGAAAAATTATTTTTATAAAAATATATATCTCATCTGTATTATATACATATCTACTTTTATATCATTCAAGGAACTAGTATTTTTTGGTATCAACAAAAAATGCTACACAAATTAATTTCATGGAAACATAAATTCTCTAGATATTGGGTAACAATATGCCTTAAATTCTGCAGATATTGAGTAACAATTCGACATAGTTCTTAAATTAGAATATGTACTCTCGAAAACCACTCTTATCCTCAAAACTGTCAAATAGATATTATTATCAAGTAAACCAATAAATTGAAACTAATAAAATAAAAAATATTATACAAATTTCACATTTTATATAATAATTTACGAAATATTATTTTCCCTTTTCCTTGTATGGCACCAAATTTTTTTAATTGCTCACGAAAAACTAATATCAAAAATTGGTGTATTCTTCCAATAATTTGTATTGGGAGACAACGGTTACACCTTCTTTTTCCAATATTTGTTTAATCTTTCGATTTTAAAATTTAGCGCATTTAGCTTTGGTTACAGATATTTGACATCACTGACACAGAGTGACACTGATATAACTAGTAAAATAAAGATAATATGAGAGATAATAGGGTTACCAAAAGTTTATTTATTGCATATTTTAAGTAAAACTTAAGGAAACGGAAATTGGTCAATGATTTTGATAGTTTAATGAAAAATTTTATACGAGTAGAAAAATTTAGAATTGCTTAATGAAAACAATTTAATAAAAAAATACCTTAAGGAGAAGAATGTGTAAATAAAATATTTTTTAATTTAAATTAATACTTAAATATGTAATTATGTAATTTAATTAACCGTTTAAATTTTTAGAGATTCGTTGAGATACCTAGTTATAACGGAGTTCATTATCAGTAATTAAAAATATAATAATAAACTAAGTTAAAACTAATAAGGATTTGTATAACAAAGCACATTGTATTAACTTTAATACCCATTCTCCTTAATACAATTCATTTCCGCTTCCTCAGTCAAATAAACAATAAACAAACCATTGGCAACTCTTAACTCTCTTACATTTTCTTTTTATTTAGTTCGCAACAGGGATGGAAAATGGTTGTTTGAATTTCGTATTAACAATACAAATAAAAAGTACTTTTTATAACTTCACAGTACAATTTTTTAAATGTTTTTAAAACGAAATTATTAACGAAATCTTTATTTTTACGCCTTGAATTTTTTTATAAAATAAAATTTATTTAATTTTAATTTATTAAGGTTTTATTTCTTGTTTATAAGTATAATTACATATACACACAAAATGGAAGAATTAAATTAATAGGTTTAAAATTGAGGTCCTTTACACGATGCAATTTTTCATGCAATTGATGATTGTAGGCGAACGGGGTAGAAGGGTAGAAAAAGTTGCACGACGTTTCATGCAATTTTTTGACATTTCCTTTTACCATCGTTTGTGTTTTACTTATTTTGTTTTATTCTTATTCTGACTTTGAAGTGTGCGTTATAAAAATTAATGCGCAAGAAAATTTTCAATTACTTCTTCTGTATTAAAATCTTCCATTTTGATTGTTTTTTATGTGCAGTCAGTGAAAGAAACTTAAGCCATTAACATCGGACAACACTGTATTTAACATTAAATTATATTTCTTTCCTGAAGATGATCAACAAAGTTGGTCGAAATATTGGAAATAAATAAAATATAATAAAAATTAAAAACGAACAAGAGTTATATATTTTTAATAAAAGCGACCTCAAGTCGAACTAATAAAATAAAAAGATTTTAATCTTCCATTTTTTATATTTTTTAAAATTTTTGTATATTGTATTTATTGTATATTATTGTATATTATTTTATATATGTACATACACATGTACATATATTTTTTGTATATGTATTATATTTATTTTTAAATTTTTGTTTTCTTTGTTGCGAATGAAAAACTAAAGAGGAATGTGTAATTAAACGTCAAAAAAAATTTCATGATTGGTTGCACGTAAAATTTCATCGTATAAATGCACAACATTTTACGTAGCAATTTTAAAAGAGAATGGAAAAAATTTCATGCAATTAATTGCATCGTGTAAAGGGCCTCAATGTTTCAGTTGAAATAATATTTAAGTTGCACACTTTTTTAGTCAACAAATTTGTAGCTTTTGTATAAAACCTCACAATACAAAAAAAAAATTGGTGAAGTGATAGTACCAAATAAGTCTAAACTGTACCAAAAAATACGACTGTACCACGTTTGCCATCCGTGTTTTGACATAAAAGGAATCAGAAGTGACGATGAGATTAAAAAACTGAGGTCTGCTCTTAACTCACTCACATTCTCTTTTTATTAATTTTGTATAGAAGGGACTCAGTCAGCATTGCTACCAGTATTTTTTTCAGTACTCATTCCCTTTTTTCGTTTTTATATCGCCATTTACTATACGTTATTGTTTTAGTAATATGTACTCATTATTGAAAAACACGTTCAACGCAATTATACACAAATCATATTTGAAAATAATTCAACTTGAGCTTGCTTCATTATGAACAGTCAGCATATTTGTAGAAATAAAGATTAGATCAAAAAGAGTGGCAATTGTTAATAAAGATTTTAGACTTGCCAGCAGAGTGAAATTCGTATAACTTAAATAGTTTCCGGATTTAAAGCTGCATTGCAAAATATATTTAAACAAATTAAAAACAATAAAATCTGGCAAGGCAGATAATTGTTCTCTTATTTTTCTTATATGTAGCTAGACTTGCTCTTAAATTAGAAGTAAAAACAGAAATATTTGTTTTCTGTATTTTCAGTACCAACAAACCATTAGATTGCAATGGGTGAATCAACAAATAAGGAGTTGAAATAATTTCCAATATTTTTTAGGATACATTTTTTAAATACCAGGTGGAAAATAAAACGCAAAAAAGAAAGAAATAACCATAACAAAAAAGAAAGAACATCAACAATACTATAGACTGCATTTGTGTATAACAAGCAATAAAACGGCTGCTGCACTTTACAATGGTGACTACAAAAGGTGCGTAAATATTTTCCATTTTATCAAACAAATGAAAATAAGTTTTATTGTGAAATTTGATGGTGTTTTATTTATATTTTTTAGAAATTCTCATGCAAGATGGTCCTCGACTATTAGATCTGAACGACGACTGTTTGGAACTGATTTTAAAACGTCTAAATATAGTGGAACAGTTTCAAATTTCCAAATTACACACTAGATTCAAAAATATTATAAAGTCATTGTGGAGAGTCAAGTTAAACCATGTAATTATTTATTCGGAAGTACTTGCGAAAATCTATGACCAGACTTTTATTGATTTTATGTTGGAAGTGTCAGTATTTATGGACAGTCTTTTAATGAGACATTGTGATGTTCGATTCTTACGCTTATTATGTGATCAGACATTTTCTCGAACACAAACCTTCATAAGCTAATGCAGTGAAAGATGAAGATGATTTCGAGGATGTAGGGCAAGAACAAGAACTGCAATTTATAGATGAAAATGTCAATATGTTGGTAACATTTTCCCCAATTTGAAGATACTAAAATTGAGAGCCTGTCAAATAACGGGCAAGCATTTATCACAATTGAGTTCCTTGCACCAGTTGTCACTGGACGAATGTCAATATTTAGATTCCGATAACTTACGAGATGTTTTTCAAGAATTGAAGCTACGTAAATTTGATATAATGGAAGATTGTCATGAAATCAATTGCTGTGATCTGACAGAGCTTAAGAAATGTCCAACTTTAGAGCATATTAAAATAGACGACTATCATAGTCAATGATATTTTGCGCATGCCAAAACTGAAAAAACTGTCGATATTTTCGAAAAATTTTGTCTTTGATGTTTTGAAGAGAATCTCTAGATCCAGTTTAAAGCAAATTGAAGCATTTAAATTCAATGGTGTCTTACACAACTTCGATAGATTCTTTCGGGAATTGAGACACATGAGGGAGTTGAAGAAATTATCATTCTACGAGTGTCGTGGCTATGATATAGAAGGTATCCGTGACCATATGTTAAGTCAGATAAGTAAGCAATTGTCCAATTTGGAGGAGATTCAGTTGTGTTCCTGTGATTTGGAGAACGAGAATGGTGTGTTAAGCTTCTTACAAAATTGTCGTCAAATAAGATTGATTAATTTGACAAGTACTCACAAGTGTTTTAATGTCGCTACGATTTTGCGATGGAATTGTGGCTAAAGGACACCGACTTAGATAAAAGTATATTACAGGCAAGTAAAAGCGATTAAAGGCAAATTGAAAATTAATTACATAGAAATTATTGGTGCCTTACCTATTGCATACAAATAAATAATATTTTTACATTTTTTTATTATTATATTTTTATGTTGTTAAAAAGGACATTTTAAATTAGTTTCGATAATTATTATATGCATTCGTTTTTAGATATATTTTACACTGTTTCTGACCGCTTAAAGCCAAGACAAAATTAAATTTAGTATAAAAACGGCTTGAGTAGTTTAGAAATTTTTTAATAACTAAAGAAAATTATAATAGTATAAAACAATTTCATGAAGTAGATCAAGCTATCAAGTAGATCAACCTAGAAACAAATTAATGCCCTTACAATGGTTAACGATAACACGAAAGACTTTGATATTAATAAATTCTCGTGAAAGTAATATCCGATCGAAAAGAACAAATTCAAGTTACTCAATTTAAAAAAAATTACATTAAGGCAACAATAAGTAGAGCTATGTAATGGTTCCCTTTATAAACAAAGTATTAACAAACATTAAATTGAAAATGTGATTGCCTTAAATAGAAAGTTAATATAGTTCTAAAATTAATTCCTATTAATTTATAAAATAAAATTATTTATTTTTACAATGAAAATGTAATGTTTTTATTAAACTACATATATAAATTTAGAAGTATAAATGGAATTTAACCATTAAAAGCAAAAAGTTAACAGCTTTTACTTGAACCTCATACTTCTTTAATTGGAGTATTGTTCTCATTTCGATCATTAACAGTGATAAGCCTCTTTTTGGCTTCAATTAAAGAATAAAGGTAAAATTACCTAAGATTAGGTCGAAAATAATTGCAATTCATCGCTTCATATTCAAGGTAGATTGAAAAATCAATAGTTTTTGAATGCAAATCAAATGTTATAATTAACTACAACCCTATTTATTTGATCAATTTAGTATACCTGGATTTCATTCATGATAAAGTCCTAACAATAAAATTAAAATAAAAATGATTGACGTAATTGTTCATATTATTAAATTAGAAAATTTTAATAATTAAGATAATTGGAAGAATCAGTGCAATTTCTACATCAAAAATCAGGAAAATAATTGTAATTAAAAAGAATCGTAGAGAAAAAGGAAGGAGGGATGATGATTTTGGGTCAATTCCACATTCAAAGGGAAAAGCATTCCCTTCCCCTTCCCTCGATCTACTAAATTTTTTTTTTGAAAGAATTGAGACTAGTAATATTACTATAACTGAAATTAATAAAATAATTGAACTAATTGTTAAAATTGATAAAATTATCTATACTATTTATAATAGATCATATGATTGGAAGTCACATATACTTTTTATACTAGATTGAAACATAAAGAAATAATCATAAATACAATATCAATAAAGTGTCAGTATCAAGCAGCGGCTTCAAATCCAAAGTGATGAGTTTTTGAAAAGTGATTAGTTAAATGTCGACTAAAACATACTAAAAGGAAAAGGGTTCCAATTAAAACATGAACTCCGTGGGATCCTGTTGCTATAAAAAATGTTGAGCCATAAACAGAGTCTGCAATTGTAAATGGAGCTTCAATGTATTCATAGGCTTGTAAAATTGTAAAATAAACTCCTAAAATAATTGTAAAAAATAATGCTTGAGTAGTTTGTGAGTGATTTCCTTCAAGTAAACTATGATGAGCTCAAGTAACAGTAATTCCTGAGGTTAATAGAATTACTGTATTTAATAGAGGAATTTGGAAAGGATTAAAAGGGGTAATTCCTATAGGAGAAGATTTAATTTATTGTACCTTGTGTATCAGGGTTTGTTAAATAAAAATTATTTAAATAATTTTCTCGATTTTAAAAGAGTTAATATATTATTAAAGTTAATGTGCAAAATTATTTTAAATAATATATTAGAAATGAAATGTTATTCGTTTTTAAAGGTATCTAGTTCTTCAAGAAATAAGTTTAATTTAGAAATTTTATATTATTTGATTTAGTAAATCAATTAAATACATATTTAATTTTAATATTTTATGGAATAAGCTGTAAAATAAATTTTTAAAAATAAATAAATTGATTAATAAATATAAGCTTAGAAATAGTTATTATTAATAAAAGTGTTGTAATTTATTTTCTAATAGTTATTATTTATTAAATTTTAAATTTTTATTTAAGTATTTATTTTGACATTAAAAATAAATAAATAATGATAAAATTAGTATATATAATTGTATAAATAAAAGGATACAAATAATGTTAAACGGTTAAAATTTGATATAAATAATACTTATAAGTAAATAAATTGTTGTATTGAATTTTATGGTGGTCGGCCCATTTCATAGCCCATGGTCATAGCTCCCATACAATGACCACATCGGAAAATGCCATTTATCTTTATATATATCGTATAAATATCGATACCAACTCAAAACTTTGCACAGATCATTTACATATATACAAAAATCATCCCACACAATTTTGTGAATTTCGGTCCATTTTTACCCATATCCCGCATATAAAGCCCTATTCCAAAAATCATTTTAATACTCATAAATCTCTTATAAATAACAGTCCAAAATTTTATACGGATCATTTACATACATGCCCATAAATTGTCATAGCTGCCATATAAAAACCATTTCCGAAAAACATATAAATCTACAAAAATGTCTAATAAATATCGATATCGAACCAACTTTTATATAGATCAGTAATTTTAATCAGAAATCATACTAATATCGGTTATACGCCAAATATGCTGCTGGATTTTGTAGCTGTCTGCCAATAATTGGCAATAGCTCCCGAACTAAGTTCACTTCCGAGCATACTAAACAACCATATAACTCTTTTAAATAACGTTAGTAAAATAAAAGAACCAAAATAAGCCTCAAATACGTTAAATTACACTCAAGAGTATTATGAAAATCAGACAAACTCTGTAAATTACAGTAAGAATTGGTAATTACATCAATTATAAATGGTCAAAATTAGATAAAATTTCAAAATATTTAACATAAATTATCTCGGTCATAAAATTGTCTTTCAAACAATATATAAAATACTAATGAACTTTGCACTAAGATTGAATAGAAAACACAGAATAAGGATATTCTAGTCCTATAATCATTGTAGTTTCTGTATTTCTTATTACGTTTAGGTCAAGGGTATTAATAATTCGACACAGCCGAATATTGCACTCTAACTTGTTAATTCTAATCATTACTACTGATTCAGAATCAGTGTTGCCATTTTAAGGAATTTATCCCAAATAGGATAATGAGGATTTATTTTCCGGTTTGGGGATCTGGATATTTGTTTGGAATGAAAAAATATTATTGGGAAATTTTTAGGGATAAAAATATTTAAAATTTTTAAGGTAATAAGTAGAAATTTAATGACGTAGTTTTTCCTATACGCTAGTAAATTGTAAATAATAAAACAAAATAGTATAAACCTGCGATACTTATCCTTTTAGTGACGAACTTTAAGATAGTTTATCTATGTATTTTGCAGTTCAAAAATAATTACATAAATATTATATTATTTAATGCAATTAATAACAGATTAAAAAAATATTAAATTATATGAGTTTAAGTACACTGGAAAAATTTGGACTTATGATGAAAAGAGATATTTTCAAAATTGAGCATGGCTCTGTTCAGATAAATTTTATAAAATTAATGCAGTCTTATTGCAAAATTTTGGAAGTATCATTTTTTTAATTTAAAGAAATTTTGTATGACGAACAATTAAAAATAAAATATGACATGCTCACTTTTTTCATATTATATATATAAATACCATTCCGAATGCCGAACTCACAATTAAAGAAGTTAACACTCTAAAGATTGATTATGAAAATAATCTAGCAGTCACAGTTAAAAGTACAAAATTGAAATAGAATTAGAGGTTGCAAACAGTGATGGGATTTGGAATTGTGTATTACGTACACCAAGCCAAATGGAAACGTACCAAAGTTAATATAGTATTACTCTTACTTAACACAAAACTTTAAATATAAAAGATGTGTTTTGTAAGTTTTTCTACTTGTTCTAACTTAGTTTTGTTTAAAAATTATATTTAAATTTGATCGCACTTCTATACATAATTCAATATCGATTTTTAATTTTAATAATATACCTAGTAGATAGCTCTTACAGATTATAATTAAAATAATTTTAATTTGCGTAAAGTATGACCTTATTTTTTCATTTGTCGATCTATCAATGTTCGATCTTTCATGTAAATTTTGTAGTCAAACTATAAGTCGTAAGATTAAAGCTAATTCTATAAAATTTCGGACACATTATTCTTTTCTCTACAAAATTACACTAAACTTATATAGTGGCTTTTTTATATTCGCACGAGTTTATGATGTCAAGAAAATCTATATTTGTATTGATTAAGATAATGGTGTTACAATTACCTTAATGTGTACCAAGAGAATCAGAATCATTCTTTAATCGATCCCTCAGACTAAATATATCTAACAATTCAATGCCATTTAAAAGCAAAAATTTTGATTGCATAGAAAAATACTCACACGATATTTGGACTTGGACAAGAAAAACATGCATTAACATATATAAATCTCATTTTTAGAAAATATTAAAACGCAAATTTAATCAGACTTGAGCTATTAAAGTCGTATGCCCTTATTCATAAAACTTACAACAGGTAATTTGTATGGAAATTTGCTTTATAAACCTGTTGTAAGTTTTTATGAATAAGGGGTTAGTTTTTTATTTTTTCCTGCCCACAGATGAAATATATTCTAACAAATTGATAGGGGAAAACTTTGTATTAAATTGAAAATATTAACATTGCATTTGGACTTCGAGATAAAGCATATATTTGGTATAAATGTATGACATCTAAAAATAATTTCAACAAGCGCAATGATAAACATTTTAATTTGCATTTTGGCAATTTTCATCTACATTTATGTATGTGTACTGAAAAAGTGTTGCTACTTTAATATTACAGATCAATATTATCAGAACAGAAATTGGTAAAACAGAAATTTTCAATGGGACGGAAAAGCAAATTCCAATAAATGTGAATTAAAACTAAAATAAATACTCAACAAAACAAACGATTTAATATTGAAATTATACGATATTATAATCAAACCTTTTCGACTTTAAGAAAGACTTTATACGATTTAATAACAACATTAAAATCATACAGTCTGCCATCTAAAAAATACATTAGATAATGATATAATTTTTCAAATAAATTATGATATTAATAACAACAAATAACAAAGATAATGATATCATTTTCCAAATATTTTTTATATGTTTGCAGTATTTAAGTATATATTTCAGGGATATATTATTATTAGTTTAAAAAATGTTGACATTTTAACAATATTTTAATATATTACCTGATCTTGGTCAGCTTTGCATTATTGTATTGTTTTGCTTCTTAGGTTCACTGCGATTTGTTATTTCGTAATTTATTTTAAGGGAAATGCAAAGTTTTCCTGTTGACCATCCCAAATGCTTTTAATATTAATGATGCTTAACCGACGTGTCAATTTTTGGTAAAAATGTAGTTTTCAATGATTCCTGTCCTCAAAATTATATGCATTAATATTTATGTATATAACAATGTTTTAAAGCTTTACCCATTTCGTCTTGCTTTTTATAAATTTGTGTTCTAAATTCCCTAAAAATAAGTTGTACAAGTGCATCAGTAAAATTTATTCCATCGGTGTTTTTTTTAAACCAATGCCAAGTGCATTAAGTACTTCATAGTTGGGTTGCAATTTCAATTTATGTATTTAATTTTACGCAAAAAAATATTTTAACGTTGTTATACAGATATTGAAACCGAAATCATATTCGCTAATATGTATTAGCTACTAGATACTCTTTTTTTAAATTACAAAAAAGTGTTACTTTGGACTACATATACAATTTAAATATTTTAATTTACTTTGTTTGACAACCGCAATCAGATCAATCAAATAATTGAACGAACTGTTTTTAATTTTTTATAAATTTTAAATGTATGTTCATATGTATATAAAAGTGAACATATAAAATATAATTTGTCATTTCAACTTGCCACATACTTGAATTTTGCCGCAACACTCAAAAACCAATACATACTTGTAAACTTGTAAAATCTTTTTACATTTTTTTTATTTATTTGTGAAATATAGTCCTAATTTTTCTGTATGTAACCGGCTATATCAAATTATAGCACGTATGAACTAATAAACAAAATGATTTTGAAAGAAAACATAATTAAAATTACGTATTTGTGTACAGTGACGAACATTAACATAGAATACCAAAACTTTACCATACAAGACTTGAAATATTTGAACAATTCATTTATATTTTTTGTTTTTTAAAAGGTTTGTTGGACTAACAAAAAGCTATTAATATTTCAAATTCTTTTTTCAAGTTTACCTGTTTGACCACTTTACCATAGCTGCAATTTGTGATCGATTTTAAAACTATTCACAAATATGACATATGTATTCAAAAATTACATTATAAATTTATATACTCCCCGAGCACATAAACAAATTACTTTAATAGTTATATTCTTTCCTCTTGCATAGCCATAACCCACAAGTGCTAAATGCTGTTGATGGTTACTTTGGCTTTACTTGACAATTGTACCAAAAAGTCTTTCGGATCACTAGACAACATCTTGGTTTACTGTCATTTTCAATGGAATGGTGTTGATGACATTTTACGAAACACAGGCAATGCTGCATATTGATATCATAGCGTTTGGTAGCTCAAGACTTAAACCTTCAAAAACAAACAAAAATAAATTAAAGTCCAAAATACCTATACAACTAATTATATAATTCCAAGTTCTCAATTTTAGACAGCTATTTTTGAAAATTAGAAATAATTACGAATCTTTTGTGGTCTCCATTGCGAAAGCAGCACCAGTTTTATTTGTATTGATTACAAATGCAGTCGGTCCATAGCATTGTAAAAAATATTTTGAATAATTTTAACTTTGTACCTATCTGTTGTTTTGTCCACAGTAATCTAATGGTTTGTTGACACAAAAATATAGCAATGAAATGTTCTTGTTTATACAGCTGTTTCTTGAGCATGTTTATGTTTAAGGACATGCCAGATTTACGTTTTTATGAACAATCAGATGCAAGACTTTCTACGAAAGTCATGTATAATACTTTTTATATAGTCCAAGTATTTTAAAATATTTTTTTAATTTAAATACATAAAATGGTTATAATTTAATCGCGGATTAATGGTAAGTATCCTGATATATCTAAAAATAAAACTTTAATTGCATTTTCTTATGTTTTATTATTTTATTTAAGGAGTTTATATTAGTCAAAACGTACAGATCGTATGGTCATGGAAACTGAACTATCAAAACGACAAATATTGGATAACATCTTTCAAGAACTCAAGGCTGAGTACACCCAAGTAATTGGATATAAAAAATCAATCATTTATTACATTTGTTCTGTTTATTTTTAGCAGTCCATTTTTGGGAAAGACTGACGTGTAATATTGCCAAGGATTCTAAGGTTTAAAAATGGAAGCTATTATATCAATTATATTTGGAATCGAAGATAAGCATCCCCATGTGGCTAAAAATGTAAAACACTAAACAATAATTACTTTTGTTATTCTTTAAATATTTATTTTAGGAAGGACTAAAATATGAGATGGTTAATGATGCTACACAGTGGCTATTTCAGCTATGGAACCAAATCTACTCGGAATCAAAGGTTTGTTTCCGTTTGTATCTAGAAATTAAAATATCTATTTATTAGTCGCAGATATAATACATTACTTTTTATTTTCAGTATTTCATATTCGTGAAGATAAATAACTGGCATTGTCTAAGTTACTGATCTGTGGACACTTCAACTATTGCAATATTGGATTAAATCTTTCAGGAATCAAAGGTGAGTGCACTCAAGTAATTGTAAATAAAAAATCAATCATTTATTACATTTGTTTACGATGTTCTGTTTATTTTTAGAAATCTATTTTTTGAAAGACTGACGTGTGATATTGCCAAGGATTCTAAGGTTTTTTTAGGAGTCTATTTTTGGGAAAGACTGACGTATGGTATTGCCAAGGATTCTAAGGTTTAAAAATGGAAAGTATTAGGTCAGTTTCACTTGGAATCAAAGATAAGTATCCCCATGATTTAAACATAAAGTGAGATATATTTTGTAAGATTTTCTACTTGTCCTAACTTAATTTTACTTCTTAATTTCATAGATATTGATACACTATAAAACGGACTTAAGGGTCGTTGAAGATGCAATTAAATAAAAAAGTTCTTTCTGTTTGGCGATATAAAAATATGTGTTGGAAATTTATTACGAATACCAAATGATTTGTGTTTATTGCTACCAGTTTACAAATTGTTAAAAATTTAATTTATATGTTTTCATATATTTATGTTTATCATGTTTATTAAGTAAATTCTTTTGAATAACTTCTTATTTGTCACCTGGGCTACAATTGGCAAGGAATTAATAAGAACTGAATTCAAACGATCTTAATACATCATCTCATTTCATGCAAACTTTGTAATCAAATTACAATTCGCAAGATTAAAGCTTATTCCATAAAAATTTGGATACCTTCTGCTTTTACCATACAGAAAAATTCTAGAGATAATAAATACCAAAAGACTCAGAATCATTTACTTAATCGATCAAACATTTTCCATAGTTTACATTTTAACCAAACTACAAGTAGGTATTTTAAAGATAATTCCATAAATTATTCTTTTAGCCAGCGGACAAATGCTATAGTTGCTTGGTTAATATGCACCAGTTTAAGCTGCTTATTCAATCCGTAAAGCAATGGCTTCAAATCCTGTTAATAGTTATGGTTGGTTTACGTGGTAGTTCACTACGTGCGAACACTTAAGTAGAGTCGAAGGGACCCCGTTTTAATAGTTATACCTATTACTTTATATAATATGTTTAATTTGAAAACTCACTATTAAGACCTGCAGGAAATATCAATTAACGTTCATTGACAAACAAGTACAAATAATTAGATATTTACTAGTTGTACACGTTCTTCATGTATTTCCAATTCTGTATAATTAAATATTATGAGATATTTAAAGAATCTGTGTAGATACATTTCCGAGCACTAGTGGTTCACGTTCTTCAGGCGTCTTAATTTGAGCAATACAGTGAGTTATTAAAAATTATACTAACAATTAAACTTGTAAACTTTAAGATGCTGCTGTAAAACAGTATCCCCAGCTAAATTTTCTTTCTGCCGTTTATCAGGTTATTGTACATCTAGCGAAGTATAATTTTTCTTGTTACCAAACGTATTGCGTTATGAACTGTAAATTTTGTATCCAATTTAAAGTCTTTGTCTTAGGTTTGATGCATATTTCTAAAATCCTAACAACAGAATATCTAAACAACTGAGCATTTTAAATGGTGTTAATGATATTTTTCCAAATTCTGTAGATCCTGCTAATTGCATATGGATTGATAAAGAAGCGTTTGGTAGTTCTTGTCTTAATCCTGCTGAAAAAAATAAAATTAAATAACATATTTTAATATTATAACATATACTTACTAGGACTATCATTAAGAATCTCTTCAGCAGATCATGGGGGTTATTGTGTATTTCTAATCGAAAAGAAAATCGTTCGAATTTATATACTTTTTACATTGTATTTCAAAATACACAATAACTCTCAATATTTCGTTTAGCAAATTATTTTAATCAAGAAGCAATGTAATAATATAAAAGCTTTGATTTTGATTAAACAATATGTATTTTCAAATGTATTAACCCACCAAATACACTCATATTATAACTTCGTTGCCAGCCTGTCCACATGCCAATCCAAGTAAGCACATCATCCAATGGAATATAACTTTGGGTTCAGAAAATTCCGTGGTAAATTGGACTTAATGTTTTTAATTCAATTCATCTAAAACGCAGCGTAACCTCCAGTCAATACAATTAGATACAACATAAAATTTAATTAAATTTTTTTGCCAAGCTCGCTTCTATTAATCTTATTTATTGATAATGTGTTTTTTATTAATACTTTCTGGTGATTTAATCTATATCCAATGCTTTTGTGTGTTCATTTTTATATGAAAAGCATTTTTGTAACTCCATAGGAAATCCTCTACTGAAGTTCTATTAAATCTTGATAAAGAGCAGACAATTGTAATTGTAAAAGCCAAATTTTACCACCGATTCCTTATGGATTTGTGAAGAAGCGTTTGGTAGCTCACTGCTTAAGTCTGCAAGAGGAAAGTAAAGTAATAACTTTGATAGATATTTATAAATACATTATCAAAACCTAATAACATTACGCTTGATAAAAAGATAGACGTCAAATGTTGATCGTGGATTTTTACTAAACATTAGAAGCCTTGTTCATTCCATATACAACAAAATATAGCAATTATTTCCAATATATTATAATTATTATTATTAATGATTTTAATTGTAAACATTTACAAAAGTAGGTAGATAACTCGGTTTTTAGAATGTGTGAGCAAAAAAGGTCTTCAATTTTAAAAGCGGTAGCAAGAAAAGTATGAATTATTTCCAATATCTTATTATTATTAATGATTTTATTATTGTAAATGAATTCAAAATGTATAATACTGTTTAAAAGCAATTTTGGTATGTCGCGGTAGAAAATTTGTAATTTTAGAGGAGCAAAAAAAGATCATTACTTTGAAAAAGAGGTAGAAAATTGTAAGAATTTCCAAAAGTAGGTAGAAAACTCGGTTTTTAGAAAGTGTGAGCAAAAAAGGTCTTCAATTAAAAAAAAAAACAAGTAGAAACTTGTAAGAATTTCCGAAAATTTGATTTTTCAAAAGGTTCTCACTTTAAAAGTCAAGTAGAAACTTTGTAATATTTGCAAAACAGGTAGAAATTTTTGTTTTTGGAAAAGTGAAGAATAAAAAAAGGTCCTCAATTTAAAACTGATGTAGAAAAAATATACTACTTCTTTTAAAGAAGTAAAAAGTTTGACAATTTTATATTCATGAGGACAAACAACTAGCGTTGTCTGGGTTATTTATCTATGGAAACTGCAACTATTGCACAAAATCTTCCTTGAATCAAAGGTCAGTGTCTTCAAGCAAATATAAATAGATAAATCTAGTATTAAATTACATTTTCTTTTTTATATCCCTATCAGTATACTCAGCTCTCTTAATTATAATAAACTTTACGACAAAATGCGTCTAAAACGGTTGTGACATTTTACTAAATATTACCGATCAGGTTTAATCTATACTTACTAGTAGCTTCTGCATTCTTTAACAGTATATTAAGTGCCATCGATTTAATGACAATATACTTCTGTACTTCTAGTGGCACTTGAAAACATATTTCATATATTGTTGATTCCATACGGATTGGCAAAGGAGCGTTTGGTATCTAATAGTAAAAATCGAAAAGTATTTAAAAACATAAATATCATCTATTGGACTATAAATGTAACAAAATTAATACTACTATATTAATTGATATGATTACTATCAAGACGTTTTTCGGCTATATCACAGAAGAACATCCATGATCTCTGTTTTTAATAACTATCTATTTGTACCTTAAAACCTTCAAGCAACCCTTCGATTCCATCAAACAATAACCTATTCAGAGACTGTAAACAAAATTCTATTTCCATTGCAATTATATATTTCCGAGGCCATGAACAAAACAAAACTTGTTTTACATTCATCATTTTACAAAAAACGATATTCCTTAATGATTGCTTTACCCTTATATGGTGGATGCATATTTCTCTGTTTGGTTGTTTGGCCTTATTGATGAAACACATGACACAACTGTCTAAATGGATAAAACTAACTTATAACATTACAAATAACTTTTTAGTGAACCAATTGCTCATCTCAAGTAAATGCTGGTGAAGAATAACATAAATTTTATACTCTAAAAGTATTCATTAATCGGAAATCTTTCCAGCATCACATACGATACCAATTTTTACTTGTACCAACGTAAAATTTCATTACTTGTGTTATTTAATCAGCCATATAGTTGAGGTTCAGGAAAGAACAGTTTGTTCAACGTGTTTTAAGCTGCCTTTTACTTCAAGTTCAGGACAAAACTGTTTGTTCGACGATTTTTATTTCGGGTCTAAATATTATTAAAATGTATTTATTTCAGGATTAAAACTTTCGTGTCTATTTTATCTAAAAGTTAAAGAAATATACTTACCTCAATGGTAGTCACTGCTTTCGGAAGTATATGTCTTCAGTACCCATATTTACAGAAAGATAAAACAGCGACAAATAAATTCAGTTGAATAAAATTTCAATTAAGTTTTTTATTTTGTTTAAATATACATTTTCTTCAAACATTTTGTTTCTTTAATTGACATACTTACCTCCACACAAATAAACATACTTAACATTTATATTAATTTTAAGATTGACATTTGGTAAAAAGTATTCTTTAAATTACCTATTCAAATATGCAAAAGTATTTATAGTACAGATAAACATTAAACAAACTTTATTTTCCGATTATGAATTTAGTGTTTATAGTATTGCATTCAACCGATCTTTGCGTTTATTATAGCCATGTAAATAGAAGACTTCTCTCTTATAATCATCAAGTTTATTCCAATTTGGTTCTGTAAATAGCATTTCCCAGACATCCCTAAATATTACGGCCTATAAAACTCTTATTTATGCCAGCTTGGACACATTTTCATTCCGACTACTTTTCAGTGGACGTAGTTGTATTAAATCTAAAATAAACAAAATAAATTAGCCATTTATTAGAATTTAGATCATAATACACACCATATAATGGATTAAATCAAAAAATATGTCATTGCAAAGAACAAATTTAAATTCCAATCAACGAGAAAGCCTTTACAAAATATTCACGATGTTAAAATAAATATTTCCAGTTTTTACTTTATCCACAGCCACTTCTAAAGCAACTCATTTTGCAGAACAATAACGCCATTGAGTATACTATTCCGCGACATTAAATCTAAAAAGAAAATAAATTTATAAACTCGTATTAAACATTTAAACGTTATACTTATAAAAATATTTATTTTATTATCCACTGCTACTCCAATCAACTCCTGATTCTCATGATGTGAAGAATAGTAGTACATTTATGAATGCCAAACTATTTGCGAATCATAGTACAATTCATTGACAAGACGTTTTTCAACTAATATTACTCACAAATATTCTTTTTGGCGGTATCTTTAATTAATTTCTTCCAAATTTTTAGTAGCTGCTGCATTTTGCTTTTTATTCCAATAGTATTTACATTTACAAACGAATCCTGATCAACAAAAGGAAACATTATTGAAAACATATGTATATTCTATCTTTTTTTGTGTTGATTTTTATTATTTTTTGTTGACTGTATCCTTGCTTTTGTTTATTTATGTTGTGACGAATGTTTTCGATAAAAAATAAACAAATAATGGAAGTTATATATCTAAATAGGAAGATTAAATCATTAAACTCTATATAAAATTTGACTACATACGGCATTTTATTTAAGATTAATATATACTTTGTGGAATTTAATTTGATGCATATCGTATGGATTTGGAAAATGCCAAACCAGAACTGCCTCAATCACCAGTCGCAGAGGACATTCAAATCCAATATTCGCAACACAAAGAACTTAATGAAAAACTAAAGGCTGACGTTGCAATATAAATGCAATTCTTAGATGAAAATCGAGTAAGTAATAATTTGATTGTTGAATTATATTAATTATATTAATGTCTTCAGATGAAACATCAGAAAAGACTTCAGCAGATCAAGTAATATCAGCCTCAACAAATACTGAAGCTAATAAATATCGTCGAGGCGCAGCATACTCCACTGATGCAGGAGGTAAATTTTATATATTCATTTTCCAAATGCATACTTATAAATCAGTTTTATTCCCTTTAAGACTACATATACAATACAGCCGATATTAATTTATTACAGCCTGAGAATAAACCATTACATACTAAAATGAAGGGTATAATAACAGCCAAATTCACTAGCAGTATCACAATACCTCATGATTCATTGAAAGATATTGAAACTGCTAAAGAATATGTAGCCAAAGCAATGGGTATGTATGGTTCTCGACAGCCTCAACAGCACCATCAGCAACAGCAAAAAGAACAGGATTATTTGCAACAGGAGAATCAGCAGCTATTAGATCATCATCAACAACAAAATGAGCAACAAAAGCAAAACGAGGAACAAAACCAAAATAATTACGAATATTATACATATACCCAAAAGGAAGTACCACATCAGCCATATACAACTGACGAAGAACAAGCGCTACAACAGGCCTACCATCAATATTCCTCTCGACCAACCGCCGAAAATGATGCCAAACAACAATTGGAAGAACATTTACATGCCCACCCGCAAGAACAAATACAACAAGCGCAACAATTGGTAAAAGACAAAGAACAAAAACCACCACAAGAAGAACAAAATGAAGGCGACGAATCTCCTGTTCCAGTATATGAAAAGGATCCTGTTACCAGATCCTATAATATACATGAAGAACATACTGAAGGTTATGATCCAGCACAGCAATCCGTGGTCGACCGTATTATCGCACAAAATTTATCTACAAACCTGCACCCCAATATCAAGAAAATGCCAATGCAAAGCTGCAAGTTCTAATATTTCCGAAGATGGTTATCCTATAATGAACCCTTATCAACATGTACTAAAGAAGGAGGCAATGCCTGATAAATATGATGATTCCAATGCTAATTATGAGCAGCAACAACCTCGAAGTCATAAATATTAACCTCTAGAATTTGATAGTTATAATCCTACATTTAACAACAATCCAGATGGTTATGGTTAATAACAGACCTATAAGACACATCTAACAAACCGACATGCATGATTTAAGCATATATAAAAAACAAATAGTATCGATATATTCGCAAAAGTATCTACACTTACACTTACTGGTGGCTTCATTGAAATTTACATCACCAAATAATTAATTATTACTTTAATAACCGGCTCTGCGAAAACGACATCAAAATGTAACTACATTTTAGTTTATCTGCATCTTTGTTTCCCGGAAGATCTGGTCCAGAAGCTGCCGCTGCCACAGACCAGTACACTTGACTTTTGATTCCCATAAGAGTTGGTACAGTAATTGTAGTGTCCAAATGTCAGTCTCAATGACAATATTTGGTCTTCACTAAAATGAACTCTTAAAACATAAGAAAATGAAGTTAATGTTTAATTTTTGTATTTCTAGATCACTTAGATTCCTAAAAGATTTGGTCCAAAAGTTGCCGTTGTCCATACCTCAGGACACTTACCTCTTATCACCATAAGATTTGGTGCATTCACAAGTCAGTATAAATAACCACATCATAGTTGCTTTTTCCAAACGTTGGTATATACATATGCCCACGTCATATCTTAATTAATATTAGCTCATACCCGTAGGAAAATGTAATTATTTTAAGTATTTTATTTTTTAGATACTTGAGAATTCTCTTCTTTGATTTCCGACAGATTTCGTCCAATAGTTACGGTTTCCACAAATTAGTGTGCTTGTCTATATAATCTATACGTTTTCACTAAGGTGAACTGTTAGAAATATACCATATAACCATATACCATATCTATATATTTGCGGATATTCACAAATGATTCCTAAAAGAGGTGCTTCAATACTTTACGTTTCAAAAAGTCTGCATAGTTATATATATCATATTTTAATGTTCAATAATGTTAACCGTAGTCTAAACACTGAGATGTAGAAAGTTAAATACAGTTTTGATTTTTCTATTTGAAAATTTGGTCCATTATCATTATTCCTAGCATCAAATAGTATTTACTTACATTAACAGTTAAAAATATTCCATGACGTTACAATGTGTAAATAATGTTTAGTTTTTTCGATTATTGGGGATACTTAGATTTGATCCAAAAGAATTTTTCAAATATTTGGCTTTCACAAATGTTATTACAGTTGTGGTTGTGGTCAGTGTCCTTGATCATATCATCTGTTAGTCTTCACTAATATGTATAAGATTCTAAAATAAGTTTCTTGTTAATTATTGTTAATTCAATTGATTTCATAAAGAAAAGAAACATTTGCTACGATGAAACTTAGGACTGTGACACTAATTAAATATGTTTACCAATTAAAATAATATCGACTTACTGACAAATGATTCATATTATATTCTTGATAGTTGTTTTCTTCACCGGGCTACTATCGATGTTGCATATTTTGCTATCTATATCTAATTTCGGAAACTAGTTCTTAATCAAATCAATCATTGTTTAAAATATAAAGCCTTTCTATTAATAAAAATAATAATATATTTAATAGTAAATAATAACATTATGTTTAATGTTAGTGATTCTAGTAAATCATATTACGATATACTAACTCCTTAATATTAAGTGATTCATTTGGACTTTTCTTTAATTTTAAATAAAACGCTTTATTATTGCTCGAGAAAACAAACTTTTACATTTACTTTTAAATAATAATTTTTTTTATTCTTTCTTTCGGCTTTCCTAGGAATATATACAATATTTTCCCAGGAATTTTCCAAATTCTAATTGTTATAGTTATTTGTAGTACATATGTACATACATAGTTATGTTTTGTCTAATAAAAAAATTATTTTCTTATAAAAATAATTGTCTAAGAACATTTTAATTTCTTGGCCTATGAATTTTAGTTTATATTGTTGAAAACTAAAATCTTTGTTGAATCGACAATACCATCTGTCATCAAAAAATATTATATTTTTTTATAAAATCATTAGATCTCGCTAGTACAGGACCAAAGCATTTATTTATTATATAATATTATTTAAAAGTAGTTGTTTAATTTATTCGTTCAGCTTTTAATTTTCTTACAAAGAATTATCTCAAAAAAGTATAATTACACAGTGATACAATATCGAACTTTGCGAATGGGATGAGACCAATTGCAAATGAAAGTTGACATTATCCATAACAAAACCTTCAAGGGTTTTTCTAGTTCAGTGAGAGATTTTTTATACTCATTTGAAGTTGGTGATTTTAGAACGCTGTCTAGCAAGGAATGATCATTGAAAATTAAAAAAAATAATGCTTATTTATTTTTATCACCTGAAAAGGTGTGGTAACTAACTGATTTTTGTCTTTTGAGGATAATAACCGCTAATTCATACTTACCTTTCAGGCTATTACCAAAGTTATATGTTCTTCAATCTAAAACTAATTTCAATAACTAAGCCTTTTTACTAATTTAATTTTCTTCATATAAATAATAAACATGTCTAAAATGGTGTTGATCGAATTCAATATACCATTGATTCACAAAGAACATGTACCATCCATCCTGTTGTTTCGATATGAATAGGTGAATAAGTTGTTTGATGGCTTCAACCTACATATATAAGTAACAAATATATATGTTATATTAATATTTACAAAAATAAGAAATTATATACTTACTAGGGGCTTCGTTAAAAATTCTATCAGTCGAAGATGTTTATTTTGTCCTTAATCAGTATATTTAACTCTCCAAATCCACACCGATATAAAGACAAACAGCGATTAAAACAGTCATAGCATTCGATCATGTAATTACGAAATTGATGATTCCGTTTGAATTGGAAAGGTGACTTGTAAATGCTTATCTTAAATGAATACATAGGTTTTTAATGTACATAAGATTCATGATTTAAACTTGACGAATTATGAGATATTAAAATATGTATATATTTTATATTACATTTAAACATTTTCATTTTAAAATTGTTTTGTATCTGTTGTTTTGTCCACAGCAATCTAATGGTTTGTTGACACAAAAATATAGTAATGAAATGTTCTTGTTTATACAGCTGTTTCTTGAGCATGTTTATGTTTAAGGACATGCCAGATTTACGTTTTTATGAACAATCAGATGCAAGACTTTCTACGAAAGTCATGAATAAGACTTTTTATATAGTCCAAGTATTTTAAAATATTTTTTTAATTTAAATACATAAAATGGTTTAATTTAATCGCGGATTAATGGTAAGTATCCTGATATATCTAAAAATAAAACTTTAATTGCATTTTCTTATGTTTTATTATTTTTTTTAAGGAGTTTATATTAGTCAAAACGTACAGATCGTATGGTCATGGAAATTGAACTATCAAAACGACAAATATTGGATAACATCTTTCAAGAAATCAAGGCTGAGTACACCCAAGTAATTGGATATAAAAAATCAATCATTTATTACATTTGTTCTGTTTATTTTTAGCAGTCCATTTTTGGGAAAGACTGACGTGTAATATTGCCAAGGATTCTAGGGTTTAAAAATGGAAGCTATTATATCAATTATATTTGGAATCGAAGATAAGCATCCCCATGTGGCTAAAAATGTAAAACACTAAACAATAATTACTTTTGTTATTCTTTAAATATTTATTTTAGGAAGGACTAAAATATGAGATGGTTAATGATGCTACACAGTGGCTATTTCAGCTATGGAACCAAATCTACTCGGAATCAAAGGTTTGTTTCCGTTTGTATCTAGAAATTAAAATATCTATTTATTAGTCGCAGATATAATACATTACTTTTTATTTTCAGTATTTCATATTCGTGAAGATAAATAACTGGCATTGTCTAAGTTACTGATCTGTGGACACTTCAACTATTGCAATATTGGATTAAATCTTTCAGGAATCAAAGGTGAGTGCACTCAAGTAATTGTAAATAAAAAATCAATCATTTATTACATTTGTTTACGATGTTCTGTTTATTTTTAGAAATCTATTTTTTGAAAGACTGACGTGTGATATTGCCAAGGATTCTAAGGTTTTTTTAGGAGTCTATTTTTGGGAAAGACTGACGTATGGTATTGCCAAGGATTCTAAGGTTTAAAAATGGAAAGTATTAGGTCAGTTTCACTTGGAATCAAAGATAAGTATCCCCATGATTTAAACATAAAGTGAGATATATTTTGTAAGATTTTCTACTTGTCCTAACTTAATTTTACTTCTTAATTTCATAGATATTGATACACTATAAAACGGACTTAAGGGTCGTTGAAGATGCAATTAAATAAAAAAGTTCTTTCTGTTTGGCGATATAAAAATATGTGTTGGAAATTTATTACGAATACCAAATGATTTGTGTTTATTGCTACCAGTTTACAAATTGTTAAAAATTTAATTTATATGTTTTCATATATTTATGTTTATCATGTTTATTAAGTAAATTCTTTTGAATAACTTCTTATTTGTCACCTGGGCTACAATTGGCAAGGAATTAATAAGAACTGAATTCAAACGATCTTAATACATCATCTCATTTCATGCAAACTTTGTAATCAAATTACAATTCGCAAGATTAAAGCTTATTCCATAAAAATTTGGATACCTTCTGCTTTTACCATACAGAAAAATTCTAGAGATAATAAATACCAAAAGACTCAGAATCATTTACTTAATCGATCAAACATTTTCCATAGTTTACATTTTAACCAAACTACAAGTAGGTATTTTAAAGATAATTCCATAAATTATTCTTTTAGCCAGCGGACAAATGCTATAGTTGCTTGGTTAATATGCACCAGTTTAAGCTGCTTATTCAATCCGTAAAGCAATGGCTTCAAATCCTGTTAATAGTTATGGTTGGTTTACGTGGTAGTTCACTACGTGCGAACACTTAAGTAGAGTCGAAGGGACCCCGTTTTAATAGTTATACCTATTACTTTATATAATATGTTTAATTTGAAAACTCACTATTAAGACCTGCAGGAAATATCAATTAACGTTCATTGACAAACAAGTACAAATAATTAGATATTTACTAGTTGTACACGTTCTTCATGTATTTCCAATTCTGTATAATTAAATATTATGAGATATTTAAAGAATCTGTGTAGATACATTTCCGAGCACTAGTGGTTCACGTTCTTCAGGCGTCTTAATTTGAGCAATACAGTGAGTTATTAAAAATTATACTAACAATTAAACTTGTAAACTTTAAGATGCTGCTGTAAAACAGTATCCCCAGCTAAATTTTCTTTCTGCCGTTTATCAGGTTATTGTACATCTAGCGAAGTATAATTTTTCTTGTTACCAAACGTATTGCGTTATGAACTGTAAATTTTGTATCCAATTTAAAGTCTTTGTCTTAGGTTTGATGCATATTTCTAAAATCCTAACAACAGAATATCTAAACAACTGAGCATTTTAAATGGTGTTAATGATATTTTTCCAAATTCTGTAGATCCTGCTAATTGCATATGGATTGATAAAGAAGCGTTTGGTAGTTCTTGTCTTAATCCTGCTGAAAAAAATAAAATTAAATAACATATTTTAATATTATAACATATACTTACTAGGACTATCATTAAGAATCTCTTCAGCAGATCATGGGGGTTATTGTGTATTTCTAATCGAAAAGAAAATCGTTCGAATTTATATACTTTTTACATTGTATTTCAAAATACACAATAACTCTCAATATTTCGTTTAGCAAATTATTTTAATCAAGAAGCAATGTAATAATATAAAAGCTTTGATTTTGATTAAACAATATGTATTTTCAAATGTATTAACCCACCAAATACACTCATATTATAACTTCGTTGCCAGCCTGTCCACATGCCAATCCAAGTAAGCACATCATCCAATGGAATATAACTTTGGGTTCAGAAAATTCCGTGGTAAATTGGACTTAATGTTTTTAATTCAATTCATCTAAAACGCAGCGTAACCTCCAGTCAATACAATTAGATACAACATAAAATTTAATTAAATTTTTTTGCCAAGCTCGCTTCTATTAATCTTATTTATTGATAATGTGTTTTTTATTAATACTTTCTGGTGATTTAATCTATATCCAATGCTTTTGTGTGTTCATTTTTATATGAAAAGCATTTTTGTAACTCCATAGGAAATCCTCTACTGAAGTTCTATTAAATCTTGATAAAGAGCAGACAATTGTAATTGTAAAAGCCAAATTTTACCACCGATTCCTTATGGATTTGTGAAGAAGCGTTTGGTAGCTCACTGCTTAAGTCTGCAAGAGGAAAGTAAAGTAATAACTTTGATAGATATTTATAAATACATTATCAAAACCTAATAACATTACGCTTGATAAAAAGATAGACGTCAAATGTTGATCGTGGATTTTTACTAAACATTAGAAGCCTTGTTCATTCCATATACAACAAAATATAGCAATTATTTCCAATATATTATAATTATTATTATTAATGATTTTAATTGTAAACATTTACAAAAGTAGGTAGATAACTCGGTTTTTAGAATGTGTGAGCAAAAAAGGTCTTCAATTTTAAAAGCGGTAGCAAGAAAAGTATGAATTATTTCCAATATCTTATTATTATTAATGATTTTATTATTGTAAATGAATTCAAAATGTATAATACTGTTTAAAAGCAATTTTGGTATGTCGCGGTAGAAAATTTGTAATTTTAGAGGAGCAAAAAAAGATCATTACTTTGAAAAAGAGGTAGAAAATTGTAAGAATTTCCAAAAGTAGGTAGAAAACTCGGTTTTTAGAAAGTGTGAGCAAAAAAGGTCTTCAATTAAAAAAAAAACAAGTAGAAACTTGTAAGAATTTCCGAAAATTTGATTTTTCAAAAGGTTCTCACTTTAAAAGTCAAGTAGAAACTTTGTAATATTTGCAAAACAGGTAGAAATTTTTGTTTTTGGAAAAGTGAAGAATAAAAAAAGGTCCTCAATTTAAAACTGATGTAGAAAAAATATACTACTTCTTTTAAAGAAGTAAAAAGTTTGACAATTTTATATTCATGAGGACAAACAACTAGCGTTGTCTGGGTTATTTATCTATGGAAACTGCAACTATTGCACAAAATCTTCCTTGAATCAAAGGTCAGTGTCTTCAAGCAAATATAAATAGATAAATCTAGTATTAAATTACATTTTCTTTTTTATATCCCTATCAGTATACTCAGCTCTCTTAATTATAATAAACTTTACGACAAAATGCGTCTAAAACGGTTGTGACATTTTACTAAATATTACCGATCAGGTTTAATCTATACTTACTAGTAGCTTCTGCATTCTTTAACAGTATATTAAGTGCCATCGATTTAATGACAATATACTTCTGTACTTCTAGTGGCACTTGAAAACATATTTCATATATTGTTGATTCCATACGGATTGGCAAAGGAGCGTTTGGTATCTAATAGTAAAAATCGAAAAGTATTTAAAAACATAAATATCATCTATTGGACTATAAATGTAACAAAATTAATACTACTATATTAATTGATATGATTACTATCAAGACGTTTTTCGGCTATATCACAGAAGAACATCCATGATCTCTGTTTTTAATAACTATCTATTTGTACCTTAAAACCTTCAAGCAACCCTTCGATTCCATCAAACAATAACCTATTCAGAGACTGTAAACAAAATTCTATTTCCATTGCAATTATATATTTCCGAGGCCATGAACAAAACAAAACTTGTTTTACATTCATCATTTTACAAAAAACGATATTCCTTAATGATTGCTTTACCCTTATATGGTGGATGCATATTTCTCTGTTTGGTTGTTTGGCCTTATTGATGAAACACATGACACAACTGTCTAAATGGATAAAACTAACTTATAACATTACAAATAACTTTTTAGTGAACCAATTGCTCATCTCAAGTAAATGCTGGTGAAGAATAACATAAATTTTATACTCTAAAAGTATTCATTAATCGGAAATCTTTCCAGCATCACATACGATACCAATTTTTACTTGTACCAACGTAAAATTTCATTACTTGTGTTATTTAATCAGCCATATAGTTGAGGTTCAGGAAAGAACAGTTTGTTCAACGTGTTTTAAGCTGCCTTTTACTTCAAGTTCAGGACAAAACTGTTTGTTCGACGATTTTTATTTCGGGTCTAAATATTATTAAAATGTATTTATTTCAGGATTAAAACTTTCGTGTCTATTTTATCTAAAAGTTAAAGAAATATACTTACCTCAATGGTAGTCACTGCTTTCGGAAGTATATGTCTTCAGTACCCATATTTACAGAAAGATAAAACAGCGACAAATAAATTCAGTTGAATAAAATTTCAATTAAGTTTTTTATTTTGTTTAAATATACATTTTCTTCAAACATTTTGTTTCTTTAATTGACATACTTACCTCCACACAAATAAACATACTTAACATTTATATTAATTTTAAGATTGACATTTGGTAAAAAGTATTCTTTAAATTACCTATTCAAATATGCAAAAGTATTTATAGTACAGATAAACATTAAACAAACTTTATTTTCCGATTATGAATTTAGTGTTTATAGTATTGCATTCAACCGATCTTTGCGTTTATTATAGCCATGTAAATAGAAGACTTCTCTCTTATAATCATCAAGTTTATTCCAATTTGGTTCTGTAAATAGCATTTCCCAGACATCCCTAAATATTACGGCCTATAAAACTCTTATTTATGCCAGCTTGGACACATTTTCATTCCGACTACTTTTCAGTGGACGTAGTTGTATTAAATCTAAAATAAACAAAATAAATTAGCCATTTATTAGAATTTAGATCATAATACACACCATATAATGGATTAAATCAAAAAATATGTCATTGCAAAGAACAAATTTAAATTCCAATCAACGAGAAAGCCTTTACAAAATATTCACGATGTTAAAATAAATATTTCCAGTTTTTACTTTATCCACAGCCACTTCTAAAGCAACTCATTTTGCAGAACAATAACGCCATTGAGTATACTATTCCGCGACATTAAATCTAAAAAGAAAATAAATTTATAAACTCGTATTAAACATTTAAACGTTATACTTATAAAAATATTTATTTTATTATCCACTGCTACTCCAATCAACTCCTGATTCTCATGATGTGAAGAATAGTAGTACATTTATGAATGCCAAACTATTTGCGAATCATAGTACAATTCATTGACAAGACGTTTTTCAACTAATATTACTCACAAATATTCTTTTTGGCGGTATCTTTAATTAATTTCTTCCAAATTTTTAGTAGCTGCTGCATTTTGCTTTTTATTCCAATAGTATTTACATTTACAAACGAATCCTGATCAACAAAAGGAAACATTATTGAAAACATATGTATATTCTATCTTTTTTTGTGTTGATTTTTATTATTTTTTGTTGACTGTATCCTTGCTTTTGTTTATTTATGTTGTGACGAATGTTTTCGATAAAAAATAAACAAATAATGGAAGTTATATATCTAAATAGGAAGATTAAATCATTAAACTCTATATAAAATTTGACTACATACGGCATTTTATTTAAGATTAATATATACTTTGTGGAATTTAATTTGATGCATATCGTATGGATTTGGAAAATGCCAAACCAGAACTGCCTCAATCACCAGTCGCAGAGGACATTCAAATCCAATATTCGCAACACAAAGAACTTAATGAAAAACTAAAGGCTGACGTTGCAATATAAATGCAATTCTTAGATGAAAATCGAGTAAGTAATAATTTGATTGTTGAATTATATTAATTATATTAATGTCTTCAGATGAAACATCAGAAAAGACTTCAGCAGATCAAGTAATATCAGCCTCAACAAATACTGAAGCTAATAAATATCGTCGAGGCGCAGCATACTCCACTGATGCAGGAGGTAAATTTTATATATTCATTTTCCAAATGCATACTTATAAATCAGTTTTATTCCCTTTAAGACTACATATACAATACAGCCGATATTAATTTATTACAGCCTGAGAATAAACCATTACATACTAAAATGAAGGGTATAATAACAGCCAAATTCACTAGCAGTATCACAATACCTCATGATTCATTGAAAGATATTGAAACTGCTAAAGAATATGTAGCCAAAGCAATGGGTATGTATGGTTCTCGACAGCCTCAACAGCACCATCAGCAACAGCAAAAAGAACAGGATTATTTGCAACAGGAGAATCAGCAGCTATTAGATCATCATCAACAACAAAATGAGCAACAAAAGCAAAACGAGGAACAAAACCAAAATAATTACGAATATTATACATATACCCAAAAGGAAGTACCACATCAGCCATATACAACTGACGAAGAACAAGCGCTACAACAGGCCTACCATCAATATTCCTCTCGACCAACCGCCGAAAATGATGCCAAACAACAATTGGAAGAACATTTACATGCCCACCCGCAAGAACAAATACAACAAGCGCAACAATTGGTAAAAGACAAAGAACAAAAACCACCACAAGAAGAACAAAATGAAGGCGACGAATCTCCTGTTCCAGTATATGAAAAGGATCCTGTTACCAGATCCTATAATATACATGAAGAACATACTGAAGGTTATGATCCAGCACAGCAATCCGTGGTCGACCGTATTATCGCACAAAATTTATCTACAAACCTGCACCCCAATATCAAGAAAATGCCAATGCAAAGCTGCAAGTTCTAATATTTCCGAAGATGGTTATCCTATAATGAACCCTTATCAACATGTACTAAAGAAGGAGGCAATGCCTGATAAATATGATGATTCCAATGCTAATTATGAGCAGCAACAACCTCGAAGTCATAAATATTAACCTCTAGAATTTGATAGTTATAATCCTACATTTAACAACAATCCAGATGGTTATGGTTAATAACAGACCTATAAGACACATCTAACAAACCGACATGCATGATTTAAGCATATATAAAAAACAAATAGTATCGATATATTCGCAAAAGTATCTACACTTACACTTACTGGTGGCTTCATTGAAATTTACATCACCAAATAATTAATTATTACTTTAATAACCGGCTCTGCGAAAACGACATCAAAATGTAACTACATTTTAGTTTATCTGCATCTTTGTTTCCCGGAAGATCTGGTCCAGAAGCTGCCGCTGCCACAGACCAGTACACTTGACTTTTGATTCCCATAAGAGTTGGTACAGTAATTGTAGTGTCCAAATGTCAGTCTCAATGACAATATTTGGTCTTCACTAAAATGAACTCTTAAAACATAAGAAAATGAAGTTAATGTTTAATTTTTGTATTTCTAGATCACTTAGATTCCTAAAAGATTTGGTCCAAAAGTTGCCGTTGTCCATACCTCAGGACACTTACCTCTTATCACCATAAGATTTGGTGCATTCACAAGTCAGTATAAATAACCACATCATAGTTGCTTTTTCCAAACGTTGGTATATACATATGCCCACGTCATATCTTAATTAATATTAGCTCATACCCGTAGGAAAATGTAATTATTTTAAGTATTTTATTTTTTAGATACTTGAGAATTCTCTTCTTTGATTTCCGACAGATTTCGTCCAATAGTTACGGTTTCCACAAATCAGTGTGCTTGTCTATATGATCTATACGTTTTCACTAAGGTGAACTGTTAGAAATATACCATATAACCATATACCATATCTATATATTTGCGGATATTCACAAATGATTCCTAAAAGAGGTGCTTCAATACTTTACGTTTCAAAAAGTCTGCATAGTTGTATATATCATATTTTAATGTTCAATAATGTTAACCGTAGTCTAAACACTGAGATGTAGAAAGTTAAATACAGTTTTGATTTTTCTATTTGAAAATTTGGTCCATTATCATTATTCCTAGCATCAAATAGTATTTACTTACATTAACAGTTAAAAATATTCCATGACGTTACAATGTGTAAATAATGTTTAGTTTTTTCGATTATTGGGGATACTTAGATTTGATCCAAAAGAATTTTTCAAATATTTGGCTTTCACAAATGTTATTACAGTTGTGGTTGTGGTCAGTGTCCTTGATCATATCATCTGTTAGTCTTCACTAATATGTATAAGATTCTAAAAGAAGTTTCTTGTTAATTATTGTTAATTCAATTGATTTCATAAAGAAAAGAAACATTTGCTACGATGAAACTTAGGACTGTGACACTAATTAAATATGTTTACCAATTAAAATAATATCGACTTACTGACAAATGATTCATATTATATTCTTGATAGTTGTTTTCTTCACCGGGCTACTATCGATGTTGCATATTTTGCTATCTATATCTAATTTCGGAAACTAGTTCTTAATCAAATCAATCATTGTTTAAAATATAAAGCCTTTCTATTAATAAAAATAATAATATATTTAATAGTAAATAATAACATTATGTTTAATGTTAGTGATTCTAGTAAATCATATTACGATATACTAACTCCTTAATATTAAGTGATTCATTTGGACTTTTCTTTAATTTTAAATAAAACGCTTTATTATTGCTCGAGAAAACAAACTTTTACATTTACTTTTAAATAATAATTGTTTTTATTCTTTCTTTCGGCTTTCCTAGGAATATATACAATATTTTCCCAGGAATTTTCCAAATTCTAATTGTTATAGTTATTTGTAGTACATATGTACATACATAGTTATGTTTTGTCTAATAAAAAAATTATTTTCTTATAAAAATAATTGTCTAAGAACATTTTAATTTCTTGGCCTATGAATTTTAGTTTATATTGTTGAAAACTAAAATCTTTGTTGAATCGACAATACCATCTGTCATCAAAAAATATTATATTTTTTTATAAAATCATTAGATCTCGCTAGTACAGGACCAAAGCATTTATTTATTATATAATATTATTTAAAAGTAGTTGTTTAATTTTTTCGTTCAGCTTTTAATTTTCTTACAAAGAATTATCTCAAAAAAGTATAATTACACAGTGATACAATATCGAACTTTGCGAATGGGATGAGACCAATTGCAAATGAAAGTTGACATTATCCATAACAAAACCTTCAAGGGTTTTTCTAATTCAGTGAGAGATTTTTTATACTCATTTGAAGTTGGTGATTTTAGAACGCTGTCTAGCAAGGAATGATCATTGAAAATTAAAAAAAATAATGCTTATTTATTTTTATCACCTGAAAAGGTGTGGTAACTAACTGATTTTTGTCTTTTGAGGATAATAACCGCTAATTCATACTTACCTTTCAGGCTATTACCAAAGTTATATGTTCTTCAATCTAAAACTAATTTCAATAACTAAGCCTTTTTACTAATTTAATTTTCTTCATATAAATAATAAACATGTCTAAAATGGTGTTGATCGAATTCAATATACCATTGATTCACAAAGAACATGTACCATCCATCCTGTTGTTTCGATATGAATAGGTGAATAAGTTGTTTGATGGCTTCAACCTACATATATAAGTAACAAATATATATGTTATATTAATATTTACAAAAATAAGAAATTATATACTTACTAGGGGCTTCGTTAAAAATTCTATCAGTCGAAGATGTTTATTTTGTCCTTAATCAGTATATTTAACTCTCCAAATCCACACCGATATAAAGACAAACAGCGATTAAAACAGTCATAGCATTCGATCATGTAATTACGAAATTGATGATTCCGTTTGAATTGGAAAGGTGACTTGTAAATGCTTATCTTAAATGAATACATAGGTTTTTAATGTACATAAGATTCATGATTTAAACTTGACGAATTATGAGATATTAAAATATGTATATATTTTATATTACATTTAAACATTTTCATTTTAAAATTGTTTTGTATCTGTTGTTTTGTCCACAGCAATCTAATGGTTTGTTGACACAAAAATATAGTAATGAAATGTTCTTGTTTATACAGCTGTTTCTTGAGCATGTTTATGTTTAAGGACATGCCAGATTTACGTTTTTATGAACAA